>OX465545.1:2542723-3814084 GCA_950022985.1 Udea ferrugalis
AAACGCGTCTAAAAGTTATCCCAGACTCGAAAATGATGTATGATTCTTGTAAATTACTCAACTAAAATTAATCTACCGAGTCTTTTCATGCACCGATCAAAGCCACTACAAGAGACGACTGTGAACGTGCGCACATCACTTTATGTGACATATATTTTTATTGTTTCTAGGTGAGGACAGCGCATCACTCGGAAAAAGCACTGCCATTGAAGTGCAAGTCGACGTCCCTGTCGAATTAGAAGAAGAAAGAGACGAGCAGTGGGTTCCACTTACCCCGACTGACACAAAGAGAATAGCTAGGATCTCAGCCGTCTCTATACTCGGCAGCACCACAGGTTGCCCTTTCAAAAGGTTCGGCGACTTCTTTGTGTGCTTTTACTGCAATGAAAAGTTTGGGTATATCTCAGATCTCGAAAGCCATACCATGATTGAACACGATTTAGACGAGCAGGAAATATTAAATGCCTTGTTAAAGTTTGGGCGATTCCTGAGAATCAAAATAAATTTCAAGACTTTCACTTGCAAATTGTGCGGATATACCGCTGATGATTATATCGAGTTGAAAGAACACCTTGTGGAGGAACATCAGAAAATAATAGATGTGTACAACGATGGAATATTCCCCTACAAAATTTCGGGAAGCGATTTTAAATGCGTCATATGTACCCTCAGTTTTATAAACTACGCATTATTGAACAAGCACATTGACAACCACTTTCCAAGCTTCTTCTGCGACGAATGTGGCGTTGGGTTTGCCACTCCCAAGCGCTTGAGGACACACAGCCTGAACCACCGGGAACTGAACTTCCCATGTGAAGTGTGCGATAAAATATTCAAGAGGTTTGAGTCGAGAAAGATTCACATTGATCAAGTCCATAAGAAAGTGAGTTTAAAAGTCGAATGTACTGTCTGTCCGGAGACGTTTAAAAATTACAAAGCGAGGCTGAAGCACATGATCAAAGCGCACGGCACAAAATCTCCGGAATACAAATGTGAGCTTTGCCCTAAAGTGTTTGTGTTTAATGGGGATTTGAAGAAACATGTTCGCACAATTCATTTACAAATAAATAATTTCAAGTGCGAAATATGTAATAAAAAGTTTTACAGCAAGTATTTGGTAGATAGCCACATGGTCAGTCACACTGGGGAGAAGAACCACGAGTGTCTGGTCTGCCATAAGAAATATAGTAGGAAAAGAACTCTCAAAGAGCATATGAAGATACATAACAATGAAAGACATTCCTGTCAGTTTTGTACCAGCGCCTTCGTGCAAATTAGTGGCCTAAAGTATCACATGCGGATACATCATCCAGATGAAGTTAAGAAAGAAACACATCAAAATGAGGGTACTACAGAAACACAACCGAATGATGTTAAGACCAAAACACATCCGGATGACGTTAATACCAAAACACAACATACAAATGAGGTTCAAACAGGAAATCATCTTCATTTCGTTGAAATTAAGATAGAAAGAAAAGATCCGGATGAGGATGAGAAAGAAACACATCATCCAGTACAGGTTAAGACTGAACCAAATGATCTTGATGAGGATAACGCAGACACAGAATAAGATTTCTGATTATATTATGGTGAAAGAGTTATTTTATCAGAATATTGACTTATTTTATTTGGAACTTCATAATTTATTTTATAATGTTTATTTTGTAACGGACATGCGAAACAAATTAAGTGATTTATTAGTGTCACTCTGAAGTTTACAATTTTGTTAATCAGTGACAAAACATATTTATTTTCTAATTTGGAAGTAATACTTAAGCTCTTTTGAAACTTCGGACATGAAGTATTAGTTCGTTCTCGTTACTGTTGACCACGATTGTTAGCAAAAATGTTAATAAGTTTCTATTCATCCAAAGTTTCATTAAGTATCGATATGACATCAAATGAAATTTTGACTTGACGCCGTTCTGGCGACTTCTAACGTCATCATCGCATAATACCTACATAATTCGCTATTTATATCAAACTTACTGGCTCATTACTCTTGTAGTAGGTATATAATATTTTTTGGTTGACCACAATTCTGGTTTCATGAAATTTGACACATGTATTACCTAATTGGAAATTGGTCCGTTAAATCACTGTAAAAGCTATTTACAGCGATACGAACTTGCGTTTGACAGCCGCGCAACTGCATCACGACACCAACAATCAGCTATAGTTCGTTCGCGTTAAGAATGAGTAATTTTTAAATTTAATTATGTCGCACACAAAAATACTCAAGATTCACAACCTTTGCGTTCGGAAGTATGCGTTCAACTGGTCACTCTAGACTTGGCTTCCTAATTAGGAACGATTTGATTGGTTAGGGGACGTGCTAGATCGAAGGAAAAGTATGAAATTACTGCATACTTAACACGAATGAACTATACCTAGTATTTGTTTCGCTTGCATTGCAGTTTAAAGTCGCACCCCTTATTCATAAAAACGAAAGCAACGCCAAAGCATAGAAGCAATTGACGTGTTGTGTCACTTACTCGCAAGTGGCGGCAGCAACAAAAATGAAAGTGACAAAGCGATCAATAAGATTTACCCCCTTATTCATAAAAACGAACGCAACGCTAATGCATTGTTTGAGCTATTGACGTGTACTGTCACTTACTCGCAAATGGCGGCAACAACGAGAATGAAAGTGACAAAGCGATACAAAAGTTACCGTGTTGTTGTAGAGCTGTTTAAGTTTTTATGAATAAGGGGGTAAGTGTTGTTCGCTCTTTAAGTTTTTATGAAAAAGGGGGGCAGCGTGTAATGGGCCTTACAGTCTGTCGAATTGTCGACTGCTCATCTGATTCTGACAGGTGTATTTAATGTTATTGAAGACCCCAAACAGGTGACGGCTTAGATTAATGTATAATACGACTAGGTTTGGATACCTAGTTGTAAAATAAATTATGGATTAAGTCTCTTCCACTACTTTTGTAAATAGTAAACGAGTTAGTAATTACTACTAGAAGTTTTTTTAGGATATTAAAATGTAACTAATGCATTCGAGAAAAACATTAAAAAGTTTAATATTTAATAATGAGTTTTTTCTTCAATGACTAATGCATCTCTTTTCGGAAAAGGACTTCCCGAGGATATATTTTCTAAGAAGAACTATGTTTAAATAGCTGGAAACCAAATTACCAGATTGTAAGTTTAATATCCACTTCTTCTGACCAAATACGGGCAACACTGGGTGGTTAGGGCAGTAGAAAGAGGAGATTAAGCTAATAACATTTGAATTTTTACCAATGTTTTTGCACATAACTCGCAAAAATGTTACTACGTTGACATTGAAAATGATGTTGACGCTATAAATATGACTCTACATTATTCCACACAGCGTCACCTAGCCCCAAATTGATGAACAATAAATGGATGAACATACTTAAAAACGTTTTTTTTTGCAAATACATAGGTACTTAATATACATAGGACACACCCAGACCAGTACAAACCTACATGTATAATCACACGCATGTTTGTACTGTGCGGGGATTGAATCCGCGGCCATTGGTGTTGTAGCCAATTTCTTAACGATTACACCAAACCGGTCGTCTAATGATACAAAGACGATTGCAAGAAAGACTATTACTAAATGAATTTGGGTACCGAAAATGTGTTCAAAGACTTAACAAAAGTGGATAAAATCACATCACAGTGACAGTTCTTTTTCTCGTTTCTAGGTGAAGACAACCCTACGTCTTTGTCCGAAACTGGAGAACCAGGCCCAATGCTTCTAAAAGAAGTAAAGAAAAAAGGTGAAACAAAAATTGCAGCAGGTCAAAAACTTAATAAGAAACTTGCCAGACTCTCAGCCGTCTCCATAATTAGCAGTACAATCTGCTGCCCGTTTAAACAGTTGAACCTAAATTTCATGTGCTTCTACTGCGATAACAAGTACTCCAACATCTCGAATCTAGAAAAGCACACCTGGGAAGAACACAAGGGCGATGAGAAGCAAATATTGCGAGCCATAATTGGCAGGTACACCAAAATTAAAGTAAATTTCAACACGTTTTCCTGTAAGCAATGCAGCTACGTTGCTGACGAATACAATAAATTGAAGAAACATCTTTTGGTGCAACACGAGAAGAAAGTAGATCTTCAAAATGATGGCATATTGCCTTACAAGATGCGTGGCGATGACTTCGCGTGCGGGCTTTGCGCCCAAAGTTTCGTCAACTACAGAGTCCTCAATAGACATGTGGATAATCACTTTGTCAGCTATTATTGTGACCTCTGTGGCGTCGGCTTCGCCACTTCAGAACGTTTATATTCACATTCCACTGTTCACACAAAATCAAAAAAGCTCCATGAAGACAAAATTGAAATAGAAGAAAAATTTGAAATAGAAATCAAAATGGAGACAGATTCGACTCATATGGAGCCAAATACTGCACTAGAGCAAACGAACAGTGAACCTGATTCAGATCTTCGATGTAGATGGTGCTCTAAAATGTTTCTGGTAAAGGGCAATTTGAAACGGCATGAGAGGACAGTGCATTCCGTGGAGAAGAAATACGAATGCGATGTCTGCCACAAGGTGTTGCCCAATTGGTTTATATTGAAAGCTCACCTGGTTAGGCACAGCAAGAAGCATGAATGCCACGTTTGCAAGAAGAGGTATACATGGAAGAGAACTCTGGCTGACCATATGAAAACACACAATACAGAATAAATGCAGCAGTAAGGTAAAGTCAGTAACCAATTTTGCGAGTTTGGTGACGGAAAGACTGACTTAAACAAAACTTTGACAGCTAAGTCACGTTTGCGTTTTTCATGTCATTTGGAAAGTGAGATAGTTAACAGTGAAACTTTGTAGATTTTAAATTTAGAAAATAACTTGTGATGATGTTAATATGCTCATAGTTTAAGGTACTTACTCGTACCTACTTTTTTAAAATAATCTTTATTTTGTAGATTAGCCATAAACTATCACAGTATAAATCACAGCATAAATGTATAATGAACGATTCAAAAAGGTATTTTGTTTGAGTTGATGAGTTCAAACGTTGTCACTCTCTGTCACTTATTTGTTCAAATTAAAGACATCCACAGAAAATAAAAAAGCGTGTTCCATCCATCCATCTATTACGTTATTTTTCATTTTGATTAGATTTAGCGTTCTAGCGGACAATGCGGTGACGCTATCAACTCCTAACATTTATGTAATGTTCCTAACAGTGCTTCAGAGGGGGCCGAGCCTCTGCTTGTGGAAAGTGAACTTCCAAATATGTACTAATTAATTTTTGATTTCCTTATACCTCGACGTCCAATAATCTAAACTTATCAGAATGCGTAATCAGCCATTTGTTTAGCAATAAACACTGATTCAATTCGTAAACTAAAACTCATGCTAAATTGTGCCATTTCTGCTAATAAATTGCAAAAATATGAGTTTCTGTGAATGCTGTGATGCATATTGCATACCGAATAGATTGAATCAAAGAGAGATGCTCATGCAAGTTTATTTTTTCATTTTAGGTGATGGTCACAGTCAGCCAATCAAGATTGATTCAATCGGTACTGAACCGATTGAACACTTAAAACTATCGAAGCTTGCGCTTAATGCGAAAAAGGCTCTGATGAAGGACGATTTAAAAGCCAGAAAGAAAAGAGCGACGATTCTTCTAGAATTCTCCAGAATATGCCCCTTCCGGTGGATGAAACACATGTTTCTTTGCTTCTACTGCAATCAACAGTTTTCTGACCCAGCAAATCTTCGAAATCACTTCCATTCCGAACACATTTCTCGGACTCCCGCGCAAATCAGGCAGGCCATATCGACATTAAAAAAATACGAGCTTATCAAAGTAGACATTACAGATGTGAACTGCCAAATTTGCGAAGACAGCAAAATAAAAAATCTGTCTGAACTCAAAACTCATTTGTTTGAGGAACACAAGAAAGATATAGACTCAAGTTTAAGTGATGGTGTTCTTCCGTTCAAACTCACTAGAGAAGACTTCCAATGCGTTCTGTGTTCCGAAAAATACTCTGAATATAAATCTCTCAACCAGCACATGAATGTTCACTTCCAAAATTTCATTTGCGAACAATGTGGAGCAGGATTCATCACCCCGGATAGGTTAAGGGTACACGCGTTTTCACATGAAAGTGGATCTTTTTCATGCGAAAGTTGTGACAAAGTATTTAGATCTAGCAACGCAAAAAACGAACACCATGCAACAGTTCACATGCAAGTGAAAAGACACAAGTGCCCACACTGCTTTGAAACTTTCAGAAACTACTTTCAAAGGAATAAACACATATCAACCGTCCACGGGTTAAAATTGAAAGAGTTTAAATGCACAATGTGTCCAAAAGTGTTCACGTTAAGTGGGAAGTTAGGAGTGCACATACGGACAGTTCATCTAAAACAGAAAAGGCATGCATGTGACAAATGTGATTGGAAGTTTTATTCTAAATCTGAATTGAAAGAGCACATGGTAAGGCACGGAGGGGAAAGAAAGCACCAGTGCGACATATGTAAGAAGGCCTACGCTAGGAAATATACGTTAAAAGAGCACATGCGGATACACGATAACGACAGGCGGTTTGTATGTACCACCTGTGGCAGATCCTTTGTTCAGAACTGCAGTTTAAAGCACCACGTAAAGATACATCACCCGCTCTCTATGGCGCCACCCATAAAGATGTCAGAAATATTTAACTCTACAACGTGATATATTTAGTAAGACTGTATACACCAACCATGGCTAATTGCCTGTTAAAGGTGGTTATGCAAGTCTTGTTTCTTGTTTTTATTAAACCTGCTAAAAATTCTCATGTTTTCACAAATCAATACAAATAAGTTATTCAATAAGACAAGGTGAGGGTGTAATACTAACCTATCACGAAAGCCTAACCTTGCATATAATGCAGTCAAAGTACAGCTCAGTTTATTTCTTTTCTAGGAGCCGACCAGGCACAATTTCCGGATATAGCGAAGCAGAAACAGATCGTGCCTCTCTTTCAAGTAGCGTACGACCGCAGCCTGTGTAGGCCTCTTGGGACTATAACAGACTTCAGAAAGATCGCTCGATATAGACAAACGTCGAATATGAGAGTGTCTTCTAACACCAGGGATTTCTCCCCATCACGCAGTCCGTCTCCTGTATCCGCTGGTGCCAGAACCCCTACTCCCTTTGAGGAGGTTGTATCTACCGAAACAATAACCAGTGTGCCGAAACCTAAACCGAAGAACCCAGACGTCCGGCAAAATGCCCTGACTATTTTCGAGTTTTCTACTGTTTACCCTTTTATTTATGGGAACAATAAATTTAAATGCTTCATCTGCTCTCAACCGTTTTTAGATACTGCCATATTAAGAATACACATGAATGAAGCTCACACTTTTGCTCCGCTCAAAAGATTAGTAAATAACAGAAGAGAAAATATTCTCAAAGTAGACGTAAGTGAGGTCATATGCAAAATTTGTTTAAGCAAACTCCCGGGACTATCTGAACTAAAAACTCATCTTAAATTAGAGCACCAGAAACCAATAGATCCTGAATTGAAAGATAATATTATACCATTTAAGCTGGAAGCAACAGAAGGCGGCTACAAGTGCGTTATGTGCGATCAAAACTTCATCAAAGTCAGGATTTTAGTTATACACATGAGCGTGCACTTCAATAATTATAGTTGCGAAGTGTGTGGATCTGGGTTCATGACTTTAAGATTGCTGAAAAAACATTTGGAAGTGCACGAAACTGGCAATTTCCCTTGCGATCGCTGCAGCAAAGTCTTCAGCACACCTTACAAAAGAACTCTACATATCAGAGGGGTACACATGAAGCAGTACCCTCGCCGTTGTCCAATATGTCCAGAAAGGTTTAATTCAAATTATAAAAGGACTATTCATTTGCAAGACGTACACAATCAGTCGACGCGAGTTCACAAATGCGAAACATGTGGTAGAGCGTTTAATTTGAAATACCATCTGATATGCCACACGAGGTCGGTGCATCTACAAGAGCGAAACCAGCAGTGTGACGTTTGCCACCAGAGGTTTTGCAACAAAGAAACATTGAAGAGGCATATGGTGATACACACGGGCGAGAAGAATTATAAGTGCGAGGTGTGCGGGATGGCATTCTTGCGGAGAAAGAACTTAAAAGACCATCTTAGGTTGCATGAGATGGGCTGATGGTTTTCTTCAATGTTTCTTTGTCTGACGGACCAGCTGAAACTGACTGTACCAACGACTCGCATGTTGAGTGCAATCAGTATCCTTTTCGTTAAAAAGGCTACGAAATCTCAATAAGACATTCAAAATAACACAGGCTGTGTTTTAATCGATTGTCTACATACATCTCTAGGTTAGTCAGCCGCCATTTATGTATATAACGAACTGGAATGAGTTGTCTTAATTTAATTCAATTTCTGGATATTTTTGTGTAAATAGAATGTTTCCAAAAACGCTTAGTATGATCACACCAGTTTCAAGACTAGATAACATAGCAATTTGATATTGTAAATAGTGAAAAAGCTGTCAATTTATCTACTACGTCAGAATACTTAAGTTATTTTATTATTGATTCTGCTGTACTGTGTACAGAAAGACTAATTGGGAACTTGCATAATACAAGAGAGAGTAGGTAGACCGTAGATAAGCGGTGGTTGACTATACTACAAGATATTTTAGGATATATTGTGTTCATAAGTAGATGGGGATAGGGCCTGATACTATTAGGCTATTTGTGACACGGTGAGGAAAATACAACGTCTAAGTATATGCCGTAAAGCTCAGTAGAAAGTTTATTGTTTAGTTAAATGTTAAAAGGTTGTAAATTACGATAGCAATTGACCACAAATTCACAACGAGAAACATACTATACAAACGTCATCCGCTATGTTTCGTACGTAAGCTCAGTTAGTTTTTAGTTTGAAACAAATAGAGAGAGTAGATAAGGTACTCTCTTAAGAGTGAAAAAGAGACCAGCAACTTTGACAGTGGCCGGTTCCGTTATAAAATTGTCACTTGTAACTATTATTGATATAAACAAAAAGCGGAAGATACCTATGTTACGTTCATACTTCGCGAATTCAAAAACCGGCTCATAACAATGACGTATGAATGACTAAATGTAAGCAAGCCGCTGTCATATTGGCTTTGAAGTAGGTCCATTGGACCTAGAATTGGTGGTTGAGCCACTTCCGGTACGCTAGTGCCATATCTCCCTCTTTTTGTTTATATCAATCCTTGTAACTGTATTTTTTTTATAATTTTGCATTTAATAATTCATTTAATTATTAATAAAGGAATACAATTTTATACAAGTGTTGAGTTATTTAATGTTTGTCTAATTGACACTAACCATGCCAAAAAAACATACATGAACTAGTTCCAGCCAGTTAATGTTTTAATAATGATGATGATATAGGAAGGAAAACAGGGTCGTGCCATTCAAATTTTAACTCGCTGACAGCTCGACGTTGGCTATCTCATATTAATGTTACAAGATATATATTATACTTTTCACGACTTAATGCATAAATGGCAGGATATTTGCTGAGTCGCAGCCGTGATTTTGCGGTGCCGGTATAATGGGCTTAACTTTACTCAGAGACAGCGAGGCCATTCCTATCGAAAGAAATATAATGCGACTGGTAGGCGCTGTATTTGTGTTGAGCATAAGGGCATCCTGTAATGCTATGACAACTATTGAAGCTTAGACAACGTGTGTCTTTGTATTATTATTTATCACAAACAAATCACGTTTGAGATTTCGTTTTTTCTTCTAGGAGTCATCCAAGCGAGTGATTCGTCGATCACAATCAAAGATGAAGACGGAAATGACATCAAACTGACGCTTCTCAAGTTTCCGATATCACTGGACGGACTTGAATGGGAGTATGAAGATACCGAAGAAGACAATGGCCGAAAAAATAATAAAACTAAAAGAAGACTTGGCAAAAAAATGCGTAGGCCTAAACATAATATTACAGAAGTTGCTGTTCTTAAAGAACCCATATCTCTCGATGAATGGAATAAGGCAGAGGAAGTTCGAAGTGAAGTAACTTATAATGTCAAAACGATTCAAGGATCGTTCTTATGGGGCATCGGAAAGAAAAAAGTTAAAGATCTAGAATTTCAACCGTGGAAACTCCAAGCCTTGACTATATTCGAGAATTCATATGTCTACCCATTTGTTCATGCTGGTAATAAGTATAAATGCTACGTCTGCGCTAAACCATTTCTCGATGGCAATTTGCTGAAGAAACATTCAACGGAAGACCATACGCTTAATGATTTACAGAAGGAATTGACCAACAGAATCAGGGATAAGAATCTCAAGATCGATATTTCCCATTTACAGTGTAAAATTTGTTTAGAATCCTTTTCTGACTATGGTAAACTTAAAAGTCATTTGAAAGAGCACGGAAAAAACATAGATTTAAGTCTCAAAGATAATTTAATACCTTTTAAATTGAATGGGAATCGATTTGACTGCCAAGTCTGTGGAGTTCCTTTCCTAAAATTGAGACTTCTTATAATTCACATGAGTAAACATTTCAATAACTACAGTTGCGAAGTTTGTGGCTCGGTTTTCATATCATTGAATCTTCTTAAGCGCCATCAACAGACACATGAGTCAGGAAATTTTCCCTGTGATAAGTGTGACAAAATATTTAGTAATTCAGCTAAAAGAACTTTGCATATGCGCGGGGTTCATCTAAAACAATTGCCGCGTCGCTGTCCCATATGTCCAGAGAGATTTAACTCAAATTATCAACGAACCAAACATTTGCGTGTATTCCACAACCAAACCTCTGCATTGTACCGATGCGAGACTTGTGGGCGAGAGTACGACTTGAAATACCACCTACTTATCCATATAAGGTCAGTGCATCTCCAAGAACGGAATCACGAATGTTCTATTTGCCACTCTCGGTTCTTCTCCAAGTACTGTTTGTCCAGACACATGGTTATTCACACAGGGGAAAAGAACTTCAAGTGTAGCGTGTGCGGGAAAGCTTATGCTAGGAAGAAAAATCTTCGGGAGCATTTCAGGTTGCATGAGATGAGTCCCAGTTGTTCTGTTTGTGGACACAGTAGTGTGGATCAAGCTTCACTGCTGGCACATATGAACGTAGCTCATGGAGTCTTGTAGAAAACTCTTCTTGGACGTACCTGTTCTGTTTTATTGAAGTTCTCTAGGTTTGGTTTTGTAATCTCAGAACCATACAACCAGGAGACCAACCAAAGTCAAACCGTGGGTTGAAATGCCAATTGAAGATTCTTAAACCTCGTCCTAGTCCGAAAGTGAATAAAAAATACCTAACAAAATACTATAAATGTTACGAGCATGTGGAACTCCTGTATTTCGATTAAAAAAAATAAGTTCCTACATTCCAGAATTATAATCGTTCCGGATAATTCTGGTATAAATACAAGATGAAATTGCTTCTCCTTAATCAGTCCCATACAGTACAGTTTGAAGTTATGAAGATCATTATCAAAAGCCACTTTGCAAGACCCGCCAAGACAAAATATAAAATAGCATTTTGTGTTCCCAGGAGTGGCCGTGGGACAGCGACCGGGGCCCCGCACCAGCATATGGCAAATGACCATATCCGAGAGGCAAAACGCCGCGACATTTCTAGAATGTACCACGATCAAGCCGTTCTTTTACCAGCAGGCCAATTTCAAATGCTTCTATTGCAACGAAGTTTTCCCAGAAATTAACTCAGTGCTGCAACATACAGCCTTTCACGCAACACCAGAGCGGGGCGCTATTCTGAAACAACATTTAAGAAAAGGGAAACGCGTTATCAAAGTAGACATATCAGGTCTAAAATGTAGTTTGTGTGAACAGAAGTATTCAGATCTAGATGATATAAGAAAACATCTAGTTTCCGTTCACAAAAAGGAATTCAATTCAGCAGGCAACGGTCTTATGGCCTACAATTTGACCATAAACAATGGTCTGTTGTCGTGCCACAAATGTTCTAAATCCTTTAATTCGTTCTTCCTACTCAACCGACATATGAATGTACACTTCAGCGTCGTCTGCGAGACCTGCGGCTTAGGATTCATGTCACACCAACGCCTCATAAATCACAGGATAGTGCATCAAAATGGTGTTCACGAATGTGGCAGGTGCCAAGAAGTGTTCCCGACTAAACTAAAGCTTCGATACCATATGTTCAAAAAGCACGATATCACTAACGCTAAAAAAATGAGACCGTTAAAATGTCCTCACTGTCTTGAGCGCTTTGCTCAACATTATAAAAAGATGACACATTTGAAAGAGGTTCACGGTATAACGTTCAATTTCGATTGCCAAGTGTGCAAGGCAGTTTTCCCAACTCGGCGAGCATTAACGGAGCATACAACTAAACTCCATACACAGAAAATACAATGCAAAGTTTGTGGTAAATGTTTCGGGACGACATCACTGCTCAAGATGCACATGAGGGGGCACACCGGAGAAAGAAACTTCTTTTGTGGGATCTGTCAGAAAGCGTACATGCACGAGAGAACTCTACGTCAGCACATGCGGGTCCATGGACCTCTGTGGAAGTACACGTGTTCTGAATGCGGGAACGGGTTCCATAATAGAAACGATTACAATAAGCATATGAAGCAATGGCATCCGCAATGGCAGTTCAAGACCATTGTAAAGAACTTTGGCAGTAATATTTCAAATTAAGGTTTTTGAAGTCTTGACTGCTAATGTGAATATTTGTGTATTAGGTAGCTGTACATCTACCAGACACGCCACTTACCTTTGCAAATAAATCAAAGTTATTTACAATAAAATAATAAACTCAAAACAAGTTTTAAATCACATGGCCATCCATTAACATATATGATGAGATTTGCAATTACCACGATTTCGGATGTTACATGCACGCAGTCCAACTGTAATGTGGACAAACTCGCACTAAACCGCCAGTAGTTACCAAAATATTTCGTAATAAAGTACCTGAAAATGAGGAGAAACTAAAATAACTCATTTTGTCTCCCCAGGATCTCAGACGGAAGAAGCAAAAGCAAAACGGAGGCCGGCAGCGCTCAGCAGCGTATGGGAAATGACAATATCTGAGCGGCAGAACGCCGCTGCCATACTAGAGAACACCACAGCTAGACCTTTCGTCTACTGCAGATATTTTTTCAAATGCTTCTTCTGTCACGAACAGTACCCAGAAATACATGCTGTACTCCAACACACCCTGAGCCACGAAACGCCAGATCGTAACACAATTTTGAAAGACTTGCTGCCCAAAGGGAAAAGAACTGTGAAAGTTGACATTTCTAAGCTTAAATGCAGAATATGCCAACAGGATTTCAAGGACTTAGATGAAATTCGAAAGCATCTAATTGCGAAACATGAAACAACTTTCACTCAGTCTGGTCATGGTGTTGTGGCGTACAATTTGACACCAAAGAACGGCCAATTCTCCTGCCATTTATGCAATAAAATATTTCAAACGTTTATTCTGCTTAACAGACACATGAATGTACATTTCAGTAACGCGGTTTGTGAGACGTGCGGGGCCGGTTTTATGACGTATCAGCGCCTGATCCAGCATAAAGAAATCCACGCACCAGGAGGATATCCATGTAAAAAATGCGATAAAATCTACACCACTAATTCGAATCTCAAATACCATGTAGAAAAGATGCATGAAGGTGCTACTAAAATGCGTATGCTGCGATGCGCCCACTGCCCGGAGAGGTTCTCAGAACATTTCAGGAAGTTGAAACACCTGAAGGATGTACACGGGATAACATTCACCTTTGAATGTGATATATGCAAATCTATATTCACTAGTCGAAGAGCATTGACCATGCACACGAATAAGTACCATACAGTGAAAACTCAGTGTGAAATTTGTAAAAAGAGTTTTAGCTGTGTAACAACTCTTAAAAAGCACATGATTTCTCATACAGGTGAACGAAATTTCGTCTGTACATTATGCCAGAAAACATATAGGCATCAGAAGAGCTTGAAGCAGCATATGAAGACCCACGTTTGCGGGGAAGCATATATTAAATTCACGTGTTCTGTATGCGGTAGCGGTTTCGCCAGCCGAAGCGAATTCAACAAACATAATAAGGATTGGCACCCTAGGAGCTATTACAATTTCGCTGTGAATCCTGCTGTTTAAGAATCATTTAAGAATCAGGTTTTGGATGTATGTATAGATAGAACTCTCCAAAAGTTCGGATAAACTGAGCGAATAATTCAATCAATTGGCAATACACCATTTTGCAGGATTAAATACGTAAACATAACTATGGATTTAGTAGCATCTTCAAAGAACAAGAAATAAATAACCTACGATAAAGATACATAACATACCTTTTATATTTAGTGGTTTAAGTTTATGCAATGTTCTTTTCTGCTCAGCTTTATAGTTCACTAGTAGAGGATGCCTTGTTGGCATTAAGTCCGCCTTTTGTACCATTAAATAAATAAACATTTTGCCGTCAGTTATGCAAAAGAATAACTTAATCTGTCTCGATAATGTCTCCGTGTGTGTAGGTACTAGTGGAATAAGAAACTTTTAATTTATTTGAAAATGCATTGTATTGATCTCCTTAATAATTTTAGCTTAACATAGTGATATTAATGCCAGTATTATATTTTTGCACCAATGGCTTGTGTTTTATTTTTACCTTAAGAACAAACAAAAAAATAATAATATAAGTCTCAATGTCTCGCAAAACAATCGCAATGTTTATTTATTTATCACGTTGGCTACTCTCATAATGTGTAGGTACATTTGAAAAGAACACGCTGGTTGAATACGGCTTGCTGCACGGACGGGTCTTTTACCGAATGAATAACGGAAATACAAGTTTTTATTTTATTATGAATAATACGAGGTAAATATCTCGTAACTTATTTTCGCTTGGCTAATCATTGGCATGAAGTAGTCGGCCAGTAGAACTTCACTGGACCAACCAAATTGAATACCGGATTTTCTTCTTCCACAGACATTAGGCTGGCACAAGGAACGAGCATATGGCAACTAACGGTGTCAGAACGGAGAAATGCGGCAGCTCTCATTCACTACACCACAGTCAGACCATTCATATTCATGGGCTCGTGTTTCAAGTGCTTCTTCTGCTTAGAATACCACTGGGAACTGAGCACTCTGCTCCAGCATACAACGACACACGACGTTCAAGGGAAAAATAAAATATTAGAGAAATACGTGCACAAAGGCAAGCGTTGCTTGCAAGTTGATATATCACAATTAAAATGCAAGATATGCAGCAGAACATTCGAAAATTTACAAACTATTAGAAGCCATTTAGAAAAGGAGCATGATAAAGAGTTTTCACCAGCTGGTAACGGAATGACAGAGTACAATATGGAGGAGAAAAACGGAATGTTTTCGTGCCACATTTGCGATGTAGAATTCCACAACTTTACTTTGCTGAACACCCATATGAACAGTCACGTGGGTAAAGTTGTTTGTGAGAACTGTGGAGAGAGTTTCCTCAACCAGCATCTGCTAATGAAGCACATGGAAAGTCATTTAATAAGGAAGTTCAAATGCCAAAACTGTGATAAGATGTTTTACAAGAGGAGCCAACTTAAATATCACACAGAGATCATTCATGAAGGGAAAGAAAGGGTTAGGTTAAAGAAATGTCTGCATTGTTCTCAAACGTTCAGAGAACACTATAGCAAGATGGTCCATATGAGAGAGGTACATGGAATCAGCAAAAACTTTCAATGTCACTTATGCAAGAGTAATTTCAGTACTCGAAGAGCATTGACGGAGCATACAACGAGATTTCATACAGAGAAGTATAGGTGTGACGTGTGCACTAAATGCTTCAGCATAGAGTCCAAATTGAAGCAACATATGCGAGGGCATACTGGTGAAAGGAGTTTTATATGTCCGATTTGCAAAAATGCATACATGCACAAAATGACGCTGAAAAAACACATGAGGAGTCACAGCACGGAGTTTAAGTTCGTCTGTTCGGAATGCGGAGCAGGATTTCATAACAAGAATGAATATGGTAAACATGATAAACAGTGGCATAGTTCTTGCCAGGACCGCACTGAAGAAACAAACGATTTAGGTTAAACTTTTCGTTCGTAGGTCACTTAGATCGGAAAAGAGATCTTTTTTTTTTTTTTTTTTAAGTAGGGGAAATGCCTTACGCATACCCGTCCACCGGGGGACGGACGGGTTATGTCGGACTCTCCACTGGAAAGGTGGTATACCAGTGGCCCTACCGACTAAAACCCCTACTACTCCCTCTTATCGTCCGTATAGTGGGGGAACACGGTGAGTAGCGCGAAGCCTGTTACGCGTTCCCCCGGACGGAGCCCGCCTGGACGGCGGGCCGGAAGCGACCCCCCCCATGGTGAGGGGAGGCCAGAAGGGACAGCCGAGGATGTCAAGCCGTCCCTACCAGGCAGCGGTGACCCGTGCAATGCTGGCGGCGGCACCCCCGTACCACGCGCCAGCTGGCCACCGTACGCAGGCCCTACTGGGCCCGCAACCACGAGCCACCCAAAGGGCGGCTCCGCTGCCGTAACCTTCGGTACGGCCCCGCCGGGCCGCGACGCACAGGGGGGATCAGCCTCGGATCACTGGCCCCCACCAACCGGTTGTGCGCCGCGGATCGGAAAAGAGATCTGTCTTAACAGGTCTTAACTCATTGGGAGATGCTGTGTGACATATTTTTACCAAGAGTAAAACATAGGGTCCATAGTTGATACCAATTATTATCATAACAACTTATGTACATTATGGTTTGCAATAAAGAATTGAATTGAATTGAGTAGGAATTGCTTACAAGAAACAAATGACGGATCTATTTGAATTCCTTGGATACCGTCTGCTAGCGTTTAAGATAGCGGCAAACGTTATTTTGCCAAACGCCGCAAGCATAGAAAGCACGGTACCAATGATTCCGACACAATAACAACGCAATGAAAGCAATTGCCCTATTGTATACAAAACATAAGTGCTACTTGTAGCCTTACTTTATAAAAAAATAATAGTAAAAACTCTAAAAATACTATAGCGTACAGTCATCTCTGTTGTTTCCTTAGAACAGCGTACTTCCTTTTTTATGATTGTATAGAAAAACATCTAAAGTTGTGTAATAAGAGATTAGTAACAATTTGTGACAACTTTCTCTCACCATCAGCTGACAAACCATTAAGCTCCTTTTAATTACGAATAATTATAATCTCACTCATATCTTATATTAAATCAGGTGAGTTGATTATTTACATGTTATATGAATCATCTTTAAGCGGGCAGATGCACGTAAATAACCGGGCTATTTCATTTCAGCTACTGGCGAGAAGCGGCGACCTGCGTCCAGCATTTGGTCCATGACCCTTAAGGAGCGCGAAAACGCCGGCATCCTCCTGCACTCCACCACAGTGAAACCTTTCACTTACATGTCCTTCCCTCTCCGATTCAAGTGCTTCTTTTGCGACGACTTGTTCCCCGAATTAGACGCACTACTCCAGCACACTAGCATCCATGAAGTGCCAGATGTAAAAGAGATGCTGAAAGGATTATTAAAGAAAGGAAAGAAAACTATCAAGGTTGATATTTCTGAACTGAAATGCAAGTTGTGCGAAACTCCTTTCACAAGCGTAGACGAGATTAGACGGCACTTATCAGAAAAACATGAGAAGAAATTCAACGTGGAGTCTGGGAACGGCATGATAGTTTACAGCTTGAAAACAAAAGATGGCATCTTTTCTTGCCATTTGTGCACCCAAACCTTCACCAGCTTCTTCCTTCTTAACAAACACATCAACGTACATTTCAGCAATGCCATCTGTGAGTGGTGTGGCAAAGGGTTCGTGTCGCATCAGAGATTATTACAGCATAAAGAAATACATCTTCGAGGAAAGTTTCACTGTGAAAAATGTAAAGTATCGTTTGATAGTCCGGCTAAATTTAAGTATCACAATGATAGAACTCACGGGAAACCCAACAAGATTTATAATATTTACAACTGCCAACAATGTTCCGCAAGATTCGATCACCATTATGAGAAAATGAAGCATATGAGCGAAATTCACAACGTCAATTTCGAATATAACTGTGAAACATGTAACTCTGTGTTTAAGACTAGAAAGTCGTTGGCTGGTCACCGTATCAAGTATCATTTGCAGAGTATCGCGTGCGAAGTTTGTAAGAAACCTTTCGCTGAACGAGGGCATTTAAAGAAGCACATGGCGATGCATACAGAAGAGAGGAACTTTCCGTGCCCATTATGCAATAAGACTTACAAATATGAGAAGAACGTCAAAGCGCATATGCGGGTACATAATCCAGATTGGAAGTTTGCTTGCGCGGAGTGTTGGATAGGATTTGTGAGCAAAATTGAGTTTCGAAAACACATGGCGGAATTGCATCCTCAAAATACGTAGCAAACTGAGAAATAATCTTAATGGCTTTAAACTTAGATCTCTTTTTCAAGATCAGGAATAACAATTCAAGCTTTTAGAAAAGGAGCTAAAACTCAAATTGGAGATATAAGACAGAAGAAAGAAATAAGGAAACATCCAATTATGCTGTCAGTTTGATGTGACTAATTGCCCAAACGCAAACTCTTGTCTTGGAGGATTAGTAAAGTCGCAAAGGCAGAAAACGTCTAGGAGCTGATATTTCAATGGTCAGATACAATTCATCAGGTCCATCAATTAGGTAAACTAGGCAGTTTATATATTTTTTATACTACCTGCTCGTCAATGCCACATTATGTGTCATGTAAAGCTGTCCTAAAGTAAGTCATTATAGCCCTATGGTCTAGCCGGGACATAATGTTGTACTGAATTTCATTAATCCCCAGGGATTAAAGTTATTTGAATTTGGAATGCAACCGTGTAGTCAAAAATGTTTAGGTGCAATGAGTTCTGAGTTCGAATGTCGTACTGGCCACTAACAAAATAGATGCCAGAGAAAGAAAAAAGGCGCCAACCGCTCAAATAGCTCCTGAGTCTTATGCTGATAAAATAAATGTACCAAAGAACTCATCTTTCCAATGTCTTCGCACAACTGTCATATGTTTCTAACATCACTTTTAATTTTTGATAAATACCTAATTTCTCATATTTAATTACCTACCTACCTATTTTCATTTGAAATAAATATTTAAGCACTTACTTTTTTCAGCCACTAATTTCGATTGCCTCGCAGAAAGTATAAAAAGTAGAGTATGCATCGCGGGCTTAAAAGTGTATTTGTCTTGGGCGGTCTTGAACCCCTCGTATTCAGGATTCTAACCTTAACTCCCTCGCTCCGCTCGGGAGTTAACCGTAGAATCCCTCATGCTCGGGGTTCAATATCACGCCCGGGACATAATACACTTCTTTAAGCCCTTGTGGCATAATCTACTATTCATTACTCATACTCTGAAAGTAGGTCATTACTGACCTGAGAAGCGGGCTGAAAGTTATACTTTTCATCCCTAGGGAGAATCACTTTCAACTGACAGCTGTCAAATTGTTTTTTAAAAAAACTAGTTATTTTTCACATATCTATTGAACCATGTTCCAACTTTCCATACAGCCACGATGTAAAATTGAAATAACTTAAAGATAAGCATTGATTAGAGAATGTATATTTCTTTAATAACTGTATTATAATTGAGTTTCAACAATTTCTTTAAAATAACTCATCTTTGAGCAAAATATTTACCATTTTTACATACATGAAAATAAAAAATAATGGCTGAATAGCCGGCCGACCACAGAAAAAAAAACAAACAAAATAGGCGGGAAAGCGGCAATTCGGTCTTCGTTTATTTTTCTCATTTTTTCTTCAGCTAATTCGTGGTTTTATTTTTACTTTCCTCGTATTTGTAATGAAAAGCACAGTGTTCACCTCGGGTTAAAGACTTATTTAGTCCCTCGAACTATTGGCGCCCTCACTTCGTTCCGGGCGCCAAACCCCGTCTCGGGACTAAATAAGTTACTTTCAACCCTAGGATAACAATGTACTATTAAAGGTCAAAATCTATATCCAAGTCCTATAAACAGTTACAAAATGTGATCAAGATATACATTTGAAAATCTACCGAGTTGTAATATATTGGTCTGATAAATGCTGTCTGACTATTGAAACTTCAGCCCTTATTGTTATAGCTAGTTTTAGTTCAAATCTATTGCCCGGATTCACAAACGTCAATCAACGCTAAGCGTGCGCTCAAGCTCATGCTGTCCTTTTCGTTCCTGTTGACATTTTAAGGGACAGCATGAGCGTGAGCGCTTGCTTAGCGTTGATTGACGTTTGTGAATTCGGGGGTATGTCTCATAGGCAGCCTAAAGGCCTTACAAGAAAGCTTAACGTCAGGGATTTCTGCGCGGTTGAATCAGAAACGAGGAAGTAAAGTTGAGTACGAGTTTCTTCGATCAAACGCATAGAGAAAATTACAGGAAAAACCTTAAAAACAATATCGATAAAACAGCCTAACTACAAACCATTGTGCCACAAAAACGATTTTAGCCATGAATAGCTTAAATAACACTTTCACGTGTAAGTATCCATCTCCTTGCAATCAGCTTCATAGGCTGTATGCAACATACAATTCAACGTCTCCTTTGTAATACGATTGTACAAAGAATAAATAAAATCTATGTGATTAACGTAAGAGTTTGTTTTTTATTTAATAAAACCTAATAATAAATAATAATTTATTCACCAAATGTTTACAACAACTTAGAATTACTAGTAGTCCCCAAACTAGGTAGTCCTGTCTTTTGGGAACTTGAGTTGATGAATTACAATTTAAGCGTTGAATATCGTGATTGATTACAATTTTATCAAAAATACAATTATTTCTGAAAGTTGTTTCCTTTTGAACATCATTCCTGAAACCTTGACGACTCAGACCGGAGCACTCGTCACGCCACTGTACTCCGTTCGCGCCAAGAATGCAGATTTTGAAATTAATAAGAAAAGTTGTGTGCAGCAGGCAAAAAAAAAAACTCAGATCATCAACCACAACCTTTGCCTTCGAAAGTATGCGTTCAACTGGTCACTGTGGACTTGACTTTCTAATTAAGAACGTTTTGATTGGTTAGGGAGCGTGCTAGATCGTAGGACAAGTATGAAACTGTGGTCATTATTCAATCAAAGAACAATTATGTAGATAAGTAATCAAATAAATTGTTTTATTAATATTAAATTAAAAACTACAAATAAATCTTATCAAAACTCAGTTCAACAAAAGAGATACTCGTACATACAAACTTAAAAACAAAAACTATTCTTTCAACAATAGAAAACTTTAAAAAATACACAACAAATCCTCAAGCTTTTCTCATTTTGTCTTCTCCCCTTCTTTCTTCTTCTTGCCTTTATCCACCGACTTTCTGTCGGCCTTCTTCTGTACTCCACGCTTCATGTGTAGCTCCTGGGGTATGGGCATTTGGCCCCCCTCGTCCACTCCTGGGCCGGGCTTGAGCTTGCGACGGAAGTCTGTCTTGGTGTGGATGGACACGGCTGGCAGCAGACGGTTGCGGCAGTTGTAGAAGTGGTAGTCTCTGCGAAGTAATGCCGCTAGGTATTGCTCATGGACTTAGTGTCAGAGAGAGGGAATGATGGTAAACTATCTCAGTGACCTTCCTTGGGAGGTGCCTGCCTGAACCCTACGTGTTAGAAGAACACATAGAAATTTCCATCATTCACAACCCTAACGGCGTGGCTCCATGTCACCGGTACCGCCGTTCGGCACTGCCTGGCGTAGCAAACATCGTTCAATTAACCGTTTTTGTATTGATGTGGTAACTGAAGACGTTGCTCTTGTTACTGTTGAGTCTTCTCAACATGAAGGAAAAATGACAACAAGGGCAGCGGCGTATCGGCACGGCGGACGGCGCTGGCGGACAGTGCCGTGCCGTCTTCCGGTACGGCGCCGTGCCAGAGCCTAAAGGACGTAGCTCACTAGGCAAGCAAGACAACTGCACGGCTTCAACCCAGCAATTATCTTGACATTCAAATTTGAACCTTAAGTTGTGAGGGGTACAATATATTTTGCAATAATGTCATGAGAAAGCCAACGGCGAGCTGTCAGGGCGCTCGCCGCTATGTTACCACTCAAGTCGTAGCTCGCGACCTCACAACTTAAGGATCAATTTTGAATGGCAAGATAATTGCTGGATAGGGTGCCGTGCAGTCGTCGTGCTTGCAAAGTGTGCTACGAGCTTAAGGGCCCTCGCCCACGGCGACTTTTTGTAGCATGGCTGTCGCGACTGAATCGATGCAAGTTTCCTGTCGGACGGCGTCGGGAGGGAAATAAAACTGAAGGGCACTTGCCTCGCGACAGTATCGTGTTTGCATCGCGTTTGAAAAAGTCGTCGTGGGCGTGGGCGCGGTCGCGATCGTGCAAGTATGAGACGGAGCGCAGACTGCAAATGCAAATTATTGCAAGCGACACTGTTGGTCTGCTCACTGCAGTGCCTGGTAGTTTTAGCGTCCCCCACACACAGGCCATAAAATGCCGCCAAAAGGCCTACAGTTTGTAGCGGGTGGCTAGGCGTTTTGTGGACCGTGTGCAGGGACGCTTACCTAAACGCCAAGTCCTATTTCCTACTGTCAAAGTTCCCATTTAACGAAACTTTAGAAAAATGGGGATTCGGAAGATATTCATTCAAACGTTAATTCTGTATTAATCAAAAAAGCCAGCTGGCGCGAGCCACAAATTACTACAATATCGAGTAAGAAATGACGTGTTAGTGCTCAAAACCGTCTCTGAAGTGATTGTAGTTCAGTAAAACTAGTTAGTCCATATTCCTATAACTATCATAGAAAAAAGTACCAGGTAGCTAAAGTGGCACTAGGCTGCACAGGTCTGCCACATGTAGGATGAGCAGTGAGCTAGGAGAGCGATCATGGAGGAGGGTGCTACAGGGCAGAAAACGACCTCGCGCCAGACCTGAGCGTTCCGCACACACGGGCCACTCGCTATAAAGCGCCACTGGCATAAATAAATAATTTCTGTAGTTTTCATACATTTCATATGAGCTCGCCGCACACGGTGAACGCCAGTGGCCGCCACACAGCGGCGAGTGGCCCAGGTGCCACGCTTAGGTCTGGCGCGCGCGAGGTTGTTTTCTGCCCTTGTAGCGGGCAGAAAAAGCATGGCGGACGCTAAAACGCGATGGCGGGAAGAGTTGGACTCGCATCTGGATTGGTTCATCAGGGTTCTGGACCGTGGTCAGTGGAAGTGAGGTAGGGCGCCTAGCAGAGGTATAATGCAGGCTGAATACTCGTACAATGGTACAAGACGTAGTAGGTAGGTATGTTGTTCACCGTACCTGATGTCAAGAAACTCAAAAGGCGCGAACACACGCTCCTCAAAATGCCTCTTGTACTTCGCCCAGCGACAGCCGAGGAACTCATTCCGCTGCAGTGAGTAATGCTTCGTGTAAGTGTATTCGAATAAACCCTTCTCGAAGATCGGCAGCGTCCGGTAGTCGCTGCCGATTTTTTCGGCTATTTCTGTAAGTATTCATAAAGATGCAGGTCGGACCTGACAATACTATCCGTAGAGGTAGGAAACCCAGAAAAAAACATTCGGTCTTGTTGCTTGTTTAAGTAATATACCTACCTAAACTTTGGTGGAACAAACCTGGCTGCCAGGTTATTTATACCAGAAGAATTCAGCCGGTCTGTTAATGGTCTCTGTAGCACAGTCGTAGTGCAGCCGCCCGGAATGCGGAAGACGCTGGTTCGAGTCCAGCCTGAGCCCAAGACCGAATGTTTTTTTCTGGGTTTCCTATCTTTAGCATTAGAGATAATGAATTATCCAAAAAATAACCTATATCATTAGTAGGTACTTGCGGCTGCGGCGGAAGGAAAAGTCGCGAACGACGTGATGCAAGCTCTTCAGGACAAGGATTTCAGACATCAGTACGTCTGAGATGCCCTAACGCCAGTGCTTTGCAAGGTATTGTGGCAATGTGACGGCTCGACTTTAGTATCATAACGGGAAGCTAGGAGCTTCATTTTTTTTTTGTTAATAGATCTTATTAAAACAAGTAATCCTGTGAAGTTTCAGTCGACGGAAGTCAAAACTTAGCGAGAAAAAAAATCCCAAAGTTTACGATAAAAACGGCTAAGTTAGGTTTTTTGACGCCATTTTTACGCCATTTTGACGTTTCGTTGCATCAGACTATAGCTTATTTCTGAAATTAAATTTAGAAAATAGGCAAGAATGATAATGTGGGAAAGGAACTAGGGGGGGACGGGGGGGGCGGAGCCCCCCCTCGATGGGGGCTCGGGGGGCGAAGCCCCCCGCCATAAAAAAGTATCATTTACTAGAAGTAGCACTAGGTTAGGTTAGAACTGTGACCAAAACCGCGCGAGCCGAGCGAGCGTAGCGAGCGCGCCGCGGCAGCGGCCGGCGAAGCGCCAGCATCAACTATTTAAAAAAAAAACTCTTCAAAAAAGGGGGGGGGGGATGCACCTCGCTCTTGCTCTCTGAAACAGTAGGGAGGGTCATCCATCACATGCTACTTTCTTACAGAAGAGTTTGAGTGGTTCCCCTTTTTAGAGGGGGAGGAAGGGGAGGGGGGGAAAGACATTGTTTTTCCTTTTAAGAAGTGTTTTTATGATTATTTTCAAGATTTTTTTTCTCGGGTGGGGGGGGTTTCCGCAACCCCCCCTTTTGTAGGGGGGCTCCCCGTTTCCCTCCACCCCCCAAAAGACATTGTTTTCCCTTTTTAAGAAGTGTTTTTATGATTATTTTCAAGTTTTTTTTTCTCGGGAGGGGGGGGTTTCCGTCACCCCCCCTTTTGCAGGGGGGCTCCCCACACCCCCCCTCCCCCGCCCCTCCCCCCAAAAACACAAAAAAAACCCGTTATGATACTAAAGTCCTTCCAATGTGACTGCTGTCCTACTGATTAACTAGAAGATACAACCAGTTCCACAATGGTAACCCGTCGAACACAGCCGCTTGCCTTTAGTGGCAGTGTTTGTGATTGCAGTTAGCCGCAGAGCGCGGAATAACAACACGGCTACGACGTATGCGGTACCCACTGAAGGTGCTGTTTGAAATCCTATACAAATAGTGACTCCTATCGTGGTAGGTATATTTATGTGTTTCAGGCCCCCTGCTTCGCGACCCACTCCCGCGTCTCCTTAAACGAGCCCTTAATCAGAGTCCTGGATGATAGCAGGCGCGGTGGCGGTAGCGGTGCAACCCGTACTGCCGCCGCTCGATGGCCATCCAACGTTTTCACAAACGCAAATCAACGTTGAGCATGCCTTAGAAGTATAGATAGATGTCCCTTTTAGTTCTATTGTCATTTTACAGGACAGCATGAGCGCGTGCTTAGCGTCGATTGACGTTTGTGAATTCGGGGGTTAGCATCTTACACCCCTCCAACAATCTGCACTGAACCCGCCTGTTGGAGTGTTGCTCGCGCCAACACATACTCGTAGTTGAGGTGAGGCCTGTGCTCAGCAGTGTTTTGTCTGTTCTGTGTTGTAGGCAAGAACGTAAAAGAAAGACAGACGTCACCTCCTCTAATCATGAGTGAAGCATATCATCAGCTGCCAGTTTAGGTGTGTGCGTGACTAGCACGCGCCATTGGCGCTGTCACACGGAGTAAAATCAGTAAAATGCCGTAGTTTGTAGCACCTAGTGTGTTCGCCTGAGTGTAGCAGGTCGTGACACAACAAACGAAATTGTAGCACCTTGCATGCTCCACATTTTTTAGTGTGAGGTTCCGTCCGTCTTTCTTTTACGTGTGGTTGTTGGTATAAGAAAAAAAATATTAGTAGGTATTACTATACCTACCTACTCGCACATACCCTTATTTACTACAACGTTGGGCTGGGGACGTCTTATGTCTGCGCAGGGGTCGGCGTTCACTTTCGCTGCCATAATAATTATTTGAAATACCTATTCCCTGTTAGTTTTTACGCTAAAATATTACCGTTATTATTATGACAAGTACTTATTTGACTTGAGTCAAAAGCTTGACGCAGTGCTTTTTTTTGAATCGATCTTTTTTATGAAGAAAAATCCGTCATAACTGCATGCACGTAAGGGCTCGTACACATTGGGCGCTTTAAAGACGGTGGGGCGGGCCAGTGCCTTTATAACCGCGAAGTAGTACTTAATATTTTATTTATTTATTTATTCATTCTTTATTGCACAAAGAAAAAGTACAATTGGCGGACATAATGCCAAACGCATTCTCTACCAGTCAACCATCAGGCGAAGCAGAAACCTTGTTGGCGGCGGAAAAAAAATTAATAAGCCTATACTGCGATAAACTAATAATAAGCCGTTGGTAGTGTATAGGTTTCCTTTTGCGCTATCGTTCGCGGTGAAATTGACCGGCCTGGCCCGCCCCGCTGTCGCTTTATATGAACCTCGCTTTCTATGCTTTAGAGTTGCGTTGACTATCGGCATCATGCCAAAAAAAATACTATATCCAAAAAATGAGTGAATAAGTGATTTGATCAAATAACTAAACTGATTCAGAGAACTGACAAAATAAAAGTTTTTGGAATGTACTCTTAATGTTTTATTTGGTAATTCAAGCATAACAATCGTTAACAATCAGCAGTTGAGGATTGAAACAACAAGGAATGTCATATAAGGCTGTAAATGCATTAACATTATACAATTTAACATTAATAGTCCGTTCACGTTAACAGTGCAGTAATTTCATACTTGTCCTTTGACCTAGCACGGTCCCTAACCAATCAAATCGTTCCTAATAAGAAACTCAAGTCAACAGTGCCAGTTGAACGCATACTTTCGAACGCAAATGGTGTGGATCAGAGTTTATTTGTGTGCAACAGAATTAAAATTAAAAATCTGCATTCTTCACGCGAACGGACTATAGTTGATGCATGGGGATTTCAATAAAAGTTTGAGAACCAAATATCACTATGTTCATTATTTTCCCAAGTCGTCATGTGAACACGCTAGGCAGCTGTCCGTAGACCACTAGGCAAGCACGGCACCTGAAAAACTCCGACCCAGCATTTATCTTGCCATGCAAATTTGAACCTTAAGTTGTAAAGACGCGAGCTGCGAGTTGAGTGGTATAGTAGCGGCGAGCCCGCTGACAGCTCGCCCCCTTGGCTTTCTTATATTATTATTGCAAAATAGATTGTACCACCCACAACTTTAGGTTCAAATTTGAATGAGGTCTGTATTAAAAGGTCTACTGCATGCCTGGCTCTCTCGTTTCATGAAATCTTCATGAAGTCTATTCCTTTTGCTAACCTTAATCCCTATCAATTTGTGTACAGTCGAAGAATGAAAAGGTTTACCACCCTTAGATAAATTTTTTTTTTTTTTTTTTTTTTCTTTATGGCTCCATTTGTGCTTCTACAGCATAATGATTCTGCCAATGTCAAGTGGTGTCAGATTCGCCTCTTGATTGTGGACTGGCCGGTGTGTGCGACTTTAATTTTGTTTTGCACGCAGTACTAACTCCGTCGAATTGCCATGTCGAAGGAGACACAGAGGAGATTGATCGGTGGAAATTATAATTTTAAAAACGGAAACTGCGTCTGCATTGAGTTCTTTTCACACCATCTAAAACAAAGACAACACAAGGACGTCACAAACAAAAATATTAAAGAAGAGGAGGGTTCGTTATATTTTAATGTTATATGTATTGATGTAATTACTTAAATATTTTATGTATCTATTGTTGGTTAAAAGGAAGTTTATATTAAGAGGACGGGGAATTTTGGCCGGTAAAATATCATAAAGGGATAGAGGGTACTTCTGACAGTTAAAAAATATATGCTCCGGGGTACCCTCATCCAAGCCGCATTCGCACAGAGAACTATCCCTAACCCGTATTTTATTTAAAAACACAGGTGTGCATACATGACCGAGGCGTAAGCGACACACAACTGAGACTGATAGTTTTTTGGAGGACCTGTGTTTGAAGAACCAAGGTCTGATTGGGACTTGAGGCTGAATGTCCTTGTAGTGGCGACCTTTAATTCTGGAAGAATGTTCCCAATAATTTTGCCAAGAATCCCTGAGGTCCCTGGCAGCTCTGGGTAAGATGTCCATGGCGTAATTTTCTTGGTGAATAATACCATCTACAATAGCTTGGTTCGCCCATAGGTCTACTTGCTCATTGCCTATGATGCCGCTGTGACTAGGTATCCAAATCAGTGCTACTTGGATGTTTTGTTCATGGCATTGGTAAAGGGAGCGTTTAATTTTTAAGATAACGGGGGAGATAAATTTAGATCTAAAAGGGTTACTGAGTATTGCTTGTAAAGAGCTTTTTGAATCTGAAAAAATGATTGCCTTATTCAATTTGTGTGAAAGTATGTAAAGAAGGGCTTCTAATATGGCCAAGGCTTCGCCTGTGAATATTGAGGACTCTGTGGGATACTTAGAACTTAATAACACTTGGTATTTAGGTATCCAGACTGCATTGCCGACATAGCTATCATCTGTGTGCTTTGAAGCATCTGTATAGATGGGCAGCCACTGTTGCCAATCTTTGGCTAACTGTTGATCGAATTTGTAAGCAGCACAGGGGTCTTTTTTGATAATACCGAAGTCTAGAATGATATTTGGTTCGAAAATTAAGGCATCATATTCGGTTTCGAAAAGTGGATTAAGATTGTATTGTAACAGCGGGTACGACAATGTGGAAAGTTTTTGTTGGCTTTTTATGCTTCTAGGTGGCTCTTTGTGTGTCCAATATTTGTACGAGGGGTCAGAAATAAGATTATTCAATGATTCGAGACGGGATAAAAGCGGGTGGCTAGTAGTCTGATTTTTTTTAAAGATAAACCTATCTGATAGATACTGACGCCGTAAATCTAGTGGGGGATCCAATGCTTCAATCTGTAATGCGTTCGTGGGTGAAGATCTCATAGCCCCCAGAATGATTCTGAGAGCTTTCAGCTGCACTTTGTCTAATTTTTTAAATGTTTCTTTGTTACAGGGCTCAAGAAGAAAAGAAGCATAGTCAAAGTGGCTGCGCACTAGGGCATTATACACTAGTTTCAGGCTGTATGGGTGGGATCCCCACCAGACTCCGGAAAGGGATCTTATAACATTTATATTTTTTTCGGATTTCTGAATGACGTTATTAAGATGTGGGACACCTGACATTTTGGAGTCCAGCGTGACACCAAGAAATTTAACTATGTTGGAGACTGGGATGGATTGGCCGTTGCACGTAATGTCCACATCTGGGATAGACCGTTTTCTTGTAAAAATCACTGTGTTGCTTTTAGGCGCTGATAGTGTTAACCCATGTTCACTTAACCATTCTGATAGGTAGTATAACGCAGAATTCAGTCTAAAACTTATGTCTTCTATAGACTTGCCTGTCGAATAAAGGCACAAATCGTCAGCGTACTGGAGGATGTTACAGAAGCATGATACGCATTGTTCGAGATCATATGTGTAGATGTTATAAAGAATAGGACTCAATACTGAGCCCTGTGGTAGGCCCTGCCAGACGTATCTAGCTGGCAGCATGTGTTCTGATGATCGCACCTTAATCATTCTGCCCATTAGCAGATTTGTTGCACAATGGACTAACCTCACGGGGAGACTCATACGAAGCATCTTCTCTTTGAGCACCGGAAGTTGGACATTGTCATAGGCAGCTGTGACATCTAGGAAAACACCTACCAAGTACTGACCCTTTGTGAACGCGATTCTGATATCGGTGGTTAATATGCCTAAACTGTCAGTGGTTCCTTTAGATTTCCTAAATCCGAATTGGCTGTTAGCTAGGATCATTTTATTCTCAACTAGCCATTCCAGTCGATTTTTTAACATGTGCTCCATGACTTTACACACAGTTGAAGAGAGGGCTATGGGTCTGTAGGAAGAGGCTAATGACGGATCTTTTCCCGGTTTCAATAGTGGAATGACAATTTGGGATTTCCATGCTTCGGGAACTTGACCTGACTCAAAAATCAAATTAACTAGGTTAAGATAAAATCTTTCACCTGTCGAACCCAGGTGAGAAAGGAAAGAGTATGGTATACCGTCCTCTCCTGGCGTAGAATCCTTAAGGCCTCGGACGGCGAGCCTTAGTTCAGATAAAGAGAAAGGCTGATCAAATCTGCTGTTACTGTTAAAAATTGGGTTTGGTGAAGGGATACAATTATAATTAGGAGCAAAGGGAGGGGATAATTTATCTGCAAAGTCACTAAGCCATGTTGACGGGTCATTTGATGTGAGTGATGGGCTGGACACGGAACCACGGTAGCGTCTTATATTTTTCCACACCTTTGAAGAAGGGGTTCTAGGGGAAAGGTCTTCACAAAATTTGATCCAACCTTTTTTCTTTTTTTTGGATAACATTCTCTTGGTCTGAGCAGCAATCAATTGGTATTTGGAGAAATTTTCTTGGGTCATCGAAGTGCTATATGCTTTTTCGGCTTCCTTACGTAAAGCAATCATGGACGAGCACTCGGTATCCCACCAAGGCGGAGAGGAAAGCTGTTTGTTGTTGGGTTTTTTCTTGGGTATACTCATATCGGCTGCCGATATCAGTGCCTCTATGAATAATTTATACCTATTATCTAAGTTACTACATGTGGTGATTTCGTCTCTTATGAGGATTTTTTCCAGTTCAACCGTGAATTTCTCCCAGTCGGCATATTGGGTCTTGTATTTTAGAAGAGGGGGGTAGGAAGTAGTAGGAATCACGGAGTTAGGTTTGGAAATGATTATCGGAAAATGGTCACTTCCTTGTGATTGGGAAAGAACTGTCCAATTGCACTGAGTAGCTAGGATAGGGGAGGATACTGAGAGGTCTACTGCTGATTTTGGGTTCTGATTTGGATATACACGTCTTGTAGGGGATCCATCATTGAGGACGCACAGATCCAGGTCTTCAAAGAGATCTAATAGATGTTGGGAGAATGAATCACTCTTATGCGAGCCCCAGGATACATGATGTGTGTTGTAGTCCCCCAGAATAAGTACCGGAGGAGGAAGAGAGGAGAACGAATTGCGTAGTTCGGATATGAGGGTGGGTGAAGGATCTGGCGGAATATAGATTGAGGCGATGGATATATTCATCACTCTCGCTGCTACAATATGGAAATCTGGACAGTGTGGTGGGACTGGGAGTAAGGTGTAGATGTGGGATCTTTTTATAAGGAGGAGGCTACCTGCTCCGCGGTCGTCTCTGTCATCCCTGAAACAAGCATAACCGGGGACCCTAAAGTGGGAACCAGGTCTTAACCACGTTTCCGAGATGGCCGCGACGGCTATGGAGTATTTGTTGAGTAGATGTATCAGGTCTGTTTTTTTTGGACGGATACTTCTACAGTTCCACTGAAGAAACTGGCTCGTTTCCGTCGCCATTATAGGTTTCTACTGTTGGTAGTAAGTTTACCATGTGAATTAGTTTGCTGGCAACGTTGGGCGGTATAGCATCGTTAAATTTTGCTATTATTGATGTTAGCACGGAGATCATGCTTTCCAGAAGATTGTCATTATCTGTAGAGGGGCACGGTTCTGGAATGGCGCAGCCATTACCAAGGGTTGATAAGGGGGTGGCGATTATATCGTAGTGTGCTTGGCGATTATAACCTTTTTGAAGAGGGGCACGAGGTTGAGGGTTTTGCGGTTTATGTTTTTGATACGTCACTTTCTTACTGTATGGTTGCTTTGGTTGTGTCTCGATGTAGTTGGGGATTGTGGCTGGTGGGGATCTGGAAACGGAGGGAGGGATGTCCCTGGCAGAGTCGTTGTAAGGCCGTCTTACATTGGGTGTACGAGCAGACGCCTCTTGGTAGGATATGTTCTCCTGGGACATCAACATTTTTATTGATTTCTGTCTAAGGTGTTCTTGGCAAATGGGGTTAGTGGCGAAGTGACGACCAGTGCACAGAAGGCATGTGGCCGATTGTTCTAAGATTTGGCAAGTATCTCCTGCATGTTCCTGAGCACATCGGAAACATCTGGGCTTAGACCTGCACTGGTTTTTAACGTGTCCAAAGCGGCAACAGTTGTGGCACTGAATGGTTGGCAAAAGATACAGGCTGACTATCAGGGATGTGTGATATGAATAGATCCTCTCTGGTAAATTTTGACCTTCAAACGTGAGTACTACGGTCTGAGTGGGGGACCAGCAAATATTTCCATTCACTACAGTTTTACGGTTAAGTCGCCTTGCCTTCAATATTTTGCCGTGACCCTCAGGAATTTCAATTGACTCAATAAATTCGTCTAGGGTCCAATCAACTGGGACACCCCGTACAATGCCCATACGTGTGATGTTGTAGGAGGGAATGGAGGCTTTGTATTTATTGGTTAGAAGAAAGTCAGCCAGCACAAAGATGTTAGCGTCTGAACTAGACTTGAATTCAATTGAGATCCTATTACGTCCTATGCTTTTCACGCCATCTCGAACAATACCTTGCACATTATGTTTCTGTAGCATCTGTCCTATTTTTATTGGGCGAATAGCAGTCCCAGCTGCTGGGTCGGGTTCAAGGCGGGCCAAGTGAACTATAAATGGGCCGTTATCCATCTGGCTGTATGTTCGGGATTCCATGAAGCTTGGATGAGTGTAAATTGTTTGTTGTGATGCCGATGAATCCACATCATCAACATTTCTGGCACGCTTATCCAAATTACTGGATGAGTTAGGCGTTTCCATTGATATCTTATGCTTTCTTGCTGGTACTGAGCTCTGATTCTCAGCAGTATCACACGAAAACATTGGTGGAGACATAGTTACATCATCGGGGGGATCAGGGGGTTTGGGAGGAATATTCATCCTCACCAAGTTCCTAACAGTTGGAGGTTATTAAAAAATACTTACGAATATTACCCGTTTTTATTACAATAACCCTTCACCAAACACACACACTACAAGAATCTCAAATCAGAAGTAAGAATCGTTTGCGAAATCCAATTTAAAACCAAATTCAAACTCACAACCGTGTGTCAATCTGCACTGACACGAGCGAAGTCCGACTGTATCGTGGTGTTGTTGACAGACCCTTAGATAAAATATGTTTTTGCTTGCTCCATGACATTGACATTGACAGGAACTGTTAATCACATCTGTAGTTAATCATTATATAAGCAAATAGGGTGTAATAATTCGATTTATCAAACTTGTCACTCCAGCGTCCTGGCAAGATCAAACAAATAAAAACTATTGGTTCAACTGTCAATCGTGAAGGAACATACCGCACACTGGGTGCAATAACGTCAGAAATGCAAAAAATTAGAAATCGAGATTTTAGTCACAAATGATGTAAAATAATGTTCTACATCCGCTTTTTATTTCTAAAGTTTTCCGAACTGGAAATTATAGGTTATAAGGAATAGATTTTCGATCAATATATCAAAGGAATACATCTTCTTTTCAAAATATTAAACTTTTAAATCGCTCTCCTGAAAATTACGCAAACTGTAAGTTATGTCATTATTGCACCAAGTGTGCGATTACGTCTAATCGAATTTTAATTTCGTTGTCAAACAATAAAGCCTACTTTTCGACACAACACTCAAGCCTGTTACACAGTTTAAAAAGGTAAATGTGCTTGCAACGCGTAAATGAATTTGTTTGAAAACTGGTCAACCCTTCCGTTCCGTGGCTGTACAAACCAATAAATAAATAATAATTTGCTGGGTCGGAGTGCAGTTGCATTATTACAATCTCTTAGAAACAGACAGTTCAAGTCACAAGCCCATCTTTTGAGCTGCATATTTATCCTCGCTATTAGTTTGTGTGGTTAATAGTGTCAAAAAAAACTTTTTCTTAATTGCTGGAGTAACTTATTACACATGTTTTGGTCAAATTTCAATAAATGATAAGACGTGAACTGAGCTAAAACTGAACTGTAAAATGATCATAATAAGGCACTTGGCCTAATGAGCTGACCTTTAAACAGCACCGGTGGTTGACTCACTTTATGTTTGTATACTGTGTATTTATTTATTTTTGTTTTTTTTTAATATGAATATTTATTATTTTTATTATATTATTTAAGTCTATTATTAAGTGTATTTTTGTCTGTTTTGTTGACGATATAAAAGCGCTTGTAACAGGTCTATTTAAATAATATTTTGACTTGACTTGCCAGCGCCATTTCAACGGACTTCAATAGAATCGCATCGGCAGTGATTGTGTGTATCGATTTCCTCTTGTTGGATATTGATCAATGCTTTCCTCTAGTGCCTTCTTTCTCTTTCTAAGATTCCTCTCCCTGGCTTTACTTCTCTGACGTACTGCAATTGCAGTATCGCTCTTCTCGCGCTTTTTGCTAACGCTTGTAGTAGATTCTTTCTTCTTCTTTTCTTCATTGGTTAGTTTAGTTCTCAGATATTTTGGCAATGGATAATCAATGCTTTTAGTCGTACCTGTAAAATAATTGAAAAACGTTAACACATTGATGGAAACAAAAAGAGGAAGATACGTTGCTTTCATACTACAGTCCGTTCGCGTTAAGAATGCAGTGATTTTTAAATTTATTTCTGTTGCACACAAAAAAAATAGGTCCACAACCTTTGCGTTCGAAAGAATGCGTTCAGCTGGTCACTGTGGACTTGACTTTCTAATTAGGAACGATTTGATTGGTTAGGGGGCGTGCTGGATCGAAGGACAAGTATGAAATTACTGCATTCTTAAAGCGAACGGACTATAGTTCCACGACCTGGTGCCAAATGCAATAGCAACAAATGCTCACTGCATCTATCGATTGACATGCGTTTCATAACTTGCCGCCGAAACATGTTTTTTATTCAAAATGGCGGACAAGTAGGTATGCTAAAGGTTTTATTTTTATTCAATTAATTTATTTTTAATTTATTTAGTTTTTTTTTAAGTCAGATTTTTTTAATTTGAAAATAATTAGGGCTTACTTAGACTTACCTATCTCTCGCCACTGCGAAGGCTGTTCCTCCTCCGACGCCGTGGTCCGATTCACATTCAAGCGCTCAGTGAGTAGACTTGCATCACCAAAAAACAAACAAACAAAATAGATATATTCAAGAAGGGATAAATATCTACACAAAGGAAAGTATGCTGAAAATTAAAAGCTGGAGTATAGCTTTACTGGTACCTCGAAGTTTGAGATTAAAAAACGATTTATCTTATTTCAAGAATTGAACATACTTACTGCCGCACTTAGAGACGTCAATTAACGTTAATGGTTCATTACAGTCAAAATTCAATTTTTCAAAAGAGACGTTTTAAACAAATAGAATAAAGAACTTTTAAGAATGTCAAATTTTGACTCTAATGAACCATTAACGTTAATTGACGTCTCTGAGTGCGGCAGTTAGAGCCTGTTCACACCTAGACCGCGTGCTCGCAGCGTACACGACGCGATTCCGCAGCGATAGTTCCGCGATAAAATAAACGCTGCGATTACGCTGTGAACTCGCGGACGGTGTCGCGGCGAGTGAACGCCTCATCCATCAGTCAAATTCAAAACAGGCTTCGGGGCTTGTTCGCGGCGTGATCGCTAGTTTGAACAGGCTCTTATACTTGCATATGTCACCGGAAAATAACAAGAACCGTAAATTTATAAATTACCTAGGAAATTTTATGCCCTCATTCCCGGAAATTGATAAGAGATTTCCGTGAGAAACATTTTTTTTCATATTTTGGAATTATCATTTTTTTACTTAACTGTTTTTTTTTATTCAGTTGTGTAATTTACTTCATTCATGAAAAACGTCATTCACGTCACGAAATTACCGCGCGAGTTGAACTACAAGTCGCACACTGAGAAGAAGACCGTCACTAAACAAAATTGTACTTTTACAGGAAGAGCGTTTTAAGTTTCGTTTATATTATTTAGTTGCTTTTAATCTACTCAAAATTTGTTTTCGGGGATGAAGTGGAGCTTTAAATATAGAAAAATAACGTAAAATAAATATAATCAGAAACGTATTTGAAATAGTTAATTATTATTTAGGTATTTTATTAAAATATAATTACTATAATGACGTTATACCATGAAAATATCTGTTGTAAAATTAATCGTTTGTGGCTTCTTACCGTCATTACCTACAAGAGGAATTATAAATAAAACACTTTCTTTGGTAAAACATAAGATTTATTTCTTTATTTTTACCATTGCTGAAAGAAGCTATTGAACATTATCTGTTTAATCTAAATAAACGTAAAAAATCTGACTTGGTGCCATCTTAAGTAAATTATACCAAAGTAATAACAACAAAATAAATTCTTCGAAATATAAAAATAATTAAAAACACTACCCTGTGCTTAAATCATTTATAACTTAAAAAACAACTTCTTTGTGATTCTTTTTTGAGATCAACAACAAAATCTAAATTAAATTATAAGGAGCTGCAGTCAACCAACTAGCGCTGCTAATTGATTGAATTTTATTATTTCTAAATATTGATAGTTTCTAAAGAAAGGGCTAACGCAAGGCCTCGTTACCATTGTGTAAAGTAATTCAATAAAATTGTAGTCGGTATTCTTAAAAAAGTCTTGACCGAACCCCCCTTTTTTATTAAACTGTCTTTTTTTAGAAGCAATAAAATTAAATCAATTAGCGGTGCTAGTTTGCTGACTATGGCCCCCTAATAATAAATAATTAAAGAATCTGGTCAAAATATGAAGAAGCATAATATTTTGGAATGATGCCTTGGTCAAATAAGATTTTTAAATCGTTTTTCTTTCTTTCGGCCAGAGGTAGCTTTGCTTGGTAAAGTGGTTTCAACTGCTGACAAACATTTGTCTGTCCTGCGGGGCTAGCATGCACGCCGCGAGTAAATCCGAGAGAGCAAATAGCCAATCACAGGTCGCCTTGCAGCCATGAACTGATTTTTTTGTTGACCACAACAATTATCAGAAAAAAATACAAAATCTGCGTTAGGATGCACGGTGGAAATTTTGTCTAAGTACTTAAAGACACAAGTTCCAATTTCGTTAACTCCTCTTTGGCCTTCTACTTCTGGCCAAAAAAAACATTCAGTGTGATCTTTACCCAATTGCGATATTGTAAAATTTAGACAGTTTGATTTACTTTTGTAATAAAATTCGGAAATGTTCCCTTTAGGCACTGTCATGACAGCTTGCAAGTCTTAACAAGATACAATGCAATCTATTCTCTTCTTGTCGCTTTCTTTTTCTTGCCGGCTTGCTTCCTTTTCTGTTAACTGACGTTTGAATTTTTCTCCCAGATGCTCCTTTAAATTTGGTTCCGCGTTTTTATAGGCTGTGCACAGGTCGCATTGGTCTTTTTTTTGGGTAAAAAAACCGTGTTGAAAACTTTTCTGTAGGTGTGAATTTTAACAAAATTAATACATTTTTTTAAGCAATCATCTTTATAGTCTCTGTACAGGTCAGTTAACGTTTTTCCACCGTCAATAAACCCTCTAGGAGTTTGTTTGCGCAAATAATGACTCTCAATTCTTGACATACTATCAATATGACGCCGAACTTCATTTATTGCTTCCTCTGGAATACTTTTTTTATTATTGCGTTTTCCTCTTTGCTCTGAAGATACCATTCCATATTCATTTGTCTTATTCAACACTGTTCTAATTGGCCGGTCATTAATCCCAAGTGTATTTCTAAAGAAAATCTTACATACCCTTTGCTTTTTGCCATCTATTTCAAAATAAAATGCATTTTTTGGTTTTCTGTTACTGTTCAGTCTTTTGTATTGATATTTAGGAACTATATTGACTAAGTTTTTGGCGATAAAATCTCTTTGGCGACTCAAGCTCCCCAAATTCCAATACATTTCAAATATTTTTTGTCGACGCTCTTCAGAAATATTATCTCTACATTTGAGCCGGCACTTTTCACCACATGATGTACCCATTGATCTTTTAGTGACGATTTTTGAAGAGGAAGATACATACTGCTTTCCTAAGTTCCGTAAACTCTGAGCAATTTGTTTTTTGTTTAAACCTTTTTTCTTCTTTTTCGTAACATTACTACGTTGGTTGTTTGAGATGTTCTCAGATTCGTTAGCATTGAAAGCAGAAGCTGGAGCAACTTGCACCGTATCAGTAGCGGGTATATTATCCTGACTCGCAGTGTTTCTTTTTAGTACGTTAGCTGCTAGTGTGGATAATGATGGATATTGATACACTATTGAATGTGGAAGTTCAGAAGACGAAGGCAACGGGGATGGAGAACTTGATGCAGATGAAGATCTTGATGCAGATGTAGAGCTTGATGAGGATGAAGAGCTAGATGTCGCTGAGGAACTGGATAAAGAACGTTGTGGTCGCCTCAACTTTACATTCGTGGGGGAATAAATTGGATCATCATCAGAAGCTGGTGAAAAATCACGCTGTAATTGACGGCTAGAAGTAGATGAAAACGAACTTCTTCTACTTAAAAAAAAATGTTGGTTTGGACGAAAATTTTCTTTAATTTCTTGAATCTTAGGAATGTGTTCATTATAAGTACCCAAACTATCAGTTGCAGGAGTATTTTCGTCTTTCTTACTATCTTGATTTTCAGAAAAACTGGGTGATTGCAGTCTGTTTGTTATTATTTCAGTACCAGTGTCCACTTTGTTGATTTGGTTAGGAATATTATGACAGGGATGTTTTACATCATGGTCATCTCTATTATCACAATCACCTTGAAATAATCTTTTGGAAATACTTTTTATTTTCTGAATTCTTGCACTCTCTAATGGCATTTTTATATCTGAAAACACCAAAAGATACACTGCTCAAAAGTGTCTAGGGATATCTCAAGCATTTTCATACAAAGTATAGCTATTTGGGAGGCTGTAAAAATTAAAATATTGATACCAACGTAGAAATTTTTAGAACACAGAAACTGCTATATCTGCCCTTTCAGATTGTATAAAGAAATTCATTGTAGTAGCATTATTGTACAATCGTAAGGATGTTAAAAAAGACAGATTTTTCTTTAGCAAAATCAAACTTTTTTTTTTTGTAATATTCTTAACCTTTATCTTATGCCTCTGTCCTCGCGTTATTTTAAGATAATATTCAACTTGTAAACCAACTTAACTTTATGAAATATTTGAAAAATGATATCCCTATGATATCCCTAGACAGTTTTGATGTGTGTACATATAATTAAAAAACTTTATTCTAGTTTATAAATTGTTTCCTTAAAAAAACGAATTAAATATCGCGTATTTATAATGTACAAAAAAAAGTAATTGGACATTAAAATGATTATTTTCATAGACAAATCAATTTTTCTGTTTGAACTATCCAGAAGAATGGCTCTTAACAAATTAAATCGTTATTCTTTTATGACCTAACAATCTTTTTGTAACTAAAAAAACAAGCACCGGCTCTAAATAAAAAGTGACGTTATTGAATTCTTATTCAAAAAACATTTTTAAAAATTTCAAATCGGTAGAAAGACACTAAACATAACATGTCGTTAGTCATTATCACATTAAACGTTTTCTTAAAGGACTTGATCAAAAAAAAAACCTAGAATCGCCAGAAATGCCATATATGCTATTTCAACGAGCATAATGTGTAGATCAAAAATATATAAAAATGTACTGCAAAAGCTACGCGGTATACTAGATATTAATGATTAATGAAATCAACATTTGTATTTTTTAGGTTCTGAAAAATCTATTGTAGCCGTGATCTATGAACTCTTTTGGGTCGGTAAATATAAGAAAAGCTGTTATTTTAAAGTTTCATATCATTTTCTATGAAAATATTAGGTATACAGGCTGAGTTTTTCAAGTGGGCGCGGTAGACCAAATCCTAAACTATGAGGAATTGAGAAAAGTTGTCGAGGGAGTCTTTAGCCCGATTTTGACAAAGACTAAAACTGTATACTCAGATTTGTTTAAAAACTTTATTCGTAGCCGGGGTTCGAACCAGTTGTTCGTGGAAAAAAATGACACCCTGTATTTCTATGCCATCTTGTGGCTTCGTTTCTAAGGGTCAAATAATGAGAAGTAACATTATATGGCAAACTGAAGGAAAGGTCTCATTTTTAATAAAATATTGATTTTCATTACATTCACATTGACCGTTTTTCTGAATTCCTCCTAGTTTAGGATTTTGCCTACCATGCCCACTTGTAAAACTCACCTTGCATAAATGTATGTTAAAATCGTGTTCAAATTCAAAACACGTGTGTATTTAAGAAGGAGTGTTAAAGAGTAGAAAAATCTCTTTTGTTACACATTGTGATTTTACTTTTTACTCACTTATGTCAATGTTCATCATCCTATTTGTCATTGCCATTCCATTCTATGTTCTTTATATATTCGGAAACTGGCACATGACATTGCAAACAATTCGCTGCCATATTGACTTGCAAACAGGTCCATTGGACCTGTTTTTTTTTTGGTTAGTTTCGGTACGTGGATGTCGTATCTTCCTCTTTTTGTTTATATTAATGAAGTTATACAGTACAATAACTTCTATACTGTATGGATTAGGAGGCTGATTTTTTGAATACGTAATAGGGTTACTTTAGTGAACCCATTTTTATTGCGTATTTATAATGTACAAAAAAAAGTAATTGGACATTAAAATGATTATTTTCATAGACAAATCAATTTTTCTGTTTGAACTATCCAGAAGAATGGCTCTTAACAAATTAAATCGTTATTCTTTTATGACCTAACAATCTTTTTGTAACTAAAAAAACAAGCACCGGCTCTAAATAAAAAGTGACGTTATTGAATTCTTATTCAAAAAACATTTTTAAAAATTTCAAATCGGTAGAAAGACACTAAACATAACATGTCGTTAGTCATTATCACATTAAACGTTTTCTTAAAGGACTTGATCAAAAAAAAAACCTAGAATCGCCAGAAATGCCATATATGCTATTTCAACGAGCATAATGTGTAGATCAAAAATATATAAAAATGTACTGCAAAAGCTACGCGGTATACTAGATATTAATGATTAATGAAATCAACATTTGTATTTTTTAGGTTCTGAAAAATCTATTGTAGCCGTGATCTATGAACTCTTTTGGGTCGGTAAATATAAGAAAAGCTGTTATTTTAAAGTTTCATATCATTTTCTATGAAAATATTAGGTATACAGGCTGAGTTTTTCAAGTGGGCGCGGTAGACCAAATCCTAAACTATGAGGAATTGAGAAAAGTTGTCGAGGGAGTCTTTAGCCCGATTTTGACAAAGACTAAAACTGTATACTCAGATTTGTTTAAAAACTTTATTCGTAGCCGGGGTTCGAACCAGTTGTTCGTGGAAAAAAATGACACCCTGTATTTCTATGCCATCTTGTGGCTTCGTTTCTAAGGGTCAAATAATGAGAAGTAACATTATATGGCAAACTGAAGGAAAGGTCTCATTTTTAATAAAATATTGATTTTCATTACATTCACATTGACCGTTTTTCTGAATTCCTCCTAGTTTAGGATTTTGCCTACCATGCCCACTTGTAAAACTCACCTTGCATAAATGTATGTTAAAATCGTGTTCAAATTCAAAACACGTGTGTATTTAAGAAGGAGTGTTAAAGAGTAGAAAAATCTCTTTTGTTACACATTGTGATTTTACTTTTTACTCACTTATGTCAATGTTCATCATCCTATTTGTCATTGCCATTCCATTCTATGTTCTTTATATATTCGGAAACTGGCACATGACATTGCAAACAATTCGCTGCCATATTGACTTGCAAACAGGTCCATTGGACCTGTTTTTTTTTTGGTTAGTTTCGGTACGTGGATGTCGTATCTTCCTCTTTTTGTTTATATTAATGAAGTTATACAGTACAATAACTTCTATACTGTATGGATTAGGAGGCTGATTTTTTGAATACGTAATAGGGTTACTTTAGTGAACCCATTTTTATACATTTCGTTGCTGGCGATTCTAGGTTTTTTGTCTATGAAATTTTGATCAAGTCCTTTAATAAAAATAACGGCTCTAAACGAATAATGACGATAAGTTGATTAACACGTGGATAATTCACTTAAATTTTTTGAAACCAAAAACGACACTAAACAAAAAATGACGTTATACGGTTATAACCACGGAACAGAAAAAACAGTGGAAGTGCAAAGTAGGCGTGGCACGCGTGCCACAATTAAGCACTGCTGTGCTTACTTGGTCCCAGTCGTGTTCTAACGTCGCACCGAGTTACTCGTCTCGTCGCGACAACTTCATATTTCCGTAGTTATGCCGTATTCCTCCATTTTGGAGTGCTAAAATGATAGTAGTATAAAAAAACTTGAAAATGTAGGTCTTTCCTACCATCGCTAAGTGCCATTTTATTTGTTTTCTAATAAAATCTTGTTAATTTCAATAGACAGATAGATATCGACCTATAACGCAAATTTCAATCTTAATGCTTATACAATTAAACGTATAATTGCTACCAATACAGAATACCGCCATCTATGGTCGAACAACAATTCCGTTGATCGTCTCGTCAATCGAAACTAAATTGACATTAGATTAGAAAAAGTCGTAAATACTGTCGGCAGTAAAGCACAACAAATATTATCTGTAGAGTGTTAAGGTTTATTTCCGGATGTACGATCTGTGAATTAAGCTAATTTGGACTAGAATTGAAACGACCAATCAAACGGCTTTTTTCTTTGTAGTTCATTATATGACTTTCAATATATTTGTGTGGAAAGAAGTGGTCTCTGCCTACCCCGTTGGGAAAGAGGCGTGATGGTATGTATGTATGTATATATTTGTGTGAGTTTGGCGACAGCGGTTCCTTCACTAACGTTGTTGCATTGCACTTCCACTGTTTTTTCTGTCCCGTGGTTATAACATGACATGTGTTTCTTGAATTTCGAAAAAGGAACAACGACTCTAAACTGAAGATGTCGTTATGCATAAAAATAACTTTCATCTTACCCAATATAGTAAATCCAAACAGTCACGAAACAAATAGTGTCACTTTTCTTTCAAACGATGATAACAGTTCCCGTTCGATGCCGGATCACTAATAAAAAAGTGTCACTCTGACATAAGGAAACACCCAAACTTTAAAAAATACGTAACGTCACTACGCCATCTAGCGAAATCTATGGTGCGTTCCGAATTGAGTCAAAATCGATTACAGCGCGCTCACAGAGCGTCCCGAATTGAGATATCGCGCTAACGGGCCGTCTAACGTCAGACAGCTTTACGTCATTAGTGATGTCACTAACGGCGCCATATTGCGCTCACAACGATAATAAATGATCCAGAGGGATATCGCCGTGGGCCTTATGTCAGATTCATAGATGAAACGTCAAACAGACATTTTCGCGTAAAAATATTTTTGACAATATTCCTCCGAATAAATCTTTGCTAGGACAAATCTTTTTCTGTGATAACGTAACAGAAAGTTTTACTACAAGAACCGCAAGTTTAATCTGGGAATGATAGAAATTAAAAGTTTAAAAACTGTTAGGTTATGTGTCACTATCTAGCGGTCCGAATTGGTTTTGACGCTAACAGCGCTGTGAGCGCTGTTGACGCGATATTTCAATTCGGGACGCCTGATATCACCGTGAGCGCTCACAAAACTGTAATCGCATTACGGACCGCACAGCTATTAAGCTGTTTTTACAAATCGTAGTTCTCCGCGCCAGCTGTAAGATGGCGCTTATAACTAAAAAACACATAATTTCGTATAGTGACGGTCTTCTTCTCAATGTGCGAAGTATGGGAGTAATTCTTGTGCGCGGATTTAAGTATGTTTTAATAAAAAAAATTTAATTTTAACACTTAAAAAATCACTCACTACTTTAAAAAAACATACGGTGAAGACGTAGTTTTATATTGTTTTACAGAGCTTATTTTGAAAATTTTGATGGTGATTAAAATGCCACCCTGTATATGTAAGGGTTTGTATGTGTAGAGATTGGAAGGATGATGTGCCGTATTGCTCTTTCACATAAAAACTACTGAATGGATTTGAATGAAACTTTACAATAATATAGGTTATACGTCTGAATAGGACATAAAGCGGACGAAGTCGCGGGCGGCCACTAGTGTATAATATGATACTCACTTTTATTTTGAGGCGTTCTAGTATAGGTTCTTCTAAAGAATTTCTCCATTCTACTATACGTTCTTTTAATCTTGTCCCGAGGCGGCGCATTTATAGGAGGCGACTCAGATATGATGGTTACCGCTGGAAAAGACAAACCAAATTTATTTTATTCACATCAACCAGTAATTTTAATCAGCTGTTAAGAGCGGTGCCTGCCTCATTATATTTCAGTAAAGAGACTAGATGGCTGTAGTATTTCTGAACATTATTCCAAACAGCGCCATTTAGCCCCAAGATGAGCTAATTAAAGCCCGTTATGATGGGGTACTAGACAACGGATAAACATACTTAATTTTTTTTTTCTATTGTAAATACATACTTAATATGCATAGGAAACACCCAGACCAATACAAACAGACATGTTCATGCACACTAATGTTTGTACTGTGCAGGGATCGAACCCGCGACCTTTGGTGTAGTAGCCGACTTCTCAACAGTTACACCAAATCGGTCCTCAAATATGTATTTGACAAGTATATAGGTACTTGCAAAGTCATTAGAAAGTAAAGTTTTACTGTAAAATTAGTTTCTCACCGTTAATCTTGTCATCTGTAACCGCTACCGCTTCAGTCAAACTCTCAGTCTTTGCTATGACAGGGCCCCATAGCTCTGGTATCAGGTCAGCTTTAGACTCGAAGATTTCAAACTCTGTATCGCTGTCTATACCTGGAAATAAGAAACACTGGTATGAAGGAACGTGATAAATAAAACAACTTTTTGAATGTCTCTTGTATTTTTGGGAGCGTTTCAGAACCTCTCTGGCACAGAACCCAAGGGCCCCGAGATCAAATGTGGCCGGAACACACCTACTTTGTGTTCATTGTACAATTTGCGGCTAACTCTCCGGTGATGGAAAACACCGATATAAAAGCCAAGGAACCCTTACCACGTTGGGTTTAAATTCCCTCGGCGGAATGTGGGCTTCTGAATGTTCCGTTGACCATGACGGCAACAATCAGTTTGCCTCTGACTAACCCATTAGGGATATGGTCGTGAGGGTATGTTATGTTATGTGTTATGTCTTGTATTTTTCTTTTCCTTTCTTTTGTTTTAAGAAAAGATTAATAATATTCATTGCACAAAAATTCACTTTACAGGGAAATGACTACTGCTGTGTAGCCTCAGGTGGGCTTGACAGCTTTACCGGACTGTAGGGTGAGCGCTGTGGGCTCTCAACCTCTAATACTTAGAGTAACCAGCTAAGGGCACCCCAGAGTGTGGTGTGAACCTCGGCTTAGGGCGTTACTTGGAGAAGGCAGTCGGACATGTTTGGGGAGAAAAACGACTTGCCACGTGCCGGTATTTATTATCGGGACGAAAAATGGTCTACTATAAGGTAGTCTTTTAATTTACATGACGACGTCCAAAAAATTATTCACACCCGTGTGTATCTGGACCTCCTCATGTAGGCGATTTTTAACATGCAAAGTCACTTTAAATCAACCTGAATAGCATATAGTTGATGTCAAGTCTTTATTAATTTATTTATTTATTCGTACACAAGCAGATATTTACAGTGGTACAACATTTAGGACAGAACAAGTACAGGTAAGCTTATCTCTAAAAAGAGATTTCTTCCAGCAGACCATGATGACAGGAGTTATGTAAAAAGAAAAAAGGGTAAGAATAGACTCACAGCTGGGCACAAACTATTAAAAACAAAAATTAACAAAAGAAATTATACTATAATATAAGTCTTTCAGAAACGTTTTACCGTAAACTCCGGTTCTTACCGTTAATTCTGTCATCCGAAACCGGTTCTGCTATAGCCTCCGTCTTCACTATGACAGGGGTTAGATGATCAGCTTTGGACTCGGGGGTGACGACTTTGGACACTGGTTCATTGTGACCGGGTTGCAACTCTGTGACGCTGCATGTACCTAGGAGTAAGAAACAGAGAGTCTGGTATGAAAGACAGGAATCTCCATAAGTTAAAAACTGATTGCTGTTCGTTAGTCTCGATACAACTCGGGAACAGCTAGACTGATTTGGATATATTTAGTTTTGAAATAATTGTGAAGGTCCAGGGAAGGTTTTAAGGTGAGTAAACAGGAAGAAACGCTATGAATATAGCAAAAACCACAACTTAGTTTTCCCTTAGCAGCTTACCTGTCAAGTGGCTTACCTGCCACATATTTTTTTTAGATTAAAACACTTTTTTTTTAATAAAAAAAGATTAAGACGTAATTTTGTATAGAGCTTATTTAAAAAAAAATGCAAGTACTGACACCTTTAGAGTTTCATGACCCATATCAGTAGTGACATCTAGTAACGTGCTTTTTTCGTAGTGCCATCATGCTTTACTTGAATGTTCGTAACCGTGTACGAGCTACGAGATAACTATGCATTTCGTCCAGAACAAAAGGCAGGCACCAGACTCAAATTACGTTGTAACTCAGAGGTTGTACAGTAATTACTTACTAAATACGATAACTCAGGTTTGAAGGTTTGAACCTACATACTAGTTAAACACATACAAGGAAAGCATGATGGAAGGGAACTATGAAAAAAACATTAAACTAGATGTCGCCATTGAGATAAGTAATTTAACCTCAAAGGCGTCTGTACTTGCAAAGACACCCTGTATACTCATAGTTGGCAATGTTTGAAGATAATTCAAAACAAGCTACTCACAATTTTTACTAGTTTTGTCTTCACCGAAGCTCGCGCCACCTTCGACATTAGCCGGCGGTAATTTAATATCTACTGATATTGATATATCTTTTGAATCAATGATTTCTGAAGTATCTGAAAAATAACATCATCAATGGATTTAAAAATACTTCCTTGCTTGCTGGACATTGAGTTCCAGGACATCCTGTATAGGAAGCTATTATGCTATGTAATGTAATTTTAGGTAATCTCATTTCATGCCATTCTGTAAATACATAAACTGCCTATAATCATCCCAATACTGGGCACAGGCCTCACCTATGAGGAGGGTGAGCCATACTCTAACATGCAGGCTCAGTGCTGCGAATTATGATTTTGTAGGGGTGTGAGGGGAAGGACTTTAGTATCATAACGGGTTTTTTTTGTGTTTTTGGGGGGAGGGGAGGGGGAGGGGGGTGTGGGGAGCCCCCCTGCAAAAGGGGGGGTGACGGAAACCCCCCCCTCCCGAGAAAAAAAATCTTGAAAATAATCATAAAAACACTTCTTAAAAGGGAAAACAATGTCTTTTGGGGGGTGGAGGGAAACGGGGAGCCCCCCTACAAAAGGGGGGGTTGCGGAAACCCCCCCCACCCGAGAAAAAAAATCTTGAAAATAATCATAAAAACACTTCTTAAAAGGGAAAACAATGTCTTTCCCCCCCTCCCCTTCCTCCCCCTCTAAAAAGGGGGGGGGGATTCACTCAAACTCTTCTGTAAGAAACTAGCATGTGATGGATGACCCTCCCTACTGTTTCAGAGAGCAGGAGCGAGGTGCATCCCCCCCCTTTTTTTTGAAGAGTTTTTTTTTAAATAGTAGATTCTGGCGCTTCGCCGGCCGCTGCCGCGGCCCGCTCGCTACGCTCGCTCGGCTCGCGCGGTTTTGGTCACAGTTCTAACCTAACCTAACCTAGTGCTACTTCTAGTAAATGATACTTTTTTATGGCGGGGGGCTTCGCCCCCCGAGCCCCCCTCGTGGGGGGGCTGCGCCCCCCCGTCCCCCCCTAGTTCCTTTCCCACATTATCATTCTTTCCTATTTTCTGACTTATCTGTGTGTATCTGTTACCTACTATTGTTTATAATCCAAATTATACAGATTGCCAGTAACATATCTAATTGAAAAAATCCAAAAAACAAATCCTCTTAGCTTAAGTTATTTCTTTATTAGAGCCCTTAAATGCCACTTATCTCTTAGTTTTAAAGTTCATTTGAAGTAGAATTGAATTAAAGCATAATTAAAAATGAATAGCAATAATTATATTGTTGTCTAAATTTAATTTCAGAAATAAGCTATAGTCTGATGCAACGAAACGTCAAAATGGCGTAAAAATGGCGTCAAAAAACCTAACTTAGCCGTTTTTATCGTAAACTTTGGGATTTTTTTTCTCCCTAAGTTTTGACTTCCGTCGACTGAAACTTCACAGGATTACTTGTTTTAATAAGATCTATTAACAAAAAAAAAATGAAGCTCCTAGCTTCCCGTTATGATACTAAAGTCGAGCCCAGGCCTTACCTCAACTATGAGGGGAACAAGCCATACTCCAACATGCAGGCTCAGTGCGGATTGTTGGAGGGGTCTAAGGTTAGTGAGCAACCTTAATGTCAGATGTTATCAATCACTAAATTTCGGTTCAGTGGTCCCATCTCACTCCTGGCATGTGTTGCTTTACAGCAGCGATCGTCGCCGATCACTGGCACAACTGCGCCACGGGCGCCAATGTTGTCAGACCAATAATTTTTTGGGCTGTTTCATAATAACATGACATACCTTCCACAGCCATCAGTGTTCCTAAATGTTCTCGTAACACCGCCTGTGTGATGAGGACTTTCCGCCGGAAGTCCGACGCGTCTCGTAGGCGGGAGACGCAGGGTTCACAGATGTGCCATTTGTGTGATGGATCTATGTTTTTGTGGGTCACCTAGAAATGATAGTACATGGGTTTGTTCACAAAAGTTGCTTCACCTGCAACCGAAGTCAATAATAGCATGCATAGCATGTAGAGATAAGTGATTCGTGAGTCTCAGATTTCAGATAAACGTAATGAGACCTTCTACCGGTTTGAACGTTGGCGTACACGTACACGCTCTTCTTTCCAGCAAATAACTTTCAAAACAAGCTGGAACATTTACCTGGATATTCAGCGTTTCCTTCAGCATAGTTTCGTACACTTCACGTTGTCCGGAATTAAAGTACTCGGCAGAAATGTCCAACGAACAATCATCTTGGAGGCAGCAACAGCAAGCATTGATAAACCTATTATCTCCACCACTAGTGCTACTGCATTCCATGGCTGTACAGTTTGAGAAATGTATACAGGGGATTTAAACTCATAAGCAAGAATTAAACAACATTTAGGACGAACTTTAGCACTTCACAACAAAATGATATCAACAGCAAGCAACAGAGATCGATCACAAATACTGTGTGTGAGTCTGTGACTGTGTCAGTCAACTGTCAACTTCAACTGTGTGTGTGTGCGGTCCGTAATGCGATTACAGCGCTGTGAGCGCTAACGGCTGACGGCACCGCCTGACGGTGATTTTAGCCGTTCCGAATTGAAATATCGCGACAACAGCGCTCAAGTGACAACAAATGAAAGCTAATCTCAGATGGCGCCACCACAGTATGAACCCTTGCTTAACTGTGACGGTGTGAAAAACAAAATGACAATTGCGTTATTTCTTGATAGTTCCCCACCTCTAAACAAGTATTCCACTTGGAAAGCGAGTTGAAAGAAGAACTAAGAAAAAGAGGCGCCTCTTTATATGGATGAAAAGCAGCCCTAATAAAATGGAAATTTGTGTTCCATGAATTCCTTCTTATTTTTTCAATTTAAGGTCTTGAAACTTAAATTAAGGTCTTTATAAAATGTTCACCTATGATAGTCTAGCCACCTATGACAGTAAAATGGTTACAAACCATTTTATAATTTAGTAAAAAAACTAAACTTCATACTACCTAGTTTTAAAGACTTTGAGGTTATAATTGAAGTCTGAATGACTTCAATTAACCTATTCATTTAACAGATGAGAGTCATATTTAAGACCAAAACTTATTTTGTATGTACCTTATCTGAGTATTCACCGATTATTTCAGGCCTTGAAATGTTTATGACACACCCTGGCCCCGCTTTTAGGCTCGAATTTTAACTCTCTTTATTGCTTTGAGCCACATTTTTTTAACTTGCCCATCTCGGGGAAACTTGGGGCCTCCAGTTTCTTCGCAATTTGGTATACATCATCCGGGCCTTTGTGTGTTATTCGTCTTCAATTTAGAATTCTCTACAAATTTCATACAAAAACGTCATTGTCATTGGTCTTTGCTCTGCTAGCGCCACTTTGACAGTTGCCCGCCACATTCAGAACGCACCCAAGATGTAAAATGAAAAAGGATGTAAAATTAAACGTAATCGAGATTTTACAACAAAATCGTTAAATCGATGTTTTTTTTAAAAAATCGAGTCATTGTCCAAAAATAATCTTAATAATCAATGTTTACTAAATCACTATTTCTCACCGCTGCTTGGAATTACAAAATAGATTATTCACATCGTACTTTCAATATCAGCAGGTCAAAAAATTAATAGGAAGACATTACAATTTACATTATTGTATAATTTCTTCGGGTAGGATTCACCCAGTGCTGTAAAAATAAAGTTATCAAGAAAAAGGTTACAAATGATAGAAACTAAAAATTTAGTTAAGTGTCATTAATCTGCGGTCAGAAGAAATGATTTTGACGTTGCTTGCGATTTTCAATTAATTCGGGAGGCCAAAATTATCGCATCGTCAGCTAAAATCACATTACGGACCGTCCCCCATGATATACTGTGCGTTCCGAATTGAGTCAAAATCGATTACAGCGCGCTCACAGAGCGTCCCGAATTGAGATATCGCGCCAACGGGCCATCTAACGTCAGACAGCTTTACGTCATGGGTGACGTCACTAACGGCGCCATTGCGCTCACAACGATTATGCTCCAGAGCGATATCACCGTGGGCCTTATGTCAGATTCATAGATGAAACGTCAAACAGACATTTTTGCGTAAAAATATATTTGTCAATATTCCTCAGAATAAATCTTTGCTGGGACAAATCTTTTTCTGTGATAACGTAACAGAAAGTTTAACTACAAGAACCGCAAGTTTAACCTGGGAATGATAGAAATTAAAAGTTAAAAATTGTTAGGTTATGTGTCACTATCTAGCGGTCCGAATTGGTTTTGACGCTGATAGCGCTGTGAGCGCTGTTGACGCGATATTTCAATTCGGGACGCCTGTTATCGCCGTGAGCGCTCATTGACCTGTAATCGCATTACGGACCGCACAGATACTGTGCGTTCCGAATTGAGTCAAAATCGATTACAGCGCGCTCACAGAGCGTCCCGAATTGAGATATCGCGCCAAAGGGCCATCTAACGTCAGACAGCTTTACGTCATGGGTGACGTCACTAACGGCGCCATTGCGCTCACAACGATTATGCTCCAGAGCGATATCACCGTGGGCCTTATGTCAGATTCATAGATGAAACGTCAAACAGACATTTTTGCGTAAAAATATATTTGTCAATATTCCTCAGAATAAATCTTTGCTGGGACAAATCTTTTTCTGTGATAACGTAACAGAAAGTTTAACTACAAGAACCGCAAGTTTAACCTGGGAATGATAGAAATTAAAAGTTAAAAATTGTTAGGTTATGTGTCACTATCTAGCGGTCCGAATTGGTTTTGACGCTGATAGCGCTGTGAGCGCTGTTGACGCGATATTTCAATTCGGGACGCCAGTTATCGCCGTGAGCGCTCATTGACCTGTAATCGCATTACGGACCGCACAGATACTGTGCGTTCCGAATTGAGTCAAAATCGATTACAGCGCGCTCACAGAGCGTCCCGAATTGAGATATCGCGCCAAAGGGCCATCTAACGTCAGACAGCTTTACGTCATGGGTGACGTCACTAACGGCGCCATTGCGCTCACAACGATTATGCTCCAGAGCGATATCACCGTGGGCCTTATGTCAGATTCATAGATGAAACGTCAAACAGACATTTTCGCGTAAAAATAAATTTGTCAATATTCCTCAGAATAAATCTTTGCCGGGACAAATCTTTTTCTGTGATAACGTAACAGAAAGTTTTACTACAAGAACCGCAAGTTAAACCTGGGAATGATAGAAATTAAAAGTTAAAATTGTTAGGTTATGTGTCACTATCTAGCGGTCCGAATTGGTTTTGACGCTGATAGCGCTGTGAGCGCTGTTGACGCGATATTTCAATTCGGGACGCCTGTTATCGCCGTGAGCGCTCATTGACCTGTAATCGCATTACGGACCGCACAGAGTGTCTGTGCAGGATATCGAAAAAAAAAAACAAATGTCACTTTACTTTTTGTTTGTTGGTGTTTTTTGTTTTGTAGATGCGTGCATTTAGTACACATAATTTTGCTAAGGATAAATGAAAAATTGCACTATTTTACTTGAATGTAAATTGTTAAGTTTTTAAAATTGTAAAGCGATGGAATACTGCAGCACGGGTGACGTAGACAATAAATATTCAAATGCTTGCTGTTGCTGCCTCAACGGTGACTGTTCTATGGATATTTCTTCCGAATATAACTACTGTGGCCAGCGCGAAGTGTATGAAACTATGCTGAAGGACACGTTAAATATCCAGGTATAATATCAACGATAACAAGTTTCTAAAATGGTCCGAGATTTCTTTTACCCTAGACGTCAATCACGAGGGTCGTAGCCCAGTGGTTAAACACTCTGGCTCGAACCCGAGGGTCCAGAGATCAAATCTGGCCGGAAGACACTTATTTTAGTGTTCATTATACAATTTGCGGCTAACTCTCTGGTGATGGAAAACGCCGATATAAAACCCAACCAACCCGGATAACGGCGGTAGGCTCGCCCCTTACCACATTGGGTTCAAATCCCCTCTGCGAAATTTGGGCTTCTGCAAATTGTTGATTTCAAATATGAAATGAGGTCTGTCATCATTTATTGATGTTAGAGAAACAACTACGAATTGTTCAAAAGAATTATTAAAATGGTGTGAGTTCAATGCCAGTCTGTCATGTTAGGGGCTGTCCATTTATCATGTGATATTTTTTTTGACATTTTTTGACCCCCTATTCCTCATAGTGAGGTTTAAGACTGACCCTTTCTCCCTCTCCTATATCACATGTATTTGTTACTCCCTTCAAATAATATTTTATTCCAGTATTTTTGTAAACTACTGGCAAATGTATTATTTAATTTTATCGTAGAAAAAAAATTTAAACTAGAGGAATAATGATTAGAGGTAGACAGAAAGGTTGCAGGTTGTTTTTGACGGACATAAAATAGTTAAAAAGCTAAAAAATAAAAACATGTGATGTTTTACTACACCCTCCCTTTCCCCCTACCCTTTTTAAGTCGCAAATTACAATAGATGAAGCAGGGCTATTATAATGTTAAAGATTATTTAAATGACAAGAATTTGTGGTCATCATAAGATAATCTGCTCCTCTTTACATTTTGTTATGACTGTACTCTGTTACTCCTCAATATTATTGTGAAAAAACCATGTATGTTGAAAAGAGTAACTATCGAGTTTCTTGCTGGATTCTTCTCGATAGAATCTTAGATAGATAGAACTTCCGAACCGGTGCTAGAGTTACAATAACTGTTTCTTACATCATTTAATTTTTTTACTTATTTACTGACTTTTCATAGTACATGTAAACATAAAAGTTTACATGAAATAAATAATTTTCATTTTCATTTGGGCTTAACCTGATTAATGGACAGCCCCTTACGCCAGCGCCCGAAATGCATCTGTCGACATAAGACTACAACTGCCCTAATCTCACACTGATCTTCAATTGTTATTTTGCTTCTAGGTCTCCAGTCAAGCTTCAGATCCATCGCATAGGTGGCATATCTGTGAGCCGTGCGTCTCCCGCCTCCGAGACGCGTCAGCCTTCCGTCAGATGGTGCTCTGCAGCCAGGATGTGTTCAGAGAACATTTGGAGAGGCTGACGAGGGAAGGTATGGCAACAAGTCTTTAGTCTCACCACTGAATTCACAAACGCAAATCAAGGTAGAGTTGAGCATTCCTTTAGAAGTAGGTATAGCTGTCCCTTTCAGTTCTATTGTCATTTTACGGGACAGCTTGAGCTTGAGGGTGTGCTTAGCGTTTATTGACGTTTGTGAATTTGGTTAGGCACATAAACCCTTAGTTAGTATACATAGACAATATTATTTGGAATCAAAATATAAATGTAGTGTTGAAAGGAAATATTTTACAAGACTGTCAAAATGTTTTAGGCAAATACCTAAACACTTGATAGAAATATTGCTAGTCCTACAAATATTATCAATGTGAAAGTTCGTATGTGTGGATGTGCCATGTTGCTCTTTCACGTAAAAACTGCTGAATGGAACTTTACAATAATATAGGACGTAGGCTACAATTTATAAAAAAATATGACTTTTTTTGTCTTACCTAATTCCACGCGGACGAAGTCGTAGGCAGCCGCTAGTTTATCATAAAAATCATCTCAGCCTAGGTATCAAAATTCTACAAGATATAATAATTAAGAACTCTTTAAAATCAAAGTGCTCTTTTTCAGGACCCACATCAAATATTGAAGCTATATCTGTATCAGAAATCAAGGTAGAACAGTTGCCGCCTGATGATGCCAGCTGCGATGATGCTGTAGGCTTTGGTGATGAAGACTTCAATGATGATGGTGAGCAGATAACATTTTACTGGTTTATTTAATAAGCAACAGTGTGGAAACAAGTTCCTACTCTTCAAGCAGTTGAGGTAGTTTACGGTTACTCTACCAACAAAAACTAAATATGAAATTAAAATTGGGAACTGCTGTGGTTTTCCGGTGGGCACCAAAACTCACTTCGCTTGTGGTGAGTTATGTTTAAAGCTCAACAACAAGAAATAAATATAAACTAAAATGAAGACAGGAGTATTCAATCAATTTTAATAATCATTCAGCAAATTCATCAGTTACTAAAATTGTTAAAAAAAAATTCTAGTGGTAAAAATCGTGTCGGCGAAGATCGCTGTTGTAAAGCAACACACGCCGGGTCGGAAATGGTATAGGTGACCACCCCGACCGATATTTAGTCTGAAATGTGTATTTCGGGCATCTCGTTACTTCGGAAGTCACGTTAGGCAGTTGGTCACGGTTGACGTCGACGTCAGTCCTTAAGCCTAGTCAGAGGCCTTAGGGCGGCTTGATACCATCTGACATTAAGGTTGCTCACTAACCTTACACCCCTCCAACAATCCGCACTGATCCCGCGTGTTAGACTATGGGACGTATAGGCCGTTTAGATGTATGTATGTGTAACCCGATCATCGGGTCCATATTAACCTAGATTGTATTGTTTATTAACAGAAATCTTAGCTAACTTAAAGTCGGAGTTAGAGCCCCGGACGAGGCGAGAGCCCCGCGGCCGACTGAAGAAAGGGAAGACTAAGGACGACGGCATTGGTGAGTTGGCGACTGTATAGCCATAGACTACACACATCAAAACTGTCTAGGGAAATCATAGGGATATCATTTTTCAAATATTTCATCAAGTTAAGTTTGTTTACAAGCTGAGCATTATCAAAGAATAACGCGAGGACAGAGGCATAAGATAAAGGCTAAGAATATTACAAAAAAAAACGTTTGCTTTTGCTAAAATTTAGACACCTTTTAAACGAAAAATCTGTCTTTTTTTTAACATCCTTACGATTGTACAATAATGCTTCTACAATGAATTTCTTTATACAATCTGAAAGGGCAGATATAGCAGTTTCTGTGTTCTAAAAATTTCTACGATGTGGTATCAATATTTTAATTTTTACAGCCTCCCAAATAGCTATTTGTATGAAAACGCTTGAGATATCTCTAGACACTTTTGAGCAGTGTATTTGACAATACGAAAAATATAGTGTTTTATTATTGTTTCAGCATTTTCCATGCAGTATCTTTACTAAAGATCTGAAAACCAGAAAAAGATATTGATGAAATCACCCTGGCTCATAGGGTAAATATACCAGAAACATTCGGCCGGTTGGTTAGTGCAGTCGCCCGGTTTGCGAAGGATGCGGGTTCGAGTCCTGCCTGATGCCAACATGACCAAATGTCTTTTGCTGGTTTTCAGATCTTTAGTAAAAATATAGTTTTGTTCTGTTGGAATCATTGTTTCGTAGCTGTAGAACTTAAATTTTAGAATAGTTATTATTTAATTTTTATAATTATAATTCTTAAGTGATTTTTATTGTTATGATTCTTTGTTTGCTAAACCTCTACAAGGTAACTAAGTAGAAAGTGCCTATTTTAATTTAACACTTGGTTTTGCAAATAAATTTTCTTTTTCTATTTCTGTTTTTAAAATTATACTGTAAACATTTAATACTTAAATTTGACAATAAATAAAGCGAATAATAATGGTCTACTTGAATATAGAAATATTGCCTTTTGAATTTGATTTGCCTGAAAAAACCGAGCCTAGTGAAAACTCGGATTCTTTGTCTCTGAAGATTGTCTGGAAGAGATCGCTTCTAATAAATCTATAAGGCCGCCTAAATTGTACATACCAAATCTCTGTTAACTTCTGAATTAATTGTTTCCCTTGTGCAATAAAGTATATTTTATCATTATGATTTATGTGCGTGGACATGTCTGTTTATACTGGTCAGGTTGTTTCCTATGTATATTAAGTATGTTTACCAAATAATAGTATTTAAGTTTAATCAGTTGTCTAGTATCCCATAGCATTTTAGTGCTTAATTTGGGGCAAGATGGGGCTGTCTGGAATAATAGATACATAGATAGATATTCTTTATTGTACAAAAACATGACATTTTAAGCAAATTACAGAAAACAATGTACAATTTAGGCGGTCTTACCGCGAGAGAGCGATCTCTTCCAGACAACCTTCAGGTAGAGGATCGTAGGTGAATAAGAAAAAACCAAATGTCCAGTGACATTCGTTATTATTTGACCAGATGCACTAACACCAAAGATGACGCTGTGTGTAATAATGTTCAGAGATATTAGTTCATCATCATCATCATCATATCAGCCGAACGACGCCCACTGCTTGGCATAGGCCTCCCCCAAAGATCTCCACAACGATCGGTCCTGCGCTGTCCCCATCCAGCGGCTTCCCGCGACCTTGACAAGATCGTCGGTCCACCTTGTGGAGGGCCTGCCCACGGAACGTCGTCCGGTACGTGGTCGCCATTCGAGAACCTTTCCGCCCCAACGGCCATCGGTTCTCCGCGCTATGTGTCCCGCCCACTGCCACTTCAGCGATGCAATCCTTCGAGCGATGTCGGTTGTCTTAGTTCTCCTGCGGATCTCATCATTTCTGATTCGATCAAGCAGGGAAATACCAAGCATCGCTCTCTCCATTGCTCGCTGGGTGACTTTGAGCCTTCTTATGAGACCCATAGTAAACGACCACGTCTCACTCCCATATGTCATTACTGGCAACACACACTGGTCAAAGACTTTCGTCTTGAGACACTGAGGTATTTCGGACGCGAATATATGCCGGAGCTTCCCGAACGCTGCCCATCCGAGCTGGATTCGACGAGAGATCTCTTTCTCGAAGTTGGACTTACCTAACTGGACTGCCTGTCCCAGGTAAACATAGTGGTCAACAACTTCGAGTGTAATGTTCCCAACGTTAACTGGAGCGGGTGCAACATGGGCATTGAACATGATTTTCGTCTTGTCCATGTTCATCCTAAGACCCACTCTTTGAGAAGCATTACCGAGATCTTCGAGCATTATGTTCAGGTCTTCCAAGGTCTCAGCCATAAGAACTACATCATCGGCGAATCGTAGGTGTGTTAGGTACTCGCCATTGATGTTGATGCCGCGTCCTTTCCAGTCCAGAAGCTTGAAAATATCCTCCAACGCAGCTGTGAACAATTTCGGAGAAATAACGTCTCCTTGTCTCACGCCTCGCTGTAGTTGGATCGGATTAGAGTTCTGGTTCTGTAATCGGACCGACATGGTGGCGTTCTGGTATAGGTACCTTAGCACCTCGATGTACCTGTAGTCTATTTGGCACCTTTGGAGAGACTGCAACACTGCCCAGGTCTCGATCGAATCAAAGGCCTTCTCATAGTCCACGAACGCTAGGCAAAGTGGCAAGTTATACTCTTCGGTCTTCTGTATAACTTGCCGCAGCGTATGAATGTGGTCTATGGTACTATAGCCTTTTCGGAACCCGGCTTGTTCGGGAGGTTGGAAGTCGTCGAACCTGCGAGCGAGACGATTCGTAATGACTCTCGAAAACAACTTATAGATATGGCTCAGAAGCGATATGGGTCTGTAGTTCTTCAAGAGAGTTTTGTCACCCTTCTTGAAAAACAGCATCACATCGCTCCTGCCCCATGCCTTTGGCGTTCTGCCCTCGAGGATGACAGAACTGAAGAGCGTCTGGAGGACCTTGAGTATCGGCCGACCGCCCGCTCTCAGAAGCTCTGTTGTGATTCCGTCATCACCCGCCGCCTTGTTGTTTTTCAGCTGCTTGAGAGCCATCCTAATCTCGTACAGGCTGACGTCCGGGATATCTTCGGTATAGTGTCGGGTAAGCTTGGCTCTAGGGTCTTTAGCCTTGCTTTCAACAGGTGTTTGAGTGGAATACAGCTGTCCATAGAAACTCTCAATCTCCCTCAGGATTTCAGGTGTTGACGTAATGATGCTACCTGCCTCAGTTTTCAGCCTCGTCAGTTGGCTTTGCCCAATAGACAGATCTCTGGCGAACACTTTGGAGCCTTTGTTCCGCTCAATGGCCTCTTTAATACACTGGATATTAAATTGGCGAAGGTCGCTCGTCAAAGACTTAGATATCTGTCTATTGAGTTGCCGATAACGATGGGCATCCGCTGAGTTCTGTAGCCGCATTGCGTTTCTCTGATCCATGAGTAGGAGAGTCTGGCTGGAGATTTTCTTTGACTTCGGACGGCGGGTTTCAAAGTACTTGGACCCTACCGTACGGACAGTATCCACCACCATGTTGTATTGATCGTCCACATCGATGCTGTTCTCAAGGGCTTCGAAGCGGTTTTGAAGCTCGAGCTGAAAGCACTCGGGGTTTTGAATCTGAGCCGGTATTGGTCGGAGCGTGGATTTTATCAGTCGCGCTCTCTCAAGCTTTATGTCGATATTCAATGTGCCTCTGACCATGCGGTGATCGCTTCCTGTCTTAACAGCGTTGATCACAGCGACATCATTGAATATATGCTTCTTCGTCGACATGATAAAATCGATCTCGTTTTTGACCCTACCGTCCGGACTGATCCAGGTCCATTTGCGGCTTACGGGCTTCTTGAAGAAGGAGTTCATCATAAAGAGTTTCTCCTTCTCCATGAAGTCTGCCAGCATCTGGCCCCTATTGTTCCGTTGCCCAAACCCAAATTGCCCCACTCTCAGCTCATCACCGCAACGTTGCCCCAACTTCGCATTGAAATCCCCCATCACAACTGTGTAGTGGGTTTTATGGCTATGCATGGCTTTAGAGATCTCCTCATACATAGCCTCCACTTCGACATCGTCATGTTTCGAGGTCGGAGCGTAGACCTGAATGACATTCAGCGAATATCGTTTCGATATTCTGAGTATCAGGTACGCTACCCTGCTCGAAACACTTCCGATAGTGATCACGTTGTTGACAAGGGACTTGTGGACGATGAACCCGACACCACCTACTGACTGTTGATCGCCCTCCCGGTGGTATAGTAAGTTACCGGATTGCAGGGTTATCGAGTCCTCCCCCTCTCTTCGGACTTCAGATAACCCAATGATATCCCAATGTAACTTACCAATTGCCTCTTCCAATTCCACGAGCTTCGCGTCAAGCCTCAGTGTGCGCGCGTTAAATGTTGCCAGGTCGAGTCGTCGGTGTTGGCAGCCGGATCTCACCCGGGGATTCCTCGCACCCCCTGCCCCGCCGTTACCATAGCCGCTGCCGTAGCCAGGAATAGCGGGGCCGCCGGGGACTGGGGGCCATTTTTTAGGTTGTGCCATCATTAGGGGGGGGTTTGCCATAATCGCCACGCTTGGCAGGCGGGTTGGCGATCGCAGTGAGGCCTATTGTTATGCGGAGACGCTGCTGCCCATCTCCTTATGGCAGTTTTCCCTCAGTCGGCTCTTACGACACCCACGGGAAGAGAGGGGGTAGTGCTATTCTATTTACGTGCCGGCACTACACGGCACGGTGAGATATTAGTTATTACTTACTAAAGATCTGAAAACCAGAAAAAGACATTTAGTCATTTTGGCATCAGGCAGGACTTGAACCCGCATCTTTCGCAAACCGGAACAGCACTACCAATTATGCTACCGAGACCATTAACAGACCGGCCGAATCTTTCTGGTATATTTTACCCTATGAGCCAGGGTGATTTCATCAATGTTATATCTAGGCATCCACCTCTAACACTCTGAAGAAATATTATTTCAAATATTTAACTTCCGATTAAGATGAAAAAGCTATTACTATGTTTTTATTATTGTTTATTGTTGTTTGCAGTCGCCCGGTTCGCGAAAGATGCGGGTTCAAGTCCTGCCAGCATACTATTCCGGTGGTCGTCAAAACTCACTTCGCTTGTGCGAGGTAACTTTGAAATTCAATTCCTTCGCGACTGTGGTCGTTTGAGAGAAAAGAACTAAGCCAAATAACATTTTTTAATTATTTACATACAAAATGAGAGAAAATACTAATTCAAAGTAAAGCGTATTGATGATTGAGGTAAGCGTGAAGCACCGAGATGTGAAGTGATGTTCGATGTGCACCGCCGGAATAGCACGGGTGATGCCAAAATGACCAAATGTCTTTTTCTGGTTTTCAGATCTTTAGTAAGTAAAGATACTGCATGGAAAATGCTAAAACAATAATGAAAACATATTAGCTATTGTTATTTGGTTATTTGTTCAGATGTGTCCCAAAAGGACTGGTCCCGTATAGTGGAGCGGCGCGGCGCCGGGCCCGCACTACGAGAGAACTCGCTCAAACTGCTCGCCAACTCGACTCTGTGCGTCTTTCAGTGGAACAAGAGCCGTTACAGGTGAGAAAACACATAAGTAGGCGACCTACATAACCTACACCTACCATACACCTACATACATACATAGCATCACGCCTCTTTCCCAACGGGGTAGGCAGAGACCACTTTTTTCCACTTACTACGGTCCTGATACACACCTTGCGCTTCCTCTACTTTTATGAGTCCTTTTATACATGCAAATGCATTGTTTTGTGATCCGTAAATATAGGTATGTATACTGACGAATCAAGATATTTATCGACGTGTGGGATAGTGTATCGACGGATCACAATATTTATAGCTGGATTTCCGGAAATCCTGGATCTATCTTGCGTGTGGTGTAGCTTGTCAATATTCATTGCGTCAGTACGCAGCGAGATACGGACGCGATCCGTATTGATGGTGTAGGGTGTCTTTTGATCCGGCCCAAGATACAGCAGTAAATATCATGATATTTATTGACGTGTAGCGTTCGTCTTAGATTACATGCTGTGCGTCTTTCAGTGGAACAAGTAAAGAGCCGTTGTGGCGCTCTATGGGGGAGGCCTATGTCCAGCAGTGGACTTCGAGAGGTTGATGATGAAGTAAAGAGCCGGTACAGGTGAGAACTGACGTCTCTAACTAACACCTACAGTACCATCGCTTAACCAAATACAATCAAACTTACTTCATGTTCATCAATCTTCCTATAGTCCGTTCGCGTTAAGAATTCAGTGATTTTTAAATTTGATTCTGTTGTACACAAAAAACTTAAATCCACAACCTTTGCGTTCGAAAATGGAACGATTTGTGTGGTAAATCGAAGGACAAGTATGCAATTACTACATTCTTAACGCGAACGGACTATTTAATTCGCTAATTGATCTTTTGTTTATTTCTTGAATGAAGAACAAATTAATGAATATGTAGGTACGCTCTTACATCAATAATAAAAGAAAAATGCGATTGCCACTTCGTGCACTGAAAAAAAAAGAAAATTTACCTTGTAGAACGAACAATAAGTAAAAAAAATTACTGACCAATGATAAAAAAAAAAACTTTCGCAGGTGTTTCTGCTGCAAAGAGCCATTCTCCGAGCTTGCTTCCTTGCGCGACCACTCAACCAAACATTCCATAGAAGAAGTCGAAAAGAAGATCATTGTACAACAAAACCGGCTAGTCAAAGTGGAAGTCTCAGTAATAACCTGCAAGATCTGCTCGAAGACCATAGAAGACCTTACAAATCTCCGGGAACACTTAACGAAAGACCATAAGATAGAATTTGTGCAAACAGAAGACTTACTAGTACCATTCAAAATCAACGGACAGTTACAATGCCAATTATGTTCAGAACAATTCAATATGTTCAGACTTCTAAACATTCATATGAACAGACATTATCAGAATCATGTCTGTCATATATGTGGAGCGGGATTCTCGAATTCGGTCTTTTTGAACTTGCACAAAACCAGATCTCACAAGCCTTTCCATTGCAAGCAATGCGATTTGATATTCACCAGCAAATCTGAGAAGAAAAATCATGATACAACAGTGCATGGGGTGAAATTTGAAAGAAAACTGCGTTTTCCTTGTCCGTACTGCTCGCTGAGATTTTTTCAAGAAAATTTCCGGGTCAAACATTTAGTGGAGAAACATGGTTTATTACAGCCTGAATATAAGTGTTCTGTGTGTGCTAAAGTGTTTATAACGAAGAGTTTGTGCAATAATCATGTAAAATCAGTGCATATGAAGGAAAAAAACCATGAGTGTGACTTGTGTCATAAGTTGTTTTATAATAAGTATGATGTAGCGAGGCATAGAGTGACACATACTGGGGAGAAGAAGTTCGCGTGTGGGATGTGCAATAGTCCTTTTGCGACGAAGGACTCTCTGAGAAGGCATGCTAGGAGGACTCATGGGGGAATGCAATAAATTATTCATTTTAAAAAATACTTAAATTTATTTCTTCTTTTATTTCTATTTTGTCTACTCTCCTTTCAGCTCTTTTAATCGCTGCTGAATATGGGCCTACTCAGGCAGCTAAGATTATTTATTTTTAGTTTTATTTAGTAGGACAGGTAAAACACATAGATATTTTATAGTAACTTTAATAAAATATTTTCAAAGGTAAATATAGGAAGTATTTGAAACCAACACAATTTGACTCTTATGGTGGAAAACTACTTTAAAAACCCAAGCACCCTGGATAAAAGTAGGCATCTAACTGTTCCAGACCCCCCTTCCCAACTGTGATCATCATTTGGGGCTTTCATGGTTTTTAGACTATCAGAAAAATATAATCTTCCTTTATGTATATGAGAATGGATTGCTGTTCGTTAGTCTCGCAAAAACTCGGAACGGGCTGGACCGATTTGGCTAATTTTGGTTTTGAAATATTTGTGAAGGTTTAAAAGGTGAGTAAATATACGAAAATGCTAGGAATATAGTGAAAAACAACAATTTAGTTTTCCTTAGCAACTGTTCCTACCTGTCACGTGACACTGAATGTTTGGCAACAGAACGAAGTCTATCGGGAGTCTTAAGAAAACAGCATACCTACCAACCGGGGTAGTCAGAAGCACGCTATAGTGATTCAGAAGCAAATACGAACTTTCGGGTTTTCGGGTTGCTTGAGTATTTTAAAGGTCTTTCCATCACTGGAGAGTTTGCAAGTTGTACAATTAACACAAAATAGGTTGTTCCGCCCAGATTTGAAAACGTTACTTACGCCAGGTTCTCCACCCCAGAGCTGCTTAACCCTGCTTAAAACACTGAGTTACTATATTCTTTCCTCCTATCTTTAAAACCCAGGGTTACTATATAGATAGATAGATATTCTTTTTTTTTTTTTTTTATTCAACCTATACTGTCCCACTGCTGGGCAAAGGTCTCCCCCAAAGATCTATAGGATCCGAAACGCCACCATTCGTGCAAAAACAGGGATACGGGACGTGGGAAAAGCGACTGCCGATCTAAAGTGGAACTGGGCTGGTCACGTTTGCAGAATGCATTCCAGTAAATGGGCCCAAATCACCACCTTTTGGCACCCCACAGATGGTCATCGCCGAAGAGGAAGACCTCGGAAACGATGGAGCGATGACATATCCCGTTATTCTGAAGAGTGGCAGATTTTGGCTCAGGACAGAGATGTTTGAGATATTCTTTATTGCACAAAAATATTACAGTTGTATTAAATTAGCGAGACCAATGTACAATTTAGGGGGTCTTATCGCTAGGGAGCGATCTCTTCCAGACAACCTTCATGTAGAGGATCGTAAGAAAACAAAAATCGAATTATTTTCCACCAAAACCAATTTGTTCAGTTCTAAAACCCAGTCCTCTAGGCATCTATCTCAAAAAACGCAACAGCCTTTTTTCCTCCCACTGCTGGGCACGATGAGGTGGCGCGAGCTATATTCCACCACGCGGGAGGGGTGTAAGGTTTGTAAATGTTACTGTCAGATGTTATCAAGCCATCTCAAGGCCTCCAACAAGGCTTGACGACTGACATGCAGTTACTTCAGCCGGATATGCCCGAAAAATACATCAGTAAAATTCGGTCGGGGTGGTCACCCCTCCATCCGATCCGGCGTCACAGCTGAGCCAAGGGAAACTCAATCTTATAATTTCTCTGACTCTGTCTTTTAAAACTATGACAATTCTATTTGTTGTTCTATATGAGGATGCTTAGCTCTCAAATGATGTTTCAAGTTATTTCCCTGCGTATATGAAGCGTTACAAACTTGACACTTATATTTCTTCTCCGCTCCATGACTTTGAACGTGCACCCTCAACGCTCTCATACGAGGATAACTCTTCCCACAGTATTCACATCTGAAATTCCTTTCTCCGGTATGAGAGGCCATATGGTCTTTCAACGCAGACGGTAAGTAAAACTTCTTCTCACAAACATTACACTCGTGCTTTAACAATTTCAAATGATTCTTCCTATTATGTTCACGAAGAGACTTTCTTGTGTCATAGACTTTATCACAATGCTCACAAGGAAATGTTCTTTGGGCACCATGTGCCTCGATCATATGTCTGTATCTCAACGTATGAGAAAATAATACCTCATCACATTTGTAACACGGATAGCCCGGAGTATTGTTATGCTGCCTCGAAATATGGTAATATCTACCATGTTTTGATTTGAATATCTTCCCACAGTCTTTGCAAGGATACGTATCATCTTTCTGTGTCTGATGTGTCTTCTGGTGATTGATCAATTTGTTCTCCTCGAAGAAATGTGCCCCGCAGACATCACATATCCACGTACCAAAATGTTCTGCCATATGTTTCTTCAATGCGTGAAAATATGGAAACACCAATCCACATTCTAGGCAATCTAGATTGCCTAGTTTTAGTCTGAATTTGAGAAATTCGTTTTTTATATTCGGATATAGCATTTTTTCATGGTCAGTCGTTATGTGAGTGTAGAAATCTTCTAAATTATCGATAGGTTTTGGGCATAATCTGCAGTCTATTCGATGTATATCAATCAGTAATGACCGTTTGTATATCACAGTGTCTTGGAATGTATTAGGATCGTGTGTATATGTGTGTTCTCTTAGTTTATCAGGGTCAGTATGAAGTTCTTTGCAGTAGACGCAGTGGTAGTCACTGAAGGTGGTCACGAAGGGACAGACGTAGGAGTTTTCTACTAAGACGATGGTGTTGTGGAAGGCTTTCTGGCTGGCTGACTTCCAGGGACGGACGATGGGAGGTGTTTGAGGCGGTTCTGGTTTCGTTGTGTCTGGTGGAAAAAATAAATAGTTTCACAAATAGTCACATTAATCCGAAAACCAGAAAAAGACATTCAGTCTTGGCTTCAGGCGGGGATCGAACCCGCGTCTTTCGCAAACCGGGCGACTGCTCTTACCATTGAGCTACCGAAAATGTCTTTCTCTGGTTTTCGGATCTTCAGTCAGAAAAAGCATGGAAAATGCAAAAACAAAGTTAATAGAGTCACCCTCTTATTTATAAGAAGGAACGCAACGCTAAAGCATAGTTCAAGCAATTGACGTGTTTTGTCACTCTCCTCGCAAAAGGCGGCAGCAACAAGAATGAAAGAGACAAAGTGATACAAAAGTTAACGAGTTGTTGAAGCGCTGTTTAAGTCTTTATGAAAAAGGGGGACATTCGCTAATTTGCTAACTAAAAACCCTACCATTTATTTCTTCACCCTGTATTTTCTTCAGTTTCTCTCGCATTTTCTTCATCTTGACCAGCATCTCTTTCTTCGCTCTCCCGTTCTCGTCCGCTGCAGAGCTTCTTGTAACTCTTTTCTTTCTTTTTTCTTCTTTCGCATCCATCTGCCATGCTTCCACTTGGAGCTCCAATAGTGCTGGAATAATTATTTTCTTCGTTAGACAAATAAAAAAGACAAACATTTCTGGCGGCTTCTTATATTCAATAATAAAATTACTATTTAAAAAAACGGTTTGGTGTAATGGTTCAGTAGTGAGCTATTATACCAGAGGTCGCGGGTTCGATCCCCGCACAGTCAGTACAAACATTTGTGTCCAAGAACATGTTTGTTTGTACTGGTCTATTTGTTTTCTATGTATACTAGGTATGTATTCACAAAAAAAAAAGTATTGAAGTATGTTTAACCGTTGTCTAGTATCCCATAACAATTAGTTGCTTAGTTTGGGCTAAATCGCACTGTGTGGAATAATGGCCAGCGAGCGATATTTATTTATTGATTTATATCACTTCACACGAGTTCTGAGAAAACTCTCGTACTTATTATTTTACTTAGGCGGGTTTTAGAGTCACGCGGATGAGCCCGCCGTCCGCGCGCGGTTCGGTATTCATATCCCTTTTGGTAACGCGTCCTCGGCTTAGGCCGGAAAGGAAGCCAGCAATGCATGCTCGCACACGCGCGGACGGCCGGCTCATCCGCGTGACTCTAAAACCCGCCTTAGGTAGTTTATCAATGTGCAATATTGAGTGTAGTGGTCACCAATCGCATTAACCGAGCTCGCGTCAGCGTGCGGAGGGTAACACTGCAATGGACCACATACAAATAAAAATAACTATGAGGTGGAATGAATAAACTATGAATGGAAAACGGCCTATATATGTCCCACTGCTGGGCACAGGCGTCACCTCAAACTATGAGGTGGAATGAATAAACTATGAATGGACCACATATTCAAACAATTTATGTGGTACTGTTTCATGTGGTTGTTCAAAATTACGAAATAAATGTTTCTTGGACTATCCTTGAAAATATTCCTACCGTATCGTTTAATGAATGAGCGACGATTTATTTTTACATATGGCATATGCTGAGGAGCCTTTTTGACACTATTTTTGTGACTATTTACTATGTACATTTTAGTGCTAAGTTTAGTTGCAATAAATTGTATTTCTTTCTTTCTTTCTTCGTTCAATGGGCAAGAATATAAACTTTGGGTGCCCCAAAACGTAGAGGCCTCGCGGTAGACCTAGAGGGCGATGGCGGGATGAGCTAGACACCTACCTAGAAACCTGGTCAAACATAGCTCTGGACCGTACAAAGTGGACAGCACTAAAGCAGTGGGACACTACTATTGGCATCGGCACGACTGAGGATTTTAGGTGGCAAATAGCAATATACTATAACACAATGGCAATAAAGTAGAAATTTCCGTGATATGTGGTCGTAATAACAAAAAAACCGCTTCAGTATGCTTGAGGCTGCTGTATCGGCAGCCTTGAGAATGCTTCGGGATGCTTCGGCATCTTTCAGCATCCTTTGGTACGCCGCCGGCGCTGGGGCAACACTCGGGGGATAGCTTGCCCTGCGGTTCGGCATCCTTAAGGATGCCTCGTCATCCCTAAGGACGTTGCAGCATGCCAAAGCATAATTGCCGATAGTGTGCGCTTGCATGTAGGATGCCGAAGGATCCTTTTCCTTGCCGATGCCGATAATGGGCGCCGGGCCTGATAATGGCCTGACCATTCATTGTAAACTCACTTTTATTGTCCTGTTCCTCGGCGTCGTCTTGGAGCTGATCCGCGTAGTCGTGTCCTGAGTCCTCGTGCTCTTGCTCTTCGATCTCCAGTTTTATTTCCGACTCTGCCTTAATGACATTCGATTCATCTGAAACAAAAAAGATTATTCGTTATTCGTTGCGGGGAGGGATGTCGCCTGAGCGATAGGCCACTGCGACCATTACTGATCTATTGTGGCCATCATCCCTCTAGAGATCACTCTCCAGGTCAGTAGCCTTTTGGCCCTGTGGTTTGGGGCGTTAGAATTCGGCCAAGGTTCCCCCCCGCCTGTCGTAAGAGGCGACTAAAGGGGGGCCCCGGGGTCGCCAGGAGTGCACATGGTGGAGACTGTGTGCTTCCATTGCAAAAGCGGTCCTGTGGAGGGCGGAGGTGCGGGGGAGTCTCGCACTGTCGTGAACGCCCGCGGGTGTATGAGGGGAGGCATAACTCCCCTCGTGAGGAGCTGGGTTCCCAGCACAGCGCGCCAGGGGTCCACTGATAGTCCCTCACGGGGGTCCTCGGGGATTCCTGGTACCGCGCAGAAGATGGCCTCCGCGGAGTTTAGTGGGTATGCCCACGCCCACTGTGGTGGGTGAGCCCCACACTCTCCCGCTCCCGTACTCAGGGAGCGGGATAGTGCGTAAAAGCATTCTCCGCGTAAAAAAAAAAAAAGGTCAGTAGCCTTTATAAACTGCACCATTTTCCTGGGAGTGAGGTTCATGGCGTCCTGGGGGGCGAGCAAGTGACTTCCCCATTCGGTCTAGGTTTAAGCTACGCTCGGTAGCGTCCCGATTTGAACAATTTTAATGAATTTGGGTGAAAATCAATGATTTTATATAAAAATAGTATAGTATATAAATAGATAGGTTACTTGTGCTAAAAAAGTGGCACCCGAAATCAGAGCAATCCGTACACCTGAGCAAAGCATTGACTGTGTTGACAGTCTGAGACGACACTTTGCAACATGCATCTGTCTTGTTTACGCTCTAGTAAATAATCGTAGTCTTGTTCACACGTAATAACACGGTCAAATTAACTACGTCGTACCCCGTGGATAATTTTTGTCTTTGCGTCCGTACTGACATAACTTATCTACGTCTTTCTTGTTGTAATATCATGGGTGTAAATAATGAAAGCCACCTCACCACCGATCCCCATCTGGGCCTGCAGGAGCTTCTCCTCGCACAGCAGCACTTGCCTCCTGAAGAGGCTCGCGTCGCGCAGCCGGCCGACGCACGTCGCGCAGATCAGTCTGTCGCACGCTTCTCCGTCTAGGTTTGACAGCTGGAATGGAAATGTAATTAGTTACTTTATGTTACCACCACCATGTTGTTACTTTATGTTACGGGCCACTAGACGCCGTGAGGGCTTTGTGCTCGACTTTCCAGAGGTCCGAACTAAGCGGTTTGGTGCTTCCTCTCCGGTCCGCACCGCTAAATTAAATTAAAATTCATTTATTTCAGATAATTCAATCCATAGTGTAAATTAAGTGAATGCAAATAAAATCAAATTAAAAACAAATAAAATTAAATAAAAATCAAATGAAATTAAAAATCAAATAAAATTAAAAATAAAATAAAATTAAAAAATAAAATACAATTAAAAAATAAAATACAATTAAAAATAAAATGAAATACAATTAAAAACAGGAATAAAATCACAATTACAAATTCAGTTAAAATTAAATCAAAAATCAAATTGTTAAATTAAAAACTCTGTGGTGGCTTTTTATTCATTTTATAAAAGGTGATGAACTGGCATGCAGCTTCATCCACCTGTGTACCATTGGGGAATCCCACCGCTCGGCCAGCGCGCTCAGTATACCGTTGGTACTGCCCCGGAAGCGGTTTAGCAGCGAGTTGCTCCTCTTTCTAATGATGGCATAGAAATCATCAGTTTGCAACTGAGCAAACATCGCCGAGGCGCTGCAATATCGCGGCAGGCCCACCAGCACCCTGAGCGCGTTGTTGTACTGGACGCGCAGGGCGCCGTATGCCCGCTGAGTGTAGCTAGCCCATAGGCTGCATGTATAAAATGACTGACAGTAAGCTTTGAAAAGAGTTACTTTTACTGGTACAGTACAACGTGCAAACCTACGAGCCAGCATGTTACACCGAACAGACAGCGACCTGCGCTCCCTCTCGATATCTTCATCATCACATAAGTCATCCGTGACCCAGTGACCCAGATACTTGAACTTTGTCACCCTATTAATGGTAGCACCGCAAAGAGAGATCAGTGATGCATGTGAGTAGGTCTTCCTACCAGCTTTAAAAATCATGTACTCACTTTTCTTAGGGTTGTATCTGAGCCCATGGGCCCCGGCATATGCCTCACAGATGCGCAGGAGTCTACGTAGCCCACCGACCGACGGGCTCAACAGTACCATGTCATCTGCGTAGCTGATGTTATTAATGGACACTCCGCCAACAGAACACCCGACATTAGCACTGTTGAGCTCCTCGATCAGCTGGTTCATGTACAGGTTGAAGAGGCGTGGCGAGGTCAACCCCCCTTGCCTCACCCCACACTCCAACACGTACGCGCCCGAATACGCACCCGCCCACCTCACACTGTTCTGCTGGTGGCTGTACCAATATTGAAACATTGAGACCACCTCACCAGACAACCGCGTCTCACTGCGCAGCTTGTCCCGCAGCTTGTCGTAATTTACCAGATCAAAAGCTTTTGAGAGATCTAGGTAACAAGCATACACAGGAGTTTTTCTAGCCGTGTAGTACTGCACAGTCTGCTTGAGACATAGGATCGCACTCTCAGTTGACAATCCTGGCGTAAAGCCAAACTGAGCATCCTGTAAATACAAGTGCTTCTCCAGTTGTTGGTCAAGCAGCCTGTCCAGCACCTTAGCTATCACAGTAGCCAGCGAGATGGGTCTGTAATTAGTAACGTCAGATACGTCGCCTGTTTTATTTTTCAAGATTGGTACAACCACCGTGAACATTAGGTCCTCAGGCAAGTATGTATGAACCAAACACAGACTAAGAAACATCGCCAGAACTCGAGGTAGGTGTACACCGGCGTTTTTCAAGTGCTCGATGCTAAGGCCATCATGGCCTGGAGACTTGCCTCTTACCATCTTTCCTACCACTGCTGCCACATCCTTGGCACTAAACCTGACTTTGACCTCATCATGATGACCCTGAGCATCCAGCACCCGAGTCGGCCCGAGCGGAGACTCAACCCTGAACTGACGCTGGAAAAGACAGGCTATGTCGTGCGGCTCATGAGCATCGCCCACACTGACGGGTAGGCTCAATTACAATTACAAAATTACATTCGACCAATAAAGGGAAGTGATCCGACCAGTAGGTATCGTAAAGAATAGGCACGTTACTCACGGATGTTCGAGCAGCACTAGTTACTACGCAGTGATCGAGCCATGATTGTGTTCCGTGGGCTTCGCTCACGAATGTATACGTGCTACTCGGCATCAGCTCCATGTCCACACACGTCCACGTTTGTTCCGCACAGAATTGTAATAGTTCTTTAGCAAACAAACCACAAGGATCTGCGTTGAAATCGCCGAGTATGAACACCGATTCCACAGCACTACTCTCAATAATAGCACTTATTTCACCGAGACACTCCGTAAACAACGGCAAGTTCTCACTTTTATTAGTAGGCATGTAAACAGATATTACTATGATTTCGCGCTCGTTATCAAGTTTCACCTTGATCGCCGCTAGACGCACACTACGACACTGTATGATGGACACCGATGGGAACGCAGCCTTTCTCCATAACAGGGCGACTCCTCCATACGGTCTTCCGACTAGGATTCCTTCAGACGTATCAACGGCAGACTTGCCCGTGTATGTAAATTCGTCATCAACACTTCCCAAAAACGGTAAATCGTGTGATAGCAACCAAGTCTCTTGTAACGCCACAATATCTGCCGATCTGCAAAGCTTTCTAACGCATTCAACGGATCGAATGACGTTTTTACAATTGAAGCTAATAATTCTGCTTGGGTTTATATTCATAATTAGTGGTTTTGTTTCGGTGTCCTGTTAGCTCTAACTTCAATGTTAGTTCCTCTTGATTGGCGGTGACCAAAATCCACAAAAGGGCGAAACAAAACTCCATTTGGCCAAAAGTCCTCTGTTAAAAACAAATTTTGTTTATGTTTAGGGACAAACACCTTATAGGCATCATAGTCTTTCAGTACTTTCATTTTCATTTTTTCCAAGCGGACGTCTATATTAGTCTTATTCTTTACATATGTTATGATGTCACTCACAGACGTATCCTTGGACACGTTATATATATAAATAGGCAGCTGGCTGTCAGCCGCTTTGAACTTAGAGTCGGCATCCACCAGCTTTTCCTGATTTTCCCACAAACCGGTTTTTTGGGCCTTTTATATGAGCACGTCTTTGTTGCGTTTTCCACTCGCCTTGTTGTAAAACATCTGAGAAGTGCTTCCGATCGTTTTTGCATTGCTCGTTGATCGGTAGGTCTGTAGGTATCGCAGACACAGCTGTAGGTGCCGGCTGTGACGGCGAATGACTCATCACAAGCGGAGGCGGAATGTTGATGGTGGCAGGCTCGAGCGACTTGTACTCAGCTGTCTCGCCGGCCGGTCGACCGTTGGGAACATCAGACAATGCACTACCCTCCTAAGGAGGAAGGAGGCTAAGGAGTGGAACGCCCTCTCTGCGTCTGTGTTTCCGGATACATACAACCTTCAAGGCAAGAGTGAGTAGGCATTTTTTTTTTAAATAAATAAATAATTTAATGAATAAAATGTTGCCTGAATGGTAAGTGCCTGTGGCGCAGTTGTGACAGTGATATGCGACGATATCTGTCGTAAAGCATCACACGCCGGGTCGGAAATGGGATGGGTTTAGACCCCAGACCGAAATTTAGTAATGTATTTTTCGGGCATCTCTGTGCTTCGGAAGGCCCGTTAAGCAATTGGTCCCGGTTGACACATGAAATACACTGAGGATTTATGGGGGATTTCAGTAAATATAAAACCAATTATAGACATGATCTCTCCCTACCTAGCTAATCTTTTCAATAACGGTTTGGAACAAGGTCAGTTTCCAAACTTAATGAGATACAGTAAAATCAATCAGCCTTTATTTAAGTCTGGTAGCAAAAGTGACCCATCTAATTTTAGACCTATTTCCATCCTACCAGATATTAGTAAAATTTTTGAAAAAAATATATTAAATCAACTTCTTTCACATTTTGCCTGTAATAAATTATTTCATCATAAACAGTTTGGATTCACCAAGAATAGAAGCACTACTGATGCAGGTGTTGCGCTCATCAAACACATATTTGAGACGTGGGAAGCCAAACAAGACGCAATAGGGATTTTTTGTGATCTTTCAAAAGCATTTGACTGCGTTAATCATGAAATCTTACTGATGAAGTTGAGGCATTATGGTGTATCGAATGGTGCAATCTGTCTTATTGAATCCTATCTTACAGATAAAACACTAAAAGTGAGTGTCAACGGAACTAACTCTTCCGGTGCCACCATGCGCATGGGCGTGCCCCAGGGATCGATATTCCCTACTCTTCCTAATTTATGTAAATGACCTTCCTTACTTTGTGAAGGATTTATGCGAGATTGTATTATTTGCTGATGATACCTCGTTGATTTTTAAAGTAGACAGAGGCAAACAACTATTTGACGATGTAAATAATGCTCTCGCAAAAGTTTTCAATGGTTCACTAGTAATAATTTATTACTTAATGCAAATAAAACAAAGTGTATAAAATTTTCTATGCCTAACGTGAAACAGGCAGATACTTTCGTTAATATGAATGGTAAACCCTTAGAATTCACGGATTCCACTGTATTTTTGGGAATTACTGTGGATTCTAAGTTACAGTGGGGTCCGCATATTACAACCCTGGCAGGGAGACTTAGTTCAGCTGCTTTTGCAGTGAGAAAGATAAGGCTCTTGACGAATGTTGAAACTGCTAGATTAGTGTATTTTAGCTATTTCCATAGTATTATGTCGTATGGTCTACTACTGTGGGGCTCTGCGGCAGATCTAAACACCATTTTTGTTCTTCAAAAAAGAGCCATCCGCTTTACTGCCTTAGACCACGCGACTCGCTTAGGGAGGTATTTAAGGAGATAGATATTTTAACTGTATACTCTCAATTTATTTTTGATAATATAATGTATGTGCGTAAAAATTTGCATCTTTTCCAGAAAAATAGTGATGTTCATAAACTAAATACTAGAAATAAAGCCAAACTTAGAATTCCTAATCTTAGACTACACAAAGTAGGCAAATCATTTGTTGGCCAAGGTATAACTTTTTTTAATATGCTACCTCAAACTCTTATTGAGCAGCCTCTTTACAAGTTTAAGTCACTGGTTAAAACGAAATAATGAAAAGAGGTTACTATAATGTAGATGATTATTTGAATGATAAGAATTTGTGGTCATCATAGATATAATCTGCTCCTCTGCACATTTTGTATCTTGTCTATACTTGATTGATATGTAACATATACTACTATTGTAATCAAACAAGATTGAAAAGAGTAACTATCGAGTTTCTTGCCGGAATCTTCTCGATAGAAGCAACTTCCGAACCGGTGGTAGAGTCACTTTGTTCATTTTGATTTTGTGTCTTGACGTGTCATAAGTGCTTGTAAATAAGCTTACATGAATAAATGTTTTTTTTACTTTACTTTACTTTGACGTCGCTAGATGTCAGTCGTTAAGCCTAGTCATAGGCTTTAGGGTGGCATGATAACACCTGACATTAAGGTTGCTCACTATCCTCACACTCCTTCAACAATCCGCACTGAGCCCGTGTGTTGGAGTTTGACTCGTTCCATTTCATAGTTGAGGTGAGACCTGTGCCCAGCAATGGGACGTAGGTATATAGGCCGTTTATGTTATGTTATGTAGCATGAATGAGTGTAAGGGCCAACCCACACGTACCACAACCACACCACATCGCAGCGACAAAATGCAGTCAACCAGTGGTTACGTGTGAATGGTGTCGCTGCGGCTTTATGCAGTTGCGTTGTGACAACGTCGATGTGGTTGCGTTGTCATTGCGTTTTTACGTCGTGTACACGCGTTGTCCAAACAAAACTCATGGAATCCGAAGAGGAAACATTGTTAGCGCAACGTTATATCTGCGATGTGGTCGGCCACTAGTTCTCTTGTCGCTGGTGGTTGCGATGTCGTTGCGATTTCGCCGGTATAATCATCATCATCATCATCATGTCAACCGAACGACGCCCACTGCTGGGCATAGGCCTCCCCCAAAGACACAACGATCGGTCCTGCGCTGTCCGCATCCAGCGGCTTCCCGCGACCTTAACCATCACGCCGTGTGTCGCGTCGCCTGCACCGCCCGCTGGTGTCCAGGACGCGGCGTAAAGATCCACAGTAAAATTCCAATTGGACTCAAGGAGAACGCGAAAGACTATCTCAAGCGTCACTCCCCCTATAAAATCGAATACTCGTAGATCTTACTTCCTCCTACTAATATTATAAATGCGAAAGTTCGTATGTGTGGATGTGCCCTATTGCTCTTTCACGTAAAAACTACGGAATGGATTTTAATGAAACTTTAAAATAATGTTGCCTTACTGACTAGAACTTTTATAAAAAAATAAGTCATTTTTTTATAACTTTAGTCAAAGCGGACGAAGTCGCGAGCGGCCGGTAGTAGCTAATAAATTTCGCGCCACTGCAAGTCGCCCTTGCCATCGCGCCTGCTGTGGTCCAGTTTGGTTAAAGCCCGGCGAAATAGGCAACCGCCTTGTTCGTCTTATTAGAATGGCCTGAGAAGGCCTAAAAATTTTGCTAGACACGTGCATTACGTGCGACGACGCAACACACTCATGAAGCAGTTGAATGCGAAATTAGGTGGTAATGCTATGACAATTTTGTACATTTTCCACAAAATACTTTATTTACAACGTCCTGTTGAAATTTTATTGCTTTCCAATGCCACATACCTTTTTTTTATTATTATGTGCTCTCCAAGTTAACCTGAGTAAGGTTGGACCTGGTGTGAAACAGCAATGAGGTCCAGATATGGGGCTGACAAGTACAGTAATATAGTTCAAATACAAGACCACACTTCTGCTTACTATCAGGTGGAGTTAAGTTATTTTTAAGCATTGGTAAGTTTTATTAAAATCGGGTGTCAGGTGAACTTCAAATGATTAATTTATTTTCATCTGAGCTTACATCTAACTAACTTGATCATACCTGTATTTAAATATTTATTAAGTAACATAACACTGATAGAACAAAAGCCCATGTAAGTTTCTAATAGGAAAAATAAAAAAAATAAGATAAAAAGAACCTGTAAAGAAATACAATTGACATACATAAAAAACCTACTACTTAATAAAATTAAGTAGGAGTTTGCTGGTAATCGATAATTAAATTAGCTATAGGTTAGATAACTGGTTAACAATCATTTATTTAGCTCAGACCGTGAAACTTTCTCACAACTCTTTTCAAACTTAAAAATTGGCTTTAAAACAGAAGTATGCCATGACCAACTGGCACAAAAAGAGGTCTGTGTTCCCAGTAGGAATTGAAGGGAATTACTTTAAAGTATAGAAAACAGGAAAATAACTTACGCAGAGCCCAAAACAATCGAGGAAAATCTCAGCGTACGTTTCTTTGATTCCACACCACTCATACTCTACGTCGAGCAGCCGGCAGCGCTTCACGCAGCCGCAGCCCCGACACATGCCACCTTCCACCACTGGCCCTTTCTTACAAACACTCATTTGTTATGGTTTAAGTTAATTTTGAGGAGTTAATGGGATTTTTTTCGCACAATCCGTCTGTTGGGCAAGGCAACTGGCAAGGCAGCGAAAGTAACAATACGTCAATAACAGAATAGGGATGTGATTGACAGGCAATAGTTTGTAAATCGAAATATCGATAAAAAGGTATTTCGATTTTGTTGAAAAAAATATAATTGAGAAAAACACGGTCGTTCAATATTGTTTTCCTGTAATTCAACACCAATTTTAGTAAATTATTTTCAAATATGTAGGTTTTGTTCAGCCATTGCTTTGTGTGAGTTGAGATTTGGGATCCGTAATTATGTCGATAAAAAAACATTTCTCGCTGGTTGCATCACTGTTTAGTCAGCAATGACAGAGAGAATGTACCCAGATGTCATGAGAGTGTTCTTCTACCGAAAAATCTTTATTTTTAGAACTCGCTTTATTATTTTTCTGACATGTACGTGTTTCCGAAACCATTCAAGCGTGTTTTTGGATTATTAAACGACAACGGAACAAAATAGTATCCAGTATGTGTATTTGTTGTGAATGTAGTTTTTCGCACTAATTTGCTTAATTTTAGCCAAAAATGAGTGTAAATAATCGCAAAGGACCTGTGTACGATTTGGGCCTTTGCCGCTGTTGCGGCACCAACAAGAAATGCCGCTTGCTGAATGTAGAATACGATTGGATGGGTCAGAAAGAGGTCTATTCGGATATGTTTGTGGACTGCTTTGGATTACTCGTAAGTTACTGGCTTTTAAAATGATCTGGGTCGAGGAAATCGTTGTTAGTGACCAGCTAACAGGGTGCGGGTTCGATACTCACGCAGGACATTAATTAAAGAACATTGTGTTCTGATGTATTTTAAAGATCAATATTATTTGAAAACAAACTAAAACTAACTGGTAATCATCTATGTATGTAAGTTGAGCATACTTTTCTGAATTAAATAATAGCCCGCTCTAACTTTATTGTTTTTTATACAAAATTCAAAGGAATTTTTTTCAGATTTTCTTAACATGTGCATTTGTTTCTGTGTTTTTTGTGTCTATAGTATCGCCATTTGAATTTCATTTGACACACAGACACCATTATAACATTCCTTCTAAATACTATACTACACACTATAGCTATTTGGTCAAGTGAGAGTTGTTTGAACCGTCTTAGATAATGAATGAACTATTATGGCAAATCAATTCTCTTAAATTTAGTCTATGCTAGTAATATGACGATGATGATAGCTCTCATCACAAATGTTTTCTTTCCTACCAAAGGCACCACTGACACCCAGACCCAGTACAAATAATAGTTTCATTAACAAAATTATGTGCTGGTGTAGCAACAAACCCCACTACTACCCTTTTTCAGAAGTGGCCTATTACACCAATGGTCGCAGGTTTGATCATCTCTCAGTACCAACATTTGTGTACATGAACATAAATAACCCTGGACATTATTCCACACAGCGCCATCTAGCCCCAAGTGAGCTAATTATAGTCTGTTTTATGGTATACTAGACAACGGATAAACATACTTAAATACTTTTCCTTTTGTAAATACATACTTAATATACATAGGAAACACCCAGACCACAAAAAAAACGTATTTGAGCTTGTATGCGCTTTGGTTATGCTGTCAGTTTACAAGTGTTACGAATGAATAAATAAATAAATAAAATAACTTCTGCATGTTTATCCGTTGTCTAGTATCCATATCACAAGCATTTAGTTGCTTAGTTAGTGGTTAGATGGCGCTGTGTGGAACAATGTCCAGAGAGATATATTTTTTGTGTTCTATTTGCGCTTTACGGTTTGTCAGTACTTATCTACTTAAACGTTTTTTTCTCCAGCTATCCCACCTCGATGGAGAACCAACAGACCGTCTAATCTGTGCAACATGTGTGACGCGTCTCCGTGGGGCCAGCTGCTTCCGTCGACAGGTGCTGCAGTGGGAGGAGAAACTGCTGAAGACGGAGATACTGGTGCATTGTGATGGTATGTTGTTTGTAATCGGTTCTATGGGGTGAATTTGTAGTCAGTTGACAAAATTCAATAGGATGTTCTAGATTTGTTTTGTTTTTTTTTTTTTTTTTTTTTTTTTTACATTCATGTCAAAAACGCATAAAAATATCATTCAATATTCGAAGCTGCAATACCAACCACAGGGAACGCTTGTTAACACATCTGTACTTCAAAGGACGCGCCGCCTGCCAGAGTACCTTTGTAATTCGATTCCGATCTACATTTTCAATAGAAAAACAGATAATAGTTATTAACCAGGAATAAAATGAAGAAAATTATGCCTCCGATTTTGATTTGACCTCATTAAATGAATGTGTAACAGTAACATGACCAACCCTAAATGTTTGTCAATTGTTATTTTCGGTTTCACCCTGTAGAGACGCTCTTCTTCTTCTTCTTCTTTTGGTTTTTTGGCAATTTCTGTGTTTACCACAATTCTGCCAGTATCACGTACTTACCTTGTTTTCAAAATATTCTTTGTTTTTGTAGATGTTGATAAGGCAGAAGAATTGAAGAAAGAAGAGGATATCAAAGTGGAAGTGAGCGAGCAGTTGCCGCCGGCGTGCGAGGAGTACAGCGACGAGCCCATGGACCATGATGATGATGGTATATTTATTTATTTACTAGCCCTCCCGACAGACTTCGTTCTGCTGTCAAACATTCAGTGTCACGTGACAGTTAGGAACAGTTGCTAAGAGAAAACGAAATTATGGTTTTTTACTATATTTCCACCATTTCCTCATGTTTACTCACCTTTCCACCTTTCCTGAGCTTCTACAATTATTTCAAGACCAAAATTAGCCAAATCGGTCCAGTGGTTCTAGCGATACTAACGAACAGCAATCCATTTTTATTTTATACTAGCTCACCCGGCGAACTTTGTTCCGCCTTAAGGGCAATAAATAAAAAAAGTAAAAAAAAAAAAGTATCCTATGTCCTTCTCCTGGCTATAAACTACCTTCATGCCAATTTTCAGCTAAATCGGTTCAGCCGTTCTTGAGTTATAAGTGAAGTAACTAACACGACTTTCTTTTATATATATAGATATATCGATTAAGGACAACTTACAAAACATACACCAAGTAAAGTACAGTAGTACATTCTTAGGTAATTCTAGTTACAGTGCCTTAGTTACAAGTTGCCATGGCATGCATTATACAGGAAGTTGGTGGGAAGTATAGCTTCCCTTCTTCCTCTTTTAGACGGCCAATTTGGTGTAGTGATTAAGAAACTTGTCGACCACACCAGAGGTGGCTGGTTCGATTTCCGCACAGTACATACCTTTGTGTGCATGAACGTTTAAATTCTCGTGTCACAGTGTTTGTTGCCAAACTCCTACGAAACGTTGGTATTTTTATGTATGTCTGTTTGGTCGTAATCTATTTTTAACACCTTACCTTTTTTAGAACTACATTCCACGCAGGCTGCCGCTAATAATTAAGTAATAAATATTTATATACAAAAAATTTAAGGATTATAAGTCAGATATCTTGTAAGTCAAGATTCGGCAAATGAAAATATTATCTGAAAAATCGCGTAACATCCCTTTAAGTAGCCCTAAGGGTGTTTTATCTCTGGGCTTTTCGTGACACCACTTTTTGTAACAACCTGTATTTCTTCGCAAGCCTGACTCTCCCTATACAACCCTGTTTATTTTCAAACAATGCATAAGCCTTCTTACAAAATGTTTATTTTGCAGATGAATCAGAAGACTTCGTACCCGATATGCCGTTAAAAACTGCAAAAAAAACTTTAAAACAAAAGAAATCCGCCAAAGTGAAATGCAAGAAAAAGACTAAAATCAAAAGTAAAGACAAAACGGCGCTCAATGGGGAGGGGAAAGGGGGAAAGCTGATGCTGGAGGACATCGCCAAGATCAGCGAGCAGCTGAAGAGAATGCACGAAGGTATGACGGGCCCCAATATTGCTCTAATTTAATGATTCAAATAATTGGGGTAGATTCTTTTATAAGACGTATAAGTCTGATCGGTTGGCTCGACTGTTATAATACGATTCAAACTTAATGGCGGCTCGGAAGTTAGCTGCGAGCGCCGAGTGCGCAAGATTGCCCTCACCTCGCAACCCGCTGACACCTTAATTTGTGTTCTGCGCTCGACTCGCGCGATGTTCACAGCCGCCATTAAGTTTAAATCGTTACTACCTATAACTAGTAGCTGTGAGGTCGATGCCTACTTGGCGGTGCCGCGGTGGGAGCCATACTCCGGGTTCAGTTCTGACATTTCTACTGATGTTATTGAAACTAAGCCTTTCGACTAAGCTAAGCATCAAGCAAACAATCTTATAAAAGTATAACTTTTGAGGTCGCAGTCCGACCCGAGGTATAGTCGACGGCACATCAGGCAACCTATTTCCGTTTTTTATCATGCTCTTGCTAAATTACATTTCTTGACTGACTCAAAATGGGTAGCGTGTTGTGCCGTTAACCGTACATGTGTCAAAAGCTTGAAGATTAACAACTGTTTCCGTCGTTATTTTCATTTGCGAGGTAGTTTTAAAGAGTGTAACAGCAAAAAAAGGGTGACCGGTCCATATAAATCCGGCACTGGCCTTTCGTTCGGGTTGATCACCCATTTTGATCAGAAATGTACAGCTTAACATCGGTAGTTGTCTGGCCTTATATTCAACACTTACAAAATATTCGATCGTGAATCAGAACCGCGCTGAAAGCGCTGTTTTCAATAGAATCAACTTTGTTTTTACAGATGACCTCAGAGAAAAGCCGCCACCTGTACAAAAAACCACAGACAACGACCAGAAATCCTTCCTAAATGCAGTGACCATAGTGCAAAACTCTTTCGCTTGCCCATTCGACTCGTCCTTCAGCGATTACTACTGCGCATACTGCAGACAAACATACACAGATCCGGACAAACTACGCGAACACACACTCACACACGACCCAGCTACTTTCAAAGAATATTTAACCAATAAAAAGCATTTGCAAATCGACATTCTCAGAATCGATTGTCGATTATGTCCGAAGAGAATCGACAATTTAGACAGTTTTAAAAGTCACATTTTTACAGCGCATGGAATTCATTTTTACGAAGCCGCGAATGAGTTTTTGACTTTCAAATTGACAGCTAATAATTTACAATGTACAGAGTGTGGTAGTTCTTTTAGTTTTTTTCATGCATTAAAAAAACATATGGCGGAGCATTTTGGGACTTGTATCTGTGATGTTTGTGGCGCACATTATTTTGAGGAGAGAATGCTGATTTTGCATCAGAAAAGTCATCAGAAAGTGGACGAAAACTTCCCGTGTAAGGAGTGTGGCAAAAATTTCAAGTCGAAGCATAGCAGATATTTGCACGTCACTAAAATGCATAAAAAGGAACCGACTTATCAGTGCAGTAAATGTGATGGGCTGTTCTTTTCGTATTCTCTAAGGTAAAGTATTTTTTCTCTGTGGCAAATCTCTTTCTTGACTGTCAGTGTCATGTTTGTGTGAAGTAGTGGTGCCAAACTATCGATAGACCTTAAAATTCAGTTACACCGTCGAAAGTTCAAAGTGCGTCAGAGAGTTTCGTCAATTAAACGCATCGAGATAACAAAAACGATTATGTCAACCGTCACCGTAACCACAGTAACCATACAGTAGGCTATCTAAAGCTGCCCGCCGAGTTAGTAGCCTAGCGTGCACACAGACACGCGGCACAGCCCGTCCGTACGGCCGCCTCCCTATGCCTGCCTATTTTATGCTAGCGTGTGCGTGAAATCGCGTGTGCGTGATATCGCGACACGGCGCCCGACGCTCACGCACACATTCAAACCGAGAGTGGCACGTTTGTATTTAGATGTTCTACTGTATGGTTTATACTGTGCCGTTACAATCCGCGTCCGCGTTCACTTTCTCGATGCGTTTGGTCGAGGAAACTCGCAATAGCTCTAGGTTTAAGGCCTAATAAAATGTAATCGAATGATTCGGTAATTTTGTTTCAATTTTAAAACTTTTTTTTAAATGTGGGTAATGTCTATTTTTTAAAAATAGTAGAGTCCATTAGCTTTTCCATGTAAAAAAAGCACATTCTATGAACTAAAATTTACAATTCGAAGAAAATTAGCAAATCTGTCGATAAAAATATTCTGAATGGCTACACCCTGATATTTTAGCTACTTCGCAATATTATGTTTCCCACAAGATTGTAGTCTTGTGTGCCTAGTGCTTTAGAGTGCCAAAAATTCTTTATTTTTAATTTTATTTATTGATGCTCTTGTGGCCGAACATAACATGAAATCTTTGTCTCCCATTCACTAGTTCATTGATTTCTGTGTCATTTGATGAATTTGTCTCGGTTTTTAGGTACCGGCATATGATAGAAACTCACGGTGAGCAGCGAATGTTCCCGTGTGAACATTGCGACAGAGCCTACGACAGCCGGAAGTCACTCAGAGAACACAACAGAAGGTTTGTACTATTGCGCTGAGTGCCAAGTACGGCAGGCACAAACAGTTTCGAGTTACTTCACCGTCAAGTTTATCGAGCATAGTGCAGCAAGCCGACCAAATAAAGAAGGTCATTATTTACTAGTAGATTACTCGAATACTCGATGTAGATGATTTTCAAATTCGTCAGGGTCTTAGTTAGAAGTTATTACTCCTACTCGCCACTAGATGGCGGTGCTTCAACGCCATACAAATTCGCGTTTACCGACTCGGGACAGTTTAGTGAGCAGAAGCGGTGTGCCTGTCGTACTTGGCACTCTGTAGCAAACCGTATTCGTTACCGAGAATAGGGTAACGCCTGACTCGAAGGACCGAATCGTTACTCGTATCGTATTTGTCGTATGTCCGTAGTAACAGGAAAGTCTGTAAATTGATCCGTTATATAATAAACTAGCGTCCCGCCCCCGCTTCGCACGGGTGCAATAGGAAGTTTTTATACTTGAATCACTGTACGGTCAGGAAGCTAAGTGGTTGTAAGGCACCGCATCCCGGCCGCACAGAGAAGGGAATATAAGATTAGGAAGGGAACTAACTCCGTAGAAAGCCCAGAGCCCCTTGCGTCGAGACGCTAGGTCGCTAGCTAGAGCCCTAGCCCTACCTAACTATAAATACATAGGTAGATAGAAAGGGAAGGGGGAGCGTGCTCCCGGGATGCACGGGGTGCAAGCGGGAAGAGTTAGGACAGTAGGTAGGGTTGTAGGAACCGCTGCCAGTAGAGCAGGCTCACTCTACTGATCATGATACTGACGGCTAAAGGTGTCTTGGCCGCAGCGGTGGGGAAATGAGACTCAACACGGACGGTTGAAATCTAGTTTATTGGTCAAATGCTATTACTATAAATACATGATTATTCTGAAACACACTACTATAGGCTATTGGTTGTGAGTCGTCGGTGTAAAGCGCCGACGCTGCACCTTGAGGGTCCATCGGTCACCGGTTCGGAAGTAGGTCGCTGCTGACGGCTGCTACATGTGCGAGCTAGCTCGTACAATCACTCTATCTATTAAAAAAAACCGCATCAAAATCGGTTGCGTAGTTTTAAAGATTTAAACATTCAAAGGGACATAGGGACAGAGAAAGCGACTTTGTTTTATACTATGTAGTGATATAATAATAGAATAAAGCGTCGTGGCTCAGTGTTTGAACACTCAGGCTCGGAAACCGGTGGTCCCGGGATCAAATCTGGCCAGAACACACCCACTTTGTGTTCATTGTACAATTTGCGGCTAACTCTCCGGTTATGGAGAACACCGATATAAATTGCCCCTTAACGCGTTGGGTTCAAATTCCCTCCGCGATATGTGGGCTTCTGAATGTTCCGTTCACCATAACGGCAACAATCAGTGTGCCTCTGCTGACTAACCCATTAGGTATATGGTCGTGAGGGTAATAAAATATATAAAATACATTCAAGTTAAATTCAACTCATTATTTGATGTACTTTTATTTGATTTTAACTGGCGAATTCATACCGTAATCGATCGATACGGCTTGTTAATGTTAATATGTCTCATGCTAATAGTAAAAATGGATTGTATTTGTATGAGAAGTAACGAGTAGATACTGATTGTTTTAATGACTCACTCAATATTCGTTGTAGAAATGCTCGATGATAATCGATGTTTAGAAAAATACATGTCATAATATAATCGATATTAACGGAATCGATCATCGATGTTATTAATGACTTGAAGTATTTGAGTACTACCGCGACATCAACGCCATCTAAAAGCCTTTTTCCAAAAGCTGGCTCTAATCTTCATCAACAAAGAAACAGATTGAAAGGTTCTTCTTTATCAAAATTACTTCTCCTTTACAGTCAGTTGACAAAAAGTATTGGAATTGACAATATTTTTTTCGGTTTCTAAATAAATTTCCAATGATTTCACTGAATTTCACTGTACTTATTGTGTTTCTAATGATTAGTACTAAAATTAAATTATCGATGTTTGGTTTGTCGACGTTGCGCTTTCGAATATGGCATCGATGTCAACATCGATGTTTTCAAATATCGATCATCCCTAGTTCGTTGCTTTTACAGCTCTATTGACTCAATAGGTTGCGGTCCGATATGCGCCTTAAGTGGTTTTAGTGCCATTAACACTTAGGGACTCGCGCCTTAATTTGTAACACTAACACTCGCTACCGGGTACAGCGGACCCACTATGATATCACGTGTTTATTTGTAAACTTCTCAATAAAAGTGGTTGTTATTTTTTTATTATCGTTAATAATGTTTAAAAGAAAGACATACATATAATAAAAAAACGAATATTTATTGTTTTTACTTAATCATTAATCCGTACAAAAATAGAAGGAATTTTGGCTTAGTTTTATGTCTAAACTTTGACCAAAAGTTATAAATTCTGTAACTATCTATTTTAAACAAAATCTTTTACACCTTATTATACAACTAGAATGTATCTACTAACACAAAATAACAACGAGAGATCAATCATCATAGGAACAAGTAAAATCAACTTCGAAAATCAACAAATTTTAGATTATCTTCTTTGGGATAAAATCACTTTTAAACATTATTTCTACATCAAACTAAGCAATAATAATTTTCATAAATCTGTTTCATGTGTTCTCCACAAATTGGTATATTACATGTTGCGCAAAAAACCTTGGTTTTCCTATCTTTCTTCCAGTTACATAACCTGCAACGCACTTTTCGTCCACTCGTTGGTAGGAGTGCGTAGGATGCTGCAGATGGTTCTACTTCTGGTACCTATTATGTTTCGGATACGGATTTTTGTTCGTGTTGTCTCAAAGGCCGATTTTCCGCCATTTTCTACGAAATAAAGTTCCAAAAAAATAAACAAACAGAAATAATTTGATGGAAAAAACACTAACGTATTTAGTCGCTACCGGGTCCAGCGGACCCATACGCACCTTTCACGTCCATAGCACTCACATGCAGCGCGCAAACTAACGACTTAGACCGCTATCTACCGCGCCATACTATGGTCAAAAGGTACTAAGAGCGGCAGCGTCGCAAACTTCATATTCCTTTAGTTATTCAACAAAATACAAGGGACTGGGTCCACTGGACCCAGTAGCGAGTCCTTGAGTGTTAAAAGCGAATCGAATAAATGATTCACAAATGATGTCACTATCTGCGCCTTAATGCCCTCAAGATTTTCGTGTTCTCTATCGAATATACGAGTGAAATGGAGAATGCTTGCGGTTTCACTTAAAGATCTTTAGACTTTACATCATCCATCAGGTTCCACCTGAAGATCTTCAAGCACCAATGCGACTTGTGCGAGAAGCGGTTCTACCTCCCCTCGCGGCTGAAGGAGCACATGGCGACGCACACCGGCGAGCGCAACTACCGCTGCGAGTGCTGCGGGAAGAGCTACCCGCGGCTGAGGGGGCTCAAGGTTCATCTGCAGGTGGGTCGTAGGATGACCAGAGCTTTACTCGCATTTTTAGGTGCAACAGCGGCCAAAATACGCAGTTTTTTGCAGTATTAACAAATAAATGAACCAACCAACACAGTCGTACAGTTTGGACATGAATTAAAATATATGTCGACACGCGCATATTTGGCAACATTGCCAATTCGCGCGCACACCTGGCAACATTACGTTTTAACACTTTAGTCTGTGGATGACACGGCACTCTTTTCTGATTGGTCGATTTTGGTGGTAAAGTGCAGTGAACGCAGTGTGGTGGCGCTAGTATCGATTTAACAGTTTTGGCGCCTTTTTCACGAGGACAGAGTCGAACAATGAATTCCGATACGCTCAATACCTTTGCTTTGTTTATTATCGAACCTGTCACGTTCACCGTACTCTCCTACCTACGTGTGTGATTCCAAATTAGTTAGAGTGGATTGCTATTTGAGTTTCTCTGAGTTGCTTCCCGGCAAGGAAGCCCCCATACAAGATGCCGGTGACGAGGTGCCTACCGCTCGGCTTACCTCGCGCTGACATATATTAAAAATAAAGAAGGGCGTAAGCAGCGAGTTACATTTTTCGCTAAATATCGAGACCCACTCCTGTACACGAAAACTGTATAAAAATTAAAGTGAACAATATTTATTTTTTTAAGTTTTTTTTTTGTTCGCAGTCGCACAGCGCAGACAAGAAGTACAAATGCGAGCTGTGCACGGCCTCCTTCACGCAGAACGTGAACCTTCGCACGCACGTGCGGCGCCAGCACCAGCCGCATTTAGAAGACTTCCAAGAGTAGGGGGACAAGGGGGTTTGAACCAGTGTGTGTGATTGACAAAGTGAAGTGAAGTTAAAAGACACTTACAATCAAGCCGGACTTGAATGAGTAAGCAACCAGAGCCGTAATTTATAATTTAAAAAAAAAGTGCAGCGTTGAGTCAAGTATTGCGGTCCGTTTTGAGTCAAAAGTGAAAATAGCGCGGTCACGTCACGGTCACGCTCATACAATTTGTCAATTCGGGACGCGTCTGACGCGCTATTATCACTTTTGACTCAAAACGGACCGCCCCCAAGATGATGGACAGGAACTCTGCCATTTTCTGTTAAAGTACCTTTTATTTTACCACAAATTGAAAGTCCGAGTAAAAGCTTTGTGGGGGACCGCCAGATAGATTGACAGAGTGTCTGGTACACTTTTCAAATAAACTTACAAGTGGGTACTTCCAAATCGTCAAAATATAACTAACCGATCAAAAAATACACTACTAAGAGTAAAAACTTTAATATAAATAAATACACAATAAAGAAACATAGTGTTTCACTTATGCGCCTTCCTTTCCCTTTCCCCAGCTTTGTAAATGGTGTCAACAGCGTTATTAATCGAGGGTCAGTCAGCCAGAAACTACCTAGAAGAAACACAGATTCAGACAGAGCCATCGACCACACAGCTTGATGAGGTTGTTGGACACAGCAAACCAATGATTAACACGCTCTGCAAGCCTTGCCCCATGCAGCAAACGAAACTTAATTTGGCTGTATAGTCAACACCCAAGCCGTACAACCCATATTTAAAAGAAAAGCCCGACAAGTAAAAAAACAAAATGTCAAGCTTAGTAAATTTGTTTTGCTTGCTTGCTGTTGTTCGTATTTCTAAAGTGAAAATCGAAATTAAATGAAACGATATTGATAAAACACTATAATGGACTCTAAGCAGGAGACAACCTATGGCCAGTGTCGGTGTTGCTTGGCTAAAGGCCACCACAGGGACGTAATGAAGGAATACTACTGCAATGGGATACGCGAAGTTTACTATGATATTTTCATGGATTGTTACAACTTATTTGTAAGTATTACTGCTTTTACCGTGTCTGGGCAGTTGGCACTTTGTATAGAGACTGTGTTTAGAGCCAAAGGTCTCTACGTTGGATTTCCATCTTGGTTAAACAATGTTTTGTGTCTGTTCTATGATTGGCTGCTCGTATATTTTACGTATTTAGTTGATTCGTCTTCTTAAAGAGGCAGGGGCCTCACTGGTATTCAATTACTTCTATGAATGCTACTATAGGTACTCTACTTAGTTATTTTGATTTATTATTCCATAAAATGTACATTGAGTAAAATCATTTTAATTACTATTATTCTAATTGACGCCAGTAATTGTATATTACAGCTATCAACAGAAGCCAATCTCAGTAACCTGATATGTACACCATGTATTCAGCGGTTGAGGGAAGCCAGCAGTTTCCGTATGATGGTGGTGGGCACTGAAAGGCAGCTGTTGGAGGCGCTGAAGAAAACAGATGACAAAAATATGATGTTTGTCAATGGTAAGATCAGCAAATAGCCTCTGATGGCAAAGTAATGTACAATTTAGGGGAGCTTGCATGAATGGAATTTCACAAAATATGCTAAGGTCATAATGTGTCCCACATCAAAACATGTGGCTGTGTAGCAAAATGCAAAATCTTGCTTAGAACGCCTCATCTGATGAATTTGCCACTGGCCTTGGCACCATAGTTGAACTGAAGGAATGGCTGCTTTTATACACAGAAGGAATTTTTGTATCCTAATTCTTAAAAATAATATGGGTAATTTGAAATTAGGGCTTTATATTAAGTTTTAGCTAATAAGGTTGGGTTGCACCATCTGACTTTAACAATAACAAACATCAAAATTTCAGTTAAAGTTCCGGTCAGGTAAGCAAAAATGACGTCAATTGTCAAATTTGACAAAAACTTTAACTTCTACTATGGTGCAACTTACCCTAAGTAATTTTACTGTTAAAATGTCCTTACAGGGCTCTTGTTATGGTTTCTTTGTGTATGTATTGTTATGATCTTTTGTACCAACATGAAGCAATGAAGATTTATGACTATGACTAGTTATTCCATGGCAGCCACATACATAGTTCTGTTTTTGTCTTTACAGTGCCAGTTGAAGAATCTCTAAAAGACCTTAATGTAAAGCTAGAGTTGGAACCGCATGAGTGGCCGACGGTAAAGGAGGAGCCAGGGGACACTCACACAGACGACACTGACTGTGACCCAGACTTCGAGCCCGGCCTGGCGGCCAGTGATGACAGTGAGTCTTAGAATAAGACATTTACAATAATCAAGATAGTATAAAAGAGATCGTCCAGCCTATATGCACATAGAGCCAATGATTTCGTAATAAAAATAGGTAGTTAGGTTATTTGTGCCAAAAAAGTGGCACCCGAAGTACACCCGAGCAAAGCATTCACCACATGTATCTGTCTCATTTACACTCTAGTAAATGTCGTATTGTCTTGTTCACACGTTATAACACTGTCAAATTAACTACGTCGTACCCCATGGTCAATTTTTAACTTTGCCTCAGTACTTACATAACCTATCTACTTATTTTTTATTTGTTATATCATTGCATAGTGCTATGTAATTTTGGAAGAATTTAAAAAATGGTACAGTGATCAAGACATTAGCTACTACACCAGCAGAGATTGCAGGTTCAATACTTGCACATAACAAACATTCGTCTGTTCGTGTTATTGGTCTGGGTGATTTCTGAAATACATATTTGTATGTATTTTATTCTCTCAGTAGTTCTCAGAGTACATACTTTGCAATTATTTATTTATTATTTTATTTTTTCTAGCTGATGATGAGTCAACTTTCGAAGACAAACTAACCCTGAGTGCAGTTCGTAAACACAAAACAGGTGATGATAAAGGTAAGGGGAACAGTTTATGGATGTGTGACGGGACGTTCCATTCCCTAAAATATGGTTGAGTGGGGCGATGCCTGGCTCACACGTCAACTTGTGAACAGCTATGCTACTCCGGCAGACGCCAAAACTCCCTTCGCTCGAGTGAGTGAACTTTAAAATTCAATTTCTTCACAACTGTGGTCGTTACAGAGAATAGAACTAAACCAAATAACATTTTTAAATTATTTACATACAAAATGAGGGAAAATACAAACACAAAGTAAAGCGTATTGATGACTGAGGTAAGCGTGAAGCACCGAGATGTGAAGTGATGTCCGATGTGCACCGCCGGAATAGCACGGCTGGTGCCACCTTCGGGAACTGGTCTGGTCAAGTTTACTTTTTTTTACTCAATCAATAATATTTGTTTTAATTAACATTCAGATGTTTTTTATGTAACAAAAGTGATTAATGCCGTGCGCCGTCAGTTGCGAATCATTGAGTTATTTAAAAAAGGAATATTTTGGAATGAATTAATTATCTCTAAAATTAACATAATAATTTTGCCAAACCCCTTACTTACTAAAGCAGACAATGCCTCTAAGTCCAATTTGACGCCCTTTTTTTGTAATTTTGTGCAACAAATAACTAATAGGATCTCTATTTCCAGCAGAGATAGTGTACGAAGACTTAGTCCCGGGCGAAGCGTCCCTGTTCGCGTCGGTCCCGGCGCCGCCGCCGTTGCCCACAAGGCGCTCGCTGAACAAAACCTGCCCCGAATATGTCAGACACATCAAAATGCTCAAAGGTATGTTTTATCCCCTTGAGTGTCGGAGACGAAATATGAGCTGATTCAACTCATCAGGAAATTGGTGCAGTTCCAAGCGGTAAATTTAGGCCTAGTATAATTATGTCTTTCGCGCTAAGAAATTAACCATTTAGGCCATTGGCATTTTGGAATTTTGCCATTTTGCGCGCAAGGAGCTACCGTCATTTTAGTAAGATTCGGCGACAACGCGCTTGACAGCTCGTATGTCTCCGACACTTGAAGGATTTTTGGATATAAATAATAAAGATCTGAAAACCAGAAAAGGATCTGTCTTCTTGGCATCGGGTGGGAATTGAACCCGCGTCTTTAGCAAACCGGGCGGCTGCACTAACCACTCTGCTACAGAGACTATTAGCAGACCGGCCGAATCTTTCTGGTATATTTGCCCTATGATGCAGGGTGATTTCAAAGGGCAAATATACCAGAAAGATTCGGCCGGTCTGTTCGATTCCCGCCTGATGCTAAGAAGACCGAATGTCTTTTTCTGGTTTTCTGATCTTTAGTAAAGATACTGCATGAAAAGTGCTCAAAATAATAATAAATAAATATCCTTAGACATTATTCCACACAGCGCCATCTAGCCCCAAGATGAGCTAATTAAAGCCCGTTCTAATGTGATAATAAACGACGGATAAACATACTTAAATACTTTTTCTTTTGTAAATACATATTTAATGTACATAGGAAACACCCAGACCAATGCAACAGACATGTTCATGCACACAAATGTTTGTACGGTGCGGGGATCGAACCCGCGACCTTTGGTGTAATAGCCGACTTCTCAACAGTTACACCAAATCGATCGTATTTATTTATTTACTAATATTTTGCTTATAGTTAGGTCGAAGTCATAAAATTCGCTTGTCCATATTCTAAGGTTCTTAAATCCTCAATCATAACGCCCTGAGCAGGCTCAACCCCTTAGGTACGTTACTCAAATCTCAGGGCAGAGCCTTCTGCTACGGTATTCCGGTGGGCGCCAAAACTCACCTCACTCGTGGTGAGTTAACTTTAAAATTCAATTTCTTTGCAACCATGGTCGTTTGAGTGGAAAGAACACAGCCAAATAACATGATTTTATTATTTACATACAAAAAGAAAAAAAATACAAATTCAGAGTGAAGCGTATTGATGATTGAAGTAAGCGTGAAGCACTGTGATGTGAAGCGATGTCCGCCGGAATGCCACTACTTACCTCATTCTCCGGTGAAGCTAAAGCCAAAATTTCTGCTAACATCTAACCAATTCAAAAGCGTCCTTAATCAAGAGACAAACAGTAGCTTCTTGGTTACAGCGGACCCGGAACTCTTGCACATAGAGATCGTTCGGTTGCACCAGGAGGGCGTGCCGACGCGGCAAATAGCGCTCCGGTTACAGATCGCGGTGAGAATTACTAACTTAAGGCCAATTATATTACAAAGAGTCGAAAATTGTCCCCTGGCGTACGTACCCATAATTTGACCGTGTGTACAAGATAGTATGATTATTTACTAGAGCGTAAGAGACAGTTACATGTTGCGCAGTGACGTCTGAAACTGTCAATGCTTTGCTTGTCGGTTTTTTAGCACAAGTTACCTATCTACGTCTTTTTTATAATTATCATTGCTTAGGGCCCATAAAGTTGCGCCCTCATTGAGTAAATTATTAAATAGTATAGACGAGAAAGGAATCATTTACAATTATTAATATTGTGAGCCTGTATAATGTAACACAGCTGGACAAAGGCCTCCTTAAGAGTGCGTATAAACCCAGCAAATTATTAAAATTCACCCGCGCCCCCCTCTCTGAGAACACTATCGCCCGCCAAACCACAATACATCTCTCTCGCTCGCTCAACGCGTAGCTTCCGTAGTATACGTAAAACAATCAGATAACACAGTAGGCATTCTTTTTGTGTATACATTACCTACATTTTAATGTATGTAATTTTACTTTGTATAAAAGTTGAATGTTATGTTGTAGATATTATAGTCTCATAATTTAAATTATTTTTAAGGATCGGTATGGAAAAGGTAAAAACAGGACCCTATTACATAGACTACACTGTCTATCTGTCACCAGTTGATTTTTTCACAATAAATACTAAATACTAGCAGCCGCCCGCGACTTCGTCCGCGTGGACTTAGCTGTAAATGAAAAAATTTTTTCCCACTTTTCTGTTGAAATTTTCCTGAATTTTCTTTGCTATAAACCTCACGAAGCCCGAGACCTTTCCAACGAATGCAAAACCGTGGAAATCGGTTCGTGCGTTCTGGAGTTATAGCGTCAGGAAGGAAAACCCGACTTATTTTTATATACTGAAAAATATATAATATATATTTTTTTATTTATTTTAGAGTAAATACACAAGCGGGTTTTTTTGCGCTCTTTGTTCTATATTAGTGACGGTAATAGGTGGACGCATTTGTAAATTTATAAATAAAAGCTCCCCGGTGCCATGATTTGACTTGCCTTTTTTTTTCGTGGGGAAATCTTTATGGATACCTCGCCGCCCGGGGGGACGACGAAGTTTTGTTGGACTCCTACCGACTAAAACCCCGCGGCCACTACTACGCGCCTCAAGGCGCTTGCAGGCCGCACTGGCCCCGCAACCCCACGTGTCACCCTTACGGGCCTCAGCGAGTGGGTGGCTAGTCCACCACACTGCCACGCCTGAGTTCTATTCGCTTCCCGGCGGTTGGACCCTACCACCAGTACTAAGCCCCCTTGCAACGATAAGGTGAGAACTCATGACGGGTGGTTTGACTCTCCTCCACCAACTGAACACGAATTAAAGGGTCGCATCTCGCCTGGCGCGATTGTTAGCGATTATAATAATAGATTTTCAATTGTATCCGGTTTATAGGGCGTGGAAAGGTGAATGAAAAATGAAAATGAATGCCAAAAACATCATCTTTATTTCAAGTATGTACATATTATACGACGGTCATTCAATAAATACTTACTTAGCCTACAAAAAGTAAAGGATTTTTTTTGAAAAGTGGCAATTTTTTTTCAACATAGTCTCCTTTCAGTTCGATGCACTTAGTCCGAAAAATAGTTTATGTCAAACTCTGCAAAATAGGCCTCCTCATTTGATCCATATCTATTCCCGGCGAGTGTTTTTTTTCAGATTAAGAAACAGAAAGAAGTCTCAAGGGGCCAACTCTGGAGAATACGGTGGATGGGGCAGCCATTTGTAGCGCAATTCGATCAATTTGGCCATGGCAACGGCAGACGTGTGAACCGGTGCGTTGTCGTGGTGAAACAGCACGTTTTTTTTCGCCAGGTAGGGCCGTTTTTTCTTTAATTTGGCGTCGAATCAGCTCAATAAATCGGCATAGTAAAGCCCTGTTGTTGTTTTACCCTTCTCGAGGTAATCGATGTAGATCAAATCTTGTGGATACCAGAAAACGATGGCCATAACTTTTCCGGCCGATTTTACAGTTTTCGCTTTCTTTACAGCATGTTCCCCGGTCTGAATCCTTTGTTTTGATTGCTCCTTGGTCTCCGGTGTGTACCAGTGGATCCAGGTTTCATCGACGGTCACAAAACGACGCAAAAACTCCGCGGGATTCCGCTTAAACAGCGCCAAACATGTCTCCGATGTGGTCCCACGGTTGCGCTTGTTGTTGGTTGCTTGTTTTTTCCGGTACATTTGGTGCGTCATTGTGGGAAGATTCATGGCTACACTCAATTCTTGAAATTGTTCTAAGCCAATGCCTACACTAGTAATCCCAGTGACAGCGGCTGTGTTTATGTCTAGGTTCTGGCTTGGTTGTGGATCTGACGTGTTCAGTATGAATTCACCTCTGCACATATTACACGAACGTTTCAGTTTAGAATAAAAAAAAACCCAATTTAGTGTTTCCTGTGATGTTTAAGTTAGATAGAGTGCAACCGAATTGAGGTGCATGATTCGATATCATTTTTAATTTTTCAAAAAAAGTACAACTTGTCAATTATCACTCTCTCTGCTGCATCGTACAAATTTTCAGCCTGATCTTCATTCTGAGCTTGTGGCCGACTACTTAGAGTGCGTCGTCGCTTCAATGAACTGTAATGAAAAAGTTCAGCTATTTCCAAAAAAAAACATGCAAAAATGTCACAGTAGAAAAAAAATAATGCGGAAGCTATATTTTACGGAATTTATGTTAAAAAAATGTTTCCAATAGGGAAAGGCACAAATTACCCACTATTAGGAAAGTCATTTGCAATTAAGCATTAAAGTACTCGTAGCAAGTGGCGTTAACCACCCCACCCAAATCAACCCTTTTCCGTTCAACTGATCGGATTTATTATATATTTACAGGAGAGTGCAAGGCAGCGGCCAGGCAAAAAAGTATGCGGGAAATGGTCAATTTCGGCGTCTGTTGGCGCTTAGTTACTTTCAAATTACTGATTTAAGAAAGGATGGTTTGGAGAGTGATAACTTTATCAGAAATTATCTAACGTTATTTTTCAAATGACTATTTCCCATTCGTTATTTTCCTAATGACAGGTCTCCACTAGTTTAAATGTTATCGATTGTACTGTAAGAATTTAGGCGGATACCTTTCTGGAGTATTCTCTTCATTCCTCGAGTAATCATTACGGTAAGTATTTTTTCTGGCTGACAATAGTCTGTAGATATAGGCTGTCTATTAGGGTCTACATTTTCCAAATCCAATGTTGTTCTGTAAAATAAACAGTACTTAGTATATTTACTCATGTCGTAGTAACTAGTTATTGTTTCAGCCAGCTTCAACTTTACTAAAAAAAAAATATCCCAAGATTTAAAAGCCAGTATGGAGACTATTTCTAAAGAAACCTACATAGTCGACGACGCGCATGCCTCCACAACTTCATTTTGATCACACCTGTCAGATTGTGAAATATTTTGAGATGCAGCAATTCTGAAAACTAAATATTATTTGAAAATAATTTACTTACATAAATACCTGGTTGATTGAAACAAATTCCTTCGAAATCAACCTTTTATTTGAAGAGACTAACTAAAGTCATGTGATTATTTAGCATATACTTTACACCATCTGTTTACGTCATCTTACTAGAGCGACTCAAATGAATTTATTTCTCTTAAAATACAATACAACATACCTTCGACAATTAGCCATCCTTTCAGTTTGTAAATTTTTTAGTTCTCGTTTACTAAGTCCTTTTCTTTTTTCCCATTTCACTATTTATTTTGTAACTCGGAGCAGCTAAGAATTTGAGCGTAGTCTTCTCGTCTCAACGGAGCGATCGGTACTGATGTGTGAAATAGAAATATGTGTCAAGCTTCACAAACGTGCGACGGAAGATGGCTTTTTCCGCGGAATCAAAACGTATTAAGTGCCAAAAGTGTTTAATCGTTATAAATCCAAAACTAAAAGTAATTTTAAAAAATTACTAGACATAGCCCTTACTTATTTTTCAATATAATTATTTATAAAAAAATTGTCATCATAGTAATTGCCTTGTCAAGAATAAAACGAAAAAAAGGGAAAATCAGACGTAACTTCGTGATTTTTTTTTATCGAGATAATTTAATTATTTTATGTTTTTGATCAAACACAACCCTTGAAAATATCATGAAGCGTAACATTTAATAAATTCATAAAATTTCATCTAGTATTTACCACGTACAATCAAAAAGAAGATTGGTAGTTTTGCTTTATGCGCACTCTTAACGTTTCTCCATTCTATACGGTCCAAAGCTGTGGTTGACCAATTTCTCAAATAGAAGTCCAACACATCCCTTTGTTACAAATAGGATAAAGTTTTGCATTATTAAAATAGAACTTAAATTTTCCCTATTAGATGTCAAAAGTGTCAATAGCAGCCGATTTTGGTACTTTATGTAAGAAAGAAAGAAAGAACGTTTATTTCGCAAGAATGTGGTACATTTTAGGTGGTTATAGGAGATACAATTATGAGATCAAGACACATTTACCCGTTGTAACCATTAGGAGTCATATAAAGTCGACCCAATTTCGAAATTCCTATGCTACTATGCCAGAAAAAAGCTAAAACTCTATTTCAAATAACTACTAAGAAACAATTTAGATGACATAATTTATGAAATTTAAAAATCGTCAGCTATGAAGTTCTGTAGGCCTAGCAGGAACCGATAACGAATTTTGGTAATCGAAAAGAAAAAAACGATACTTTTTTTCGTGCTAGGCCTACTGAATGTCTAAAGTTGAAATACATTTTCAGAGGAACACGGTCACGGCTTGGATACGAAGGTTTAAGACCGAGGGCAATCTGAACGACAAACGGAAGACTAGACGCTCCCGCAAGGCCGAAGCTAGGCAGTGATAGGGTATTTCAATCTTTCATTATCTACTTTACGTTAGTAAACAATTATTTTAGCGTTGAAGTTATTTGTTTGCATTGGTCTGGGTGTTTTCTATGTATGTATTTACAAAAAAAAGTATTTGAGTGTGTTTATTCGTTGTCTAGTTCCTACAGTACAAGCTTTTTTTAATTTGTTGTTTGATGGCGCTATGTGGAATAATATCCAATGATCAATTGGTATAGATCACCATTATGTACTAGGAAATTAGAACATAGTCTTGACTAGGCTAAGGCCTTAGATATAGTCACAGTACTTATAGTTCAAACAGCAATGGCTGAAAAACGAAAGAAATAAGTGTTTTCGCCCATGTTTTTTTTTAATTTACATTGAATCATGGGCGTTATGTGTTCAAGTAGACCAGTACTATGTAAGCAAATAGCTATTTGGTGTTCCGCAAGGCTGTGTTCTACGCCTAATACTGTTATTTTCAAGCAATATTTTTACTATGTAATTTTCAGTAGTGTTAAGACAAAGTCAATCAATATTAAGCTAATTAGATAGAGCATACTTCATCGTCGACCGCATCGTTGCTTTCCATCAGGTGAGATCGCGGTCGAATGCTGGTCTATTGTAATTAAGCAAAAAATTGTTAAATTAACAATCACGAGGCAGACAGAGGCACTCTTTAATGGTCAACGGAACATTCAGAATCCCACATTTCTCCGACCTAATTTTGAACTTAACACGGAAATGTAAAAAATATTACATATCATTATTTTTATTCCAGGTGTGGTGATATCCTCCAGCACAATAGCTAAGCTCCTCGAAGGCGATCTCAGAAGAGCCAGACTGACCACTCCGCAGGTGTTCATCACAGAGAAGATGGCTCACATAATCAACGCATCCACCCTTCTAGAATTCTCCAACATTACACCGTTCAAGAGTAGAAGTCGCAACGGCTTCCCATGCTTCTACTGCAGAAATCTATTCGAAAACATTGACAAATTAAGAGAACATACCGTTGAACATAAGAAATCTGAACTTAGAAAAGTTTTAGGCACATACGGAGCTGAATGTCTAGTCGTATATGCAGATATACTAGATCTACAATGCACTATATGTCGCACTGCTCTTCCGAATCTCAACGAGTTAAAATCGCATCTAATAAAAATGCATAAAAAGACTATGTATCCAGAACATAATGATAGAGTGATACCTTTTAAACTTACTCCGAATAATGTTTATGAATGTCAAGTATGCGGATTCAATTTTGAAACTTTTGGTTCTATAGAAAGACATATGAACGTGCATTTCAGGAATTACGTCTGCAAAGAATGTGGGACTGGTTTTGTCACGAAATATAGATTAAAAGTTCATGTTAAAAGTATGCACGCAGGCGGGAACTATCCTTGTGAAATTTGCAAGAAAGTCTTCAATACGCAGCAAAAACACAAAAACCACGTGGATACAGTTCACAAAAACGTAAAAAGGTTCAAATGTACGAAATGTCCGGAACGATTCTCAGAGTATTTTAGAAGACAGAAGCATATGGTTGAAGAACACGGAGTCGCGCCTTTACAATACAAATGCAACGTTTGCGAGAAAGCTTTCGACAGACGATACACTCTTTCAAGACATTTAAAAAGAGATCATTTGGAAGAAAGAGACTTCCAATGCCACTTATGTTCATATAAGTGCTTCACAGGGAACGAGTTAAAAGTACATATGATCAAACATAATGGAGAAAGAATATATGAGTGTTCGGTTTGCAAGAAGTCATATGCGCGGAAGAAAACCTTGAAGGAACATATGAGGATACATAATAATGATAGGAGGTTCGCGTGTGCGGTCTGCGGACAGGCTTTCGTGCAAAAGTGCAGTCTTAAAGGACATCTTAAGACGCACCATCATGAGTATAGTTTACAATAAAATATGCACTTTTTATAGTTAATATTTTGTTTGATTTCACTTGCTGACACGCGTGAAGTGAGGTCCCCGGAATACCAATAACTACATTTATCAAACTTTGGGCAATGTCTAGACCTTGCTTCGCCAGTGCAGCTGCGCCAAATAGTGAGCACAAATACCCTAGAACCCTCGGCCGTGAAGAGCTTTGTGCCTCATTGGAAGAACTTGGTTATATAACCAGGGGGGCTAAAAAGGCAACATTTTAGATGATTCATATTATGAATCATCTAATTGACGTTTCAACTAGAGCGCGGTCCGTTTCGAGTCAAAAGTGATAATAGCGCGCTCACACGCGTCCCGAATTGATAAACTGTATGAGCGTGAGCGACGTGAGCGCGCTATGATCACTTTTGACTCAAAACGGACCGCGCTCTAGATGAAACGTCAGTTAGATGTTTCATATTATGAAACATCAAAATGTTGCCTTTTTAGCCCCCCTGGACCACGTGGGGCGGAGACTGGAAGGTGGGTCTTTTCCCTGCAGTGGGATGGAATAGGCTAATTTAGATTAGATAGTGAGTTATAGGATACTAGCGGCCGCCCGCGACCTCGTCCGCGTAGACTTAGGTTAAAAAATAGTAACACCTAGGTATATCTTTATAAATTGTAGCCTATGTCTTATTCAGATGTAAAAGATCTATTATTGTAGTTCCATTAAAAAATAAAATCCATCCAGTAGTGTTTACGTGAAAGAGCAAGCAACACGGCACATCCACACATACAAACTTTCGCATTTATAATATTAGTAGGATTGTGTTGAAATTGACAGGCTCATTTGGTCTTTGGAAATATAATTTATTTTATAAATAAATATTAAACAAAATACAGTTACAGCGAGTCATAACTCCAACACAAGAGCTCATAGCATATTGTTAACCTTACTATCAGTAAGTAAATAATCCCCTTTTGCACAACAACAATAGTTTACAGTCTAATTCAAAATTAATGTGACAGATGTTATCAAGCCACAAGGCATCCTACTAGGCTTAGACTGACATCTAGCGACGTTAACTAGGTCCAACTGCTAAAGTTCCGAATTGTGGAGATGCCCAAATAAGTGAAAAAAAATTGATCAGCCATCTCACTTCGCAACCTTGCATTCACAGCTCGACAAGACCCTACATACATAAACGGCATACATGTATATGTCCCACTGCTGGGCACAGGCCTCACCTCAACTATGAGGTGGAATGAGCCATACTCCAACACAAGGGCTCAGTGCGGATTGTTGGAGGGGTGTAAGGTTATTGAGCAACCTTTATGTCACATGTTATCAAGCCGCCCCAAGGCCTCTGACTAGGCTTAACGACTGACATCCAGAGACGTCAACCGGGACCAACTGCTTAACGTGTCTTCCGAAGTACGGATGTGTCCGAAAAATACATCACAAAATTTCGGTCGGGGTGGTCACCCATCTTATTTCCGACCCGGCGTGAGTTGCTCTACAACAGCGATCGTCGCCGATCACTGTCACAACTGTGTTCCTGATGAATTATTTTATTCTTCTAATTACTAGAATATTCTCTGTGATGGTTCCTCATATGTGTGACCAGCCCATTACATTGTACAAACGTTTGCTTACAGATAAAACATGTATATCTCCTATCATTCATATGTATTCTCATGTGTTCTCGTAGAGTCTTTTTCCTAGAATACGTCTTATCGCAAATAGTACAGAGAAACGACCGTTCCATACTCCTCTTGCTATGTGTCAACATATGCTCTCTAAGCTCAGTCTTGTTATAACAAGTGTACGTACACAAATTACATTCAACGTCCTTCAATTGCAAATGTCTCTTCATATGACACGATAAAGTGTACCGTCTGTTGAACTCTTTAGAACACACATTGCAACGATACACAATTGGCAACTCACCGTGAACTTCAACCATATGTTTCTTCTGAACGAAGTAATCTGAGAATCTCTCCGAACACTTATGACATCTGAGTTTCTTCAGCATTTTGTGCACAAAATCTACGTGGACTTTATGCCGCAGTTGCGTTTTGAACACTTTATCACAATACTTGCAAGGATATATTCCTTCTTTGTGCAAAGAATGAAAATGCGTTTTCAATCGCATCAACGTCACGAAACCTCCACCACAAATATTGCACACGTAATTCCTAAAATGCGTATTCATATGCCGTTCGATTGCTCCAAAAGTCTCAAAATTGAACGCACAAATTTGACACTCGAAATAACTTTCTATCAACTTAAAAGGCACTATTCTATCTGTTACTTTCGTATAGAAATTCTTCTGGTGGTATTCTATAAGATGCGATTTTAATTCCTTCAAATTTGGCGTTGGACTATCACATAAATCGCATTTTAAGTCCGTGACGTCAGCATACACGACCAATCCTTCAGCGGTATAAGTTTTCAGAGTTTTTAATAGGAATTCTCTTTTATGCTCTTCAGTTTGGTGATGTCTCAGTAGGTCGAAGCTTTTGAATATTTCCTTACAATAGAAACACGGGAATCCGTCGCCTTTTTTACTCTTGAATAGAGTAGCATTGCAGTTGGAGAGTAAATTGTAAGTGTTTGATATTAAAGCTATCTTCTCTCTCTTTTTTGGGTCCGAAGGTGGTCGCTTTCTCTGCGTTGCAGGATCTGTGAAATGAAATATGTGTTTTATTATTCGTCACTTGGATATAACCTGCCCTGCTTATTGGTCAGACTGCTTAACTTGGGAGCTTATTGTAAACTTACACTTCTGTAGGCGGAACGCCGACCGAAATAGGCTAAGCGGCGTATCGGTCCCCAACTCGGCGTAATGAAAAAACTGATACATTAGATTTGACGATTTGAAAGTACTTGTAACAGTTCTATGTAAATAAAGTTATTTTTTAAGATAGGAAAACCAGAAAAAGGCATTCGGTCTTGGCATCAGGCGGGACTCGAACCCGCGTCTTTCGCAAGCCGGGCGACTGCACTACCGAGACCATTAACAGACCGGACGAATTTCTCTGGTATATTATACCTGACGGCCAGGTTGGTTTCACCAATGTTTAGGCATATACCTTAAACTGACTTGTCTGTTAAAGGAGAATAATAATACTGACCATCATTCCCAGTTCCACAGTCAGAGTCACTTTCGTCCACTACTTCCGAATCAGGTCCTGGCTCCACTTCTACCGTCACATTCATATCCTCCTGCGTATCCTCAATAAGCAGTTCCTCCCTATCTTCTATAACTGACTCTTCAACGTGTGTGTCTTCTATAACTGACTCTTCAACGGTATGTAGCTGCTTCAGCTCGCCCAAGTCGTTGCCAACTTTGATTTTGAAGCCAATTGTTGAATCTAGAGTCTCTTTTGGTACTGGCACTGGAATAATGATTATTCGATGAAGTTTATTTATTGATAAAAAATAAATAAATAAAAATAGAATAGCCTTAATTTCTGTAACTCTTAATCAAGTACAGTCAACAGCACATCAGGTTACCCCACTTTAATTTTCTCTCTCGCTCTTGCCAAATGTCATTTCTTTGCAATAGAGCAAGGAGGACTGACCGGAAATGGGTAGAGTGATGTGCCGTCCACCGTACATTGTGCTTTGTTAGTTAGTAATAATAATATAGCCTTTAATTCGGGGTTACATAATAATTTTGGTTGGTTAGTATTATCTGAGAATAAGTTAGTATGAATTTGCACATTATTTCGTAACATCTAGTATTTCCACCTTTCCCTCTCTCTTGCTTCTCGAGTCCATTCTGGACCAGCTATAATTTATTGGTATTATAATAAAAAAGAGGTTACTTGTGCTACATGTGAGGTACTAGTTACTTTATGGCTCCTCTCAAGCGAAATTTGGCAGAAGCGAGAAGTTTGATTGATAAGTGTTGATGAGTGTTTTGGTGTGTGTACCTCTAGGCATCAAGTCCACCATTTGTACTCTACTTGTATGTAATAAAAAATAATTTAATTTGCTATTATGATCTTAAATAATTCATTTATTTAATCAGATAAATTACATCCATAACACTGAGAATATTAATTAATTTTGTGCAATTGTAAAACGTATATTGTAATTTACTAACGGATTATTGTACAAAACATACTGAAAAGAGTAACTGCTGAGTTTCGTGCCGGTTCTTCTCAGTGCAGAAACAACTTTCTGACACTGAGTGGTTGAGTCACATTATGTTTGTATCCTGTGTATTTATTTATTATTTCTATTATAGTATTTAAGTCTATTATTAAGTGTATTTTTGTTTGTTTGATTGAGTTTTTGACGATTTTAAAGGACTTGTAACAGGTCTATTTAAATAAAGATATTTGAATTCGAATTAGAGGTTACAAAAAAAATATATATGTAGGAGAGCAAAAACAACAATTCTCACCATTAATAAGCACCATCCGGTCCCCGTAGCTGTCCTGCAGCGCGTCCATGAGCTGTTCCTCCGTCTGCAGCACCAGCTGCTTGAAGCTCCTCGCCTCGCGGAGACGGTGGACGCATGACATGCATATCAGGGTGCTGAGGTTTGTGTTTGTGGATAGCTAGAAAAAACCAGACCTTGTGAACCAGCTGTGATATAAATATTATTATGTTACCTACTGACTACAGGATTTCCAGGTGGTCATGAAAAAAAAGTGGTCCAGCACAAGCAACTTCCATGAATTATCCTAAAAGGATCTCAAATGACCGTGTCGTAGGGCTGTTTATGTGCATGCGTAAATGTCAAAAAATATGGCACAAGGCAATCTTGACATTTTCAAAAAATTACCCCTTGATCGGAAGGACTTTAGTATCATAACAGGTTTTTTTTGTGTTTTTGGGGGGAGGGGGGGGAAGGGGTGGGGTGGGGAGCCCCCCTGCAAAAGGGGGGGTTGCGGAAACCCCCCCCTCCCGAGAATAAAATCTTGAAAATAATCATAAAAACACTTCTTAAAAGGGAAAACAATGTCTTTTGGGGGGGGGGGGAACGGGGAGCCTCCCTACAAAAGGGGGGTTGCGAAAACCCCCCCCACCCGAGAAAAAAAATCTTGAAAATAATCATAAAAACACTTTTTAAAAGGGAAAACAATGTCTTTTCCCCCCCCCCCCTTTCCTCCCGTTTAACCTTTAACTGGTGACCTGCCCGTCTCACAGACACCGCGATATTTTTTTGTGATATTTCTGCCCACCTGTACGTCGTTTTCCCCCGCGCGCCTCAGTACCTTCCGCGTTTAGCGTGTCCTTTGACTTAGTGACATGCTCGCCCGCGCAACGATTACCGTGTCCCCTGTGTAGAGCTCTCGCCGTCTCACAGACGTCAGGTCAGTAATAGTGTGATATTACCTATTGTTCGATTTAGATACTTTTTGGTAGAAATAAACTTTTTTTGTTGAAGATCTCTATTTTTGAAATTTAAAAGAAAATGATAGTTCTTCTTTTATTTTTGAGTATCGATTAGTTGGCTCACCGACGAGCAGTCAAATTCAGTTCATTGTCGTATTTTTTCGTTGTTTTATAATATTTTATTAGTTTTTATCTAGCCCTTATTGTGTGACGTGTATGTGTGATCGGAGTTACATCTGCAGCTGAGCAAGGACCCCAATTCTAGGCGATAAGGTCGATGAGAGGTAAAGGAAGCGGGAGACCGGTAAGTCCAGCTGGCCTTATCATAGTTCCGCCGAGAGTGCCTTCTCATCACCGCCGTAAGCCGGAATTGGTTGACGAGCCTGCAGAGCGCCTATAACGTGAGTAGCTTCGATCAGCATTTAATGACACAAGCGTACACAATCTCTCGTTCTCGTTATCGCGTCGTTTTAAATTTTGAATACAGTCCATTCCCCTTCATTTTTTTGGCCCTGCGGCCGGATCTCTTTGTGAACAGTGACCTTTTATTGCAGTAGAATAAATTCATTTTTCGTCATAATTTCTCGTTTTCGTTGTCGCGAATTTATTCTATTGTGTGAAGGCATTTTGAATTTGACAGTTCGTAGTCGGTTTTGTTTCGTTTTTCGCTTTCGTTAGTTTTGTAGAAAAAGTAGTTTTGGAACGCTTTTAATTTCTGACGGATGTCAAGTGTCAAGGCCGCTCTACACTTAGCCCGCGGATCACGGCGCGATCTCGCGGAGCGAACTTGTCGCGAATTCAGCAACGACTCTACACTCGCAACGGTTCGCGGTATTCCCACAGTTATGTTCGCAACGTCAAATGAAATGGACGTTGAAGTAGTTGTTGCTGCGTCCCTAACTTTATGCGCGTTAGCGTACTACAACTATGTACATATTAAAAAATCCTTTTGGTTAGGATCCCACAAAATGGGTTCCGCTTGGTAATATTCTAAAAACTGTAACTCAAGCTCGTTTGTCCATGTTGCGCTCATTTTTTGCTCGCTCACTGCGACCGTCGCGGACTGCGAGTGTGGAGTCATTGCACGTTCGCGTCGCGTTCGCTCTTCGCGCTCCCTTTGACGCGGGACCAAAAACCGACAAAAATTGGGGAACAAAGCGCGAAACCGCGAAGAATATGCGAAACGGCTCTACACTTAGCGTTCGCGCCCCTTCGCAGCCATTGCGCGCGATTCGCGGGCTAAGTGTAGAGCGGCCTTCAGGTTTGACGAGTGACATCGGTCATCGAACTTTTCGCTAATTTCGATTGTGTTTACATTTTACTTTATAAACTTGCGTTGTTATTTTGAATTCTTTCGTTCGGTTATTGTAATTGAAAATGACGCAAGAAAGTTCTTCGGCTACTGGTGAAGTCGCCGAGAGTATGAGCCGCGTTACCCGCGACTACGCGTATGCAAGAGTTGAATGGATGTCCTCTACTGATTTGGATGGGTACAATTTGTCGGACGTGAACGAAATTGCTGAGTCGTTTCACAGTGCCCAGCTAAATGTACTCCTTGAGACCCCTAAAGCTTTGCGAGCCGAAGAAACGCGGTACACCATACAATTCGATAAAATGGTTAAAAGTATTAAGTGTATTCTATTAGAAAATGAAAGTGACAAGAATTCTGTCGTTCAGAATGTCCGATGTACTAGTGCAAAGCTGCCAAAAATTGTGATTAAGCCATTCGATGGCAAACTAGACAATTGGATTTCCTTTAGGCAATTATTTGATTCTCTTGTACACGAGAGAAAGGATTTAGGAAATGTTGAAAAATTACACTACTTATTATCAAGTGTACAGGGTCCTGCATATGATTTAATTAAAAACTACCCATTATGCAATGATAACTATATTCTCGCATACAATGCTTTGTCAAAGCAGTACAACAAAAAGCGACAAATAGCCACCATGTTTTATGACAGGTTGTTATATTGTGAACCAGTCAAACAGTCTAGGGCTAGTGACCTGGAAAGGGTTCACAGAACCTTTGTAGAAAACCTTTCGATTTTAAATTCATTTAAATTACCAGACATGAACTTCATGTTGGTTCAGCTTTTGTGGTCAAAATTGGACAAACAGACCAAAGAGCACTTCGAGTTGGAACATAACTCAGATGAGATACCATCTTTCGAAGACATTATTAACTTTTTAGAAAAGCGGTTTCATGCACTTGAAGCAGCCAATACAGTCTCGATGCCTAGTACAACTCATTTTGCACCTAAAGTAGATAGGAAGCCACCTCCTAAACCTGTGTTTGTGGCTTCAACTGTAAGTTGCCTTTCATGCTCTGGACAGCATAAGCTGCTTGATTGCCCCTCGTTTTTGAAATTAGATCCACAGTCTCGGTTTACAACAGTTAAAAACAATAGGTTGTGTATTCTGTGCTTCTCACTGATGCACACTGTTAAAAATTGTAAAAGCAAGGAGCGTTGCACACATTGCCAATTTTCTTATAACACCTTGTTACACTTTAATAGACCAGCTACAACAATGGTTGCTCCTGGCAAAGACCTGCCTCATGCGTCATCTTTGGGTACAGCATTGACATCTTCCAATGTAAATTCTTCGGTTTTGTTTTCGACAGCCATAGTATTGGTAAAGAATGGAGATGGTAAGTATGTTGAGGTGCGTGCTCTGCTAGATTGTGCGAGTGCCTGCAACTTCATGACAGAGGCATGTGCTAGGAAACTTGGGCTGAGGATTAGAGACTCGTGTCAACCTGTCAATGGCATAGGGCAGACAACCACCGAACCAAGTGGTAAAGTGACATGTCAACTTAAGTCGACTAATAAAACTGTTTTACAGTCATTCTCGTTGGAGACTTATATTCTGCCTAATATCTGCCACAATATGCCTTCATCTTTCGTAAACAGGTCCTCTTGGAGTCATGTCAAAGATCTTACCTTGGCTGATCTTGAATTACATCATCCCAGGCCAATAGATATGCTTCTTAGTGCTGATGTGTTTGCTTCGTCCCTTCGTAATGGACTGGTTCGTGGGAAAGCGGGCCAGCCTACTGCCATCAATACAGTTTTCGGTTGGATTTTGATGGGTAGTTGTACTTTCGAAAACTCTTTTCGTTCTCGCTCTCGTGGTAACATAGGAAGTTGTTTCTTTGTCACTTCTAATTTTTCGTTGGATGAATCTATCAAGAGATTCTGGGACGTGGAGAATGTCGTCTCTCCTAACGTCATACATCTATCGAAGGAGGATCAGCTCTGTGAAAATAACTACACAGAGAATTATCGTCGTTTGGAAGAAGGAAGATTTGTCGTTCCCTTGCCTTTCAAGGATCCTTCAAATAAGCCATCGTTTGTCGGCTCTCGAGCTATAGCTCTAAAGCGTTTTTCGTCGTTGGAGAAGAAACTGCATCTTAACCAACAATTCTCGGATAACTATCGTAAATTTTTGGAGGACTACGAGCAGAGTAACCATATGGAAGCCTGTGCACCTCCTGAACGTGATGAAGGAGCATTCTTCTACATTCCACATCACGGAGTCTTGCGTCCGTCGTCGACTAGCACTCCTCTTCGTGTGGTTTTCGATGCTATTGCCGGCGATGCTAGAAACGTCAGTTTGAATGACACCTTATTGACTGGTCAGAAGCTCCAGAAAAATATATCCGATATACTTCTTCGTTTTCGTTGGCATACCGTAGTGTTCACTGCTGACGTCAAGCAGATGTACCGGCAGATCCGTGTTATTTTCGAAGACACAGACTACCAGCGAATCCTGTGGCGACCTTACCCGAAGAACCCATTCGCGATTATCGGTTGCTTGCAGTGACATATGGGGTTTCTTCGGCGCCATACCAAGCTCTTCGTACTATCGCGCAGCTCGCTCAGGATTCTGTGGATACATTCCCTGCTGGATCATCTGTCTTGGCCAGGGATATCTACGTGGATGATGTGGTCTCTGGGACGTCTAGTCTCTCTGACGCTGTCAAGCTCCGCTCTGAATTGACGAAAATTATGACATCGGGAGGTTTCCACTTGCGAAAATGGACTTCCAATAGTGAATCTTTTCTAGTGGACCTGCCAGAGTCGGAGTTGTATTCGGAGGACTTCCGTCAATTTGAGGGCCTCAACGACGTCTCTTTGAAAGTGTTAGGAGTTCGTTGGTTGCCGAAGGCTGACCACTTTACTTTCGACACATCAGCTTTTGAAAACCGTTGTACGAAGCGCACCATTCTCTCGGAGATAGCCCGCATCTTCGATCCACTGGGACTGCTCTCGCCTGTCGTGTTCCTTGCTAAGTTCATCATGCAGCTCCTGTGGATGTCTGGTGTCGACTGGGACGACGACGCTCCAGAGAATATCTGCGAAGAATGGTCGAAATTCAAAACCCAGCTACCGTCGTTGCGTTCCTTGGCTATACCTCGTCGTGTCGTGAAGGACTTCGTATCCTTACAAGTCCATGGATTTTGCGACGCCTCAGAGCGGGGTTTCTGCGCAGTGGTTTATTTTCGTGTAGTCGACTTGAACAACTCTGTATGCGTGCGTCTTTGTTGTGCAAAATCCAAAGTAGCTCCTCTTTGGCAGCGGTCGATTCCTCGGTTGGAGTTATTGGCAGCAGTTCTTTTGTCGGCGCTGATTTGCTCCAGCATACCGCATGGTGGGCGGGGCCCAGTTGGTTGGCGGAGGCTGAAGAATCTTGGCCCCAGTCTCTTTCGATTTTAGACCAAACTGCGTTGGACGAACAGAAGATTTACAGTCTGTTTAAAGTCTACAAATGTAGACTATGTCGACGAGATTCTGAGTAAATACTCCTCGAACGAGTTACTCGTGTACTCGCCTATTGTTTTCGATACCTCGATAGTCTCAGGAAGTTAAAACCTACCTGTAAAGTACTGTTGTGCTCTGAAAAGAGGAAGGCTCTCCTCTTCCTTGTCAAGCACGTTCAGGAATGCTCTTTCGCTGCAGAGATCCGTGCTCTTCAGAACGGTTCGAATAATTCGTTGTCGAAGCCTCTTCGTAAATTGTGTCCTTTCGTGGACGAGGAGGGTTTGTTGAGGGTGGGCGGTCGCCTCACGCACGGTCGTATGGCTTACGACGCTAAACACCCGTTGTTGCTCCCTGGTGACCATCGTCTCACGTCCTTGATAATTGACGACTATCATACGCGCTTTATGCATCCAGGACTTCAGACTCTGCAGAACTTGTTAGCGCAAAGCTTCTGGATACTTTCGCCAAAACGTGCTATCAGATCTGTAGTTTCGAAGTGTGTCAAGTGTTTTCGTGCAAACCCTAGACCAGCTCCTGCTCCACTTATGGGAAATCTGCCGTCGTACCGTATCAGAGAGGTCAAGCCCTTCTCTACTGTCGCTATCGACTACGGTGGTCCCTTCGATATTGCTCTCGGTCGTGGGCGCGGGGTCAAAACGTTCAAGGGGTATATTTGCGTTTTCGTCTGCACGAGTACTAAGGCCATTCACATAGAGCTAGCTTCGGAACTCTCGATGGAAGCATTTTTAGCAGCTCTGAAAAGGTTCATCGCACGACGTGGCCGCTGCAACATGATAGTGTCTGATCAAGGCAGGAATTTTGTCGGTGCCAGTAATTATCTGGAGAAACTAATGAAAGATGCTGCAGAATCTCTACAAATTAGATTTGCCTTTAACCCCCCCGGAAGTCCACACTTCAATGGATTGGCTGAGGCCGGTATTAAGTCGGTCAAGTCACATCTCACCCGTGTCATTGGCACTCAACGGCTTACTTACGAGGAGTTCAACACTGTGCTCGTCCAAATCGAGGCACTACTTAACTCTCGCCCGTTGACTCCGCTTAGTTCGGATGTTAACGATCTCTCGGCGCTTACACCTGGCCATTTTTTAACATTAGAACCACTATCGATTCTACCGGAGGAAAACTTTGTCGATCAAAATGTTAGTGTTCTCCACCGGTGGAAATTGGTTCAAAAAATGCACCAAGACTTCTGGCGCAGATGGCATGTTGAATACATCCATACCCTTCAGCAGAGGGCCAAATGGAACAAGAACCAAGGTGAAGTAACTGTCGGAACCTTGGTCCTTATCGTAAATGAGCAGAATAGTCCGCTTAAGTGGAATATGGGCCGCGTAACTGCCCTCCATCCTGGTAAAGATGGTGTCTGTAGAGTCGTTACTCTGAAGATAGCATCTGGCCAGTTAAAAAGACCTGTCGTTAAACTTTGCCCTTTACCTATGCAAGGTCAATAGTTGTATTTTTTAGTTAGATTGTTAGTTGGATAGATTGTTAGTTGGATAGATTGTTAGTTGGATAGATTGTTAGTTGGATAGATTGTTAGTTGGATAGATTGTTAGTTGGATAGATTTTTAGTTGGATAGATTTTTAGTTAGATAGAAGTTTTTTTTTTTTTTTGGTTGAGTAAGTTTAGTTTTGTATTTTCGAAAAACACTTTCGCATTTTTGGTGGGCGGAATGTTCGATTTAGATACTTTTTGGTAGAAATAAACTTTTTTTGTTGAAGATCTCTATTTTTGAAATTTAAAAGAAAATGATAGTTCTTCTTTTATTTTTGAGTATCGATTAGTTGGCTCACCGACGAGCAGTCAAATTCAGTTCATTGTCGTATTTTTTCGTTGTTTTATAATATTTTATTAGTTTTTATCTAGCCCTTATTGTGTGACGTGTATGTGTGATCGGAGTTACATCTGCAGCTGAGCAAGGACCCCAATTCTAGGCGATAAGGTCGATGAGAGGTAAAGGAAGCGGGAGACCGGTAAGTCCAGCTGGCCTTATCATAGTTCCGCCGAGAGTGCCTTCTCATCACCGCCGTAAGCCGGAATTGGTTGACGAGCCTGCAGAGCGCCTATAACGTGAGTAGCTTCGATCAGCATTTAATGACACAAGCGTACACAATCTCTCGTTCTCGTTATCGCGTCGTTTTAAATTTTGAATACAGTCCATTCCCCTTCACCTATAGTGTCTATTGACAGTTAGTGTTCGCCATTTCATAGTGTCTTACAAACGTCACGTCGGTAGTAATGTTTTTTTTTAGAATGTCGCACGATAACCATCCAAGTTCTATAGAAAGGAGGATAATTTACGTCTGTGGAGCCAGCAAGAAATATCTCAAGAGTTGTTAACAGAGACTGACGATGAGTTCAGTGATTTTGACAACGACATAGACGATCCTGACTTTATTCTGCATAGTGAGCATGAGGCAGAATCTAAGCAGTCTGGGGACGAAGAAATCCTATAGGCCAAAATCATACGGGAGATAAAATAACTTGTGCCCATATGGCCTAATCGTCTAATAAGACATACTATATTCTCATTCACATACTGTGATAAACCTATGTGCCTAAATTGTTGTACGCAAACATGTGAAGACTATGTTCGTAGCCATTCCGACTAGCTTCTATTTTGACTGTTGCAGTTTTTTATTCTTGTATTTAAGAGTTATTTAAATAACAATGTTTTGTTGATTTATCCCTTAAAAGACGAAAAAATATGTTGAATAAGTTTTTTAACTAAATAATAGGGTGCTAGAAGGCCCAATTTAGGTTTGTTCCTTTTATAATGAAAAAGTGCCAAGCATTAATAAAGACTAATTTGTACCACGAATTATGCTGTTTTTATAACCAACGTTCAATTAATTATGTATAGAAATATGTATTTTATGGTATATTTAACCTAACATTTCTTATATCCTAACATTTTTTTTTAGTATTGCCCATTTTAAGTTGACGTTTTTCAGACGTCACGTCACTAGATACGTCCCACACATACCAGGTCACCAGTCAAAGGTTAAAAAAGGGGGGGGGGGATCACTCAAACTCTTCTGTAAGAAAGTAGCATGTGACGGATGACCCTCCCTACTGTTTCAGAGAGCAGGAGCGAGGCGTATCACCCCCTCCCTTTCTGAAGATTTTTATTTAAATAGTTGTTTCTGGCGCTTCGCCGGCCGCTGCCGCGGCGCGCTCGCTACGCTCGCTCGGCTCGCGCGATTTTGGTCACAGTTCTAACCTAACCTAACCTAGTGCTACTTCTCGTAAATTATACTTTTTTAGAGGGGGGCTGGGGGGGCTGCGCCCCCCCGGCCCCCCGCTAGTTCCTTTCACACATTATCATTCTTGCCTATTTTCTGACCTATCTGAGCCGAGTGGCTCCACTGAGTCCAACGAAACGTGAAAATGGCGACAAAAAACCTAACTTTATCGTAAACTTTGGGATTTTTTTCTCGACAAGTTTTCATTTCCGCAGAATGAATCTTCACAGGATTACATGTTTTAATAAGATCTATTACCAAAAAAAAAATGAAGCTCCTAGCCACCCATTATGATACTAAAGTCGAGCCCCTTGAACCCCATCTTGGAAACTTCCGTTTTCCCCTTACAAATTTTATTGGTGCATATCCCTGTAACCTGGACATTATTTCACACAGCGCCATCGAGCCCCAAAGTAAGCTACTTATACCCAAGCACTTTTTTATCTGTAAATTCATACATATTAAACATAGAAAACAACCAGGCCAATACAAACAAACAGACATGGGATTAAACCCGCGACCTTCGATGTAGAAGCCGACTCTTTAACCATTACGCTTAATCGATCGTCAAAATGATATCCAGGATCCGATTCGATTTCAACGAAAAACCCGAGTTCTGGAAATACTGCCTAGTGTTTATACACAAACCATAAGGTGAACCTGGATAGTGCACATGAGTAGAAGTGATGGTAACTTCGTGTACTTACGAATACATTGAAACAATCCAAGAAAATGTCAGCATAGACTTCTTTTTCCCCACTTTCCTGGTAAACTTTGGTTATATCGCGATGTTGGCCTTCCTCTAAACAGCACCTGCAATGCCCGTGGCTTGTTTCGTTATGCGTAGAACCTTCCGTGTTCGTGAAAGATAGTGAATATTCCATTTTGTAAATTTAGCAGAAATATTTTAATAGAATACATTCCAGACTGTAAACATCACCTTAGCCATAGCCTCTCTTTTTGACACTGACTGAAATGCTCTTTGCTGACTGACAAGTTGTCAAAAACAAAAATTACAACAACCAATCAAACAGACAGCTTTTCTGACTTCGCTGTACAACAATATTCTTATTGGTTGAAATTGACAAAGATTCCCCCTCTGTATGACGCTTGGTTATTTAGTGATGTAACCAATTCACAATCACGTAATCAGAACACAGATTAGTTCGAATATTTCAGTAAATCGATGTTTAGATTATTCAACTTTATTATCATAGGAAAAACAAAACGCAAATTCTCTTCCAAAGCAGGCTATCCATTTCCGTTTTCTATCTCGCTGTTGCCAAATGAGTAGGTACTTTGAGGATTGATTGGCCCTAAGACCAGTACCAGCTCAGGCACATGTTTTATCAACAGATATAGTTCTATAGTAAGGCTATCTGCGACCTTTTGCGTTAATAGCAATGCCACAGTATAAACATACAGTAGAACATCTACATATAAACGTGCCGCTCTCATAAAATAGGGGGGTATAATAGGGTGGTGGGGCAGTACGGACGGGCTGTGCCGCGTATGTGTGTGCACGCTAGGCTAATAACTTGGCAGGCGGGCCTTAGATAACCCACTGTATGTTTATACTGTGGCAATGCCCTGAACCAACAATAAATGGGTCGTCAAAGAAAAAACTTTCAAATATTTTTTCACTTTTATTGCATGAGCTTTTATATGTCTTATTAGATAGCTTTTGTACTTATACGTTTGGCCGCACACATCACAAGTATAAGTGTTATGCGCTACCATATGCTTTTTTAGATTTTTCTGACTAGCGAACGGCATATTGCAAAACCGACATTCAAAAATGTCTATCAGCTCTTTGTGGTGCCTCACCAAGTGTTTGTCCAAATCAATCCCGCTTTCACATGTATACGAACATAGTTCGCAATTAAAATGCTGATTTAAATGTTCTTTCTTTATATGAACCGACAGAAGATACCGCCGTCTATACTCTTTATCACAAACGTTGCATTTGAATGTGACTGGCTTTTCGCCGTGCACATCTTCCAAATGCTTCTGGCGTACGTAATAGTAGGAAAATCTCTCTGGACATTTAGGGCAGGGCACTTTTTTCGCCAACATATGCACTAAGTCATAGTGGATTTTATATTTCCGGTACGACGGAAAAACTTTATCGCAGACATCGCAGGTTTTATCCTGAGGGAACTGTACGTGCACATTGGTAATGTGTATTTGCAACCGCTTTTTCGATATGAAACCTGCTCCACAAGTTTTGCAGGCAAAATGGCGGAAATGGGTGTTCATGTGTCTCTCTAAGGCGCCAAAAGTTTCAAAATTACAACTGCATACTAGACATATTAGTTCTTTTGCCATTTTGAACGGTATGACTCTGTCGCTCAGTCTTAAATCGAATGCTATGTTATGTTCGTTTACTAAATGATATTTGAGGTCCTTCAAATTTGGTATACCTTCACTACATAAAGTACATTTTAAATCTGTAATATCGACATTAACTACTAAAGAATCTGGACTTCTGTATTGTGTTAAGATAAAGGTCTGCAGATTATCTATCGAATGTTCCTTTTGATGTTCCCTTAATAAATTAAAGTCCTGATAAACAATTTTGCAGTAAAAACAAGGGTACCCATGTTTGAATTTGGACATGAAAGCGGTGAGATTTGAGTATTTTAGGAAGTGTGCTATATTAGCGGCATGACCCAACCTTACTGCAGCTGGTGGGATGTTTGCGTCTTCGTCTGTTAAATACCCCTCTTCATCGGTATCAACTAAATCTATAACTTTTGTATTTACAATAACTTTCTTTCGGCTTTCTCTACGAGCGCGGATACTTGTCGGTTTTTTTCCTGACATGCGGTCAATTTGCGACATGTGCATCGTTGTACGTTTCTTCAGGGGAGGGAATGCTGTTTGCTTCTTCAATGATGCAGGCACTCTTTGGAGGTCGTCAAATGATGTTTCGACCATTCTTGCTGTGACTTCTTTTCCTGTAAAAACGAAAATGTAGTGATTTAGAGCATCTAATTTTGGGGCTACATTCCATTAAAATTTAAGTTCCTTTGTGTTTAAAATGAAAACAAAAAGAACTAACAACATATAATAATATGCATTTGCAAAATGTATACATAATAATGTATAAAATGTACACATGAACAAATTAACCAAACACACGGACAGGACCAAGGGAAAAAAAAACACAGAATACATTACCTTCAAGTCGATCCAAATGCCTGGCGTATCCAGGACACAAGGTTTTGAGCGTATGTCGCATTGGCAGCTGCGGTGTAGGGTCGTGTCCAAATTTCTCCAAGAGTTCGTCTTCACCGCTTACCACGTCGTCAACATACAGTGTCCCGTCTGAGTAATTATTCATTAATTAAACACATTTTTTTTTTAAGGTTGGCTTATTATTGTGATATGAGAGAAAGAAAAATAATTTTTTGACCCTTACCTCGTCAGGGAATAAAATAAAATAAAATAAATAAAATAAGCCTTTATTGCTGCTAGTTTTTACATAGATATATGCTGCATTTTATTAATTTGTAGTTTTATTCTCCCTCAGCTTGTCGTCAGGGAATAAATAAGGAGTCAAATGAATTTAATCTTCATTGCATAAAGTAAACAATAATTACAGACATTAAAGATTTATCACTGAAAGCAACAGCTATATGTGGAGGAACAAGAAAAAGAAAACATCATCAATTATTAACTGCGATAAGCTCTGGAAATGTTGAAAGTCTTTGAATTGTTAATGCATATTTACCTTTATTACCTGCTGCTTCATTCGGTTTAGTTACTTTATTTGGTAAATTTACTACATCACATGTTTCCGTTCCATCAATCTGCAATTCTGCTACAAACACTTGTGAGCCTTCCTTGACATTATTATCTGAAATACAACAATAACATTAAGAAGTAAAAGTAAGAAGCATTTAGCAGCAATATTGCACTTTTTGTTTATAAGTCTTATCCTGTATTGGTTAAATGAAGTTTCATGTTGCCTCTTCTTGAAAAACCATTCATAAAACTATGCGTTTCTTAGCTTGGGGTTGTCATCATCATCATTTCAGCCGAACAACGCCACTGCTGGGCAGAGGCCTCCCCCAAGGATCTCCACAACAATGGGACCTGCACTCTCCGCTTGGGGTTGTACCAAATGTTTACTACATACATGCACTTTCTGCGATGTTCATTGATTTCAATACAATGATGATTTATAACTATTTTATAGTACTACTACACCATCATGCAGTAAAAAGACTTTAATATACATTCACAATTTAAATAAAGTGCGTAACAATTGAATAACCATCAAAAAGAACTGTATTATTTCCTCCTTCAGTTTTCAGCAATTCTAGCAATTTGGTTTCTATTTCAATAACATTTGTTTTGAAAACGTATGCTTCCTTCAGTTGTCTGATGCAGGAGTGGCAAATAAGCATTGTCAGTCTCGAATCTGCAGATAGCTGAAACATTTGTTCATTATGTTTTAATCTTGAAACATATTCTGTAAGGTAAGCAAAGTATTTAATTTCAGAGGTAGATATTTAAATGCACAATTGATTAGATAAGGGAAGGTATTACGAGTTTTACTTACAAAAAGATTGAAGCATTCAATGAAAATATCTGAATACAATTCTCTAGCGCCTTGAAAGTAATATTCCTTCATTATATCTCTGTGGTAACCCTTTGAGAGACAGCATCGACATCTACCATGATTTAAATCCGACTCCATATTAATAAGTTTTAGAGGAATAAATAGAAAGAAAGAAAGAAATAAAATAGCGAAAACAAAGTTTTTTAATGATAACAAAAATTACGAAAATAAACACTTTTTTTGTGGATCGCTATGTTTCATGCTAGTGACATTTTAAAATAAATACCAAAATGGTTCATAATATTCACACGAAAAGGAAAAAAAAAACTTTCTTCATTCATTCATGAACGTAACGCAAAACGGTGATGTTATGGAACACGACACGACACGACTAGACACAATTTTTTTTTTTTCAATTGCTTTTTCACGGCTACGGACTGTGTCCATTTCAGCCATTCTTTAGTTTTAGACACAAATTGACATTTGTAGTGATGCGAATGTCAAAGTCAAAGTCAAAGCATTTATTCGCAAACTAAGTGTAACATAATAGCTGGAAGATACATAATAGGTTCTTATAACTTAGTCGCCCTTTTCGAGCACAGCAAAAATAGTATTATCATAAAATTAAATTAAACTTCTTTAGAAGTTTAATAGGTAATTTCAATATTACAGGTAATTTTTAATTTTAAGACTAACATAATTCTTTTATATGTTTAGTTATATTAACATTGTTGTAGTACCTAAGCTTATAGAATAAATTAAAAAAACAAAAACAAAAAAAAAACAACACTACAAAAGTTAAAAATGTCACTAAAAGAATACAATTTAACAAGAATAACATCCATGAATTAAAAATAATTAATTACAAAATTGCAACACAATATGATATACAAAAATAATTACCTTACTATTTTATCATTATGTTGATGTACCTACTTATTCCCAACCCTAATTTGCCAGTACGAGTTTCAGATTTCAAATGTAAAAGTTAGCATTAAATTCATTTGTTATATGGTATGTATTTATTATGTGTAAAGTATTCATCGATGGAGTAGAAACTGTTTTGAATCAGAAAATCTTTAAGTTTGCTCCTAAATATATTCAATTTATTTTCGTTTTTTATTTGTAATGGAAGTTTGTTAAATATTTTTACACACATGTGAAACGGGCTATTACTTAGCATTTTTATTCTCGCTGTTGGTTGAAGTAATTTGTTTTTACTGCGAGTGTTAATATTGTGTGCTTCGCTAACCTTCGGAAAATGTTCAATATTATTAAAAACGAATAAACAAATATCAAATAAATAAATAGAGGGTAAAGTCAGCATTTTATATTTTTTAAAGAAAGGACGGCAACTTTGGGTATTATCTATATTAGCAATAATCCGGACACACTTTTTCTGCATTATAAATAGCTCGATCATATCTACGCTATTTCCCCATAATGCCACACCATACCTTAGCCAGCTGTAAGCATATGCATAGTACGTTGTGAGTGCAGTTTCAAGATTGGTGCTGTTTTTAATTTGAAAAAGGGCGTACGTGAATTTCGAAAGTTTTGACTTAACTAGTGCTACATGAGTTTTCCAGTTTATGTTGGTGTCTATTGTAATTCCAAGGAGATTAAACGTACTGACCTCTGTTAAAGTGTTATTATTGAAAGAAATATTAAGATTAATTGCAGGTTTCATGTATGGGCGGAATTGGATAATTTTACTTTTGTCACAGTTAATATCCAGATTATGGTCTTTAAGCCATTCTAATATATTGTCCAACGTCTGAACGACAAGTGTATTTGGGTTATTGCGGTCATTTAAATTAAACAGTATAGAAATGTCATCTGCAAATAAGACTGGTAGAGTAACGGTTTTGTCTAATATTTTCGGTAAATCATTAATATATAATAAAAATAAAATGCATCCTAAAACACTGCCTTGTGGTATCGAACCTGTTAAAATTGTTTCCATAGATCTGACTGTCTGTATTTCATTAGTGTTTTTAATATGGTGCTCTATTTGGACTATTTGTTTCCTGTGATGAAGGTACGACTTAAACCAGTTATAGGCAGGGCCGCGAATGCCTGAGCCATATAATTTGGTGAGAAGTATTGAATAAGAAACTTTATCATACGCTTTGGACATATCCAACAGTAGGCCTAACGTAGTCTTTTTGTCATTAATGTGCTGGAGGGCTGATTGGATATATTTGTAAACTGCCAATGTAGTGGACCTTGATTTCCTAAATCCATTTTGACAGTCATCAAAGATATTGTTACTTTCCAAAAATGCATATAACTGGTTGCACATAGCTTTTTCAAATATTTTTGAAAACGTTGGAAGCAGCGCTATAGGTCTATAATTAATAGGAATCAGTTTATCGTCTTTTTTATGGACTGGAGTTATTATCGCTATTTTGAGTAAGTCAGGGAATATGCCATCTCGAAAACTCTGATTTATTAATTGTGTGAGCGGAAAAGCTAGTTCCTCCGCACATTGTTTTATTAGAATAGGAGGGATTTCATCTATACCGCAACTGTGTTTATTCTTTATTGATTTTATAATCTGGAGGGTTTCTTGCTGGTTAAGTGGACGTAAGTACATTGAATTCAAAGGTGGATTAACAACTGGCCTCCCTGTGTTATTATTTTGAGATCCTCCAATTTTCGAAAAGTGATTGTTAAATATATTGGCTATAGTGTTTGGGCATTGTATAATTTTGTCATCTATTTTTAATTTAAAATTTATATATTCTCTTGTCTTCACTCTGCCAGTTCTCTGGTTAATTATTTTCCACATAGTTTTATACTTATTATCTGAGTTGTTTATTTGCCTAATATACTCCATTTTTTTAGCTGTTTTTACACTTTGCTTTAAAATTTTGCTAAATGTATTATAGTATTTTTTAATAGGTTCACTTTTTGTTTCATTCAAAATAATTCTCAGAGCTCTTTTGTGAATACATGATTTTTTTAAACCGGCTGTGAGCCATCCTTTTTTTGGTAATTTGTGTATTTTTATTTTGGTAAGTGGTATATTTTCATCTAATATTTTTTTAATTAGTTCCAGGAATGAATTATATTTCTCATTAAGAGTTTCATTACTATTTATTATGTTTGCCCAATCTATTTGACTTATGGAATTTTTAAATTTGTTGATGTTGTTTTTTGTAAAGAGTCTTTTTTCTTTATACCATACCGTGTTAATGCTTGAAGATTTTTGGTTGAGTTTAACATTAATAGCCTTGTGATCTGAGAGACCATAATCACAAACGTACGATTCTCGTATGTAAGAAGCATCGTTGGTGAATGCTAGGTCAATGCATGTAGCTGATGTTTTTGTTACTCGTGTCGGTTCATTTATTAGAGGTACAAAGTTATAGGAATTCATCAGATTTAGTAATCGATATGTAGCTTTATTCTTGACTAATACATTTATATTAAAATCTCCAAACACTATAATTTTTTTATTTTTGTCTTTTTTGCTTATTTTCAGTAAGACTTTCTCAATTTGCTCATAGAATATATCAATTTCACGGTCAGCTCTGTAGATCCCTATTAAGATACAATTAAACATGGGTATTTCTATTGCACTTATTTCAAATATATATTCTCTGGAAAATTGTACTATATCTTTCCTTTCGAAGTTTTCTAAGGATTCCTTAACTATAATGCAGACGCCTCCACCTTCATAGTTTTCTCGACAGAAGAGGGAAGCTATTTTATAACCTTGAAATTGTAAAGAGTCAAAGTAATATCTATTTCTCCAAAGTTCAGAAAGGGCAAGTACATCTATATTCGATTGGAGTAGAAAATGTTCTAATAGATCTGTTTTGTTTCCTATACTTTGTATGTTCTGACAGGTGATCACTATTTCAGTAGCTGCTAAGGAATGTTTATTGTTTTGTTTTCTAGAATGTTGACGAATAGATTTGTTGTTTCTTTTAGTCCCGAAAAAACGTCTTGCAAAGGGGTTTAACATTATTATTGGTCATAGATCTAGCATTGGTATCTTGGCATAAGGTTTTGGAACTTAAGGAACTATTTACATTTAAATCTTCACAATTTACTGGCACGTTAGTGATGTTTATTATTTGTTTAGTTATGTCATTTAAAATTACTTCAAAACCACGGTTATTTAGTTTGCCATCCAATCTCGAAAACATGTTATATGAGCATTGAAGATTTTTATTTGAGTCTAAAATATAGCAGAACTGATAGTTTACATTATCTTGGTTCATCAAATTATTGAAATGTTCAATTCTTGTATTGTAAATACTGGCGTAATAACTATGTTTGTAAGTAGGCAAACATAATATTATGTTAGTATTTTGTACATTTAAAAGTGTTGTTCTAATTTTCTGTGTTAAGTAACTGTAGTTTTTAGACACATTGAAATCTGATTCTCCTAACAATATAATACAATAATCGTTCAAAGTAAATTTAGCAAGTTTTTCAGGCAACCCACTTAATAATTCATTCATATCACTGCCTGGTTTGCGGTAATGACACATGTCCAATTGGCCGAAGCGTCTTCTTAATAACTTGGAGGAACTCTCACGTTCAATGCTGCTAATCAGGCATAATTTTGGCTGGTTGATTTCCAATTTGCCAATTTCAATTAAAGTAGAACTATCTTCGGTAGGTGGCGTTGTAGCTGAATGAATTTCAGGGATTCTATCATCAGGTTGTACGAGTATATTTGAGTAACTCAATAACGTCTCTGCCTTAGCAACGCTTGATTCTGTTGTGCTTTTCAATGGAGTGGATACACATGGTGTATTATCTTTTGCTTTATTTAGGTTGTCGGTACCTATAGCTTTATAAAAGTTTATAACTTTTTCTTGTATGTTAGTTTTGTTCAATAGTTTCTTGTTTAAATTGTTTAATTTATTTATTTTGTTATTCGCTAAATTCAATTTTTCTTGTAATCTTTTCATATCTTCTTGCATCTTATCAATGAGTAAAATAGACTCAGTTCCATCTTCTGGCTCATTGCATTGCAGGCTTTTTTCAATGCTGAATGTATAATTGTCATTGCAAGATAGGAAATAATTACTCAGATTAGATTGTGAACTTTGTTTTTTCTTTTCCCGAACTGTGACAAAGTCATCTTCATGTGTATCTTCTTCATCAAGCAATATCTCAAAAGAGTTCTGCGTTGGGATATTTACTTGGTGGCCAGCAGTGTCACTGATAAGTTCAGGACAATGTTTGCAGTGATCACACAAACAATTTTTCCTATTTTCAGGAGCCATGAGATAAAATAGCTTTTCACTTATACTAGTACAGTCTAGGTGGAAGTAAGCTTGGCATTTTAAGCATAATATATAGTCTCTTTTCAGAATTTCCGCTTTACATTTTTCACAGTGCAGAGTCATCTTGCTTAAAAACGTCCAAAAATACGTTTATATGTGGATTTTTCGTATTTTTTTAATATAGTTCGCTTAATAAACCATCGTTTAAATCGAAAAAATGATAAAAACACCAATTAACAAAGATAGCAAACAAATAGAAAAACAACAAAATAAAGTTTTATCATTCGGATTCGATCCTGGTTCTTCGCAGGTGCTTTTCCTCGAGACCGTGCGTTATCATTCAAGGCTGTCAACTCGATATCGATTGGCACGAAATAGGTGTTTGGTTGTCACCTTTCAATAGACGCTTGTTGCGGGAATTCCTTGCAAGTTTTGAATTCGAATCACAACGGGGACGCTAACATTTCTTTATCACCAAATCATCTTGATCATTTTCAGAAGCTACAATAGGGTTTTTATTTAGCACAATAGATTCACTGAAGTTATTAAATAGTTTTTGATTGTTTTTGCACTGTTTTGACTTATTTACGTAATAGACGCTTGTTGCGGGAATTCGTTGCAAGTTTTGAATTCGAATCAACGGGGACGCTAACTTTTGTTTATCACCAAATCATCTTGATCACTTTCAGAAGCTACAATAGGGTTTTTATTTAGCACAATAGGTTCACTGAAGGTATTATATTGTTTTTCATTGTTTTTGCACTGTTTTTGACTGAATTACGTAGAATGTATAGCACTGTTGTAGCACGTAATTATTTTCTCAAGTTACACAGAAACCATCACAAATTTTTCTTCACCAACAATATCTCTTCAAATTTACACTTTTCTTTATACACTTAATTTATCAGATTCACGAAATATGCACTTTATCTATTTTTTGTTGAATATTGTAACTGGAGCGTTTGTTTACACTGGCAGTGGCGCCATTTTGGTATTTAGTCAATGTAATGTAATCGAAATCGAATCGATCGATTTACCTCGATGGACTAAGAAACTGGTTGCGTTTTGTTTCCTAACACTTATTTGAATTTTTTATTCTTAGATACATTTTTTATGAATAATGTTACTGGTGATCCCTTCATGTAGGTAAAAGGCGCAAGCAACGTTTACGTTGCCTCCATAGTCAGAAAAATGCGCATGTCAGGAAAAACTAGAGGAATCGGCTCAGGTCTTAAATAAAACATTGTTGAACAAAATAAATAATATATTGCACATATTAATGTTATTAAAATTACAGCGACATTACATCAACCCGTATTCTTTATGGTGACTTCTGATATGACTTTTCAAACTACAGTTCTGTATAAACCCTTGCCCGCAGACCGGGCACACATATCGCCTATCGTTCGTATGAATCCTCATGTGTTCTTTTAAAGTTTTCTCCCTAGCGTAAGCCTTTTTACAAACAGAACATTCGTGTATCCGTTCCCCGTTGTGTTTGATCATGTGATGCCTCAGCTCTACTTTAGTAAAGCATCTATAAGGGCATTGTTCACACATAACATCTTTCTGTTGTATATGCGTCCTCATATGTATGGATAAAGAGTATCTTCTATCGAAAGTTTTGTCGCAAACATTACACTTGTATTCAATCGGTGCCACTCCGTGTACAAGAACCATATGTTTGTGTCGACGGAAGTATTCATTAAAGCGCTCTGGACATCTATTACATTTGTATTTCTTAACATTTTCATGAACGGTTTCGACGTGAATCTTTCTCTTTTGTTGGGATGCGAATTGCTTCTGGCAGATATCACAAGGATATTTATTAGACTTTTTACTGTGCATCAGATAGCCGTGTATTCTAAGCCTTTGTTTCGTTATAAAACCGGAGTCACATTCCTCGCAAACGTAATTCCTGTAATGATTGTTCATATGCCTTTCCACTGCACCGAATGTTTCATATAAATGGCCACATATTTGACATCGAAAATTATTCTCGGACACTTTGAAAGGTATCACTCTGTCTGATAATTCTAAATACATTTTCTTTTCGTGTGTTTGAGTCAGATGTACTTTGAGGTCTTTCAAACTGGGGATATCTTTGTTGCATATTGTGCATTCAAGGTCTGTTACATCCGCATATACGACTAACGCATCTGGTCTTCCAACTGTGTATTTTTTCAAAACACATTTGTGTATATTTTCTTTAGCATGATCTATTTTCTGATGGTTTCTTAGCTCTTCGAAGTCCTCGAAGAGTTTTTCACAGTAGAAACAAGGATATGCTCTTTGGAATTTGGATTTGAAAGCTGTAACATTCGAGTGTTCCAGTAAAGCAGTAATATTAGCGGCGTGCGTGAAGCGTTCAACCGCGTAAGGGTTCTTTTCATATTCAATGTCAATTTCTTTGTCTTTGTATTTATTTCTTTGTACCCTTTTCTTTTTAGGTGCTTCTAATACCTCTTTTTTAGTGTTTGGATTTTCGTTTGGTTCATTTTTGGCTGGTCTTGTCCTCTTTTCACGGATTTTTATTGGTTTTAGTAAATGTTCTAACGTTTTTCCTAAGATCTGTTTACCTGTAATAGAAAGTTTTTATTTAATAATAAAAAAAAGCAGCCAAGGACGCATGTATTTTTGCTGTCTGCCTTCATACAATATTTAATGTACAAACTAGAACAAAAGGCGTACTTAATTCTAAACTCATTCTCTATAACCAACCATCGGTTTTATCATGTAAGTAGGTCACAAAACCTGTTTAATAAAATTAAATAAATGAAATCGGCTTAGATAAAAATGCTATTGGAAGCATTTCTGTCATTATTATTAAACTTTGAGTAAATAAAATTAGTTGAAGTTAGAAAGTATGAAACATATATACAGGGTGTTTCTTGTAAGGTGTCAAGCCGCCGCGAGCTGGTAGTAGGGTACCATACCTATCGATTTAACCCCCATGTATGTTCTACGATTTTTTGTAGTTTTCGAGATAATCATGTTTTTGTAATTTTTTAAAATTTTGTGAGCACTTGACTTTAAATAATTATAACTTTTTTTTTGTTTGACTTTTATTGGATATTTTCTTTTTATTATGATGTCTATTAATTGCAGTTTCATGAATAAAATAATCGCTGTCCTTACTTTACTACAAATAACAAAAATGTTGATTGATAGTGAAGAAAAAGTGAATCATGCAGAACATAACGAAAATTCAATCGTAAATTAAAAAAAACAAAAGGTATTACATAGCTTCTTATTGATTTTAAAAACTGCGCAGCACTATAAGCTTTCATAATAATACAAGAAAACATGTCCTTTGTGGGGCATTATTCGCTGTAATTGATGCTCAAGTCCTGAGTATCGGAAATAGTGTCGGAAAAAGTGTAATTTTCATACTTAATAATTTTCTAGTATTTTGGCATAATTTTGTAATTTCTGAGATTTATTGTCTTTTAACGTTTAAACAAAGCTCATTTGTTAATAAAACAGTCATTTTTTAACTTCCAATCATTCGAAAGTCACAACTCCTGGTGTAATAAAAATTTTAAAATTGAGGAAACCGGACAATCTTTATAATTTTTTTTGTACGCGTATTTAGAGCATAGTAACTAAAAACAGTTCGATAATTGATTCAAAACATGTTCCGGTTTCCTCAATTTCAACATTTTAATTACAAAAGGAGTTGTGACTTTCGTATGATTGGAAGTTAAAAAATGCCTTTTTTATTAACAAATGAGCTTTTTTTAAACGTTTAAGGACAATAAATCTCAGAAATTACAAAATTATGCCAAAATACTAGAAAATTATTAAGTATGAAAATTACACTTTTTCCGACACTATTTCCGATACTCAGGACTTGAGCATCAATTACAGCGAATAATGCCCCACAAAGGACAGGTTTTCTTGTATTATTATGAAAGCTTATGGTGCTGCGCAGTTTTTAAAATCAATAAGAAGCTATGGAATACCTTTTGTTTTTTTAAATTTACGATTGAATTTTCGTTATGTTCTGCATGATTCACTTTTTCTTCACTATCAATCAACATTTTTGTACCTTGTAGTAAAGTAAGGACAGCGATTATTTTATTCATGAAACTGCAATTAATAGACATCATAATAAAAAGAAAATATCCAATAAAAGTCAAACAAAAAAAAAGTTATAATTATTTAAAGTCAAGAGCTCACAAAATTTTAAAAAATTACAAAAACATGATTATCTCGAAAACTACAAAAAATCGTAGAACATACATGGGGGTTAAATCGATAGGTATGGTACCCTACTATCAGCTCGCGCCGGCTTGACACCTTACAAGAAACACCCTGTATATATTAAACATTAAGTAATACTACATAGAGGATTTCATCAAATTAGTCCACATAATAAAATCATGATTTTACTTCACCTTCAAGCGCCTCCAGATGTCTGAAGAACTGTTTGCATATGACCCTCAACCTGTCTCTGGTCGGCAGCGGCCGCGGCGCCGCCCGCGCCAGCAGAGCCGCCTCGCCTTCCACCAGCTGTTCGCTCAGCGGAACTGAGAGCTGGTCTGCGGATGCAGAAAGAATATTTTTTTTTACTTTCAATAATTTGTGCCCTAACACTTTTCTTGGAATTGTATAAGTGGATGTGTACTTTTACAGTGTCTTGTCACCGGTGTAGGACCCGTTAAGGTTTAGTAATATAATCAATTTTATCGACAATTTTTTTTTCTTCTATTACAAAATGGCTGCCATTTGTTTGTTTATTTTGCTGAACCCGGGTATTTCTGTGATTTATTTAACAATATCTACCGATGTGCAGGACCTATAAGCATAAAAATGAACTTGATAGGCAGTTGAAGGAGTAGATAATATGTTGACACACAAAAAGTTGTCAAAAGCTTCCTTTAAAGACACTTGAAACGCAAAATTTTAGGTGAATTTTTTTTTTTAAAATGTCAAATCAATTATCAGAGAGATCGTCCAAGCCAAAATGACGCGCCCCTCTTTCCACCGCATCTACGCAAACAATAGTACTTCAAGTGCTTGCTTGTATGCGTAGATGCAGTAGAGGGGCGCGTCATTTCAGCTTAGACGATCTCTAACATGGTATACCTTCGAATATCTCCTCGTTATCATCATGCCAGTCATCTTCAATGCGCTCAGACACCCAGGGTTCCACCTTCACATCATCACAAGATTCCATCTTAACTTCTACGGTTGTGTCATCATCACCTGAAAGGGTTAAAATTAAATGACCAATTATACTACGGGTATATCAAAGGGACAGTTGTAGACCACTATTCATAAAATTAAAATTACTTTGCCTTCCTTCTTTGTACATATTTCAATCATGCCTATTTGTTAAATCTAATTTACATTACTTTAAAACTCGAACACCTAGATATCATAGGAAAACCAAGAACAAGATTGATATTCTCCCACACATAACATCCCACACAAGTTTCTTTGACAATAGTATTTATGCGAAAGGACCGAAAATTTTTAATCATTTGCCAGATTGTTTGAAAGAGTTAGACATCAATAGTTTTAAAAGGATACTTTTTGAAATTTTAGTAAGAAAATGTTTATATTCTCTTCAAGAATTTTTTGATGACATAAATTAATTTGAAGTTATGTTGTGTACAGTTTGTTTGTTTAAGTTTGATGTTACATGTTGTTTTAAAAAACATTTAAATATTTTAATAATTTAAGTTAGCAACTTTTTCTATTGTGTAACCTTGATTTTATTTTAATTGTTTTTATGGTGATGTTCAGATTTTATTTATTTTGTTTTTAACTTTAATATTGTACGCCTAGAAGGCAGGTTTTTGTGCACTGTTTTGTATTTAACGACCGTACATATACACCAATAACCGACAATAAATGATTATGATTATGATTACACAATAAAACAAGAAGGGCAAGTTAGGGCAATAATTGCCTAGAGCTGTCGCTTTTAATTTCGACGCGAGCAGCAGCAACGCTACACTTACGTACGGCTCGGCCGCGAGTGCCACGTCTGGAGTATCGTTAGAATCAAGAAAATCGTCAGTGTGTGCGTGCGACTACGCGTACGTACGGGAAGGCTCAGCAGCGGCAGCGCTCACAAACAAGCTGAGCTCGCTGCGTGTGTATGGAAGATGGCATACTGTGTATACTGTGCTATGTGTGTCATAGACTATGTCTCCTAAAAATAGTATCATACGTGCGCGTCGCTATCATACGAGTACACGGCCAAAGCGTGGCACTAGCCAGCCCACGAGGGCACGCTGGCCAGGATCTCACTCTGCATTCGCGAAAACATCCCGAATAGTTCCAGTAGGTGCCAGTGACTCTGCTGTGATAGTTGATCAGCAACCATCGCCGCTGTAAAGCTAAGCCAACGGGCAGGAATGTGATGGGTGACCACTAAGACACGGCATGTCAAGCACTTGGTTCTGGTTGTCTTCGCTAGATGTCAGTCGTTAAGCCTAGTCGGGGGCCTAAGTACGGTTTGATAACGATAATGTTGGAGTATGGCGTGAGACTAAGCTGAGCAGTGAAACGAATATAGTTTAAAATACGATACGTTTTAATAAAATACGTTTTTTTTTATACAACGACAGTGACAAGCTTGCGGACCGCCTGATGGTGAGCGGTTACCGCAGCCTATGGAAACGTGCAACACCAGGGGCATTACTCGTGCGTTGCAGATCCTGCAAGAACCTTTTCAAAACCCCTCTTGAAGAACTCCATGCTATAGCTCATCGGGAAAACCTCGGGTTTATGTTTACCTTTGATATTAACAACCACATCTTCATTGCGGCCTGGCTCCAACGCGTCCAAGAGTTGCTGTTCAGTGCTCGCCACCAGGAAACGGAAGCTGTTCGCGTCGCGAAGCCGTGACACGCACGGGTTGCATATCAGTGTAGTTAAGTTCGCTTTTGGGGAGAGCTGGAATCATACATCATCACATCATCAGTATTGGTTGTAGCCGTAAGCTTCTTTGCTTTGACAAGCTGATAGCCCAAATTTTGGCAAACACAACTTTATGCCTATAGCTTTTTGCCATGTGCCAAGCGCCTGTTCACACTAGCGTTTGTTGGGCGATTTTACAGCGAGGCGATCTTGCCGTGAGCGCGCGGTGTGCTGGCAGCGTACACGCAGCGAGCTCGCCTCGAAGCCCGCTTTGAATTTTACTGATGGATGAGGCGTTCACCCGCCGCGATACCACCCGGAGTGTCAGCGATCTCGCGGCGAGATCGCCCAAAAAACGCTAGGTGTGAACAGGCTCTAAGGGTGCCCCATGTGGGGTCCTAATTTCGCCTTAGAGCGATACTGTGTGATCCCACGGGATGGTCGTAGTTACGGTTGGCACAAGGTGATTTATAGGGTGATAAATGTTTGGGGCGCATTTATTCTAGGCACAAAAGTCCACTGGCCCAGGGTGGACTTTTTCGCGCTGTGGAAGTGTGGCAAAGGGACCCAACTTTTGGGCGATTGTTGGAACATGGTGGGCTTTAACGAGAAGTGTCTGCTGCCTCTCAGCAATCGAAACTCACACTTCCCCGCTCATCCACAATAGTCTACCAAACAGAAGCCTAATAAAAGTATCCACAGATTTAAAAAAAAATGTGTTTAATCATAAGGTTATTTGAATTTACAAATCTTTAATCTAAAATCAGTAGTCTTAACTATTGAAGTTGTTGAAAATAAAATACTAGTTTTTATTTCTTTTACAGTACTAAGAAGAGAAAAGTCTCCTGGTTGCCTGGGTGCTAAGACTCAAAATGCACCACTGGCCATAACCCACCTAGTACTAAACATTCTAGGGTATTATCATTTATTTGTTTAATACGAATCTACAGCACTATTATAAATCTTAACAATTAAACTTGCTTTGGCTAAGCAATCACTGTCATTTTAACAATCACATCAAAGAATCAAATTAAAATCTAAAATTATAATTGTGAAGCTATTTTAAAGCCTTAATAATACTAATATTAAATCAACTGCGAATAATTTAAGGGTGAGCAAAGATGACTCTTCACACTTGTTATCCATTAACTGTATAATTTTCTTGGGTGAAGTTAGAAATTACAACCAAGTGGTGGTGTTACTCTTGAAAGCAAACTAACTATATTATCTTGATCATCTTGTTGTTATACACAAATCAGTCCCATTTATATCAGAATAAAACTGTATTGCTGGTAGGAAGTAGATGCGCCAAGGAATGAAAGGAAATCAACTGAGGATAAGACACAACAGTGCCTGTAAAGTTAGGCCTGCATCCTGCATTGTACTGATACAGGATAATGATGTGAAAAGGAATTGATTAGCTATTTTTTTTAAGTAACACCTAATTTTTTTAAACTATTTGTCAAGATATTAGAATATAGAACAATGAATAATTTATCCCTTGGCTAATTTAATTAGTTCGTATCATTTATTTAATGGACAATGCTAGTGATGTTACGGTAGAACCAGATATTGGATAAATTTGCCTTAAACTAACAATTTCTTTAAAAAGCGGAATCAGCTACTTACCCGTAAATTAAAGCATTCAACAAACATATCCGAATACACTTCACGTATGCCGTTCCAGCAGTATTCTTTCCTCAAATCTCTGTGGTGGCCGCCAACAGAGCAACATCGGCATTTACCGTATTTTGTGCCGAAATTCGAGGTCATGGTGAAGCATAGAATTAATAAATATTTCCAAGTATTACTGGAGGAACCACCAAAACACAACACAAATTAAATGAAACTAAAATTGACAGTTCTAGTGATGTCACTATTTCGACTATCGTAACTTGAATTGAAACAAAATCGAATGATTTTAACTTGCGTTTCGTTACTTCAACACCTCATAAAATGCAACTATTTTTCAACTTTCTTAACATGTAGGCAGACACGGCGTATTATTACGAATTTGTCTTGCAGGTACCTAGATCCTCTACTCAAAATCCGAAAGAATTGCAATCGTTTTTTATTTTTAATCGACAGCTTACCCGCTAACTACTTTTATGGTGGAATCAGTGGAGTGGGTTATTTTAAAGGTCACACTATTTGAACAAATAAACAGTTTATATACTGTTGCCAGTTCTTAATTTTGTAAATGAAATACGTTATTTAACGTTATGTGTGAGGTGCCCGTGGCGCAGCTGTGACAGTGATCGGCGACGATCGCTGTTGTAAAGCAACACACGCCGGGTCGGAAATGGGATGGGTGACCACCCCGACCGAAATTTAGTGATGTGTATTTCGGGCATCTCCGTGCTTCGGAAGGCACGTTAAGCAGTTGGTCCCGGTTGGCGTCGCCAGATGTCAGTCGTTAAGATAAGTCAGAGGCCCTGAGGCGGCTTGATAAGATAACATCTGACATAAGGTTGCTCACTAACCTTGCACCCCTCCAACAATCCGCACTGAGCCCGCGTGTTGGAATATGGCTCATTCCACCTCATAGTTGAGGTGAGGCCTGTGCCCAGCTGTGGGACGTATATAGGCCGTTTATGTTATGTACGTTATGTTAATAATAAATATATATGACATTTATTATGTTTGAGTATGTTGGACTTGCAGTCGAAAGTGTGCCATCCTCTTGGAACTTCAACATCGTTCAGTCTGATGATTATAAATAAAGAGAACAAACTTATCTAAAAATTTGTTTAATAAATTAGTAACACATTACAATACAGATCTATTTTCAATTAAAACTACTATCCAAATCATAGCCTTGATGGTGGCTCTTCATATGGTTTTTCAAACTGCCATTTTGTGAAAACGCTGAGTTGCACAAGTCACATTTGTACCGTCTTTCACTGCTGTGTGACCTTATGTGTTCCTGCAATGACTGTAGTCTGGGATAACTCTTTTCACAAAATTCACATCTGAAGTTTCTTTCGCCAGTATGAGTCGCCATGTGTTCTTTTAATCTCGAAGGCAAGTAAAATCTCTGATCGCATAACTCACACTGATGCCTATATACTTTTAAATGATTTCGTCTGTTATGTTCCATTAAAGTCTTTCTTCTATTATATACTTTATCACACAATTTACATGGAAACGTCCTTTTATCTCCATGTACTTCTATTAAATGACGATTTCTCAAAGCATAGGACAGAAAACTAGCTTCACATTTGTAACAGTTTACTGTAGGTTTCTTCTCATGTACTGTAGCGACGTGTAAATATTTACTGTATTTCGATTTCAAATTCTTACCGCATATTTCGCATGGGAAATTAGCTTCTACCTTATTGTGTGATTTTATATGAGTTCTTAGAGAATTTTGCTCCAAGAAACACGCGCCACAGACATCGCAGATAAAAGTTCCAAAATGATCAATCATGTGTTTCTTTAACATGTCAAAGTACGGAAAAGAACTGTTACATTCTGTGCAAGTTAAATTATTTAGCGTTAATCTGAATTTTAGAAATTCGTTCTGTACTGGATGGATTTGTTTGCCGTGTGCAGTAGTGAGGTGACATTTCAGTGAATCGATATTATCGATTTTGTCCGGACACAATCGACAGTCGATCCTCGTGATGTCTATTTTGGGTACTTTCTTGTTTTCCATCATGCTTTCGAACATTTTTGGGTCGTGTGCTAAAGTGTGATCGCGTAGTTCGTTAGGGTTGACGAACTGGTCTTTGCAGTAATAGCAATAGTAGTTACTGATGCGGTTGAGAAAGGGGCAGACGTAGGAGTTCTGAACCAAGGTGACTGCGTTCAAGTAAACCATGTTGTCGTGGTCTGGGTAGGACTTGTCTTTTCTTGATATTTTTTCTTTCTTCGGCGGCAGTGGTTCTGCAACAAAATGATAACTTAGTTGACGACCGATTTGGTTAAATGGTTAAAAAGTTAGCTGTAACACCAGAGGCGGGAGTTCCGATTTCCGCACTGTCCGAACATTCACGTGCATAAACATGTCTGTTCGGACTAGGTGTTTTTGTGTATTAATTATTTATTAAAGCTTTAATGCACAAACTAGTACAAAACGCGGACTTAAAGCTAAAAGCATTGTCTATTAGTAAGCCACTGTATTGTATTGTGCTGTTGCATGGCACAATTACACAAAATAAAATGGCATTTAAGTTTGTTTAACCATTCTGTAGTTCCTTAGCTTTGCTTAGTTTCGATCTAGATGGCGCTGTGTAGATTAATGATGATCATGATTTAATATTAAACAATTACTGGAGTAACTTTCGAGTTCCTTGCCAGATTCATCTCCATAGAATCAACGTTTGAAATAGATTCACATTATATATATTTTTTCTCATCTTTTGTGTAAGTATTTAAATTCTCGACCTATCGTAAGTATGTACTTATCATCAAGACGCATTGTTAGTACTTTTCTAACGTATTATCAAGTTTACATGAAATACATATTTTTGACTTTTAACTATAGTATGTTCACGTTAAGAATGCAGTAATTTCTCATTTTGATTCCGTTACACACATCAAAACTCAGGTACAAAACCGTTGCGTTTGAAAGAATGCATTCATTTGGACACTGTGAACTTGACTTTCTAATTAGAAACGATTTGATTGGTTATGGGGCCTGCTAGGTCGAAGATCAAGAATGAAATTACTGCATTCTTAAAGCGAACGGACTATTACTATAGGTGAGTAAATGGTCTGAAAATTACCAGGCAAGTCCAGGATATGGTCCAACTGCTTCCGCAGCTTGTGCACCTTGCTGACGAGGTCCCGCTTGCCCTTCTTGCGCGCCTGGCTGCGGGTGCGAGGTTTGGTATCTGGGTCAGGTTCTAATGGCTCCATCTTCGTTTCAGCTGGTTCTAATTTTGAAAATGATACGTTAGAACTTGACAACTCTGACTACGCTTAGAAGTCTGTTTAAGATCATTTCACCCTTCCCGGTTGGCATCACCGATCGCCAGATAGTCTAAAGATTTTAATGGTTAGGAAGATGGCTACTACATCAGAGGTTGCAAGATCGATCGTCGTGCAGAACAAACATTTGTGTCCTTGAACATGTCTGTTTGTATATTTATGTTTTAATAGAAAAAAGTATCTCTTACAAGATGCTTAGTAAGCTGGACAGCCCTGGGTGGAAAATAAATAATAATAAATCAATATCCATGGACATTAATCTACACAGCGCCATCTGGCACCAAGATGAGCTAATTAAAGCTCGTTTCTATCGGATACTAGACAACGTATAAACATACTTGAATAGTTTTTTCTTTTGTGAATACATACTTAATGTACATACTAGACAGTACCAGTACAAACAGACATGTTCATGCACACAAATGTTTGTACTGTGCGGGGATCAAACCCGCGACCTGCTCAGGTTTTTTTTTTTTATAGTGGTCTTCAAGATGACCTCACTCCACCTGATGGGAAGCAGCCGTGAGGTTCAGATATGGGGTTGACAAGCACAGTAATGCACAACTACTTTGCTGGTCAATCTCATTTTGAAGGCCTGCATAAATGCCTTTTCACGCCCCGCTTAAAAAACCCGGGATTGTAGGAAGAAGGGAACACATGCGCTGGAAGAGCGTTCCACGTCTGGATAGTACGACACAGGAACGAGTCACCGAACCTTTTGGTGCGGGCCGACAGTCGCTGGATCGTGTGATCAGGTGGTCGAAAGACCTGATTTCGGCTGTCACTTTTTCAGCGCAAGTAACCTATCTAAGTGATTTTATTATGATATCATTGATGAAAACTCTCACCAATTTGAGCCTCTTGCATGACGTCATCGCGGTCGTCCATCCCGTCATCGCGATCGTCTGTCTCGTTCTCGTACACGGGCTCCGCCTTCACCTCCACTTCGATTTTATTCTCTAGTCCTGCAACAGAGACCATTGCTTATGTAGCTTTTGAGTTTTCAGAATATAAGTGTGAGATCCGAAAACCAGAAAAAGACATTCGGTCTACTTGGCATCAGGCGGCATCATCATGTCTATTTGTTCTCTCGCTATTGCCAAATGTCACTACTTTGCAATAGAGCAAGGACTGACCGGAAATGGGTAGTGATGTGCCGTCCACTATACCTAAAAATCAGTTAAAATTAAGTATGTGTGCGTCCGCGCGCCGGGTTAATCCACTATGATCAGCCAGGTGTTCCAAACTTGAATTTTTGTCTCTAAATATTATTTTTTTGTGTCCTAAAATCAATAATAAATAATCAATGCAGGAAAGAGGCGTACAGTGTTTTAATGTGCCTACTTACTAACGAATCTTTATGACGGCATTATCTGTATAAATACAGTAGGCACATACAAAACACTGTATTATGCGCCTGTGTGTGCTTTGTATAGGTTTGCAGATGACGCTATATCGATCCCTACCTGTTTTTTTTCCTGGAATTTCTACCTTGATGCCTTTTGTTTGCCTTGACTTCTTACCTTGATCGTTGGAGTGCAGCCGCTGAAGGAACAGCTCCTCGGTGCGCAGCACTTGCGCGCGGAAGGCGCTCGCGTCGCGCAGCCGAGACACGCAAGTCGCGCAGATGCAGCATTCTTTACCTTCGCCGTCAAGATGCGATAGCTGGAAATTTGGTCACCAATGAAATTACAATAAAGACATAGATAGCACGGACGTAAAAGAAAAACGGACGGAACACCACACTAAAAAAAATGAGAAGCTTGCAAGGTGCAACAATTTTGTTTGTTGTACACAACCTGCTACACTCAACCAAACACACTAGGTGCTACAAACTACACCATTTTTGTGCCATTTTGCTCCGTGTGACAGCGCCAATGACAGGTGCTAGTCACGCACACACCAAAACTGGCAGCTTCACTCATGATTAGACGAGGTGACAACTGTCTTTCTTTTACGTCCGTGTTAGATAGGTCATGACAGTCTCATACTAACGCGAAGTCAAAAATTATCCACGGGGTACGACGTAGTTAATTTGACCGTGTTATAACGTGTAAACAAGACAGTACGATTATTCACTAGAGCGTAAACGAGACGATACATATTGCTAAGTGTCGTCTCAGACACAGTCAAAACTTTGCCCAGGTGTATGAATTGTTCAAATTTCAGGTGCTACTTTTTTAGCACAAGTAACCTATCTACTTACTACTTTTGTTATGAGCTACATAACAATCTTTCTGCATCCCCCATTAGAAACATAGAGAGGGCAAAAGAAGTCGAGGACGACAAAAAAATGTGGTGGGAGGATGAGCTTAGATCTACTGCGGGAGCTAAATGGAGAAGAGTTGCTCAAGACTGTAAACAGTGGAAGCAACTGGAGGAGGCCTTTACAAACAGGCAAAGGCAGGCACTGAGTTGAGGGACGTCCTCTTACAACTAAAATCGCAACATGCTAAATGATGTTTAATCTCTCATTCTGTTCAAAGGGCTAAATAAAGAAATAAATAATAAATTATGAACACGGTTTTTAATTGTAACTCAATACCTAAGGCATTTTTCTTGTGAATTCACACAGAGAACAGTGAAAGAAGTGAATCTTCTCTGCAATTTAAATTAAATAAAAAATAAAAATAAAAAATAAAATAAAAATTGTTTATTTCGGACAACATAAATCCATAGATTGTTAGTGACAAATTCTTATCAAACTATGTTAGTACAATGAAGTTACTTATACAATGCGAAAATAATAGGCAAAAATAGTGGCAATAGTAAAGCAAAAATAGATTGCTAAGAGTTACCAAAGAAATTAGTATCCGTGGTAACTCTCCGCACCATACACCTCCACAGCGGTGAGGTATGCCTGTCTGCTATGGTCATCAGGATGCTGTTGTGACTGTCCCGCAGCCTGCGGATCAGGGATACTGTCTTTTTGCGGATGACGGCCATAAAACCGTCCGTTTGATACTCCGCAAACATCCCCGATGCACTGCAGAAACGAGGCAGCCCCAACATCATCCTGAAGATATTATTATATTGGACACGTAGGGTATCCAGCGACCTTTTGGAGTATGCGGCCCAGAGACTTCCCGTGTACAAACTCTGGCAATATGCTTTAAAGAGCGTGACCTTCACTTCCTCAGTACAACGAGAAAATCTGCGAGCCAACATATTTCCTTTGACCGCCAGAGCCCTACGTTCCCTTTCGATGTCGTCATCATCCCTAAGGTCGTCAGCAACGATATGTCCAAGATATTTAAATTTATTCACACGGTTAACATCAACTCCGTTCATGGTAATTTTGCTGGTGATATCAGGACATTTACCGGCGGCCTTAAAGATCATGTACTCCGTCTTTTTAACATTATAGATGAGCCCATGCTCAGCTGCATACCTCTCACAGACACTCAGCAACGTCTGGAGACCACTCATTGTGGGGCTAAGCAGCACCATGTCGTCCGCGTAGCTTAAATTGTTGACACTCACGCCGTCAATTCGACAACCAACACGCATGCTGCTCAACTCCACAATGAGATCGTTCATATAAATGTTGAACAGCGTAGGAGAGGATAGACCCCCCTGCCTCACCCCGCTCTCCAACCTATATGGCTATTAAAGCACATAGTGTGAACAGCAGAGGAGCCTCATTGAAAAGGTGGGTCCTACCCCTTATTTTTTGTCAAATTAAGTCCATGTGGACAGAATCGCAAGCAGCTGCTAGTATTTTCATAGAACTATTGATAAGCTGGCACACCTGTAGTCATCGTGACTAAAATGTATGGTAAAATAGATTTTTTTGGACATCTCCATGCTTAAGCGGCGATTTCACTAGGTTACATTTACTGCGCGACATGCACAACATGTAGCACATCATGTTGACCAACGTTAAACAACTGCCCTATCGGAGCATATAGTATCAAACGACAAGCGCCGCATCATGTTGTAAACAATGCTTGTTTGGGTAAAAATTTAGTTGGTGGACGCACGAGTTTGGGGGAGGGGGGCGATGAGGGGGAGGGGAAGGGGAGGATAAGCCCCCCCTGTGAAAAAAAAGTTTAGGAGATCAACATTTTTTAAGAAAAACGAAAATGAAGTTTTGAGGTTAGGTCCTACAAAATGATTCAATTTTGAAAGACAGACTGGTCTCATGGTACTTTTCAGTAATAACATCAGTTTTTATGAAGAAAACAAGAACTGGAGCTTCGCCACGTTTTTTTGGTATTTTTTTGGTGCGTTCGATCGCTCGGCTCGCTTAGCGATTTTGGTCACAGTACTAACCTGACCTATTCATACCTAGTATAGTACTTTTCAAGTGGTGGGGGGCTCAGGGGGTTAAGCACCCCCTGAGCCTCCCTTGAACGGGGCGATGCCCCCCTTGAACAGGGGGATTGTCCCCCCGGACCCCCGCTATTGTGGCTGCCTATCTGCCGTTATTGCCTGCCATTGTGTTCTGTTACTTAACTGCCACATTTTGAAAGACTAAGACTATTTCCAAGGTACTTCTCAATATTATATAATAATAATAATAAAGCCATTTATTATCTTTCAACAATTTTTACAGTAGCAGTTTCATTCACTTTACATAATGTAGAAAATAAGTTTCTTAATTATATTTGCTGAAAGTTTGTCCTGTGACATAGGCCTCCTCCAAGGCTCTCCATTCCTCTCTCTCTCTTGCCGTGCGCATCCAAATCAATCCTTCTCAATATTACATCAGTTTTAATGAAAAAAACATTGACTCTGGCGCTTCGCCGGCCGCTGCCGCGGCACGCTCGCTTCGCTCGCTCGGCTCGCGCGTTTTTGGTCGCTGTTCTAACCTAACCTATTGATACTTCTTGAAGTACTCTCTTAGTGGGCCGGGGGGGGCTGCGCCCCCCCCGGCCCCCCGCTACTGTGGCTGCCCACCTACAGTTATTGCCTGCCATTGCGCTCTCTAGCAAAGAGCAAACCAGCCTTTACTAACCATAAAATAGGGTGGTTAATTTTTAATTTTTAGTTCTACACTATTTTCTCCTATTGACAGCCGTTATTATCTGTGAATGACAGTAAAAAAAAAGTCTAGAAATCAGTACTTTTCATAGGAAAAATCGAATCTTTAAGATTTTTTTTCTCACAAAGTATTAATGTCCTAAACTTGAAACTGCAAAAATGCTTCTAATAATAAGAGCTTCCTACCATAAATTTGTCGCCATCCAATTCGTGCGTCCACCAACTAAATTTAAGCCCTTGTTTGTTTATCAGTTGTTTAGTATCTCATAGCACAAGCATTTAGTTGCTTAGTTTGGGGCTAGATGGCTCTGTGTGGAGTAATGTCCAGTTATATTTATTTTAAGCTCATTTTCTAGTCGGTACATACTTCTCTAGACGAATAAAACCTCTTAAAAATCTAATGGGTAGAAGCCTAGTCTTTCTTTATTCTGTCTCTCAGTTATCTATTTAAGTATACTCATGTATTAAGAAATATCTAAGTATTTTATACCCATGATACAAGCTCTGTGTATTTTGAGGTATATAATTGTGCTGTAAGTTATCCTAGATATTTATTGGATAATTAGGCCACATTTGAATCCAATAAACAACAGTTGATCCCTGCTTGTGGAAGACTTGAACTAATTTTATAACTAATTAGAACAATATTATAAAGCAAATATTTAACACCCTAACAAGATTTTCATTATGGTATTCCTTTGTATTAAGATAAACTTTAAACGACAGGCCTCTAACGGAGATGATAACAATATGTTACAAAACTTACAAGTAAACCAAAGCAGTCCATGAACATATCACTGTATATTTCTTTCTGTGCATTCCACACATATTCTACGGTCAGAAGTCGGCATTTCTTAATGGAACCACAACATCGGCATAGTCCAGGATCAACTATCGGCCCTTTACTCTTTGCTGACATCGAAGATGTAGCCATTTCTCAGTTATTTCACAAGAAAACATAGATTTATTAAAATAAAATGCACATCTTACACTCTCAAGAAGCACAAGCAATAAGACTAGCTGCGTTCCATTTTCTCGTTCCTAGAAGTATTGCTTTGCATCTTTACAGTTTCCGTTTATTAAACAATACAAACATTGGTATAGCTTGTGCAATTTCGAGGAAGTTACAAAAATATCAAGCAATGGAACGTGCTTGGAAACGTCAACAGCGTTTAGTTTCTACACCGGCAACTGTCAACAAAAAAAGTTATTCTAGGGATGTAGTACCTTTGTTCAACATTTAGAAGTTTTCGATTATGTGTTTGCTTCAGTCTTGTTATCAGCACCAGAGGCTGCTCGTCATCATCGTTCAACTTACAGGTATCAGCTACGGGCCACACGGGTATGTAGGTAAAGGAAACCAATGAAACCGAGCAAAACTCAAAATGTTTGTTGCGCTACCAATAGTAGCAAACCAAAAACCTCTTCATATAATTTGTTCCACAGGCCACACGCTGACTTGTTGGAATTATTGGGTTCCTTTTCCTCGGCATTTTTTAGTCTACCGTAGGTAAAAGCTGCGATTTGCTTGTCCCTTACACCCGCTGTAAAGGGCGTTTCAATGAGGACAGACTAATGGTTGCTCCCTATAACCCCCGAAGCTCCATTTAAAAAAGAGGGATCTGACAAGGTTGAAATAAAAAAAGGAAATGAGTAACCTGCTCAGCCGTTGAGGGTATGATATTGTGGGTACACTACACAAACCTAATTACATTTTTATTAAGTTTATGTATCAAAATAGTAAGCATAAAATTTTCGGATGAATTTATTCTGTGAATGACCCTCACAGTTAATCCTTTTCAAAGTTTCATCAAACACAGCCATCCACTGAATTATAGTTGATAGTGATTTGAGAATAAAAAAACAAAAAATATGTTAAATAAGTACTTTTAATATATAAAACTTATAAATAATAATATAATGCACACAATTGCTATATTTTAGGAAGGTTTTCTGTACCAGAACTCAACGTCAAGAGAGCACTGGGTGGTGTGTGGAATTTGTGTACTAAACCAAGCGACATAGAATTCTTTTTTATTTCTCCCAGAACCAGAATAACCTAGCCCATCACCCAGTGCCCACTTGACGTTGAGTTTTGGGACACCCTGTATACGACTTCAAACAAATATAGTTATATACAAACTTTGACTATCGTACATTTCACGAATGTATAGAGATTAATTCATAGTTTTTTCATCTGCTAATTATAATAATATTATCTACCTAAATGTTACAATCGAAGACCGAAACTTTTCAATTCACATAACTATCTTACTTTCTAGCTGCATAGAAAAATATAATTTAGTCTTATACTGTGTGTGATATCTTATTAATACTGAAAAATAAACTAGCGTATTCATTTGTTTATTGGCTTGGATCGAATTGTATAAAATCCGCCAATCAGACAGAAGGTTCAGAGGCGTTCATAACAACCTTTACAAAACCATTGCAAAATGAGATTTTTGTCAGTAGCATAAGGTGCCCCTTTGTAAAGGTTTATGTGAACGGCTCTGTACTTAACAAGCGTAAAAACAACCATTACCCAACTCAGTCCCGCCATTCGAATTTGAGCATTATGTCTAATTAGTATACAATATCTATATAGTCGTACAATATGTTTTGCAATATTCATATGAAAAAGCCGACGGCGAGCTGTCCACGCGCTCGCCACTACTACCCAACTCAACTTGCAGCTCGCGTCCTTACAACTTAATGCTCAAATTTGAATGACAAGATCATTGCTGGGTCGGCGTAGTTAGGGGCCGTAGAAGTGTTCCATGACTATAATACTGTAATTTTTAGGGATCAGAAAGTGAGTAAATACTTATTGCACACTTATGAGGCCACTCACTGGCCTCTAGCGACGCCAGTCGTTTTTTATAAATTGTGGTTTATTTAACCAATAAGTAAGGTAAGTTTCTGCTAAAAGTTAAGCAAACATCTCTCATCGGTTCATTTACACAGATCATCTTATTTTATTATCTTAATTAAACAGTGTTTAGTTCAAAATCTAGCGCTAGAGGGCAGTGAGCGGCTTCTTAAACAACAACAGTTCACAGGTTAGTAAAAATTAACATGTTGATGTACAACTTGGGCGGCTAACAATAGCTAAAAAGCGATCTATCGCTTCACACCAAATATAAATTGAGTTTTGTTGAAAAATGTAGAATATATTGAAAGAAAAAAAAAGTGGTCTCTTCCTACCCCGTTGGGAAAGAGGCATGTTGGTATGTATGTAGAATATCTTTCTATAAAGCAACATTATTTTATTTATAATTATTATACATATTGAACACATTGTTTCCTACAGATCGGTCTTCGACCTAACCAAACAAAGAATCACTATATAAATCAAAGACTACTCTATTCCTTTACATACTATAATCTCTTATGTATTCAATAAACTCTGTCAAAACTGATTCAAGCTAAAGAGATCGCGCGTTTTAATTAAATCATAATTATGCATTCATTAGAATAATGGAAGTTTTTTGAATAGCAAATTAACTTCAGTTGAATTAAATGTCGGACACTTATTTTATTCTTTAATTTTGTGCGTAAATAAATGATATGTTGTATAATTTATATTTTTACTTAATACTATGCTAGCATGTGATGTTTTTATCAGACTTGTTCGAATACTAAATTCAATATTGACTGTGATTGCAATCTTCAAGAATTCAACTAAAGATTGTTTTTCAATTGGAGTTGCTTATTTGTTAAAAACAATAAAAAGTTATTGTTAAGCACATCTATTAACTTATAAGGTATTTTTTTAAATGTAAAATGTATAAATAATGATTAAATTAAAATTTAAAAAATAATTTAAATCACAATATTCTTATTCTTAAAGGCTTTAAATGTGATGTATTATTTTGTGATGCTTAAGTTTAAATATCTTGTGATATTTTCTTATGAGATTCATACAGTGAAATAAACTAATTTATGCCAACTACAATAAAAAAACAGTGAAACTGTATGTTAGTTTTAGGGTTCTTAACATTCTAAATACAGTCTCCTCAAAGGAAGCGCGTCAAAGGTAAAATAAAAAATATAAATAAATTAAAATAATACTGCGTTTGGGTAAAAATATTCGCAAGTTTTAAATAAAAATCATAATTAAATATTTTTGTAAAATACCAGTAGAACATAAAATTATTGCATTCACTATTTATTATAAAATTTCATTTCTCCTACTTCCGAAGCATACACCAGTAATGTTTTTTTCATGCGATCAGGGTCAAGCCATCTCAATATTTAATAACCTCCATCTTTTTGAAATCGGTAAAAATGAACTTTCCACTAGATGTGAAGCGAGCACGACCCCTACTACAAATACTTCTACAAAACACACAAAAGAAAGAAAGATACCAATATTCATTTGTATATATTGCAGTATTTAAAAATAGCATCCTTCTATGTCACATTCGGGGTGATGGCTCTTTATATGCGCTTTTAAACTTGTATTCTGTATGAATGCCTGCCCGCATATATGACACCTGTACCTCCTATCATTCGTATGAGTTCTAATGTGATATTGCAGAGATTTGAGCCTCGGATACGACTTGTCACAGTATTCACACCTAAAGTTCCTTTCCCCTGTATGCGTTGCCATATGCTCTTTTAACCTTGACGGCAAATAAAACCTCTGATCGCAATATTCGCACTGATGCTTCAAAACCTTCTGATGATTCCTCCTTTGATGTTCTGTTAAAGTCTTCTGCCTATTATAAACTTTATCACATAAGTTACAAGGATAAGTTCTATTTTGTCCGTGAGCTTCCACTAAATGTTTGTTTTTAAGAGCATACGACATGAAGCATTCATCGCACCTAGGGCATCTAATAATCGCTTTTTTCTTATGAACTATATCGACATGCATATCTTTGTAGTGATTAGACTTGAATACTTTGCCGCAAACTTCGCAGGTGTGTCTTTCGTCGTCTTTATGTCGTTTTAGATGAGCGTCTAGTCGAGGTTTCTCTAGGAAGCAGATGCCGCAAATATCGCAAGTGTAGTTGCTGAAATGGCCTATCATATGTGTGTTGAGAGTGTTGAAGTCTTCGAAGACGTCGCTACACATGACGCAGGCGAGGTCGTTCCAAGTTAGACGGAAAAGGAGCATTTTGTCCGGCGCTTCGAAGTATATTTTCTTGCCGTGAACCTGGAGAAGAGATTCGGACTTTGCGATTTGACAAATCAAAGGAACAAACGGAACTTAATTTAGAATTAATAACTTTTGCTAATAAAACAAAATTATAACGAGTAAGTAGGAACAGGATAACGGTGAGGTGCTTTTAAAATTATCCTTTTTTTTAAATCTGTTTCACCCAGTTACAGAAAATTTCCCAGAAAAATCAATTACAACTCTGTATTTATTTTTTATATTTTAATGAAATAAATGATTCAAATCTTTCTCATATCGTTAGAAATACGTTTAGATCTGCCCTTATAATCAACACGAATCACATTATTACTCTTTTTAATTTTTATGTTGTGACTTGTCATAAGCGCTTTTTAATAAGTTTACATAAATAAAGATCATTTTTTCTTTTATTTTACTATCAGGCGATTAAATCGTCTTATTTTTTATATCTAAAAGATTACGCTAACTTGCAATGACATTCAATTCACTATTGAAATCGCATATATCTTTCATTTGAAGGTGCCCTAAACAAAGCAAAATATTCTTGTAACCATCAAACTCACCTGATCAACATGTTGTTTGAACACTGTCAAATCTTCAATCTTCGCCGGACACAATCTACAATCAATCCTTGTGATGTCAATCTTGGGCATTTTCTTATACCCCATCAATAACTGGAACGGCTTAGTATCATGCGAGTATGTGTGCTCCCTCAAATCTTCCGGCTTTGGGTAGTAATCTTTGCAGTAGAAACAGTAGTAGTTATTCCGCCTGTTCTTGAAAGGGACTACGAAGGAGTATTGGATGATAGTTAGGAGGTTCTCTTCGGACATACAATCTAGGTCTCTGCTCTCGTTATTATTACGTTTTTCAACTGGCGGCTGTTTCACTTTTGCTGCTTTTTTTGAGGTGCCTGGAAATTAGTTGTTTGTTTTTTATTGAAAAGTACAATGTGGACTTGGTGCTATTTGTTAGAATTTTTTTTGCTAGGTTAATATAATTATCAGTGGAAAATATTCGGTTATAAATACATTTATAAAATATCTTACTATTTTACAGTCGGTAACAAATTGATGTAAGCCAAAAAGTGATCAAATATGTCTGAACTATTAGGTAAGGTTTCACGACGGATTTAAAATATTGTTCCGCATGTTTTTGATTTTACTAGCGCTACTAACGGCATATTTACTACTGTAGTCATTGCAGTATTGCAATAGCTTTTGTTGAACCGCCAAAACCTTGTTTGACCAATCTGTTACCAAACATCACTTTGATGCATCAGTATAATATACCTACTCATACTAAACATAACATCAATTAATTTGCCCGGATTTGGAGGGCTGGTTGAGCATGGCTCTAGACCGCAGTCTGTGGAAGAGGGGTAGAGGCCTTTGCCCAGCAGTGGGATAGCGCAGGCTGATTTTAATAATTATCCTTATAATAAGCATAACATGATAAATTTCGACAATGATTTTATTTTATTTCAACTTCATTTAGTCACATCTTTATGATTTGTTTGTTACCTTAATAAATAAAACAAATAATCTAATGTAAAAGTGATGTTGCAAAGACAAAAAACAGTTTAATTACCAACCAACCTTTTTTCTTCGTTACTTTCCCCTTCTTCTTCGAGGTGCCGTTACTCTTGGTGGAAGACTTGGACTTCTTGCTTCGCTTCCGTTTGATTGGCTTGTCCGAGTCTGATGAAGACGCGTAAGAGTCGCTGTCTTCTGTGGAGCATTTGAGCGGCAGTTCTTCCAGAGGTAGCGCGTCTGGGTCGAGTTTTTCTTCCTTCTTTGGGGGTTTCATTTCTGTAGAATATAAATTTTAATATAGACAAATTAATAGCGCTCGTGGCTTAGTTGTGACAGAGGGTCGGCAACGATCGCCGCGTTGTAAAGCAACGCCGAGTCGGATATGTAACGGGTGGATGACCATCCTGACCAAAATTTAGTGATGTGTTTTGCGGCCATAGTCGTGCTTGGTGTTGAGGTCCCGTTAAGCAGCTACACGAACAGTTCTTAAGGAGCCCGTTAAGCAGCTACACCAACAGTCCTTAACGGGCCTTCAGTTGAACTAGACTGATGTAACTAGTCGTTAAGTCTAGTCGGAGGTCTTAGGACACCCCTTCGACAATCCGCATTAAGCCCGCGTGTTGGAGTATGCCTCGCGCCACCTGATAGTTGAGGTAAGGCTACCTTTTACTACATTAACCTCTTAATTGGACTTATTGTGATGTCATGTAACTGAATCATGTACAATATTTCAGGTAATTTCACTAACAAAATTGAGTCTTGGTTACTTAAATAAATAATTTGAATTGACCTTAGAGTAAAAAAAATCGATGTAATATGGTGTTTGATATCTCCGTCTTATTTGATGCGGCTTTCTCTGAGGTATCGAAGGAAGTGGCTATTCAAGGCTTTACGCAAGAAAAGAAAACTTATAAATATCCTAAAAAAATCACCAGTACCTTCATCCAGGCCGTCGTCTGCCGACGGATAGTCTTCCATGGACAGTCCGTCGTGGTCCATCCCCCCCAAGGAGTGGTGATCGCTCAGGTCATCTTTAGGCTCCATTTTAGGTTCAATTTCCAGCGGCTTTTTGGGTTCTGTGCCATAAAATAGATGGGAAATTTATTTTACAACTCAATTTACTTTATTTTAATTTCATTAACAAACATGTGTGATGTGTTGTGTGTAACATGTGTAATTAATATCAAAACATTAATTTTACATTATAAATTACGTTGTTTTTTAAAAATCTTATTGATATTGTTAATATTTTCTTTAGAACTTATTATATGTGTATTAGCTGATTTTTAGTTTGTATACTTGCAAAATAATTACAAAACTGAACACAATTACTATTCCTAAAAAACTGAACAAAGTAAATAAAAAATAACCTACTACAGCGGGACATGACTCCCACTTACCCTCACCGTCCTTATCCTCCAGCTTAGCGTGCAGGAACAGCTCTTCGCACTGCAGCACTTGCTGGCGGAACGCGATCGCGTCGCGGAGACGCACGACACACGTCGCGCACACGCCGCTGTCACGGTCGCAGCCATCTACGTGGGAGAGCTGGGAGAAGATGGTATACCAATAAAACATTTAGGGCGCAACAAAAATGTTTTGAGAATTTGTGTTGGAGATATTGTCAGTCATACAGCTTCCAAGTGAAGCCCACATTCAATAAAAAAACATATAATTAAGTAATCAATTTCAAATGTTAAACTTCAGCATATTGTTGTAGTAACCTTGTTGATGGTCATAAATAAATAATAAATAAGTAGAATGAAGCTGAAAGAGTAATATTATTAATATTGACTATTAATATATTTTTTTTGGTTAATTGTTTTTGATTTGGTCCGTGTTTTTTTGGAGTAATCCCATTAAAAGCCTTTAAAATATTAGTTTTTATTGTGTAGACAAGTTTTTCCCAGTATTTTTTATTGAATGAAATGAAATAAAAATTATTTATTTTATGTAAACTTTGACAACTGTTTATGAAAAGTCAGTAAAATAATTTACAGTGATAAAAAGCCTACTAGTTGTTTGAGTAAAATAAACTAAGTCCTTACTTACTGAGTAAAATTCATAAATAGTGAAAAAAATTAGGAGAGCTGACTGAAATGATCAACTTAAAAATGAATTGATTAAAGATTTTCTACGAGGGAAAGAATTAGTAAGATATTATTTTGTGTACAGACATTAAATTAAAAAAAATATATTTTAACAATTATTAAATAAATCCATATTATTACATTTTGCATAGTACATGACATACATTTATTTATTTAGGATTAATGTTTTAAAAATTAAAACTTTTATTTGTAAATTATATTTTTAAAGTGTGGTGCCAAACAATTTTTTTGTTTATTCTATTCTGTATTTGATGTTCACATTACACAAATTGAGTCTTAGGCATTGTAATTATAGTTTAATTTGGTAACAAGGCAAAATTATTGTGTATATGATAGTTTTTTTTTCATATACCTTAAATAACTTTTAACTTAAATACTTACTAAAACCCCGAAGCAGTCCATTATCATGTCCGCGTAAACTTCTTTCTGATCCATCCAAGTATACTCTGCTGTGAGAATTCTACATTTCTTGATAGCTCTACAACACCGACACAATGCAGGGTCCACAATAGGTCCGTTGTTCTTCACCGTGCTCATTTTTATCACTTGTAAATACAACTATTACAAGTTTCTGTAATAATTTCGGCATCTATTTATGATTTGAAGCACCCGGAGTTTTTGGGATGTGGCCCAAGCACAAAAATAATGGGCGACCGCGACACGACGAAAGCTTCCCCAAAACGCCCAAATGTCAATAGAAATACAGATTAAACATTCCATTTCGTTTCGTTATTGCATCTTTCGTATCATAATCTATCGATTTAGGCGTAAGAAGGACACCACTAGTACGGATTTGACCTTTGAATGTTACATTATCTGTGGCATCGTAGTTTTAGGGTTACCAGAAAATGACATTTGCCCTGATAGCATGGAAAGTACATTTAAATTGCAAATAGTTGCTCGAAAAATTAAAAGTTACAGACTTACTTCTACTAATTAATTGATTGTGGTTTTTGACCACTTGCCAGAAAAATAACGAATCTTTACTAAGTTTAATGTATTACAAAGTTTTTTCCCAGACACTATCAAATTGTTATTTGTTTAAACTACACTCAGCCATCTTAAGTATTTTCTTTCTTAATCAAGAGCTAATTATGTGTTAACAAAACAAAAGGCTCCAAGCCTATTCAAGTACGCTCGTGGAAAATTGTGTGATTTTATTTAATTCAACACACACACAGATACTTCACACACGGGTAATTTAATTTAATAGCTAGCAACACTTTAAAAAAATTCTTCTTGCCTTGGACACGGGTTGATTGGCGTGGCGTCGTAATTTTCTGAGTTTCTGTGCTAAAATAATTTATCCAGAGCGAGCATTGAGCGACAATATGGAATCAGACTCGGAGCCACAACAAGAGGCTTCCGCCCCCTCCGAAATCAGCACAGTTTACGGAAAATGCCGGTGCTGCCTCCAAAGTGGTTATATGACGGATTTGTGGGAAGAACATCAATTCGAGGGAATTCGCGAGGTTTTCGGAGAAATGATTTTGGAGACATTTGTTATTACTGTAAGTGTTTTATTTGGCTAAATTTAAGACCGGAGCAGGTTGTGCCTGGCTTTAAACGGTTTGTTTAACCAACTAGAAGACCAGAGAAACTTAGAGATCAGTGAAACCTTTTCCTACACATTGCCTCATCTTTAAGGCCCGTCTACATAGCAGCCGGCGCAGCGCTTTCTGAAGTGTTCTCTGGGCTTTGTAACAATTTTATTATATTATCTCTTAGCTCTCTGATGTGTATTTCTTACAACAACTCCATGATGTCAATCAGACTTGATTTGTATTTAAAAAAATGTTGTTATGCATTTCTGTTTTGTATGACACAAAGTACCTATATATTTTTTCATCTTAATTTACCAGTGGGAGGACCCAGCTGACATCAAGCCATACATCTGCGAATGGTGCGTGGAGCGCCTGAGGGACGCAGCCAGTTTCAAAAAGCAAGTGATTGCGTGCCAACAAGTCATGGATGTGGACACTGACCCAGAAGGTAACATAATCCAGTTTTTTTTATTTGAGAATAGATAACATGGTCATGGAAATTGGCTGGGAGAGCTAGGAATAGACTGGCACAAAACAGGGAGAGTTGGAAGAGAATGGAGGAGGCCTTTGCCGTAAGGCACACAGAGAAACATGGGAAATTGATGGATAAACAGTGATGAAATATTTAAATGTAATTGTATGTATCTGATAAAAGGCTGATAAATAAATAAATAAAAGATAACATGGTCATTGAAATCAATTTTTGACCCACAATTTTGTCATCATCAAAATCTTCGCAATTTTGTTCTTCTTAAGTATTATAAATGCAATAAGTAATAATAAATACCACTGGACAGTATTCCACACAGCGCCATCTAGCCCCAAACCAAGGTAATAGTATTTCCTTTACTGTGCAGAAACTCAATGCTAGTGCCATGGGATACTAGACAATGAATAATCGAACTATTTTTTTTTTGTAAATACATATTCAATATACATACATACATGTTCATGCACACAAATGTTTGTAGCCTCCTCCTCCAACCTGCTATCATTGGTGTAATAGCTATTCTCTGAGGCCCTCCTCTGAACCATTAAACCAAATCAGCTCTCAAATAAACAAATATTCTACCATTTACAGAGTGTGAAGATGACAACTTGGAAAACGATCCTGACTGGGAAGAGGAATACGAAGACAGCCTTTTCTTGGATTCTGAAACGGAGGAGACGATGACAATCAAAGAAGAGGCTTTGGAGATTAAGCAAGAATCTATGATCAAGGAAGAGCCTGAGTATGAGGGGTTGGAGTTTCTAGACGAATACGCAGAGGTGGTTGTTGAAAGTGAGTATTTTCTTCCATTCTATTGCGTTCAGACTCATTGATATTATAATAAAAAGAGGTAAATAGGTTACTTGTGCTAAAAAAGTGGCATTCATTGACAGTAAGAAACGAAACTGCGCAACATGAACCTGTCTCGTTTACACTCTAGTAAATAATCATACTATCTTGTTCACATTCGTTCGTTCGTTATTCGTTGTGGGTGGGGATGTCGCCTGAGCGATAGGCCACTGCGACCATTACTGATCTATTGTGGCCATCATCCCTTTAAAGATCACTCTCCAGGCCAGCAGCCTTCATAAACTGCACTATTTTCCCGGGAGTGATGTTCTTGGCGTCCTGGGGAGCAAGCAAGTGACTCCCCAGCACGCGGTATCTACGCTGCGATAACGCATCGCAGTCGCAGAGGACGTGGACCGGCGTTTCGTCCATGTCCTGGCAGAATCTACAGGTTGGGACCTCTGAGATCCCAATCCTGTGACCATGTTTGTTCAACCGGCAGTGTCCTGTTAGGGTTCTGGTGAGGGTTCTGATTTGACCCCTACTCATCCCTAGGGCCTCCGCGGTGAACTTATGTGAGTAGCCCTTTATCAGAGCCTTGGCGTGCACCAGTCCGTTTGTATTGGTCCAGGCCAGCATGCCAAGGGTCTCCGCCCGAGCTTTTAGTGGCTGACGCAGGGCGCAGTTGGGTATACCCACCATCGGCTCTGGGGCCTGATTGGTGGATTCCGCCCCAGCCCTGGCCAGCTCATCTGCAGCTTCGTTCCCAGGGATATTGCAATGACCCGGGACCCAGCGCAGCGTGACCCTGTTGTTGGCGCCGAGGTTGTTCAACGCTTGGGCACAATCCAGGGTAAGTTTCGAGTTGATTTCAACTGAGGCTAGAGCCTTAAGAGCGGCCTGGCTATCAGAGAGTATGTAGATACTCCTGTGCCAGAACCGGCGCTCCAGGTTTTCCTGTGCGCAGTGAAGAATGGCGGCCATTTCCGCTTGGAATACCGTGGCGTGGACGCCTAGGCTGCTAAATATGCGCGCCCTTGGCCTCTCGCCGTAGACTCCGTAGCCGGCTCTACCATTCATTTTGGATCCATCGGTGTACCAGACGATGTCTCCCGGTAGGAATTTCGCGGGAGATCCTTCCTCCCACTCGTTCCTCCCCGGGATTTCCACACTGTACCATTTTGTGAAGTGGTACTGAATGGGCATGTTGTCCTTAGGCATAAGCATAACAGGCATCCTGTGCAGCTCAGCCTTCAGGTTGACCATGCATTTCGACTGGAACCTGCCACCCCCATTGTTCAGCATTCTCAGCATGGCCGCCTTAGCCTCCATCCCCAGATGGATGTGGAGAGAGCACAGCGACAGCATGGCCTCCAGAGCTGCCGTGGGAGCGGACTTCATGGCCCCAGTGGTTATCAAGCAGGCCAGCCGTTGCACCCTGCCAAGTAAAACACTGCTTGTAACTTGAGTGGTTTTCTTATTCCAAACCACGCAAGCATAGGCGATCATGGGTCGCACTATGGCAGTGTATATCCAGAAAGCAGCCTTGGGGTTGAGCCCCCATTTGGTGCCAACTAGACGGCAACAGATCCCCAGGGCCATACGTGCCTTCCGGGTAATGTTGCTTATGTGAGGGTTCCATGTCAGTCTCTGGTCCATGGTTACTCCCAGATATTTGACTTCCTTGGAGATCCCTATGGGTTTACGGAACAAGGTAGGTTTGCGAATTCCCTCCAGGTTCCGTTTGCGGGTGAATGGTACCAGTGTGGTTTTGTCAGCGTTTACTGACAGGCCCACTTCCTGGCACCATTCTTCTACCAAACGCAGCGCCCTCTGCATTCGACCCGATATGGTGTTTTGACATTTGCCTATCTTGTTCACATGGTCAAATTATAGGTACATACGCCAGGGGACAGTTGTCCACTTCACATCAGTACTGACATGACTTACCTTCCTCTTTTTTATTGTAATATCATTGTTCAGACTAGCATAATATCTCCTATGATCTATATTTAGGCGATCTGATTGCTAGGCAGCGATCTCCTCCAGACAACCCAGAATCAGAATAAGAAAAGTAAACCTTTTTTTTACTTACAGACGCAGACACATCCAGTGCCCAAGAACCACAGTCATCGAAGAAACCTCGCAAGAGGAAGACAGAACCAGACATATACAAGACGTACACAGAGTCAGACATGCGGAGTGCAGTGCGAGCGAGTCTGAGTGATACCATGAGCATTGCGGAGGCTGCCAGGCTTTACAAGGTGAAGAGGAAAACCCTCACAGCGAGGGTCTTTGCTGCTAGGAAGAACCCTGAGAAGATGGGTAAGTTCATCTAATCTATCTATTTATTATCTAAGTACAGTCAGCGGCACATGTTTTTTATTTTGCTCTTGCCAAATTACTTCGCAAGAGAGCAAGGAGGACTGACAGAAAATGAATGTCATACATAATAAACAATCACAATATGACTTATATTCTATTTAACATATATTCGTTATTCATTATTGCACATAAGATAAAAAGTCGGACTTAATGCCAAGAGGCAGTCATTACCAGAAAAACATCAAATTAAAGTGATGCACAAAATCAAGGTTAGAGACATTAAGCATGAATTATAACTTAAGGTAACATACACAAATAGGCATACAAAAATACACCATTCATAAAATACTTCTATCTAATATGCAGGATATAATAAAACAAGCAATTTACGCACAACAACGGTATACAATTATTGTTGGTGCAAGGTAGAAAACGTCAACTCTGTCCTCGTGAATGCGCGCCAAAACCGAAAATCGATACTAGCGCCGCCACACTGCGTTCACTGCACTTTACCACCAAAATCGACCAATAAGAAAAGAGTGCCGTGTCCACCAGAGACTTATGTGTCAAAACGTAATGTTGCCAGGTGTGCGCGCGAATTGGCAATGTTACCAAAAATGCGCGCGACTACACATTAAATACCATGATCAAGGATACTTAAAACAGGAAGAGAGGAGACTTATCTCTTTCAACAAAGGCCGCACGTAGTATGATGAAACACAAAGGATGTGTTCCTACTACATTTGAGTTCACGGGTTCCCAGTCAAGACTTTTTGACTGCTGGACGCACTCACAAAACGCAGAGGTTCCTGGGCCTGAAAAAGATAAGTCTTATGGGCAGAGTCTGTTGACCAGTTGAAGACACAGAATGACAGTGTAGCATCGATGGAAGAACTGGTGTTGATTGTCCAGAGATTTTACGGACAGATACTCCAATTGCCAGTAAGCAAGCCCAAAGATCTTAGAGAAAGAAAGAAAGAAAAGAAATTTATTAGACACTAAACTTAAAACTAAACTTAGCATTAACATTTTAGCTAGGTTAAGGCATCCAAACTCGATTCGCCAGCTAGATTTGTGTTTAAAGGAAAAGCTATTCAGTATTCTAACAGCCTATTCTGGTCTTCAATGCGCGCCATATCCTCCGCTAGACGCCTTATCCTCAGCTAAACAGTTCTGCAGGTTATCAACCAGTGCGTAGACAGCTTCCTGCCAGTCACTGTTTCCCCCAACATGGACGATGAGAGAGTCTCGGAGTTTTTAGTGGGTATCACCTTAACAGTGGTGAATCCACATAAAACGTTCACACCCCGGTGAACGGGTATGCGTAACGTCATTTTCTCCGGGTCAAAAAAAACCGTTGAGCTTGACGGAGTGCTGGACCGCATTTCCGAATGGGGAGAACGCAATCTTGTCGAGTTCAACGCCAAGAAAACACAGGTGTGCACATTCACTGCCAAAACGTCGCCATTCCTTTCCCATCCCACTCTTCAGAACACCCCACTGCCAGTGAAAGATAGCCTTAACATCCTTGGCATGGATATTCACTACACTACATCGAGAGCGTTATCAAAACAGCATCCCGTAAACTTGGAATCCTGAACAGAGTGAGACGATTCTTCACGCCTGAGCAGCTCTGTCTTTTGTATAAGACACAAGTTCGCTCTTGTGTGGAATATTGTTCTCATCTCTGGGACGGTTCCGCCAAGTATTTGCTAGAAGCTCTCGACAGGTTGCAGCGACGCGCTATCCGCATCATTGGTAGCCCAGAGGCAACTATGGCTCTGGAGCCTCTCCAACTGCGTAGAGACATTGCCAGGTTGAGTGTCCTCTACCGCCTTTACAACGGCGAATGCTCTGAAGAGTTGTTCCAACTGATCCCGTCCTCACCCTTCCACTCCCGCACCACACGCGCTGGTCTGCGTCAACATCCACACACGATCCAGCGACTGTCGGCCCGCACCAAAAGGTTCGGTGATTCGTTCCTGTGTCGTACTATCCAGACGTGGAACGCTTTTCCAGCGCATGTGTTTCCTTCTTCCTATAATCCCGGGTTTTTTAAGCGGGGCGTGAAAAGGCATTTATGCAGGCCTTCAAAATGAGATTGACCAGCAAAGTAGTTCTCAATTACTGTGCTTGTCAACCCCATATCTGGACCTCACGACTGCTTCCCATCAGGTGGAGTGAGGTCATCTTGAAGACCACTTTAAAAAAAAAAAACCAACAACCGACACCGACTGGTATTACGCAATTATCTCATAGTAGCTTCCCGCTTCCTATAAATACTCTTAATTCACAAATAAAGAGCAAAACTGATCGCAATATGGCATGTGTTAATTTTTTGAAACTGTGGAATTGCGTTGATGATTCCACCCGATTGAAAACTTAAAAACCAAGTCCACTGTTTCGAAATGTTGCGTAGTAAAGTTGGCAATACCAGTCACGATATTAAAATATGACAATTTGTTGTAGATCGCCACCCGGTGGGCGAGGCGCGAGCTAAAACCGAAGGCCCAACGGCTCAGGGGCAAGTCCACAAACACAAAGCCAACGTATACGCCATCTTGAACTATTCCAACGCGACGCCATTGCGCGCGCACAAGTCTGGCAGTTTCATCTGCTATTTCTGCCTGGAAAAATTCTCAGACGCATCAGACCTTAAAGAACACACATCGAGCGAGCACAAAATAAGCTTGAGAACTCTACATAAGCATTTCACTCTACATTGGACCTTGAAAATGGACGTGACTACCCTCACTTGTAATATTTGCAAAGAAACTCACTACACACTCAAAAAACTGCTCACACATTTGAAAGAACATTCCAAAAATGTGTACCCGGATATAAAAAATCAAATTATACCTTACAGTTTTTATAATGGATTATTTTGCGTTGAATGCGGACAGAGTTTTAAATATTTCAAAGTACTAACTGATCATCTTATACAGGAACATTACAAGATATATGGCTGTCCGAAATGCGATCGTGGTTTTATAAACAAAAAGAATTTGACTCCTCATTTGCAACGACACGATCTTGGGGAGTTTAAGTGCAAATTCTGCCAAAAGCCATTCGAGAGTAGAGTTAACTTGATGACTCATGAAAAGAAGAGACGATGTAACAATCGGTTGTTTAAATGTAGGTATTGCCAGGAGGAGTTTAGTGCTAGCAGACTGAGGCGTGATCACGAAAGTGACAGACACAACGCGTTTTCATTGGTTGAATGTGGTGTGTGCCACAAGGCTGTGAGTAGTCCGTGGCGTTTGAAGGAACATGTGGAAAGGATGCATAAAAAGTTGAAGAAATGTCTATGCAATGAATGTGGTATGGGTTTTCTCCTGAAGAGTGAGTTGGAGGACCATATGATAAAGCATACTGGGGAAAAAAGATTCATGTGTGGAGTTTGTGGAAAGGCGTGCTCTAGAAAACGAGCGTTGGTGGAACATATGCGGTTACATAACAGCGATTTGAGATTCGGATGTGAACTTTGCGGACAGAAGTTTGCGCAGAAAATCAGTTTAAACAAACATTTGATGTCTAAGCATGCTTCCGATTAGGACAGTGTAAGTTCATGTTGTATCATTCTTAATTCTTTTCCTACAATGCTAGGACTGTTTTCCACCGATTTGAAAGCCGTCCGTGCGTAGGCAATGATATTATAATAAAAAAGACGTAGAAAGGTTACTTATGCTGAAAAATTGGCACCCGAAATCAGAACTTCGAACACCTCAGCAAAGCATTGACAGTTTGAGACGACACTGCGCAACATGTATCTGTCTCCTTTACGCTCTAGTAAATAATTATACGTACGCCAGGGCCCAGGGGACAATTTTCGACTTCGCATCAATGGTGACATAATGTATCTACCTCTTTTAAATAAATTTGGACATAGAAAGATCCCTATTATCCTTGACGTGACGCTATTACCAAATTAATTCATCTTTTAATACCTTAAAAAACTTGCGATTATTCAAACTACGCGCTTGATTGATCTGCATTTGATAGTTCTCGCGAAGGGTCAACTAGTAAGTATGATAAATGAGTAATGTATAAATATCCCCAGGACATTATTCCACAAAGCGCCATCTAGCACCAAAGTGAGCAAAGCTCGTATTAATTGATATATTCATATTCACCGATTACAAGATTCCATTTCACTTGAGGGCTTACTGGCAGAGATTAGGTTAGAGGTGGATGCCTATAACATTAATGAAATCACCCGGCCCATAGGGTAAATATACCAGAAAGATTCGGCCGGTCTGTTAATGGTTTGGGTAGCATAATTGGAAGTGCAGTCGCCCGGCTTGCGAAAGATGCGGGTTCGAATCCTGCCTGATGCCAACATGACCAAATGTCTTTTTCTGGTTTTCAGATCTTTAGTAAAGACACTGCATGGAAAATGCTAAAACAATCATAAAAAATAGAGATTAGGTATTAAGACTCCAAATATACTTTTCTTTGTGCAATAACGAATAAATAGAAGAATATGGTAAAGCACCCTTTCTACTTTCATCATTAAATCTAAATCAGCCCGTTCCGTCCCACTGCAGGGCAAAGGCCTCCCCTCCCAATCAACAATTGCAAATTTTACTAGTGAGGGTAGTCACGTCCATTTTCATCATTATTAGGCAAATAATCTTGTTGTAAATAATTGATTCATTGGGAGGTGCCTGTGGCGCGGTTGTGTCACTGGATCGGCAACGATCGCTTTTGCGAAGCAACCCACGCCGGGTCGGAAATGGGATGGGTGACCTCGACCAAAATTTACTGACGAAGATTTCGAGCATCTCAGTGCTTCGAAAGGCACGTTAAGCAGTTGGTCCCGGTTGATGTCGTTAAGCCTAGTCGGAGCCCTTAGCGCAGCTAAAATCTGACATTACGGTGGCACTTTAGTCCAACTAATTTAAGAAATACAATTTAGACAGTTGCTAGAGTCATTAGCAATTAAACTTCATGCAATGCTGAAAGGGATCAAGTTCAAGGTCAGGCTAAAAGTCAAGCCACAGATCATGAATCGTATTTCCATCTAATTTAAGTACAATTTCCGATGACACTGGCAGCTGTCAAAATGTATTTCTTAGATAAGTGGGACTGTAACCTTACAGCCCTCACACGATCCGCACTGAGCCCGCCTGTTGGAGTACGGCTCGCACCGCCTCATATTTGAGGTCAGGCCTGTGCCCAGCTGTGGGACGTCTATAGGCAGTTTATGATTTGACACTCCTTTTTCGCTGAAACTTAAGTCAAGACATGCGCGAATCCGGCAGCCTTTATTTTCATATTAATCTTCTTTCAATTGATGTATGTTTAAGTTTATTAATATACTCATAGTATAGTATCTATGTATGTCTGTTTATGTAATTAAAATTCAAGTGTTTTCATAGTTCTCAATTATGGTCTTGCACCACCTATACCTACTTTTCTTTCTCTGTATCTCTACTTGAAGGTTGTCTGGAAGACAAAATTGTACATTAAATCTCTGTTAACTTGTGATTGAACTGTTTTATTTGTGCAATAAGTATATCTTATCTTATCTTGTTTCCAGAAGCTCCAATAGACTATGAAAAACAGAAAAGGATGGACTCACAATACACATTCACTGAAGAGGTAAAATTGGTGCTCAGCTACACCACCGCGGTTGCATTTAGGGCTAGAACTAACAAATACTACTGCGCGTTGTGTAGGAATCAGGAACATTTCGAATGCGCCTCCGATCTGAGGGTACACAGCAGATCACACGATGACAAAGATTTAGACTTCCAAGTAGATCGAGCACTCCGACCATACTTCCTCAACGAAATTCTCAGAGTCGATATCACAAATCTTCACTGCAAAGTTTGCTCCACAAACATGCCTATGTGGAACGACATGTTCGACCATCTAAAAGACGTACATTCCATAGAACTAGACCAGTCTTACACAAGACTGATACCGTACAAACTCAACGAGTCCAAACCTGTCTGTGCTCTTTGCAAGACAGACTTCCCAAACTTTCAATATTTGGACGGACATATGAACGCTCATTATTGCAATTACATGTGCTCACAGTGCGGGGAGCCTTTCGTCACGGAAGGTAGACTTAAACATCACCAAGCTATTCACAATACTGGTAAATTTCCATGCAAGCATTGTGGGAAAATGTTCCAATTAGAAAAGTACAGGAAGAAACATGTTGCAATGGTGCATAAGGAGTTTAAGATGTTCAAATGCGAGTGCGGCGAAGGCTTCCATGCCGACATCGCGAGACATCAGCACATTGTGAAACATCACCCGGAGAAAATCAGGATGATGACATGTGAGTTTTGCGGAAAATCCTTCGATTGGAGGCCGTATTATTTGGCACATCTAAGAAAAACTCACATCAAAAACAAGGCCCACAAATGCAGGTATTGTCCTAAAGGCTTCGTGGCGAAACATGAGCTTAAACAACACGAACTCAGGCATACAGGGAAAGGGACTCATGTATGTATCTTTTGCATGAAGAACTTTGTCACTGCAGCAGAGTTGAGGAAACATTCTGAAAGGCATTATATAAACGGTGAGTTTGATATAGTTAGCAATGAGGATAATCCGCAGAAGAAAACGATTATAGTTAGGCAGGGGAAGGGGAAAAACGCACAGTCGATAATGAAAATCGCAATCAATAAAGACACAGATTCGCAGGAGTCGAATGAAAGCGTAATAGTTGAAGAGCTGCAGAAACACGGCAACGCAATTGTTGCAGCGTTGAATATTAGTGAAAAAACACCAGAAGCAAATAAACTCGAACGTAAAAACGCGAAACTTGCAGAATTGAAGAAACATGCGAGCAAGATTGTTTCAGAGCTAAAGAAACCGGTGCCAATTGTTAAAAGTAAGAGAATAAAGGCCAAGGAAGCATCGGAAGCAATGGACGAAACTAAGGCAAAGATAAAATTGTTACAAGAAGAAGGTCAACTAAAATGTAAAGTGGAATACCAAACTGCTCTAGACGGATAATCTGGCTTATAAAAGCAAGCTTAAATTATTAAAAATAATTGTAAGCCGATGATAATTTGTAAATTAAACATGGCATTTTTCATGAATAAAAGTAATTTTTTTAGGCGCCTTTATAGTCTAAACTATAAAATGGCAGATGTTACTGTATGTATATTATGTAATTCATGAAGTCAACGATTTCGGAAATCGTTTTAACATACTGTGAATGTTGTACTTTGACAAATTAATATTAACATTATTTTTAGGTAAAATTTAGTTTTCAACGTTTTCTCCCTTATTTTACCCTTTTAAAAATGCAATTATTATTTTCAGTTCTCAGTTACTATTTGAGATGGAATCTACATTAATGGTTAATTTTGATGTTATGTAGTAGTGATGAACATTTGGCACTATTTAAGTTGAGCCGCCCTTTTGAATTCTGGCTGTCATTAAATATAATGAGGGGAAAGCCTGTCAACCCTATGTGATTTGGCAACTATTTAAAAAAGAAAAAAGTCCAAAATTACTACTTCATGTTGGTACTCGATCAATTTCCCCTTACCATCTATTGACACTTTTACTAAAAGGTTGGGAGATAGCATTATATAAACTGATTCTAAAAGACATAATATACAGCCTGGCAAAAAAGTCGTGAAATTAATGAGGTCGCCACTTTCGTTAATGTGGTCACCCCATATACTACGACACAAACAGTTTTGATAGTTTACTAATTCAACTTTTTTTAGAGAGAGAAAGGCTATCTCGTTGTCCTTATACAATCTCCGTGGGGAGAATAGGTAGTGGTACCTATTCGCCTGACGCAATCATCGCGCAAACCACAGTTAGGACACTCTTTTATCATCAATGGGTTTGATCTCGCGTTCGCACGTACTAAGGTTAGGTGGCAGAAATGGAAAGGCAATGGCACCACACACTTGATTCCCATTACATACAAACACATTGTCAGGACGGTTTGCTATTACCAAGTAAAGAAATGAAAGAAGATTCTAGCAAAAATTTAATAATGTATTATAATTAGAGTGTAGAAAAATGTTGTCTAAATATTCGAAACCAGAAAAAACTTCAACTAGGTATTTCTTGGCTCAACCCTTCTCCAAAATTCTAAGCTTTACTTCGTTCCGATGAGTCGCGCATGCTACTATTATACTGACATTTTGCAGGTTTATGATTACCAGTCGATTTGCTCATTTAAAGTTTGTAATCGTTGGTTATAACCCCGTTTCTATTTTAATGACGTGTTATCATGATTTTTTCCTTTCTTCGGGAGACATATTCTCAAAAGCTGGCTCAGACGCTGCCTTGAAAATTGATATTAAAATTAAAACCTAAAATCAATAAAAAAAGTATCAATTGGCTAAAATGTGCTAACTTCCCAATTTGCTTTTTTTAAACACAGTATTGCCAGTGATAATATTTTTTAGTTCCATTTCAGGACTTTTTTGCCAAGCTATAATTGAAAGTAAGCCTATTAATCAAAACTTGTTAAAATTTAATTTAGTCAATTTGTTACAATGAGGTCTCAGAGGTTATAATGTACACATTGTATAAAATATCTTGTATGAAGTTATCATAATACATAATGATATTAAAGGTTTTTTTTAATATTATGTTAAAATACGTTTCAAACTTAATGGCGGCTGTGAACATCGCGCGAGTCGATGCACGGAACACAAATTAAGGTGTCAGCGGGTTGCGAGGTGAGGTAAATCTTGCGCACTCGGCGCTCGCAGCTAACTTCCGAGCCGCCATAAGTTTGAATCGTACTATACAAGGTATAATAATAATTTACTGTAATTACCAGCAGATGACCAAGCTCCAAACAATACCGACAGTGTTAGGTCTAGCTGTGGTTTATTAATTGTCATGTTTTGTATGTTTAGTTAGTTACGAGTGTGTGCTGTTGAAAATGTTGTTTTGTACATATTAAAATAAAGAAAAATTAAGAATATTTGACTGCTTTTTTCATTAAATTTACCTTTCAAGATGTTTTAGTTGAACAATGAGTGCATCACCAAATCCCACTTTAGTATGTGTTGCTTATTAAAGCAAGAAATAAGTTTTAGTCTCTCCCAAGAAGGAGATACTGAAACGTCCCAAGCGTAATTAAGAAATGACGCTTCTAGTTCTTGATGGAAGCTTAGGCAAGCTGCTAGATTCAGTTCAAACCTTAGTCAATTATCAGTACAAATGTTTAGTGTCTTTAAACTCTGACATAAATATTACGTAAGGATATTTGGTTTTTCTGGAGATGCAGTGGGGCTTAGAACTTAAACAACATGGCATTATGAAGAAATGATACAGTTTATTTGAACTATCCTTAATAAGTCAGTGATCACAGCCAAGTTCAGTGTTAGTAAAGCAACATTATTTTTTATTCAACAGGTCCATATAGGCACAGTCAATCAGATCTTCATCCTTGACTCCCAGCTTCGTTTGTAGATCCCTAGCTATAGCCTGGCCTTCCTCTAGTGTCTGCTCAGGGCAGAGGACTACCTCTAACTCCATGAAGTCTCCTAGGCCTTGAACAGAGTCTATGTGAACCCTAGTTTGACCCACCATGTAAAGTTTTCTGAAAACAACAATTTCTTTAGGAATTATTATGCACTTATGTTATTTTTAAGGCAGTGAGGTCCCAATGACCTCATTAGAATGATTAGAAAAACATCAAGGTCAGGTTGCCTGATTATGTTCAAGTTCCGTTTTGAATCTGACATCCAATCAATAGTTCTAAATACAACCTGATCTCAAATTAAACTAACCTACCTTTCTTTCACCACTCGCCCTTTCGCTCCCAAACATTTGGTCAACATTTTGTCCAATAACTTCGCCTTCTCGCTTTCTGCTACAGAGAACTGCAGAAGATCGTAATCGCTGAGTTTCGGACCTCCTTGGTCATCCCGGTCATACCTCACTAAGGTCGCTGACGAGTCCGCGTAACGAAAGTAACGAAGTTTCAGACGGCCTTCGTTCACTTGGTAAAAGGTATCATCCTGATTAATTATGGTTGGAGGACCGCCACTGAGCTGTTCTGCGATGGTACAGATGTTCGCCAGGTCAGTTATTCTGGCTTTTATCTCAACGTTGCGCATTTCGGCTGGTTAAATTTACGGCTCTCTTAAAACTCAGCGAGATCTGTTATTTACTTCGTGAGTTAAATGCATTAATTATCACAATGAAATGATAACGCACGCATACAATTTTAATAACATGAACGGCACGGAGCTCAAGTGAGAAGTGACAGAAAGAAAAGTTTCGCGGTATTTTTTTGCAAGTGACGTGAGTACGTGACTTGACAGTCCTCCGGCCTCACTCGCTGAACTGAACAGCTGTTTCAGGTAGGATGCAGTCCAAAACAAATGTATCACTTTGTTAGAAATAAAACTTCGTTATCCCAAAGTGGACTCTTTTGAAAACCAAGGCAATGAAGATGTAGCTGTATCCTGTGTCACGCACTCCAGTCTCCACCTTCTTTATGAAGTGATAAGGGGCCTCTCTTCCTGTGAACACATCCGTTTTGGAACGCAGTCACCCTCTCTCTGCTCTGCTGTCTCCCTGACCTGAAGTAAATTTTAAAAAGTAGTTGTTTTGTCTGTCAAAAACACAATAAATTCGTGTATTCGTGCAAATTTTACGAATACAGAAAATCCATTTTTCTAACAGAAGTAATGGATATTGAGCATTTGAATAGCTGGGTTTCGCAGCCAGACGTGTGCCGATGCTGTCTGTCCACCAGTGGAACCTGGGACGTGACAGCTTCATTCATTTCAGATTCGGGTGTTAAAGAAGTGTATTTTGAAATGCTCCGGTCATGTTACGGGATCACAGTAAGTTCTTACAGTTTTTGTGATGTTCGAATGGCTCGTATAGGTATCGATGTGCCCTTTGCGTCGAAAGTTAAGGGTTCAACCCTCATCTAGGATGAACATTTGAGAGATCGCTTTTAGCGCTAAGGCTGCCTAAACTGTACAAGAATTATCCTGCCGCGCAAATTAAGAACACCGTAGCATGTTTAGCGCACTGAGAAAAACGTCCTCAAAGTTATAGTTAATATCTTTGTAATCTAACTAATATGTTTATGATATAGAGGATTTGTACAAAAAACAGAGCAGTATATTCATAAAGATTTCTCCCAAATTTTAAATGAATATTATTAAAAATATATGTATTTTGACTTACTGTCTCTTTAATTTGTGTGGCAGTGTTATAGCCCTCTAAAATGTAGATCACGGACGTAAAAGAAAGACGGACGCCACTTCGTCGAATCATGAGTGAAGGAAGCAGTCAATGGTGTGTGCGTAATTTGAGGGATGCCATATAAATCATAAATTTCCCTAAAGTTTACCTTTTATTTTAACCGGGTTTATTAACTTAAGTCCGATTATGATTGTAATTATTTTATACATCTGACAGAAGGTTTATCACTAACCTTACACCCCTCTAACTATGCACTGTGCACTATGTGCACTGCACACGGTACTGACAGATGAGGGGTTCCAAAAATTTTCTCCTCTGCAGTTTCGAATAATTGAAACCCAGTCATCCCGTCGATTTTTATTACTAGGAAACCTATTAAAAATAACGCAAAGGTAATTTTTATTAATTGTATCGCGCGCTCGCTTTGCTCGCTCGGCTCGCGCGGTTTTGGTCACAGTTCTAACCTTTTTTTTTTTTTTTTTAAGTAGGGGAAATGCCTTACGCATACCCGTCCACCGGGGGACGGACGGGTTATGTCGGACTCACCACTGGACAGATGGTATACCAGTGGCCCTACCGACTAAAACCCCTACTACTCCCTCTAATCGTCCGTTAGTGGGGGAACACGGTGAATAGCGCCTGCCTGTTACGCGTTCCCCCGGACGGAGCCCGCCTGCACGGCGGGCCGGAAGCGACCCCCCCCGCGTGAGGGGAGGCCAGAAGGGACAGCCGAGGATGTCAAGCCGTCCCTACCAGGCAGCGGTGAAACCCGTGCAATGCTGGCGGCGGCACCCCCGTACCACGCGCTAGCTGGCCACCGTACGCAGGCCCTACTGGGCCCGCAACCACGAGCCACCCAAAGGGCGGCTCCGCTGCCGTAACCTTCGGTACGGCCCCGCCAGGCCGCGACGCACAGGGGGGATCAGCCTCGGGTTACTGGCCCCCACCAACCGGTTGTGCGCCGCGGCCCCAACCACGCGCCTCAAGGCGCCTGCAGGCCCCACTGGCCCCGCATCCCCGCGTCGCCCTTACGGGCCGCAGCGACCCTACTGGGCCCCCAACCACGAGCCACCCAAAGGGCGGCTCCGCTGCCGTAACCGACGGTACGGCCTCGCCGGGCCGCGACGCACAGGGGGGATCAGCCTCGGATCACTGGCCCCCGCCAACCGGTTGTGCGCCGCGGCCCCAACCACGCGCCTCAAGGCGCCTGCAGGCCCCACTGGCCCCGCAGCCCCACGCCGCCCTTACGGGCCGCAGCGGGTGGGTGTCCAGTCCACCACGCTGCCACGCCTGGGTTCTCTTCGCTTCCCGGTGGTGCCCCTACCACCGGTACTAGGCCCCCTCGCCACGCCGAGGCGAGAACCCATGAGGGGGGTCACAGTTCTAACCTAACCTAACCTAGGGATACCTTTAGTCTGAAGATAGAAGATAGTACCTATTTATATACAATATCATTATTTCTTATTTTCGATCACGCTCCGGCCTTTAGCCTTCCAACCTGACCTAACCCTAACCAGTCGGTTGTGCCCCGATTCTAGCTTAAGGCAGTGAAAAAATAAAAAGACGCGAGTAGGTAGTACACAACAACGAGTGACAGGTCAACAGCCAGCCACTGACAGCACAAAATGGCGGATTGCGTTTTGTTCACGACAATTCCAAAAAACAAAACCTTTAAACTTTTATTTTTTCGTCATTGAAGCCCTTAAGGGCTACTTACCTTTTTTTTCATTAAAAACATATTTTAAAGAGAATAGCAATAATAATATGGTTTTCTAAATTTAATTTCAGAAATAAACCTTGGTCTGATGCAACAAATCGTTAAAATGGCGTAAAAAAACCTAACATTTCCCGATGTTATCTTAAACTTTAGGTTTTTTTTTCTCGAACAGTATTCACTTCCGCAAAATGAAACTTCACAGGATTACATGTTTTATTAACATCTATTACCAAAAAAAAAATTAAGCTCTTAGCTAACCGTTATGATACTAAAGTCGAGCCAATACGACAAATACAGATTTCCCCTCATTTAGGGAAATTTTACCGTCAAAAAAGTGGCAACACTGTTGTGTTTTGACTTTTAAATTGTCATCACAATTTATAAATGTAATTGGGAGAAAATGCAACGAATAATCATAATTTACCTGTGATAGGTGATTCCTTGTGACTTTTTAAGTTTACTCATGTAGTTTTTAAATGATTTCACAACACAAGACGGCATTTTTAAATAAATATTGTCATAGCAACACGCGTGTTATTCGCGCTGTCACACGGGGTAAAATGGCGATAGATTGTAGCACCTAGTAAGTTTGTGTGAGCGTGGGTCGTGTGCGACTCACGAAGTTGTATGACCTTGCTAGCTTCACATTTTTTTAGTGTGATGTTCCGTCCGTCTTTCTTTTACGTCCGTGATGTAGATATTTAATTATTCTGTAACTGTTTTAATCAATAAAGAACATCCTATCCTATGTCAAACGCAAATGCATTTTAAATAAATTAAAAATTATATGTGTCAAATATTTGTATTTCTTCTGTGCCTCAGTATATTTGATTTATTTATTTAGCCTTTATTATCCTTGAGAACTAGTTTTTACATTTACAATTAAATTTAAATTAGGGATCCCTTTTGGGTATAGGCCTCCTCCAAAGCCTTCCATGTGATTCTGTTTTTGGCCTTGTTCAGCCAGTTTGGACCAGTGTATTAGAATATGCATTCAAAATTATGCAATTAACTCTGCCATCTATCTATAGTATCCCTTAATTTATTACTATAAATTAAAAATATACGCATGTTATACTTAACAAAGTGATTTTACAATAGAAAAAGAACAGAGTTACTTCAACACTCGTAAGGAAATATATCTGTATGTCTTGCTATCATAGTTCCATAGTTTTTTAATGAAAAATCTAAGATTTTTAATAAGAGTTTTAGATGAAGGCTTTGTATAGCCTCATTAGGTGTTAGGTGCTTAAGCGATGTCTAGTTTATTCAGCTAGAAAAATCAATTTACTTTCTATTCTAGAATTTTAATAATTTTACACAGCCAATAATATTTCTGTCTTGCCCAATGGTTGGCTGGTAGAGAATGCTTTTACTATTAGGTCTGCCTTTTTCCTTGTTTGTACATAAAAAATTGAACTGAATTAGAAATCGAATAAAATAATAATCTTAACTTTAGTCCACTCGGACGAAGTCGCGGGCGGCCACTAGTAAAGAATAAACAACATAAAATATATATTTTCAGCTATCCTACCTGTCAGAGTGGGGTCCAAGCCGCATGGTGTGCGCGCTGTGCGTGGGACACTTGCGGGAGGCGTGCACCTTCAGGGAGCAAGTCCTTCAGGCGGAGAAGCATTTTGTTGAATATTGGAGCACTAGAGGTAAGAGTGGATTGATATTTTGCACCTCCGCTCAAAAAGAGTAATTGTAAAATTGTAGGGAGAGAGAGGCAAAAGAAGTTTGATCTATCTTAAATATCGGACTAAAAGCCTGTTCACACTAGCGTTTGTTGGGCGATTTCTCGGCGAAGGGATCTTCTCCGCGAGCGCGGCGTGCTCGCATCGTACACGCCGCGAAATCGCAGCGCTAGTTGCACGATGAAATAAACGCCGCGAGATCGCTGCGCACTCGCGGGCGGTATAGCGGCGAGTGAACGCCTCATCCATCCATCCATCAGTCAAGTTCAGAGCAAGCTTCGCAGCGTGCTCGCGGCGTTTATTTTAGAGCGGAACTAACGCTGCGAGATCGCCTTGCCGTGAAATCGCCCAACAAACGGTAGGTGTGAACAGGTTTTAATAATGTGACAATATTAGAGATTAAATTTTGGACGATTGTGAACCACAATCTTCCAATCGTTTTTGATAAAAGAGTGAGTTAATAACACTATTTGAGTGGAGGTGTGTGTAACTTACGTCAAACTTAACCTCTTCCCCCTCGGACCGCTTATAAAGCGAACGTGTTGACTAATCCGTACAAAATATTTCAAATATAAAATAAAATCTATTTCTGTGAGAATAAATACAACACAAATAATAGGAGCGCAGAATCATCGAGGAGGTCGTGTAACGCAGACGCAGCGCAGTGCTATACACGTGCAACCACGGTCGACGCAGTGCCCAACATTGAGGAAGAAAGAAACGGCTATACGCGTGAGTGCCATTTGCCTCTTTTACACTCCAGCATACAAGGCGGCGCAACACTCGCGCGCAACAGATCGTGTGGCGTCCTCCTGCCGCGCTAGCTATCCTGCTCTAACGCACCACCTTTCCGCGTGCCGCCGCGCCGCTGCCCACGTTCACCTCCCGTACATTTATTCAAGCCTAGTACAATGAGCGAGGCCGATATGTCAGTGTGTGACGTAGAAGACGAGAGCCGCGTCGGTGTGCCGCCGCGCGGCGATACGACGCCACCGTCGTTTGTGTTTGCGCGCACCAAAGCAATAACAACGGATGATTTTAACGCATTTAAAGATGAGATTAAGAATATGATAAGATCGCTCTTTGCTGAGCAGAAACAAGAAACAAAGCATTTCTCTTCGACATTGGTGGAGATCAAAAATTCTACAACAAATGTTGAAAACTCGATCAGCTTGTTATCATCACAGTATCAAGAGTTAAACAGCAAAGTATTAGAACTTGAGATGGCGTGTAGAGAGGGCAACGAACAAATTCACTTATTAGAGGACAAACTTGAAACTTTACAAATTGCATGCCGTAAATGCAATTTCGAAATAAAAAATGTGCCCAGAAAACCAAACGAAACAAAAGGAGATTTGGTGGACATGATCTTGTGCTTGTCATCGTCAATTGGGGGAAACCTGCAGAAGGAAGACATTAAAGACGTTTATCGAGTTAGGAGCAAGAAGGAACAGCAGAATCCATTAATTGTGGTTGAAACGTCGTCGGCAATGGTGAAATCTGATATCTTGCGACTAAGTAAATTATTCAATGTCAAAACAAAAGGCAAATTGTGTGCTAAGCACCTAGGATTTCACAAATCTGAGGACACACCGGTATTCGTCTGTGAGCAGCTGACTGCGAAGGGAGCGCGCCTGTATTACCTAGCCAGGGACTTAGCCAAGTCAGCCCAGTATAAGTTCTGTTGGACGGCTTATGGTAAGGTCTATGTTCGGAAAGCGGAAACCTCTCCAGTTATATACATCAAATCGGAGGCGCAGGTCCACCAGCTGCTTTTAAACAAATGACTAGTTTGTGATAATTTCAGTATGCCTACACTTTTTGCACAACTTGTAGGTAAACAGACTGAGAAGATGTTTGCACGATACTTAATTCTGAAGCTCGTATACCTACTTTTTAATAGTAATACCATCTTTGTTGCTCACCTTTTGATAATCATACTTACTGTTAAAATTATGTACATATTATGTTTTAACTTATTTATGCTTGGTCGAATACTGTATCAGCTTCATAAGCTAACACGGCAGATAACCATTAACATGCTGCCCCCAACATACACATACACACTTAATCACAAACACACACACACCATCACACAATCACACGCTGAAACACATATACACATACATATAGATGTCCTAAACCGTTACATGGTATTTACAGAATTTATTAAAACACTAATTTTACCTAAGACATCACCTATTTAATGGATATTACACTACAAAACATTATAGAAATAGACGGTATAGAGTTCACCAGCACAGCTACTTGCGATATCGAAAATGCCTCAAAGCTTTTTAAAATTAAAAATCTTGACTTCACGCTTTTAACCCAAAATATAAGAAGTATTTACCAAAACTTTGATAACTTTATAGTGTCAATTTCACAGTTAAATTTTGATCCCACCATCATAATTTTGACTGAATGCTGGTTATGTGATTTTAAACCGATTCCTCCTATACCTAATTATAAAATGTATTCGACAACTAAAAACAAAAATAAAAGTGATGGTGTGGTTGTTTATGTTATGGATCATCTTTCGGCAGATATTACAGAAATATTGCTACAGGATGCAACATGCCTACAACTTCGCATTGAGGAAAAAACCATCTTGGGCATATATCGTTCTCCTTCCACCTTGAATACGAGCGGGTTTATTAGTTCTTTGAATCATCATTTAGAAAATATTGCCTCACGCGGCCCTGTGGTAATCGCCGGGGACATAAACATTAACATAATCCCTAGGGAAAGTGAACAGGCTAATGAACGAGGAAACAGAAACACCTACCTAGAAATGCTTGCTGGGCATAATATTATGCCAGGTCATAACCTTCCAACCAGAGAAAACAACTGTCTGGATCATATTATGGTAAAAATCGATAAAGCAAGATTAGCAGCGCAAGTCGCTGTGTTAAACACCTCAGTTACCGACCACATGATGGTTTTACTACATCTAAATAATATTTACACATCCAATAAAAGTAATAAAATTAAAATTAAAGAAGTTATCAACTACAGAGCTGCATGTGACAATCTAACTCATAAAAATCTGCCTGAGCTTTTGCTCTGCAGGGATCCGGAGCTAGTTACTCAGGGACTAATTTCCAAGATAAAGTTATCGATTAATGAAAACACTAAATTAGTTAAAATACCTAAAAGTAAACGCGTCTTAAAACCCTGGATCACTCCTGGGATACTACGTTGCATACGACATAGAAACAAACTACAATTTCAGCTTCGCCTAAATCCAACAGATGAAACTCTTCGAATCACGTACAGACGTTACCGCAATTTTTGTAGTAATTTGTTAAAAAAGTTAAAACGTAATTACGAAAGAAAACTGTTGCAAGACTCCGGGGGTGACTCGAAGAGGCTCTGGAACAGTATATCTAGCATTACGAACCTGAAACAGACTAAGTCGGACAACTCGAAATTACTATCTTGCAAGTCTTCTCAAGCAGAATCGGTAAATTTCATTAATGGGTACTTCAGTGGTATAGGTAAAGCACTAGCGGATGCCATTCCGCAGTCGAGTACTTATGGAATGGATGCGTCTCAACTAGATGCGTCCAACTCCTCATCTTTTGTTCTTCTTGACACAGATGAGGACGAAATACTCAGCGTGCTTATGAATTTGAAATCACAAAGTGCCCCTGGGTGGGACCGCATTCCAACCAGCTTTCTAAAGCTTGCCAGGTATCATGTTGTGCCCATAATTTGCCATCTCATCAATCTCTGCTTTGAGAAAGGTGTGTTTCCACCCTCTTTGAAGGAGTCAGTTATAACACCAGTGTACAAGGGTGGGGATGAACTCGACATCAGCAACTATAGGCCAATTTCAGTGTTAACATCGATCTCGAAAATTGTAGAAAAAGTAATAAACGCACGTATTGTAAAATACCTAAACAAATATAATTTAATCGCTAAAAATCAATACGGTTTTCAGACTGGTAAATCGACTGCTGACGCTGTAGAGGATCTGACTTCTCTTGTCGTGGACAAATTAGATGCTAAATACAAGTGCCTTGGCGTGTTTATCGACCTGAAGAAGGCGTTTGATACCGTGTGCATCCCAATCCTTGTAAAAAAGTTAAAAAACATTGGTTTTAGAGACACACCACTAAACCTCATACAGGACTACCTCAGTAAAAGAACCCAGAGGGTTAGAGTTGGTGGTGTGGTAAGTGAGTGTGAGACTGTAGGCTATGGGGTTCCACAGGGTAGTGTCTTGGGACCTACGCTGTTCTTGGTATATCTTAACGATCTCTGCAACCTAAAGATAAACAATGCTTGTTTATTTTCATATGCAGACGATACGGCAGTGGTTTTCTCGAATACTACCTGGGACTTAGTGAAAGATGATGCGGAGACTGGGCTGGAAGTGCTTGCGGGGTGGTTAAAAAACAATTTACTTACACTGAATACAGAAAAAACAAATTATGTTACATTCTCAGTTTCCAATAGGTCACAGCCTGAGGCCAACTTTGAAGTTAAGGTACACAACTGCCGTAACACTCTATGCACTTCACTTTGTAACTGTCCCTCTATAAAAAAAGTAGACAGTGTGAAATATTTAGGTGTTATGTTGGACTACAGACTGGCATGGCATGCTCACGTCGAGCTAGTTGCTACCAGACTACGCAAATTAATATGGATATTTAAGATTATAAGGCACGTGGCTACACAAAACTTAATAAATCTCATTTATATCGCTTTAGCTCAGTCCATCTCCATTTACTGCATCACTGTTTGGGGCGGTGCAGGAAAAACAAAATTAATAGATGTAGAAAGAGCACAGAGGGCGCTGCTTAAGGTAGCTTATTTTAAAAAACGTAGATTTTCCACGCAGACCCTACACACTCTCACTGATACTCTATCCATTAGAAGACTTTTTATACTGCACTCAATTATGAAAAAACACTCCAAATTAGAATACAACCCCTACAAAGGCAAAAAAAGAAGAATCGTTAATGTGGAAGAAACAATCCGGACTCGTACACAATTTGCGCAATCACAGTTCCAATATCTGGCAACGCATTTATATAACAAATGTAATAAAATACTACAGATTTATCCCCTAACACGACGTGAATGTAAGCCAAAAGTAATCTCCTGGTTAAAAAAGTTTAGCTATGAAGATGCTGAATTATTAATAAAACATTCTTTGTAAATTGGACATCTACACACACTTAGACACACTAACGCGCGCGAGCGCAAACGCACACACACACTCTACACACACACACACACACACACACACACACACACACACACGCACACACACACCTCTTAGCTAATTCGCTGTATCTAAGTATATTTTCTCCTTTAGTCTTAAGCCTTGAATGTATGAGTGTGTTAAGGAAGAGTGGCTACTTCTGGCACGGGTGCTTATCGCACTTAAAAGAAGAAGTCGACCCTTGCTTATTTTGTAACCCTGGTTAATGAAGAAATAAATTTATTATTATTATTATTATTATTAACCTTGGGTCAAAAGCCCGCCTACTTAGAGCCACGGCAGACATCCTTCGTATAGCCTAAAATATGGAACGGTCTTCCAGCGACCGTGTTTCCAGAAGGGTATGACATCAAGGTCTTCAAGAAGAGAGCGAATTCTCTTTTGAAAACAACGCATTTCGTGACACCGCTGGTGTTGCAGTTGTCCATAGGCAGAAGTGATTACCCTCCATCAGACGATTTTTTTTATGATATAGGGAGCAAACGAGCTAGACGTTTGCTCCCTATATTATAAAAAAAATATACCTGCTGCCTTTTTTTGTTTTTTTTGTCGCGGAGAATGCATTCACTCACAATCCCGCCTCTGGGTAGGAGAGCGGGGCAATGTGGGACTCCCCCAACCCAAATGGCAAATGGGAAAGGGAATACCCACTAAACTCCGCGGAGGCCATCTTCTGCGTGTAACCAGAGGTCCCCGAGTACCACCGCGAGGGACTCTACCGGCGGACCCCTGGCGCGCTATGTTGGCTTCCCAGCTCTACTCAAGGGGAGTTATACCATACCTCCCCTCTTGAACGGTGTTAACGGCACTGCGAGGCACCCCGCACCGCCGCCCTCCACGGAGTCACAGTGTGCACTCCTAGCGACTGAAAGGGGCCCCGGCCCCTTTATTCGCCTCTTACGACAGGCGGGGGGAAACCTTGAAAGTATTCAAATGCCCCATACCACAGCGCAAATACCTGCTGCCTGGCAATCCTGCCATTCATTTGCCGACCTCGCCTCAAGACTATGCCATGCTAATTTTTATATCTAAAACAAACAATTAAATGTGTTTATTCTTTTGTTTTAGATAACATAGTAGCCCCAGTGACAGTCAAAACGGAAGATTTTGCCGAAACTTACAGCCCAGCAGCTAACGGATTTGCAAGTGACGATGGGGCAGCGCCAACTGATGGTAAGTACTTCGTAGTGCTTCTATTTTATAATTGCTCTCTTGTTGTTGTTGTATCAAAATATTGTAACTAGTCCACGCGGACGAAGTCGCGGCCGGAAGTCGCGGGCGGCCCGCGACTTCGTGGACTTAGGTTGAAAAAAATGTGTTGTGTGTGTATATGTGCCATTCAGATGCTTAAGCTAGAATATTGTGAAGTAGTTTTACGTGAAAGAGCAACACGGTATATCCACACATATTTTACCTATTTTTTTTTTAGTGGATCTAGCTTTGCCGCCACCGTGGTGGCCCACCACGCCCCACCACGGTGCAACGGTTGAGTGCCGTTGGGTTTTAGTGGGTAGGCGACATAACCTCGTCGTCCCCCTGGGCGGCGAGATGGATGGGATGTATTTCAACAAATCATGTCTTTGTCAGCATAACTGTCTCAGTAGGTCAAAACTTGGGAGGATAACACGAAAAAATCATTAAAAATATCGCAGAACATACATGGGGGTCATTTGGATAAGCACATCTCAATAAATCTCTAAATTCAGCTTTGAACGTCAACTCTCCGGCTCCCCTGTATAAACGGCGGATTGCTGATGTTATCAAGCCGCCCTAAGGCCTCCGACTAGGCTTAACGACTGACATCTAGCGACGTCAACCAGGACCAACTGCTCACGTGCCTTCCCAATCACGGAGATGCCTGTAAAATACATCACTTAATTTCGCTCTGAGTGGTCACCCATCCCATTTCCGACCAGGCGTGTGTTGCTTCCGTTTCTTAGTTTATATTAATTATTCACAGATGAAACCCCAGCGATTCCCACCGGCGTCAAGTGCGAGAGCGAGAACAAAAATAAAAGAAAGAGACAGAAGACTCTTAAAGTAAAACAAAAGAAAAAGAAACCATTAACTGATTATGATTCAGACACGCCCATTGCTGAAATGCTGGATAAAGTTCCATTAAAAGGTGAGGTTTACACTTATACTCTTATACTTTCTGTTATGCGCGCTTTGTTTTCTTATTTGATTTGATTTTTGTTTTAATGCTTAAGTTGAAATAATAAGTCTGTTTCGACAGCATCCAGTGTTATTGGAATTATTGGAATCTAAACTTCAATTACACGGACGTAATAGTCCAGTCATTATAGTAAGTTCACCTCGGAATTCGAGATACCCAGCTGTAAGTCTGTAAATACTTGTATATTGACACCCTAAAAGTTGTCTCAAAACCTACATATGGTAGGGTGTACGCAACTATTAAATTTCAAGGTCAAATGTCAAAAAAAATTGTTTTTTGTAAATATCTCTTTTCCTATGGGTTTTTTGCTATTTGTATGTATTATCAATATTGTAGAATACAAAATTCTCTACAAATTTTGGTTGAATATTTTTTTCATACGGTGAACCGTTTTCGAGATAGAAAGCGGAGAGCGCGCGGTCACAGCATCACTTCAGGTCAACCGGTGCCACCGGTCAATAACTTAAAAAGTGAAAAAATGTGAAAAGTCTCGATCATCTTCGTTATCTGCATTACGTCAAGTCCACAGAACTTAATAAAGCTGTGCAGCTTTCAAATATTCCACCAACAAGTGCAGCTGCTCATCAACATTGTAAAAACAACAACGTGTATATCATCAAGTTCAAACTTGGTTAGGGCATGATTTGGAACCCCAGGTATGGGGTTGGGCAATGCGAAACGATTTTCGACAACGTTGTTGTTTTCACAATGTTGATGAGCAGCTGCACTTGTTGGTGGAATATTTGAAAGCTGCACAGGTTTAATAAGTTCTGTAGACTTGACGTAATGCAGATAACGAAGATGATCGAGACTTTTCACATTTTTTCACTTTTTAAGTTATTGACCGGTGGCACCGGTTGACCTGAAGTGATGCTGTGACCGCGCGCTCTCCGCTTTCTATCTCGAAAACGGTTCACCGTATGAAAAAAATATTCAACCAAAATTTGTAGAGAATTTTGTATTCTACAATATTGATAATACATACAAATAGCAAAAAACCCATAGGAAAAGAGATATTTACAAAAAACAATTTTTTTTGACATTTGACCTTGAAATTTAATAGTTGCGTACACCCTACCATATGTAGGTTTTGAGACAACTTTTAGGGTGTCAATATACAAGTATTTACAGACTTACAGCTGGGTATCTCGAATTCCGAGATTCTTACCTAATTTAAGCTTAAATGACTGGACTATAAAAGATAGACGGACGTCACCTCGTCTAATGATGTGTGAAGCATATTATCAGCTGCCAGTTGCGTGACTAGCACATGTCTTTGACCCTGTCACACGGAATAAAATGGCGTAGTTTGTAGCACCTCGTGTGTTCGCGTGAGTGTAGCAGGTCGTATACAACAAACGAAATTGTAGCACCTTGCATGCTTCACATTACGTTAGTGTGATGTTCCGTCCGTCTTTCTTTCACGTCCGTGTTCAGATCAATAAAAATACGATTCATGTCATGAGCCATGTCAGCACACTTGAACCCTTTGGTGATTTTAAACTTTAATTTAGAAAAATAAAGAAAATGATTAAGTTAATTTGGTACAATACAAATAAGCTTAAATTCTAATTATAAGTAGTAGAACGTGATGCTACCAAAAGGTCCCCACTCAGTATATTAATATGTAGTGGATAGTGCAGCCCCAAAACACTGGTATTCTGCTGGTAAATAACAAACTGGTAAATTATTATTTTAAGAAAGCCACCCTTCTTAAAATAATAATTTAACAAACTGGACAGCTAGAAGCTGTCGAATCGGCCGTCTTAAATTATTTTGACTGAAACAGTTCTTTTAAAATCATAATACATTTTGACAGCTGTCAGTTTCATTGGAAAATGTGCTTCAAACTATAGAAATACTAGCGACCCGCCCTGGCTTCGCACGGGTGCAATGGGATGTTATTATACATTTACACTAAAACCTTCCTCTGCAATCACTATATCTATCAAAGAAAACCGCAGCAAATCCGTTGCGTAGTTTTAAAGATTTAAGCATACATTGGGATATGGGGACAGAGAAAGCGACTTTGTTTTATACTATGTAGTGACTATTCATGAGCTGTGGCTTGACATGAGCCTGATAGAACACCTAGACCCAGCATTGCTTAAAGTTCAATTTCTAATGAGCTGTCAAAATGTATTACGTAAATTAGTTGGACTATAGTTACAAATTATTTTGACATTGCCGTTAGGTAGTTTCAGTTAAAAGTATAATTTCATGTGAATTGTGATTATCTCTCGTTTTCTTTTTGCAAAACCAACACTTTTGTAACTGGATCTTCATTCTTAAATTACACAAATTGCCTATAAGATGAACCTCCAATATGTCTGTGTCGTCAAACTCTGTCCAGTAACTGACTTCTAGACAGATAGAATTAACATCTAACTATGGGTGCGGGTGGTGGTGTGAGCCCTAGCTCGTTGGCAGCAGCCTCGAGTTAAGAACAATGCAAAAATAAATAAGCATTTTTATTTTTAGGGCCAAAGAAAACTGGTGCGAAAGTCGTAAAGCTCTTGTCTGAGCGCAAACGCGTCATGACGACCTGCGACACCGTGTTGCGCCACACCACCGCCTGCGCCTTCCGACACCACAAAAGCTGGTTCCAATGCTTCTACTGCTCTGAGGAGTTCATGGAAATAAACCTCCTTAGGCAACATTCACTCCAAAACCACGCAGACGTCGATTCGGAATTAAAAAAAATAAAACACTACCCCCGCTCCCTACAAATTGACATTTCGAATCTCCAATGCCGCAACTGTCAGTTGAACATGACAGATGTCAACGAAATGCTCCGCCATTTTGAGGAGGTCCACCAAAAAGTTATTTACAAAGAATGCATTGCGGACTACAAAGTCAACTGCAGTCCGTATTCCTGCCACTTATGCAAGCAGGAGTTCCATGTCTTCCGTACATTAACTACTCATTTGAATGAACATTACGCGAATTGTATATGCGATGTTTGCGGTAAATCCTACCTTAATTCCAAAAGACTAAAAGTTCATAAACGCACGCACGAATCTGGTAGTTTCCCGTGTTCGGAGTGCGGAAAAGTTTTGAAGACGAAAATGTCGAAAGCGAATCATATGGAGAGTGCTCATTCAAAGCGGCAGGTGAAATGTCAGATATGTTTCGAACCAATGAAGCATTACAATGATAGAATAAAACATATGTCAGAGGTGCACAACATAACTCATAAGTTCAAATGTCCGATTTGTGGTAGGGAATACAATATAAAACATTATTTAGCGACGCATATACGACAAACACATGGGCATAAGAATAAGAAATGTACTGAGTGTGGGATGGCGTTTATTACGAATCATGGGTTGAAGAAGCATATGCTCAAACACTCGGGGGTGAAGCCGTATTCTTGCACAGTTTGTAGTAAATCGTACGCGAGAAGTTACACTCTAAGAGGCCATATGCGAGCGCATGAGAGTCAAACTGATAGGAGGTTTTTGTGCCCTGATTAGCTTATACTCTGTAGCTTTTATATGAAAACTGTGCCATATTTTATAAAATTTGTATTGTATTTTTACATGAGTTTTGACATTGAAAATGTTTAGAAAACGAACTGGCGGAAATATGATATGCGCTATGAAGTAAATTATCTACTTTCTTATTTGTAATAAATACTACTCCTCGTAGTCTTGCTTTTTATTCTCTCACAGAAGTGTAGAGTATTGGCTCTTAACTCCATTATTGTATCAACTCTCGATTCCGCTCAGACTTAATTCTAGCGCATTTTGCCGAAGGCAAAGTCTGTTAGTCCCTTGAGTGTCGAAGACACATGGGCATAAGAATAAGAAATGTACTGAATGTGGGATGGCGTTTATAACGAATCATGGGCTGAAGAAGCATATGCTCAAACACTCGGGGGTAAAGCCGTATTCTTGTACAGTTTGTAGTAAATCGTGCGCCAGAAGTTACACTTTGAGAGGGCATATGCGGGCGCATGAGAGTCAAACTGATAGGAGGTTTTTGTGCCCTGATTAGCTTATACTCTGTAGCTTTTATATGAAAACTGTGCCATCTACTATATAAAAATAAGTCGGGTTTTCCTTCCTGACGCTATAACCCCAGAACGCACGAACCGATTTCCACGGTTTTACATTCGTTGGAAAGGTCTCGAGCTCCGTAAGGTTTATAGCAAAGAAACTTCAGAAAAATTTCAACAGAAAAGCGGGAAAATCTTTTTTCGCATACAGCTAAGTCCACGCGGACGAAGTCGCGGGCGGCTGCTAGTATTTTATAAAATTTGTATTGTATTTTTACACGAGTTTTGACATTAGAAATGTTTAGAAAACGAACTGGCGGAAATATGATATGCGCTATGAAGTAAATTATCTACTTTCTTATATGTAATAAATACTATTCCTTGTAGTCTTGTTTTTTATTCTCTCTCAGAAGTGTAGAGTATTAGCTCTTAACTCCATTATTGTATTAACTCTCGATTCCGCCCAGGCTTAATTCTAGCGCATTGAGCCGAAGGCAAAGTCTTTTAGCCCCTTGAGTGTCGTAGATTCAGCTGATTTAGCTCATCAGGAAATTGGTGCAGTTCCAAGCAGCAAATTTAGGCCTAGTATAATTATGTCTTATGCGCTATGTCATTGGCATTTTGCCATTTGCGCCTTTTGGCGTCAAATAATGACACGCAACGTTCTACCGTCATTTTAGTAGGATTCGGCGATTACGCGCCAGACAGCTCGTATGTCTCCGACATTTGAAGGATTAGGGAAAGTCGATAGAGAAAGTGGTCTACCTATTTTTATTATAACATCATTGCTAGGAAACGACAAAGTTTAGTAGTTCATTACCACGACAAGAACTGCTTTAACACGAGTGCCAGACTCAGAAGCTCGCAGTTAAAAGTAACCTTGATTTGGCCCTTTCCTGAGAACTTTTTGGGTTTGTCCAAGTTTTGTTCGTAAGGCTTCCAATTGTACAAACAGGTTACTTAATTGAATTGCATATATGGTCATGTAAACATTCAATGACTACCACACTCGCTTATAATCTTAATACAATTAGTGCGACGAGAAATAACATTAGAATCAAAAAAAAGTTGATAATCACAATTCACATTTGTACATTTCACGATTTCACATCAATTTTTAACAAACCAATGTGTTATATTTCAGTAAAACTCAAGGTAAGAATACAAAAGAAGAAAAAGATCCCCTCACAGAGCATCCTCGACAACCGCTACCTCCGCTCGAATATCACCCTTATCCTCAAAAACACAACAATAGTTCCCTTCAGACATATAAACAACAGCAAATTCGCCTGTCTGTATTGCGAACATGGGTATTTGTTCTTCCAACAACTCAAAACTCATATGGAAACTCACAAAAGTATATCAGAAGAAGAAATAAACACATCTTTGAAAACTCCAAGGGATTTAATCAAAGCAGATCTTAGCGAAATTGCTTGCAAACTTTGTGAAGAGAACTTCAAAAGTTTAGACAATATAATTGAACATTTAGTGGAAATCCATAAGAAAATATACCATACGAGTTTGAGAATGAAGCCAGCGCATGGAATATTAGGTTTCGATCTCAGTTCTGAGGAGTTGAAATGCAATATATGCCATAAGCAATTCAGATTTTTCAAAAACTTATCAGTGCATATGAACGAGCACAGCAATGCCTTTATGTGCCACGTTTGCGGGAAGAAGTTCATATCGGATCACCGACTGCAGACTCACATAATGATGCACAAACGGACAAACATATTTTGCAAGCATTGCAATAAGGATTTCAAAACGGTTGCTGCTAGGAATTACCACATACGCAAAGAGCACAACGAAGCGCCTTATAAATGTCCCGAATGCAAGGAAAGTTTCACGCAGTACCATCACAGGTTGAAGCATTTGGTGGAACATCATAAGTTGAAGAAGCCTGAGTTCAAATGTGAGCTATGCGGGCGTGAGTTGGCCAGTTCTGGGGGTTTGGCCGCTCACAAAAGGTATTCCCATCTCAAAACTGTTCAATACCCTTGTGAGATCTGCGGCAAAGTTTTCGCGTATAAATGGATATGGCAGAGACATATTGACGTCCACACGGGCGCCAAGAACTTTGAGTGTAAGTTTTGCCACAAGAGGTTCGCGAAAGCCTATTCGCTTCAGATGCACGAAAGAATACACCTGAATGATAAGAGGCATACGTGCACAGTGTGCGATGCAGCGTTTGTACAGAAATGCAGTCTGAAGAACCATACGAAGGTTCATCATCCCGACGCTGATCTAAGCAAACTATAGTATGTTCGCGGTAATAATGCAGTATTTTTTTAATTTAATTCCGTTACACACATCAGAACTTAGGTACAAAACCGTTGCGTTTGAAAGAATACGTTCATTTGGTCACTGTGAACTTGATTTTCTAATAAGAAACGAATTGGTTGGTTAGGGGGCGTGCTAGTTCGAAGGACAAGAATGAAATCACTGCATTCTTAACGCGAACGGACTACCTATACAGGGTGTCCCGAAACGTGACGTCAAGCGGGCACGGGATGATAGGCTAGGTCATTGCGGCTTTGGGAAAAATAAGGAAAAAAATCTATGTCACTTGGTTTAGTAATAATGATAATATTTTTGAAAATTTTGGAAATCGATACGTTAATCTGTTGCTAAGCATTTCACCTATCATCCCGTGCCCGCTTGACGTCACGTTACGGGACACCCTGTATAGATGTTGCCCCCGTCCAGTCCAACGCATAAGGATTCGGTTTTGTTCTTACTTAGCAAAAACCTTAATACCTATAATCTTTCATACCAAAACATATTGTCTCAAAACGCCTATAGTAGTAAATTAGTAGAATGTCGAATCCAAACATCAGTGAAAAAATTAACTTAGTCTTAAACAGATTTGTATTAAATCTGTAAATTAATGAATTAATTAGTACCTACTGTGATCTTTCATTTTAATGTGATATTGTTTTTGTACGAATATTATGAAAAGGGCTTTATGTCGGCATTTTGTTACCGTATAACAAGCCTAATACAATGAAAACTGCAATAAGATTTAGTTATTATTAAATCATAAACGATTGAATTACTGTTCACTTGTATAATTATTTATTTTATTTTTAATAAACAATATTGATAGTGGTAACTACTTGTTTTCTTTGGGTACAGACAACACAAGTGGCGCCCTCCCTGGATAAAAAATCATAAGTAGTGAAGAAATTGAAAGAAATAATGATTAAAGAATCCTAAGTTTGGTTCTGAATGGCATAAAGTAGGTAATTTGCTTTAAAAAACAAGACTCGAGAAGATTGGTATCCGATCAATGTTAAGAAAAGAGGTAGATAGGTTACTTGTGCTAAGAAAGTAGCACCCGAAATTAGAACTAACATGTATCTGTCTCGTTTACGCTCTAGTAAATAATCATACTATCTTGTTCACACGGCCAAATTATAGCCACGTACGCCAGGAGAACCTGTTCCCTTTCTAGTTTGTGGCCAGGAGTCAATTTTCGACTTTTTCTTTTTTAAGTAGGGGATATGCCTTACGCATACCCGTCCACCGGGGGACGGACGGGTTATGTCGGACTCTCCACTGGAAAGGTGGTATACCAGTGGTCCTACCGACTAAAACCCCTACTACTTCCTCTAATCGTCCGTAGTGGGGGAACACGGTGAGTAGCGCGAGGCCTGTTACGCGTTCCCCCGGACGGAGCCCGCCTGCACGGCGGGACGGAAGCGACCCCCCCTTCGTGAGGGGAGGCCAGAAGGGACAGCCGAGGATGTCAAGCCGTCCCTACCAGGCAGTGGTGAAGCCCGTGCAATGCCAGCGACGGCACCCCCGTACCGCGCGCCAGCTGGCCACCGTACGCAGACCCTACCGGGCCCGCAACCACTAGCCACCCAAAGGGTGGCTCCGCTGCCGTAACCGGCGGTACGGCCTCGCCGGGCCGCGACGCACAGGGGGGATCAGCCTCGCATCACTGGCCCCCACCAACCAGTTGTGCGCCGCGGCCCCAACCACGCGCCTCAAGACGCCTGCAGGCCCCACTGGCCTCGCAGCCCCGCGCCGCCCTTACGGGCCGCAGTGGGTCCCAGTCCACCACACTGCCACGCCTGGGTTCTCTTCGCTTCTCGGTGGTTCCCCTATCACCGGTACTAGGCCCCCTCGCCACGCCGAGGCGAGAACCCATGAGGGGAAGTCAATTTTCGACTTCGCTTAAGTACTGCCAACCTATCAACCTCATTTTTTATTATAATAACATTGTTCTGAAGTCAGAAAACTCAAAAGTTTTATGAAAAAAAATAAAGTACTAACGACAGTAAAGCACAGCCTACGACATGACAGGCCAGGCTACCCATCTACAGTTTTTACGAAATTATCTCTCTACTCTTTCCTTCCTTATCGAATAGTACTTTTCTGTCTGTTTCATTTACCAACTTCCGGTGAATGTTCTAAACCTGCTTCTCGACACTAGATGGCGGTATACGATAAAAATCACTGGATATTTACTCGTACCATAACTACTGTCACTTGATAAAATTTGATGGACCGCTTACATAAAAAAACAAATAACTAGGGATGTCCAACCTGTAATTTGTATCGACTCTTTCAGTCGACTCCACCTCAAAACTGGTAAATGAACTGTTTTTTTTTATGTGAACCATTGAGTAAAATTCCCAATTTCTAACAGAAGCTTAAGTAAACATACCACGTCATATCTTTCTCTACTTCTATTAATGGGGATTGTCATCAGGCGAATACCCACACCGTTTTCATGATTTCATCTTAACATAATCGACAGGAATGATATCGATCTTCATACGCCCATCCCTGCCTGACTGACCTGGTTCAAACAAAATGGCGGCGCATCACCTACGAGATTTGAGTGCTTACTGAAAATGATACTTTGATTTCGGTTTTATTAATTAAATGCCAGTTATTTTTGTCTGTTTCGTATTAGTGTGTAACAAGCCGGCGAAATGGAGGCAATGTTAGGTAGTGGAATGGGCATGTGCCGGTGTTGTGCTACAGAGGGGACATTCAAAGGCTTGACTACCAGTTTTCTGTGGATGGGGGAGCAGGAAATCTATTTAGAAATGCTCCGGGATTGTTTAGACGTAACCGTAAGTACTCAATGTTAACTATGGTGGTAAATTATCTCCAACTTGCTATTTTAGAAGTAGGTAACCAATGTCCAGCCAGGAGCAGCAATGGACTGTGAACATTTATTATTGTTTTTCGCTTCTTGTTGAACCTCTAATTAATCGATATTTTTCGCAATTTTTGTTCTTGTAAATTCGCAATGATTGAATTAAGGGTGGGGTGGTCGAGTAGGAGGGTGGAGAAAGTGGGACTCCCTCTTGAAAGTAGGGAGGAGCGGCTTTACCACTCACCACCTACGGAGGATGATGAATTGCGGTTAACATCGTGAAATAAGACTTCTGGAAACCGCACTCTTCAGAGGTGACCTTGCAGTTCTGCCGTGTACACAGTGTTTCTTGATTTGACTTTCAATGACCTTCTTGGTTGGATGGATATGTTGGCCAACCATGGCGGCTTTGGGGCGAAGCCCTTCACCTATAGACCCATCATTCAACATGCAGATTTGATCATGTTTGAACTAAAAACACCAGAAGGCATCCCCTAGTCTTACACCCGCCAGCTGTCCCTGCGTGTTGCAGTTTAACTCGTGCCTTCGTAGTGTTCCTCACACGGGCCACAAAACGCCGCCGCCACCGGCATATTCCTTTGCAAGTGCGTGCAGCCACTTTCTTCTTGGTGTGCATTTGTGAGTCCGTAATAAAAATGTTTGAAAACTACACAGGAATTATGCCATCTAAGGCGTTTTATGGCGGCATTGAGGCCTGACTCGAGTGTCTACTCTCAGTGTTCTAACTCAGAGTGTATTAACCATTTTTATTGAACATTTTATTAATATTTTATTAAACATTTACTTGCACTACATACTTACACATCACTGGTTGTTTGTTTGTTTCAGCTGGAAATCCCAGAGGAGGGTCCAGAATGTGGCATCTGCGAGGTGTGCATCACACAGCTGCGCAGCGCTGTCAATTTCAAACGACAGGTGCTCAACACAGAACGACAGTTCCAGAGGATGCTGGAGAATAATGCTTTTCCACGTAAGTTTGACTGTGAAATATTTTCCCTAAAAAGAATGAGTGAACAAAATGTGATGAACTGTGACTCCTACATGGCACACACTGAGCTGTCCGAATTTAAAATTATATTTAAAATTGTATTATTTCTATAAAATAGTAGATTTGATGTACAGAAATTTTGAATGTTTGTAGAAATACTCTTTTGAGCATTATTCCCTTTTTTCGCTACGCACGGATTTGGATCTACCACACCCAGGTCAAAGTTCAGCCTGTATATATTTACTAGCGGGCGCGGTCCGCGTGGACTCCCGTCCCATTGCGTGATGTCATTCAGCCTATAGCCTTTCTCAAGAAATTTTATGATTTAGTCCTTTCTGAAAGTAGGAAGAACACGCTTCAAAAAGCATATGTGATGTGTCGTCACAATGAAACACATTATTCACCAGAAAAGCATTATCAATCTAGGTATACTAATAATATGAAGCTGTAGAGTTTGTTCGAACGCGTTAATCTCGAGAACTGCTGGTTCAAATTGAAAAAATATTTTTGTTTTAGTTTTTACCTATTATATCTTAACTTTGCATTTTGTCGCAGCAAAATTGGTGAAGGAAGAATTGAGCATGGAAGCAGATGAGGACGACATACCCCTCTCGCACCTTTCTGATGACGACCATGCGCAGTCGGAGGGCTTCTCCAGTCCAGGTAAACATTTATATTTAACCGACACCAGTGGTTGAGTCACATTATGTTTGTATACTGTGTATTTATTTATTATTTCTATTATAGTATTTAAGTCTGTAGTATATAATATCAAGCTGGACTCAATTAGAGGGGAATTGAGCCGGAGAAAGTAAGGGTTAGGGAGGACAGTTTGTTCTAGGCCCGTCGGGGGTATCTAAGTTAGACATCTTTGCACCCTTTTGGGGCAAGTTCACCACAAAACAGGGAGGAACGGCGAAGATGCGCTTGTTCCTAGCCCGTAAGCAACACTTGAAACATAAAATCAGGAAATATCCCTTAAATATCTCCTTTCCTAGAGGGTGGCACAGCCTACCTACACCCTAGGTAAAAATAAATGGGTAACCGTACACCCCACTGAAATGCACAAATATCCGCACCAACCACACTAATTAATCGGTTATAACACCCTGCCGAGGTTCTAACATTGCAAAGGAAATTTACACATCAAAAATACAAACTACTAGGCATGACCAGCAAAAGATTTAAACCCGCCGGCCATGACACTACCTCCTTAGTTATTTATTTTTTCTTTTCCGACGCGGCTTCGGAACGCACAGCCTACAGATAATGGTGCGACACACTCGCGCCGAATTAAACAAATTATCCAAATTTTGTAATTATTAATAATTTAATAAATTATGTTTAATGTACGAAGGCAACAGCTAGATGGCGTTATCCGCCAATGAATCGCGCAAGCATTGCGTTTTCTCAATAAATACAGACGGCTGAGGAAGTAGGCGATTGGCACCGCCAGAATCATGAGTCCTGAGTCTGAGTCGAATCAAGAGACCAATAGACGGTGCGTTTGCTCTGCTGAAAAACGGGCATTACAAGTCTATTATTAAGTGTATTTTTGTTTGTTTGGTTAAGTTTTTGACGATTTGAAAGCACTTCGTAATTCGTTGTGGATGGGGATGTCGCCTGAGCGATAGGCCACTGCGACCATTGCTGATCTATTGTGGCCATCATCCCTTTAGAGATCGCTCTCCAGGCCAGCAGCCTTCATTGAAAGCACTTGTACACGCCCCGGCTTCGCACGGGCGCAATCAATGATATTACAATAAAAAAGGTATAGGTAGATAGGTTATGTCAGTAAGGTCAAGTTGGGTGACTTTGAATTTTAGTGTAACATTGAATCCACGTTTATGTTATGTATGGCCTATATCCAGCAGTGGACTATGACAGGCTGATGATACTGATGATGATGATGATGATGATGATTGAATCCACTCTTTAAAAACAGTAAAAGTACCTACATACAAGGGCGTACCCAGGATTTCAGCTAGGAGGGGGCAGCTCATACCTGTTTCGAAAAGATGGTCGGTTTTACAAAAAAAAAAAAACCACTTGTAAGGAAAATTGACTTCTAGGGGGGGGGGGGGGAGGCAGCTGCCCCCCCCTGCCCCTACCTGGGTACGCCCATGCCTACATACTGTTGTTATGGTTTGTTTTTTAAGCCAATCTCTCTTAGACTCAACAACATCTTTTAGTTGGAGTACTTGTCAAAAGTAACTGAGTAGTAAGAGTGGATTCACCCTGAAATTTAAAGTTACCCAACTTGACTGTACTGACGCGAACTCAAAAATTGCCCACGGGGTACGACGTAGTTAATTTGACCGTGTTATAACGTGTGAACAAGACAGTACGATTATTTACTACAGCGTAAACGAGACACACCTATACATGTTGCGCAGTGTCGTCTCAAACTGTCAACACTCAATGCTTTGCTCAGGTACACGAAAAGTTCTTTTTTAACACAAGTCACCTATCTACCCTTTATTTGTTATAATATAATTGGGCGCAATAGTATGTTAATAAACTTACATATAAACCTTTCTCTTCCAGCACTCTATCTATTAAAAGTCGGAAGCCTTAGGGTGGCTCGAACAATCCGCACTGAGCCCGCACAGTATAAACATATAGTAGAACATCTACATACAAACGTGCCATTCTCGGTTTGAATGTGTGCGTGCGCGTCGCGCGCCGTGTCGCGATTTCACGCACACGCGATTTCACGCACACGCTAGCATAAAATAGGGAGGCGGCAGTACGGACGGGCTGTGCCGCGTGTCTGTGTGCACGCTAGGCTAATAACTGCGGGCGGCATTAGATAACCTACTGTATGTTTATACTGTGGTTGCGGTGAGGCCTGTGCCCAGCAGGTCGTATATATGCCGTTTATGTTATGTTTATGTATGTAGTGATTTACTAGCATCTGTTTCCTCCCCTGCAGAATACGACGTGGCCATAAAAGCCGAGAAGGCGGACGAGAAGAAACCTCGCAAGCGCGCCAAGCCGGGCTCCTCCCGCGGCAAGCTCGCCGACGCCGAACCGCCGGCCAAACGTAAGTGGATAGCTTTCACTATCGAGGAATATTGGACTGTGTGCACGCTATAGGAGTTTAAATTGTGGTAGGAAAACTTGAACCGAAGGAAAATGTTATGTAGGGTTGTAGCTTGTAGCATGAAACCTGTCTAGGTTTTACTGGTGTGTTCTAGCATGGAGTTCCTGAGATAAAATAAAGCACTTTATTAGCTTAAAATGATACACCTGCAAAATATAAGTCATTTAACTACAGTAAAAGAACTGATTTTTTTTAGAAACACTCAAAAATAGAGCCTTTAGTGTGGCGCTTGCCCCACACAACATTATGGGTAGACTTATTTAAAGAAAGAAGCAATATTCATAAGGACAAGGAGGAAAATGTACGGGACATAAATGAAAACTTTGGTCGCCAACTTAAATTATGATATTCATCTCTTCTGATGAATATTATCTTAAACATAAAAGTGTATTTTTTTTTCAAGACAAATCGTATACACCGACATCAAATTTCATCAAAATCTAAACATTTTTAGTATACCCAGAACAAGCTTGTTATAGGGCGGTTAAATTTCAGGTTTCAATGTCATTCGCGTTTCCAAATTCTAGAAATTACGCACTGTTCTCTTCACGTGTCTCCCGAACGCAGCGTTGAACGGCGCGATCGCAGCGCTTTCTTTAGTTAGAATCTTATTAGGATTCTTTAGTTCGCGCTTTGAATTAGCACGGAAAACTAGTGGGACAATGACCTTAACCCTGTAACCTTCACAAGCACTCGGAATATTTCATTGGGGTTAAACTTTATTTCATCGGCATAAGGTTCATATTATAGTGGAAACTATTTTCCCTCTGCTTGCAAAAGGCTTAAGACAACTCGATCCAATCAACAGAGAGGCACAGCAAAGAATTCGCTTTGAGTTCTTTGTAGTACGGTAAGCAACATTTACCTGCTTTGAATTTTAGAATAAGTCATGAAATCTTCTTGTGTTCTGTTGAGATGTTTTGGGTATATTCAAAATTGATTGCTCTGTTACTATATGCTTGCTCACACATACCAATATTCCTTATAAATAGATGAGTTTCAGAAAAGCTAGTAAAAATAGTTTAAATATTCTCTCATTGAAAGTCTTATGCTTATATTTTTTATTGAATAATATATTATTTTGTTGAATTTATGAAAGCTTTTCGAAACCTATCTATTTACTATTCATTCAAATAATTTTAGTAAACTAGGTAAAATGTCTTAGGATTAAAGTAGTCATCTTAAAACGTAGCTTAATTTTAGGATCTCGTCTTTTTAACTTTTTCATCCAAATTGTCATTGAAATTATCAAAGCGATGTCATAATAAGAGCTTCGGCCATATAATCATTAATTCAGGTTGCCGGACTAACAGCGACGATTAAAATGATCCTGAACAATTACCTAAAAATTATCTTAAACGATATATTATTGCGTTGCGGTTACTTGATTTCAAGGTCAATATGAAAAACGTTGGGAGTTTTTTAGTAAAACTGTTAAACCATCACAAATCCCATCAAAAACCCATCACATCACGAAGCTAAGAATCATCAGTCATTATGGTGTGTCTTCTGGCACAAAATATTCATCACAAAAGGGCGCCCGGCCCTGTTTCGCTCAGACCGAACCACACCGAGATTCGTGTACGCGCGCATGCTTGTGTGCGTAACCCTGTTTAGCGCGCGAAGTAGGAAGCCGACCTTCTGGTTCAAATTATATGTGTGCTTCTAGTGTCATGGAATAATAACGAAAGTGTAACATTTAACAATCAAGCGACGGTGCTTGATTATTTGTTTGCAACTTTTTATGTGACTAAAATAGCGCAACCCAATTTTTATAATATGACAATCTCTACCTAGTACCTAGGACCCACTTGACAGGCTCTGCCTAGTGTTCGGATCGCTGAAAATGCTCTGAGTACCTACTTATTTTAATGGAAATCAATATTTATACGTTAAATGTCTGGGAATTTCATTAACCAGAATCACTGAATGATTAACTACAATAACGCAATTAACATAGCCAACGAGGCATTATATTTCAATGCAAAGAAACCAACATGTCTTTCTATTACTCTGCCGCTCACCATCGTTATAGTTTTCGCACTCTCTCGTTCTTGTACAGTTGGGTTTCTGTGATGTTTACTTCCAACAAACTTACTGTGGAATTGACGTTTGTCATCATCATATGAGAAATTACCCCTCAGTACCTACCTCTTCACTATTACACTTGCCAATTTGAACTAAGTCATCATTTATAGTCCGTTCTCGTTAAGAATTCAGTATTTTTTAAGTTCAATTCTGTTGCACACAAAAAAGGCAGACCCACAACCTTTGCGTTCGACAGTATGCGTTCAACTAGTCACTGTGGACTTGACTTTCTAATTGGGAACAATTTGATTGGTTAAGGGGTGTGCTAGATCGGAGGACAAGTATGAAATTACTGCATTCTTAACGCGAACGGACTATACTATAAGTCTTATTGATAAACAACAAGCAACTACAACTGTTCTGGCGTCCATATCTTAGTGTGGCCAGCATCATTGACTTCTAGAATAGCCGCTTGTAGTTTGCCCTTTGCTATTTCAACTTATACGAGTACTTTACACAACATCCATCTTTCGATTAGCGCCTATTTAAATGACCAACTGTGCCCGTGGCTCCCCCTCGTGGCATTCGGTCACGGAAAGCATTACTAGGCCACATAATATTCGCGTCAAAAGGTTCAAGTTATATTTGTACTAAAATTACTACTTAAACTTTAGTATCCTACTTCGACTGCGTGCCTGGGACGTGTATCCCAGATTTTAAGTATTACAACAATGTGTCACAATGAAGACTTGTTGAGAAGTTGATATGTGTTTCTTTCTTCCTACAATCAAGAAAGGCATTTATGCAGGCCTTCAAAATGAGATTGGCCAGCCCAGTTGTAGTTACTTCATAATCAACACTGTGCTTGTCAACCCCATATCTGGATCTCACGGCTGCTTCCGAGAGAAAAAAGTAAAATTTAAGACCTGCCTTTTTCTTCACTCTCATCTACTTACTTTTTATATGTTCAACCATTGCCTGAATTATGAATAACCCACCCTTAACTTAACTGAATAATTAGTCGTTATCCTTTATTGAAACCGTTGTTTATTGATATATTTCAAAATTTTAGCGTTAAACATGTTCTTTGACTTTTTTTTTTCTGAATGACTACTGCTGTGTGGCCTCAGATGGCCTTGTCAGCTTTACCGGACTGTTGGGTGAGCGCTTAGGGCTCTCAACCTCAATGTTCTTCGTCAGTAGCTTATGGAAAAATCTATAGTCAATGTTGACGTTTGGTGAAGTCACTATACTCATAGTTCGTTTTCAAATTGTCTTATTTACTGAACGTTGATTTAGATCAACAATGCACAGGAAAAGAGCAATATAAAAGTTAAATTAAATCATCACACGAAGTCACGATCTTGAAAGTACAAAGGCGTTTTATTTGGATCGCCACGGCTCGGACGGTGCAGGTGTCGTACTGCAAACGGACGATTACTTGATACACTGCTACAGGTTTAACCCATATGCTCTTTGAGATTTTGTTTATTTATTTTTGGAGAACAAGATTGGTACGAATACAAATGCCTAAAAAGCATTCTCTACCAGGGCTAAGCAGAAAAATATAGACGTAGTAGTGTAGACGGTGAAACAGTGTTTTCATAAAAAAATAAAACAATTGAACCATTAAAACTTAATTGTTATCTGTCTATAATACAAAAAAGTGTCGCTAAATGTGTTCCTAACTGCAACCTCAAGAACCGCTTAACCGATTTAGCTGATTTCTTTTCATTTGTGTCGGATGAAGTCGGAGGAAGGTTGTGTCGTTTTAGACAGCTTTGAGAGCTTATTTGTATTTTTGTATTTGGAGGTTTTTTAACAAGGACTCTTCGATTATCAATATTTCGCTTGTCGAAGGATCAAGACTTTACTAATCCTAAAGTTCTGGGTTATATACCAGTCGAAAGCATCCAGACCAAAAACTACGGAACATGTAAACTGTAACCTAAGCATCCTAAAAGAATAAAAAATCACAGCAAACTTCAGCTGTCTGATCCCGAAGAGAGCTAACCCTAACGAATATACAATAAGAAGACTAAGACTGGATCAAGATAATTAGATGCTCGTTTCTTGTTATAGGAACGGGAGGCGCTGCGCCGAAGCGCAGGAAAAAGAAAAAGAGAAGCGACGAAAGCGCTACCCCTGAGCGCGTAGAGCACAGAGTCAACCTCACTGCCATACTGCAGCACTCCAATGCTAGCCCCTTTAGGGATAAGACCTTACGCGGCTTCTCCTGTCTATACTGCGCCAAATCCTTCCCCACCATACACGAACTGCGCGAGCACACAGCGCAACAGGCAGAGAAGGACAAACTAAACACCATGATCGACTACAAACTGAGTTACAACCCTATCAAACTTGACATCACCAATCTTCACTGTACTGTCTGCAACCTTCCCATGAAAGATCTGAACGATTTGAAAGACCACTTGGTCGCTGTTCATAATAAAACAATTCACAAGCACATAAAAGACATTATTCTTCCGTTTCGCCTGGAGAACGGGCAGAACTTCACATGCGTCATATGCTCCGTCGTGCATATATCTTTCAAAAATCTCTATCACCACATGAGCAGTCATTACAGGAATTATTGCTGTAACAAATGCGGTGCAGGATACATAACGATAGCTGCTTTGCGGAAGCACGGCAAGACGCATGCTCAGGGTGTGTTCCCTTGCGAATACTGCGAGAAATCTTACACGTCTCTAACTAAGAAACGGAACCATGAGAAGGGTGTTCACATAGGCGGATGGCTTCGCAACAAATGTCCTCGTTGCCCTGAAATATTCGTCAGCTATTACGACAGAAGCGAGCACCTCGTCCGAGTGCACAATGAAACTCCCATAATATACCCCTGCAACGCTTGCAATAAGACTTACAAGAAGAAATTTGAACTGAACAGGCATATAAAGCATCACCATCTCCAGCAACGGAGTTATTTATGTGACAAATGCAATGCCAAATTCTTCTCAAAGCGAGGTCTCGCTGATCACTTGTCGAGGCATACTGGGGAAGAAGTGTGCTCTTGTGACGTCTGTGGTAAGACGTTCTCCCGAGCTAGAACCTTGAAAGAACATATGAAATTACACGAAGATGACAGGAGGTACCAATGTGAGGTTTGCAAGAAGACGTTCATGCAGAAATGTAGCTTGAAGAGCCATGTTCGACTACATCAGGACGATTTAGACATTTTCAAGGAGTTCGAAGACGTCAAGCATCTTATTGACAACAGAGAAATGACATTGAAAGAGATAGCTGCTGAGAATAAAAAGAAGGCGCAAGATGCTGACAAAATGAAAACGCAATTTATGTAGTAGGAGTGCAATATTTTGATTTTACTGAGATTTTAAAACTGTGTGCTAGTATGCTTGTCCATCTCATATCACTGAGTCCATTGAGAATATTTACATTTTACTAAATTTAAAAAATGATGGAAGAGTTTTTGGCTGTCTTTAAAGTGATATTCCATTACATCTGAAAATTAATTACGTCATGATATTAATGAAAGTACAGTCGTTAGGAGTACATTATCCTATATAGACCACAAATTCTTGAAATGTATTAATTAATAAATACCCTTTCAGTCCACACTATGTCCTATAAAAGCTGGTTTTTACTCAGTATCATGAGTATTCATGTTAGTTGAATAGCACTAGCACAGCTCACTACGTCACAGGTCCAGGGTTCGATTCCTATTACAAACGTTTTGCTTTTACTAGTGGAGAATAGTTAGAAGTATACGCACTATTGATTGCCGTGAGAGTTGTATAGAATTTGAGATTTTTATGTTATATAGGTTTATGTTATTTCTTCCAATATAAAAAGTCGAATACACTATGATGAAGTTTTGTAGAGTTCTTTACTATACTCTGACATTTAGTTAGAGTCAGTAAAATGTCAGAAAAGAACAAGTGCCTCTTGCAAAAATGACCGAATTAAGAAAGTCAATAATCGTTCCTTACCGATGCATTGCCACTAATGAGCCTGTTAGGTTCTCCGATAGCTCTAGATGTATGTATAGGGCTGGTTTGTCCGTTCTATTTCCCCAATGAATGTCTGAGCAAAATAAGGGAGACACTCACCTTTCGTCCGCCGCCGCCGCCGAATACGTCCCGTGCACGTCAGTTATCCCGATTATGCCGATCGGGATCAAGGTTCACCCAGGTTCACCATTCACAGTTTAAGATAATTATTAATACATCATGGCTAAGCCATTCCGAGTGATTTTTTACATTACGTCAACCCAACTGACAGACTCGCCGGTAGACAGGTGCGATACGGCGTAAGACTGCCAGTATTGGTGTCTCCACAGATAATGCCCAAACAGAGCCAATAAACAAATCACCCATTGATCGTAGTGTAGGCCCTCTACATGTACAGAGTCGCACATATCAATCTTTACATAACCATTGCAAAATGGGTCTCATCTCAACGGCATAAGGTGCCCTTATGTAAAGGTTGATGTGAGCGCCTCTGTACTATTCGTTAGTTTATTGTAAATGTAGGACAAGTAAACCAGGTGCCTATTTTGTAAGCCATTTTTATACCCTTTACTAGAACAGCAACCATCGTCGCCTAAAGCTCTTAGCAGACTAGGCAAGCACGGCAACTGCACGGCTCCAACCCAGCAATTATCTTGCCATTCAAATTTGATCCTTAAGCTGTAAAGACGCGGGCTGCGAGTTGAGTGTATAGTAGGTGTATAGAAGCGGCGAGTGCCCTGACAGATCGCTGCTGCCGTTCTCATATTATTATTGCGAAATATAGTGTACCATTCACATCTTAAGGTTCAAAATTGAATAGCAAGATAACTGCTGGGTCGGAACCGTGCTGTTGACGTGCTTGCCTAGTGAGCTACGACCTTAACTTAGGTTATTTTTGTTCCACTCAATGAGGCATACATATATTTGAGGAATGATAAAATGATCTTCCTAAAACATTTAAATGTCCAATATAGTCTTGGTAGACTGATTTACGTATGAAAGATATACGAATTTTTTTATACTTCAGTTTTTAAAAATCAAATTGGTGCAATCGTTTATGCTAAGATCATGTGAACGTGTCATTTAGTTGTATAGTTTTTATTTGAATGATTATATCTTTATGCAAAGTAAATAGATGTGTGTTTCAATAAATGATTATATTTAATCTTTCTTTGATTGCTTTCTGTGGTGTACTAACCTCCTCAGTTTACAAATGCACTAGATGTATAGTAGACGGCATGATATGCTCCCATACCCGATCATACCTATTTCGTCTATTACAAAGTATTGCAATTTGTCAAGACCAGAATAAAAATCCGGTGATGGAAAACACCGTTAAGATGCCCAAGCAACCCGGATAACGGCGGCAGGCTCACCCCTTAACAAGTTGGGTTCGCATTCCCTCTGCGTAATGTGGGCTTCTGAATGTTCCGTTCACCATGACGGCAATAATCAGTGTGCCTCTGAGCTCTGACTAACCCATTAGGGATATGGTCAATACTCAATACTCGATATATTTTTTTTTCCTAACCTGCATCATCCCACTGCTGGGCAAAGGTCTCTCCCAATCCCTTCCAAACAGTCCGATCCTGTGCCAGGCCCTGCCATTTTTTTTAAATTATTTTGGTCGTGAGAGGTATGCAGAATAAAAAACTAACCCCTTCATTCTTGAAACCTCAAACAGCCCCATAGCATCACGTTGAATTTTGTCTCTTTCATTCTTGTCTACATTTACGAGTAAGTGGCAAGACACGTCCGTCGCTAAATCAATGCTGCAGCGTTGAGTTAGTTTTTATAAAAAAAGGGGTCAATACGTAAAAGTGGTACTAAATTGGTTTTTGGTTCAGCAACCGTTGGTGATCAGTACACAGTGATTTATTTATTTATTCTTTATTGCACTCAAGTAAAGTACAAATGGCGGACTTAATGTCTAGATGCATTCTCTACCAGTCAACCACACAGTCAGACAGAGAAATTAAGGCGGTGCACTGAGTATTACTTACTTACTCCGTTGGCTCAGCTGACTTACCCGAAGTGGATTTTGGCCTCCGACACAACGAGACTCCATTCCTCTCTATTCAGCGTGACTTCAGACCAATTGTCAATCTGAACCTCCGACAAGTCCTTCACTACCTCGTTACTCCAGCGATACCTGGGTCGCCTCACCGGACGCCTTGATAGCCCTTGGATAAGAATTAAATAAATGGGGGAGCGTCGTGGTCCATGAGTTCGAATTTGACCGGAACACCAACTCTATGTTCATCACACTACTTGCGGCAATCTCCGGTGCTAAAAACCCCCTAGCTTTACGATCCTACCCGCAGTGGACCTTACAGCTAACTTGTCCTGCGGTTCAAATATATCTTATTTAATAATCTACCCATACAAGGAACTTTCGTATTCTGAAGTTGGTGAAGTAGGACCCTTGCAAAATCCCATGTTATATATAGTTGCATATGTTATCCATTTTGCGAAGATACAATTTTGTCATTTTTCGTTGAACTGTATGCGGCCATCTGCCATATTTATCAAAATAGGTGATACACGTATTCATAAAACAAGATACGTTCAGTGTTTAGTTGCATAATAAGAAGTACTGACGTGTGAAAGACTGTTTTTCTTTTATAGGTAAAAGCGGTGGCAAAAAAAGAAAACAGAAAATAAAGGAGGAAGCCGCGTTTGAGGTCGATAAGGTAGATAAGATAGCGCATCGCGAGAAACATCTCCCGGAGATGAAGAAGCAGTGGCACAACCTTACCACCCTGCTCAAGCACTCGAACGCGACACCGTTCAAAGATAGGAATGACGCCGGCTACATCTGTGCTTACTGCTTCCACACCTTCCCTGACCCTAATGTCCTACGAAGCCACACACAAAACGACCATGTCAGAGAAAAGCCCACATACAAAGCAGGCTCCGGTATGGCCAGCTTCGTAGCCTTCTTAGACATTGTCGACCTCAAATGCACTGTGTGCGACCATCCTTTCGAAAGCATAAACAGTCTAGCCGAACATCTAGTCAAAGACCACGACAAAAAATACTATTTGGGAACCACAGATTACTTTCAACCTTTCAAATTGTCGAATGAACAGCAAATTAACTGCTGCCTCTGCAACGAAGTTTTTCACAATATGAAACTATTGATGCAACACATGAACATACATTACAGAAACTTCATTTGCACGACTTGTGGCGCTGGATTCGTCAACAGCTTCCGATTGAACAGACATGAGACAACTCACGGCAAGAAAAAGTCCAGTTTTCCCTGTCGCCATTGCGGGCAAGTCTTCGCCGCTGAGTCTAAAAGGAAAGCTCACGTTAATACAGAACACAAGGGCATCGCTGGAGATAGTGTCTGTCAAATATGTAAATCTAGGTTTAAGAATTACTATCAGAAGACGAGGCATATGATGCAAGTGCACAACGCTGAAGGCATCAAATGTGACATGTGTGAGAAGAAGTTCAATTTAAAGTCCAATTTAATGCTCCATATGAGAGGCGTGCACTTGAAAGAGCGTCCGTACGAATGCTCCGTATGCAGTATGGGTTTCTTCATAAAGCGGCATATGCTAGGGCATTACATGGCGACACATACGAACGAGAGGAAGTACAAATGTGATATTTGCGGCAAAGCGTACGCGACGCAGAACAGCCGGGGCAAGCATATGAAGAAGAACCACGGGATATCAAAAAGTACGATGATGGCGCAGAATTTACCCAAGTGCAACCCATAGAGACAGAAGTGCGAACATTCGGTAAAAAAAAGTGTGATTTTCATTTTAGTAATCTTGCATTGTAAGGAATGAAGAGACTTAAAATATAAAGTGAACATCGATAGGAGGAGATATCAGGAAGCGTGATGCAAGTTTCAGCTGTGACTGAATCGTTAACTAAGTTTTTTGACAAATCACCGTATTATTGAAAATTTTGTCTTCTTTTTTCGCAAAGAGTTTCGCATCCAGTGTGTTTCAACTATTCCATGCCGGAGGTGCATTCCGTTGCTTCTGCCTTCAAGCCGCTTATTTGTGTCTAGGGCGGTATTGAAACTCGAAAATTCTTTGGTGTTCATTGAAATGAAACGGTCTCATAGTAACGTGATGTATAATGTAGTTTTGTGTAAGTATATTTATTTGAATAAGTGTAAATTACCAGAAATAATAATTGTATATGACTTAATCAGCTTTAATGAGCGACAGAAATCGACTAATCAACTAGGTATTATTGAAACTTGATTGCCAATATCCGATATCAGTCTATAATTTCTACTTCTAGGTGGATTAAGGTCACTGACAGGTGGTTTATTTAAGGTTCTATATAAACCGTTAAACAGTTTCTTTTTAAATACCCGATTGTTGGAGAGCTCGTTATCTATTTAAGCAAAATTTAGCAATTGAAATCAATTTATTGCCTATCAGTATTAAGTGTATACTTGAAGTTTTTGATAATGAACTTATATTTATCTTGATATATTTTAATTAAATCGAAATAAGCAATGTAAATTGTGTTTTTTTACCCTGTTCTTGTTGGTCAGACAGAAAATAATCTCCACAACCAACCAATAATACAGATTCTTATATGCATTGGGCATTATGCTCTGAGATGCCAAGTGTCAGCCAAATCTATATTAATATTATAAAGCAGTTTTTCTTCTTTGGCTGAACGCGATCATTTCAGAAACTACTGGTTCGAATTGAAAATAAAACTTTTTTGTTGCATAGTCTATGAAAGAGCTAAGGCTATTTTACAAGTCCATCTTTTAAAGTACATCAACATGATTATACCTATTCCTCATCTCAATTAGAACCCTAATAATCCCAATTATTTCTTAAACAAAATTAAGATTGATATAGTGATCACAATAAATGGACTTATCCGCCGGGCATGAAGAAGATACAGCGCAAAGACTTGGGTAACAGAATTCCACGCCGGTGAAGTTGCGGGCAGCTAGTTACAGCATGAAGCCAAAAAAAAACCACAGCATACCGCATAGTTTGCATAGGGGCCGTGAATAGACAATATGACACTGTAATATGGTTTGTAGGGATAGGTATCGATGATTTTAATTATATATTTTTCTTTATAGGTAACGGCAGCAATACGGCCAAAGTAGGTACTGTAGATCCATCTGTAAGTATATTATTCCAACTTCTCACGACTGAAACAAATAAAAAACCAAATATAAGAAAACAAGAGATTAAGAAAGAGCCGGCAACAAACAAAAAAACAAAAATAAGTGAACAAGAAATTATGAAAGACCCGGAAACAAACACAACAAAACAAAATAATGTGAAGGAGCAGCAGGATAACAGAAAAGTTATTGTGAATAAAAACTTAATGTTCAAAGAGGGTGTTAAGAAGAATAATGTTCGGGACATAGACAAACATCTACAAAATATTAGAGAGATTCTGTTGTGTACTAATGGCACTCCCATAAGAAACTTTGACGGTCTCGGATACACATGTTGTTTCTGCTACCAAGTATCGTTTCCGACCTTACCAGAATTAAAAAAACACACGTTAACGACTCATACTGATACTGAAAAGGAAAATTTCGGAATTAGCTCCAAAATAGCCACATATTCAGTAAAACTCGATATCACGGGCTTTCAGTGTTTATTATGCCGAAGCGAAATTGATTCATTAGAAAATATGATGAAACACTTGTCATCCGACCATGGGAAAAACCTGAACTTTGATGTAGACAATCACATCCTTCCCTATAAGTACGAAGATGGACTATTCCCATGTGTTCTCTGCCCGAAAAAAATCGAGCATTTCAAAGTTATGATGGAGCATTTGAGCTCGCACTACAGGAACTACATTTGCAAGATTTGTGGAGCTACCTTCATAACGTACCAGACCTCACGAGCGCATATGGCCCGCCACGTGCGCGGAGAGTTTCCATGCAAGAATTGTCCCAAAGTATTCGACACAAGAGTGAAAAGAGAAGCGCACGAAAGATTACACGCTGGTACAACAAAGCGGAACAAATGTCCTATCTGCTTTGAAAAGTTCGATACGTACCCCAAAAAGACGAACCATATGGTCAAAGAGCACGGAACCGAGAAGATGTATTACAAATGCAACGCGTGTGGCAAGTCTTTCGCAACTAAAGGTATTTTGCGAACACACACAAGAGAGTTCCATTTACTGGAGAGGGGACATGAGTGTCAAATTTGCAACAAGAAATTCTATTCCGTAAATCAATTAAAGCGTCACTTGTTGTCGCACACAGGTATAAAAGAGTTTCAATGTGAGGTGTGTCAGAAGTCATACGGGCGGAAGAATACGCTTCGTGAGCACATGCGGATTCATCTGGACGAAAGGAGATTCAAATGCGAGCACTGCCATCAGGCGTTTGTACAGAAGTGCAGCTTGAAGAGCCATCTGCGTACGCATCACGGGATAGTAAGCAGTAACCCTTGAAAGCATTCACACACAAAGGTTATTCACTTACAAAAGCTATTAGGACGCTCTCTTGACCAGATGTATGGTGATTTACCTGTATATTTTTCACATTTTCTTTTCGCCAGCTATATTATTCTGCTAACCTTCATAGTTGACTGGTCGAGAATGCCTTGTTGGCGTTAAGTCCGCCATTTGTATCAATTGCTGTGCAATAAAGAATAAATAAATAAGGGTTGTTAGCAGGAAGTGCATGTATCAAGCTAAAGCCCTATCATCTGTTCAACGGTGCACATGAGAAGCTTAGCCCAGCTTCGGACTATTTTGTGTTAATGATGATTGGACGAACAAAAGTCGTCGTTCCTCGCCGACCCGACTACTCTATTCGTACTGACCTGTCAAAATTACGCAGAAATCATGTATGACACGATAGTTTCCCTTAGAAAATTCTTAAAAAAAGCAGTACCTACAGTATAAATCTATCTTTCAAGGTTAACTCACTATAACCGTTTTAATAGTTATCACAGTTCTGAAGTAATATATTTTTTGCGGAGGTGTTTTTAAAACCATAATAATAATCCTTAATCAAATAAATACGTTCTTCGTCAAAAGTATTTCATTTTGAACAAAAATACCCTCAACGTCATTAGTTTTAAAACATGAGTGAAATACGTATGGTGCAACTGAAACTGTCAACACTCTAACCCAGACACATGCCTTTGCGCTAGGTTTTCTATTTAACTAGCACCGAGAGGAAGAAATAACACGAAAACAATAGTAACATAAATTCGATAAATAGTGTTAACTACAGTGCAGCATATATTTTTTTATTAAGTTGTAAATTTTTGATTTCACATTGATTTAATAATTTTATGAAATCTTTGCTATTCTTTGTTTTCTGTTTATTCACTATGTTCGCCGAAAGGATTTTAATTATGTTACTGAGTAAATCACCCGAATATTGATCTAATAATTCAGAAAACGTGACATAGTGTTGACTACCAGTCCAGAAGGTGAGGATATTGCAAAATAAACCAATATAATTCCACTTTAAAGTTTTATATTTCCCTTTCCATCCTTTAAATTCACAATTGAATTACAGCAATTCAGTACTTACGTCTATAAACATAAATTATAGAGCAACTACAACACTTTCCTGTTTATTTACTATTCTCAGCCTTTAGTGAAATATAATTTTATTAGAATGCATCTACTTCGCGCGTACGCGTTTTTCTCCATGACATTTCAACAGTGCTTTTTTAAAAACCATGCTCCGTTCAGAAACGGTAGTAAAGTAATGCTTCGTTTAGAAACGGTATCCATGAAGTGACATTTGCATAATCGATAAATTAAATAATGATCGAATAATCTAATAAATGTTGATATTTACTAATAAAAGCTAACAGCTCGGCCTTCCTGCTCAAAGCGCGTCCTCGCGCTTTTGTTTAAACAATGGCTAGTCATTAATTGATAAAATTAATCATTTTTATACATTTTGAATCTAATAATACAATATTATTTGAAATATCTCAGCCAAGATTAGGATAACAATTCTATTAATTAAGATACACAATCCGTAGTTCATCTATTCCTAAATAACAATCTAGCAGACATACAATTATCCAACGCTAAGTGTAATCTCTACCAGAAACAAAGTATTTCAATGTGTTATTCTAGACACAGTGATATTATAATACTAACAAATTCATTTATTTCGACCGGCAAGGGATCATAATATTGTTAAGACATTACATACAATAATAATTAACAATTTGATAAACAAAGAAATCATTCATTTCAGAAATCATTAAACATCATTATTATCATTACATCACAAATAACAAACCATTACAAACAATTAGGTTCAAAGAATTTATTCACATAAAAGCATGGCCTACGTAAAATGTGAACAGGTAAATACAATTTAGTTCCAACATTTCAGTGCGAGTGGCTCCGCAAGATACAGACCAAGATAATCTAAATACAATAAGTCACATAGACATCAAAAATATTACCAATTATGTCCAAACTATATCAATTATTAAAATAAATGGTTCATATTATACAATTACTAAACAAATTACTATCAATTACTAATTATACAGTCCATAAATTATTACAATTCCCATCTATCAGTATCAGTTATCAATATTAAATAGTCAATAAATAAACAACAAAATTTTAACAACAGTCGGTGCTTAAATCGAAAGATTTTAATCAAGTCAATTGCAAATACAAAACCATCACATTACAAATCTCAGGATCTAACTGGCTGTCAAAACCACATTAACATTGTATTACATCATATTAGTTTCTACTTAATTTGTACAAAGCAAACCAGGCATAAAATAAAATGTTTAAAGAACATTAACAGTTTCAATAAAAAATGCTTAAAATACGTGCCTAATATCCATAATACTGACTGAAGCAACTGTCCAAAAATAGATCTACTGACAGTAGAAATCAAAATTTTAAATAAGTCAATCAACAACTTCTCTGTCTCTCTCTAAATCCCTACTAAGTCAAACATAGTTGCATTTTGCCAACCAGCCTTTATTTCTGCCATGCCTGCTGGTTATCTGGGTGTCTTCAATTACATTTTTCATTAGGGAGGGCTAGCCCTTGATAAGACATTGATTGATAAGAGCCCTGGAATTTATCTACTCATTTCTGAGATTCGCCATCATGAGGCATCAACTTTCAACACGCACTAAATCCTGAAACTTCCCTCTCATCCCATTGACTATTACTCTAATTCCTTTACCGTCCAATCCGCTCGCTGATGGAACCCCCTACCCTCATCCATGAGGCCATTCAAATCCCTTCCCATTTTTAAGTCCCGTGTCAAAGCACACCCTCCATCACCTTGACCCAATGTCCCTCCCTTAACCACCCAACGCAATAATCCTGTTAATCCATACCATATTGCCTGTATTCAATTTATGTAGGTATATGCAAGTTTATTATTTTGCTCGCAGCACTTGTATGTATGTCTATTTTATAATTAGAAAACCAAATTTTGCCTTTATATATTCATATTATCCCTTTAATAACCGTCTTGCGCCACCGCATCTACTTCCTTTTCCAGTTTCTCTACCTGAAGGTTGTCTGGAAGAGATCGCTCTTAGCGATAAGACCGCCTGTGTTGTACATTCCAAATATCTTTAAGCATCGTTATATAATTTATTTTCTTTGTGCAATAAAGTATATTTTATCTTAGCCCTCATTTTATACTTCTTCTACCCTGGTAACCTACCCTTATTGAACTTAACAGTGTCTTTGAGCTTCCTTTATATTTTCACGCGCTATATCTCTCATGCTATCCAGCTCTTTCTGACTACTTACTTTAGCGGTTTCAGAAATGATAGGACTCAAAACCTCTTCCGTTCCACTAGTGATATTGAAGCCAAACAACAACTCATAGGGACTTCTCTGTGCTGTTTTGTGCACTGCGGCGCTAATGCCAACCCAGACATCAGAAACACGTATACATGCACACACACACACACCTACACCTCACCTGCGCACACCAATATCACAGTTAATGTTTGTTTACCTTGCCGTTGCGTTGAGAACGCAAATCTGTCATTTTCCTGTTTTTTTTTATTCCTATGTTTATTTAATACAATACATGGTAGATGTCAGCCAGCGTGTACCTTCCAGCTCTCAGGCAAGAACCCGCAGAGCAGGTCAGGGCCGAAAACCAGCGTCACCCAGAATCCATACTTCCGCGGCAGCATATGCGAGCCCCTTCACCTCTTGTCCAATTCTGCCCTTTTATCCCTTTAATGTTTTATAGATTTCATAAGAACCCGTATCGGACAACAAATTTATTTTCCCTCCCTCTTTCAAATACAATTGTCCCAAGATCATCTTTATTTTATGTGCCAGTTGAAAGTGCATCTAAAATAGCAAGATTGAATCTTTCGACTCGCCCGTCTGCTTTCGGTGTTACGACAGCATCAATAACATGCTTCATTCCATAAATTCAGTGAACTCACCAAAGTAAGAAAACAATACCGACCATTACTTTAGCAAATTTTGCAAAGACAACCCCTCACCATCATTCAATGTCTCACCGCAGCTAATCCGATCACCTATACCTCCAAGCACACTTAGATCGGGAACATACCCATACCAAACCCAAGTTCTCGAGCCTTACTAATCCTAAATGCACATGGTTGACCTCATTGCTCAGCCTATCATCCTTACTTACACACACACTCATGCAGTTAAACTCTGGAACAAGCTTCCTATTACCATTCAGGAGTGTCGCACTGTAGGATCCTTCAAAAAAACATTTACAAACTGCTTGAGTTGCAACAGAACATTATCCACAGTGCAGTTGCATTCGCACACACTACATTGTATCAGTAGGTATAATATGTGTTTCACTATTAAAATTATTATGAATTCATAAATGTATATTTATTCTTTTTTTTTGACTTCTTTAAAGTATAGTTGTCTTTAAGGCTCACTCCTCTGGTGTATACACAATATTCAGATGCTTTAGCAATTAAACTTCTGGCTTGCACGCAGCCGTCTTGTAGTCCCAATTAATTACATATCCTGTCACCTTGGTCCGCCGGAAGAAATCTCTTTTTAGGGATAAGCTCACCTACACTTCTACTGTCCTAAATATTGTCCATTGTAATTGTCCTTTTGTGTACAAACTAATAAATATATAAAATATATGCAACGATCCCAACATTTTTTTAAATCAAAATGTATTTGTCATTTCAAGTATTGTTTGTTGTACGTTAAGTTTCCTGTATTTCTACCCTGTCTCCTGTTTGTGTTTCAGCTTTAATGGTATCAGTGCTTACTTTATTTCTATAGCAAACTAGAAGCCTCGGGGCTAACATGCACGCCGCGAGCAAATCCGAGAGAGCAAACAGCCAATCACAGGTCGACCCGCCATTTCTCCATTCTCTCTACTGTTGCCAACATGGTCGCCCATGTCAGACCTGAAACATTGTATGGAAAATACGGACCTCTCGACAAGCCCCAACATGGCACCTCCGTTCCATCACGAATACATCGATCCCTGACACCTCCGTTGACCATATCTCTCGTCGATCAGAAGGGCAGACGAGAAGCGACGAGATGAGTGAAATTGTATGCAAAACCACCAAAATACATCGCATGGAGGCCCTTCAAAGAAAGAAATCGATTAAAACACACGCCAATACCAAAACGACACGACACAACCTTTCAGAACTCTGAAGGACACCACAACTCCGAAACCTGCCCACCATCACTAGAGCGAACCATAACGGGGCCGCAACACAATCCCACTCCCATCGGTGGGCAACAGCCATCCACTATTAAAGATAACATTACAAATATTAAATATACAACAACAAAATGACAACACCGTACCACTCCTATACGGATAGTAAGCCTCACAGATGGCGCCACCAAGCCCGAATTAAAAATTCTTCAATTTAAAAAAAACTTTGACAGCCGTTGTCTAAACACCCGATTACGGTTGCTTTTACCATTTATAATTAAAAAGCAACCTTCACACATCAATAAATCCCCTCAACGAACACAAGTTCCACTATGCAAACAAAAAGCATTCGAGAATACAGTGAGCAACTTCACTCGCGCGAGATGGCGAAAGATGGCGCACGCGTGCCGGGTATACGAGTATAGTCGAAACACTTGGAAGATGCTCGTTTCGAACACAAAATCAATGTGAAGACGAAATATCTCTTTTACCCGTCATGATCCATGCAGCAACAAAATATCCTTCCCAACCCGAACTGAGTCCTAGTGTGAAGCAACTTTACAAGCGTCACCAGAAAAATACAGAGTTTACAATCTTTCCCTCCGAAAAATGGCAACTCTGCTATATCGCGCCAGCAACGAAGTTACACCCGCGAAAGACCGCGAGACGGCTAATTTATCGATGTTGCGCATGTTAGGCCCGCTGATGCCCTATTCTATCACATAGAGAACATTTGACTAAAGGTTCGACATACTTAAAACTGGGATGACCAAGTTCATTGCGTTCATTAAATATTATCATTATCTTTAAATGGTTTTGAGCTAAGGGGGCGATTCATCGGGTTATTCTAAAAGTCATCCCCATAGTTCCATAGTTTTCTCTATTTTGACCCACTTTGATAGTGCGGTCATCAACCCCATACAATCAATCAACGCTTGTCTGCCATGAATTTTGAACCTATTCAACAAATTCAATTTCATATAATAATAGTGTTCCCTAGATTCGCCATACTTGGCACGCTTAGCGAATATCCCCGACAAAAATTTGGCGTAATCCTTTCGGCAAGGGAACAATTCTATAAGCTTTTGCTACTATTCAGTCCACGAATGCAAAAGAGTGGGTAAACACGCACCTTGTAAACATGTTTTTGCTACTCCTGATAACTTTGGGAGAGCGTAGTAGGATTTCCTTCTCGACCCACCCATATATTACTAAACACTCTTCAATTTTAGTCAACCAGACTAGAATAGTAGTATAGTACTTCCTCATGGGATTAAACTCTGGTATGACATAAAGGTTAAAAGTTAATTTAAGTTTATCCAAACTTTTGACATTCTGCAAATTTGACAAAAACATATCTAAAAATCATTAGTGTCCAAATTCCTTCCTTCTCTTCTTCATTCTAGAAACTGACAGAGACTCACCTGTAATTGAACATTCACTCCTGTACCTCCTTTGCTTAGATTTGCGCTCTTTATCCGTTCCTCTTTTTGTGTTTGTTCCTTCTGTACTGATCATCGAATGAGCCAGCTGATTCCATTCCTAGACTGTCTCTTCTCCTATTCCTACATGATTGCAGTATCCTTCCTGCAGTCCTTGATGTCAATTTAATACAGTCAGTCTGTTCATCCAAATATATCAATGTAGAACATTTGAAATTATTCCTCTGCCGTCTGACCTGGGCATATCCTTGCTCAACCTGAGCATCCGTTGGCACTCTAACCTGGGTATATCCTTGCTCTCTAACCTGAGCATCCGTTGGCCCTCTAACCTGGGCATATCCTTGCTCTCTAACCTGAGCGTCCGTTGGCCCTCAAACATGGGCTCACCTAAGCCCTCAAACCTGGGTTCACCTAAGCCCTCTAGCCTGGGCTTTCAATTTTCATCCTCATAACACAACAGTCCTTCTCCTCGACTGCGGTTCTCCTTTTCCATAATCAGGGTATCTGAAAGACTTTAAAAGCTTAGTATGTTTCTATAATTGAAGATTGTCAAGGTTTTTAACTTTTATTCAATATCAAACTCTGACAAAAATTAAAAGTTGTCTTGCTGTTTAAAAAGTCAAAACTTTTATCCACATGTAACAACCAAGTTGTGATTAAATTCTTATTTAAAGTAATTAGCCAATTAGACTAGGGTCTAAAACATTTTACTATAATTATCAGTTTCAAATAAATTAAATAGGCAAATAAGGCATTGAAAGATTCAGACTGAAAATGGTATTCTGATGCAACTTAAGTTGTCTTTACTCTTTGTTCTGTGATGAATTAACCAACAAAGGGTAAATGGTTATTATTTTACCCTCTGACCTTATTTTGACATTTATAGAACAACAAAAAAAAATATGTATATGGTCTTCAAACTAAGTCAAGTAAGTCCAATCCAATTTGTTATATATTCATATATCCATATCCATATTCCTCTCAAACTTTGTTTTCTCTCATTCAGGTTTTTGTAGTGTAATCTTTGTAATGCAGTGAAACAAGTTCTGTTTTGTTTACTAGGTACAGCCTCGACATTGGTCGACAAAAAAAAATATTTTACTTAGCTGTGGACGTGAACGTTAAAAGAAAATTGAATTCTTTTACGATCCCACTTCTGAACTGTTGACTACCAGTCCAGAAGGTGAGGATATTGCAAAATAAACCAATATAATTCCACTTTAAAGTTTTATATTTCCCTTTCCATCCTTTAAATTCACAATTGAATTACAGCAATTCAGTACTTACGTCTATAAACATAAATTATAGAGCAACTACAACACTTTCCTGTTTATTTACTATTCTCAGCCTTTAGTGAAATATAATTTTATTAGAATGCATCTACTTCGCGCGTACGCGTTTTTCTCCATGACATTTCAACAGTGCTTTTTTAAAAACCATGCTCCGTTCAGAAACGGTAGTAAAGTAATGCTTCGTTTAGAAACGGTATCCATGAAGTGACATTTGCATAATCGATAAATTAAATAATGATCGAATAATCTAATAAATGTTGATATTTACTAATAAAAGCTAACAATAGTAATTTGAAACCGTGAATTGTCAACCATGTCTGGGTTGTAAACTGCTACATATGAGTACGAAAGTTAAGGTTTTGGTCGATTATAATGCCTAAGGATCTAATGCACGTGAAATTGACAAGTTTTCGACAAATACATTGGGGTTACTCGAGTGACAATTGAGTGCTATATACCAATTAATTAAGTTAGTTGGTATTTTGATGAAAAGGTATTTTACTAAATAGAAAACGAGCAGTTCTCCGAGATGATTTATGGCACCGAGAGCGGAGAGGGTTCGACATACATACTACTCGGCTACTGTTCGGCTTACATGTTTGCGGATGACCTGTGTACCTACGCTCCGCGCCGGCACTAATCTCGCGGAGACGTAGTCGTGTCACTTGGTATAATATACTACTAATAGACTACTCGTTCTATTATAAAGAACTGTGTGATTTAATAAATAAATAATAATTAATAAAGCTCCGCCAAATAAGTCTTGCTTGGTTGCTGCGTGGCGTTATCTGCCACCGATGTTGAACATCTGTATCAGGCGCTCGCGGCGTTGGTAGACCATGGTTTAGTGGCCACGTACTTGGTCAATCACCTTCCTTTTGTTTGTAGGGTATCGATGATTTTAATTATTTTTTTTCCTTGTAGGTATTGGCAGAGATACGGGCAAAATAGGTACTGTAGATCCACCTGTAAGTAAATCATTAAACATTCTTGAGCCTGGAACGGAGACTAAGAAATCGCCAAAGGATCACGGGAAAATGACAAGAGAGGAAAAGTCAATAGCTAAGAGGATGACTGAAAGGAAAAATGCTCGCGAGATGGAGAAACATCTACAAAATATTAGAGAGATTCTGTTGGGTACTAATGGCACTCCAATAAGATCTTTTGACGGTCTCGGATACACGTGCTGTTTTTGCTACGAAGGCTCGTTTTCTAGCTTACCAGAATTGAAAAAACACACGTTAGCGACACATACCGATTGCGAGAAGAAAAATTTCGCCAACAATTCACTAATATACAGTTATTTAGTAAAACTCGATATCACGGGGTTTCAGTGTTTACTATGCCGAAGCGATATCGATTGTTTAGAAGATATGATGAAACACTTGTCATCCATACATGGGAAAAAACTGTACATAGGTATAAAAAATCGCATCCTTCCCTTCAAAAACGAAAATGGTCATTTCCCATGTGTTCTCTGCGTAAAAAAATTCGCCAGTTTGAAAGGTATGATGGAGCATTTGAACTCGCACTACAAAAATTACTCTTGCAAGATTTGTGGCGCCACTTTTGTAACGGAACGGAACTCACGGGTTCATAGTGCCCGTCACAAGCGCGGAAAGTTTCCTTGCAAGGAATGTGCCAAAGTATTTGATACAAAAGTGGAAAGAGAGAAGCACGAGGGATCACACCCTGGTGTTAAAAAGCACAAATGTCCCACCTGCCGTCAAAAGTTCGAGAGTTATCACAAAAAGATGAAACATATGGTGGAAGACCATGGAAAAGAGAAAGAGAAACCACTTATGCAACGATGCAACGCATGCGACAAGTCTTTCCCTACTAAAAGTATGCTGAGCGCACATACAAGGAGATACCATTTAATGGAGAAGAAACATAAGTGTAAAATTTGCGATAAAAGGTTCTTCGCCTTAAGGGATTTAAACCGACATTTGGTGCGGCACACAGGTACAAAAAAGTTTCAATGTGATGTGTGTCAGAATTCGTACGGAACAAAGCATGCGATTTATAAACACATGCGGTATCATCATCTGCACAAACAGAGGTTCAAATGCGAGCACTGCGACCAAACGCTTAGACACAAAAGCACTTTGAAGAAACATCTGCTTTCACGTCACGGAATCGTAGTCAGTAACACTTAGAAGCTTCTGGTTATTGACGTACAACAGCCAATAAGACGCTCCCTGACCAGGAGGAGCGACATAATGTGAAGGGTTGTTGGCAGGAAGTGGATGCGTCAAGCTAAAGACGTATCTTCTGTTCAATGGTGCACAATGATGACCCTTGCCCGGCAACAGACTATTTTAGATCTGACTTAAAAAATGCTATATAGCTTAGTTCTTTTCTCTCAAACGACCTCAGTCGCAAAGAAATTGTATTTTAAAGATAACTCACCACGAGTATAGTGAGTTTTGGAGCCAACTGGAATACCATACCCGATCTGTCAAGGTTAGGCAAAAATCATGTATGACGGGATTGTTCCTCTTCAAAAGTTCCATTATTACTCCAGGACAATATAAATCTAATCCTTTAAGTTCGCACTCTGAAACCTTTTTAGTAGTAATCAAAATTCCAACATATTTTTCCATCTGCGACGTTGTTTTTGTAAACATGAAATTAATGCTTATTCAAATAAATACGTTCTTCATTACAAGTATTTCATTTCTAACAAAATTGCCCATATGCCATCATTTGAAACATGAAGATCTTGAGATATCATCATTTTTAGTAAAAGGGAATATTCATTCAGTTTTGGTTGAATTTAAGATGGATCTTGTTTTCCGAAATAATCTATTTTATTTTCTCATTTTGTTTTTATCTAGACGTGTGCGTGTGAATGTGTAAGTGCGAGTGTGTGGGGTAGTTATAGGTTCTAGATCTAGAATACAGGATACCTACTATACACTCTACACAGTTGCCCATTGCATTATTTTCAATTTCATTATTATTTTATTATTCCATACCTATTTTATATGTATTTTTTTTTTTTTTGGATGTTGCCTCACTCCAGGACTAAAGGATGTTGTCTCAGACTGTCACTCGTAACATTTTTCCTGCTACCTTGGTCTACTGGAAGAAATCTCTTCTTAGAGATAAGCTCACCTGTACTTTTGCTGTCCTTTAAACTGTCTATTGTAAATTGTCTTTTTGTGTACAAACAAATAAATAAATAAAGTAACTACAAGGTTTTTGGATGTCGACTGACTGGTCACTGGGACCAGTCTGAGAACCAGCACTGGGCTATGTCTATTACCGCGCTGAGACCGTACCGTTACCGTAATGAGTACCAACTCATTGCCAGCAAATTTTCTAAGTAGCTCTGTTTGATTTGATTATCTCTTCGTATTTGAATGCAACTATTTTGTAACTTTTGTAACCGCCTGAATTGTACAAAATAACGTCCTCTTACCAAAACTCTGTTAAATGTATTTTTGTGCAATAAAGAATATTTATTATTATTATTATTTAAGTTTTCTATACATATGTATATCTCAGCATGTAATACTGGTTTTAATGAGTTACACGTGCCTAAGCCAAGTGCAAATCATGGTATATATGTCACCGGAAAAAATTATAAATTTCCTAGGAAATTTCGTAGGATTCTAAACGAGAGATAAATTGTATTATTTTAAATAGAATAGAATAGAAAAATGTTTATTTGGTACCCCAAAAACAAAAAAAATAAATAATAATAAGTGGGCAGTAACCAAACGCCATGTGCGCTCTGATTGGTCGAATAAGTCACGTAATAATTATAATTTGCGGCTAACCCTTCGGCGATGAGAAACACCGATAAAAAACCCAAGCAACCCAGATAACGGTGGTATGCTCGCCCCTTTCCACTATGGGTTCAAATTCCCTCGGTGAAATGTGGGCTTCTGAATGTTCCGTTTGTTCACCGTGACGGGAACTCTGCGTGCCTCTGACTACTCCATTTGGGATATTATGATCGTGAGGGTGTGCTACGTTTTGTATGTTATATTTTATAAGTGCCCGTGGCGCAGTTGTGACAGTGATCGGCGACGATCGCTGTTGTAAAGCAACGCACGCCGGGTCGGGAATGGGATGGGTGACCACTACGACCAAAAATTTTGTGATCTGTATTTCGGGCATCTCCGTGCTTCGGAAGGCAACGTTAAGCAGTTGGTCCCGGTTGACGTCGATAGATGTCAATTGTTAAGCCTAGTCAGAGGCCCTCGGGCGGCTTGATACCATCTGACATTAAGGTTGCTCACTAACCTTAAACCCCTCCAACAATCCGCACTGAGCCCGCGTGTTGGAGTATGGCTTGTTCCACCTCATAATTGGTTTGAGGCCTGTGCCCAGCTGTGGGACTTATATAGGCCGTTTATGTTTATTATTTTTATAAGTGTATTTCATTTTTTTATAAACTTTTTGATATCGTAAAACAAGATTTCTGCTGTTTTATTTTGATGAAGTAGGGGTTATCAGCCTATTATTATATTGTAAAAAGTAACCCATTAAACCTACCGAGTTTCAAAGTAAAATTCCAGTCAGTTAAGTCATCGAAACTGATGAATGTTCAGTTTGGCAAGTCTGATTGTACCATAATCTATGAACACTAGCATTGCTACTGTCAACATCGACCAATCAGAGAGCAGTGTGTTATTTTCCGTAATTTATAAAAGCGTAAAATTAAAAGCTCTTCTGTGATTAGTCGAACCGTTTAGTATCTTACGAATAGATATCCGTTAGTTTATAAATTTCCCTCGAGTCGTCGCAAATTGATTAATTTCCTGAAATGTGGGCGTAAAATAATACAATTTATCTCTCGTTTAGAATCCTACGGAAGTTGATAAATTTCCTAGGAAATTTATAAATTTACGGTTTTTGTTATTTTCCGGTGACATATATGTATGGATCATGCATGACAAGTATTATATTATTATCTTTTATTGTTTTTTGGCAATAAATATTTTTCAATTTATTAAAGTTTTCACTGGTTTTACAACTACTACTGCTACGTAGCTACTATTCTTCACTATGCCTGGCAAGTATTACTATAATAACGGGTGCGGCAATTGAACTGTCCATATTAAAAAAATAAATATTTTTATTTACTTTGAATATTTATTAATATATTCTTTACATATGAAAATAAAAGGTCCAAAATTATATTCTTATTTATTCTCATGGAATACAACCGCCTTTAGCCTTCACTACAAGCTTGAGTCTCTTTCTTAATGAATCGCAGGCTGCTCGAATAACGTCGTCATTTAAACGGTTCCATTCTCGTGTAAGAGTAGTTTTGAGCGCCTCCACTGATGTGCGTTTTTTAGCTAAGGCCTTCGCCTGTAAAACACCCCAAATACATAAGTCTAGAGGGTTTAAGTCGGGCGAAGACGACGGCCACATATCTCGGTCGATCAGCACAGGAACGTTCGCTTTCAACCAATTTTGCGTCCCAGTTGCTCTGTGCGATGGCGCCGAGTCTTGCTGGAACGTCCAACGCTCCGAACCAAATGTCTTGCGTGCCCACGGTATCAATCGTGTTTTCAAGACTTCATTTTGATAGATTTGTTGATTTATTTTGGCTTGGTTGCGACCCATTGGGAGAAAAACAAGCGGAGAACGTCCTTTTTTGGACACCGCCGCTCATACCATGATTTGGTCGGCTCCTTTTCGTCGAGTGACTCTCAGTCTCAGTTCATCTGAATGATCGCTGACACGTCCTTTCAACCACACACGTTCATTTTGTTTGTTAAGAAACTGCTTAACACAGAAAGTTTTCTCATCTGAAAATACCAAGTTGGGAAGCTCGCCAGTGTCGAGCAAGCGAATCAGCTCCTTTGATCGGGCCAGTCGTTTGCTCTTTTGCAAAGCAGTGATTTCTTGCGAAAAGTTTTTTTTTAATGGTTTAACCTTAAGCTTTTCCTTTAATATACGACGAACGCTGCGGTCGCTCACCTTAAGATCCTGGGCGAGCTGATTTGCTGAGCGCTCTGTATTTCTGCGTAAACGATGTCGCACCTTTTCGACAACTGCTGACGCCGTTGCAGTACAGCGTCGACCGCCCCCGTAGCGTTTCTTAACACTCCCAGTCTCGTTAAATCATTGGATAGTACGACGCACAAATTTTTCGTTCAATTGAAGATTTGGTAGCGCTCGACGAATGTCGATGTTCGATTTGCCCTCCAAATAAAGAGCAATCACTGAATTGCGTTTTAAATCCATTATTTTAAAATTGTAACGTTTCTTCTCACGACCGAATAGTTTTGAAGTAAGTAGATAATGTGTCACAGATTATTTTTCAAATTTTTGCCGCGTTCGATTCAGTAGTTCGAATTTTAAAATAGTTACAAGGAGACGGACAGTTCAATTGCCGCACCCGTTATAATGAAATCCACGTATAAGAATCAAGTTTCAACCAACTTCACAGCAAGCCATAGCGCGTCAAAGTTTTTCCTAGTTGTCTCATATACGGACTTTTTTTGGAATAAACTTTTTGCTGAATTTTTCCCACTCTATTAGTTGTATGCTCTAAGATGCCAAATACCAGCACAGTCAGTACATAAAAATGTTTTGTTTTAATTGAAACCACATTCACCTTACTGTTTGTGGGGAAGGGTATCGATGATTTTAATTCTATTTTTTCTTTGTAGGTATCGGCAGAGTTACGGGCAAAGTAGGTACTGTAAGTAAATCAATAAAAAATCTTAAGTCTGAAACGGATATTAAAAGAGAGCCGAAGGATGACGAGAAAGTTACTAAAGAGAAAATCTTAATGTCTAAGAAGATGATTAAAAGAAACACGGGCAAAGTAGGTACTGTAGATCCACCTGTAAGTAAATTATTAAAAAATCTTGAGTCTGAAACGGAGACTAAGAGAGAGCAGAAGGATGACGGCAAAGTTACTAAAGAGGAAATCCTAATATCTAAGAGAATGATTAAAAGGAATAATGTTCGCGAGATGGAAAAACATCTACAAAATATAAGAGAGATACTATTGTGTACTAATGGCACTCCAATAAGAACTTTTGACGGTCTAGGATACACGTGCTGTTTTTGCTACGAGGGCTCGTTTCCTATTTTACCAGAATTGAAAAAACATACGTTAGCGACACATACCGATTGCGAGAAGAAACAATTCGCTAACAAATCAACAATATCCACTTATTTAGTAAAACTCGATATCACGGGGTTTCAGTGTTTACTATGCCAAAGCGACATCGATTGTTTAGAAGATATGATGAAACACTTGTCATCCAACCATGGAAAAAAACTGTACTTAGGTATAGAAAATCACATCCTTCCCTTTAAGTACGAAGGTGGCCTATTCCCATGCGTTCTCTGCCCGAAAAAAATCGAGCGTTTCAAAGTTATGATGGAGCATTTGAGCTCGCACTACAGAAATTACTTTTGCAAGATTTGTGGCGCTACTTTTGTAACGGAACGAACTTCACGGGCTCATATTGCCCGTCACAAGCGCGGAGAGTTCCCTTGTAAGGAATGTGCCAAAGTATTCGATACAAAAGTGAAAAGAGTGGTTCACGAGAGATGTGTACACGCTGGTGAAACAAAGCGGAACAAATGTCCTATCTGCTTTCAAAAGTTCGAGACGTACCACAAAAAGACGGAGCATATGGTCGAGGAACATGGAAAAGAGAGAACATATAACAAATGCAATGCGTGTGACAAGTCTTTTGCTAGTAAAGGAATGCTGAGTAAACATACAAGAAGATATCATTTACTGGAGAGGAAACAGGAGTGTCAATTTTGCGATAAAAGGTTCTTCGCCATGAGGGAATTGAAACAACACTTGTTGTCGCACTCAGGTATAAAAGAGTTTCAATGTGAGGTGTGCCAGAAGTCTTACGGGCGTAAATGTACGCTTCGTGAGCACATGCGGATTCATCTGGATGAAAGGAGGTTCAAGTGCGAGCACTGCGACCAGGCGTTCGTGCAAAAGTGTAGTTGGAAGAGCCATATGCGATCACGTCATGGTATTGTCATTAATTACATTTAAAAGCTTTTCACAGCCAATAGGACGCCGTATGACCAAGAGGAGCAAAGCAATGATAATTAAAATAACAATAGAAATACACACATCAAAAGTGTCTAGGGATATCTCAAGCATTTTCATACAAAGTATAGCTATTTGGGAGGCTGTAAAAATTAAAATAATGCTACCACCGTAGATTTTTTTAGAACACAGAAACTGCTATATCTGCCCTTTCAGATTGTATAAAAAAAATATTGTAGTAGCATTATTGTACAATCGTAAGGACGTTAAAAAAAGACAATTTTTTCTTTTAAATGGTGTCAAAATTTTAGCAAAATCAAACGTTTTTTTTTGTAATATTCTTAACCTTTATCTTATGCCACTGTCCTCGCGTTATTCTGAGATAATGCTCAACTTGTAAACCAACTTAACTTTATGAAATATTTGAAAAATGATATCCCTATGATATCCCTAGACACTTTTGATGTGTGTACGTAGAAAGGCTAAAAAGTGGCACCATAAATTGGGACTTTTGACCACCTGAGCAAAGTATTGACAGTTTGAGACAACGCTGCGCAACATGTATCTGTCTCGTTTACGCTCTAGTAAATAATCATGCTATCTTGTACACACGGTCAGATCATAGGTACGTTCGCCAAGGGTCAATTTTTGACTTCGCGTCACCTCTTTTAAATATCATTGGAGCTAAGTATGGCAACGAAGTGGATACGTCAAGCTTAAGCCCTATCTTTTGTTCAATAGCGCACATTATGGACGCTTAATAGGTTGATGATGAATTGATGAAATAACGACAATGTTCAATAGCAGTTGTGTTTACCTGCGACGGAGTTCATTGTATCTCCAGAAGTATCAACACGTGCACCCACTTGGTTTCTATTTTGTTATAACTTAAATTTGTTACATTATGTAGACTACAAAATAGATAATGAACTGGTACTATTTCCATGAGATAGGTACAGCAGCATCAAAATGATGTAGTGTTCAAAAAGGTATTGACGGTTTGACAAAAGCAGTTGTACGAGACCGCTTGCTTGTATACGGAGATGCAGTGGAGTGTCATTTCAGCTTAGATGATCTCTAACATAGTCGTGTGTTGTTTGAAGCGTCATTGGAATCTAAAACAAGTGAAATTTTAATTATTTCGTGATAAGGTTGTATTTCAAAAATATTTAAGACATATTTGACCACTCTCTACGCAAACATTATTTAGATGCTGACTGTACCTACCTACGAAGAATAAAAGTACTAAACTCCGTCCTTAATATCGAACTTAAGACCAAATTGTTAGTCAGTTCCGCCATGCATATGCTACATAATATTTTTTATGATTGTGTAACTATGACATATTATGTACTTATTTTTCACTAAACAATTTAAACAAAATAACTCTAAGGTTGGGTTGCACCATCTGACTTCAACAATAACAAACATCAAAATTTCAGTTAAAGTACCGGTCAGGTAAGCAAAAATGACGTCAAATTGTCAAATTTGACAAAAACAAACAAACCGGACAAATTAAAAGTAACTATTCTGAAACCTCTGCATAAAAAAGACAATCCAGAAGATATGAACAACTACAGACTAATAGCTCTAATACCTGTTTTATCTAAAGTTTTTGAAAAAGCCATGCACATTAGAATCACAAACTTTATCAATAAATATGAAATCATAGATGTAAATCAAAATGGATTTCAAAAAGGGAAATCTACAACTCTTGCCGCGTTTAATCTCGTTAGTAGAATTGTGGGATATGTTGATAAATCTATAGAAGTCATGACTATGTTCATCGATATGAGTAAGGCTTTCGATTTTGTATCGCATGACCTACTTCTTTCTAAATGTGAAAGTTATGGACTTAGAGGAAATACTCAAAATTGGCTTAGAACCTATCTAACTAATAGAGTTCAATACGTGGAAGTGACCAATTTAGATGCGAAATTGAATGAGGTAGTGCACAGATCTGACGGTTGCGCCAACATCAATATTGGTGTGCCTCAAGGAAGCATTCTGGGCCCACTAATGTTCCTCATATATATTAATGATCTTCCGAAGGCCATCAAACACTTTTGCACATTATTTGCTGACGATCTCTCGGTAGTGATCCCAAATTTATTTAATTCCGAATCTGAATATTGTATTGAAATTAATAGAGCTATCATTGACATTATAAATTGGCTAAAGAGCAACAACTTAACAGTAAATATTAGCAAAACCAAATTTGTTCAATTCCATAACCAGCGGAACAGTAGGAATGCTGATCTAGTAATTCAATATAATGGACAGCCTGTGGAACAGGTTGAAGAGGTGATGTTTTTGGGAATCTTATTAGATAAGCACTGCACTTGGAAAATGCACGTGCAAAAAGTATGTAACAAAATAAATAGGTTTTCCTACGCTTTGTGGCGACTAGTAAATATCGCAGACGAAAAAACAGCCCTACTGGCTTATCATGGATATGTGGCTTCCAATATACGATACGGAATAGTAATATGGGGTAATTCTGTAGATATAGGAAAAGTGTTTATTGCCCAGAAACAGTGTGTACGTTCCATATGCAGGTTATCACCAATGACAAGTTGTAAACCGTACTTTAGAAAATTAAACTTGCTTACGGTACCTTGCCTGTATATCTTAGAAATGTGTAGTTTTGTTAAAGCGCACTTGTACCTTTTTGAAAAGAAATGTAACAAAGGGCATGTCTATCGTGGTAGATATCCTAATAACCTTGTGATACCTAAATGTACGACAACATTATATCAGAAGAATTGTTATTCGATGGCCATAACAATGTTCAACAAATTGCCTCATGACTTTAGAGAATTACCATTGAGAAAGTTCAAAAATAATGTGTTTCGTGTACTCGCTGATAAATGTTACTATTCTGTGTTGGAATATATAGATGATAAGAAAATGTGTGACTTTAAGCATGTATGATTTAATCGGAATGATATCTATAGACATAACGTACTAATACTAATTTAAGCTTACCGACATTCTAATTTATCGTAATTTGTAACACGTTTGACACTTGCTATTTTGACATTTAATCTCACATTATATTCAATTAATTTGTATGCCGACGTCGGTAAAACATGTGAACATTTATTTTTATGAAACAGCTATTGATACCATGTTTTGGACAAATAAATATTTCATTTCATTTCATTTAATTTCATTTCATTTCATTTCAAACTTTAACTTCTACTATGGTGCAACTTACCCTTAATATTCGACACCTTGGGAAAAGAAAACAAAGTCTATTGAAAGGTGAAAATTACGAGTACGAAAAATATCGGGCCAAGTGCCAGTGGGACTCGGCCATGAAGGGTTCCGTAGCATTTTTTTTTAAATACTTACTAGATCTCGTACAAACCAATTTTCTCGTACACACCCCGCCGTGTGCACTCCCAGCGACCTAATTCCTAACCATTAAAAATGCGTCAAATTTTTACTTTGACCTCACAAAATTAAAGTGTAACAGTAACACAACCTTCTCTCAAAGCTTTGTTTTAAACTGTTTGTTTGGGTTCACCCTGTAGTGATCGCTGCTCGTACAAATATATTTGTTCACAGACTTGAAAGCGTGCTATTACCGTTTCGTTATAACTAGCGCCCGCCCGCAACTTTGCCCGCGTGGGGTCTACACACGGCGTGATTTCATATAGCCTATGCCCTATAGCCTTCCCAAAGAAATGGGCTATTCAAAACAAAAATATGATTTTAAATCCAACCAGTAGATCCCTAGATTAGCGTGTTCAAACGGACTAACTCTTCAGCTTTATATTATTAGTATAGATTAAATTAAAAGAACGTTTACTACTCTTCAAGAGTTTTTTCCAACTTCGTCCATCGTTTCATAGTGAGTCAACGTTTTTCCTTTAGTTTTTTCATTCAGATTCATATACAATACGCCGTAATACCTTTTTAAAGCATCATAGTTTTTCTAAATATAAGAATCCAGAAAACGACGGGTCTTGGCTTCAGGCGGGAATCTAACCCGCGCCTTTGCAAACCGGAAACATCTAAACCTGGCTGCCAGGTTAAATGTACCAGAAAAAATCGGCCGGTCTGTTAATGGTCTCGGTAGCACAGTGTTTAGTGCAGTCGCCTGGTTTGCCAAAGACGCGGTTTCGATTCCCGCCTGAAGCCAAGACTGAATGTCTTTCTCTGGTTTTCCTATAAGATGATAATTCATTATCCCTAATGCTAAAAAAAATAGTTTTTGTACAAAAATCGCGATCTTCTTCTATGCACTTACTTGCTGATATCAAATGAAATTTATAATTATCAGGCAAAACGTTAATTACTATGTTCAAACCGATATCAAGTTAGAGGTACATATTGGCGTACTTAAAAGACACAGGAGAATCGATTATTTAAATTTTGTTTTTTCTTTGTAGGTAATGGCAGAAAAACGGCCAAAGTAGGTAATGTAGATATATCTGGAAGTCAAACATTCCAAGTATTCCAAAGGATTGAAACTGAAAATAAAATCACAAAAAAGCAAGACGACTGGAAAATCACCATAAAAAAGAACTTTACAACACATGTAAATGTAAAAAAACCTGTAAATGTAAAAATTCATCCTGGCGTATTGAAACCGTTTCTAGAAATCGATAAACATGTTCACAACATAAGACAGATTTTGCTTTATACGAATGGCACTCCGATAAGAACGTTCGACGGCCTAGGGTATTCGTGTGGCTTCTGCACCCACGGCAAATCGTATACCGACATACATGATCTGAAAGAACACACATTAACCGCACACGACGATTTGGAGAAGGAAAATTTTGCAGACAAATCAACTATGTCCACATATTTAGTCAAACTCGACATCTCAGGTTTCAAATGCTCCTTGTGTCAGAAGAACATCGAATCATTAGAAGTAATGATGACGCACTTATCTTCGGAACATGGAAAGAAACTATTTATGAAAATTGATAACCACATCCTACCATTCAAATTTAAAGACGGCTTGTTTCACTGCGTCCATTGTCCAAAATCTACAGAGCGTTATAAGGTTATGCTGGAGCATTTGAATTCACATTACAGCAACTTCAACTGTCAGATCTGCGGTGCGACTTTTGTGACGGAGCGAAATTTAGCCATGCATATGCATCGCCATAGACGAGTTGCTTACCAGTGCAAACATTGCACAGAGGTTTTCGACACGAAGTTGAAGAGGGACACCCACGAGCGAGACACGCATGGTGGTGTTCAGAAACGGTATAAATGTGCAATATGCCTGGAAAAGTTCGTGTTGTACGCACAGAAAATTGGCCATATGGTCAAAGAGCACGGTATGGAGCGGATGAGTAATTACAAATGCAACGCGTGCACCAAGTCCTTTCAAAGCGAAATTAAATTAAGCGAACATACGAGGAAAGAGCATTTGTTAGAGAGGAATCACCGATGTCAATTTTGCAACAAAACATTTTTTGCAACTAGGGAATTAAAGCGTCACATGGTGGCTCACACAGGGGAAAAAGTTAATTGCGAGTTGTGTCAGAAATCATTCGGGCAGAAAAGAACCCTTAAGGCGCATATGCGAATTCACATGAACGATAGGCGGTTTAAGTGCGAGTATTGTGAGAAAGCCTTCGTGCATAAGGTCAGCTGGAAGAGCCACACGCTGACCCGTCATGGCTTCGATGTCAACGTCGGAACTAGTAATAGTGGTGTTTCGGAAAGTCGTTCTTAATCAGCGTGCCAGTTATGTTATCGGCGGCCGATTATGATGAGCCCAACATTAAATAAATAACCTGGCCACATCAACATATCAATATCAAGCTGGTTTCTTGGCCAATTACAAGATGTTTTTAGAAAGAGTCCGGTGTCCTATAAAAGCTTTTGTTTGGAATCCTATTACTAAGCTGTCTGTCTGTCTGTCATCAGGCTGTATCTCCTAAACCGTGATAGCTAAACCTAGAAAGCTAAAATTTCCACAAGTTATGTATGTCCCTTGTTCCTATAACATCAAATATTAAAAATAAATAAATGAAAACATTACGGGTATCACCATACAATTAACGTGTTTTGTTGTCCTTTTTTTGTTCAATATTAACCTTTTGGACGCCAACATTTGAAAATGCATGTCGCTGCCCAACGCCACGACACATTTTCGACTGAATACGCGAGTAACAATATAGTGTTGTGTCTAATTTTATCGACAAAGTATTAAAATAAAACAAAATTGTTACAAAACAGTATTTTTATTGGCTTTACCAAACTAAGACCTTTTATTCATACTTCCTTCTTAAATCACAAACTGTTATTTATGACAAACTAGTAAAAAATATAGGAAGAACATCAGCTAACATTAATGAAACGAAATTTCCAACCCCATCACTAACGGTGGATAAATCCGTCATTGGCGTTGGTAAGACATATTTTTTATTGACAATTAGTGTTGAGTTATAGTAGAGATAGGTATACATCGATAAATCAAAAAATTAAAACTATTGAAATAGGACTTGCCAGATATACCTACTATTCCACGCGGACGAAGTCGCAGACACAGCTAGTATACAGTGTGTTTGGGAACCGGTGTCCGACCCGTTAAGGTGAAGTAATATGATCTATTTTATGAATAAATCCACCATAATTAAGCACTTTGCCCCAGTTGTTTTAAAATGGCCGCCATTTTAATTTTTTTTCTCGGGAGTACGGTTGGGTTATTTTAGTTTGCAATATCTGCCGATTTAGAGGTCCTACAGTCACAAAAGTGGTATCGTTGGACAGCTACAAAAGTAGGCAATAAGCTGACAAAAAAGCATTTTTTCATAACTCCCTTAAAATACCTCAAAAAAATGTTTGAACTTGAAAATTGTGATAGAATTTGTTAGTTTTTTTTACTTTTTTTTTTTTTTCAGAAAAACTAAACTGTCAACATACATTTATTTTTAACTTTTTGGATACCCAAAGACATCACCTAAACACTGAAGCAAAAATCAAAGTTCCAAGTAAAATAGTTTAGAAGTTGTGACAAATTGAATATCACCCTGTCATCACAGACCCTTTGAAACGCAGGTAAAATTTACCTGAAATAAATTAAAAAAAAATTAATTAAAAGTGCTTAATTATGGTGGATTTATTCATAAAATAGATCATATTACTTCACCTTAACGGGTCGGACACCGGTTCCCAAACACACTGTATATATTTATATAAAGATTTTACAGAAGATACTGGATCTAGAACTATTAGTATTACTTGTCACACTTAAGGCGCGGTGGCGGCAAATGCGCCTTAATGAGCACTTCAGTGCTAAAGCCGCCAATTTGTAAGCATTCTAAGTATCAACCTTCTGTCCAAAAAATCTATACACTATGGCCATTTTTCTTTTGTGACTATAGATTTTTTTTCATGTGGTAATCTCGAAAACATGGCACAATACATAATGCAACATTGCACTCGGGACATTTATATCTAGTGTCTTTTCTGACTTTGGCTCCATTATGTGTAGGCAGTTTGCAACGTAATGATGCTTTGCCCGGGATATGTGCCGGCATGTGTCTCGCTGCATCTCCAGGTAAAAAACAACGAATAGGATTATTAACTGAACGGGACGAACTTGGAGCTTGTCTTGAATCTGCGTTCGGTTTGTATTTTAGAAATTTTCAAAGTTGTTTTTCTAAAATTGATTTAATTGAAACATTGTTTTTATTAACAACGTATACGTTTATTTAATGCATACAGAGGATCCTGATGCTACCCAATGTGTTGAAGATCAACCATATTCGCAACCATTATTCACCGAAATGGATAGCTCGAACCCAAAAAAACGGAAGCATGATTTGGAAACCGAAACGGTAGCTAGCGGTATTCAGTGTGAGATTGATACCAATCCAAGCAATGACAACTTAATAAAAAATGCAGACTTCTATTTTAGCCGCCTTCTCGTATTGCTACTAAATTGTCCTAATAAAAAAAGAATATCAAAATATATAAAGATCTTGCAAATTTTAACCGAACCAGATACCGAATAGTAATAAAATGGTCAAGTATGTTCTGAATAAACACAATTGTTAAGTTCCTAATAAATTATAACATTTATATTGTAGTTTAATTTTTTAACAATCGAATTTAGGAAGTACCTACATTTTCATAACTTGCACATCACTAATCGACGGATTTACACGTCAATGGCGTTTGAATGATACAAAATACGCTATGAATTGGGTCCCTCCAAAATATTTTTTTAATTGAGTTTTATTCCACAATATAGAATAGGAATTTATTTATTGTTTGAATTTAAGATATGGTCTATAAATATAAATTTTGATTTTTGAATAAAAACGAATACAACACAATCATATTTCCCTCCGAACTTGCAGACGGAAATAAACGTCAATGGCGTCACAGGCACGTTTTGTGTTTTTGGATATAGCCGTGAACGGCGTTCAAAGGGTAATAACGGTGGGAGCTACACGATAAAAAATATCACCTTTTGAAACAAACTGCTGCCATAAAACAAACGTATTTTTTTTTGCAAATTTTTCTTGAGATTTAACGAAACCCTTCGTCGGAACCGTTTGTCCGACTCGCACTTGGCCGGTATTTGTAAATTGTTATACCTATAGTAGGTAATCTCTTAGCTTAGCACTGAATTTACCCTTAAGATCTACAATGTTTAACTAATTAAACAATAAATATTTTTTGGTTTGAGCTTACCCTTTTTATTTTTTTGTGAATCCCACACACACACACACACACACGGGATGACTTGATGAGCGCTAGTACTCATGCCGTAAGGGTTGCAGAATACTGGTCTCATCAAATTTAGAATTGTCTGCCATCGACACGCAAAGAAGAAGAAGTGAATCCCAGCCACATAATATTTTCAATCAAATGATTTAAAATTAGATAATTCGTAAGAACCTTTACTAGTTTTTGTACAGTAGGTACAGAGTACAAAACTAGTAAAACTAAACTAGTGGCTTTCTTACAAACTAGTGAATAAGTGAATCAATGCCAAATAAAAACTGACCTTCTCTATTCTATCAAATGACAGAGAAAAGTAAAAATGGAATGATCAAATTAAATGAAAACAAAAAACCTTTCAAGCCAGCATAACAGTTAATTGGTCTCCTAAAAACCGCTTTTACCGTTTCAAAATTATTTTCACCCACATAACACTTACTCGAATATAATAATACGATAATAGTAGTTTTCGATACAAGTGCGGAAAGTGTGTCATTTTGCACGAGTCTCGAGGCATCTTGGCCCGAGCCGGCAGGCGAGGGTCAAGACTCGGGACGAGTGAAAATGACACTTCCGCTCGTGTATCGAACAATGTTTTTTAATACATTTGCGAAAAAACATTACAATTAAATGAAGAGTAAAAAGGGCGGGAATGAAAAAACTTTTTTTTTTTAAAGGCATCGGTTGTTTGCATTCAGCCTAGTACAAATAAAGTATTTTGAAAAAATATGTTAAATACTATTACATACTTTTGTTAGAAAAATGTAAAATAAACAACATTAAAACACGATCAATTACAAAAGTATATCGTGACAGTCGTGATAGAAAGCGGGAATGAAAAACTTAGGATTGACAGTTTTTTTTTACACTGCATCGGTTGTATTCAGCCTAGTAAAAATATAAGAAGTAATTTAATTGCATTTAAACATGGAAATGCAATAAATACCTATTATTTTATTTCAAGTATTTTTTGGTGAAACTCATTCTTACTTACAAATCTCCGGCCATTGCTAATACACAAACAGCCAACTATAAGTAAACTGTTTCCGAAATGTAATTGTTAATAGTTACTAAATAACCCTTTATTTTGTCAATTATCTAATTGTAATATTTTTAATAATATTATATTCCCAGTTTTGATGCCAAATAACGTATCAAAAAACAAAATAAAGTGATTGAACAGACAACCTCTTTGGTAGGATGTATGGGTTTTATTAACATTATCAAAAAAAATATTGGAAAAGTAAAAAGCACTAGTGCGGAAAAACCAACTTTCCGCACGCTAAGCAGCTACGAAAAGTACCACTTTTTGAGCAACTGTATTAAAAATAACTTTTTGTGTCGCTCTAACACCTGTGTCGATAGGTTGTTTCTACTGAAAAGGCTTCTTTGATATCACTACTTCCCGAATTAGGGTTCTTTGCAATTTTATTCATTAGATTTCTCATGTTTGAATCTTTGTTTTCTTCTTCTCCTATGACTTCTATTTTATTTTCGACATCGCTCATCCTCACCCAGCCTCATTTGTTTCATGTAAGTTTAGGTTTTGTTTTCTTTAGCTTTTATTTTCTTTTCCGTTTCATCTTTAATTTCTGGTACTGCTCAGCGTAAAAGTCAACCGTGTCAGCTAAAACTTTTTTTTTTCGGCAAGTCATACAATATATCATGCTTTCCATTCACTCCGTTAGTACAAGTTCCGCCGATGTTCTGACATCAATATTTATCTTGGGCGCCTGCCCTTTGGACTGTTTTTGTTACTTTGCACACACTTTTTGTGATACACCGATTCACATGAACCCTTAACACTTCATCTTTTTACTGTTACAGGAATAATTTACATTTTTAACTTCGAACCATCATGTTTTGTTTTACTAATTACAAAACGATCTATTAGTAAAAGTAGTTACATACTGTAGATACACACGTCCGCACGAATTTTTCCTCCTCCTTCCGAATAACTTCATATAATATAAAGAACTGTAAGTGTTTTTAGCTGCCTGTATTTTTCCACAATACCGCATTTAGGTTTCACTTTTATAAGCATACAGGGAATACAGGGAACGTTTGTCATCGAACGCGCATAATTCTATTTTCTCAAATGATATGTTTTTTTAGTCGTAAAGAGAAAAGTCCGAATTTATTTTAATTTTGTTTTTTCTTTGTAGGTATCAGGAGAAAAACTGCCAAACTAGGCAATCTAGATACATCTGTAAGTAAAAATCGTAGCCTGACCAAATCCAAAACCGCGGTTAAGAATGAGTCGAAGGAGGACCAAAAATTTAGAACAACTAAGAACAAGAATCATGTACTAGTAACAGAAGATAGAGAGATCGACAAGCACTTGCACAATATAAGACAAATATTGCTAAATACCAATGGTACTCCAATAAAATCATACAACGGGTTCGGGTATACGTGTTGTTTCTGCTTCGACGCCCCAGCTTTCTCCGATCTAGATGGGCTTAAAGCTCACACATTACAGACACATGGTGATGAGGAGAAAATAAAATTTGGAGAAAAGTCAACAATGGCTACATATACAGTGAAACTCGATATCACAGGGTTTCAGTGTTCATTATGTAAAAAAGACATAAATTCTGTGGAAGATATGATAACGCATTTGTCATCAGAGCACAAAAAGGAAATGTTCATGGATATTGACAACCATATCCTTCCCTTCAAATTTGAAGACGGTGTGTTCCGTTGTGTCCTTTGTCCAATTACTAATGAGTACTACAAAGTCATGTTGCAGCATATGAACTCACACTCCAGCAATTACTATTGCCAGATTTGTGGCGCAACATTTGTGATTGAACGAGCACTTACAACGCACATGAACCATCACTTGCGCGAGGAGTACCCCTGCCAATATTGCAGTGAAGTGTTTGATACGGGGGGTAAAAGAAAAGTACACGAAAGAGCCACTCACGGCTTAAATAAAATACACAAATGTACAATTTGCTTGGAAAGATTCGAGTCTTACCACAGAAAGGTTGTACACATGGTCAAACAGCACGATGCGCCAAAAACATTTTATAAATGCGAGGAGTGCGACAAGACATTTACGACCAAAAGTATATTGTGTAGCCATAAAAGAAAAGCTCATTTATTGGAGAGGAAACACAAATGTGACTTTTGCACCAAAACGTTTTTCTCGTCGTTTGAATTGAAGAAACATACCGTGAAGCATACTGGTGTAAAGGAGTTCCAGTGTATGGTGTGCAAAAAGTTTTTTGGGCGTGCCAGTTCGCTTCAAACCCATATGCGCATACACTTAAATGAACGGCGTTTCAAGTGCGATCTCTGCTCGCGGGCTTTTGTGCATAAGGTCAGCTGGAAGAACCACACGCTGACCCGTCATGGCTTCGATGTCAACGTCGGAACTAGTAATAGTGGTGTTTCGGAAAGTCGTTCTTAATCAGCGTGCCAGTTATGTTATCGGCGGCCGATTATGATGAGCCCTGAGTCTGAGGGTTTGCCATAAGTTTTGATCACGCAGTCGCTAGCGTCTTGCGTCAATTATAATTTTTGACCGGACAAAGCAGATTCCTTATTATTGTTTGACTGAAAGATACATAAAGATCCAATCACATTATTGCATAAGCCTCATTTATATTAATTTATCAGATCTTATTATAGACAGTATAGAAAAACCTTTTAGGGTTACCTTTGATCTTATTGCCAAAGTCCTGCTTTTCTCACCCAAGTTGTTACGTATCCGTCTGAATAGAAGAATTACACAAGACATCAAAACAAAAGGCAATAGGAGAATCCGCTCTTTAAGAACATTTTAAATGACTACTGATATTTATATGACTTTTACTTAAGATAGAAGTTTAGAATTAGAATTAAAAAAAAAACTTTGATTCAAATGTTGAATCCAACCATAAAATTCTTATCTCATCAATATGCTCTTTCAACGAGCATACGTGGTGGAAAATACTAGCTATATTTTTACAACAATAATTTATTAGCCTTCAATTATGCTTACAAAGTACTTGTGTGTACTTGTATTGGTAACTATTCTGCCGAAGAGATCCGTTTCGTGTGTTGTATTAAGTACGTATCTTATTATACGGTCAATTCGCATCAAAATGTAGGGATGATTTTAATTTTATTTTTTCTTTGTAGGTATATTCAGCGAATCGGCGAAAGTAGGTAATGTAAAACCATCTGTAAGTAAAAAGAATACCTCGAGAAATTCTCAAATGAAGATTGAACAAGTAAAAGTTAACGTAAAAAAGAAATCTCTGAATGAAAGGAAAGTTAACAGCAAAACAAAATCTGCTTGCGATATTCGAGAGATAGACAAACACGTTCACAACGTCAGAGAAATTTTGTTGCATACTAATGGCACTCCGATAAAAACATTTGACGGTCTCGGATTTACGTGTGGGTTTTGCACTGAGTACACATCGTACCCGAGCATGCTTGAATTAAAGGATCACACATTAGCAACTCATAATGAGATGGAGAAGAAAAACTTTGCTGACAAATCAGTCATGGCAACATATGTAGTCAAACTAGACGTCACTGGATTCCAATGCTTATTATGCAAAAGAAACATAGATTTGTTAGAAGATATGATGAAGCATTTATCATCAGAACATGGGAAGCAGCTATATTTAGATATTAATAATCACATCCTGCCCTTCAAGTTCGAAGACAACTTGTTCCACTGTGTTTTTTGCCAAAAAAAAATCGAGCGTTACAAGATTATGCTGCAGCATTTAAATTTACACTATAGAAATTTCTTTTGCCAGATCTGCGGGGCGACCTTTGTGACGGAGCGGTCACTTGCAATGCATATGCACCGTCATAAGCGAGTAGAGTACCGCTGCAGGGATTGCCCTGAAGTGTTTGACGCGAGGGTGAAGAGGGCAGTTCATGAGAGACAGTTACACGCTGGCAACACGAAACGGAATCACAAATGTGCAATATGCTTGGAAAAGTTTGTTGAGTACAACCACAAACTGAATCATATGGTGAAAGTTCACGGAGCAACGCAGACTTATTACAAATGCAATGCATGCGTCAAGATTTTTGTCAGCAAAAGTAGATTGAGTGTACACACGAGAAGGGAACATTTATTGGAGAGGAATTACAAGTGTCTAATGTGTGACAAAAGATTTTTCCAGAAAAAAGATATGAGACGCCATATGCTGTCACACACAGGGGTAAAGAAGTTTCAGTGCGATGTGTGCCAAAAGACTTTTGCACGTATCAGTACGCTCAAAGTGCATATGCGCGTTCATGCGAACGATCAGAAGATCAAATGAAACAACTTGGAAGAGCTAGAGACGAATTCTAGCTGAAGGATGTCATCGCTATCAGCCAGTTTGAGAAAATATCGACGTAAAATTATCGTAATAGGATCATGTAAAAACTTTAAATAAGCTTATTTTTCGGTGCAGATTCTCTCTTGCATTTTAGCTCGTTGATACTAATACCAAAAATGGATAGAATAAACTGATAAATTAGCTGCTTTAAACCGGCATAATTTCGAGAATATGGATGTTCCAAAAAAAAACCTTGTTATTAAGTGGTACATGATAGGTCGATAACCAACCATAGGTTAAAGCTTAATAACCAAGTCTTCTGGTTTTTTTTCCAATTTCAAGTCTCATTCAAATATAACACCATTGAACTGGAAATCCATGAAAAGTGATTGGTTGCCACTTCGCAATGACCAGGAATGCCACAGTTTTTCTCAATCCCGTGTCATCACTTTTATCGCGTTTGCGAAAATAAAAAACGCGAAAGGAAGTTTACTTTAAACTAAGTAAAGTAAATTTCATTTCTAAATAGTGTAAAGTTCTACGTGCTGTCGCTACATACTAAGTCGCAGTACCATCAACCATGTAAACATGACAGATTCGTATTGTTCATGATGATACATTCTTGTAGAGATGATTGTAAATTTATTTTTTTCTTTGTAGGTATAGGCAGAGTAACGGCCAAAGTAGGTAAGGTAAAACTAGCCGTGAGTAAAAAAAAGAACGTTCATAAATTCCGAACGTTAGTTGAGGAACTGCACGGTGACGTATACGATACTTTAAACAAAAACCCCGAAAATGAAAAAAAAGGGCTTAGAATACCAAATTCCGCTTTCAAAATTCGAGAGATAGACAAACATGTTCACAACATTAGAGAGGTTTTGTTATATACGAATGGTACTCCGATAAAGGCATTTGACGGTGTTGGGTACACGTGTGGGTTCTGCTCTGAAGACTCGTCATATCCGAACCTGCGTGAGTTAAAAGTGCACACGTTAGCAATTCATAGCGAGATCGAGAAAAAACACTTTGCCCATGAATCAATTATGTCCACTTATGTGGTCAAACTCGACGTCACTGAATTCCAGTGCTTATTATGTGGAAGAAATATAGATTTACTGGAAGATATGATGAAGCACTTAACATCGGAACATGAGAAGAAATTTTTCTTAGATATAAAAAACCATATTCTTCCTTTTCGGTTCGTAAACGGGTCGTTCTCATGTGTCCTCTGTTCAGAAAAAGTCGTGTGTTTTAAAGTTATGATGCAGCATTTGAACTCGCATTATAAGAACTACTCTTGCAAGGTGTGTGACGCGTCTTTTGTGACGTCACGTACTCTTCGCGCCCATATGGCCCGCCATAAGCGTGGAGATTTCCCTTGCAAGGAGTGCGCTAAGGTGTTCGACACTAAGGGCAAAAGAGACATGCATGAGCGATTCGTACACGCGGGTGACACGAAGCGGAACAAATGTCCTATCTGCTTGGAAAAGTTCACTACAAAACTCAAGAAGATGGACCATATGGTGGATAATCATGGAATAGAGCGGACGTATTACAATTGCAATGCCTGTGACAAGTCTTTCGCAAGCAAAGGACTATTGACTTCTCATACCAAACAACATCATTTAATGGAGAGAAAATACGCTTGTACAATGTGTGATAAAAGGTTTTACTCAATGCATCTATTGAAATATCATATGCTGTCGCACACGGGTCTAAAGGAGTTTCAGTGTGATGTGTGCCAAAAGACGTTCGGGCGAAAAAATACGCTTCGAGAGCATATGCGTATACACATGGATGAAAGGCGGTTCAAATGCAAGCATTGCAAGCAGACGTTTGTACAGAAGTGTAGCTGGAAGAGTCACATGCGTTCGCGTCACGGCATTGTCAGTTCCAGCTAAAGGTTACACTAACTTGTAGGTTCTGGTCGGAATAATTAGCATTTTTTTTTTGACGCTGAGGAAATGTTTTACGCATCCACCGGGGGGTGGACGGGTTATGGGAAGTTATCCCAGTGGCCTACCGACTAAAAACTCAGCGACTCCCTCTCATCGTCCACATTGGGGATATGCGGTAACTGGCACGAAGCCTCCTACGCGTTCCGGAATAATTAGCATACCGCAACATGCGCGAGTTGAAAAAGCACACGTTAGCTGCTCATAGCGAGAAGGAGAAAAAACACTTTACACAAATCAACTACATATTATGTATCTAAACTCTCGACGTCTCTGGGTTCTATTTCCGTTTAAACAAATTCAGGGTTATGATTTATATGGTTGCTGGGTTTGTTTTGCTATTTCACGACGACAAGTCAACTGTATACTCTGTGAGAGTTCATATCACCTTTCGCCAACGCATCAAAGGTATTTTTCCAATCGCTATGTTATTACTCTCTGTACATCATCATACGGCATCTTGTACACGCTTGCAGCAGTACCAAGAACATTATTAGACATTTTGAGAAACCGTCGTGTCGGTCCCAGATCAGACAGATTATTTATTACCAGGTCACCAACAAGACTTACAATAATACAATAATCCAGGATTCCAAATTTTAACAACAATAATGCTAAATGAAGCCTTACTTATGATTTATAAATAACTAGCGGCCGCCCGCGACTTCGTCCGCGTGGACTTAGGGAAAAAAATGTAAATGTAATATATCTTTATATTTTATTGTAAAGTTTCATTAAAATCCATGTAGTAGTTTTTACGTTTTCACACTTACAAACTTTGGCATTTATAATATCAGTAGGATGTCTTCAGTTCACGGCCACTTTTTATCCATTGTTTATCTTTTTAACTATCTGGTGGTGTTAAAAAATGCATTGCTGACAAGAAGACTGTATACAAATTTCATAACGAACAATTTTGTTTCTATAGGTTGGTACTGATTTGTTAAAAAATAACAAATAATATTGGCTGAGTGCTAAATTATGACTTAGTCATTGTTTTAATAAGTACCTTTTTATTGTTCATTATTTTTAAATAATTGTTTGTGTCTCTTTTAATTATTGAAGGACCAGCAGAAAAAATATCTTGAATGATAATAATTATTCTGTTTCCTGTAAATATTTTTCTTAAAACTCGTTAATTTTAATTTATACCTAGCTATAATAATGTACTTTTATTACTTTGAATGTATCATTAATTGAAATGGATAGATAAATTGTTAAACTTACACCATTATTTTGATTGTCATTTAATCTGTTTTAATAAGACTATTTCTTAGTTGTCTGTTATTATGTTAAGTTATAGTTAATTTTATTACTAACAAGCGGCCCGCCCGCTTCGCACGGGTGCAATGGGATGTTTTATACTTATGAACCTTCCTCTTCAATCACTATTAAATGAACCGCATCAAAATCCGTTGCGTAGTTCTAAAGATTGAAGCATACATAGGAATATAGGGAAAGCGAATTTGTTTTATTCTATGTAGTGATTGATGATGATGATGTAGTGATTATGTATGAGATAACTCCGATTTCTGTTAATTTGTCTTATAAATAAAACATGCCGTAACTATAAAGTAGTTTATCTTTTACAATTTCCATCTTGTCAAAATGTGAATAAGCATATAGGTATACCTCTACTTTAAAAGACTAGTAGTTCCTGGATTTTTTTTTGTTTCGCTGAGTAAATGCTCACGTTTATTCGTCCACGGGGTGGCGGACGGGTTATGTCGGACTCTACACTGGGCAGGTTAACCCAGTGGCCTACCTACTAAAAACTCAGCGACTCCCTCTCATCGTGGCAAGCTTCTTTGAAGCAGGCTGTTGCTGAAATGGGTGGATATCCACCACACTTGCTGAATGCGGGGTCAAGTAAATGAGTAATCAGTTCACCAACCTGCTTGAGGCGATTTCTTCAAGGCAAATTAGAACAATTATAGGTTGCATACTTACAAAGAGTGTGCTCTATAACTCTTGAAGAAAATACCTAACTCGCTATTTCTTTTTTTCTGTTGTCAGTTCTACTGCAAATGTAATTACTGAATACAAATGCTTGAGTTTTTGCAGATTTCTTTTTACTCGAGGCTTTTTAAAAACACAAAATGGCGGCATTGTTGTCACCCATGAGGACTTGCATATACACCAATCACTTTATTTATAAAAGCTAAAGCAGTGCTGCACAATGATATTATAACAAAAAAGAGGGGAGGTTATTTGCTATTGAAATAGTATTGGTTTCGACCTTTAAAGAATAAGAGTGTCATGTCACTTACTCGCAAATATTCACTGCAAATAAGCGTCCACGCCCAGCGTATAAACGCCGCCACAATTCCTGTAGTTTGTATCGTTTGTGGCGCGTGGCAGCCACACGCCACACGGAATATGCCGGTAGGGGTGTGACACGTTGGGTACCGCCCAGATTTTGCGTGTTGTGGTCTTGTGCGGGGACGCCAACAGTTCTATAAGAATGGTAGAAACAAAGTTGAAGTGGTGCTGTGTTGGAGTTCTATAAATAAGTGGAGAAGTCCCTAGAAAATACGGCATAAAGGTGAAACGGTGAAAGAAACATGTGAAATGTAGGTTTATCACTGACCTTACACCAATCCAACAATCCGCACTGAGCCTGCTTGTCATTGTATAGTTCGCGCCTCCTGGTAGTTGAGGTTAGGCCTGTGCCCTACGTGACAAGACACGTACTGGTAACGAGTAACTGCGAGGTCTAAAGCTGAGCTGCGTACATGAGTTAACATACATACATAAGATCACTAAGCACGTACATATTTATTATGTCAGCTGGCATCATATTTTACATAGGTAAATCTCATTAATTCTTGCGATTAAGAACATACATTCTGTAGGTGAATGTCACACTTGACGTGGGCGTCGCAAACATAACTCAATATTATTTTAAGAGGACAGTACATATTCAGAAAGTTACTCATGTCGCAGGTGAGACACACCGCTAATAATTAATCCCCTGCATTAAATATTACCTTCTCCTTTTTCTAGTAAATTACGGTTCGACCGATAATAACATGCAATTTTCTTTGTAGGTAAACCACTGAAACGTACCGTGAAAATCAAAGTCGAAAGGATAACTATAAACGAAAGAACTCCGAAGGGAGACGGCTGGAAAGAGATTCCTGAATTGGAGAAACACCGGGCAAACATCAGAATGATCTTGCAGCACTCAAACGCGACGCCCATACGGTGCCGAGGAGGCATCGGGTATGCATGTTGCTTCTGCCCTGAACAGTACCCAGATCCAGCAGACCTCAAAACGCACACAATAGAAAACCATGACGACAAGACTAAACTAAAATTCATGAAAGCAAAAATGATGTATGCATTTCTCGTCAAACTAGACATCACCTCCTTGAAATGTAACGTTTGCCATGACAGCATAGGCTCTTTAGAAGAACTAGTATCGCATTTGATCGAGGTCCACGATAAGATGATGTTCACTGATATAAAAAATCACATTCTTCCATTTAAGTTTGATGACAGTGTGCTACGCTGCGTCATGTGCTCAAATGTTTTCAATAAGTTTAAAGCGCTTCTTGAACATATGAACACCCACTACAGGAACTACGTCTGCGACGTTTGTGGCGCCGGCTGCGTGAATAAAAACATCCTCATGACTCACACTGAGGGTCACAAGAAAGGAGTTTTTCAGTGCCAGTTTTGCGAGAAGATTTTCGATACGTTCCGCAAGAAAAAGTCTCACGAGAAATCAGTCCATATTCATTGCAACTTCTTGAATAAATGCGGGTATTGCAACGAGAAATTTAAGGACTACAGGCGGAAAGACGAGCATATAGCTAAGGTGCATGGCGTTAAGAACCCTGTTTTGAAATGTCAGGCTTGCGATAAGACTTTCGCAAATATGGCAGCTTTGACCATTCATACGAAAAGAGATCATTTGATGGAACGCCGTCACAAATGCAGTCAGTGTGATATGAACTTCTTCAAGACTAGTGAGTTGAAGGAGCATATGGTTAAGCATACGGGTATGAAGAGTTTTCAGTGCAAGGTGTGTTTGAAGTCGTACGGTCGGAGGAAGACGTTGACGGAACATTTGAGGATTCACGCGGATGACAGGAGGTTCAAATGCGAACACTGTGGGCAGGCGTTCGTACAGAAGTGCAGCTGGAAGGGCCACATGCGCGCTAAACACGGAGACCTTATGAGATAGTAGTTCGTCATTTATCAGGACCTAATCAATAAATATGTATCACAAAATCGAACATTCTGTTAAGTGGACAGAAAGTTCGAAAGTTCTAATACTTTTTCAGAATTAGGTTTCTCAAATTGTGAAGACTTAGACTATCAGTTTGATTGGGGTACTAAAGGTGATACTCAAATAACATAATACATCTAGTACACTGATGATTTCAATTAAGCAATAAGTAAGTAAGTAAATATTCTTTATTGCACACTAAAACAACAATATTACAGGCCAGTAGATGAAGTAAACACGTAAATATACAACTTGGGCGGTTTTATCGCTAAAAAGCGATCTCTTCCAAACAATCAATTAATCAACCAATTTATTTGTCAAAGCATTGGTACAGATTTATTATTGTAACTGTAGAGCGATTCTGTAATCTTATTTCGCATTCCAATTCAAATAGCTGTCCGTGGCTGTACATAATATAGTTTATAATCGTTGATTTTAATAATGAAGTATATGTTTTTTTGTTAACATGTCTTATCGTTTTATTTAACAAAAACAACCTAAACTTATAATCAGCTGATTTACACATTATGGTGAATAAGGCATACCTTAGAATGATACCTATTATGATTCAAGTCAAACCACATTCTTGCGAAATTAACGTTCTTTTGTTCCTGTTCTTATAAATACAGTCGTCATCAGATATATTTGAAGCACACAAGGTTATCATTTTTTCCTGAACAGTTTCACAGCCAATAAGCGTACACGCGGCGTTTTGTGGCGCCACAATACTCCACCACTTGTCATATTCCTAAAGTTTATAGCGTGTGGCGGTTCCCGGCTTCACCGTGTGCGGAGAGTCTATATAAAATGTATGAAAACTACAGGAAATCTGCCAGTGGTGGCGTTTTGTAGCGCGTGGCTTGCGGCCTGTGTGCCGGGACGCTAAAACTAATACACCCAAGTTGCCTTAACTGAACATGACATAAACTGAAAAACGAGAACGGTAGTGGCCAGTAGGTAGAGCATGAAGTGTTTGGTAGGTACCAAATAATGCCAACTAAACAACCAATTTCTCTAACCCATAGACTTCGCATAGCGAAATAGACATGTCAGCATGAACTAAAGTGTTAAGAAAACCCTGGTAAACCCTTAAATCGCTAGTTGCCTTAAAATAAACACAACCGCTAACCAAATAACGACGAATTTCAGTTCTTGATGTCTATTTGAAAACATTCGAGTTGGCCTACTGTAACTAATAATTGTCGCCAACTTGCCACAGCTTTTACACCTTAAACCGACTTCGCAGTCAACTGAGGAATATCACCTTCTGTGGTATGGAAAGCACCTCGTAAAATCTCAGTCGATAACTCTGATATGGTTAACCACGTGCTAGTTGTAGTACCCATATCGCAGAACATGCGTACGCTCACGTTTATATTTTGTCGTTTTAGGTGTCGCGTCCCAAAAGACATCTCGCAAAGTACGCACCGACGCGGAAATAGAGGAGGAACGATTGAGAAAAATCAGAAGGAAAAGTGCCTTAGTACTGCTACAGCACTCTAAGGTACTCCCGTTTAAAGTATCTTCAGGGTTCACATGCTTCTACTGTGACAGCCGCTACGGAGAAATGGATCAACTCAGAGAGCACAATATTGGAAAACATAGCAACATTGCAGAACGAGAAATAAAACGTGCAATGTACAAGTTAAAAAGATATCAGGCTATTCATGTGAATGTAGTAGATATTGCGTGCAAGCTGTGTGAAGACATTATAGCAAATTTTGACGACCTTAAAAGGCATCTCTTTGAGAAACATCAGAAAGATTTGGATTATAACAACGACGGCGTTGTTCCTTTCAAGATAGATAATGGAGAGTTCGAATGCGCGTTATGTGGACGTAAATATCCAGGATGTCATAAACTAAGCAAGCACATGAATGACCACTACCCAAATTACATCTGCGAGCAATGCGGAGTAGGTTTCATGACGACGGAGAGGTTGAAGAACCATAGTACGATCCACCAACTCCTTTCGTATCCTTGTGATGTCTGCGGTAAGGTGTACAGATCTGAAAACTCGAAACGACATCATCATAGGGTGACACACATGAACGAACGATCCACCGCCAGATGTCCGCATTGCACTCAATCTTTTCTCACATACTACGGAAGACAGAAACATATTCAGGAAGTCCACGGCATCAAAGTGGAGCAATACCAGTGCGAAATGTGTCCACAGGCGTTTCTTCAAAAGAGCATTTTGAATAAGCACACACGAACAGTTCATATGAAGGAAACGAGGTTTTCATGCGAACTTTGTGATCAGAAATATTATGGGAAACATCAGCTGAGAAACCACATGGCGTGTCACGCGGGGGGCGCAGAGCATCAGTGTACCATTTGCAAGAAGACGTATCCTCTGAAAGCGTACTTAACTAAACACATACGGAGGATACATCAGATTACAGGAAGAAAAGAAGGTGTTAAGGGAGAAACCTAAAGTGACGTGAATAGCTGATATCTAAGACCTATTTATTTGACACAAGTATTTCAGTAAAACAAGCCTCGAACTTATGTCTTTTACTCGGTTTAATACTCAATATTAAATTGGTTCTATATTGTTGGTTACGCCTTGAATTTATAAAGTTCGTTTATGCTCCCTCTTAACAGAATCAAACATACAGTGAAGCGTCGTTATTTGGTTTGGATTGAATATTTACAAAGATCAACACACCAGTCAGCAATCAACTTGTCTTGCACCTTTGCAAATCTTAATGTATTGAAGAAATGGACCTGGTCTTTGGCCTGTGTCTTAAGTATGAATCTAACCAACACGCCATGACCCTGTTATCACAGTAAGCGGCAAGCAAATTAATATATGGCACCCTACTTACCTATTACCTACCTACTACCTTTAATTTAGGTATTAAAACAAGCCACCAGTTTTGGGTTACTTATCATTTAATGGCATCCGGATTCCTGAAACATACATAGATACGAGTGAAAGCAGTCCGCTACTGGTCTAATCTGGGCTAACTGAGAATGGGCAATATGTACAATTTTAACGCGCTTTTATGTAGATAATATTTAGGTTGATCCAGACGATCAACCTTAATATTGGTAACTTTTATTTATAATTAGCTTTTAGTTCATTGACGAAATATCCCTCTTATTTTTGAGGAGAATGATCTAGCCATAGGCAGAAAGAAACAGTGGACATTTCGCCCACTGCCAAAAGTTTTGAGTGAGCGAGATGTTCCAAGCTACCATGTTACGTCTGTCTTTTTGTACCTAACTTACTTTGACGCCAACCAGCAATCATGCAGCAAAAAGGTAAAAACCAAGTCTTAATTCCAATCATATTTATTATTTATCTACTGCAGGGTTCCTGCTGAATTTCAGTAAATAATACCGGAAGCTTAATTTATACCACCTATCCTTTTTGTTTCAAGTAGTAAAAAACCTAAATGTTATTATAATATATACTTCAACAAAAGTAATACAGAGGATATTGATGGGTCTTATATTCGGTGTTTTTCTTTGTAGGTCGAAAAAGCGAACGAGACGTAAAAGACGAATCGACGCCCAAAAGCGAACAAGAGCTGGCGAAACGACAGAGCAACCTCAAGGAGATATTCCTCTGTTCCAACGCTACACCAGTTCGGAGCCGAGACTCCGGTTACGGGTGCTGCTATTGTGCACACACTTTCCCTACAATAAGCGAAATAAAAGCTCATTCCTTGAACGATCACGATGAAACCACCAAAATGGCTTTCGTAAAGAACTTGACAAAGTCAACAATCTTCCAAATAGATATTAGCGCACTAAAATGCACCATATGTGAGGAAAAACTTGAAGATATTGAAGAACTCTTGACACATTTAAAGAAAATCCATAAAAAGAACACGCATACTTCAGCCAAAATGCATAAATCGTATTTGCCTATCAGAAACAAAGACAAAGAGACAGCACACACAGAGCCAGATTCTCTGATTTGCAAGTTCTGTGACGAGAGCTTTAAATCAAATTCTACTCTCTGGAGACATAGCAGACGGTACCATAAGAAAGACAGCTTCAAATGCGACACATGTTCGAAGCAGTTCTTTTCGAAGGAGCAACTGAAAAGGCACATTAAAATTCACACAGGACAGAAAGATTTCAAGTGCACTTTATGCACTACTTCGTTTTCACGAAAGGATGCGCTTAATGTGCATCTGAGGATTCACGCAAATGATCGCAAATTCAAATGCCTCACGTGCGGAGAAGGATTCATCTATAATAGAAGCTTGAAATCACACAAGAAAACCATTCATGGAGAAGAGATCTAATAAAGACATAGGAACAATTCAGTAAGTTACCTAAAAATAATCTACAGTTATAAAATAGTTGGCGTTAGATAGGATCAAAATACAGGCAAAACTAGGGACTCTAAAGCTGGAAATGTGGAATACAGGGTTATTTTAAATGACAATGACAATTTTAATTGTAAATACGAACGTAGAGGTTTTTGAACTTACTCTTTCGTAGGATTTACTTTTTATAAGACACGGCTTTTTCTAAAGTTAAGTTCAATAAAATTGAACGATGTCTTAAAAAGTTAAAACAAAAGACGAACTTAAATCCAGTAACTTAAGTGAAAGAGACGAAGAGGTAAACAAATGCATTCAAAAAATTACTGATTAAACTGTACTTGTTACAGAGTAGGTGTAACAAGTACATTTTAAGTCAGTCTTTAGAATCATCAAAATGGCCTTTGAAAATATGCTTGACAAGAGACATAAATACTTTACCATGATTACTAACAAACGCCGATACAAACTAAAGGGAATAGGCTAGATGAGTGTATAATTATTTTGTTTATTATCGAAAGACCTTTCATTTATGTAAACAATCCTGAAAGAATCACTTCATTAGGATCAATATTACCAGAGATATCACAATTTAAAATGCACAAGCATGCATTTAAAAGGCCGGCAACGCATTTTGTAGCCCCTCTGGGGTTGCAAATGTCCATGGGCGGCAGTATTCACTTTCCATCAGGTGATCTGTCTGCTCGTTTGCCCCCTATCCTATAAAAAAAAACATTTTTGGACTTACCCAAAAATGCTTCATACAAACATGGCAGGGAACGTGACGTCACGTCCACTGTTTTTGAAAGGAACGCGTAAGAAATTTGTTCGGCAGCTATATTTAATATTGTGCTTATGAAAATGGTCTCCTAACATAATTGCTTCATAATAGTATGGGTTACAAAATAGTGATATTGTTTTACCAAAATTTAACACTTTTAAAATGGACTTGCCCACCCAAGTTGGCAGGGAAGTTAAATTCTAAGGCATACGACAAAATCAAATTATAACCTTGTTGTGTTGCTAATATGACGAAATTTGTGTTTTTTTTCTGCAACAGATTTCTACTATATTACTGGCATAAAATATGCATATTGTCAGTAATCAGATATACCTATTTGAAGTTTAGTGGTGAGGTGGCTACGCTAAGATTAGTTTGGATTGGCCACCATTGGTGGCTCCTGTTATGCTCAATACTGACAAGCTCATTTCGTGAACGAGATTCCAACCAAAGTGCGTGCCTGAATTAACTATTGCCTGATTGACAGAACCCTTTGTTCCTGGTATCCCTGAACCTTCACAAATATTTCATAACCAAAATTAGCAAAATCGATCCAGCCGTTCCCGAGTTTTAGCGAGACGAGAACGAACAGCAATCCTTTTTTATACTTAGAGATACTTAGAGATTGCCACATTATGTGTTGCGTTGTCATTCGCCATGTCATACAATGATGATTATTGTGTGTGATGAATGTGTCACACGTGTTACGGACACCCTATAAAAACCTAAACCAAAAAAGCAAGTAGGTATACCTGTAAAGATGGCTGTGAAAAAGTTTAAAAAGGATTTTGGTAATGGTATTCTTATCTATGTAATGTCCGACAATTACTAAGATTTGGTGACTAATTTTTACATCAAAATTAAAGTTCTGATTTATGTTTCATTTTCTGTTTTCGGCAGTGGCCACAGCCAAATAATTAATGTCACGTGCATTTCTAATACAAATCCGATGGCGAAGTAAAGTAAAATCACCACAACATTTCTTTTCAGAAAGCCGATCGACCCAAGAGCGCCGACCTGAGGTTAAGCTGTCGCTAAACAAGCGGACCAACTTCTCTGCCGTCGTCAGCATCCGCCCCACGAAGAAGGAAAAGACCTCCGGCGCCTCAGAGAAGGGGGCCCAGAAGCAGCGCCGCCTCACAGAGCTTGACCTGCACTTCGACAACATCAAGACAGTCATCAGATGCTCCAACGCCACTCCTATCAGATGCCAAGTCGGGGACAGATACGCTTGCGGATACTGCCTCGACCATTACGAAGATCCTCGCGAGCTGAAATGCCATACGCTGAAGAAGCACAAAGATTCAGTTGAGAAACTACAATGCCTTAACATTCGCTCGCTCGCTCGCTACAGCGTGCACTTGGACATAACGTTTCTGAAATGTATCATTTGTGAGGAAAATTTTGAGACATTAGAAAAGCTTATAGGTCACCTGAAGGAGATCCATGAGGAACCAATTCATACGAATATAAGGAATCTAATGGTGCCTTACAAGTTCGAGGGTTCGGAGATGAGGTGCGCGTTCTGTGGTGAGGAGTTCGAAAAATACTGGAAGCTGCAAGAGCATATGCCGAAGCATTGCCGGAACTACGTCTGCGAATTCTGTGACGAAGCTTTCATCGTGAAGTTTGCTATGATTGATCATAAGAAGAAAGTGCATCACGTATAGTTAGTTTTGATCGTTTATTTTGTATCTTGTCGGAATAAATTCGCTCGCTTAAATAGTGTTTTATGAACATCATCCCTTATTCTCAGTCTTATGACATGCAACTCATTCGTTTCCAGAGGGGCCGTCTGTAGGTGGCGTACGTCCATAGTAGGTAAATCGTAAGTTACAACTCCAAGATGAACCGCAGACTGCAAACTGCAGTCGGCGCTATTGGTTTCTATGAATCTCAATGAAAGTAATTCCAAGCGTGCAGCGCCGCGCTTGGGCACAAAGGTGTGTCGTTTGCGGTCTGCGGTCCGTCTTAGAATTGTACCTTTCGGCTCTGGATTACAAATTGGATTCTAGGCACAAAGTACTTTACTCGTTATTCGGTTCTCCTGGCCTACGGCAAGGCTAATCAACTCAAGTAAAGCTATTATTCATCATTAATTATTGGTGAGGTGAGGTCTTCAGTGAGATCAGAATCCAGATTTCCAAAACAAATTATTCAGCTGATAATACCTCAGTGCCTCAAGACAAAGGTTTACAACCAGTGTGTGTTGCCAGTGCTTCTTATGAGCCTCATAAGAAGGCTCAAGGTCACCGAACGGGCTATGGAGAGGGCTATGCTCGGTGTTTCGCTACGAGATCAAATCAGAAATGAGGGAATCCGTACGAGAACTAAAGTCGCTGACGTAGCCCAGCGTGTTAGCAGGTTGAAGTGGCAGTGGGCGGGGCACATAGCTCGAAGGACTAATGGTCGTTGGGGCCGGAAAGTCCTCGAGTGGAGACCATTCGAGGCAAAACGCAGCGTGTGACGCCCACCCGCAAGGTGGACGGATGACCTCATTAAGATCGCAGGGTCTCAGTGGATCCATGTAGGCTACAGCAGACCGTTCTGGAAATCTATGGGGGAGGCCTATGTTTAGCAGTGGATGTCCTATGGCTGGTGATGATGATGAGATGATAATAGGTTTTTCAATTTAGTTAAAAACCTACGTTTTATTATTGTTTTAGCATTTTCCATGCAGTACCTTTACTAAAGATCTGAAAACCAGAAAAAGACATTTTGGGGTTCGAGTCCTGCCTGATGCCAACATGACCAAAATGTCTTTTTCTGGTTTTCAGATCTTTAGTAAAGTTAAAAACCTGCCTACCTACGCAAACCTACAGGTGAGAGTTTTGCGTGTTGTCTTCAGAGCCTTCTGCCAGACTTTGTACACGTGCAATCTGTGGGTCAACTATACTCAGCGGGCCATCAACGCTCTCCGAGTGCAATATAATAACGCCTTCAGGGTGATGTTGGGGCTCCCAAGGTACTGCAGCGCGTCAGGGATGTTTGCGCATGCTCACACAGACGGGTTTCACACAATACTACGGCGCCGTATCGCCTCCCTACAGCACAGAGTGCGTGGGAGATCCAACGCCATCCTGAGGGCACTCAGTGAGAAACCGGACTGCCCACTGCGGAGGCACTGGGTACAAGCACACGTGCTGCAGTTGCCCGGTGTGTCCGTGGTGGGGCGTTATTTAAATTGAAAATGACTTGTAAAGAATATTTTGATTTTTGATTTTATGATTTATTTTTTTAAGATTTATTTTTTGAGTATTTAGTGCATTCCCGATATTATAACTTTTAAATTTATTTTCCTATTTATTCTATTTTATTGGTTTTATAATGTTTTATTTGATTTGTATTTGTGAGTTGATTCTAGTATAAATTATGTTGTTTGTAAACAGTACTAATATGGACACTGTCTGAAATAAAGTGATTTTTTTTTTTATGACACTTATGAGGTAGTCACTAAATCTAATCTTACTGACAAACTTTGTGTTCCTACGCAACACCTTTCGTCGAAAACTGATAAACTGACAATACACCGAACCAGAACTCAAACTTGATTAAAAACATTCGGACGTCTTGGCATCAGGCAGGAGTCGAACCCGCATCTTACCCGCATCGCAGATAAAATAGGTAGATATAGATAAAGTTGCATTATTGAATTAGGCTAAGAAATACCTGTAATGATAATGTAAGAGTGAGATAAATAAATAAATCTTTGGCAAACCGGGCGACTGTACTAACCACTGTGCTACCGAGACCATTAACAGATCGGCCGAATCTTCCTGGTATATTATTTTTTTATTTTACCCTATGAGCTAGAGTGATTCCATCAATGGTTAGTTGTTAGTAGTTCCTGAAATAAGCGCGTTCAAACAAACTCGTCAACTTTATATTATAAGTAGGTATAGTTCAATCAGGGTATATGAGGCCGGCTTCCAACCTGCTTCTCTAGCGAACCGGACGACTGCTCTTGCCAAAAAGCAAGGTTTATTGCCACAAGTGCCGTTATTTTGTTTCACAATGACACAAGTGGTATCTAGGTAATAAACTCATTATAGAAACCTAGGTAGATTAGGTAGACTCTAGCAACTGCTCTTACCACTAAGATATATACAGATACTTACCGAGAAGTTTTGAGAAGCATTTTTCATCGGAGTCGGCCAAACAAGGTGCCTATCGAAATAAGATATCGAGACAGCCCAACTTTATACACATGCAACAACCTGTGGAGCAATTAGGTACACCTTCACTCATTTGCGCGTCCAATACACTAAGGCGTTCAGGCGCTGTTGGGGCTGCCTTGGTGCTGCACCGCCTTGGGAATGATCGCCGGGAGTTATTGAAGGGAATACTGTCAGCTTTCGGGCCGTGCTTCGGAACCAGGTAGTCTCACTGGGAGTTCAGCGATAGTGATTTTGAGAACTCAATTCGATTTTGAATCAATCTGTCAGATAACTTAGCGTATAATGCGATTAATTGCGTCGTTGTCTTACGTCTTACTCCAGAATTCACAAACGACACTCAACGCTAAGCACGCGCTCACGCTCATGCTGCCCAATTCAGTTCAGTTCTATTGTTTTTTTTAATTTTCTTTATTGGGGAAACAAACAGCCTAAGATAATACATAGGTTTAATTATAACTAGTAAATACATTAGCATTTAAAGTTTCCACTGCTGATTACTACATTTTTAAGTTGTTAAAAAGAAGCAAAATCAAAATCTAAAGGTTCAAATGAAAAAAGTGAAAAATTCACGGGACAGCATGAACGTGAGCGCGTGCTTAGCGTTGAATTGCGTTTGTGAATTCGGGGGTTAGATACGTAAACTTTTATACGTAATTTCAGATCAAAAAAGGACACACTTACATAGTAAATTATCCGGCAGGTGAATTCTTGTTCAGGATCGAAGTGTGCATTGAGAATTACTTCCCAGGTCCGCTCTTAGGGCCCTCGCTCCTCACGGAGACTTCGTACTGCGGCTGAATCGGTAACTGAAGGGCGCTTGCACCGCGACATTCTTGCAACGAAAAGTCGTCGTGAGCGAGGGACCTTACGCTCTCCTAAAATTGATTGCAGAAAGATGGGATATGTTGGATATCCATCCTCGTTTGTCAAAGGATTGCTAGAATCAGAAACGTATCTAGGACGGTCGTTTCTTCTTATGGCACTTGGTCGACAGCAATGATATTTTTAAGAATACGTAGATAGGTTACTTGTGCTAAAGAAGTGGCACCCGAAATCAGGACTGTTGACCACCTGAGTAAAGCATTGACAGTTGAGATAAAACTGCGCGACATGTATCTGTCTCGTTTACGCTCTAGTAAATAATTATGCTATCTTGTACACACGGTCAAATGATACGTACTAACTAAGCCAGGGGACAATTTTTGACTTCGCGTCAGTACTGACATAACGTATGTATACTTCTTTAAATATCTTCGGTCGACAGAGCACCTATGAACGATTAGCCGATAGAACCTCTAATCTATTAACTACTCCAACCCACTAGATTTTCAAAAATCTCCTATGAGTTTATTTGCACAGAGATAATCCAATCTGTTAACATCTTAAAATACGGAAAATATCTTGTTTAGGATCTTAATTGGACACACCACAACCACAAATAATAAGAAGCGTATGGTGGCGCTAGCGGGCAGTGAGCGGCCCTTTAACGGATGATTTACTAAAAGGCGACATCGAAGCTTTCAACCACCGGTTTATTAACCTGCCTGTTACGCGTAGCATAAAAATGGAAGACTTAACAATATTAAAATTAACTTATCTACATCTTTTGCAGGTCGCTCGAGGAGGTCAATTATGCGGATCAGCACCGAAAGCAACACTAGAAAGAAGGTCCTATCGATCGATCCGAAACCTTTCGTCTTCATCAAATTCAAGAAGTTCAGTGAGATCGACAAACACCAGATGAACATCGCCACGATATTGAAGTTCTCCAACGCAACACCCATTAGATCTAAAAGCAGCGTTGGATACACTTGCTGCTTCTGCACCAACCAGTTCGTCGAACCCACCGACCTCAAAAACCACACCATCACCTCTCATAACGATGACGAAAAATCTAATTTCATGAAAAATCATTACCTTAACACTTACATAGTCAAATTAGATATCACAAATCTCACCTGCAACCTCTGTAACAAACCTCTTGATTCCTTAGACGATCTCATTTCACATTTAGTCAAAAGCCATGACAAATTGTACCACACCAATATAAAAAACCATATAGTTCCTTTTAGTTTTGATAGTAGCGAATACCTTAAATGTGCTATTTGTAGGAACGAATTCAACAACTTCAAAGTCCTGATAGAACATATGAACAAACATTTTATGAATTATCTTTGTAAGCAATGTGGTGCTGGTTTTGTTAATAAGAGGACTTTACAGACTCACGAATACCGACATAAGAAAGGTGAATTTAAATGTAGTTATTGTGATAAAGTATACGATAATAAAGTGAAGATGAAGGACCATGAAAGAGCTGTCCATATTTGTCAGAATAAGAGAAGCAAATGTGGTTTTTGCGGGGAAATGTTCTCTGATTATACGAAGAAGAATGACCACGAGGTGAGGATGCATGGTGCGAAGACGCAGGTGCTGCAGTGCCACGCTTGCGAGAAAAAGTTCGACAACCAGAGATCTCTGACTGTTCATATAAAACGGTATCATATGTTGGAGGGACGCACAAAAAAAGCTGAATGTTAAAGCTGTTGAACTTGATGTTAGCTAAGATGGACTTTGATGAATCATTATTTGACTGACCCCCGTAATGTTAAACTTTTAGCGATGACTTTTAGGAAAGCTATTTATTTTATTTAACAATATTTGCACAAGATTATTTTGCCAGTCATTCCTATAATGTGGGGCATGATTTTCCTATGATCTATACACAGTGTGGCTTAAATAAAACATTATAAATAATAATTAAGTTTTTTATTCCTGTTACTTACCATGCAGTGCCCTTCGCCAGTAATTTATCTACATCACGACTTTTTGTATTAGTCATGTTCACCAAAAGCTCACTTTTCAGATGTTTTATTAATTCTTCAGAAGGGTTTGTATAGTCTAACAAATCTAACCTATACATTCGATATTTTTGACGATTGTCTTGTCACGCTGCAAAAACTTTAGCTAGCTTTTACTATACAAGCTGTATTAAGCAAATTATACCGACCAAGGCGCTCCAAAACATCAAACCCAAACCCTGCTGGTGTAATCCAGTACTGCTGTCAAAAGGTGTATGAGTATTGTTGGGCTACAGTGTTTCTTTTACTTCGATAGGAAAACCAAAAAAGTAAATTTGGTCTTGGCTTCAGGCGGGACTCCAAACCCGCATCTTCCGCTAACGGGAGGACTGCAACTGAGCTACCGAGACCGCTAACAGACCGGCCCAATCTTTCTGGTTTAAGCAAATATTTTAGCTTCCGATAAAGTTTTTTATCCGAAAGCTTTTTTAAAGCTCTTTGGTGTGTTGTTTAATTCTTACACTGGTTTTTCTCCCTTCGCAAACTGGTCTGCCATTTGTTTGAAATAAAGTTATGGTATAGACATATTGTATGCTTAGTTAGCTTGCCTCTGGGTGATGTTTGCTCATGTGGTAGTTAAGACTAGCCTTCTGCACGAATCTCTCGTTGCAAACCGGACAAACTTTCCTTTTGTCTCCCGTATGTATCTTCTCATGTTCTCTCAACGCATTTAACCTTGGAAATTTCTTCCTACAAAAACTGCATTCGTATATCCTAACCGGATTATGCCTCACCAAATGTTTCTTCAGCTGAACCGTGTCGAAGAACTTCGCATCGCACTCTGGGCACGACAAGTTTTTCTCTTTCAAATGCACTTTCCTCTGGTGCGTGATGACCCTGCATTGTCTGCTATTCTTGTACCCGCAAATACCGCAAGTTGGTATTGCGACCTTATGAACTTCGAAACGATGAATGGCGATTTCGTCTTTGTTGAATACTACAGAACACTCTGGGCACGTGACAAGCTTGTGAGTGGGAATATGTCTGGTGAGCAGTGTTCTACTTGCGAATTCTTTTTTGCAGACGTCGCAAATGCACTTCTTGGCTGGTTGCAAGACTTTCTTACCTTCTACATTAGCTTCTTCCATCCCATGCTTTTTAGCTAAGTGCATTTTTTTCGTACACTTGTGTTTGAATTTGTCATCGCAGAGAGGGCACTCGAATAACTTCATTTTGAAGTGGCCAGCCACAATGTGCATCCGCATGCTCTCCATCGTGGCGAGGATGGTTCCGCATTTGTTGCAGCTGTATTTCTTCTTCATTCCTTCTTTCAAGATTGTGTAGTCCGTCATGTCTTCGCGGGGGATCGACGCATCTGGAAGTAAAAGAATATTCACTATCACCGTTATTCTTAAAATTGTGGGAAAATTTAATCGCAGATAGACCTATCTATATTTGGTTATTTTTATAGTAATTATTATTAGAAATAAACTATTTCTTGAAATAGGAGGAATTTGCTATTACGTAAGACTTACATATGGCTGTCTTAGGTACTTTTTCCGCTAGCACGAAAGCTGGATGACTCATATCGCGTTTATTTGAGTAAAAAGTACATTTCAAACCATTATGCTAGCCAGCAGCATGCTCATGACACACTAGAATATAAAAATTTGGTAGACCCGACGTTTCGCTAGTCTCATTAGATATACCTATTGTAGTATTTCAATAATTTTAATCTACAAATGAGTACAAAGAGAAACGTGTCCACCTTGTTTTGTCCATGAAAACTAGTGTCCTTCGGCTGTTACATAGAGCTTCATATGAATTATAAAAATTTGACTTGAATTTTCATGGAAAAATATTACAAATACCTGCTTGATTTTGATTTCATTGATCAGATAGAATATAATGCGAGTTTACGAGCACGTTTACGAGTATGTTCGGAAATTGGCATTTTTAGGTTTGCAAACTTGACGTGTACGATTTTAGAAGAGACTCTACTGACTGAAAATGGATTAACGACCTAATGAAGGTTGCAGGATTTTAGGCCTACACCTTTCACCTGCCGCTCTAAACACTTGGGAAGGCAATATTCAGTAGTGAACGTCTTGCGACTGTTAATGAATCATGTGATGATGATGACTCGATAAGCAAAAAGAAAGATTATTCTTTCACGACTTTGCATATTTAGAAAACAAAACCAAAGCATACTCTGATCACGATTTGTCTTTATTTAAAATTTGGTGCTGAAATACACATATAAGTATACCGCGACTAACTATAAACTAAACTGCTTCTGGATGATGTTTCGCTACATGGTAGTTCAGACTGGCCCGCTGCACGAATCTTTCATCGCATATCCTACAGACCATCCTTTTATCTCCAGAGTGAATCCTCTCGTGGAATCTCAATGTTTTCAACCTGGTGAACTTCTTCGTGCAGAAACTGCACTCGAATTTCTTGACTTGATAGTGCCGCACCGAATGTCTCCTCAGTTCTGCTTTGTTGAAGAACTTAGCGTCACAATCGGGACAGTGAATGTTCTTTTCCTTCATATGCACGTCTCTTTGATGCAGATTTATTCTGTACTGGCTTTTGTTCTTATATCCGCAGATTCCGCAAGTCGGTATTGCTACTCCATGTACTTCGTTTCTGTGAATTGGGAGTTTGTACTGATCTAACATCTGAGAACATTCCGGGCATTTGAAGACTTTGTGCGTTCGCAAGTGTATTGACAGTCGATTTTGGTTTAAAAATGTCTTATTGCACACATGACAGTCTTTTTTGAACGGTTCTTTGGTCTGTGTACCTTTCTGCTCATCAGTATCGGGATTCCTCACCGTGTCAGCCACGTTTGTCTCATCATCTTCAGTGTTCTTACTGCATAGGCGGTGTTTAAGGGCAGCTATATTAGAGTGTTCAGCGTTCATATGTCTCTTGATCCAGTAGCTAGATTTGAAGATGAACCCACATTCGTTGCAGGTGTATTTGGTTCCCTCGACGTCTTCTGTCGTCGTGTAGTTCATGTGTTCCGTCTCCGTTGGGTTCAACGCACCTGGAATTTAAACAGTTGGGTCAACATTTCAGGTCCTGTTTTGTTTTATTATATTTAAGTAGGTACAAGTATGTCGTCGTAATGTTAGAAGATGTAGCAAAAGAAGTAGAAGTAATAAGCAGACAAGAGTGTTGCAACACTTGCTGTGATGTAAAAGGGGTTTCAAAGTCTAGAATAATTAGAGAAAAATAAAGGTTGATTAAGACTCCTTTAGAGGTAATATAAAAATGTATATGTTTGAATTATTTTTACAGTTTCAGTTAAATATCCAACTTTTGTGTGACTTACGTTAGATTTACTGTTAATTATAACTTTTTATAAGCTACTTTGTCGTCTTAATTACCACAGTATTTTTTTAACAACCTACCTAATCCAATATAGTAGTTTTTGTATATTTTATCACAAGAATATAATTAGTTGTAATGGTGGTGCGTGGAATAAAAACATGACATGTAAGGTGCTTGTAGGCGAGACGCTTGTCATTCAAAATTTTATTGAAACTGAAATGTCTAATTATATACGGCGAAGCAAAATAGAATAAAACACGAATGATAATGTTTATTGTAACATTTACTCACATAATGTACATTCTCGGATATTATACTAATAAATAAATAAATATCCCTGGACATTATTCCACACAGCGCCATCTAGCCCCAAGTGAGCTGATTAAAGTTTCTTTTTTATGGGATGCTACACAACGGATTAACATACTTAAATACTTTTTCTTGATATTGATCTGAGCTTGATTCAAATAATTGATGATACTATTATAAAGACGTTGATAATAACTATTGGGCTGATCGCAGCTGCTCTGTTTCTAGTATGTAAGACCTTGTATACTTGTGACTATTTAAATAAATTATATTAAACATTTTGCTAGTTATTATAAATCAGAGTTCCTCAGCGATAAGTATATCCTTTTTCCGGGGGCGGACGATGCGGTGACTGGCACGGAGCCAGACACGGCGGGCCGGAAGCGACCCCTCCCTCGGGGGGAGGGGCCAGTACAGCCAGGGACAGCCGAGCCGACCATACCAGGCAGGTGGCCTGTGCAATGCCAGCGCAGGTACCCCCGTACCACGCGCAATTGGCCTCCAAAGAGGTTGGATACGACGGGCGATTCTTCGCCGTGTCCCTTCTCCTCGCCCTGCAGAGCGCGTTGGCAGCGGGATCTTGCTCTCGTTGTGCGCTGCACGGCTTCCTTTTTAGCCATCACGTGAATGAGTCAGGCCTCTCATCCCATCACATAAAGGGTACTTATACGACGATGGTATGGCCAGGTTGCACCGCAGATATTTTCTATAAGTACCTATTTTAAACTTTATGCCACTTGTTGATTTTTCCAATCCTTATATGGTGCCAGGATGGTGACTCCTCACATGGAACCTTAAGCTGGCTCGCTGAATGAACGCAGCCCTGCACACTTTGCAGGCAAAGGGTCGCTCGCTCGTATGTATCCTACTATGCGCCTTCAAGCACTCCTTTCTTGTGAACATCTTTGCACAAACCTCACATTCGAACACTCTCCGCTGTTCGTGAGTGATCATGTGATCTTGCAAATTCGACTGAGTGTAGAACATCTTATTACAAATTGTACAGCTTTTCTTCTTCTCGTTTAAATGCACATTTCGTTGATGGCGAACTAGAGTGCTTTGCATCAGTGTTCTGAGGCCGCAAATTCCACAAGTGGGCATCGCAACTCCATGGGCTTCGTTGAGATGAAAAAGGTATTTCTTCCTGACATATCTGCCATCGCATTTACGGCATTTCTTCTCAATATGAACGTCCATCATATGTTCTGCTAGTGTGTTCTTTCGTTTGAACTCTCTCCTGCAGTGCGCACATACAAATTTATTAGGTGTCTGATCGGAGTGCTTAGATAGGACGTGCTCTTTCCTCTGGCTATGGTACATGAAGGTCTCAGGGCAGTGCTGGCATTTAATGAACTTCTGTTTGAGGTGAGACCTGATAATGTGGTAGCGAAGGTCTGATAACCGTTTGTACGAGATCTCGCAGGCTTTGCAGGTGTATTTTTTGTCAGTGTCCCTCACTGTCACGTATTCTTCAACGAGCGGATTACCTACAAAGAAAGAAGACCGTTAGATACTTGTATTACTAGTTAGTTTTTTATGGTGAAGTTATTTAGGAGTTTTGAACTTTGAATAAGATGACAAATGATTAATAAGTCAATTCACTAGTAGGTACTAGAATAACAAAAACCCAAAGCCTTTTTTCAAGTTCTAACCAAACGATCTTCTTTCTATGTTTTTTACCTGATACACTTAAATGGGCAATGAAGAACACCGTTGAAAAGCTAACCTCGCGACATTATTTCCTTTTTGTAGGCACAAAGTGTAATTTTTATGCAATTGACTCAAAAATTAGGGAGAATACTTATACCTACCTACAAGGTGAAGCGAATATACAGTTCAAATGATAAGATTTAAAGTGTAAATGTATGTATGTGTGTGATAAAAAGTAATCATGGTTTTATACCTACTGTAGGACTAGCACGAACCGCTAACGTTTTGACAGATTTGGTAATCGAAAAGTAAACGATACTTTATTTTCTTTTTCCTATGGATTGAAAAAAAAGGATCTTTACTTTTCGGTTACCAAAACAGTAGGTATAAAACCATGGTAACTTTTTATTAAGTGCAGTAATATTACTATATTAGCCCACCTAAGACACCTAGGCGTTCGACTGTCTAACTGTAAAATCAAACGAATTAATACAATTTTTAAAAAGTTAACTGATTATTATCTCGCGAAGATTTTTGAACACGAATTAAACAATATTTTTTTATTAATAATGGAGTTTATTTTAAAAACAGTAAACTAAAACAATGTAATCTTACCACTTATTATGCGTCTAGATCATAATATAATATTGCTTTTTTACTTCTAATAATATAAACTTTGATTCTTGCATTCTGACTCGCACAGAAATAAAGAACAATTGATCAACATTTACTCAAACATTAATACTTTCAAGGAACTTAAAACAATAATTATCTTGTACGATGGTAAGATTTGCAAGATTTTGACAGCACGGAGCAATTTAAATAAGTAAACAGTTACAAAATACCTAAGTGTTAAAATTGAAGCATGTACCTGATCGAAACATATAGGTATTAACAATTCTGTAACATTCAAACGATAGTGGATTATTAAAATCCCGCCAACAAGACCAAGGTGTTTTTATTCCCGAGCTTAAAACATGCAGCACTGTGATTTTAAACGCGAACTAGGTATTTCATATTTTCATAGGATATAATTCCACACAGCGCAGTCTTGTAGTCCCTAACTAAGCAGAGCTTTTACTGTGGGATACTTAGACGGATTAACAAATTTTAATCGGCTAATATATTTGTAAATTTAACAATGTGAATTTACATATAGAGCTATTTCGCACTTGATATTTCTAAGACATCAAACATTTAATTGGTGTCAAAGAAACGTCGTGAAGAAACATTTGCGAAAAATAAACGCAAGTAAAGCTAAAGACTTTTAAAATTAAATGATTTGTTAAGTAACTAGGTACTTATGTAGTTGTAGAACAAGTAACTGAACTCTGGATTGCATCTCTGATACATTGTTGGATTTTTTTAATCGGACTCATTGGAAATGTAACCGGTTACATTTACGAGAAAACAAAGATCTTTATCATTTCGCGTTGACGTTTAAAGACCGTTCGGTTAAAATCACCAAAGTATATAGGTTAGAGGATTTCTAGAGAAGTCCAGGGTGCTTCTTAGAGAGGTGGTACTTGAGGCTGGTCTGCTGCACGAACGCCTCGCTGCAAAAGCTGCACACGTGTCTTCTGTCGTTCAGGTGCATCATGATATGCGTGGTCAAGTTCTTCTTCCACTTGAAGGACTTCTCGCAGAATTCGCACTTGTGTGGTCTCAAAGCAGTGTGTTTCAGAGCATGCTGCGCCAGCTTTGATGGGACAGTGAACTTGAGGTCGCAGTCCGGACAGGGGATCAGCTTTTCGCCCATGTGGTAGCGTTTCTGGTGGCTTATCACCTGCAAATTTAATTTAGGGGCTTCGCGTATTCCGTTTTTTGGTACTCAGAAGAATTTCTTTTCTAACTTTAGCTTAACCAATAATGTGACAATAATGTGTTCATTTCAAACAAAAGACCTAACCAATAATGTAACACACATAGCTGGCAGATGGGTGCGTCTAGAAATTGCATCCTTCTTCACATAGATGATACTGTTATCTGATATTGTTTGATAGCAATGAATTTTAATCGCATCAGCTATTGGATTTACTGAGCTACCTATTTCAGGTCTCAGTAGGTCTCGGTAGTTTAATAACCAAGCAAAACATTAACAAGAAAGCGAAAGACCCTGAACAAATTCTAGATGTGTCATATAGCACATTCTTGTATTTTAAACTAGCCATTGCTAGCAACTTCGTCCTCCTTCAACAGATATTAGCTCGTGCCTATATCAATCTAAAGTACCTACAACAGACAGCTCCAGCTTTCACAAAAATCTTTCCAATTTACGTGTTCAGTTCAATTCAAAACTTTTCTCCCATCATCATATTCTATAACATAAAAACTACCTGAAACGGGTACGCGAATTTCTTCCCGCAAGCGTGGCACTGCGGCCTTGGCAGCCCGTGGGCCTCCTCCAAGTGCTTAGTCCTCATGTGGCTCGGCACGCGCACCTCGCAGAGGTAGCACGACCTCAACTTGGGCCTCAGCTTGAGGTGCACGTGCTTGTAATGCTGCATGAACAGATCTTGCCGCGCGTACAGCCGGTTGCACACATCGCACATCACCTGCTTCTCCCCGGCTTGTATTACGACGGTATAAGGCAGGTTTCTCTTTACGTTTCCTAGAAAAGAAACACGCTGTGAATTTCTTGACGAGATTTTGATGGAGGCTTTGCTTATTTGGAAATATGTTATTTTATTACCTGAGTTTATTGAGAATGGCACAGTTTAAAGACATGGTGAATATTATACCGAATACTGACCGTTGAAAGTGGTGATAAAATATTCTCGGTATTTTTGTATTATGTATGCTAAAAATTGTTGAAATAATTAGTTCGTTGAACAGGTTCGAAAATCATCCCAATTAGATTTCTACCATAATTAAGTCTGCTTTAATTATTTGCAAAAACATAAAATGAACAGAATAGAGATTGTAAACTGAAGGAGCGTGATTCCAAAACAACTAATTGGGTTGGGAACGCTTATTTAAAAAACTTATTGCGTAGACCAGAATCATTCATCTTGAAGAAAACTATTAAAAAAAAAAATCTTGAACACACTTGTCAAATTGAGTAATCGTAATTCGTAGGGTAAGAAGGAATAAAAGAGGGGATTAGTTAGGGAGCTCGTTGTGAAGGGGAAAATACTCCGCTCTATTCAGTAGGTTGGAATCAGATTTGCGAAGGTCGCATCACTAATCCTACCTCATTTACTTCCCAGTTTCAAGGGATTCCGTTGGGGTTTCGTAGTCATTTGGAGAGATATTAGAAGCGTGGACTAAACGTATAAATTCCAAACTCGGTGTTAAAATCAGGTAGTTTGATAAGTATGTGCAATAATGGAGCTTATACTTATAGGCAAGAATTTAATAATTAAAAAAGAATAAGACAGTATGGAAAAATACGTTTTTTTAAAAAGTATATTTCCTCAACAATTTAGGATGTTCTTATGGTAGAAAGTGTAGAAACATTTAATAAAAAAATCTGACAGCACAGCAAAACAGTTGTTTCCACTTTTTATAGCAACTGCCCAAGGGCTCAGAAATGGCGCATTTTATTACTATAATTTGTTACGCTTATTTGGATGACTTTTCAACTCGGTAAAATTTAAGAAATCGCTTCCCAGTAATGGTTAATGACGAAATTGGTGATTCCTCTTCTTATGTTGTTTCAACGAGGATTTCTGCACAAACGCCTTGTCGCACTCTTCGCACTCAAACTGCTTGTCTCTCATATGTGCCATCATGTGAGCCTTCAAGTTATTCTTCCACCTGAATTGCTGACCGCACAAGTCGCATTTGAACTGACTCTTTATCTCATGTGTGAGCATGTGCGACTTCAAGTTTAAGTTATCGAAGAAACTTTTACTGCACACACTGCAAGCGTAATGTCTCTCGCCCATGTGGACTTTTCGATGATGCTGCAGAACATTACAAGGGTAGCGGAACTTCTTTTGGCAGACTCCACAAGTTGGAGCTGGTATTCCGTGAGATTTCTCTAAATGGTACGCCCGGAGGTGTGCTGGCACTCTTTCCTCGCAGTGAGGGCACTTCCTCTCCCGCGGTCTTCGCTTCAGGTGCACAAAACGGTAGTGCTGCGACACGAGCGGTTGCGATGCGAATGTTTTGTCACAGCTGTTGCAGGCAAACTGCTCTCCGCGCATGGTGTAATACTCTGGCTTTCCTAGAAAAGAAAGACGTCACTGCTTCATTTAGTGCATTTCGGATCCCAATAGGCAGTGAGTCTTCCTACAATCTTTTCCGATTTGACTCATGTGTTAGAGAATGGCTTTGTGCCAACTCATAGTTTCAGCAATGTGGGCAAAGGGCCATACCTAGTTAGCGTTCAACGTGGACGCGGTTTCCGCCTTCAAATGATTTTTTACTGTTTCCTTGGCACTAGCAAATACCTTTTTGGGAACTCAACTTTAATTTTGCCATAGCCAAATGTGTGAACAAATTAAAGGAGAGTATTGAAAAAGAAAATGCTATTCATAGTGACTAATTTATACACTCATTTAGGACTGTTAGGTTAGGTGTATCTGGTGTTTGCATTGTATCTCAGGTCTCGTCGGTCTAATGGCCAAGACGTTCAACTATATTGCCTTATTGTGTTGTTATTAACCCTCATCGGAATAATGTCTGTTTATAACTCGATGAATAAGACGAGAAAGAACGAAATGGATATATTTTGTGACTCACTCTTTTCCTTAAAAATGTAATTGTAAAGCCTCTAAATGTCGACCTTCAGGGTGACATGGTCTAGTAATAAAATAAACTACCTTTTAGGATAGGTTTTTGTCACTCACTTATTCTTCACCGTTTTTGGTAAGGTGATGTAGATATACTTGTAAGTAGTTGATGTATAAGAACTAAGCTTATTGTATGTTTATGCAACTATTGCATACATGTTGCTGTTGGTGTGCTTAAATAAATATTGTGAAAGATGTGGATTCAGTTCTTATCTTACTTTGGTTTGCTACGCAAAGTAAAAAAACCTGTAAAATATTTAGAATATTTTATATGTTTGTGCATCAATTTATTTCATGATACGGATTCCTTAATATATTATGAGAATAAACTTAAAAATAACTTTAACGAAATTAATTTGTTGGGTGCTTTATTTAGACCAAAAATATACTGAGCTTGAATGATGTCTTTCAGCGTGCTTAGTAATGAAACAAGGGACTTTGGGAAATAAAGACAATAACAAAAATACTTGAATTTCATTTTATATTTAGAATTACTAAGTAAATATTCATCTTAATTAAACTTACAACAGTCTCGATTATACGCTATTTATTTACATAAGCCCATTTACAGCGACGAACTTAAATAATATATTTTATGAACTTAACAAAATGTTTAACTATTATTCTTTAACATAGAAATAAACAATAAAAAGCAAATTTCAATAAAAGATCAAATTTCATGAACAACTAGTGTTGATTGGTACAGTCAAGGTTGAAAATTAAGTTTGCTAACAAAATAGTCATCAAGGCAATGGTAATATACGTTTAATTCTGTAGTCATAAGCTTTCTTTTCCTACATACTTCAAATAATTTGGCACTCTGTACGCACACTTTTTGACATTTAAACGCAGACAATGTGAAATCACTCTCCGATCAATTGATCAGGTAGTCGCGGAATGAAACGGTTGACCAGTTTTCAAACACATTCATTTACGCGTTGCAAGCACATGTTACCTTTTTAAACTGTGTAACAGGCTAGAGTATGCCGAAAAGTATGCTTTATTGTCTGACAATAAAACTAAAAATCGATTAGACGTCACTTCACGATTGACAGTTGAACCAATAGATCTTGTCAATGTCATCATTGAGCAAGCAAAAACAGATCTTTGGGTGGTCAACCCTTTCATTACCCGACTGTACAATTGAAATTGCTACAATCAGCAATAAACGATGCCTTCTGACAGAGTGGTCATAGGCCTATAAGCTAATTGAAAAAAAAATGTATAACAGTCCGTTCGCGTCAAGAATGCAGTGATTTTTGAATTTTAATTGAAAAACACACAAAAACCCACAGATCCACAACCTTTGCGTTCAAAAGTCTGCGTTCAACTGGTCACTGTGGGCTTGGCTTTCTAATTAGGAACGATGTGATTGGTGAGGGGGGCTTGCTAGATAAAAGGACAAGTATGAAATGACTGCATTCTTAACGGGAACGGACTATTTGTTTGATGCGTTACTCAAATCTTAATTAAGTAAAGGTATTTTAACTCTTGTCTTTTTATTTTTTTAAACTAGCACTGATAGCACTCATGGTTCTTATGCAGACTGTACCACGTGATGTAATGATGTGTGAATTATGTGATGTTAGAAATTGTGAATAGCTATAGAACTTACAGTCAACTATAACTAGTGCAACAGTACCAGCGTAAGATAAGATATTATTGGACAAAACAAACAAACCAAGTTACAGGTATGTTACACAAAAACCTTAAAATGTGGGTACATTTACATAACGCGCGTACCAAGCCTTCGATTGGGCAGTGTCAACGGTTTGAGTTGTATGCCTCAACTTAGGATCTATCATGAGTTTTCATTCACGCAGTCGCTCATAGCGTCTCGTCAATAATATAACAGGATTTTCGTAATTTCAAGCCGGTAGAGGCGCTGTACGAAATCTTTTAGAAACGTCAAATAATTTCAGGCTTCGGAACTAAAAATACAAACATGTCTAGAAAATCGCATGGATTTCGAATTGATTTGATGAAATATCTGGTTCTTTGATACGCACAACAACGTATTATTTTATGTATTTAGGTTGAGGTTTAAATATATATTTTTTTAGTGAAGACAATATAAAGAATTAACAGATCAAACCCTCAGATTCGCAAACGTCAATCAGCATGACATGACATGCACTCAGCTCATTAAATGTTGTAGATTCAGATATTGTAACTAGTCCCTACTATCTATGTACTTTATTCTGTACCACTATTATAAAATAATGTAAATGGTTGCAGCTGTCTACAGGCAATTCCATACGTATCCAACAATAGTGTTAGTGACTTGCTACAAACAAGAATTACAGATTGATTGCAATTCTGGGAGTATCCTTGGAATATTTATTCATTTCAGCGAAAGTTGATGTCAGTATTTTTATACAGGACTTTATAAGTCACCTTTATATGGATGATATTCTAACTGGGGTAAGTTCACTAGAAGTTAACCTCCGGGTGGTATTTAGTCATATGATAGTTGAGGCTGGCCTTCTGCACGAAGGCTTTCCCACACACCGTGCACACCTTCCGCCTGTCTCCTGTATGGATCCTCTCATGCAGATCCAAGGTAGCCTTCCTCAGGAATGCTTTACGGCAGAACCGGCAATGGTAATCTTTAACCGTTTTGTGCTTGAATTTGTGCTTGTACATACCTTCAAAGCTGAATGACTCGTACTCGCACCACTCACACTTATACCGCTCACCCATCATGTGAAAGTTGTTAATATGCTTGCGCAGTTGCACCTTCGTGTTGAAGGTCCCTTTGCACGCGTTGCACTTGAATCTTTCATCTTTATTGTGGACGTTAAGCTTGTGTATGGTGAGTGGAGCGGGCGTCATGAACTCTTCGGTACAGTACGGACAAAAGAATCTTGCTATTTTGTAATGTTTCGTCTTTACGTGGAATTTGAGGGAGAAAAGTTTGTCGTATCTCTTGTCGCAGTGGGCGCATTGGAACACGTCGCCGTCCCTCGTGTAATCGGACTCTTCTATGCGGAACTTGCTGCCTAGAAGACAGAAAAATACATTTTCAGTTTCTTTGTTTTCTCTCCTCTTCAGGTCAGGGTTTGGTATGTCTTATTGCCAATGACTGGTCTTAAATTGGTATTCGATCGTAAAATACATTTTCGGGGGAAAATGTCCAGCAGTCATTAAGTTTTCAAGTATACGTATACATGGACGACATTTGAATGGAGACAAAAACATCGCCAAATCATTTTTGTTCTTCTAACACGTTTGCTTCTGTAAGAACGAGCAAGACAGAGGATATCAAAAAGTTCATTCTAGCGAATATTTTTGTCCTTAAAATGTTAATAAAATCCGTGGTTAAAGTATGTTTTGTTGGATTTAAGATATATAAATTAAAACAGCATAATAACATCAATAGCATGATTCACAGAGTAGGTACCTAATTGCAGAAGAGTTTTCAAAGAACAAAAGAGTACTTCGACCCAAGGCAAATATGAAAAACTAGGCTAACTATTTAGGACGAACTTAAGATTGTAGACTTTCTACTATAAATACTATATACTGATTTTAAACAACACCAATCCAAATGTGAGAAGCATTTGCTTTTCTGACTCATTACTTCAAAAAAAGATGTTGACCTTTGTCATCGTGTTTTAGCTCAAGACTTCAATATCTTTATTTAAAAGAAAAATATGTAAGGAGCTTAATCATCATCAACAGCCACATGACGTCCACTACTGAATATAGGCCTCCACCATAGATTTCCAGAGCTGTCGATTGCAGGCGGCCTGCATCCACCGAAACCCTGCGACCTTTATGATGTCATCCGTCCATCTTGACTAATTTCTAATTCTACTATAAATGCGAATGTAACTTTGACTGCTTGTGTGTCACGCCATCACGTCTGAACTAGTCACGAGATCTCAAAACTGAAGAACATTTGACATCATGTTTAATGAGATTGAAGATTCAAAGTTTATCAATATACCATGCCTTGCTTATAAAATACAATATGTACAGAATCTTAGTAAGTTGACTACTATTTTAGCTAGCCAACAATAATTTTTTTTTTAAATTGTTTTGAGGAAGAATGGTTTTGAAGAATGAGGGCTTTAAAAGCGTACCTTTTCCAATAAATGAATAAATGCATTTTTCATTACTCATACTCTGAAAGTAGGTCATTACTGACCTGAGAAGCGGGCTGAAAGTAATACTTTTCATCCCTAGGGAGAATCACTTTCAACTGACAGCTGTCATATTATTTTAAAAAAAACTAGTTCTTTTTAACTTAACTATTGAACCATGTTGAAACTTTCTATACAGCCACGATGTAAAATTGAAATAACTTAAAGTTAAGTATTGTTTACAGAATATATATTTTTTAAATAACTTTATTATGATTAAGTTTCAACAATTTCTTTAAAATAACTTAGCTTTGAGCAAAATATTTACCATTTTTCCAATGATGAAAATAAAAAATAATGGCTGAATAACGGGCCGGCCACAGAAAAAAAAACAAACAAAATAGGCGGGAAAGCGGCAATTCGATCTTCATGAATTAATTCATGTTTTTATTTTTACTTTCCTCGTATTTGTAATGAAAAGCACAGTGTTTACCTCGGGTTAAAGACTTATTTAGTCCCTCGAACTATTGGCGCCCTCACTTCGTTCCGGGCGCCAAACTCCGTCTCGGGACTAAATAAGTTACTTTCACCCCTAGGATAACAATGTACTATTTTTTCCTGTACCTTCCCGTTTTCCAACCATATCTTTGGAAATTAAAAGTGGACCTCCGGGTGATACTTGGTCATATGATAGTTCAGGCTAGCTTTTTGCACAAACGCCTGCCCGCAGACGGAGCACACGCTCCGCCTCTCCCCAGTGTGGATCCGCTCGTGCTGGTTCAGTGTCGTCCTCCTCAAGAACGCCTTCTTGCAGAACCGGCAGTGGTAGTCTTTGACAGTTTTGTGCTTGTACTTGTGCTTGCAGAAAGCAGCGTTGTTGAAGGACACATACTCGCACAAATCACACTTGTACCGCCTCCCCATCATGTGGAAAATGTTAATATGCTTGCGGAGCTGAACTTTCGTGTTGAAGACGCCTTTGCAACCGTTGCATTTGAATGTTTCGTCAATGTTGTGGACTTTGAGTTTGTGGATCGTGAACGGTGATAGCGTCATGAACTTCTCCTCACAATGCGGGCACACGTATTTGGGTATTTTGTAATGTTTCGTCTTCACATGGAGTCTGATCGCGTATATTTTGGTGTAGCGCTTGTCGCAGTGGCTGCACTTGTACAAGTCGCCCTCTCTCGCGTAATCCGTCTCGCTAAAGGAGAACTTCGTCGGCTTGCTGCCTAGAAGACAGAAAAATATATTCTCAATTCTTGTAAACTATCTGGGACCGTTGGGGTGTTTATTTGTGTATTATCTTAATGGGTATCTTGTTTCTTGATTAGATTTGAATACAGCCGCTAGATTTAGTAGTTAAATCAAAGATCTTAAATTACGGTTTCGTATTTAATTAGGATGTGGAAATTATCTACTGTTATTTTCCAAATGCCATTTTTGATGGTTATTTATCCAACTTTTCGGTGAGTTGACTTGATAAATACGCAACGTTACACGCCAGTATTCACACAAAAAAATTAAAACGATGTCTGATTAAAATCACTACAATTCAATAAATAAATGAATAATGAACTTGAATTGACTTCATGACAGTCACAGAAGGCTTACTGGCCGAAAACTGACGAATGATGTCGCATTCCAGCTCGAAAGGTATTTACAGAGATGCTCTATAGATAGTAAGTCATGATGTAGTTTATAGCACGGTAAACAGAGAACAGTAAGATATCTACATAGGTACAAACGTGCCGCTCTCGGTTTGAATGTGTGCACGCCTGTCGCACGTGCCGTGTCGACACGCGATTCCACGCACACGCTGACATAAAATATGGGGGAATAAGGTGGCGGCAGTACGTACGGGCTGTGCCGTGTGTCTGTGAGCACGCTAAGCTAATAACTCGGCGGGCGGCCTTAGTTAACCTACTGTTATGTTGACTGTGTTTATAGGCTCGTGAACAATTAGACGATACGACGTCGCGTCACATCGTGCTACGACGCGGCATCGTGGGAATGTCGCTTGCTCGTAGTAGAGCCCTACGACACGACGACGCATTGCTTCATTGTGAGCGCCGTCAGGCAGTGATTGTTTAAAAGTGAAGTTGTAATTTTCTAGAAACTGTACAGGAAAAAACTACAATCTATTAAAAAAAACTTCAATTAGTAAGATATTTCTCACAACTTCACTAAAACACGTGGTCGATAGTTACAGCCAGCAAATTATGATTACTAATATTATAAATGCGTAAGTTTGTATGTGTGGATGTGCCCTTTTGCTCTTTCACGTAAAAACTACTGAATGGATTTTAATGAAACTTTACTATGATGTTGCTTATACATCTGAATAACACATAGGGTACAATTTATAAAAATACGACATATATTTTTTATTTTAGTCCACGCGGACGAAGAATATATGACATCTTGCTTTGTCAGATTGAAGATTAAAGTTTATCACTATACATGGTATGGCCTTGCTTATACCATACAATATCTACAGAATTTCAGAAAGTTGACTACTATTTTAGCTAGCCAACATTAGTTTTTTCTGTATTATTGAGTGCGAATATTTCAATAGAGGGCTTCAATGTGTACCTAAATGTTTTTTTGTTCTGTTCTTGTAGATCTTGTTATTATATCCAAAGTAGTGCCCAATTTTTCGAAATCAAAAGTGGACCTCCGGATGATACTTGGTCATATGGTAGTTAAGGCTAGCTTTTTGCACGAACGCCTGCCCGCAGACGGAGCACACGCTCCGCCTCTCCCCAGTGTGAATCCGCTCGTGCTGGTTCAGTGTCTTCCTCCTCAAGAACGCCTTCTTGCAGAACCGGCAGTGGTGGTCTTTGACAGTTTTGTGCTTATACTTGTGCTGGCGGAGACCATCTTTGTTGAAGGACACATACTCGCACAAATCACACTTGTACTGCCTGCCCATCATGTGGAAACTGTTAATGTGCTTGCGGAGCTTAGCTTTCGTGTTGAAGACGCCTTTGCAACCGTTGCATTTGAATGTTTCGCCAATGTTGTGGACTTTGAGTTTGTGGATCGTGAACGGCGATAGCGACATGAACTTCTCCTCACAATGCGGGCACACGTAATTGGGTATTTTGTAATGTTTCGTCTTCACATGGAGTCTGACCGCGTCTGTTCTGGTGTAGCGCTTGTCGCAGTGGCCGCACTTGTACAAGTCGCCATCTTTCGCGAAATCCGTCCCGCTAAAGTGGAACTTGGTCGGCTTGCTGCCTAGAAGACAGAAAAATATATTCTCAATTCTTGTAAACTATCTGGGACCGTTGGGGTGTTTATTGGTGTATTATCTTAATGGGTATCTTGTTTCTTGATTAGATTTGAATACAGCTGCTAGATTTAGTATTTAAATCCAAGATCTTAAATTACCGTTTAGTATTTAATTAGGATGTGGAAATTACCCACTGTTATTTTCCAAATGCCATTTTTGATGGTTATTTATCCAACTTTTCGGTGAGTTGACTTGCTAAATACGCTACGTTACAAGCCAGTATTCACGCAAAAAGTATCTGATAAAAAGCACTTCAATTCAATAAATAAATGAATAATAAAACTGAATTGACTTCATGACAGTCACAGAAGGCTTACAGACCGAAAACTGACGAATGATGTCGCATTCCAGCTCGAAAAGTATTTACAGAGATGCTCTATAGATCGTAAGTCATGATGTAGTTTAAAGCACTGTAAACAGAGAACAGTAAGATATCCACATAGGTACAAACGTGCCGCTCTCGGTTTGAATGTGTGCATGCGTGTCGCGCGCGCCGTGTCGACACGCGATTCCACGCACACGCTGGCATAAAAAATGGGGGAATAAGGTGGCGGCAGTACGTACGGGCTGTGCCGTGTGTCTGAGAGCACGCTAAGCTAATAACTCGGCGGGCGGCCTTAGTTAACCTACTGTTATGTTGACTGTGTTTATAGGCTCGTGAACAATTAGACCATACGACGTCGCGTCGCATCGTGCTACGACGCGGCATCGTGGGAATGTCGCTTGCTCGTAGTAGAGCCCTACGACACGACGACGCATTGCTTCATTGTGAGCGCCGTCAGGCAGTGATTGTTTAACAGTGAAGTTGTAATTTTCTAGAAACTGTACAGGAAAAAACTACAATCTATTAAAAAAAACTTCAATTAATAAGATATTTCTCACAACTTCACTAAAACACGTGGTCGATAGTTACAGCCAGCAAATTATGATTATACTAGGATTTTTAATTGTAGTCAGTGAAATGACATTTTCAGTATGGCAGGTTTTCAGTCCCAAATAAATAGTGATGTGGTAAATCGAGTTTTTACAATTAAAAGTTAGTCGACATTACAGCCTGGAGAAAAAGTCGTAGTGAATGACCACGTCTCACTCCCATATGTCATTACTGGCAACACACACTGGTCAGACTTTCGCCTTGAGACATAGAGGTGTTTCGGTAAACTGTATTTAGTAAATAGTTTTTCAGTTTCAAAATGTATTTTTCTCAGTATAATATTATTTATAGGTATGAATTTCGTATATTAACAGGTCATACAACTGGAAAAGTTTGGAGGATACAACAATAGAATCTTCCAAACAAGCGTTTTCTAAAGGTTTGACTACAGGCCTAAAGGGCCCAACCGCCAAAGGACGACCCCTCATAATTTCACATATAGGGAAGGTTTTGTAGATTCCGGTTTACTTATTTTTGAATCGAAGAAAATTAGAGTGTGGACTATCATGAAGAAATGAATTCAGAGTATTTTGAGATATGGCTTAAAAGCATTTTGCCGAAACTAAAGCCAAATGCGGTGCTGGTATTAGATAACGCACCGTACCATTCAAGAAAAGTCGAGGCTTTCCCCACTTCAAACTGGCGGAAGTCTGATATTGTTCAGTGGTTACATGAAAAACATATTCAATATCAACCTACAATGATAAAGGCTCAATTAATCAAAATGAAATTACAAAAATCGAATTACGAACGCTATGCTGTGGACGAGTTGGCCGCTGAATACGGTGTCACAATCCTGCGTCTGCCCCCTTATCACTGTAAGCTCAACCCAATATATAGAGTTAGTTTGGGCTCAAGTAAAGGGGTTCGTTGCCAGGAACAATAAAACTTTTAAAATAAAAGACGCGAAAAATATATTTGAAGAAGGCCTGAAGGACGCCTGATAATTGGAGACAGTGCATCAACCATGCCATAAAAGTCGAAGACAAAATGTATTGTGTCAACTCGACCACATTATAGACGAATATTCGGATGCCTTCGTTATAAATGTAACTGATTCCGATTCTGAATCGGAGTCGGAATCAATAGCAACCGTAACTAATGAAAACGTATAAAATTACTTATATTTTCCTGACTTTCAAGTGTTAATTCCCCTGAACCTCTTTGAATTTTTTTTTCCCAGCTATGGTTATAATTTTTTATTGATATATAATTTTTATTTAATCGTATTTAATTCGTTATGAACCTATTAATATTGACAATTTAACAAAGGCTTTGATACCTGATAAAATAAAGCATGACTAAATGTCTAAGTCTAGTGATTGCCGAACGTCACTATTGTAGCGGGTCACCCTTTTTTGTATCAGTCACTATTGAAGTTGTCATTTTGCTGACTACAATATTATTTATCGTACTATACTAATATTATAAATGCGTAAGTTTGTATGTGTGGATGTGCCGTGTTGCTCTTTCACGTAAAAACTACTGAATGGATTTTAATGAAACTTGACTATGATGTTGCTTATACATCTGAATAACACATAGGGTACAATTTATAAAAATACGACATATATTTTTTACTTTAGTCCACGCGGACGAAGAATATATGACATCTTGCTTTGTCAGATTGAAGATTAAAGTTTATCACTATACATGGTATGGCCTTGCTTATACCATACAATATCTACAGAATTTCAGAAAGTTGACTACTATTTTAGCTAGCCAACATTAGTTTTTTCTGTATTATTGAGTGCGAATATTTTAATAGAGGGCTTCAATGTGTACCTAAATGTTTTTTTGTTCTGTTCTTGTAGATCTCGTTATTATATCCAAAGTAGTGCCCAATTTTTCGAAATCAAAAGTGGACCTCCGGATGATACTTGGTCATATGATAGTTAAGGCTAGCTTTTTGCACAAACGCCTGCCCACAGACGGAGCACACGCTCCGCCTCTCCCCAGTGTGGATCCGCTCGTGCTGGTTCAGTGTCGTCCTCCTCAAGAACGCCTTCTTGCAGAACCGGCAGTGGAGGTTTTTGACAGTTTTGTGCTTGTACTTATGCTTGGAGAGAGCGGAGCTGCTGAAGGACACATAGTCGCACAAATCACACTTGTACTGCCTGCCCATCAAGTGGAAACTGTTAATGTGCTTGCGGAGCTTAGCTTTCGTGTTGAAGACGCCTTTGCAACCGTTGCATTTGAATGTTTCGCCAATGTTGTGGACTTTGAGTTTGTGGATCGTGAACGGCGATAGCGACATGAACTTCTCCTCACAATGCGGGCACACGTATTGGGGTATTTTGTAATGTTTCGTCTTCACATGGAGTCTGACCGCGTCTGTTCTGGTGTAGCGCTTGTCGCAGTGGCTGCACTTGTACAAGTCGCCATCTCTCGCGTAATCCGTCTCGCTAAAGTGGAACTTCGTGGGCTTGCTGCCTAGAAGACAGAAAAATATATTCTCAATTCTTGTTAACTATCTGGGATCTTTGGGGTGTTTATTGGTGTATCACCTTAATGGGTATCTTGTTTCTTGATTCGATTTGAATACAGCCGCTAGATTTAGTATTTGAATCCAAGATCTTAAATTACCGTTTAGTATTTAATTAGGAGGTGGACAGAAAAATACATTTTCAATTCTTATAGACTTTCTGGGATCTCTGGGGTTTTTATTGGTGTCTTATCTTAATCAAGATATTCATCTTGATTCATGACTAGATTTGAATACAGCCGCTAGATTTGGTATTTAAATCCATGATCTTTAATCACCGTTCAGTATTTAATTAGGATGTGGAAATTTTCCACTATCATTATCTTAATATCAACGATAATAAAAAACTTCGTGGGACACTCGCTGTTTGATGATGATCAAACACACATATTGCCATTTTTGATGGTTATTTAACCGACTTTTCAGTGAGTTGCTAAATACACAACGTTACAAGCCAGTATACACATAAGAAACCAATTTAGGATGAAAAGTTGATGGAAAGCACTTCAATTCAATAAATAAATGAATAATAAACTTCAATTGACTTCAAGTCGATCGCAGAAGGCCGAAGACTGACAGATGACGTCGAATTCCGGAACGAGAGGAGTTTACAGGAATGCTCCACAGATCGTAAGTCATGATGTGGTTTGAGGGCTCGTGAACAATTAGACTAAAAGGCGTCGCATCGCATCGTGCTACGACTCGGCATCCTGAGAATGTCGCTTGCTCGGGTCCCACCACACGACGTCGTATAATGAAGCGATGCCACGTCGGATCGTCTTTTTGTTAGCGCCGCCAGGCAGTGATTGTTTAACAATGAAGTTGTAATTTTCTAGAAACTGTACAGGAAAAAACAACCTATTAAATAAAACTTCAATTGGTAAGGTTTTTTCATAACTTTACCAAAAACACGTGGTCAATAGTTTCAGGCACAAAATTATGAGAGATAAGATCGCGGAATTCTAGTTTTATGTGTTAGGTTAGGTAGGTAATATTTAAGTCTATGGGGAGGTATACAGCCAAATGGAAAATGACGTTAGAAGTAGGTTTTGCGTCCACAATATGTCAATTTATTATTAAAAGTGGACCGCTGGATGGTACTTCAGCAAGTGGTAATTCAAGCTGGCCTTCTGCACGAAAGATTTCTTGCACTCCAAGCATTCATATCGCTTGTCTCCCGTGTGGATTCGCTCGTGCAGTGACAGCGTAGCAGGTCTCTTAAACGCCTTACTGCAGAACCGGCACTTGTGATCCTTTACCGTCTTGTGCCTGTATCTATGCCGGTACATCTGTACTAGATCGTACGACTCGTAATCGCAAAACTGGCATTTGTGGTTCTTGCCCATTTTGTGAAAGAACCTGTGTGGGCGTTGAGCCTGACTTTCGTGGTATATACGGTTTCACACGCGTTGCATTTGAATCTTTCATCTACGTTGTGCGCTTCGAGTTTGTGCTTCACGAAAGGAGCCAATGTCTGGAACTTTTCATCGCAATCCGAGCAAGGATATCTTGGCATGTTGTAGTGTACAGTCTGAATGTGCTGTTTGATTCCACGGTTGTTGCTGGCCGCGTATCGCTTGTCGCATATGCAGCAACGGATAGTCACCTTCGCGGATGTACTCTGTTCCGCTAACAGAGAACTTCCCTTTTTTCTTCTTTATCTCCGATACTTTCTTGCCTAGAAGACAGAAAAACAGCTGGTGAAGTAACTCCTCTTAGATTCGTTCATGATAAACCAAAATGCTTCGTTCATACTTTTTCCGTTAGGTACTCATTTTTGGTCATCTTCTCAATGTGGGCATAATATTAAAAGTTAAGATAAGATATACTTTACTGCATATAGCAGTTACAGATACATTATAAGAAACTATTAAAAAAATATATGAAAAAAAAGAAGAAAGAAGAGTTCACGTTCATTTTTAAATATGAAATATGTGGACAGTATGAATCAATTTACATTCCGAAAGATCCGTAGTTATAAACGGATCTGCGAAATGTGTGTACTTATGTTCATAACTTTTGAACGACAAATTGGATGATTCTTGGTTTTCATGTATTCGTTATTGTTAGGACAAGGTTTGTGTTATGTAGAAAATGTTCATCCACCAACTGCAGTTAAACATTTTTTCTATATTTCGTATCCATAGTTCCTGGACTATCCTCGGCATTAGTATTTTAAACGACAATGCCGGAATTATTTGGACCAGTTGTACCTTTTTTTGCTATTACACTGTCCAATTCTATTTTTTTAGGTTCATTATGATCCAGCAAAGAAATCTTATTATGACTAAGTACTATACCTCCAAACGGAGTCCGAATCGAGGTGCAGGTGTCAGAAGTTTGAAAAATGTTAACTGTTTTTATCGTTATTAATATTTGTTTAAAGCAGTTGTGGTGTAGTAGTTGGACCCGGTTGACGTCGCTAGATGTCAGTCGGAGGCCTTAGGGCGGCTTGATAACTTCTGTCACTAAAGTTTCTCACTGACCTGACACCCCTGCCCCCCAACAATCCGCACTGAGCCCGCGTGTTGGAGTATGGCTCGCGTCACCTCATAGTTGAGGTGAGGCCTCTGCCCAGGAGTGGGACGCATATAGGCCGTTTATGTTATGTTATACTTGTTTTTATGTATTTTTATAGTTAATTTTTGTCAAGACTAGAGGCTCCAATAAACCCAAATGCTTATTGTTTTCGATGCAACAGCGAAAAAAGGCATCATACCAGACTATAATTATGTATGCGCCACTAGTCTATAGAAAACAGGCATTGCCCTTTAGGTGTGCTCCAAGCATACCTTTTTTCCCCGCTGAGTAAAATGCTTCACACATACTCGCCGGGGGGCGGACGGGTTATACCGGACTCTTTACTGGGAAGAAAATAACCCAGTGGCCTACCGAAACTAGAAACCTCAGCGTCTCTCTCATCTTCCATAGTGGGGGAGATGTGGCGACTGGCACGAAGCCTACTAAGCATCCCCCCGGTGCTCCAAGCACACCTAACACCTGTTTTTATACTGTTGAAAGTGCGTAGATGCGATAACCTTGCATATAGAAAGTCACTGGTATGGCAAGATGGTTCCGATCTTCAATCTTGGAATTTGTTAATGTAACAAATAAAATCAAGTTTAACTTCACAAACACCGTTTGTGATTAACATTGCGAGTTACATTGGCAACTATGATACTTACATTAATTGTTAACCCTGGCTCACAGGAGAAATACCTATACCAGAAAGAATCAATCGGTATGTTACTGACGGTGACTCAATGGTAAGAGCAGTCGCCTGGTTTGCGAAAGACGCAGTTTCGATTTCTGCATGAAGCCAAGACAATGTCTTTTATGTATTTTTCGGCTCTTTAGTAACGAAATCATTGCAATGTTTATAGAAAGAACGTACATTAATGTTTGGAAAACGGTTGCGCAAAAAAATCATATTTTACAAATCATGTAGTTTATTCGTTATAACACAGGATACAAAAGCTGGTAAGGAGTGACTTCCACAGACCTGCCAAATTTTCGAAAATGAGATATATAATAATAAATCTTTATTTTGGATATATTAGATTAACAAAGATTAGTAACAATTTATATTTAAAACTACTATCAGCAATAAAAATAAGGTTTTATTTTTTTGCGTGACAGACTTATATGTGGACTTCTGGGTGTTGCTTAATCATGTGGTAGTTAAGGCTGGCTTTCTGCACAAACGCCTGACTGCAAACCGTGCACACTCTCTTCTTGTCCCCAGTGTGGATCTTCTCGTGAAGGTACAGATTTTTACGCCAATGAAACTTCTTATTACAAAACTGACAGTTAAAATCTTTGCCTGTCTCATGCCTGGTCTTATGCTGCGTCATTTGATTGAGGTCATAGGACTCGTATTCGCACACATCGCAGTTGTACCGCTTGCCCATCTTGTGAAAGCTCCTCATGTGCCGACTAAGGTGTCCTAGACTGCTGAATGTGGCATCGCAAGCACTACATTTGATTCTGTCATCGATGTCATGCGCTGCTAGCTTGTGCTTCAAGAACGCGTCGTTATAATAGAACTTCTCGTCGCAATGAGCGCATAGGAACCTCGATATTTTGTGGTGTGACGTCATGACATGGGCTTTGAGTAAGTTAAAGCTGCTGAAACCCTTGTCGCAGTGTGAGCATTGGTATCTGCAGCCTTCGCGTGTGTAATCCTTGTCGGTAACGGCCAGTTTCGTTTCGTTGCTGCCTAGAAGACAGAAAAACACATCTGGTGAATCTATAGTAGTTCTTCGATTGGGTTCTAACTAGGCAAGACCGGAAATTGTGCTGTACAACAGTTTGCGAGTAAGTATAGAATATACTACTTCATTGGGTGGATGACATCATGTTTTTGTTTATGTACTCGTTCATCAATCATAACAGCATTTGGCGGACTTGATTCGTAAAGTAAGTGTGTTCTTAATGGTCTGTTTATCAATTGTGAGAGTTTAGTCGTTCGAAGTCATGGTGTAGGGTTATCATGGTTGATAAACGGTAAATTCCGAAGCCTTCACAAAATGCATGTGAGGCCTTGTACACTATGTAATGTTGACGTAGTAACTTCATTATTATTGTAATGCAATTCATTTTCGTGTCTTCGTCGACGATATATATCTCTACGATTACCGAGATAGTGACTCTAGAACGTTAATTTTTGAGAACGAGTTATATCGTCTGCAGCATGGGGGGCTACATTTATATTTCTAACATTGTCTACAGTGAAGTTTTGGTGAGAAATGATCTCGCAGCGAAAGCGTTAAACAAAGATACTACATGTTTTTCAAACATTTTGCGTAACTGACTCAAATGTGGACTTCTGGGTGATGCTTCATCATGTGGTAGTTAAGGCTGGCTTTCTGCACAAACGCCTGACTGTACACCGTGCACACTTTCTTCTTGTCCCCAGTGTGGATCTTCTCGTGAAGGTACAGATTTCTACGCCAATGAAACTTCTTATTGCAAAACTGGCATTCAAACTCCTTTACCGTCTTATGCTTTTTCTTATGCTGCCACATTCGATTAAAGTCATAGGCTTCGTATTCGCACACATCGCAGTTTAACCGCTTGCCCATCTTGTGAAAGCTCTTTATGTGCTTACGAAGCTGTGCTCGAGTTGTTAAAGCGGCATCACAAGCGTTACATTTGAATCTGTCATCGATGTCATGAGCTGCTAGCTTGTGCTTCAAGAACGCGTCGTTATAATAGAACTTCTCGTCGCAGTGAGCGCATAGGAACCTCGATATTTTGTGGTGTGACGTCATGACATGGGCCTTGAGTAAGTTAAAGCTGTAAAAACCCTTGTCGCAGTGTGAGCATTGGTAGATGCAGCCTTCGCGTGTGTAATCCTTGTCGGTAACGGCCAGTTTCGTTTCGTTGCTGCCTAGAAGACAGAAAAACACATCTGGTGAATCTATAGTAGTTCTTCGATTGGGTTCTAACTAGGCAAGACCGGAAATTGTGCTGTACAACAGTTTGCGAGTAAGTATAGAATATACTACTTCATTGGGTGGATGACATCATGTTTTTGTTTATGTCCTCGTTCATCAATCATAACAGCATTTGCCGGACTTGATTCGTAAAGTGTGTTCTTAATGGTCTGTTTATCAATTGTGAGAGTTTAGTCGTTCGAAGTCATGGTGTAGGGCTATCATGGTTGATAAACGGTAAATTCCGAAGCCTTCACAAAATCCATGTGAGGCCTTGTACACTATGTAATGTTGACGTAGTAACTTCATTATTATTGTCATGCAATTCATTTTCGTGTCTTCGTCGACGATATATATCTCTACGATTACCGAGATAGTGACTCTAGAACGTTAATTTTTGAGAACGAGTTATATCGTCTGCAGCATGGGGGGCTACATTTATATTTCTAACATTGTCTACAGTGAAGTTTTGGTGAGAAATGATCTCGCAGCGAAAGCGTTAAACAAAGATACTACATGTTTTTCAAACATTTTGCGTAACTGACTCAAATGTGGACTTCTGGGTGATGCTTCATCATGTGGTAGTTAAGGCTGGCTTTCTGCACAAACGCCTGACTGTACACCGTGCACACTTTCTTCTTGTCCCCAGTGTGGATCTTCTCGTGAAGGTACAGATTTCTACGCCAATGAAACTTCTTATTGCAAAACTGGCATTCAAACTCCTTTACCGTCTTATGCTTTTTCTTATGCTGCCACATTCGATTAAAGTCATAGGCTTCGTATTCGCACACATCGCAGTTTAACCGCTTGCCCATCTTGTGAAAGCTCTTTATGTGCTTACGAAGCTGTGCTCGAGTTGTTAAAGCGGCATCACAAGCGTTACATTTGAATCTGTCATCGATGTCATGAGCTGCTAGCTTGTGCTTCAAGAACGCGTCGTTATAATAGAACTTCTCGTCGCAGTGAGCGCATAGGAACCTCGATATTTTGTGGTGTGACGTCATGACATGGGCCTTGAGTAAGTTAAAGCTGTAAAAACCCTTGTCGCAGTGTGAGCATTGGTAGATGCAGCCTTCGCGTGTGTAATCCTTGTCGGTAACGGCCAGTTTCGTTTCGTTGCTGCCTAGAAGACAGAAAAACACATCTGGTGAATCTATAGTAGTTCTTCGATTGGGTTCTAACTAGGCAAGACCGGAAATTGTGCTGTACAACAGTTTGCGAGTAAGTATAGAATATACTACTTCATTGGGTGGATGACATCATGTTTTTGTTTATGTCCTCGTTCATCAATCATAACAGCATTTGCCGGACTTGATTCGTAAAGTGTGTTCTTAATGGTCTGTTTATCAATTGTGAGAGTTTAGTCGTTCGAAGTCATGGTGTAGGGCTATCATGGTTGATAAACGGTAAATTCCGAAGCCTTCACAAAATCCATGTGAGGCCTTGTACACTATGTAATGTTGACGTAGTAACTTCATTATTATTGTAATGCAATTCATTTTCGTGTCTTCGTCGACGATATATATCTCTACGATTACCGAGATAGTGACTCTAGAACGTTAATTTTTGAGAACGAGTTATATCGTCTGCAGCATGGGGGGCTACATTTATATTTCTAACATTGTCTACAGTGAAGTTTTGGTGAGAAATGATCTCGCAGCGAAAGCGTTAAACAAAGATACTACATGTTTTTCAAACATTTTGCGTATCTGACTCAAATGTGGACTTCTGGGTGATGCTTCATCATGTGGTAGTTAAGGCTGGCTTTCTGCACAAACGCTTGACTGCACACCGTGCACACTTTCTTCTTGTCCCTAGTGTGGATCTTCTCGTGAAGGTACAGATTTCTACGCCAATGAAACTTCTTATTGCAAAACTGGCATTCAAACTCCTTCACCGTCTTATGCTTTTTCTTATGCTGCCACATTCGATTAAAGTCATAGGCTTCGTATTCGCACACATCGCAGTTTAACCGCTTGCCCATCTTGTGAAAGCTCTTTATGTGCTTACGAAGCTGTGCTCGAGTGGTTAAAGCGGCATCACAAGCGTTACATTTGAATCTGTCATCGATGTCATGAGCTGCTAGCTTGTGCTTCAAGAACGCGTCGTTATAATAGAACTTCTCGTCGCAATGAATGCATAGGAACCTCGATATTTTGTGGTGTGACGTCATGACATGGGCTTTGAGTAAGATAAAGCTGCTGAAACCCTTGTCGCAGTGTGAGCATTGGTATCTGCAGCCTTCACGTGTGTAATCCTTGTCGGTAACGGCCAGTTTCGTTTCGTTGCTGCCTAGAAGACAGAAAAACACATCTGGTGAATCTATAGTAGTTCTTCGATTGGGTTCTAACTAGGCAAGACCGGAAATTGTGCTGTACAACAGTTTGCGAGTAAGTATAGAACATACTACTTCATTGGGTGGATGACATCATGTTTTTAGTTATTTACTCGGTCATAAATCATAACAGCATTTGGCGGACTTGCTGCGTAAAGGGTCCTAGGGTCCTCCCCCCCTAGAAGTCAATTTTTCTTAAGTGGGAATTAAAAACGTGTTACCTACTCTGCGCAAAATGAAGTGTTGGAAAAAAAACACTTTTGCAGTCAGATATTTTGATTTAATATTTTTTATCTTCCATCTCTTCGAAACAGGTATGAGCTGCCCCCTCCTAGCTGAAATCCTGGGTACGCCCTTGCTTAATAGTCTGTTTATCAATTGTGATGAAGTTTAGTCGTCAGAAATTATGGTGTAGGGTTATCATGGTCGATAAACGGTCAATTCCGAAGCCTACACAAAATGCATGTGAGGCCTTGTACGAAGGCTGCACTACACTTATCGCGAAAGGGATATTTTCACTGCTCCTGTCATATTTAAATCTTTTTAATTAAAAACATCTTGGTTTTAAAAATCGAATACCATTTATTTATTAAAAAAAATATTCTCGGTCTTGTCACAAGGTTTTGTCAAACTTGTTTAGTCGTTGAGAAAATGGAATTGACTCGAGAAAATTCAAGAGCGATGATTTATTATGCCTTTCGGAGTGGTTTATCACAAAAACATTGTGTTGATCGGATGATTTCCGCATTTGGTGATGAAGTCCCATCCAACACCGCAATTTATCGCTGGTTTGCTGAATTTCAACGTGGACGTGTCAAGCTAGCTGAGTGATAATCCCCGTCAAGGTCGTGGAAAAACTGCAGTCACCCGAGATAACGTTGATGCTGTGCGTAAGCTGATTGAGGAAGATCGACATGTGACATTCCGCGAAATTCAGGTAACTTAAGACATTGGCATAAAATAAATAAATCTGCATACAATTAGGTGTAAAAAAGTTGATTTCCCATTGGATACCGCATTCGCTCTGTGAAGAGCAAATAGCGGCTCGCGTTACTTGGTGCGTCAGAACTCACGAAAGATACCACGCAGGATCCTCAAATGCTGTATACAACATCGTATCAGGTGACGAATCCTGGATATATGCGTACGAACCCGAAACAAAAACCAGTCACGAGTTTGGGTGTTCGAAAATGAGTTAAAGCCAACAAAAATTGTTCGTTGAAGGAGTGTTGCAAAAAAAAAGGGTAGCCATGTTTGTCTCCAAAACCGGCCATGTTGCGACTATTCCGCTCGACGGATAAAGAACGGTTAATGCAGAAAGCATTTGTTTCTGAACTCCGTAAAAATAACTGCGCAACCACCGCATCATCCTCCATCGTTCTCACACCGCGTACCGTGCACAGAACAAAAGAGTTTTGCAAAAAAACCACCAGCCCCGATCTAAGCCCTAATGATTTCTATACTTTCCCTAAAAAAAGAATAAATTGCGTGGTCAGAGATTTTCACCTGAAGAGGATGTGGACGCCTAAAAAGGGTCATTTTGGAGACCCCAACTTCCGAATGGAATGGTTGCTTGAATGATTGGTGCTATCAGCTTTCTGCACAAACGCCTGACTGCACACCGTGCACACTTTCCGCTTGGCCCCAGCGTGGATCTTCTCGTGCTGTTACAGATTTTTCCGCCAGTGAAACTTCTTATTGCAAATCTGGCATTCAAACTCTTTCACCGGCTCATGCTTTTTCTTATGCTCCCACATTCGACTTAGTCATAGGCTTCGAATTTGCACACATCGCAGTTTAACCGCCTTCCCAACTTGTGAAAGCTCTTCATGTGGCTGCGAAGGTTTTGCCGAGTGCTTAAAGCGGCGTCACAAGCACTACATTTAAATCTGTCATCGATGTCTTGCGCTGCTAGCTTGTGCTTCAAGAACGCGTTGTTATAAACAAGCCGGTTCAACCGGTCAAAAGTTGCGGATTTTTGGCGCTAAATTATTTTTTTTCACGGTTTGACGGATTTAAGCAGATTCGAATTTAAGTCTGATTCGAATTTATTGTGAGAGTAACACTGAAAGAAAGAAAAATATTTATTCAGGCACCACAATAATAAGTAAAAATAAATTTCTTACACTGGGTACATAAAATTAAAAGAAACTTTCAGGGCGTTATTTCTCGTGTGCTCGCTTACGTATTGTACAGTCAGCGCCAATAGTGCTTGAGCACTTTAGTACTTTGTCAAACTGGCTAATCCGACAGCACCTTTAGAAGTTCTATGACAATTAAAGCAAAGTTGATGTTACATAGTTCAAAAGTGTATAGGCACTAACAGTTTTTTAAGCCAATGATTCTCCACCCTCTAATATTTTTTGTGCCACTGTGGCAGCGTGGTATGGCATAATAGGTTTTCGTTGCGAAGACGGCAGGGCTGGATTAGGCTAGTGCATAACACTTTTGCTACACCGTTAGTATGCTAGCTTATTCCATAAACATCAGATTCGGACAGAAACAAAAATATGACTAGTTTTCCTTATCTTACAAAAAATGTGGGCAAAATACCCAGCTAATTAAAAAAGGTATCATTATCATTGCGCCATGAACGACACACGATCCAACTTAATCTTGTCGCATAATATCTACGGAAGTGATTTTCACTATGAATGAAACAATTTGCACAGTATCTTTCAAGTCCCATACAACAAAATTCTGGTATGAACGCTAGGTAGTTGAATGCTGCTTACTGACATATTAGCTGCTATTATTGTGGAAGCTAGCAACATTTCATTTTTTGTCGGCGTCTAATCTAAATCAGCTATGAGGACCCCACTGCTGGGCAAAGGGCTCACTTTCCCACCTCCACGCGAGTCTATTTGGGCCTTTTTCCACCAAAGGCGTCCAGCTCGTCACGCCATCTGCACCTTGGTCTGCCAGGCGTTATTTCGGTTTATCTTGTCATTCTCCAAAATTAATGTATGGATCACTATTTTATAGCAAATCCTTCCAGCCAGCGAGATTTGCCTTCAATGTTGCTATTATTGTGGCGCCCACCAACATTTCATTTTTTGTCGGCTTTATTTTTGGTTCATCTTGTCATTCTACCAGACTTATGAATGGTGTGAAGCGCGGAGCACTATATTATAGCAAGGCCTTCCAGGCATCGAGATTTGCCTTCAATCCTGCTATTATTATGGCGCACACCAACATTTCATTTTAGTCGGCTTTATTTTTAGTTTATCGAGTCATTCTCCCAAATTAATGAATGTTCTGAAGCTCGGTGCACTACTTTATAGCAAAGCCTTCAAGCCAGCGAGTTTTGCCTTCAATGCTGCTATTATTGTGGCGCACACCATCATTTCATTTTAGTCGGCATTATTTTCGGTTTATCTAGTCATTCTCCGAAATCAATCAATATTCTAAAGCGCGGAGCACTAATTTATAGCAAGGCTTTCAAGGCAGCGAGATTAGCCTTCAATGCTGCTATTATTGCGGCGCCCAAGAAGATTTTTTATTCATGTATCTTGTCATTCTTTAAAATGTATGGTAAAAGGAGTTGGTCCGGATGCGGGATGACCGTAGCTTTTGCTATTCTTGCCGATAGGTCAATTCATCAAAAACAATCACTATACCTTTGTGTCTACGGGGGTATTTACATAATCTCGGGTTTGTAAAGCTGGCCGTGAAAAGGCATCAATTTTATTCGAAACAAGACTTTTTTATTTGACCCGGAGGTAATGCACTTTCGTCCGCCGGAGGGCGAACGGGTTATGTGGAGGAGACACCCAGTGGTATACCCACTAAAAAACTCCGGGACTCCCACTCATCGTCCATGTTGGGGGAACTGCGGTGACTGGCACGAAGCCTACTACGCGTTCCCCAAACGGAACCCGTCTAAACGGCGGCGGGCCGGAAGCGGCCCCCACCACGTGGGCAGGAGCCAGTAGGGACAACCGAGGGCGTCGAGCCGTCCCTACCAGGCAGTGGAGCAGGCCTGTGCAATGCCAGCGTGGGTAGCCCCGTACCACGCGCCCACCGGCCTACTCCACGGAGATTCGAAACAGGACTGCCAGTTCAGTAGTAACTTTATTACTTATTTCGTCAATCTCATTTAGCTATATGAGGTTGAGGCTGCTTACGATCAGATGGAGTGAGGTCATCTTGAAGAATACAATAAAAGGGTTGCCTGTTTTCGATCCGTTGAAGTTCTTAGTTATTTTACATCTCGTGCATACCTGACCTGGAAGTCCTGTTCAATACAAAATTCGAAATCTTAATTTTGGGAATTTATTATAATTAATTAAAAACGATAACGACTAACGATAATTGATTAACAGATTCGAGTAAGTGTTTAGTGAATACACAATAAAATTGACATCAAAATAACGCATTAATATTAGTACAGTGGCAGCACACGCACTTTTTTACGACATTAATAATCAGTTTTTTTTTTTGGGATTGGGGGGGCAAACGAGCAGACAGATCACCTGATGGAAAGTGAATACTGCCACCCATGGACATTTGCAACATCAGAGGAGCTACAAAATGCGTTGCCGGCCTTTTAAATGAAAGTACGCTCTTTTCAATATGTATATTGTAAGTATAATTATTATTTAGTATTGATTAGACATACACTACCTTCGCTTATTTTGGAACTAGGCGCTGCTGTGTGAAATAAAAACCGATGATATTGCGAAAATGTCCGATTCGCAAACGGTAATGTGGTCAAGAAAGTACGATTAGCACAATGACGTCAATCAAAACGTCCGCTCGTAGGAAGTCCTCTTCGCAAAACTTGCGATTCTCACAACGTTCACAATGTCCTATGGTTTTCATGATTCGCTGTTCTAGATCTATTCATTTTTCAAGGGTCTTGAAGGCTTTAGATCTCGGTGGAACCATTAAGGTACACATATTTCGACTGGGTGATTATAATCAAACTTTTCTATCGCTAAAGCCACTTTTAATCCGTAGTTTGGCCAACAGACTTTTTTATTTGTAGCAACAGCCGTCTAAGCTTTTAAAGTGGTGGTAACCTTAGAAGGAATCAATGGTTACTTTGTTTGTTACAATACGAAAATGTGCAATAATATACGCTATCTATCGGTATTTAATTAACCTTAGGGCTGATTTATCAATAGTCAGAAGAAAAACACCAAACGAATAAAGTATAGACAGATTTTGTTGGATGTCAAAATGTATAAAAATTATGTTACAAACCGTTATTCTGACATACATTTTTAAATCTGCCGAATTGTAATTTTTATTTTGATAATTTTCATCAAACTCTTGAAAAATGGCCTTAAAAATACATTTGCATATTTAATAAATTGTTTATGTTTTTTTTCAAATAGTCAAGATTTATACTTACTTACGTTGTCAGTAAAAAAACGTTGAAACACAGTGTAGGTATCATAATATGACGACGCCATTTTAAATTACAATTTTAATTCGTAGAACTAAGTTTAGGTTATTTGTAAATTTTTCATGTTGTGTGAAAATTTCACGAGTCATTCGAGGGTTCAGAAGTATTACACATGAAAAGTATATTTTCATCAACGAACACCATGCATTTAACGGCATAAAAATCAAATAAAAGTAAAGAGAAAAAAATGGACAAACATGTATTGCATCATTTTTTGTTTTATATTATTTCATGTAATATTTTTTTCAATATTCATCTCTTATGTTCCGACATAAAAGATCTTTGATGTCCGATCAGTCTTATACATAATTTTATTTTAGTATTGAGACATAATACAAACCAGAGGAGCTTAGAGCTGTCACAAATCGCGACTTTTTGTAGCGATACAACATCGTGATACCAGCGATCAACAAGTATTTGCATCAATTTATACGCGCGTTGGGGACGATGCGACCGCGATCGACGCTGTACCGTAACTTTATCACCGCGGCAGCACAATACACATAGAACGGTAAAACATCTACATACAAACGGGAGCCGTGTCGCGATTTCACGCACTCGCGACTTCACGCACACGCTAGCATAAAATAGGGGGGTATAGGGTGGTGGCAGTACGGACGGGCTGTGCCGCGTATCTGTGTGCACGCTAGGCTTATAACTCGGCGGGCGGCCTTAGATATCCTACTGTTTATACTGTGGCGGCACTGACAAGCTCGCAGCTCGCGGCACTCACGACTCCACTGTATCGTCACAGTAAACATTACAGTAGGTTATCTAAGGCCGCCCGCCGAGTTATGAGCCTAGCGTGCTCACAGACACGCGGCAAAGCCAGTACGTATTGCCGCCACCTTATTCCCCCATATTTTATGCTAGCGTGTACGTGAAATCGCGTGCCGACACGGCGCGAGACGCGCACGCAATCATTCAAACCGACAGCGGCACGTTTGTATGTAGATATTTTACTGTTCTCTGTTTACTGTGGTATCGTGTTCGGTTCGCTGCTTCAAGTCGCAGTGTGTAATGGGCTTTAAGTGGTGGAAATCTCATGTGGATATATTAATTAATTCACAACTTAAAAGTTTACAATTATCACTTTTGAATACTACGTTTGAAGTAATGGAATACTTAAGATCGCAATTGTTAAAAATATATATGTCGGAGTCGAGGGACGTCGATCGCAGCAAACCAGCCAGATACTTCGGCTGGGCTCGGCTACGTTCGGATGTAATCGGCGCGCGGCTGTCACTTTTGACAAGAGAGGTTAGAAAATGGAGGAGAGGAGCGCACGCCGGGAACATCGCGTGTTCTCGATTCTGATTTTGTAGCTAAGAGTGATAATTACCTAGTGTTTATGCGGATCTAATTAGCTTTGATAGTAACTATGCTAAGTCAGTGTCTTTTACAAGTGTGATTTGGAACTGTGGGATTATATTGTCGAAAAACTTACAATATGAACACTGATACTGATGACCCGGGGAATGTCCTTGACTCATTCCCCGACATATATGAATAATAATCGTGAGATCCTTTGAATAAAACAGGTATTTATCAACCAATAACAGATGCATAACATGTTTGTCCACAGTTCAATCGATTCTAATGAAGTTTCCAGACCACCAATAGTGTTTCCTTGGTGTGCACGTTCTATTTCGCGTCAACGCAGTTTTTATTGTCCGTGATTCCAAACGCAGCGTTCAGCGCCAATACGTCGCGTTTAGCGCCGCGTTAGGAAGAGACCCAAGTAGATGCATTGCTTGATTTTTGTAATCGTATAATTTCAGGAAAAACAGTGCCTCAATGTAAGGTAAAAGGTATACGTAAGGTGATTTAAGGTGGTGAGAAAAGTCATACGTTAAGACATAACACTGGTACCACCTTGAGTGACATATCGACGACCAATTTAGAACAGGAACCAAATCGCTTGTGGCAATGCACACAGAGTCCCAGGCTCAACTAACTGGTAATGAAATTGATATTTGTGTGTAAATTCATTCGTTTGTTTTCAATAACACACATGCATAAACGGCCTATATACGTCCCACTGCTGGGCACAGGCCTCACCTCTACACACATACTGGCGTGGTATTTAGAACCGAGTTGTCGACCGTATCGATACCTTTCATACAGCTTCAACACATTCCACAGCTGGGCACAGGCCTCCTCTCAACTAAGGTTCCGGTGGCACAAATGTCAAACCGCCTTAAGGCCTCCAGACATCTAGCGACAGTTAGGTCTCTAACTGCTTGACAGCCCCTAAATTATTTACTGCTGGGCAAAGGCTTCTGTCACTGAAATAAAGACACCGCTGCATGTGATGGGTTGCCGCTTAAGCACCACAATTGTCAAATGATCACTGAACGTGATCACATACCTGTATATCCAACACACATTTTGCCATTTAGGGAATTGAACCCACATCCCTACTAACTCTTACTGAAACCAAACCATATATAGTGGCCTAGTGCCACATTTCGATGGCGTAGTGCCAATATGTATATCTCAACCAAATTCCAATGTTGTATGACACGGCTTTCTCCGCATTGTATTGTATTATTATGTGTCTATTAGGTAGTTAAAATTAAGAAATATTGAATTTGAATTCGCGACTACATCATTCGAGTCAGTGACCTTTTGATCTTGGCAACAGCGTCGATTCCAAGGCCATTGAATCTACTTAGAAGACCCATAAACATAGTATATTTATGATACATAGACAAAAATAAGGAATAAGGTGGTATTGGCACTTCGCTGACAATGTGCTGCAGAAATTGGCACATCCTCGCGCGCAGTCCTACTTTTATTGGATTAAGTATAATTACTAATAGTAGTTTTTTTTTCAAGTTTAAAATAAGAATAAGATGGTATTGGCACTTCATCGTCGATATGCGACAGGAATTGGCACTTCCTCGCCTGCGGTACTAATTGTATGAACTTTAAAAAACGCACAACTTTCCTCAACACCTCGGAAACTTCATAAGAAAACTCGATTGAACTTAAAGAAAAGCAGTCACCTACCTTTCTTCTCTTTTCCCTGCTTAACGGTGTCGTCTGCCTGCGCCTCAGTTTCAGCCTCGGCCTCAGTCTTGGTGGCGTCCGCCTCTGATTTCACTGTTCGGAGCTTTTTTCTTAAATTGGTCTTGCTCTTCGCCTTGGGTTTGCGTTTGGTGGGAAGCCGCCTTTTGGGTCTAAGCAAATCGTCCGTTGCTAACTTTTTGTCATCTGTAATGGTATTTATTTTTTATGGCGTAGAATAAGTAATATTTGCGGACTCAAGGCCAAGACGCATTCTTTACTATAGTTCGCACGCCGAATGATGATCCCTATGACGTTTCAACTGACAGTTGTTTTAGTGATTTCAAACAATTTCGATAAAATATTATTTTTTACGCAAATGTCATGTCATTCAACATAAAAAGCAATTTCTATTTATTTTTAAAAAAACATTACGCGGATTGATGGACATTAAACACTAGATAAAAAAGAAAGTCTTATTTTATTTTACTATTCTTTAATTTTTGTTCAAATCGCAAAATTTGAACAAAACGAAAAGTGGTCGAAAGAACGAAGAAAGTTTATTTACAAGACTGGGGGGCTAAAACAGCAACATTTTAGCGTTTCATATTATGAATCATCTATTTGACGTTTCATCTAGACCGCGGTCCGTTTCGAGTCAAAAGTGAGTAACAGCGCGCTGACACGCATCCCGAATTGATAAATTGTATGAACGTGAGCGACGTCAGCGCGCTATTACTCACTTTTGACTCGAAACGGACCGCGGCCTAGATGAAACGTCAGTTAGATGTTTCATAATATGAAATGCTAAAATGTTACCGTTTTAACCCCCTGGGATCGAGATGTACAATACGACAATATCATTGACCAACCGTTAATATTAAACGTCACCGATAGCTGCATTTCAGACTCACATTTTGAAGACCCGCTTGACCCTGTATGAGATTCCGATTGATGTAATTAAAATACTAACTCAAAGCATTTGTTAAATTTTTCCAACAAATTATCGATATTTTGGTTATCGATGTGTCCCTTCTTAGTCGATAACAGCTTCACGACGTAACTTTTGCAACATGTACCATGAACATTTTGCATTGAGTTTTTGCCATTATTTACGAACATTACGTAATAATTTCTTAACATTCATTTTTATAATTTGCAAATGTACACAATTATGATTTTTTCGATTTTTTAATAGACCTCTAAAGGATTTGTTGTCATAGGACGTCAGTACAATGTTAAGCGCTAGCGAACTGTCATAGGGATCATCATTCGGCGTGCGTAGTATAGGTCAGAGAATCTAGGAAGTTTGGGCTCTGCAACTTTTTAGAAGAACATTCATGAGAGGAAATATCATATCACCATTTAATCTAATGAATCTAATGTGTTGATCTTTGTAAATAATTTAATAGATACCTTCATACTCCACAAAATATATGTATTCATAAAAAAATTAACATTCTTATTAATGACTTTCATTTAAAAAAACCATGTCAATAAAGTAATCTCACGGGGCGTTTTTTTGCTCACTAGCTAAAATTAAAAGACGTTTGGAGTCAAGGTAAAGAAGTTGAAAAGACAAGACATTGAAAATAGATAATATAATGTACACACCGTCATCGGAGTGCAGTGCGAAGTCATCTAAATGCACGTCTGTTTTCAAATCATCTGTTGACGAAAAGACAATATTTGAAACTTAACTTACAGATAAAATGTGACTAACTGACTACAGAAATGCAATCCAAATGCATACAGCGTGGCATACTTGGTTTATGGTGGTGAAACAATTTGTAGTAACGGTTAAGAACTTGGCTACCACACCACAGGCCGCGGGTTTGATTTCCGCACGGTCAAAAAATCGTGTGCATAAAAATGACTATAGCAAGTATCTAAAATAATTTACCTAAGCATATTCTATTCGTTTTCTAGTTCCCATAGTACAAGCTTTGCTTTTGGACCTAGCCGGCGCTATGTGGAACTACGTCCAGTGATTTTTATTTATAATAGGTATTTAATTTAACCCGTGGCACAATTTGAAGGAATTTTAAGATATGTCCCGATAGACTCTTATTAGAGACGTCAGATCTCTACACTAATAAAGTACAGTCAACGGCACATCAGGCTACCCCTTACTGTTTTTTCTCTTGCTCTTGCCAAAAGACATTTCTTTGCCTGATGTGCCATTGACCATACATTCGAATAGATAATAATCATTTATTTAGTTACCTTCGTCTTCACTCTCTGGAGCTTCGACTTTTATGTCATAACATGAATCAACTGGAACAAAAAACATAGTTAATGTAAAAAATTCTTAGATGGTTCATACGACAACCAATTATGTATGGGATAGATAGGTGGCAAAAGTTATAGAACAGTTGCTTTTTCCAGGCATCTTCCATCTCAGCTGGATCGTCGGTTCTGGCTGACAAAGTCATAAGAGGCTATGGTTATTATTGTTTTTAGCGTTTTCTTTCCATGCAGTATCTTTATTAAAGATCTGAAAACCAGAAAAAGACATTTGGGGAAGATTTGGGTTCAATTCCTGCCTGATGATGTTTATGGTTATTTAATTTAAATTTAACCGCCAACAAGTTTTCTACAAGTTTCCTGCCTCGCCCGACGGCTGACTGGGAGAGAATGCCTTTAGGCATTAAGCCCACCAATTGTACTCGTTTTTCATTGTGCAATAAAGAATAAATAAATAAATAAAATGACCAAATGTCTTTTTCTGGTTTTCAGTAGGCCTAGCACGAACCGATAACGTTTTGGTAATCGAAAAGTAAACGATACTTTTCTTTCTTAAAGACATAGGATAAAGAAAAAAAAAGGATCGTTTAAGTACTTTTCGATTACTAAAACGTTAGCGGTTCGTGCTAGGCCTACAGGCCCCTATTCAATAAAGCTGACAATCCGACAATTCGACATATGTCGAGAAGTGACAATTCTACAATTTTTCTGTTCAATAAAACCGACAGGCGACATAATTGTAATGGTGGAAAATTGACAAATATGTCGGATTGTCGCGACAATTCGACATATTTGCGTTCAATAAAACTTTTTACGCGACAGGTGACAGGTGACAATTTGTCGTGAAAAACTTGTCAAATCTGCTTTATTAAACACAAAATTGTCGCGACAATCCGACATATTTGTAGAATTGTCAGACAATCCTGACAGGTGCTTGACTCTCTGTCGCGAAATCTAAACCCCTAAGGCTGTCCATTCCTCAGCTATTTCTTTCCATTCGTTTATTTTATTCTCATGGGTCAGTTGGTCGCTGAACTTACGGAAGAGTATTTCTTTAGGTTGGTGAATGAGTTCCTAAAAAGTAATTTTTTGTGCATTTCCATTTTACAGACTATTTTAAAAGCAAAACCAATCTTAGTTGTACAGTTACCGGCAAACTTCTTGAGCAAATGACCTTGACTGCGCAGAACCGAATTTTAGGTGTCATGGGTGGTGAAGGCGGGGCGCGGCGGCGGGGGCCATCGTATCGAGCGCGTTATTGGTAGATCAGCGTCTACGTCACGCTGTCTTCCCAAATACACTTGCGTGCAGTGAAAAGTACCTTCGTTGCTGTTGTTGACGTTTTTTTTCTTATAATTTATTGTTGACTTTGTTGTTATTCTTATTGTTACTATTGTTGTTATTTGTTGCGATTCCAAGGGGTGTTTTAAAATGAATAATATGCCGCGACTACCTAATGTGGTATTAAAACGACAAGTCAGAAAATTAGACACGATTCGTCACACAAACATTTTGTCCGTACCGGGATTCGAACCCAGGACCTTTGGGCTAGTAGACCTTGCCAACGGGCCACGCAGGTTGTCAAAATATATACCCGAATAAATATAAGCATTTCACAGTTAAAAAAGAGTATCTATTTTTTTGCACGTAAGTGTACAATGCGCGAACTTACCCCCACTACGACTACAAATGCTCAAGAAGATTGCCGGGTACTGTACTAGAGATTGATTAATTCTCATCGTGGCAAAAATTAAATTACCCACCCTCAATATTGCTTCAATAAACGAAATTATTTGCAAGCAGTTCAAAAGTCGACATATTTGTCACGACAATCTGACAATTGTCACTGACAATTGTCACCGACAATTGTAGAAAATAACTACTGTAGGTTTTTGACATATGTCGAGTTTTATTGAACGAAATTTATCCTGACAAATTTGTCAGGATTTCACCTGTCGCTTTTCGACATATTTGTCACTTTTATTGTACAGCCTAAGCGCGACAATTCTACAAATATGTCGCTTTTTGACATAATTGTCGGATTGTCAGCTTTATTGAATAGGGCCCAGGTCTTCATAAGAGGCTACTAAAGGAGGGCCTTCGAGGTGACTAGGAGCGCAGTCGGCGAGCGGCAAGTGCTGTGTGCTTTCACTTTAAAGGCCCCGAGGAGGACGGCGTTGTAGGGGCAGTCTGACACTGCCGTAATATCGGCTGGTGTAAGTAGGGAGGTCTAACTCCCTACGAGATGGGCTGTGTAAACAGCATTAGTGTTCCTTCTCTACAGAAGAGATCTCGGTGAACACTGGTCATGCACAGACTGTGCGTTGGAGTATGTCTTGCACCACCTCATAGTTGAGGCGAGGCCTGTACCCAGCATAGGGAAATATAAATGCTGTTGTTTGTTTCTAAATTAAATAAATACATACATATAAACATTCAGAACATTTAGAAGCCCACATTTCGCCGAGGGAATTCGAACCCAACTCGGTAAGGGGCAAGCCTACTGCCGTTATCTGGGTTGCTTGGGTTTTTTTTTTTAATTGACTAGCTGTTAGTCCAAGGTGTGGCTTTCACAGCTTTACCGGGCAATTGGGTGAGCGGAAGGCTCACAACCCCTAACATTTAAGTAACGTGTCTAAGGGTGCCCCGAGGGGGGGCCGAGACTCGGCTTAGGGCGTTACTGGGAGATGACAATCGGACGTTAGTTTGGGGACGGAGACGTGCCGATACCGCGAAGCATGACTAAAAGATTGGGGCCGCGACGCGCGTCCACGCCGGCGTGGACGATATCTCGGTCTTGTGGGTTGCTTGGGTTTTACATCACAAGAGAGTTAGCCGCAAATTGTACAATGAACACAAAGTAGGTGTGTTCCGGCAGGATTTGATCTCGGGACCATCGGGTTCCAAGCCAGAGTGTTTAACCACTGCGCCACGACGCTCTCGGCTAAATGTGGGCTTCTGACTGCTCCGTTCACCATGACGGCAACAATAAGTGTGCCTCTGACTAACCCATTAGGGATATGGTCGTGAGGGTATGTTATGTTATATAAACATGTCTCTTTCTTCTTTTATGAGAAGAACTTGACTTTTCCAAAAATAAATACTTACACCTAATAACATTCTTGTTGTACAGATCATGGAACTGTTTCTCACACTGCACCACCTGCCGCTTGAAGTTGCAGGCGTCCCGCAGCCGAGCGATGCAGCTCTCGCATATTGTGTACGTGACCTCGCACAGGGGCCCGGTCACTGGGGCCACCTGAAAACAAAATAAGAAGAGGCTAGTCTATTTTTATCTCGAAATAGTGGGGTGGGCAATGATATTTTAATAAAAACACTGAACACCTGGGCAAAGTATTGACAGTTTGAGACGACACTGCGCAACATGTATCTGTCTCGTTTAAGCTCTAGTAAATAATCATACTATCTTTTGCACATGGTCAAAATATAGTACATACGCCAGGTGTCAATTTTCGACTCTGCCTCAGTACTCACAAAACATATCTACCTCTTTTAAATGAGGCTTGAGTGCATTTTTTTTTCTGCAGTCAGGAGTGCAGGAGTTGGAGGAGGTTTTGATAGAAAAACAACCCCTGTGTTTCTTGCATACTACACATGAGGAGTGGGTCATAAAAGGACCAAATTCTGTAGTTAATTAATTCTGTAGAAATCCAATAGAAATCACAATGGTATCATGCATGGACGTAAAAGAAAGACAGACGTCACCTTGTCTAATCATGAGTGAAGCATATTATCAGCTGCCAGTTTAGGTGGTGGCTACCATGCGGCATTGGCGTTGTCACACGGAGTAAAATAGCGTAGTTTGTAGCACCTAGTGTGTTTGTGTGAGTATAGCAGGTTGTGTACAACAAACGAAATTGTAGCACCTTGCATGCTTCACATTTCTTTCGTGCGATGTTCCGTCCGTCTCTCTTTTACGTCTGTGGTGTCATGTTTCGTAAATTGTTGCTTAACACAAGAAAAATCCATTAAACATCAAACTAGAAAGGAGAAGGAGAACATGCATTTCAAACTCAAATAGCAGTCTAAGGGTTAAATCGTAGATGGTTCCTGTCATAATAAGAAATCTCCAGGAACTATTTTCCAATAAGAATCCAGTAATATTTCTATCAGGCTGGCACTTTAATTTTTAGGTACAATTTGCTTGAGACCTGATTGTTCTCCTTCTTTGTTACACTGGTGGTTACATTCATTGAGTAAGCCTTAAGAGTGGGTTTGGTCCACTAAGACAAGGCAGATAAAGTAGCACACTAAGCATACACACTCCTAAAATCATTAATTCTTTTAATTAATATTAACAACTCAGCTCCCTGAAGATTATGTTCAAGTTTTGAACTGATAGTGGACAAGCACAAGAATATTTATCTTTGGGATAGTTGTTTTAAGGACGAGAGACAGTAGCTACAATGGAAAGGAGAGGTAAACGTGGAGACTGAGAGAGATCTTAAAAATATACATAATTTTACTAGTTAGACAGAAGACCCAAGCCTCTTTAAGTAACTCATCCATTTCAGTTTCCTTTAACTGAATAAAATTGATCACAACACTGCACTGAAGACGAATATTAGAGAGTGGACTGGCTAAGGTTTCCAAACCATGGATTAGAATCATAACAAGTACATGAACGTAACCTAACTAGATTGTATTATTTACATTAAACTAGCGTAAATATTAAGTATCTTACGTTGACGTCGAGGCTTTCCAATAACATTTGAGAGTATCTCTCTTCCTCCCCGAGGTTGAAGCAGGGCTCCGCTAGATTCGTAAAAGCTCCTTCGCTATGACAGCACCGACACAAATTCTTCTCTATTTTCCAAGTTTGCTCGGTCATTTTTAGCGTCTAGTAACATAACACACGAAATAAACTAACTTAGTACACGATATTTTACATTAAATTACACAGTCAGCTACAATGAACGGTCAACATATTCCAATTTTTAAGTAAATTATTCGACCGAAACAAACAAGAACAAGCGGCCATGTACCTAAGTTTTGTTTTTTTTGACATTGATTTTTTATTGTCGTGTCGCAGTCATGCAGTCCATCAAAAAATATCAAGTGAAATATATAAATATTACGTGATTTGAGGCGAGAGCGCCATCTAGCGTCGAGTGGCTATTCTTTTTCTACCGGAAACTTGTAGAGCACCTGTGGAGGGAAGCACGAAACTTTTCTTTACGCTCAAAAACCCGAGCAAACTTCCTTTTTCTTGCAAAAGGCTACATGATTGCTTAGACAGATTATATTTGATGATTCAGGGCTATAACACCAGTGGACGTGTGTTCGATCCCCGCAATGTACAAACATTTGTGTGCATGAACATGTTTCTTTGTACTAGTGTGGGTGTTTTGACTACCTACTGCTGTTTAGCCTCCGATGGCTTTGACAGCTTTGCCGGACTTTAGGGTGAGCGCAGAAGGCTCTCAACCCTAATGTGGGTGTTTACTATATTTAAGTTTTCCAGAAAAAGTCTCAAGTTTCATCGTAAGCGAAAAATCATGGTAGACATAGTTTTAAGGCACAAGTGATAACTACACCACAGTGCGGGTAAATAAAACACAAGTATTGTTCAAGGCGATATTTTTTATTGTATTTGTTCAAAGCTATTGTCCTCTTTCGTTTCCATATCTGACATTTCATTCTGTTCTACCGCCCGACCATAGCACTCATCCCCACTTTCCTCCACAACAAACTCCAGCCCTTCATTGGGCCCTCTTTCGTCATCCTCTAACATATCTTTCGTAAGTAAACCCGCTTCACCTAATTTTATAATTTGCGACACTTTGCAAAGTGACTTTCTTGACGGCAAACAGAACATTTCTCGTAAGAGATTGTAGCATTCTGGGCTTTTTTTGTACAAGGCAAGGCCCATGGCTTTCTCTGTTGGTGTGAATCTCCGGCCTTTTATGGCTTTGTGTAGGTTTTTCATCTGAAGTGCGGTGAACACGGTGGTCACATCCGCTTCATGTGAAGCCCTGACTGTGAGGCGAGCCGTTTGCTGTGCTACGGACAGTTTCGCTCCTAACCTCTTTATTTTCAGTTGCTTTTTTTGATAGCCTTGTAGTAGAGTTTGGATTCTTTTTCTGGCTTTGGTTAGTTGAGCCTGAAGGTCATCTATTGTATTTTTGCCTGAAAGAGAGAGCGATTAATTATAATTTAACACTAAAAAGCCGGGTTTTCTACAACACAGTTTGTTCATATAAAGAAAAATGCAACAAGAAAGTTTAAAAACCTATTTAACATAAACATTTCCTATTTAACTATTCCCAAACGGAGTAGTCAGAGGCACACTGAATGTTGCAGCCACGGTGAACAGAATTCAGAAGCCCACATTTCGCCTAGGGAATTTGATTAAATTATATATTATGTTATTGAGGTGCCCGTGGCGCAGTTGTGACAGTGATCGGCGACGATCGCTAATGTAAAGCAACGAACGCCGGGTCGGAAATGGGATGGGTGACCACCCGACCGAAATAATGTGTATTTCGGGCATCTCCGTGCTTCGGTTGGTCCCGGTTGACGTCGCTAGATGTCAGTCGTTAAGCTAGTCAGAGGCCTTAGGGCGGCTTGATAACATCTGACCTTAAGGTTGCTCACTAACCTTACACCCCTCCAACAATCCGCACTGAGCCCGCGTGTTGGAGTATGGCTCGTTCCACCTCATAGTTGAGGTGAGGCCTGTGCCCAGCAGTGTGACGTATGACGTTTATGTTTTTATATATGTTATTAAATACTTACAATTGCATTCAGGCGGCGGTGGAGGTGGCTGTTGTTGTGTTCTTGTTTGAACGACGACCTCCACTGGAGCGACTTGCATCCTGTCAGATGGTAGCACAAGTGGTGGTAGGTCTGGAAAGTTGAGTTTCAATGTTTCAATCATATACAGAATGAGTTTTTAGGAATTTAAGAAAATGGTCAAAAGAAGACTCCTTTTAACCACTTTCCTAAACTCCTAAAAAGATACTGGTTTGGACAAAAACCAAAACAGCAGATTTTTTCAGGTACACTTTGTGGTGAAGGTACAATATTTATTATAACTCATGAGATCTATGGCGAACCTATTAAAATCTACGACTTAAGCCAACTGTTACACTTAATTTTTTCTAAAGAAAACCAGAAAAAGACATTTGGTCATGTTGGCATCAGGCAGGACTTGAACTTTCGGATGCGATGCGGGTTCAAGTCCTGCCTGATGCCAACATGACCAAATGTCTTTTTCTGGTTTTCTTTAGAAAGATACTGCATGGAAAATGCTAAAAACAATAATAAAATATAGTAATAGCTTTTTCATCTTAATCGGGAGTTAAATATTTGAAAAAAATATTTCTTCCGAGTGTTAGAGGTGGATGCCTATAACATTGATGAAATCACCCTGGCTCATAGGGCAAAATATACCAGAAAGATTCGGCCGGTCTGTTAATGGTCTCGGTAGCATAATTGGTAGTGCAGTCGCCCGGCTTGCGAAAGATGCGGGTTCAAGTCCTGCCTGATGCCAACATGACCAAATGTCTTTTTCTGGTTTTCTTTAGAAAGATACTGCATGGAAAATGCTAAAAACAATAATAAAATATACTTAATTTTTTGTTCTCATTTCAAGTAAATAACTTCAGAATTTATGAGGCTTTTACTAAATTAAGTTACTTGTCTTACGTTAAACTAAATAAATTGTCGGTCTTAAAAATTGTGTTTCCAATCGTAGTTTTACTGTCATTATAACTCTACGAAATCTAAATGTTACTTAGTACCTTCATACGTTGTAGTCAGAAGCCCACATTTCGCCTAGGGAATTTGATTCAATTATATAATAATATGTTACTAGCTGTCCCAACAGACTTCGTTCTGTTGTCAAACATTTAGTGTCACGTGACAGGTAGTAACATTTACTAAGAGGAAACTAAAATTGAGATTTTTACTATATTCCCAGCATTTTCTCATGATTACTCACCTTTTGTACCTTCCCTCGACCATTACAAATATTTCAAAAGCAAAATTAGCCAAATCGGTCCAGCCATTCCCGAGTTTTAGCGAGACTAACGAACGGCAATCCATTTTTATATATAGAGATTGAATACTTACAATTGCATTCAGGCAGCGGTGGAGATGGCGGTTGTTGTGTTCTTGTTTGAACGACGACCTCCACTGGAGCGACTTGCATCCTGTCAGAAGCGTGCCTAAGTGGTGGTAGGTCTGAAAGTTGAGTTTCAATCATATACAGAATGAGTTTTTAGGAATTCTTAAAAACTCATTATGATTCTGGCCAAATCGGTAGATCTTTTTAGGAATTTAATTTTTAATTTATTTTTTTAATAAGTAGAAACTCATTCTGGGGGGCTAAAACAGCAACATTTTAGCATTTCATATTATGAATCATCTAACTGACGTTTCATCTAGACCGCGGTCCGTTTCGAGTCAAAAGTGAGTAACAGCGCGCTCACACGCATCCCGAATTGATAAATTGTATGAACTTGAGCGACGTCAGCGCGCTATTACTCACTTTTGACTCGAAACGGACCGCGGCCTAGATGAAACGTCAGTTAGATGTTTCATAATATGAATCATCTAAATGTTACCGTTTTAGCCCCCCTGTTTCCGTCCAAATCAGTTTTTTTTTAGGTATTTAGGAAAATGGAAGGAAAGACTCTTTTGATCACTTTCCTAAACTCCTAAAAAGATACCGATTAGGACAAAAACTAAAACAGCATACTCAGATTTTTTAGGTACACTTTGTGATTAAAGTACACTAAAATTATAACTCATGCGATCTATGCCGAACTTATTAAAATCTACGGCTTAAGCCAACTGTCACACTTAATTTTTTGTTCTCATTCTAAGTAAATAACTTCGGAATTAATGAGGTTTTTACTAAATTAACTTATTTGGTCTTACGTTAAACTAAATAAATTGTCGATCTTAAAAACCTAAAAGAGGCAGGGGTTGTGTATCCAATAGTAGTTTTACTGTCATTATAACTCTATCAAATCTTAATGTTGCTTAGTCCTTTCATACGTTGTGGCGGAAGGGCTTTTCAATTTTGCCAGGTTATACAAATTTATTTCAGCGCGGGCCCTAGTGGGGGGTAAAGTTTCGTACCCCTGCTTCTATGAGCCTCTTTTTTCTAATCTATACCTTTAATAAATATTTAAAAAATAACTATCAAGGGGTGATTAGGGATCGCTACTGATGCCAAAAATGCAATCAGCAAAATTTTTGTCTGTCTGTCTGTTTGTCCGCTGTATATTCGTTATAGAAACAAAAACTACTCGACGGATTTTAACGTAATTTGTCATGTAACGTAATGTGTCGTAATTTGTACTCTTAGGCAGGTTATACCTAGTATACTTTTCATTACGCTACGATCAATAGAAACAGAGTAGTTAAGGAAAATATTGGGAAAACGGGAGAAGCTTTTTTCTGTCAACAACTGGTTATCAATTGTTTTATTTTGTAGACAGTCAACCTGATAAGATAGAAACTTTCAAATAATTATATCCTACTAATATTATAAATGCGAAAGTTTGTATGTGTCAATGGATGTACCTATGTGCCGTGTTGCTCTTTCATGTTAAAACTACTGGATGGATTTTAATGAAACTTTACAATTATACAGCTTATGCATCGGAATAGGACATAGGCTATAGGTCGCGGCACCTAAGTTTAGCGCTGAGCGAACCGTGGAAGGGATAGCTGCGCATGGTACCGTCGCGCACGGAGAGTTTTATCAAGTAATCATTAAGCATCATATAACAAATAATTAGTAGTTGAAACAATGTTCATTATGTTATTCTAAAGGACTGACAAACTTAAAATAGTATGTAGCATATTTAATTATGAAAAAAATATTAAGGCGATGGGTATGACTTTTGGTATTTAGCCTTGAATTTTGGAAAGTTGCCCTCCTGTGCGCGATAGATGGCTCGCAGTGTCGCTATGATGATTGCTAGAAAGTATGACATAGGGCCGGCGCCCACTATCGGCATCGGCACGTTTCAGGATTTTAAGGTGGCAAATAACAATATACTTTAACATTATGGCAATAAAGTAGAAATTTCCGTGATGTGTTCTCGTAAAAACAAAATGCATTTGTTCTGTTTCTGTTTCGGCATTTTCTACTTTATTGCCATTATGTTAGAGTATATTACTATTTGCCACCTTAAAAGCCTGAAGCGTGCCGATGCCGATAGTGGGCGCCGGCCCATAAACGTTATGTGAGTATCACAGAGAAAACAATGCACGTCATAGACCATTTTTCGTGCTTGTCTTTTCAAAACATTATTTCTCCTAGGCATATTCACATATGAAATATAAATAGTAATGTTTACTCTTCGAAACAAAAACAAACTTAACAAAAAAACTATAACAAAACTTAACAGCAATAACAAAACGATTTTGTACGCGACGGTGCTCTAGGATGTGCGCGGGACTTGACATCAGTGCGGGGGACGTAATGCGACCGGAGAGCCAATCAGCGCTCCGCTCGCTCGCCCTTCGTCCCTCTAAACCCCTGTGATACCTTATTTTCGTCTTCTGCGCAGAAACGGCCAGCGCTAAAGTTACGTGCCGCTACTTGTACAATGTATTAAGATACAATTAATTTTTTAACTTAAGTCCACGCGGACGAAGTCGCGGGCGGCCGCTAGTGTTATAATAAATGGAGTATAGTGCAGTATACTTACATTTGACTTCAGCCGGCGCCGCCTGTTTTTGGGGTAACACGACTTCTATACAAGGTTGCATCGTGTTGGACGATCGGTAACTATTCGGCGCCTTCTGAAGTGGAGGCGGAAGGTCTGGAAAACACAGAATACTGAAGGACGCAGAAAACTCACTTTTTAACTGAATTCAGACTTGTGCAGGTTTTTGTTGTTAAGTTTATAATGTGTACCACCGTCACTCAATAACATATTGTTACTTTACCACGGTAATTATATTCCATTACCGTGGCTTTACTTTACTTCTGGTAGGTTTTGGCGGTTTTTTAAAAAACGCGAACTGTTAACCTAATATCCAAAACAAGAATTATAACCAGGTTTTTTTTATATTTGGCCGATACTGCGAATCGCGAAAAATACGGCCTCAGTTGTTTACCTCAGACCGTACTTTTCGGTATTTACGGTATTTGTAAAGTCAATGTGCGGTCCAATACCATAATATCTGAACTTGTATTTATCTAATACTCACGTTGTGTTAACACGACATCCGTCGGGACGGTTTGCCTCGTCCTAGACGCTTGCAAACTATTGAGTGACTTTTGAAGTGAAGGCGGTAGGTCTGAAAAGTTTGGCTTCATTTTTATACTGCTTGACAAGAAACTAGCTACACCACAGAATACTAAAAGAGGCTGATGGCTCACTTTTTAACTAAATTCAGACATGTCTTGGTAAACTTTGGTAAAGTGTAACTGTAACTTAAAAAAAGAAATAATTTAATCAGGTTTTTTTCTGGATTTTGATGTATACTGCGAATTACGGTATTTCAAATCCAGTTTTACGGTTTTTGTAATCATAAATTGCGGTGCAATACTGTATTTATTATTTATTTATTAGTTTGTTCACTGGAAGATAATTACAATAGACAATATTTAGGAACTGGTGAGATTACCTCCTAAAAAAGTTTTCTGTCAGCAGAGCAAGGTGACAGGTTATGTAATTAATACTGTACTAATTAATGTTGTATAAATACTGTACTGTAATATCTGATCTTGTATTTATTTAATACTTACATTCGCAGTCAGGAGATGGCACCTGTTCCTGTGAGACGACTTCCATCGGAGTGACTTGACTAGTCGACTTTCGACTAGTCAAGTCTACTAGTTCGACTCGACTCGACTCTCGCAAACTATTGAGCGACTTTCGAAGTGAGGGGGGAAGGTCTGAAAAGTTTAGGTTAGTTTTTATACCGCTTCAGGCTCACGAGTAACTGCTTTCCAGCTACACCACAGAATACTAAAAGAGGCCATTGGCCCACTCTTAAACTAAATTCAGACATGTCTTGGTGAACTTTGGTAAAGTGTAACTGTAACTTCCAATGAAAAAAAAAATAACCAGGTTTTTTGTCGATTATGACCAATACTACGAGTTACGGTATTTTAAATCCCGAAAAATACGTACGTCTGTACAGACCGTATTTTTCGATATTTACAGATTTTTGTTTTCATAAAGTACGGTCCAATACCGTAATATCTAAAGTTACATTCGCATTCCGGCGCCGGCACTGGTTTTTGAGGTGGGACCTCCACGGGAGGGACTTGACTCGTTTTCGACTCTCGCAAACTATTGATCGACTTTCGAAGTGAGGGTGGTAGGTCTGAGAAGATTAGCTTTCTTTATTAGTGCTTTAGGCAAACTAGAAACTGGTCGACAACAACAGAATAATGAAATCCAGAAAGTACCTTCACAGTAAATGTACCTAATGTGTATAGCTTTTTCATCTTAATCGGAAGTTAAATATTTGAAATAATATTTCTTCCGAGTGTTAGAGGTGGATGCCTATAACATTGATGAAATCACCCTGGCTCATAGGGTAAAACATACCAGAAAGATTCGGCCGGTCTGTTAATGGTCTCGGTAGCATAATTGGAAGTGCAGTCGCCCGGCTTGCGAAAGATGCGGGTTCGAGTCCTGCCTGATGCCAACATGACCAAATGTCTTTTTCTGGTTTTCAGATCTTTAGTAAAAATGTACCTAACTTTGCGATGCCCGAAAAATACATAAGTTTCGGTCGAGGTGTTCACCCATCTCATTTCCGTCCCGGCGTGTGTTGCTTTACAACAGCGACCGTTGCCAATTCACTGTCACAACTTCGCCACGGGCACCTGGTTTTTCTTCGAAACAGTAGTTACCAAGATTTGCGCGTTTATACAAACAAACTCTTCAGATTTATATTGTTAGTATAGAAATAGATTTTTAGCTGTATAATTGCAAATTTGTCACACTGGCGAGTCTCACAATATGGAGAAGCAGTTGAAAAGAGTAACTGTTGAGTTTCTTGCCGGTTCTTCTCAGTACAGAAACAACTTTCCGATCCGGTGGTAGCGTCACATTTATTTAAGTACAGTATATTTATTGTTTACATTTAATATTATGGTATACAGCCGTGCTATTCCGGCGGTGCACATCGGACATCACTTCACAACTCGGTGCTTTTACCTAAATCATCAATACGCTTTACTTTGTTTTTTTTTTATCTCGTTTTGTATGTAAATAATTAAAAAGTGCTATTTGGCTTGGTTCTTGTCTTTGTAACGACCACAGTTGCAAAGAAGTTGAATTTTAAAGTTCACTCACACGAGCGAAGGGAGTTTTGGCGTCCGCCGGAATAGCATAGCAGCATGGGCGTACCCAGGTAGGGGCAGGCCCCCCTAGAAGTCAATTTTCCTTACAAGTTGGAATTAAAAACGTATTTCTCTCTCTACGAAAAACGAAACAGGTATGAGCTGCCCCCCCCCCCCCCCCTAGCTGAAATCCTGGGTACTCCCTTGCATAGCAGGTCTATTCAAGTACAAGAAGAGAGAAAATAAACGTAATAATGTTACCTTTCGCTTGAACTCGCTGTAAAGAGACACGATGCTTGTCTGCAACTACACTGTTCACTTGTAATAGTTGAGTACCTCTCAAATTCCCGGAGCTGGTAGGATTATTTCTCTTGACAACATTTGGTGATTCTAAAAAAATAATTATGAAATGAAAAGAAAGAAAAAACATTTATTATTCGGGGCACTGTAAACCACAAAATCTAAAATAACAGAAAGAAACCAACACAAAATCAATGAATATTGAATAACAGTGGAAAAAAAATAAGGACGAAAAACATGACACTTAACTACAATAAACGTGTTGTTCATGCATTCTTGCTTAATATCAATAACTTTAACATGTAGGAACTTAAAATTTTCACAGAATATTTAGTAGTATCTCATCAAAATAAATCTCTATATATAAAAATGGATTGCTGTTCGTTAGTCTCGCTAAAACTCGGGAAGGGCTGGACCGATTTGGCTAATTTTGGTTTTGAAATATTTGTAATGGTCGAGGGAAGGTATAAAAGGTGAGTAATCATGAGAAAATGCTGGGAATATAATAAAAATCTCAATTTAGTAAATGTTCCTTCCTGTCACGTGACACTAAATGTTTGACAACAGAACGAAGTCTGTTGGGACCGCTAGTAGTTAAATAAAAATACAGTACCTAAATATTAAAGGGGGCGACATATAACAAACGTGTTTTTTTAAATTGCCTAACTCAATTTTCACTACAAATGGTCTAAATGTCAACATACCTGCACTAATACTAATAGGATTATTCGGTTCCACATGGTTCACCTTATCAGCATCATCCAGGGGTTCTGAAATAATCATAAAATTAATAATTATTAATAATTATTTTTCTCCTCTGCACATTTTTCATGACTGTACTTTGTAGGTTTAATAATTGTAAACAAACTATGTTGAAAAGGGTAAACATCGAGTTTCTTGCCGGATTCTTCTCGATAGAAACAACGTCCAAAACCCTGGTAAAATAATTTTTATGTTTCTTTTTTTTATAAAGTTAATAATTTCCTGCTTTTCACGAATATCGAAATAAAACAACTTTACGGATTCTACTCGCGTTCTTATTTTTTCATGTTTACTTGAAAAAGTTTACGTTAGCAAAATTACTTTCGAATTGGGAGTTTTAGTGGTGACCAATGATATTCTAATACAAATACGTAGATAAAGGCAAAGCAATACAGATACCTGAGCAAAGCATTGACAGTTAGAGACGACACTGCGCAACATGTATCTGTCTCGTTTACGCTCTAGTTAAATAATCATGCTATCTTGTACACACGTTCATAGGTACGTACACCAGGGGTCAATTTTTGACTTCGCGTCAGTACTGACATTTATTTATTTATTTATTAGGTCACCAACAAGACTTACACTAATACAATGATCCAGGATTCCAAATTTTAACAACGATAATGCTAAATGAACCTATCTATGTCTTTTAAATATCATTGGTGGTGACATTATTGCTGTCACTTTTCTAAGTAATTATAAATCATAAACGGGCTATATACGTCCCACTGCTGGGCAAACGCCTCACCTCAACATGAGGTGGAATGAGCCATACTCCAACACGCGGGCTCAGTGCGGATTGTTGGAGGGGTGTAAGGTTAGTGAGCAACCTTTATGTCAGATGTTATCAAGCCATCCTAGGGCTTCTGACTGAGCTTAACGACTCACATCTGGCGACGTCAACCGAGACCAACTGCTTAACGTGCCTCCCGAAGCACGGAGATGCCCGAAAAATACATCACTAAATTTCAGTCGGGGTGGTCACCCATTCCATTTCCGACCCGGCGTGTGTTGCTTTACAACAGCGATTTCTAAGTAAGTCACCTGCAAAAGCACTATTATTTGGAATTCCATCATCATCATCATCATCGTCAAGAGTTATAGGCGTGTCATCTTCTGGCGTGGCAGCTCTTTGAGAGCAGTCGGCGAACCGGCGGCAAGTTATGGGGAATTCTGAAAATTCATTAAACTAAATAAGTGGATGATGTTTTTAGACCCTTTCCCGGTCCTTGTCACAGGTAGTCACGTTTGTGAGGCCTCCTTCGCTAGTGTGACGTCACAAATTTGCAATCTACTATACAAAAATAAGTCGGGTTTTCCTTCCTGACGCTATAACTCCAGAACGCCCGAACCGATTTCCACGGTTTTGCATTCGTTGGAAAGGTTATGGGCTCCGTGAGGTTTATAGCAAAGAAAATTCAGGAAAGGTTCAACAGAAAAGCGGGATAATCTTTTTTCACATACAGCTAAGTCCACGCGGACGAAGACGCGGGCGGCTGCTAGTTTCACATAAAAAAAAATATATAATATGGACTCGTCATCAAAACAAGTCACCTCCACCGCATATCATATTTCGACGACCCCCTCCCCTTTACATGTGACTTACTTTACATTTTTACCTCTTTGTTTCTTGCACTTTTTTTTTTATTTGAACTTTTTTTTTGTTTTTTTTTTACTTTTATTTTATGGATGGCCCCTTACTAAGAAAGTGCGATTATTGATTTAAAGAATAAATAAAAGGTATGTACGTGAAAGAAATGGCGGGCAATATCTATTTAGTATTGAATTTATCCCGCAATTATCCCGATTCATTGAATACTCACTTTGTTCTCGAGGTGAGGTGACTTTCGTCGGAGCGCCTTCCTTCGTGTTAGACGGTAGCACACTATTTACCGACTTTCGAAGTGACGGCGGTAGGTCTGAAAAGTTAAACTTACTGTCAATACTCCCCCTTCAGGCACACAATTTTGATTTGCCAGGTTAGGTGTGCCCAATGATATTATAATAAAAAAGACGTAGATTACTTGTGCTAAAAGAGTGGCACCCGAAATCAGAACTTCGAACACCTGAGCAAAGCATTGACAGTTTGAGACGACACTGCGCAACATGTATCCGTCTCGTTTACGCTCTATCAAATAATCATACTATCTTATACACACGGTCAAAGTATAGGTACGCACGCCAGGAAACAATTTCCAACTTCGCATCAGTACTGACATAACGTGTAGATAAGTACCTACGCTCTTTTAAATATCATTGGGAGTGCCCTATTTCTTTTGAGTTACCAAAATTTCCCCACAGTTGCAAGCGCTATGATCACGGGGTAGCTGAAGATCTTGCGGGTGAGATGTCATTGGCAGACATAGCTCTACCCTCATTGGAAATATCGGAAACTCAAATTAATAAGTTGCATGGTAGCAATACGGTTTTGTATGGCACATCACGCTATCCATTTCCGGTCAGAACCTTGCTCTATTGCAAATAAATGTTGAAAACGGAAATGGGAAGCCTGATGTGCAGTTGACTGTACGATTCTAATGTTAGTGACCATGAAAGTTGTTTTAAATCTAAATAATTGTATGTGTGTTTGTCTTGGTAGTTGTCAACAAGAAAACAATTTAGAACATTTTTAAACACAAGGACTCAAAGCTAAGTGTTAATCATAGGCTTCCACGGCATGCAATTTAGACTACATATTATTATTATCGGTTATTAGGTTATTTTAAAGACATTCGGTCTTGGCTTCAGGCGGGAATCGAGACCGGCCGAAATTTTTCTGGTATATTTTACCTGGCAGCCAGGTTTGTTTCACCAATGTTTAGGCATATACCTCAAACAAACCTGGCTGCCTGGTAAAATATACCAGAAAAACCGCCTGAAGCCAAGACTGAATGTCTTTTTCTGGTTTCCCTATCTTTAGATTATCATTATTATTTTAGAGCTACGAGTGTACCTAAAAAAATTAAGACCTATGTTAAAAGAAATGAATACTTAAAAAACAAACAAAATACTACAAAATACCTTTGCTCTGAATTCGCGGTAAACAGACTATGGGTTGTTTCTCTCCAACTAAACTATTCAATAGTAATTGTTTTTTCCCTTTCATATTTCCTAAGCTGGTAGTATTTACTTTGACTGGGCTAACAGGATTAGGTGATTCTAAAAAATAAACATTATGAAATTTCAACCAGTAATCATTTGAAGAAATTCGACCCATTTCTTATTTGAAATATCTAACCGAAATTGCTGAGATGTCATTAGTATCGATATCGCGGTCTACCCTCACTTGAAACATCAAAATCTCAAATTAATAAGGTACAGTCAACAGCACATAGGTTACCCTATTTACGTTTTTCCTCTCGCACTTGCCAAATGTCATTTCCTTGCAATAGAGCAAAGAGGACTGACCGAAATTGGGTAGAGTGATGTGCCGTCCACCGTACATGGTATCCATGGTACATGAGAGCGTTGTGGCCCAGTGGTTAAGCACTCTTAGCCTTAAACCCGGTGGTCCCGAGATCAAATCTGGCCGGAACACACCTTCTTTGTGTTCATTGTACAATTTGCAGAAAACTCTCCGGTGATGGAAAATACCCATATACAGGGTGTTTCTTTTAAGGTGTCAAGCCGACGCGAGCTGATAGTAGGGTACCATACCTATCGATTTAACCCCCATGTAAGTTCAACGATTTTTTGTAGTTTTCGAGATAATAACGTTTTTGTTATTTTATAAAAAATTGTGAGCACTTGGCTTTAAATAATTATAACTTTTTTTTGTTTGTTTTTTATGGGATATTTTCTTTTTATCATAATGTCTATTGATTGCAGTTTCATGATTAAAATAATCCCTGTCCTAACTTTACTGCAAGATACAAAAACTTTGATTGATAGTGAAAAAAAAGTGAATCATGCAGAACATAACGAAAATTCAATCGTAAATAAAAAAAACAAAATGTATTCCATAGCTTCTTATTAATTTTAAAAACTGCGCACGACTATAAGCTACCATAATAATACAAGAAAACATGTCCTTCGTGGGGTATTATTCGCTGTAATTGATGCTCAAGTCTTGAGTATCGGAAATAGTGTAATTTTCATATTTAATAATTTTCTAGTATTTAGGCATAATTTTGTCATTTCTGAGATTTATTGTCTTCTAACGTTTAAACAAAGCTCATTTGTTAATAAAACAGTCATTTTTTAACTTCCAATCATCCGAAAGACACAACTCCTGTTGTAATTAAAATGTTGAAATTGAGGAAACCACTTAACAAATGAGCTTTGTTTAAACGTAAAAAGACAATAAATCTCAGAAATGACAAAATTATGCCAAAATACTAGAAAATTTTTAAGTATGAAAATTACACTATTTCCGATACTTACTCAAGACTTGAGCATCAATTACAGCGAATAATGCCCCACGAAGGACATGTTTTCTTGTATTATTATGGAAGCTTATGGTGCTGCGCAGTTTTTAAAATTAGTAAGAAGCTATGGAATACCTTTGGTTTTTTTTTAATTTACGATTGAATTTTCGTTGTTCTGCATGATTCACTTTTTTTCACTATCAATCAAAAAATTTGTATCTTGTAGTAAAGCTAGGACAGGGATTGTTTTAATCATAAAACTGCAATCAATAGACATTATAATAAAAAGAAAATATCCCATAAAAAACAAACAAAAAAAAGTTATAATTATTTAAAACCAAGTGCTCACAATTTTTTTAAAAATAACATAAACATTATTATCTCGAAAACTACAAAAAATCGTAGAACAAACATGGGGGATAAATCGATAGGTATGGTACCCTACTATCAGCTCGTGCCGGCTTGACACCTTAAAATAAACACCCTGTATATGTAAACCAAGCAACCCGGATTACGGCGGTAGGCTTGCCCCTTACCACGTTGGCTTCAAATTCCCTCGGCGAAATGTGGGCTTCTGAATGTTCCGTTCACCATGACGGCAACAATCAGTGTGCCTCTGACTAACCTATTAGGGATATGATCGTGAAGGTATGTTATGGTAGCCATCCCTTTTTACGATTCTCATGTTAGCGACAGTGCAGTGATAATGAGAGCATTAAGTATGGCTGGAGTAAGACTGAGTTATAGATTAAGAAACTGTGCAATAAGAGAGCGATATGGTGTGAAAGAAGACGTTGCTAAAATTGAGTTGGGAATGCTGAGGTGGTTTGGTCATATGGAAGGAATGGATGAAGGGCGATTATCGAAACGGATTTATAAGGCGATGGTGAATGGAACTGTTGGAAGGGGAAGGCCTAGACGAACGTTTCTTGGACAAGTTCAAGATGTTCTTAGAAAGGGTCAGGTTAGGAGTACCTTTAAGCGACGAGAATGTATGAAAAAACTCATGAAAGAAGAGTAAGCGGTGCAAGTGGAAAGAAGTGGTCTCTGACTACCCCGTTGGGAAAGAGGCGTGATTGTATATCAGTTAGTTATTAGTTTAAAGAAATAAAGACTTAAAAATCAAACAAAATAACGTTACCTTTGCTCTGAATTCGCGTTAAACAGACGACAGGTTGTTTCTCTCCAACCAAACTATTCAATAGTAATTGTTTTTTGTTTATATTCCCTGAGCTGGTATTTTTATATACTTTGACTGGAGTAACGGGCTCAAGTGATTCTAAAAAATAAATAATTATGAAATAGCAATCAGTAATTATTTATATCCAAGAAATTCGACCATTCTAGTAACCGAAATTCTGTTGATATTATGGTAACGCAACTTAAAACACCTTTAAAATGATATTTTAACTATAAGAGGTAGATAGGTTACTTGTGCTAAAAAAGTGGCACCCGAAATCAGAACTATTAGTATCCCTGAGCAAAGCATTGACAGTTTGAGACGACAGCGCGCAACAAGTATCTATCTCGTTTACGCTCTAGTGAATAATCATACTATCTTGTTCACACGTTACAACACGGATAATGCATGACTTTATTGAAGCTGCGTTGGGGACGCTCTACTTCAAGATATGAGATTTTAAACAGGATTTTGAAGATTTTTCAAGATTTTGTTGAAATCATCGACCTTACAGCTACTAGACGCCTGTTATTTTTTTTTTATTAACGGCCACACTCTCTGTTAGCGAAGGTATTTTGCCAATGTCGAGGAGTTTTTTTTGTTTGCATGTGTCTTTTCTCTCAAACGACGACAGTCGCAAAGAAATCGAATTTCAAAGATAAACCATTAAAATCCTGGTATCATGGATTTTAATGCTCCGTGGAGATTTATTCACAGAGCTGCAATTTCTTAACATGGCATAGAGTCATGAGGTTTTGTGCGACTAAAATGGTAATGTTAAAACGATTTATTTTGATAACTTATTTAACTAACACTACTGGGGAACTTTACTAAATACAATGATACCTAATTTATTCACTAATAACCACTAAGTATTAATTAAAAGTTAAAAAATAGATCGACCATGCTTGTCGTTTGGGTACCCGCAAAAAACTCGATATTTCATTTCTTCAGTGAAATTATTTGTGTCAACTACCTGAGGCGGGGGTCACTGATTGGTAGATGTGCTCATTGTCCAATCAAGAAAATGGTAGAAATTTGTTGAATGGTAGATTCCAAATTCGGACGTACAAGTATCTATCTTTGTGACCATAGCCTCTCGCCGCTCATTAGGAGTCTATTGGCTATGAGGTCGATGGCTGAAATACACTGTGTGTAACGCAATAAGGATATAAACACAACGTACCTGCACTAATACCAATAGGTTGTTGAGGTTCCTCGTCTGTTTCATCATCCAGCCATTCTGCAACAAATTCAAAATATTACCTTCCTCTAATTTAAAAGATTTTTCACTTTAAATGTAGTACAGAGGAGTTCACATTTGCAAAATAGGTCTTATACCATATGTAAAGGTTGATGTGAACTCAGTCTTATGCCAACTCGTTATGCCGTTGACTGTACGTCTGTATAGTCAACGGCATGACGAGATACTCATTTCCGGTCATTCCTCCCCTTATTGCAAAGATTTGTTATTTGGCATGGGCGAGATAAAAAACGGAAATAGGTAGCCTGATAAGCCATTAACTGAACATTTAGAAACTTACCTACTAAACCACTATTTTCAAAATTTTCATCATCATCATCATCGTCAAGCGTTATAGGTGTATCAACTGGGGTTATGGGGAATTCTGAAAATTCATAAAACAAATTAGGATATATTTTTTAAGTTTAGTGCAATCGGGTATGACGACATTTTTTCTAAGGGCCGGCGCCCACTATCGGCATCGGCACGCTTCAGGATTTTAAGGTGGCAAATAGTAATATACTCTAACATAATGGCAATAAAGTAGAAAATGCCGAAACAGCAGCTTCAAGCATACCGAAGCGGTATTTTTGTTTTTACGAGAACACATCACGGAAATTTCTACTTTATTGCCATAATGTTAAAGTATATTGCTATTTGCCACCTTAAAATCCTGAAGCGTGCCGATGCCGATAGTGGGCGCCGGACCTAAGGTGCCGCTTACTACTCGCTGGCGCCACTATACCTACGTTTTTTTAAATTGTGGTTTATTTAATATATTTAAATCAAAATGTCCAATTAAGATTATGGAATAAGATCATTTTCAGTATTTCTAGATGTTCGATGAATAAATTATTTCTGTAAATAAACCAATTGGAGATTTTTGGCCTCTGACGACGCTTACCGACTGACATCTAGCGACGTCAACCTGGACCAAATGAATGAATGGGAGATTTTTGCTGAAAATGGCCAATTTAAGCGGTTTATTTACACAGAGATAATTTATTCTGTCGACATCTACTCATGGATGTGTCTTAGTATAAGTCCGGAATATGACTATTTTACACTTACTTCGTTTTCGAAGTGAGACGACCTCCACCGGAGCCGTTTGCTTCTTGTTAGAAGATAGCAATTTTTTTAGCGTCCTCCAAAGTGAGGGCGGAACTTCTAAAAACAATGAGTTTTAAGTAAGTAAATATTCTTCATTGCACACTAAAACAACAACAATAAAGACAGTAGATACAGTTAACAGGTGAATGTACAACTTGGGCGGTTTTATCGCTAAAAAGCGATCTCTTCCAAACAACCCAAAGGTAGAGGAAAGTTGATGAGAAGGGTAGGCAAATTTTATTTTATTGATCCATTTATTTGGAAAATCAACGACGTTACAGATATGTGAAATACATACATACATACCCTCACGACAATATCCCTAATGGGTTAGTCAGAGGCACACTGATTGTTGCCGTCATGGTGAACGGAACATTCAGAAGCCCACATTTCGCAGAGGGAATTTGAACCCAACGTGGTAAGGGGCGAGCCTACCGCCGTTATCCGGGTTGCTTGGGTTTTATATCGGTGTTTTTTCCATCACCGGAGAGTTAGCCGCAAATTGTGCAATGGTAAGTGTGTTCCGGCCAGATTTGATCTCGGGACCATCGGGTTTGAGCCAGAGTGTTCAACCACTGGGCCATGACGCTCTCAAAAATGTGAAAGCGATTTGAAATACAGTACCTACTTTCAGGAATTGTTAGGTTAGGCTAATTACAGATTTCCACGAATTGGCGTATTTAAATTTGAGTTCAGGGGTGGCATTCCGGTTAGCATCACTTTACATCTCGGTGCTTCACGCTTACTTCAATCATTAATACGCTTCACTTTGAATAAGTATTTTCCCTCATTTTGTATGTAAATGATTAAAAAAAATATTTGGCTCAGTTCTTTTCTCTCAGACGACCACAGTTGCAAAGAAATTGAATTTTAAAGTTTACTCAACACGAGCGAAGTGAGTTTTGGCGCCATCAAAGATAATAACTCACCACGAGAGAAGTGAGTTTTGGCGCCAACCGGAATACCATAGCTGAAGTGAAAAACAATGTAATTTCGGAAGTGAAGTTAAATGTCTGTTACATGGATAATTATTCTGATGAAGGTTTAAAGAATAGTGGAAGTAATTCTCTTTCGCTCTCTCTCTACTTTCCTGTTTGTATGCTTATGGGTGTGTATGTATGTGTACGGTGTGTGTGTGTGTGTGTGGGATGGGCGTTTGTGAATAACTAGTTTGGTTTATGTAGTTAGCCGGAATAAAAATGCTTAAGAATTTTAAAAAAGCCTTTGTTTTTAATATTTTTCATCAATACTTGAAATTCTGCTTGAATACTTACTTCTTTTTTGAGGTGATGCTAGCATACTATTTAGTGACTGCAGAACGTGAGGCGGTAGGTCTGAAACGTTGAACTTAGTTTTAATTCTCCTTCAAATTCAATATTTATTTATTCAAGTAGACCATCACACAGTACTTTCGAATCGTCAAGAATCTTAATTTTAGCCACATAATAAACATACGTGAAATACGTGTACATAATGTGACTCCATCACTGGCGTCGCAAGGTTAACTCTTTCCAAGAAGACCCGGCAAGAAACTCAGCAGTTACTCTTTATAAACTTAGGGCAGCTTGATAACATCTGGCATGAAGGTTGCTCACTAACCTTACACCCCTCGAACAATCCGCAATAAAGAATATGAATAATTATTCAATATTTGATTTTATTTCGATGTTCGGCTGGACGGAATCTCTTTTTAGAGATAATTTCACTCACCTATACTTTTTACTATTGTCATAAATATTTTCAAGAGTAACTGCCATTTTGTAACTAAATAAATGGATTATAGGAAAATAAACAAAACATCGTTACCTTTGCCCCGAACTCGCTGTAAAGGGACAGGCATTTCGTTTGCAACTGAACTATTTACTTGTAATCGTTGTATCTCTGTCGTATCCCCTGAGCTTTTAGGATTAGCAGCAGGAGATTCTAAAAAAAACATATTGTAAAATCACAATCAGTTACTGGACAATATTCTACACAGCGCCATCTAACCCCAAAGTAAGCTAATTAAAGCTTGTATTATGGTATACTAGAATGGATAAAATACTTAACAACAGTTTTTTACTTACTAAAGATCTGAAAACCAGAAAAAGACATTTGGTCATGTTGGCATCAGGCAGGACTTGAACCCGCATCTTTCGCAAACCGGGCGACTGCACTTCCAATTATGCTACCGAGACCATTAACAGACCGGCCGAACCTTTCTGGTATATTTTACCCTATGAGCCAGGGTGATTTCATCAATGTTATAGGCATCCACCTCTAACACTCGGAAGAAACATGCCTGATGCCAACATGACCAAATGTCTTTTTCTGGTTTTCAGATCTTTAGTAAGTACAGATACTGCATGAAAAATGCTAAAACAGTTTTTTGTCTAACAGACATATTCATAAAGATCCGAAAACCAGAAAAAGACATTCGATCTTGGCTTTAGGTAGGAATCGAACCCGCGTCTTTCGCAAACCGGGCGACTGCGCTTACTATTAGGTTACCGAGACCATTAACAGTCCGGCCGATTTTTTTTGATATACACTGCTCAAAAGTGTCTAGGGATATCTCAAGCATTTTCATACAAAGTATAGCTATTTGGGAGGCTGTAAAAATTAAAATATTGTTACCAACGTAGAAATTTTTAGAACACAGAAACTGCTATATCTGCCCTTTCAGATTGTATAAAGAAATTCATTGTAGTAGCATCATTGTACAATCGCAAGGATGTTAAAAAAAGACAGATTTTTCTTTTAAAAGGTGTGGAAATATTAGCAAAATCAAACGTTTTTTTTGTAATATTCTTAACCTTTATCTTATGCCTCTGTCCTCGCGTTAGTCTAAGATAATGCTCAACTTGTAAACAAACTTAACTTCATGAAATATTTGAAAAATGATATCCCTATGATATCCCTAGACAGTTTTGATGTGTGTATTTACCCTATGAGCTAGGGTGATTATCACTGGACAACGCTCTCAAATGCGTGATTGGTATAAAGGTAGAATTGTACGTACCTTTTTCAGTTTCCATGTCTGTTGCATCACTATCATCATCCAGCCATTCTGAAACATTTTAACAATATTTATTGACGCCAATTTAAAGTTTAAGTAAATGAATAAATAAATATAACTGGACATTACCCCACCAGCGCACTCTAGCCCCAAACTGAGGAACTAAATGCTTGTGCTATAGGATACTAGACAACGTATTAACATACTTAGATGCATTCTTTTTCTGAATACATACTTAGACCCAGACCAGTACAAACAGAAATGTTTCATGCACAAAGCTAACTTTGGGGCTAGCCCCAAAGTGGTGCTGTAAGGGATATGTATTATTATCATAATTACCTTCAGAAGGAGTATTATCCGAATTTTCATCATCATCATCATCAACCTTTGTAGCTGTATCATCAATTGGGGTGGAGGCTCTTCGAGGGCAATGATCTCCTGTAGAATAAATCATTGTTTGTAAATGGACGAAGTCGCAGGCAAAAGCTAATCCTACTAATATTATTAATGCGAAAGTTTGTATGTGTGGATGTGCCGTGTTGCTCTTTCACGTGTGACTACTGGATGGATTTATAAGGTTATGGGAGTGTGACTCAAATGGTCATGTTTAAACAATTTATATTATAATTTATTTAATAACTTATTTAACTAACACCACTGCGGAACATTACTGAATACTCTGATACCTTAGTTATTTAATAAAAACGACTAAATATTTATTAAAAGTTTAAGAAATAGATCGAGTATGTTTTCAGTTTGAGTTCCCTCAATTAACTCCACTCACTGATTGGTTAATAAGCCTAATTACATACTTAAGCATAGGAAACACCTAGACCAGTACAAACAGACAAGTTCATACACAAAAATGTTTGTACTGTGCGGGGATCAAACCCGCGCCCTTGGTGTAGTAGCCGACTTATCAACCATTACTCAAAATGGGACGTCAAACAAGAATGATTATGAAGTATTTATTTAACACAAGCGTCAATTAGCTTACTTGGGGCTAGATAGCGCTGTGTGGAATAATGTCCAAGGATATGTATAATTACATATTTTCATAATTACCTTCAGAAGCAGGATTATCTGAATTTTCATCATCATCATGGTCAAGCTTTGTAGCTGTATCATCAATTTGAGTGGAAGCTCTTCTAGAGCAATGATCTCCTGTGAGTTAAATCATAATTTGTACATGGACGAAGTCGCAGGCAAAAGCTAATCCTACTAATATTATATTGATTAAAAGTTTAAGAAATAAATCGTAAATGTTTTCCGTTTGAGTACCCTCAAAAAACTCTACTCACTGATTGGTTAATAAGCCTTGTGACCAATCAGTGACAGACTAATAATAAACAAGAAATCAAATGTCAGGCGTCTAGTAGCTGTGAGATCGATGTCATTAGTCGAGCTAGTCCCAGTCATCACCACATAGCATAAAACGAAGTCGCTTCCTCTGTCCCTATGTTCGCTTAAATCTTCAAAGCTACGCAACGGATTTTGATGAGTTTTCTTTTAAAAGATAGTGATTGAAGAGGAAGGTTTACATGTATAATCACATCTCTTTGCACCCGGGCGAAACCGGGGCGGGTCGCTAGTATTAATATAGTTAAACTTTACATACCTGTGCTAATATTGAGAGGATTTTCCGGTTCCACTGGGATTACGTCATCCATTGTTTCTGAAAAATAAAAAATACACCATTTTTATATAGTGTGTTCAAAGTTAAACCGATGTCGCTGTTCAGAATTCAAAAGTTTACATCGCGAGGTAGATTGTGAACAAAGTATGTTCATACGTTAAAATACAGGGCGCCTTTGCAAAGTGTTGCCAATGTTTGAGCAGCAGCAGCGCAGACGACAGACTACATGCGATGCACTGTCTGTGAAAATAGAACCTCTGTAAATGTATGGTGGGCGGCTCATCACTCAACCCATTTCCAGTCAGTCTGACAATTGGTAGACAAGGAATGACAATTGGCAAGAGCGAGGGAAAAAACAGAAATGGGGTAACCTGATGTGCTGTTGACTGTACACGCATTAACGCACACGACACGCAAAAAGTCCGCACCGCGCAATGATATTTTAATAAAATACGTCGATAGGTTATTTCTGTTTGTGGCACGCGAAATTAGGACTTTCTACCACCTGAGCAAAGCAATGACAGTTTGAGACAACACTGGGCAACATGTATCTGTCTCGATAACGATCTAGTAAATAATCATGCTATATCCCAGAAGACTGGTCCATGGAGGAACTAGCTGAGTGCTTAGTAGTCCCCGACGGCTGTGGTATGCTACTCAAGGCAAGACGCATGAATAGGAAAAAGAATGTAGAAGGCAAAACAAACTGGGTCCCCACTCAATCAGTGGTTATTACCATCAAAGGTCAGATTCTCCCTCAAAAAGTGTACTGCTACCACACCTCATTACCTGTAGAGATTTACCAATTCCCCACCATACAGTGTAACAACTGTTGCCGTTTCGGACATGTGAAAGCACAATGCCGCTCTAAGCCCCGTTGCTACAGATGCTCACAACCCCATGCAGGGGAAAACTGCGACACCACAGAAACAAAAGCGACTTGTATTCACTGCTCTGGCTCCCACTTTGCCACAGACAATTCATGCCCTGAATTGTCTAGACAAAAAGCAATAAAAATCGTTATGTCCCAAGAGAATGTGTCGTATGAAGAAGCCGCTTCTCGGTATCCCGCTGCCAGAAAGTCATTCGCAGATATAGCTAAAACTCCCGTTTCACTATCCCAACCCAGTCCACCTCATCCCAGATCTACACCATACACCCCTCAAACCCTTTCCTACCGTAAAACAGTTCTACGCCCCCCTCCTACACGGGCCCCCCTGGGTCAAGGTTATGACAAACAAGCACACCAAGAAATTGTCGGAAACTGCTCATCTTCCCTTCCTAATGGCTGTGCCCTGATCCAAGAGCCCAGCCCTCCTCAGACCACCCCCTCTGATTCCCTTCTGGAGAACATTTTATCCATCTTAATTACAATCCTCACATCTCACAAAAGCTCCCTACCGTCCCACGTCGCCCAAAAACTTACCCAAGTCGCAAACCTGCCTGTTATCAATGGCGCTGTCAGTGATCCAATGGAACTGCCAGAGCATTAGGCCTAAAAAACATGAAATTATGTCTTTAATCAATACATACTCCCCATCTGTCCTAGCCCTCTCGGAGACGTGGCTAGTTCCAGATTCACGTTTCCGCGTGTCTGGCTATTCATGTCTCCGGGATGATAGGAACGATGGGTACGCAGGTTGCGCCTTATTGGTAAGGCGCTCAGCTACCTTTTCCCAAATCCCTCTTCCCCCACATAGTCAGGACATTCAGTTCGTGGCTATGCGGTTTTGTAATATATCTTTCTTGTCTGTATATATCTCCCACCACCCTACCCCCTCCTCTCTAGCTGAACTGCGATCAGCCATATCTTCTCTCCCTCCCCCGGTACTAGTGATGGGGGACCTGAATGCCCATCATGTCTCCTGGGGATCCTATCATTCAGACTCGTCAGGAATCTTGCTTGTTGACCTTCTTGATGACTTGAATCTTTGTATCCTAAATAACGGCTGCCCAACTAAAAGATGCCCCCCCTCGCAAAACCCAGCCTCTGCTTTGGATTTAACTATCACCTCCCCAAATATAAGCTCTTTACTGTCATGGACTGTCCTAAAAAGCACCTTTGGTAGTGATCACTATCCAATTGTAGTAACTCTTCCCGACCAGTCCCCAACATCTTCCTACCCTCCCCTCCTCAAATATAAAATAAATAAAGCAGATTGGACAGCATTCTCTTCAGAGGTAGACAAAAAAACAGACTCCCTTCCCTCTAGTTCACCGGAAAACTCCCTCTTGTGCTATAATGAGTTAGTAAACGCCCTACGAACAGCAGCAGATGCCCACATTCCTTGTAAGAATCCTAACCGCCGTAGAATATCTCCTCCATGGTGGGATTCTGAATGCACCTCCGCTATTCGGAAACGCAAGGAAGCGGAAAAAAAATATAGGTCCTCAATGACTGTTAACAATTTTCTATCATACCAACAGACTGCAGCGCAAACTAAAAAACTTCTATCACAGAAGAAAAAACTTGGATGGATTCGCTTTTGCGAAAGCATGTCTCCACGCACCCCATCATCTGTTGTTTGGAAACATATCAGACGCTTCCGTCAGAGTCTAAGTTCTACCAACATTACATCTAATGATCCTGCTAGCTGGTTAAACTCCTTTTTAGACAAACTAGCTCCTCCTTACGTTCCTTTCATAGACTCCTTCCCATCTAACTCTGATCCCAGTACCCCCTCTTTAAACAAATTCGATAATCCCTTCTCTTTTGAAGAACTGGCATGCTCCTTGGATGGACTGAAAGACTCCTCACCCGGCATAGATGGCATCCCCTATTCCTTCTTATGTAAATCTTCAACTAAAACTAAATTGTATTTCCTTAAATTGGTCAACCTATTCTTTGATAATGGATCGCTACCGGACTCGTGGAAGCAACAGTTAGTCATACCGATTCTCAAACCAGGCAAAGATACCATGGACCCTAACTCATATAGACCTATAGCCTTATCGTCTGTACTACTGAAGGTCATGGAACACCTAATTAGGAACCGGCTTGAATGGTTTGTAGAATCAAATAACATTCTCGCTAAATCCCAATTCGGATTCAGAAAAGGCTACAGCACCCTTGACAGTTTAAGTATTCTAACGACAGATATCCGCTCAGCCTTTGGGAAAAAAGAATACCTAGTAGGAGTCTTCTTAGATATTTCTTCGGCATATGATAATGTTCTACTTCCAGTACTCAGGCAAAAATTGCTCCAGCTGAGTATCTCCCAGAAGATGGTTCAATTTATCTGTAATGCTCTGACGTCAAGAAATATCATAGTTAAATCCCAATCAGCCATGACATCTCCACACACAGTGTGGAAGGGCCTGCCTCAAGGATCAGTCCTAAGTCCGCTATTATATAATCTCTACACCTACGATCTGGAGAGAACAGTCCACCCCTTGGTGGAAATTCTTCAATACGCGGACGACATAGCTCTATATGTACAGACTGACTCCATTCCAGAGGCATCCTCTCGGTTAAACTCGGCTCTGGGCTACTTAAATGACTGGCTCACCACTCATGGTCTTTCCCTCTCTGTGCCAAAATGCTCAACAGTGGTGTTTACTAAAAAACGCAGTATCCCGAACCCCAATGTTCAAATCGATGGAAACATGATTCCAACAGCGAACCAGGTTAAATTTCTAGGTTTGATTTTAGACAGTAGGTTATCGGGTGTTGCCCACTTCAATTACATCGCGGAAAAGGCAGAAAAAAGTATAAACGTCCTACGAGCTCTCTCTGGCGTCTGGTGGGGCGCCCACCCGTACTCCCAGAAGCTTTTATACAATGCGATAGTCCGCAGCCACCTAGACTACGGTTCCTTCCTATTAGATCCTTGTAACAAATCTGCACTAGACAAAATTAAAAAAATCCAGTCCAAATGCCTTCGCATTATATTAGGAGCAATGAAGTCATCCCCCATAAATGCGCTTCAAATAGAATGTGTAGATCCGCCCCTTTTCTTGCGTAGACAATATCTGAGTGATAGATTCTGCGTAAAAGTGTTCCAAAAACCCTCTCACCCTCTTTTTGAAAAGCTCAGATGCTTACTCAATATGTCCGATCCCTCCCAACCCCGTCCATGCATTCTTCATTCATTTGTAAAGTTGTCCCGTCTTCCGGCCCCAGTGGCTACTCACTCCCAAAATCCCCTCTTCTTAAATAATTTCGAGTCACTAATCCTCAATCCTAATATCATCCTGAACATTGGCGTTGATAAAAATTCCCCGTCTGCTCCTCATACATTTGCTAGCAAAGTCGCCGAACACTGGCAAGATTGGCACCTCCTCTTCACGGACGCCTCCAAGCTCCAAGAAGACGGCTGTGTTGGCTCAGCTGTCTGGATACCCGAATCCAAAACGGCCTTGCTATTCAAATGTCCTCCTTTAACTTCCATCTTTACTGGAGAATCCCTCGCTATTTTAGAAGCAGTCCGTTATGCGTCATCCCATAATCTAAATAAATCCCTTATTTTTTCAGACTCATTAAGTTCCCTCCAGTCCATTATGTCCAATCCATTCAGATCCAAATCCAAATTTCCGTACACACTTCAGATCAGAGAAGCGCTGTTAAACTGCAAAGAAAAAGGTTTAGTTATTGCTCTTGCCTGGATCCCTAGCCACTGTGGAATCCCTGGAAATGAAACAGTAGACTCTTGCGCGAAAAATGCCATCACTGTAGGAATTTTAGATAATTATAAACTTTTTTCCCACGACCTGCATAGCCTTGCTCGCTCTCATCTATTTACTTCACACAGATTGGCGTAACACAAGGAAATTAGCTGGTAGATCCTACTTCGAAATTCAAAAAGAGATCCCCCCTCGCCCTTGGTTTTTTAAACAGCCCAACTTATCCAAAGCCGTAGTTTCTGTCATTAGCCGGCTACGTTTAGGCCATGCTTGCACCCCGGTGCACTTAGCGAAAATCAGGGTTATGGACTCGTCACTGTGCGAATGCGGACTGGACGAAGGTTCAGCAGATCATATATTTTTCAACTGTCCTAAGGTGGGTGTGTCATTATACGACCACTTACCTGAAAACATTCCCCGTCCATGTAACCTAAACTCCATCCTGGGTTTAGTTAATTCCCCTTTATTAGATGTCCTCGCAAAATTCATACGGATTAACAAAATAAAATTGTAATGTGTCGTTAATTAATCTAAAATTGTGTAGTTTTTTATGTTAATTTATAAATATGATATTATTTCACTTCTGGCTATCCGTTCGCAGATCCCCCCCCCCCCTTCTCTCTTTATTCTATGTTGAACATGTAATAAACTGTCAAGTGTATCGTACTCGTTACCATTGTGTGATTTGTCTAGTTTTTATAGTGTTGTCTTAACTGTGTTGTCCATCTGTGCTGTTTTCTTTGTTTTAGATTAATTCATTTAAGTGGAACATTATCGTACGTAAGTACCCGGGATGATAACAACTCCGTACCGTGTATTGGCTAACTACGTGACATTGGCAGAATTGTGGTAAACACAGATATTGCCACCAAACAAAAAGAAGAAGAAGAAGAAGTAATCATGCTATATTGTACACACGGTCAAATTTTGGGTACGTACTAGGGGACAATTATTGACTTCGCGTCAGTATCTACTGACATAACTTATCTACGTTTTTTTATTGTAATATCATTGAAAGCACATACCTGATTTCACTTCATCGATGTCTTCGGTGACGTTCCTCGTCGGTATCTCTTCGTTAACATACACCTCCTCCACTTTTATCGAATCATCTAATAGTACTGCTGCAAAACACAAGATTTATGACCAAAAGTTACAAAACAAGTTATTCACTCAATAATACACAAACAAACAAATAAAAGTAGTTGAGAGAGTTACATTGCAAATTATATGTTACAATAGTTGTTAAGATACTTTTTCGCATTGGGTCATTCCTGTCATGATATTTGTAAGTCTGTGTGGTAATAAATAAATAAATAAAAATGATACCCGTTAAAGTTCAAGATCAAAATATACCTGGAGTAGATGATGGAAAACCATAAAACGGTTCTTCATCATCATCAAGCTTAATAACTTTGTCCTCAACTGGGGTGGAAGTGGAAGCTCTTTGAGGGCATTCAGCGAACTGTTTGGTGGTTGAAGTGATTTCTGAAACTTTACAAAAGAAAATTAGCATATTGCAGGTAGTTTTAGAGAGTTAAATTATGTAAATTTTTCTCCTCTTCTTCTTCTTATTTGACTTACCACTTTCATCCACATCATTTTGCAAGTCTGTGTTATGACTGTGGTCCTTTTTAGGGACTCGTCTTAATATGTTCGGCCCTTTTTTGAAAACTAGAAAATAAGATATTTATTATTAAACTACAAACAATGAAATATAGAAAACTGACATCAGCAATTAACATTATGGCAATGGCTAAATTTTATTTATTTATTTGTTCAATCTTTACTGATAAATTGATAGTGGAATTTCAAATTAAGATTAGGTCATCCAAACAAATTAAAGTAAGTGGAACAACCTTCCTCGAAGAGTGAAGAGCTATTTGTTTGACTGGCATCACAGTACACAGAGAACAGTAAAATATCTACATACAAACGTGCCACTCTCGGTTTGAATGTGTGCGTGCGCGTCGCGCGCCGTGTCGGCACGCGATTTTACGCACACGCTAGCATTAAATAAGGGGGAATAAGGTGGTGGCAGTACGGGCCGTACCGCGTGTCTGTGTTCATGCTAGGCTAATAACTCGGCGCGCGGCCATAGATAACGAACTGGTTATACTGTACCAGCATGCACCATCTAAGACCACATTATTACTCATAATCCGATGAGATTATGGTTCAAATGCATGCTTACTTAAAAAATGAAAAAGTACAAGAACCATGAATAGAAAATGCATCTCAAGCAGATAACACAAGGCTAACTACCAGTTAGGATCCTTAATGTTCAGCATAGAATCAATGATATTATAATAAATGAGGAATGATATTATAATATGGGAGAAAAGCGCGACATATAAATAGTTATTTAAAATTTCCCCGTCAGCCAGCGCTCGTGGAAAGAAGGCCTCGTGTTTGTATGAAGTAGTGCAGTATATTGCATGGCAATGATTTTAAAATTAAAAATAGTAGATAGGTTACTTGTGCTAAAAAAGTGGCACCCGTAATCAGAATGATTGTGCACCTGAGCAAAGCATAGACTGTGTCAACAGTTTGAGACGACACTGCGTATCATGCATCTGTCTCGTTTAAGCTCAAGTAAATAGTCATGCTATCTTGTTCACACGGTCAAATTCTAGGTACGTACGCCAGGGGTCATTTTTCGACTTCGCATCAGTACTGACATAACCTATCTACCTCTTTTTCATTAAAGAATCATTGCATAGAAGTTGATGAGATCGTGGTTAAAACCAATATATCAATGGTTAAAACTTACTATTTCCACTCGTAAGCATGTGTTTCTGAAACTGTCCTTGCAAAGACATAGTTGCAACAGGCAAAACTACCGAATTATACTTCACAAATAAAAGTTTACTTTATTTCTCAGAAATAAAAATTATGTACGAACAACATCATTTTCACCAGAGATTTAATTTAATCTCTGATTTACCCAACTTAAAAACAACCTTCGGCAGTGAACGGCAAAGAAATTTTCACTTTTTATTTTGACTTTTGTTTGTTGACAATGCTGACATTGCTTTTTTTAATTTGTTTTTACCTAAAATATTGGGTGTGTTCCGAATAGGGTATTTACACCATATAAGTACGAACTAATAAATAAATAAAATAAAAAAAATAATTTTATGAATCGACACTTTTAATCTGTTCTTAATATGTCAAAAACAGCAAACGCCATTTTGAAATCAGATGTAACGTCACTCCGATAGTAAACAAGTAATTAAAGGTACAGTCAACAGGACATGAGGTTACCCCATTTCCGTTCTCCCTCTCGCTCTTGCCAAATGTCATTTCTTTGCGATAGAGCAAGGAGGACTGACCGGAAATGGGTAGAGTGATGTGCCGTCCATCGTACTTTTCGTTTGCGATCTGTGATAAATTTTAAAATTCGCTATGTTTTTTGTTGGTTAGTGTACGTTGTTTGAATTTTTTGTTTTAATTATTATAACTTCATCATGGAAGACGGTTTTTTAAAAGCAGATAGTACAAATCTGCCAAAAAATGATTTGATAACGGTGTGGTGGCGAACTTCTTTGCGTCCATTCCAATCCCGATTTCTGTTCTTACATAGCTTCTCACATAACGTAAGAATACAGCCAAGGTCACCCCCGCCTGTCGTAAGAGGCGACTAAAGGGGGGCCCCGGGGTGGCTAGGAGTGTACAGGGCGAGGGCCGTGTGCCTTCATTGCACAAGCGACCCCGAGGAGGACGGCAGTGTGGGGTGGCCTCGCACTGTGGAACACCGGCGGTTGTGTAAGAGGTGAGGTACTACTCCCCTCGAGGTGAACCGGCACAGCGCACCAGGGTTTTGCCGGTAGAGAGCCTCCCTGGGAGAGTCCTCGGTAAACCCTGGTCACGCGCAGAAGAAGGCCGCCCCGGTGTTTTAGTGGGTATTCTCACCCCTTGCAGTGGTGGGCGAGTCCCACACTCCCCTGCTGCCCTCCCCCAAGCAGCGGGAAGTGCGTAAAGGCATTTCTCCGGGTTAAAAAAGAAAAGGCTATGTAGGTATGTATTAACTGTTTAAATTTTTGTCTAATATTAAGAAGGAAATTAATTAACAACATGTTAACACACGGTGTTTACTTTTTATAACCAAACATTCTGTTTTATGTTTTCAGGTCTGGAAGGGAATCTTACGGGGACGGCGCAATAGGCTATATGCATTTCAAGCGGATGCAAAACACATGCTTGGTTAAGTGTATGGTGTGCCCTGAACATAAAGTGCGTACCAAGCCATATGAAGTAACACATATTGTTAATGAAGAGGAAGAATCTGGGACTAGTGCCAAGTGCCACGACTGTGCCTCATCAGGAGGTGGTTGCAAACATAGTGTTGCATTTTTAATGTGCCGAACGGAAACAACGTCGTGCACTGATGTCGAGTGTAGAGTGTTATTGGAAGAAGTCCAACCTAGCTAAAGTAGGATCATCAATGAAAATTTTATGTGCCAAAGAACTCTCCAAAAGAAAACCTAAGGTTGTAGTTCCAGACAACAATGTTTTATTTTAAATGAATTTGTTTTATAATGTAAAAAAAGAAAAATCCATACATGCCAGTTTTTGAAGCATGAACCTGTTTTTGACCGCAAGTTAAATTCATCACTGCATCATCTAATAATAAAATATAAAGATGAAAAATGTGATATATTTTTAAATAAAATTGTTTAACTTTTTGAATGCAAAAGTAGCTTATAGTATGAACTTAGATATCAAGTTAAGGCAGAATCACAGCTTCAAAATGCTATAAAGCAAGCCGTTGCAAAACCGTGGATGGTTCTCTGGTTGCTATGATTTTTGGAAAGTTCCAGAAACAGTCTCAACGTCAAGAGGTAAAAAGCTAGAGGACAGGGTTAGGGAAGTAGTGGAAAAGTGTAATCAATGTTTGTAATATCGGTCTAAGTGGCAATATTGAATAAACAACTCAACAGGAAATAAGTACCTTGACTACAAGAAGGTAATGAGATATAACGATCCTCATTCTTCATATTTTCTTCCATTTCCATAATAGTAGAAATTCGTTGCCTTTTGTTAAACGCAGGTCGAGGTTCACTTGGTGTTAACTTATGTTTCCTGTCTACTTGGCAATCAAATCTGGATGGTATGCAGTTTGGTTTCATCCGAATGCGTTTGACAGAACCCATTAACTTATACTGTGTGAAGTTTTCCATATCATTTTCCAGCTAAAACATGAAATAATATCACAAAACTTGTGTACAAAAACTTAACCTATGAATGCACTGGACGGTAAACCTCTTATCTAGTTGTTTGGCTGTCCTGTTAGATAATTACTTTACTATTTATAATTCTTATCACTTACATCAAAGTGGTCTTCACAGAAATACAGTCTAGTCTTTGTGGATAATGATTTTGGATCTCTTCTTGCCAGTCTTAACCAAGTATTTCTGGGTTTGATAGCACTCGGCACTTGAATCCATATTTTTTGTGGCGTTTTAAAACTTGTGTTCTTGCACTCAGGAACCAGACACCAATGATATTGACCAGAACTCATTATTTTCAGTTAAAATTATTACTGTTGTAGGTACGTATTGTTTACTATTTTACCAACCGAGTGACGTCACGCGAATAAAACGTCATGGCGGCTAGCGTTTTCGCACGTCGAACTGTGCAGTCCGTAATGCGCTTACAGGCAGCCCTGTGAACGCTCTCGGCGGTTTTAGCCGTTCCGCATTGAAATATCGCGTCAACAGTGCTCTCAGCGCGCCGTCAGCGTCACCGCTAGATAGTGACACATACCCTAACAATTTTCAAACTGTTAATTTCTATCACTACCAGGTTAAACTTGCGGTTCTTGTAGTAAAACTTTTTGTTAGGTACGTTATCACAGAAAAAGATTTATCCTAGCAAAGATTTATTCTGAGGAATGTTACCAAAAATATTTTTACGCGAAAATGTCTGTTTGACGTTTTATCTATCACGGCGATAACGCTCATCTCAATTACTCACTCAATGACCCGTTTAACGTTCTCGTGATGCCCCGTTGACTATTGCTGCTTTCAGCACTGACGACATATTAACCAGTTCAATTTCGAAGACACTTTCATCAAAAAGAAGCTGAAAAACTTTTCACCTTTGGCGTATATCGGACCGATCCGTGTTTTGGAATTTTCTCAGTTCTCACAGTGACAGATTGACAGAGGAACTCGAAAAATTAAAGGAATCGTTTCCCTTTCGTCGGGGATTGAATAGATTCTAGAATCTAGCTAGCAACTGTCAGTTTACGATTAATTGTTTTTTTGAGGATTGCTTGGCGTGTCTCTCTGTGAAAATTTTCGAATTGAAAAGATTTTCAACGCGTGAGGATGGCGACAGACCCTGTCTGCAGATGCTGCTTGCTTCGGCCGCCTGATAAAGACCTCAAGTCTGAATACACTCGACTTGGCAAGAGCGAGGTTTTCGCAGATATGCTGAAGGAATGTTTTGAAGTTCATGTAAGTTCAGGTCCTCAGATGTAAATGCTATTTATTAAAATCTAAGCTAGTTTTGTAGAATAATATTATGTAGATAGAATCCTAGTCAGCTTAGTGAATGATTTTGATTCCTTGCGTTTTTAACTCGTGAGAAAAAAAACGGCTAGTTAATTACGTTCCTGAAACTAGAAAAAAGGTTTGGCATAATTTAAAATTATTGAAATAAACAATTGAATGTTGCTTCCTTGAGATAGATAGATAGATAGATATTCTTTATTGCACAAAAACATTACAGTTGTATTAAATTACAAAGACCAATGTACAATTTAGGCGGTCTTATCGCTAGGAAGCGATCTCTTCCAGACAACCTTCAGGTAGAGGATCGTGAGAAAACAAAAAAAAAAACCAATGTGGGTAAGGTAAAGTAGTAAGATGAGAGAGTAAATGATAAATAAAAATAATCATTTGGATTGGATCGAGGATTTGTATAAAAATACAAAGTCCCACAATTTAATATTACTTTTTGTTACTTACAAGCACTTCTAAGTTTTATTCTCTCTTTTCCGAATAACATAAGTCTTAACACGATTTTGACAAAAACAAGTACTATAGTAATTGACTACATCTTATTAAATATTAAATAAGACTGTAGGAAATAATTTTATAATAACTATACAGAGTGAGTTTATGTTATTATTAGGTATAAATTACATATTTCGAAGACAATGCAACAACAACAATAATTCAGAATTCATTGATCTCACACCCATTGTACAAGTAAATTGCTTTGTTGTGTATGATGGATTTTGAAGATCTTACAGATAGGGTAAGTCTTGATAACCAATAATATTATAATAAAAACGAGGTAGATAGGATGTCAGACCTGATGTAAGTCAAAAATGGTCTATAATCATACCTATAATTTGACCATGTGAACAAGATAGTATGATTAGTTACTAAGAGTGTAAACAAGACCGATACAAGTTGCGCAGTGCTGTTTCAAACTGTCAATGCTTTGCTCAGGTGTTCCAAAGTTATGATTTTGGGTGTCAAATTTTTAGCACAAGTCTTACTACCTCTTTTTATTATAATATCATTGTTGATAACTACTTGCCAACATTAAACAATACTGATTTCTGTAAAGAAGTTTATTTTATTTGTTGGTTTATTGTCCAGTTGGTTATTTAACCTAGTAATTCTTAGCTATAATAATACAACTGGGTTTTGGTATAGTTTAATCAGTAGGTTATCTATGGCCGCCCGCTGAGTTATTAGCCTAGCGTCAACACAGAAATACGGCACAGCCCGTCCGTACTGCCACCACCTTATCCCCTCGTATTTTAAGCTAGCGTGTGCGTGAAATCGCGTGCCGACACGGCGCGCGACGCTCACGCACACATTATAACCGAGAGCGGCTTGTTTGAATGTAGATATCTTACTGTTCTCTGTGTCACAGTATAAACATACAGTAGGTTATCTATTTCATGCTAGCGTGTGTGTGAAATCGCGTGTGCGTGAAATCGCGACACGGCGCGCGACGCGCACGCACACATTCAAACCGAGAGTGGCACGTTTGTATGTAGATGTTCTACTGTATGTTTATATACTGTGTACTGTGGTTCTGGGTTACATTATAAATGAGTTAATTTACTTATTAATTTATTATTATAATTGTCTCCTAGCTCTCATTGGACGAGGACGAGTGCGGCAGCGGCATATGCGACACATGCGTGGCGCGCCTGCGCGACGCGTGCGACTTCAAGCTGCAAGTGCAGGCGTGCGCGCAGGAGCTGCTCCTCAAAGGTATCTAACTGTAGAATGTCTCCTAGCTCTCATTCCTCAAAGGTATCTAACTGTAGAGTGTCTCCTAGCTCTCATTCCTCAAAGGTATCTAACTGTAGAGTGTCTCCTAGCTCTCATTGGACGAGGACGAGTGCGGCAGCGGCATATGCGACACATGCGTGGCGCGCCTGCGCGACGCGTGCGACTTCAAGCTGCAAGTGCAGGCCTGCGCGCAGGAGCTGCTCCTCAAAGGTAACTGTAGAGTGTCTCCTAGCTCTCATTCCTCAAAGGTATCTAACTGTAGAGTGTCTCCTAGCTCTCATTGGACGAGGACGAGTGCGGCAGCGGCATATGCGACACATGCGTGGCGCGCCTGCGCGACGCGTGCGACTTCAAGCTGCAAGTGCAGGCGTGCGCGCAGGAGCTGCTCCTCAAAGGTATCTAACTGTAGAGTGTCTCCTAGCTCTCATTCCTCAAAGGTATCTAACTGTAGAGTGTCTCCTAGCTCTCATTCCTCAAAGGTATCTAACTGTAGAGTGTCTCCTAGCTCTCATTCCTCAAAGGTATCTAACTGTAGAGTGTCTCCTAGCTCTCATTCCTCAAAGGTATCTAACTGTAGAGTGTCTCCTAGCTCTCATTCCTCAAAGGTATCTAACTGCAGAGTGTCTCCTAGCTCTCATTCCTCAAAGGTATCTAACTGTAGAGTGTCTCCTAGCTCTCATTGGACGAGGACGAGTGCGGCAGCGGCATATGCGACACATGCGTGGCGCGCCTGCGCGACGCGTGCGACTTCAAGCTGCAAGTGCAGGCGTGCGCGCAGGAGCTGCTCCTCAAAGGTATCTAACTGTAGAGTGTCTCCTAGCTCTCACTCCTCGAAGGTATCTAACTGTAGAGTGTCTCCTAGCTCTCATTCCTCAAAGGTATCTAACTGTAGAGTGTCTCCTAGCTCTCATTCCTCAAAGGTATCTAACTGTAGAGTGTCTCCTAGCTCTCATTCCTCAAAGGTATCTAACTGTAGAGTGTCTCCTAGCTCTCATTCCTCAAAGGTATCTAACTGTAGAGTGTCTCCTAGCTCTCATTCCTCAAAGGTATCTAACTGTAGAGTGTCTCCTAGCTCTCATTGGACGAGGACGAGTGCGGCAGCGGCATATGCGACACATGCGTGGCGCGCCTGCGCGACGCGTGCGACTTCAAGCTGCAAGTGCAGGCGTGCGCGCAGGAGCTGCTCCTCAAAGGTATCTAACTGTAGAGTGTCTCCTAGCTCTCATTCCTCAAAGGTATCTAACTGTAGAGTGTCTCCTAGCTCTCATTGGACGAGGACGAGTGCGGCAGCGGCATATGCGACACATGCGTGGCGCGCCTGCGCGACGCGTGCGACTTCAAGCTGCAAGTGCAGGCGTGCGCGCAGGAGCTGCTCCTCAAAGGTATGCCAGGACATGTAGTGATTTACAATATTCGTCCCGGTAATTGATACCAGTACCTTTTTTTTTTATTATTTAAAGTAGGGGAAATGCCTTACGCATACCCGTCCACCGGGGGACGGACGGGTTATGTCGGACTCTCCACTGGAAAGGTGGTATACCAGTGGCCCTACCGACTAAAACCCCTACTACTCCCTCTGAACGTCCGTAGTGGGGGAATACGCCGTACAGCACGAGGCCCCGTGCGCGTTCCCCCGGACGGAGCCCGCCTGCATGGCGGGCCGCCAGCGACCCCCCCTTCGTGAGGGGAGGCCAGAAGGGACGGCCGAGGATGTCAAGCCGTCCCTACCAGGCAGCGGTGACCCGTCCAATGCTGGCGGTGGCACCCCCGTACCACGCGCCACTTGGCCACCGTACGCACACCCTACTAGGCCCGCAACCACGAGTCACCCAAAGGGCGGCTCCGCTGCCGTAACCGACGGTACGGCCCCGCCGGGCCGCGACGCACAGGGGGGATCAGCCTCGGACTACTGGCCCCCGCCAACTGGTTGTGCGCCGCGGCCCCAACCACGCGCCTCAAGGCGCCTGCAGGCCCCACTGGCCCCGCAGCTCCACGCCGCCCTTACGGGCCGCAGCGGGTGGGTGCTCAGTCCACCACGCTGCCACGCCTGGGTTCTCTTCGCTTCCCGGTAGTGCCCCTACCACCGGTACTAGGCCCCCTCGCCACGCCGAGGCGAGAACCCATGAGAGGGATTGATACCAGTACCTGCCATGTGGCTTTTCTCCCCAAACAAAATACGACCCGTAACACAATACGCCGTCGCATCGTTCTACGTCGCGGCATCGTTACGTACGACGTCGGGTCGTGGGAATCTACTACGACCAAGCGACATGATAAGGTAACGTTGTTCATGGTCGAATGTCCCTCCTAATGTGACACCCTAGGCTGAAATCCGTGCCACCTCTTAGGCACTTCAAATATTAGTGTTGAGAGCCCTCTGCGCTCACCCTACAGTACGGCACAGCTGTCAAAGCCAATAGCGGCTAAAGAGCGGTGGTCATTTAGAAAAATAATAATTAAATAGCACTTACACAGACACACACACAGCTAGTGTCTAAACCCATTATTCATAAAAACGAACGCAGTGCTTTACATATTTTAAGTAATTGACATGCTTTGTCACTTACTCGCAAATAATGGCAGCACCAAGAATGAAAAAGAAAGCAGGAAAACAGTTAACGTGTTGTTGAAGCGCTGTTAAAGTTTTTATGAATAAGGGGGTAAATTTTTACTCTACCATTACCCGCGGCACACAGAGTAGTCCAATTCTAGTTTTTAAATAAAGTCCGTGACACATGGCATCAATGAACCGAACATTTGGCCGCGAAAACACAGTTTCGTGTCCTTCGTTTGCCCATGAACATCTTGGCACGAAAATGGGACAATAACATACGTTATATACAAGTTATTCGATTTTTGACCACGTTTTTGAGGGTCAACACATAGGTTGTTGCTAATTGTAGGTACTCGATTGTAGGGGCTACAGCGTTGCTCAAATACACCATGCAACAGTGATATTACAATAAAAAAGACGTAGATAGGTTATGTCAGTACTGACGCGATGTCAAAAATTGCCCACGGAGTACGACGTAGTTAATTTAACCGTGTTATAACGTGAAAACAAGACAGTACGATTATTTACTAGAGCGTAAACGAGACAGATACATGTTGCGAAGTGTCGTCTCAGACTGTCAACACAGTCAATGCTTTGCTCAGGTGTACGATTCGCTTGAATTTCGAGTGCCACTTCTTTAGCACAAGTACCTATATTTATTATAAAAACATTGCGATGCAATATACTACACTACTACATAAGAACACGAAGCCTTCTTTTCACCAGCGCTGGCCGAAAGGGAGAAGGTTGGATCTGTGTTTTAAACAACCATTAATATGTCGTTCTTTTTCTCACGCCAAAACCATATAAATCGCAAGAGATATGGAATAAGGAGTGACCATTCCTATACCATATAGTCCGTTCGCGTTAAGTATGCAGTGATTTTTAAATTTAATTCTGGTGCACACAAGAAAACTCAGATCCACAACCTTCGTGTTCGAAAGTATGCGTTCAACTGGTCACTTTGGACTTGACTTCCTAATTAGGAACGATTTGATTGGTTATGGGGCGTGCTAGATCGAAGGACAAGTATGAAATGACTGTATTCTTAACGCGAACGGACTATAAGTACTGTACTGAGGTTTTAAGGAAATCTGTTCTTTTCCGTCAAATAACTTGTGATTTTACTGCCGCTACTTTTTCATCATTTTGTTGTATACCTTCTACAGTGTGTTTGGGAACCGGTGTCCGACCCGTTAAGGTGAAGTAATATGATCTATTTTATGAATAAATCCACCATAATTAAGCACTTTTAATTAATTTTTTTATTTTATTTTTTAATTTCAGGTAAATTTTACCTGCGTTTCAAAGGGTCTCTGATGACAGGGTGATATTCAATTTGTCACAACTTCTAAACTATTTTACTTGGAACTTTGATTTTTGCTTCAGTGTTTAGGTGATGTCTTTGGGTATCCAAAAAAATAAAAATAAATGTATGTTGACAGTTTAGTTTTTCTGAAAAAAAAAAAATTTAAAAAAAACTAACAAATTCTATCACAATTTTCAAGTTCAAACATTTTTTGAGGTATTTTAAGGGAGTTATGAAAAAATGTTTTTTTGTCAGCTTATTGCCTACTTTTGTAGCTGTCCAACGATACCACTTTTGTGACTGTAGGACCTCTAAATCGGCAGATATTGCAAACTAAAATAACCCACCCGTACTCCCGAGAAAAAAAAATTAAAATGGCGGCCATTTTAAAACAACTGGGGCAAAGTGCTTAATTATGGTGGATTTATTCATAAAATAGATCATATTACTTCACCTTAACGGGTCGGACACCGGTTCCCAAACACACTGTATAACTATATATCTCGTGGTTACAGATGTAAAGCCGTCAGTGGTGAAGGAGGAAATGCCTGATCCTGATGATGAGAATGGCCTGCTCTACTTACGTGAGTATACTCAACACAAACAAATTATTTCGATTCAGGGGTGGCATTCCAGCGTACATCACTTCACATCTCTGGGCTTCAAGCTTACTTCAATCATCAATATGCTTTACTCTGAATTAGTATTTTCTCTCATTTTGTATGTAAATAATTAAAAAATGATATTTAGCTTAGTTCTTTTATCTCAAACGACCACAGTCGCAAAGAAATTGAATTTTGAAGATAACTTACCACGAGCGAAGTGAGTTTTGGCGCCAACCGGAATACCATAGCAGTAGTTCCTGAGATTAGCGCTTCCAAACAAACAAAATCTTCAGCTTGATATTATTAGTCTAGATGAAAAATTCAGCAGATTCCTATGCAAAATAAAAAGAATCTCTGTATTCTGAGAAATACATATTTTTTTCTCTTTCTCGTACTTCTCTAATATGTAAAGGAGACCATTCAGGTCTCGAACAAAATGTACCTACCCAAAAATGAAAGTGCTAGCCAGACTAAAATAATACTGGATTCTTATTGTCATTTCCAATAGGATTCGAGTATTATTTTTGTCTGGCCGGCACTTTCATTTTTGGGTATGGTTGTTCTCCTTTTGTATTCTTTTTGAAAATTATATGTCTATGTCACTGGAAAATAACAAGAACCGTAAATTTATAAATTTCCTAGGAAATTTATAAACTTTCGTAGGATTCTAAACGAGAGATAAATTGTATTATTTTACGCCCTCATTTCCGGAAATTGATAAACTTTCGGAACCCATCCGTAAAATAATAAGTGGGCGGTAACCAAACGCCATGTGTGCTCTGATTGGTCGAATAAGTCACGTGTCATTCCTCTCCTCCGCCATTTAATTTTGGTAGAAGGCCGGTTTTAATGTTTTATATTTTGTAAGAACAATTCATCTTCGTGTTCATTGTATAATTTGCGGCTAACTCTCCGGCGATGAGAAACACCGATAAATAATCTAAGCAACCCAGATAACGGCGGTATGCTTGCTACTTACCACGATGGGTTCAAATTCCCCCGGTAAAATGTGGGCTTCTGAATGTTGCGTTCGTTCACCGTGACGGGAACTCAGTGTGACTCTGACTACCCCATTTGGGATATGATCGAGATGGTATGCCATGTTTTGTATGTTATTTTTATAAGTGTATTTCATTTTTTTATAAACTTTTTGATATCGTAAAACACGATTTCTGCCGTCTTATTTTAATTAAGTAGGGGTTATCAGCCTATTATTTGTAAAAAGTAACCCGTTAAACCTCCCAGTTTTAAAGTAAAAGTCCAGACGATTGTACCATAATCTACGAACACAAGCATTGCTACTGTCAACATCGACCAATCAGAGAGCAGTGTGTTATTTTCCGTAATTTATAAAAGCGTAAAATTAAAAGCTCTTCTCTGATTAGTCGAACCGTTTAGAATCTTACGGATAGATATCCGTAAGTTGATAAATTTAACACGTGTAGTCGCAAATTTATAAATTTCCGGAAATGTAGGCGTAAAATAATACAATTTATCTCTCGTTTAGAATCCTACGAAAGTTGATAAATTTCCTAGGAAATTTATAAATTTACGGTTCTTGTTATTTTCCGGTGACATCTATAAGCGTAAATCTAAAGAATTTTGTGAAGCTGCTAATATTGAATGCTCTGAATCCTCCAGGGCTGAAAGAGGAGATGTCCTCGTTCGACGAAGACGAGGAAGACAGCAAGAGTCTGGCGGAGATGCTCGCCTTCAGCGCGGTCAGCGTCAAGAAGAAGAAGCGGAGCGCTAAGAAACTGCTGGAGAAGAGTGGTGAGTAGACCGCACTCAAATAACATAACCTTACGGCCGATGATCTATATATATAAAAGAAAGTCGTGTTAGTTACTCCACTTATAACTCAAGAACGGCTGAACCGATTTAGCTGAAAATTGGCATGGAGGTAGTTTAGAGTCAGGAGAAGGACATAGGATACTTTTATTTATTTTACTTTTTTTTATTTATTGCCCTTAAGGCGGAACAAAGTTCGCCGGGTGAGCTAGTATTACAATAAAAGAAAGGTAGATAGGTTACTTGTGCTAAAAAGTGGCACCCGGAATCAGAACCATTAATGCACCTGAGCGAAGTTGTTGACAGTTTGAGAGAACATAGGGCAGTTTGTATCTGACCCGTTTACGCCCTAGTGAGTGAATAATCATACTATCATGCTCACACGGTCGAAATATAGCAGCAGACGCAGGGGACAATTTTTGACTTCGCATCAGTACTGACTGACATATTAACCAACCTCTTTTAGAAGTAACGTTAACCTCCTTTTTATTATACTATCATTGTCAATTCTTTATCTTTTCTATCATATTAGGAACATTTTAAGTGAAGTACTGGCTTGTGGTCCACACTAAAGTCCGTTCGCGTTAATTCTGTTGCACACAAAAAACTCAGATCCACAACCTTTGCGTTCGAAAGTATGCGTTCAACTGGTCACTTTGATTAGTTAAAGTTAAGGGGCATACTAGACCGAAAGACAAGTATGAAATTACTGCATTCTTAACGCAAACGGACTATAGTTTTAATGTTCCTACGTTGTAATCCTTCTTTTGGTGATCCACAGAGCGCAAAGCAAAGAAACTCTCCCACCTATACTCGCACCTGGGCGACACCCTCGACACTCTGGAGGAGGTCGCCTCCGGTCGTCTAGTCAGCGAGAACAAGCAACACAAGGCTAACGTCGACAATATTCTCAGGTACGTTGTCAAGTTACCCAGATAGGATGTCAAGTTACTCAAGTATGTTGTCAAGTTACTCAGATATGCTGTCAAGTTACTCAGGTGCGCTGTCAAGTTGCTCAAATATGCTGTCAAGTTACTCAGATGCTCTATTAACTTACTCAGATGCTCTATCAACTAACTCGGATACTTTATCAACTTACTCAGATTGGCTGTCAAGTTACTTAGGTACGCTGTCAAGTTACTCAGAAACTCTATCAACTTATTCAGATATGTACAGTCGCGGGATGAGAGGGTTGACCACCCTAAGATCTGTTTTTGCTTGCTCAATGATGACATTGCCAAGCTCAAACCAATAAAGTATTGGTTCAACTGTCAATCGTGAAGGAACGTCTAATCGAATTTTAATTATATTGTCAAACAATAAAGCATACATTTCGACATACTCTAGCCAGTTACACAGTTTAAAAAGGTATCATCTGCTTGCAACGCGTAAATGATAAATTCATTTGAAAACTGGTCAACCTTTACATTCCGCGACTTTACTTTATCAGCTTATTTATTTATTTAAGCACACCAACAGCAAGATGTATACAAGAGTTCCACAAATATACAATGAGCTTAGTTCTTATACATCAGCTAATTACAGGTATACATAACCTTACCAAAACAGTGAGTTACAAAAACCTAACTTAAAAAGTGTAATTATTACAAAATAATGTCACCATGAAGGTCGACATTTAAAGGCTTTACAATTTTCTTTTTTAAGGTAAAAAGTGAGGCGAAAAATATATTCATTTCGTTATTTCTGTTCTTATTCAATAAGTTATAAACAGACACTATTCTGTTAAGCGGTGAGTTCGCCCCTAGGTTGGTTCGACAATAAGGAGGACAGAAAGTTTTTGTTATCAGCTTACTTAAGTATTATATCAACTTATCGAGATCCGCTTGCAAGTTCCTCAGATACACTGTCAACTGATTCAGATACACTGCCAAGTTACTCAGAGACTTAATCGAGTTACTCAGATACATTGGCAACTTACTCCGATACTCTATCAACTCACTCGGATACTGTTGGACTTGCACTGGAGGCAGGTCGCTCGTAACTTGATTTGCTTTGCAGGATAAGTTACTCAGGGCGCGTGGGTCGAACCACAATAGGCATGATGACTGTATTTTTTTTTGTTTATTATCGAAAGACCTTACATTTATGTAAACAATCCTCAAAGAATCACTTCATCTGGATCAATACCACCAGAGATATCACAATTTGAAATGCACATTTTTGGACTTGCCCAAAAACGCTCCATACAAAAGTGACAGCGACAGTGACGTCACTGTCGCTGTTTTTGTAAGGAGCGCGTAATAACTTTGTTCGACAGCTATATTCAATATTGCGTTTATGATAATGGTCTCCTAACATAATTCCTTCATAATAGTTTGGGTTACAAAAAAGTGATATTGTTTTACAAAAATTTAACACATATGAAATGGACTTGCCCACCCAAGTTTGCAGGCCTATTGTAGCCTCATTTTGAAACGAATTTCGATTGTGGTTTTACAATAACATTTGTAATCAATTATTATTTTTGGGGAACATAAAAAAACATGCAAAATCACTCATAGTCATCTACCCTATTAAAATCCAAGACTTCTCCAAGAATCCAGTAATGTTTTAATCATTAAAAGACACCAGGGAAAAACTACTACTTAACTTTAATAACTGAGAGCTTTACCCAACAGTAGCAAAGTGTATAAAGGTCAAACTACTACTACTTTATTTATTATGCCCTTCTCACTAATAATAATTTTACTTTTTCCCTCAGGTATTCGAACTGCACACCATTCTCCAATAAGACGCTCTCAGGCATTGTTTGCGCATATTGCAAGGAAACCTACCAAGACTTAGCAGACTTAAGAATACACACCATGGAAAGCCACAAGGACGGAGAACTACACGACAATAAGAGAATGGACAAGAATAACTTATCTATTAAAATGGACATTACAGACCTAACTTGTAACATTTGTAATAATAAACTAGACACAATATCAAATTTAAAAAAACATCTAACAAAAGAACATGGTGTTACATTCTATCCAGACGTCAACGATTATATCCTAGAATTTAAATTATCCGAAAGCGAAATACTAAATTGTGCATTATGTAATTCAACATATGAAACCTTCAAAATGCTTCTACAACACATGAACGGACATTATAGGAATTATGTCTGCGAAGTCTGCGATATGGGGTTCATTAATAAACATCGATTGAAAAATCATCAACGCACACATGAATTGGGAACGTTCAAATGTGCTTATTGTGAAAAAGTGTTCAGTACTAGAGTAAGGAAAGCATGCCATGAGAAATATACTCACAACACCAACGCAAGGTATACAACGAACTGTCCTCAGTGCAACGAGTCCTTCACAAGCTACTATCAGAGGAACCGTCATATGTTCAAGGAGCACAACACTTCAGCTGCAACATACAAGTGTAACATTTGTGATAAATCGTTCATTTTAAAATCAAAGTTGACGTCTCACATCAAAAAAGTGCATCTAATGGAACGGAACCACACTTGTGCAGAGTGTGGTCAGGGTTTCTTCATCAAGCAATCACTGGATGAACATATGGTGAAGCACAACGGTGAACGAGTGTTCAAGTGTACGGTCTGCAGCAAAGCATATGCGAGGAAGAAAACGCTTAGAGAACACATGAGGATTCACAATAATGATAGACGGTTCAAATGCGGAGTGTGTGGTTATGCATTCGTGCAGAAATGTAGTTTAAAAAGCCATATGCTTTCGAACCACGGGATCACTCTGTCCGAATATGAAACTGCAAGGAATGCTATGAGTATGAAATAATACAATTAATTGTAAACTTGAACTTTTAGTTCAGTGTAGACTGATTGGTAGAGAATTCCAATTGGCATTGAGGCCGCTATTGTCCATTTGTAATTTTTTATATGCAATAAATAATCAATATACAGGGTGAACTTTCAACATGATGTGGTAAGCAAAATCCTAAAGTGTAGGAAATATGGAAAGTCCAAAAAGAGGTATCGGACCGATTTTAGCATAAATTTTAACCAGGCATCGAACTACCTTATCTTAAAATCAAATACACCCTGTATTGTTACGCTGGCCTGTAGTCTCAACAGTTGATGTTTGAAGTTTTACGCTTTTGTTGTGGTTGTATGTACAGTTTTGTACAAAAATATGTATACATTTTTACGCTATAAAATGTACAAAAATACTAGCAAAATTAAATAATTCGCGAGTTGAGGAACTCTAAAATGTGCAATAATTTTGATATTAAACAAAAGGCAAGATGCCTTGTTAGACGTATATTCGGTTAAATAAGCTGTGCTTAATGTTGTAAATATTATTATGTTTTAGTATTAAAAGTCAAAATTTAGTTTTATTGAAAAAATGACGATATTGTTCAAAAATTGTTCGCATGTTATTGTATTTTTACGAAGTGGTATTTGTTGTAGCTAGAGCTATATAATTTGCAATATTGTATAAGATATAAAATTACAAAGTACAGTCAACGGCACATCAGGCGACCTATTTCCGTTTTTAATCTTGCTCTTGCCAAATTCTTTCAAAAGAGCAAGGACTGACCAGAAATGGGTAGCCTGTCATGCCGTTGACCGTACATTACTTTATTTTCTTACACCATGACATGAGACACTTACTTTTTTACCAGTTGGTAGAATGAAAACTCTTGTGTTCCAAGTATTCTTCCATTTTTTAAAGTATACTAAATATTATACACCAACCAAGTGGTCTGGCCAGATTCAAAATCGGACCACACGGCCTACTAGCCAGAGTACTTAAAGCCTGTTCTCACCTAGCAAGGCGATCTGGCCGCTATTCCGCGGTGTTTTCGCAGCGTACATGCTGCGATTTTGCAGCATACATGCTGCGATCTCGCAGCGATAGTTCCGCGATGAAATAATCGCTGCGAAGCCACGTGCGGTATCGCGGCGGCTGAACACCTCATTCATCAGTCAAATTCGAAGCGGGCTTCGCGGCGTTTATTTGATCGCGGAACTGTCGCTGCGAAAACGCAGCGTGTACGCTGCGAGAACGCCGCAAAGTCGCGGCGAGATCGCTTGCCGTGAAATTGCTAGTGTGAACAGGCCCTTAACCACGGGGCTGCGACCCTCTGAAGTAAGGTCATTTTTAAAAGCATGAAAAGAGGTTTTATTTATTTATGAAAGGATGAATTGCTAACTTGTTTATGTTTTAAACGATGAAGTTGGACAGGCCAATTCAGTGAAAAAACATCGTTCTAAAGCAATTGTGCCTGTGATGAATTGTAGTTGAAATAAACGTTTTGTTTACAGTTTCTGACTTGTTTCTTGTCTTACCTATTCCTACAATTTTTCTCAGCAAGTAGGTAGATACAGTTGCCATTCTCAAACGTTTATTCGCTAAGAACATAGTAAATAAAGATGACATTTTAAAGTAGCCATCAGATATATTTCAGCACACGAGGTGACCAAAAACTTCTTAGCAGATTCACAGCCAATGAATTTAAAACACTCAATTTGCCATAAATATCTGAACAGTCATAAACATGTGTTGGTAATAATGATACATAGTCAGGATGCTCATCAAATGGTGTTCAATAAAAGAATAGATCAACATGTTGTAATATGACAGGTGTACAAAATCATATTCGTTGGTAGTCGAACAAAAATCATCAAAACAATTAAAGAAGGAAATATAAATTAACACGAGAGCTTAAATTATGTCATTCTTCTCAGTCATTCAAACACTCTGATTCATACTTATTCTCTCACACCAAATCTGTCACGTGTGTATAGAAGACAGAGACTATAATGTTCATATATTAATGAAACGTTTGCAGAAAAACAGTATGGAGACGAGGCAAGTTAATTAATTAACACAAAGTAAGTAGTACGTGTTCCTGCGAGGTTTGAACTCAGGGCCACCACAAGAACTCCGAGTCAGAGTGCTTAACCACAGGGCCACGACGCTCTCCAGTTCTAGTCATGATGATTGTACCTAGTCAAAAAGTTATTAAACCCTGGTTGTTTTGGTTACCTGTTGTACGAGTATACCTAAACAAAAAGAGGAAGTACGCTACGTTCATGCTTCGCGAATTCGAAAACTGGCACATGATATAGATAGACGTATGAATGACGTGCACGCAAACAAGTCGCTGTCATATTGGCTTCCTGACAGGTCCATTGGACCTGCTTTAGGTGGCCACCCTTTTGGTGCGAGGATGCCTTATCTATCTCTTTTTGTTAGTATTAATGTTGTTTCCTTTGTTTTTTGAAATCTCTCAAGTTTGTTATGAAATAATTCAAACAATATTTTAATTGCTAGGGAAACACTTGTTCTGTGGTCATTTATGCAATAAAAAACATTTATCTATTCACAACATCCATTAATTGCATTTGATCAAAAATATTGCATATTAAATCAATTCCAAATATGGACGCCAATGGTTTTCTTCGCTTTATACAGGATAAAAGCACTCAATTTACTAAACAAACAATAAATATGTATAAAATTAACTACAAAATAATAGCTAAAAATGAAATTTGAAATAGATGAGGTGCGATAAAAAATGTGACTCCCGTCTTACAAGACCAACATAATATTCGAAAAGCTGGCGACAATTTTGGTCTCAATATTTGATCTTGAAATATTTAGTCGCTGCTTGGAGATAATAAAATCTAGGCACAACTTAAAAAGACACCGTACCTATGTGTCGTTCCCATAAAACTGAAAACGACATAAACTTAAGACCTGCTTAGTTTAACTTCATTGATGAGCCGTTGACTAAATATATTGATAGTATCAACTACAGGATAAATTTGAAGTCAGTTGGCAAAAAAATATAGGATTTTCTAGATTTGCCAATTTAATTTTTAAAGCTGCGACACCGTCCACGGGGAACGCTTTTTTACAGACATACCTACGTACCTTTATAATTCGATTCCGTTTAACAGAAAACACAAAATAGTTAATAACCAGGAATAAAAATGTCAAAAAGCAATGCGTCCATTTTTTGATTTGACCTCATAAAATGAATGTGTAACAGTAACACAACCAACCCTAAAACTTTTAGGGTAAAAGTTGGTCCATTGTTTTCGGTTTCACCCTGTATTTTGTCCTGAAATCGGGGTCCCAAGTCTGCTAATTTTAAGACGCCGCAATCGAGTCGGCATGGAATCGTAATCGTCTAATTTGACACATTTGGTATTCCGCTCCTTAAAAAAGACCAATGATTCTCCATCGAAACTGGTTATTGCACTTTTTGGTAGTCTGCTCACTAATAGCGGTACATTGGTAAGCCGATTGTAAGAATTACGGTAGTCCGCTCCTTATTTGACGTTTGTTTGACGTTTAGCTCAATCGTATCTCTTTGACAATTGTGTTATTGAACAACAACACCTCTTGCAGTCATTGTGCTTAGATATTTTAACTTAAAAGCTGCTTTTAAATTAAAGTGAGTGCTTTTCGAGGTGAATTAAAAGATTGGCCACTACTTCCTACGAATCGTTGGCATGTTTTGACCATTGATAACGCGAGTGACCGCCGACACCGACTTCTTTAGGCTTTTAGCTCAGCACCATGAATCTCGGGCTCTAAATTCCAACACGGCAATGCTTACATGCATTTAGGGGGATGCCCAAGTCCGATTTATGAAACCATGCATACTCGGAAAAGAGGAAGTAATCTACAAAACAACAGCGGCGAAAGGATGCAATTTTAAGGTTAGTCCATTTTTTTGGCACTGTACTACCAGTATACAACACGGCCCAAAAGGATCCAAAGCCGGAATGCAATCAAGCAAAAAAAATAGGGAGCCATCTCTTATACAAGTAGGTATTTTGGAGTTTTTGTTGTATTTATTTACAAAAATAGTTAGGTGAAACTTGATGTTGCAGATTCTATCGATTCGGGTGTTCTGAGTTGCATCGATGAACTCACATAGCCATCTGAGACCCATTGTACATGAGGAACGGGACCGTTATTATAACCGAAAGTGATATTCATGCACACAAATGTTTGTACAGTCAGCATCAAAATGATTTGAGGACTCTATATGAACACGCAGCATTTTGATGCAGAATGAACTGTCCGGGGATCGAACCCGCGACCTCTAGTGTAGGAGCCCACTTTTGAACCAGGGCCCCAAGTCTGCTAATTTAAACGAAACGTCCATTCAACCGAGGCTCAATAAGGATAACAATACGATTGACACAAATTCGGTAGTCTGCTAAAATCAACAATCGTCTCAATATGAATGCATTTCTAATCGGAATGGACGCTCAGTCTTAATAACAAACGGTATTGCCAACTAAAATCTACCATGCCGCTGAATGAATGAACGAATGATGTCTTTAATTTGAATGATCATTTTCTTCAGTTTCTCAGATTAGATTACATTTCTTTTGCGTGGACTTATTTGGTTTGATTATTTAACATGACTACACGTTTTTTAAAACACTTTATTTTATAATACGGTGGCTAAAGTATTAGTTCTCCATGCCAAAGTCTGCCAAATTAAAAGTGTCTCCTGTCTCTGTCTATAGCCTGTCATGTCTCATTGTCAAATGTCAAGTTGTCAATTTGTTCGAAAACACCATTGCAAATGCAATAAAATCAATTTATTTTTGGCTTTGTTTATTTGTTAAACGAGACTTGAACTTCGAGATAAGAACTAACTGTATTGGACAGTAAATAATATACTTTCTTCCCTTCGTATCGGTAAGTATTCGCACACCATATTTCATTTTTGTGTTAGTTTTTGGTGGTGTACGTCGCTTTTATTTCCTGATCTTTTATATCTTAATTTCAGGTGAAGATTAACTACCTCAATGCGCAGTGCCACGAAAAGGTTGGAGGCCAGGGACCACCTAAGCGCACATGGTCCGCGGGAGCATGCGCAATCCACAAATAGGCTAGTCACGGCCACAGGGGCCTTATGTGATCTGCAGCCTTTCTATATAAACATTGTAAGCACACACGGTACCTTTATTTATATATTTTGAAGGCAAAGTCATTAACTGAAATTAATTATTTTCACTTAGTCGTTTTTACAAATACCTTCTTCTTTTTCAGGCTCCAGAAAGAGATTTCATACCTAGAAGACAAAGTTGCTTCCCGCTGTCTGTTTGTTCAAATGTACCTATGCTTGAATCCAAGTACACAATGGATGTTGATGCAGTATTTTAACTCAAAGTGATTCAAGGATTAAGTATATTGCCTATTTTATCAGAGAAACACTGATAATTTTAAACATGTATGAAAAATAAAAGATTCAAAAATTGTTTAAAGAATTGTTTTATTTATTATATTATTACACTGATAATCACTCCATAGCCTCAATGCAGCATTCTAACAAATTCCATCAGTGCCGTCTGTTCCGCCTGTGCCCAGCAGTGGGACATTAAGCCGTTAATGTTTTGATATGTCCTTCTTTCCCCTGTGTTAGGTAAGGGGGTCATCATGATCTCTGCAAAGTATATTCACTGTCACCTGGAAATATTATAAAACAATTACCTATAGAAAAAATGCTCATTATATTTCAGCCTTGAATTCAAAGTTAATGTAGTTACGTATTTTTTGGTACAACCAATTTTGTGTTCTGGTTCAAAAGTGGGCTCCTACACTAGAGGTCGCGGGTTCGATCCCCGCACAGTTCATTCTGCATCAAAATGCTGTGTTCATATAGAGTCCTCAAATCATTTTGATGCTGACTGTACAAACATTTGTGTGCATGAATATCACTTTCGGTTATAATAACGCTCCCGTTCCTCATGTACAATGGGTCTCAGGATGGCTATGTGAGTTCATCGATGCAACTCAGAACACCCGAATCGATAGAATCTGTAACATCAAGTTTCACCTAACTATTTTTGAAAATAAATACAACAAAAACTCCAAAATACCTACTTGTATAAGAGATGGCTCCCTATTTTTTTTGCTTGATTGCATTCCGGCTTTGGATCCTTTTGGGCCGTGTTGTATACTGGTAGTACAGTGCCAAAAAAATGGACTAACCTTAAAATTGCATCCTTTCGCCGCTGTTGTTTTGTAGATTACTTCCTCTTTTCCGAGTATGCATGGTTTCATAAATCGGACTTGGGCATCCCCCTAAATGCATGTAAGCATTGCCGTGTTGGAATTTAGAGCCCGAGATTCATGGTGCTGAGCTAAAAGCCTAAAGAAGTCGGTGTCGGCGGTCACTCGCGTTATCAATGGTCAAAACATGCCAACGATTCGTAGGAAGTAGTGGCCAATCTTTTAATTCACCTCGAAAAGCACTCACTTCAATTTAAAAGCAGCTTTTAAGTTAAAATATCTAAGCACAATGACTGCAAGAGGTGTTGTTGTTCAATAACACAATTGTCAAAGAGATACGATTGAGCTAAACGTCAAACAAACGTCAAATAAGGAGCGGACTACCGTAATTCTTACAATCGGCTTACCAATGTACCGCTATTAGTGAGCAGACTACCAAAAAGTGCAATAACCAGTTTCGATGGAGAATCATTGGTCTTTTTTAAGGAGCGGAATACCAAATGTGTCAAATTAGACGATTACGATTCCATGCCGACTCGATTGCGGCGTCTTAAAATTAGCAGACTTGGGACCGAACACAAAATTGGTTGTACCAAAAAATACGTAACTACATTAACTTTGAATTCAAGGCTGAAGTATAATGAGCATTTTTTCTATAGGTAATTGTTTTATAATATTTCCAGGTGACAGTGAATATACTTTGCAGAGATCATGATGACCCCCTTGCCTAACACAGGGGAAAGAAGGACATATCAAAACATTAACGGCTTAATGTCCCACTGCTGGGCACAGGCGGAACAGACGGCACTGATGGAATTTGTTAGAATGCTGCATTGAGGCTATGGAGTGATTATCAGTGTAATAATATAATAAATAAAACAATTCTTTAAACATTTTTGAATCTTTTATTTTTCATACATGTTTAAAATTATCAGTGTTTCTCTGATAAAATAGGCAATATACTCAATCCTTGAATCACTTTGAGTTAAAATACTGCATCAACATCCATTGTGTACTTGGATTCAAGCATAGGTACATTTGAACAAACAGACAGCGGGAAGCAACTTTGTCTTCTAGGTATGAAATCTCTTTCTGGAGCCTGAAAAAGAAGAAGGTATTTGTAAAAACGACTAAGTGAACATAATTAATTTCAGTTAATGACTTTGCCTTCAAAATATATAAATAAAAGTACCGTGTGTGCTTACAATGTTTATATAGAAAGGCTGCAGATCACATAAGGCCCCCGTGGCCGTGACTAGCCTATTTGTGGATTGCGCATGCTCCCGCGGACCATGTGCGTTTAGGTGGTCCCTGGCCTCCAACCTTTTCGTGGCACTGCGCATTGAGGTAGTTAATCTTCACCTGAAATTAAGATATAAAAGATCAGGAAATAAAAGCGACGTACACCAGCAAAAACTAACACAAAAATGAAATATGGTGTGCGAATACTTACCGATACGAAGGGAAGAAAGTATATTATTTACTGTCCAATACAGTTAGTTCTTATCTCGAAGTTCAAGTCTCGTTTAACAAATAAACAAAGCCAAAAATAAATTGATTTTATTGCATTTGCAATGGTGTTTTCGAACAAATTGACATTTGACAATGAGACATGACAGGCTATAGACAGGAGACACTTTTAATTTGGCAGACTTTGGCATGGAGAACTAATACTTTAGCCACCGTATTATAAAATAAAGTGTTTTAAAAAACGTGTAGTCACGTTAAATAATCAAACCAAATAAGTCCACGCAAAAGAAATGTAATCTAATCTGAGAAACTGAAGAAAATGATCATTCAAATTAAAGAAATCATTTGTTCATTCATTCAGCGGCATGGTAGATTTTAGTTGGCAATACCGTTTGTTATTAAGACTGAGCGTCCATTCCGATTAGAAATGCATTCATATTGAGACGATTGTTGATTTTAGCAGACTACCGAATTTGTGTCAATCGTATTGTTATCCTTATTGAGCCTCGGTTGAATGGACGTTTCGTTTAAATTAGCAGACTTGGGGCCCGGGTTTGGCAGATAACGTAGGTATGACTACTTTTAACGTAAGAACCTGTTTTTTGAAATCAAAGTGTAGTATTTTTTTGTGAACACATAAATCTATTTAAACTCCCTCATAGATTTGTTTTCAGTCAGACGATCTACAACTGACTCACCTTGTATCCGTCAGAGGCAGTGAACGAATTATACTAAATATTGCTTGTTTTAAGTATAATAACGTTAAATAGGTATCTCTTATTTAATTCTCTAAAGTAAGGCTAATGAAACAACATACAGATTGTAAACGAATTATCAGGGGTTCATAACATTTTTTAAGGAAGCGTAATTAAAACATTTCAAACAGCCCCTGTTGACCGATGTTTGTAAATTAATGTATTCATACTGTATTGGAAAAAAAAAGACAGAATTGGGTCGTTATTCATGTAAAAATGGACCACCACAACAGAAAATATTTTATTTAGGGCAATATCTTTCCCGACTAGTCACTCTACCAAAAATAAATAAATATTCCCAATTATCCTACTTTTCAAATCGTACCTCCCTTTAAATTTGGCAGTTTTTAAGAACCCCCTCATATATCTCGTTTCGTAAGTCTTACTTAAATTACTCATTTTCTTAAACCAATAACATTTTCCTAAGTCCTGACAATCTCACTGGCCGCCATACTGATCCCGTGGTTGGACAGCAAATGGCTTTTCAAACTACACTTTTGTACAAACGACATCGCACAAACTTCACATTTGAACCTCCTATCATTATTATGTATCCTCATATGCTCGCGTAATGTATATTTTCTAGCATAAGACTTATTGCACACTTCGCACGCGTATATCCTTTCCCCTGTATGTTTAATCATATGAGCTTTGAGTGCTTTTTTACTGAAAAACCTAAAACCACATTCAGTACATTGACAATTTCTTTCCATTAAATGATTTTTCTTTATATGATACATCAATAAAGACTTTAAAACGTACGACTTGTCGCAAACATTACATTTGTATTGCGCTTCTGAATTATGAACTTTAACCAAATGCTGATTCCTTTGATAGTAACTCCGAAACGGTTCGTTACAAAACGGACAATTGCTGATACTTCTAGCGCCCATATGTTTCGTTTTTTCATGGTATTGCTTCTTCGCTTTCGTAGCGAAAATTTTATCACAATAATCACATTTGAAACTGCCTTCCTCGTGTGTAGTTATATGGGCGTGTAAAGATCGTTTAGTAGCGAAAGCCGTGTCGCACTTATTGCAACTATAATTGCTATAATGTTTATTCATATGCTGTTTAAGCATTTTAAAAGTCTCATAAGTAGACGTACACATCGCGCAATCGTACACTTCGCCTTTTTTCAATTTGAACTGCATAACGTGGTCTTTTATATCGCTGTGTATGATTTTATTGTGAATTTTAACTAAATGTTCTTTCAATGTATTAAGGTTGTCCATTTCTTGTTCGCAGAGAGTGCAGGTTAGGTTCGCTACGTCGAGTTTGACGTTGTATTCGGTGAGGTCGAAGCTGGTTTTGAAGTTGGACCGTTCATTCGCGTGGTCAGTGGTGGTGTGGGTTCGGAGCTCGGCCGGGTCAGGGAATGAGACGGGGCAGTAGCCACATGTGAAACCTGCCGATTAATAAATGGTTTCATTTACTTAACGCCAGACGATAAATTATTGAGAAAGCTTTTAAAATGCTGTGCACCCCAGATAACTTATATAATAAAGTAAAATTCAGGTTTTATATAATCCGTCGAACTTGCGACTTATGCCAAGAAATAGACCCCTGTACTTTCATCTATAAAAGATATTTTTTGATTTTAAAAACGTTCATCCCTTTATTCATAAAAACTAAAGCTCCCGCAACAAGAATAAATAAATATCCTTGGACATTATTCCACAATTTCCACACAGTGCCATCTAGTCCCAAGTGGGCAATTATAGTCCGTTATTATGGATACTAGACAACGGATAAACATACTTAAATACTTTTTCTTTTGTAAATACATACTTAATATACATAGGAACCACCCAGACCAATACAAACAGACATGTTCATGCACACAAATGTTTGTACTGTGCGGGGATCGAACCCGCGACCCTTGGTGTAGTAGCCGACTTCTCAACAATTACACCATGACGGTCGTCAAACGTCAACGAGGGTCGACGGGCAGCAACAAGAATGAAAGAGGCAAAACGATTTACTCCCTTATTTATAAAAACTCGAACAGCTCTTCAATAATTTAACTTTTGTATCGCTTTGTCTCTTTCATTCTTGTTGCTGCCGCCATTTGCGAGTAAGTGACACAACACGTCAATTGCTTAAGCTATGCTTTAGCGTTGCGATCGTTTTCATGATTAGGGGGGTAGTTAGTGATGCTGTAGGGCTTTTCGTGTTTTAATAAATAAGAGGGTTATTCGTTTCGCTAAGATACGATTTCATTTTATTAATAATATTCATATATGTATGTCATAGTAAGTAAATGAATTATCATTTTCAGATTTCTTTATTTCCGAAAACATGATATTAGGTGCAGGTTAAATTATCCATACAAATAAGCACTGACCACTTGAAAAATATTTTTAATCAATGAAATTCTATACGAAACATTACCACCAATGATAATAAAAAAAGAGGTAGATAGGTTATGTTAGAACTGATGCGAAGTCAAAAATTGCCCACTGCGTACTGCGTATCTATAATTTGACCGTGTGAACAAGAAAGTCTGATTATTAACTAGAGCGTAAACGAGATAGATACATGTAGCGCAGTGTCGTCTCAGACTGTCAATGCTTTGCTCAGGTGCAATAAAGTTCTGATTTTGGGTGCCACTTTTTTAGCGCAAGCAACCTATCTGCTTCTTTTTTCATAATACCTATCATTGATTACCACCATTAAAAATATCAGTACATACCTAATAACGTTTTATTCTTGAACGGCGTAGCGTTGGAGTATTCCAGAATGGTCTGAAGGTTCTCCTTGTGTTTGGTCTTGTCTAGTCTGGAGCGGGAGGTCCAGAGAATGCTGACCTTTCTCTCTTTGCAAACTTCCTTGGCGGTGACCTTGCGGAGCTTCAGCGAGGATGGGGGGGTCACTGTGACCTCGGGGAGGTTTAGAGACGCTGAAAACATGATTTTCTTTTGAAAATCCTACTAATATTATAAATGCAAAAGTTTGTATGTGTGTATGTGCAGTGTTGCTCTTTTAGGTAAAAACTACTGGATGGATTTTAACGAAACGGGACAATAATCTGAATAGCACATAGGCTACAATTTATAAAAAATATGAAATATTATCGTCGTTATCGGTCGTTAGTTTAGCCATAAATTCTGTGGTAGGCCAAATCCTAAACTATGAGGAATATAGAAAAATACTGAGCTCGAGTGATTATTTCTGACCTCTTATTATAATCACTACATAGTATAAAGCTAAGTCGCTTTCTCTGTCAGTATGTTTGCTTAAATCTTTAAAACTACGCAACGGATTTTGATGCGATTTTTTTAATAGATAGAGTGATTGAAGAGGAAGGTTATATGTATAATAACATCCCATGCTGTGCGAAGCCGGGGCGTGTCGCTAGTTACAAATCATATTTATTTTCATAGGCTTCTTTAAAGTATACCTAGTTGTCTTTAAGGGTCACTCTTCTGGTGTATCCATAATATTTAGATGTTTAGTAATTCAGCTTTTGGTTTTGTACGCAGCCTTGTAGTCTCATTTAATTACATATCCTGTCACCTTGGTTTGCTGGAAGAAACCCCTTTTTAGAGATTAGCTTACCTGAACTTTTACTGTCCTAAATGTCTATTGTAATTGTCTTTTTGTGTACAAACTAATAAATAAAACACTCTACTCACTGATGGAGCTAGCGAGCCGGCCGACCACGAGGTTGATGCCGTCAGCGCGCCACTTCCTGGCCGGTTTGTCTGCGTTCTTTTTCAGTCTTCTGTTTGTTCTCTTCTCTTCTTGTTTGTTACTCACTAGCTCTTTCTCTTCCTTGATCTTCTCCACTTTGCAGTCTTGTGCTGTAACAATGAGGTTTTTTTCTAAATTGCCCGCGACAGTCATTTTTTTTTATCCCGAAATTGTAACTTAAGTTCACTTAAGTGATACTAGTCAAATGGAAGTAAATTAAAAAAAACAATGATTAAAACATAACATACCCTCACGACCATATCCCTAATGGATTTGTCAGAGGCACACTGATTGTGGCCACCATGGTGAATGGATCATTCAGAAGTTCACATTTCACTGAGTGAATTAAAACCCAACGTGGTAACGCGTGGTAATGGGTTGCTTGGGTTTTATATTGGTGTTTTCCATCACCACGGTGTTAGCCACAAATTGTACAATGAACACAAAGTAAGTGTGCTCTGGTCAGATTTGATCTCTGGAACATCGGGCTCCAAACCAGAGTGTTTAACCACTGGGCTACGATACTCTCTTATAATAATCAACTCTAGCTGACAATAGAAGAACTAATGTGGCTGACTGGTACCTGCTGCATCAGCTAAGAAGTAATCATCAGAGTCATTGTCACTGTCCAGTTTGGGCTCCAACTTCACCTGAAACAGCTTCTCATCTGAAAGTAGCAATTTAGTATAAAATTAATAACATAGTCAAATACTAAAAAGCCAACCAGAAAAAGACATTCGGTCTTGGCTTCAGGCGGGAATCGAACCCGCATATCTGCCTTTAACATTGATGGAATCACCCTGTCTCATAGGGTAAATATACCAGAATGATGGTAAGAGCAGTCGCCAAATAGCAACGGGACACTCCCGACTAAACAGACACCTGACCCTGATAGGCGTAAAAGACGACCCCATGTGTCGCAGAATGCCCAATGTACGCACTGACCAGATGGGAGCTCACAGGATCAGACAAACTAGACATAGAACAAATACAAGCACTGACGGTGGAGCAGATCATCAGACTCTGTAAGGCCACTGGTAGATTCGACGGGACGCCGTGACGATGGGACAACTTAAGGCTCCCACGGAGCCTGGGGAAATGGGTGAAATGGCCCACAACAAGCGGACCGATCACCCGGCCCAATGCCAGTGTCCCCAATCGAAAATAATAATAATAAGAGCAGTCGCCAGGTTTGCGAAAGACGCAGGTTCGATTCCCGCCTGAAGCCAAGATCGCATGGCTCTTTTTCTGGTTTTCAGATTCTCAGTAAAGATACTGCATGGAAAATGCTAAAAAAATAACAATACCCAATATTGTTTCCGAGACAGTGCAACCAACAGTGTGGAGGCTTAATAAATTAAAAACACTAGAATACCTGTGAATTGCAAATTTTTTGTTCTTCTCAACAGTTCTTGCTCTGACTCCAACACCCGCTGTTTAAAATGAAATGAGTCTCTTAAAGTTCTTATACAGGAATCACAGATCTTACACACACTGCTGGGCGATGATGACAGCTGGAAAAAAAAAGAAATCATAACATAGGTTTTGACAAAAATAATCATCCTGGATGGGCTTGACGGCAGGGCTTTACTGCGCAGCGCGACCGTGTGCTTGCATATGACTGTTATAGCCAATTATGGGTTTGAAAGTCCTTAGGCACCAAGAGCAAGTGAGCACTCCACCACAGTTATTGTAAATTAGAGCCGTGGGTGGTCTGGCTTAATGCTTTTGAGTGCTTGAGAAGTTGCGAAGAGATGAACTTGACGCAAAGAGAGATGAGTTGAATCATACCTATTGTGCCTGCGTGTCATCACACCTAAGTGATACCAAAAGACTGCTCAAATTACATGTTTGAGTTTAAACCTAAGCCGCTATATTTAAATTAGTTTTAAGAACTATTTCAATAAACAAAACAATTTTATGTGCCAGCACAAATATTGTCTAATTTCTGACTAAAATGGATATTCGGACTGGGTCTGGGTGTTTATAGTACCTTTGTATCATGACATTATCTGTCCTTTTATGTTTAAATTCAACATTAAAGAAGCTAATTTATCATTTAAATTACACAAAGGATACATAGGTGCATAAACATCACGGCTAGCCAAATAAATAAATAAGAGAACCGTATTTTGATATTTTAAAAAAAATATCTGGGATTTAACCTTGTGGGATTCTTATTAGAATAAAGAGTCTGTACACAGATTTTATACTGTTCTAGTAACTAATCCGTATGTACATGAAACTTATTTTATAAACAAATAAATAAGCAAAGCCGGTGCGAAATAAATAGTACAAAACTTACGATTATGTTAAAGCACTCGGTAAGCATTTCTGAATAAGTTTCTTTTTTGCCGAACCAAACGTACGTAGCACTTAGATCTTTATGTGTGCCTGGTATGAGACAACAGCGGCATAAGTTTTCCTGTTCCATTTTGGCAAAATCATTAAATTTCAGCTAAAAATAATTTAACTAAGGCGAAGAAATCGCGTATTTGCATTCGATTTCGATGTTGATTTTTTTGACATAATTTTCACTGTCACTGACAGATTTATTGAACTCTGTGGCCAGCTGACCATCTGACCAATCATCGGTGTGGAAACTAGAATGTTTGAACTCAGTGGTATTTCCGGTCAATTACAGCTAGACACTGGAATTAATTGGTACACTGGTTGCCCACAAGATGGCGTTAAGCAAAGTTTCTAGCTATTCGACACTAGATGGCGTTATAAATAGGTCTTTTACAAGGTCAAAGAAATCACTTGATATTCAATGGTAGTACTCAGTAGTACTTATTTATCACGTTGTTTCTGACAAAGAAAACGCACTGCTGCTCAAACCAAAATGGCGGTCGAGGTGAAGCGATATCGACGCGCTGCCATTTCAATGTAGGAGAAATTTGTATTGATTGCGAAGATATTTTAACTGGAAATGCTGAATTAAACGCTGTGATAATGGATTTCGATGAAATTGTGGTTAAGGAAAGCCCGGGGCTATGCCGGTGCTGCCTCTCGGAGGGCTGCTACAAAGATATGGGTACCGAATACAATTGGATGAGTGAAAATGAAGTGTACGCCGATATGCTGTTGGAATGTTTCGATATCGGTGTAAGTATTATAATAAATGCCTTCAAATCATGGTGTCTCAGGGCTTGAATATACAAAACTAGATTGGTACGTAAGTTTCCCGTTCTTTTCAACCGAGAACCTATTCATTTTTTTTTAACTTTCGTCCACTATTGATCACAGTTTGTTTTCCGTAATCATGCAGTAGGTAACATTTCATATAAGTGAGACTAATAGATGCAGTATACGAGAGTATATAAAGTATATAATCCAGTATTTATAGAGATATAATTAAGTCTCTCTATGAATCTCCACTGCATAAGGCTTAGGGCTGTAACGAGGCTGAGTCACGGGCGTGAGATGTATCTCCACCATCCAATGCCAATACATATTTTGTCATAACAATATGCCACTTAAAAGCATTTGTAGGCCAAATTTATCTAAACACCGATTTATTTAGTAACTGAATACAGTCCAATCTATCTGAAACCAGAAGTATTCATAAATTATTAATTAAGAGTAGGTATTAAAATGACATTGAAAATGGCAACCATACTAATTTTATTGGTAAGCTATATTTTTTTTATTTAACTTGTTGGGCAAAGGTCTCTCCCAAAGCTGACCAACTATGCCTGTTATGAGCCAATATTTGCCATTCGCTGGAGTGGAGGTTCAAGTCATCACACCATTGTTAACGGGGCCTAATCTTTATAATGTGATCTATTTTATATCAATAAATGTGTTTATAATCAATTCAAATCTCTGATTCAGATATCACAGCACAATGATGGACCAAACGGCCCTAACCGCCTCATCTGTGAAGTCTGCATCACCCGGCTCCGGGACGCGTGCAACTTCAAGAAGCAAGTGCTTGACTCGGAGAAGAAGTTCATAGACATGATTGGGAGAGGTGAATTCAGACCTAAAGGTGAGTTGTGGTGACTGCGTTTCAGTCTGCCTGTGTAATATTTTACGAAGAGTTTTTAAAGCCTGCTTGCAGTATAATGCTTTTGCAATTGTTTGTATTTCATTTATTCATTTTATTACTGGCTGTTGCTGTCATTGTATATGGAACAGTCAGAAGTCCACATTTTGTCTAATAAATTAAACAGAATATTCTACTATTAGTTGAGTAGGTGTTTAGCAACATCTGCTCTGTGCCCAATCACATAACCACTTAGCTGCACTTTAGTTGTTAAAAAATCCTATAAAATATGTGAAAAGTATTGAAAGAAAAAACTATTTTTTCATCTGTTATCTTTCAAATCATATTTTTTTTATTTATTGAACACAATTAAATGGGCTTAACCCAGTTACATAATTATTATTAATTAAAACAAACAAATCAAAACTGTTACATAAAAATAAAACACTTAACAGAAAAATCAACAAAAAAATTCCTCCTAACAGCAGTGTCGCAATGTCCAAAATGAAATGGACCCACCTCAGCTAATGCTTCAACCTGGAAGGCTCAGGCGCTGATTTACAGTGGCTCAACTGAATAAAAAAGAATACAATTAAAATATATATCGTGTGTTGTTCCAGTGCTAATCTACCAATCCCAAATGAAGACGGAGAGGGCTGACGATGTACTGGAGGAGGCAGAGGTGGAGTACCTCGACGAGGACTTAGTAGACTATGATGGTGAGATCTTTAACTGATAAGAAAAAAATATTTTCGTGATAAGGGCCCGTGGCGCAGTTGTAGCAGTGATCAGCGACGATCGCTGTTGTAAAGCAACACACACCGGCTCGGAAATGGGATGGATGACCACCTCAACCGAAATTTAGTGATGTTTATTTCGGGCATCTCAGTGCTTCGGAAGGCACGTTAAGCAGTTGGTCACGGTTGACGTCGCTAGATGTCAGTTGTTAAGCCTAGTCAGAAGCCTTAGGGTGGCTTGATAACATTAAGGTTGCCCACTAACCTTACACCCCTCCAACAATACGCAATGAGCCCGCGTGTTGGAGTGTGGCTCGTGCCACCTCATAGTTGAGGTAATGCCCGTGCCCAGCAGTGGGATGTATATGGGCCTTTATGTTATGTATGACAAGGGTCCATCTATCTGGATAGTTTGGGTGTATTTATGGAAACTTACTTTAGTACTAGTTAGTAGTTCAACAACACATTAACTTTAGTATCGTTTTGTCTCTTTTATTCTTGTTGCTGCCGCCTGCCGAATTTGAACCTTACGTCGTAAGCACGCGAGCTGCGAGTTGAGTGAAATAATAGCGGCGTGCGTGCTGACAGCTCGCTGTTGGTTTTATTATTTGTTATTGCAGAATATAGGTGGGTGTGAGTGAGTGGTACTCACAATTTAAGCTTCAAACTCGAATGGCAAGATAAAGTTTTATAAAAAAATAAAGTTTATTTTCTCACCACATAAAGGTTACAATGGGATTGTTTACAGTCTAAAAAAGTACAAAAATAACATTTTTATGTGGGAGACTAGCCTCTCTAAACTAAGCAGCAGTCGGCCTGCATTTTGGAGCATTTTTTGCTAGGTCGGAGCCTTGCAGTTGCCGTGCTTGCCTAAGAAGCTACGACCTTAACGACGACCCCTCCTTTTAATCAGAGTTCGAGTTACAAATTCATCTTTAACTAGCGGCCGCCCGCGACCTCGTCCGCATGGACGAAGTTTAAATAAAAAGTAATATATCTTTATAAATTGTAGCCTATGTGTTATCCAGATGTATAAGCTATATTATTGTGAATTTTCATTAAAGTTCATCCAGTATTTTTTACGTGAAAGAGCAACACGGCACATCCTCACATACAAACTTTCGCATTTATAATATTATCTTTAATTATTCAGAGGACGACCTACCGCTCAAGAGAGAGGGCGCCAGCGTGTCCCTATCGGAGGTGGCCGCGGAGCCCCTGCCCGTGCCCAAACGGGGCCGGCCCAAGAAGACCGCCGTCAAACCCGAGAAGAAAAAGAAGACTGAAGAACGGCCCAAGGTCAAATCCGTCGTCAAAGGTAGGTCTTTGTTTATTAAAATTTATTTTCTCGATAGATATTTCCAAAACTAATAATACCGGCCTCACTTAGAATGTAACGCCTTTATAACATTATGGTTTTGTAAAAAATTATTGGATTGAAACTGTTTTAATTTATTTTTAACTACAAGCGTAGTGTGCCCTTTTATGTATGTTGGATGTGAGACAGGGGAGACAGAATTCAATGTGATGTGGTAAATTTATACACTATTCTGGGCTTGACAAGTGGTTTTATTGCAAGTATTGGGCATCGGATAAACGAGTTATTCAAAGATTATTTTCTGTCATGGTAAACGCACATTTTTGATACTTTACAGGCCAAGCAAAATAGGATTTGTAAAGAATCTAAGAAAGCTTACACCAAGATCGCTTTACATCTCGGTGCTTCTCGCTTACCTCAATCATCAATACGCTTTACTTTGAATTAGTATTTTCTCTCATTTTGTATGTGAATAGTTAAAAAATGTAGATTGGCTTAGTTCTTTTGGCCCCAACCGGAATAACATAGCTGATGGTAAGTGATCATGTGGTTGATGATGGTATATATCCGCCCAGCATATACTTACATTTCATAAAATATACAGTAAGTAATTTAGCATACCAAAACTAAGGTTTGGAATTGTACCAAGTAATGAGTCAACAATAAGCCAGCCTAAATGAGTGTTTGTGTGGCTACTCGTTTCAATGATTGATAAACCATCAGCCATATGTCCCACTGCTGGGCACAGGCCTCGCCTCAAGTATGAGGTAGCTCGAGACATTTTATTTATTTATTTAGCCCAGAGACATACTCCAACATGCGGGCTCAGTGCAGATTGTTGGAAGGGTGCAAGTGGACCAAAATCTCACAACTTACTAATTGATCCTATATTGGTAACAATGACGTTTTGGAAATATCTATTGAACGTTTTTTTTTCAGCTTTGGAAATACAGTGTTTTGTAAATGAGCAATTTTCTATATTTATTCAGTTTAGGACATCATTATTTTTACCAATTAACTAAAATGTCAATTGCTTAAACTATGATTTAATACCTTTTTTTAAAACAAAACACTGTGTTTCCAAAGAGTCGATATTTCTGTTACAAATAAATAGTACCATCTTTTTTAACTACAATACCTACTATTTCTTTGTCACAACATAAATCACAAAAACACATTTTAGTTTTATTGAAACAGAAATAGCCAAGTTATTTTATTTTCACTGATTCCGTTTTAACAAGCTTAGTGGACTTACCTCCGAATTCACCAACGTCAATCAACGCTACGCTCAGTCTGTCCCGCAAAATGTCAAATCTGAAAGAAACAGCTATACTTCTGTGGGATGCTCAACGTTGATTATCGTTCGTGAATTCGGGGGTTACCCCTTATTCATGATAACACAATCAGTCTTATAATAGTCTTATGTAAAGCAGTTACATATTACACTGTTGTCTCTTTAACTCTTAGCTCACATTTGTCACAGAACAGTGCCGAGACAAAGCGGTGTTAAAGTACTTATTATGAATTTTATTTAAAGAGTTACCCCCTTATTTTTAAAAACTTAAACAGTTGTTCAACAACACGTTAACTTTTGTGTCGCTTTGTCACTTTTATTCTTGTACATAACACGTCAATCGTCAATTGCTTAAACTATGCTTTGGCGTTGCGTTCGTTTTTATGAATAAGGGGGTTACACGTTACGCGGTGAACCCTCATTCGTAATATCTTCATATAGGTACAACGCGATCTTTTCGATTTTCCGAAAATGTTAGATATAGTAAAGACCGCAGAAAATAAATGATATCGGAGAGGGTTTTTCCGAAATTCATATGTAAATATGAACTTCGGGTTTTCATACAAATAATTTAATTAGTATTGGCGTTCCCTAATTTAACGGCGAAGTCTGTCGATTCCTATTAGCGAGAGACAACGCTTAGCGTATAGAAGTTTTGAGTAAGAGTTATACCCTCGAATTCACATACGTCAATCACGCTCATGATGTCCCGTAAAATGTCAATAGAACTGAAAGGGACAGCTGTACTTCTGAGGGATGCTCAACGCTGATTAGAGTTTGTGAATTCGGAGGATAGACTCGCTCCTCACTAAGAGCTAAATTTGAGTGCACACAATGCACGTCACTCTAAGCCACGCCCTCTGTCCATTCATGTTTTGTGTTAAAGCGTCGCAACGACGCATTTTAATCTTAATGGAATATATGTTTTGTAGTAATTATGAACGTAATAAAATATGTAACCAATAAAAAAAATAACTATGTGATTTACCAATGGTGCTTTAGGGCGGAAACCAGCCATTGTACCATCAACATCATGACAGGCTTCCAATTTCCGGTCAGTCCTCCTTGCTCTATATCCAGCTAACGCAGCCTTACCCCCTCATTCATAAAGTTTATTCAGTCCTACAGCATTGGTTTAGCAACTGAAGTGGTGAACTGGTGTTATAGGACTGTTCAAGCTTTTATGAATAACAGGAAAGTCTCGACTCCTTTGTTTTCCCCTTCTTTTATGCGAAACAATAATATTATCTTATGACTTAAATAATTTCTTCTCTTGAAGGTATTTTGAGCAATATTTTCAAAATTCTTAAAATGTTTCTTGAGTGTGATGTGCGGTCGGAACAAGATTAACGACAACATTATTATCTATTTATCGTGTAGTGTATTCTCATACAATGAAACAACGAATAATACGGCTTTTAACTGATCACAAAGTCTTCGAAGTTACTTGTATTTTACTCTTTCCGCATAAGTAGGGCTCAAGTAGGAAAAGACATATACTTTACCAGTCCCCAGGATGAATTTGAAATATTTTGTATTTGAAAATGTGTGCACGGTTGAACTCTTTTCGTGTAAATACGTTGTCTGCTAATAAAGGCAATGAAATAAAACTGCTCTCGATAGTGTTACAAATTTTATATTATTTAAATAATGGTATTAAACCTTTCATAACTCGGAACAAGGATTCGTGCTCAACAACAATAGATTATCAATCGTGTCTGAAATACCCGCATTTGATTATATAGCGTCATTAACAGGTGAGGGGCAAAGAGATGTGGATCAGAGTTTGGAACAGCCAATCAGACTTACGGATTTCGAAATCATGCCTGCGCTTGTTGGAAATAACCATCCAACAAGCGCATTCTGCGCATTCAAGCGCATTTGGCGCATTCTGCGCATTTCGTGAAATGTAAATATTGACACATTGAAATAGGGGAATGCATAGACCGGGTAGGTTGACCGGTGATCTCAACAATAGGTTTTCTCTTGTGTCTATTAAAGGGGGAACCCGTCACTTGTCCGAAATTTACTAGTCCGAATTTCATTTGACTGAAAACTATTGACCAACATTTCATTTGCCAGATGTATTGTTTGACATATTTTTAACCCGTCGAAGTCTCTTTTGACATAAGTGTCGTTTTACCGAAGTACGTTAAACCGAATTTCACAATAAACTTTTTACTATTGCCCGAAGTCTTTGTTCAACTTTTTTCATTTACCAGATGACTTATTTGGCATATGATCACTTTGCCTAAATCTTATTTTACCGAATATTACTAGACCACAACTACTGTACGATAACGGTCAACGTCTCGTTAACGTCGATTTTCAGTAATTTCAACTTTAGGGCTAATCCGACCCAGTCAACCCCGACACCATTTGGTACTTGTTTTGCCCTACCCCAAGAGTGTTATTTAAAAGCGCGTAGGCATGGAGCGGCGAGGCGGCCCGCGGGCTGAGGAGCAGGTGGCTAAGCGCGAGGCGCCGCGGCTGAGGCTGGCCGGCGAAGCCGGCCAACAAGCCGAAGCTTCGGTGCTGAGCGAAAGCCATCTGCGACGATTAGCACGCGAGGAACCGCCGGAGCTCCGTAATGCCGGAGCCGTGACAGAATTCTTGTGTTTTCCTTAAACTTGCATGCTGTTTGCCAGCGTACATGCTGTCAATTTCTTATTTTATTTTAAATCCAAAAAATCCTTGTCTGCTTACCCGTAACTTTTTTATGATCGTTTGGTAAACTAAAAATATGGCAATCAAAACAGTGGTCTAATGATTGTTCTGTAGAACAATACTTCGGACAAGTGTCATTTCGGCCAATCATCACTTCAGTAAAACGTTCTGTGGCGTAATAAAACGTCTGGCAAACGAAAAAAATCCAGTTGATAATTGGTCAACTGATACAGTGGCAAACGTGATTTCGGGAAAATGAAAAAATGCCGAACGAAAAAAAGCGAAACGTTTTCGGGTAAATGAAATTCGGGAAAAGAAAATTCGGTCTTATGATAGGTAACCTATTAAAGGCGTAACCTTATAATAGCCGGAGCTAGGGCGCTTTGAAATCATGTGACGTCTTCGTCTCTAATAAAAATTATGACGCCACACACTTTTCATTCAAAAATATAACTTACTATCTCTTTAATGACATAAATCCGTCACTATTATGTTGTCTCAACCATTATAAAAGTATTCTTGTATCTCTTGATACAAATCTTATACTCTAACCTTTAAAATTAACCAACCTACCGAATATGTATTTCGTCTAAACATCTATCCATAACGGTTTTTAAATTGCAATATTTTTTTAAAAATTGCATTTAATACTGTTAAGCCACTATAGGATTGTGGTAATCCTTCTAATGCAACATAGTTTATTAATCAAATAAAAAAAAATGTGCAATACCCCAAACATTTAGAGGATTTTATAAACTAAAGCAAAAAACCTATTTTAATACTTGGAATTTGAAAAATGTGGGACCACATTTTCATCCCTGTTGACATATGGAACTATCCAGCTATATCAAAAAACAACTGAAATCGTCAACGACCACAGACGTCAATTATACGATCTAATTTCACTTTTTAGGTCCAAAACGCGAAGAGTCGGAGGCCGCGAGTAAGTCCTCCCTGACCTCGACGAAACGTAACCGACTCATGAAGAGAAACGCCATTATAGTCATAGAAAACTCATCAGTCGTTCCGTTTAAATGGCACAGACAGAATTTCCTATGCTTTTTTTGCCATAGAACATTTAAAGACACTGAAAGATTGAGAGAACACACAAAATCAGACCATAAACTGTCAAGCATAAAGTCAGCTGTTTCATATTTAAGGAGAGACGAGAAAGTGAAAATTGACGTCAGTACACTTGATTGCAAAGCTTGCAATGTTAAAGTAAACAAATTGGATGAACTGATTGACCATTTAGGAGAAGCACATAATAAAATGTTTAACCCAGAACACGGTTATGGACTTGTGCCTTACAAACTTAATAACGAGGAGCTATTGACTTGTGCAGTATGTGACGAACAATTTCAGTATTTTGTAAAATTGAACCAGCACATGAATGAGCATTTTGGGAGTTACATATGTGATTTATGTGGACGATGTTTTCTCAGTCAGGACCGACTGAGATGCCACGCTCTAAGACACGGGGCTGGATTCCGCTGTAATATCTGCTCAGAATCTTTCGATTCACTTACTCAAAAGAATAATCACGAAGCTAAAGTTCACAATAAAGATAAAGCGATAAAGTGTTGCTACTGTGAAGAGTCATTTCCGAATTACACAATGCGGAAGAAACACCACAATTTAGTTCACAATGTGGAACTGCAAGAGTTCCACTGTCCAGTCTGTGGAAAGAACTTTCAGATAATGAGTAAGATGAAGGTGCATCTGAAAGAGGTCCATATACGGGAGAAGAATTATTCATGTTCAATGTGCGATCAAAAGTTCTTCTCGAAGACGCATGTGCAAAAACACATGATCAAACATTATGGCGAGAGGATACATCGGTGTGAGATCTGCTTCAAGTCGTACGCGAGGAAGCAAACTTTGAAAGATCACATGAGGATCCATAGCAAAGATAAGAAGTTTAGGTGTCTTATTTGCGATCAGGAATTTGTACAAAATAACAGTCTTCGATTGCATTTGAAAGTACACCACACGGACGATCCAGGAATATCCGTTGAGGAATGTTAGGTTTTCCTACTAGTATTATAATTATTAAAAAATCCGTTATTACAACTTTCTAAATAGCTACACATCATTATTTCTGTATCGGTTTAGATCACTGATTAGGACCAAGTTGTCGATGAATTTAGTGAATTATTTTAATTTTAGTTCTGTTTCTTATATTTTCGTATCTATATTTTATTTCTAATGACTGTTGAAACAATTGGATGTCACCACTAAACGAGTTATTTACTGAAATTAAAATATATTTACTGAATGTTCAAACCAAGTAATCATTTACTTGAACAGACAAACCTGTGTATTTTATGAAAAAGGTATTATTATTTTTATTATGACGTACGAAATGACTGAATTATAAAAGGATTATCGTCACACGCCACTTGAAGGTTGACTAGTTGAAAATATGGTAAAGAAAACTAGAATACTTGTTTCATACATTCAGCCGCTGCTAAGTTTTATGACTTTCATAATTGTGTTTTCATAGTTATGTAATTTCTCGCTTTCTACGTTTGTGCACAAACACTAATTTACTTTCTGTCTTGAAAGAAAGCACTATTTTGAGTGCTCACCCGTCATGTGGCATACACGTATCTCGTATATTGTAGTCTGTAAGTTTTTTTGAATAAATCGTATCTATCAAATCATATACTATTTTCATTTAAAGACATCGATAAACCAAAAACCAAAGAAAAACTTTAAATGTACCCTGTCGACTTTCGATTGTAAAATATAAAAATTAGCTGTTGTTTTTAGAAAATTAGACAGTATTTGATTTCTAAGGGTACATTTACAGTACAAAAATTTCCTTTTCAGGTAAAAAACCGCGCAAATTCAAAGGCTGTGAATCGTCCTCCACACGCAGACGTAGGAACCTTCAGATACTTTTCAACAACACATCCATTATTCCTTTCAAATGGCGGGGAAAGTATCTTTGCTTCTATTGCAGTAAAGATATATCAGTGTACTCTGAATTGCGAAAGCACACGAAATCTCACGGCCAGTGCTCTACAAAAGACCACTCGCTAAAAGTGCTTAAAGGGGGTCAAAATATGGAAATAAAAATAGACGTATCAGACATCACTTGTGATATTTGCAGCGAACCATTTCCCACTTTCGACGAAATACTCAACCATCTGTACGTCAAACACAAATTGGACTATGATAAAGAAGTAGAGATGGCTATTGAGGAATACAGATTGGCAGATCTTTCTTGTCTTTTGTGCGGCGAAAAATTCACATATTTCGGCTATTTAGTATCTCATGTAAACAATAGTCATCCTAAAAAGTGTCTGATTTGCGACAAATGTGAACAGAAATTCAATAAACAGCGCGACCTCTTTTCCCACATCAAGAATTATCACAGGGAAGGTGGCTACCAGTGCGATATATGTCCACAGAGTTTTAGCTCGCTGAACATTCTCCGAAAACATAGAAATAATCGGCACATGACTAGATGCAATATATGCCATTTGAAACTCCCATCGGCTGTTTTAAAACAGAAACACATAGAGTTGGAGCATCCTGATGATGGTAGTCTGCAATGTGACATTTGCTCCAAAGAATTTCATACAAAGCAAGGCCTGAAGATGCATCTTAGAAAATGCAAAGGAGAAGACGAGTACGACGTCGAGATAAAGAAAGAAGAGGCAAGCTACGAACAGAGTTATGAAGAAGCGAAGAGACCGAGCGTTAAACAAATAAGACAGAACATTGTTATTGTTATCAATATGTCGACGGCCATACCTTTTAACTTTTATAAGAACAAATTCAATTGCTTTTATTGTTCGAAAGATTTCGCAGATTCAGATTCAATGAGAGAACACACAGTCATGGAACATCCTGTTTGTGACGTTAAACAAAAGTGTATTAGAAAATGCAGGGAATCAGTGGCGTGTGTCAAAATTGACATATCATCGTTAGCTTGTAAGATTTGCTTCGAATCTATGAGCGATTTGGATAGTCTACTAGATCATTTGATTTTGAAACATGAAGCGAACTATGATAAATCAATCACGACTTGCTTACAACCTTATAGACTGATAAAAGATCACATGTTGTGTCCTAATTGTCCAGAAGAAGTGTTTAGGTTTTTCGGTACTTTACTAAAGCATATGAATAATAAACATACTAATAACAACATAATTTGTGTATACTGTGGTCAAACGTTCAGAAGGGATCAAAATTTGCGCGTCCATATATGGCGTCACCACAGGGACGGCAGGTTTAAGTGCAGTCTTTGCGATGCCGAATGCAATATACCTTCTAGACTGTATATGCACATGGCGAAAGCTCACGGTGTGAAAGCGGCTAAATGTCCAAAGTGCCCTGAAAGTTTTGCCACCCAGTATCTGAGGCAGAAGCATTTGATAGAAGCACACGATTCCGGCCACAAGTGTTCTTACTGCGGCAAGCTGTTCACTAGGAATTCCTTCATGCGCGATCACGTCAGGAGAACCCATCTGAAAGAAAAGAACGTTGAATGCTCCATTTGCAGCATGAAGTTCTTCAACAATATTCTTCTCAGACGGCACATGGTGAAACATAGTGGTGAGAAGAATTTCCACTGCGACATGTGTGGGGAAAGATTTTTCTGGCGGAAAAGTTTACGAACGCACATGACGAGACATAATAAGCATATACAGCTGTAGAATTACAACCAGCTTTAAAATCGACCGATCCATAATGAATTTTGTAATATAACTATTTTACCTCAGTTTTGTACATACATGTAGTTGTAGGCTAATTTATAATCCACCAACGAACTGTACATTAATTTAACTCTGGGCCTCCCAGGGAGGGCCGATCCTCGGCTTAGGGCGTTACTGGGAGATGACAATCGGTCGTATTCAAGTTTTTAAACTCAACAAAATACTCTATTTTGTTACCTACTTAGGTATATGCTGTGCAACCACCGGTGTGTTCTGTCGTCGGAAAGATTGGTAAAAAGTAGGTGTTCTGTTCATGATTGTATCCGGAACCGATAAGGCTCCGATGCTGAACACGTTAGTGACTATAACTGCTATTTATTATAATATTTCGACTTTTGTTTGCATAACTAGAGACTTAAAAAAAATTGTTTTAGTAATGTATGATTCACTCTGCAAATAAACTTCCGCGTAAGCAAGAAAGGATACCCAAATGTAATGTCTATACCAATTGGAATGCGAACTATTAAAATGTGCCATGCTCCGAGACCACAAGGCTACAGTACGTCGTTTCTTTACAGGATCCCCAAGAGTACGATCCTTCGAATTCACGGCGGCCAGACGCCGTAGCAACCTGCTCGTACTGTTGAATAACACGGAAATACTTCCTTTTAAATGGAAGAACCTTTTCATGTGCTTCTATTGCGGGAAGCACACTACAGAAGCCTCGGAGCTGAGGAAGCACACGAGAACCCATGAGCAGGACACTAACTTAGTCTACAGTTTCAAAAGACTGCGAGCCGTCGAAAAAGAAATCAAAATTGACGTTACTGATCTCAAATGTAAACTGTGTTATAGTTGCTTCGTAGGCCTAGAAGACATTATTGATCACCTGACGACTGAGCACCAATTACAGTACGATAAGACTGTTTGTATGTATATGCAACAGTATAACCTCTCAAAGTCTTCTTGTCCAACATGCTCACAAAGTTTTTTGTATTCTTCGTTTTTAATAAACCATGTTGCTGAAAAACATCCTATTAATTGCTTCAAATGTGACCAATGCCCCGAAGAGTTCTGCACGCAGAAATACTTGGACGAACATATTGTAACGCACACACAGAACGTTATGCCTAGTCTTGCACAAGACATGAGCACAATTCTAAACATGTCTAATGCAATGCCTTTCGGATTCAATAGGAAGATAAAATGCTTCATTTGTAAGCAAGATTTTGAAAATTTATCTACGCTTCGATTGCATATGAACAAAGAACATTATAATTATAATTATTGTATTACAAAATTAGAAATCGTAAGAGTTGTTATAAATGATCTCGCGTGTAGAATATGTGGTGATACTTTTGACAATTTAGAATTTGTAATGGACCATTTAAATACATTACACGATGAAAATATCTCCAAAACTTCATTAGATTACCTCCAGCCGTTCAAAATAGACGTCAAAGGGACATCTTATAATTGTCATTTGTGTGAGAAACCTGTCGGCTACCATATGGTATCGTTGTTGCGGCACATGAAAGACAGTCATTTTTGTCTTAAGTCAGCTGTGCTGCTGTGTCCTAAATGTGGCTTAGTTTTTAGCGATCAGAACAAATTTGAGACTCATGTGAATACACATGGCAGTACTGACGACGGGGAGAATTCAAATTCTGTGGATGATGTAGCCTGCCCACGTAAGCCAAAGCTGAAAGTTAAAGTCCCACATCGAGTTAGAAGAAGTCGTACGCGTCGCACTGTTAAGAAAAATGACCATTCTCACAGTAATTCTCTAAGTTATATCAGATTATTAGATTGAGAGAGCCCAAAAGCAAATATACTACGTAAATTGGCTCCTAAAATTACGGTGAAATCGGTTGTACAATTACTATAATAAATTCCACTTTTATAAAGACATCAGCTTGCAGATATATCCAATATTCACGTAAAGATAAGGTCTACTAGGCTCTGGTTTACTTGTTTTATTACTGCACGAAATAACATTTAATTCTGAAAAAATGGTTTGTTCCTGTGAGCCTGTCATCTTCCCTTAAGTGACGAAAAACACGGTACAGAAAGCCATCTGATGGTACAAGTAATAATTTCCATCTTTTCAGATAAATGTGCGCCGAGCTCTTTCTGTAAGAATAAAATCAGGAGAAGAAATCTGGAAATATTGTTTAACCACACAACTGTCATACCGTTTAAATGGCGAGGCAAATATGTATGCTTTCACTGTGGGGATGACGTAGGCTCTTACCAAGAACTCAAAACGCACACGAAAAGCCACGGTGACTGCTCCGTACGAGACAGAGCCATGATGCTTGTCAGAGCTAAAGATTCTGAAGTCAAAATTGACGTATCTGATATGACTTGCAATCTTTGCAACGAATCCTTTTTACACTTTGACGATTTACTCTTCCATTTGACAAATAAGCATAAAAAACTGAACTATAACAGAGATGTAGACTTAACTCTGACCAAATATAGGCTGGTTGATCTCAAATGCTTATACTGCGAGGACAGCTTCATATACTTCACGCATTTAATTAAACATGTCAATGTTAAGCACCCAGTCAATTGTTTCTCCTGTGACCATTGCAGTCAGAAGTTTAACAAAAAGAGGGATTTAGGATCTCATATACGTAATCATCATAGAGCATCGTATGCATGTTCAAAATGTCTTTTGGTTTTGCCAACTCATGGAGCTTTACTAACACATAAAATACACGCTCACTCCTCAAGGTGTAATGTGTGCTTCGAATCTTTTTCCACTGATAATAAAAGGGTTAAGCACATGAAAATGTATCATTTGGACGATGAGGTCTTGCGATGTGGCTTTTGCCTCAAAACACTCACCACAAAGATAGCCTTCCTCAAGCATGCAGCTAAATGCAACAAAAATGACACTTCAAACCAATCCGTCGAACCAAAACCTAATGTCGTTCAAATAAGAAAAAATATCGCTTGTATATTAAACATGTCTACCGCTATGCCTTTCAAGTATTTTATGAGCAAGTTTCGTTGTTTTTACTGTCCGACAGACTTCCAGGAAAGCGACGAATTGAAAGAACACACAGTCGTAGAACATCCAGAGTGTGATAGTAAATTGAAGTCTATGAGACTTCGTAACCGAGACGGCCTTAGAATAAAATTAGATGTAGCTTCTCTATCATGCAAAGTATGTTTCGTGCCAATACATGATTTGGAAGCTTTAATTGACCACTTAATATCAGAACATAAAGTGCAGTATGATAAATCTGTCGACAATAATCTGCAACCGTTCAAATTAATAAAAGATCATTTTGCTTGTCCATTTTGCCCAGAAGTGTGTAGGTATTTCAGTAGTCTTCTAAGGCATATAAGTGGAACTCATGCAGATAATAGAATTATTTGTGTTTATTGTGGAAAAGCATTTAGAACGGATCCCAGCTTGCGTGCGCATATATCCCACAGACATAAGCCTAAAAATAATAAATGTGAACCTTGCAATTTGAATTTTGCAACCAAGCAGGGTTTGCGAGAACATAACGGAAAAGTGCACGGTAAGAAATTGACCGACTGTCCGGAGTGCTGTGAGAAGTTCACATCGCGGTATTCTTTGCAGAGGCATATGATGTTAATTCACGGTACAGGGCATAAGTGTTCATACTGTGGAAAATTGTTTCCTAAAAACTGCGACATGGTGACCCATATACGAAGGACGCATCTGAAGGAAAAAAATGTGGAGTGTTCCATATGTTTCGAGAGGTTTTTCGACGTGCACCTTCTGAGAATGCACACGGTAAAACATGTCGGTGAAAGGAATTTTCATTGCGATATATGCGGAAAGAAATTCCTTTGGAAGAAAAATCTTAAAGGACACATGGCTTCTCACGTCGTCAAAGTCAGGAATGAAACACAAACGTGATAAAAACATGATACGAATGTCATGTAAACGTACATTCGATGTATATTTTTGTCATAATAAACACTACACAAGAGTCAATGCCGTATTCTTCGAACTAAACTTTCAATTGCAAAAGTTCAATAATATGCTTTCAGTAACATTCGGAACATCTAACAACTGTTTAGCGATTTGCTGAGAAATAACTGGTGCTGGCTTATATCCTAAAAATAAATATGAATTGAGAAGAAAAACTACAGCACAAACAATTTCTTTTCAGATGAAAACGCACCGGCTCCTTACGGGGGCTGCGCCTCAGAGCGCCGAAGGAAAAACTTAAAAATACTCTTCAACAACACCACGATTATGCCCTTTAAGTGGAGAGGCCGGTTGCGATGTTTCTTCTGCCCTAAAAACTTTACAGATTACACAGAATTGAAAAGTCACACGAAATCTCACGGTTTTTGTTCAACTAAAGACTACTCCTTAAGAGCTATTAAAGGCAGCCACGTTGAAATTAAGATCGATGTTTCTGAAATTGTTTGTGCTATTTGCAACGAGGCGTTTAGTGATTGGTCGGAAATTGTCGAACATTTGATAACGAAGCATGAATTAAAGTACGATAAAGCTGTGGAGGTACAAATCCAAGCATACAGATTGGCAGACATGAAGTGCTTGTTCTGCGAAGAACAATTCAGTTACTTTGGAAACTTGATCAGTCATGTGAATGTCGCACATCCGCAGAACAGGATAATTTGCAGTGACTGTGGAGCCTCGTTCAATAAAAGGAGAGATCTTGCAGTGCACTTCAGATACCACCATCGGCAAGGCGGGTACTCTTGTGATCAATGCGCTCAGATCTTTGAAAACTTCTACACACTGCGTTCGCATAAAAACACTGCCCATTTTAGGAAATGCTCCAGTTGTAGCCAACGGTTTGGCACCATGACGTTGCTGCAGAAACATATCGCGTTAGAGCACCCTGATAATGGTAGTTTGACTTGTGAATACTGCGCCAAGCTGTGTCACTCCCTCCAAGGGTTGAGACAGCATACAAGCAAGTGTCGTGTTAAAATGATCTGCACAAACGATGTCACTGATTCTTCTCTTCCTATTTTCAACGTCCAGCCAAGGAAAAAGCAGAACATACAGCAGATTAGGGAAAACATTCAATGCGTACTAAACATGTCTACAGCTATACCTTTCAAGTTCTTTTCTAAATTTTCTTGCTTTTACTGTTCAAAGAAGTTCGTAGAGTTTGATGATCTTAAACAGCATACTGTATCCGAACATCCTGTGTGTGATCTTAAGTCAACATACATGAGGAAATGTAAAGGTGAACGCATTAACGTTAAAATTGATATTTCTTTATTGACTTGTAAAATTTGCCTCCTCCCCATTGAGGAATTCAATACTCTAGTTGATCATTTGATCTCAGAACACAAAGCAAATTATGATAAATCTGCGACTAAGTGTTTAGAACCGTATAAAATTATAAAAGACAGCATTCCATGTCCTCTATGTCCGGAGCGTAGTTTTAGATATTTCGGAATTTTGCTGCGCCACATTAACTCGGAGCACAGTAACAATAACAAAATCTGCGACTTCTGTGGTCGCACCTTTAAGAACGTTGCTAATTTGAACGTCCATATTTCGTACGCACACACTGGGACATGTGCGTGTACCGTTTGCGGAATCAAGTGTAAGAATCAGTGGTGTCTCGCAAGACACAGGGCTAAAAGCCATGATGCGAAAGAATATAAATGTCCGAAATGTTCCGAACAATTTCAGTCTCAATACCACAAGCAGAAACATCTAATTAAAGTTCACGATGTTGGTCACAAGTGCCAGGATTGCGGGAAGATGTTTACTAGAAACTCCTTCATGAAAGACCATGTAAGAAGAATTCATTTGAAGGAGAAGAATGTTCCTTGCACTCTCTGCTCTGAGAAATTCTTTGATAATTATCTTCTGAAGATGCATATGGTGAAACATGAGGGTGAGAGAAGGTTCTGTTGTAGTGTATGCGGGAAAGCTTTCTTGAGGCGAAGCAACCTCCATTCTCACATGGAGATGCATAAGAAGTACGGCCATTCGGTTGATGTTTTACAAGACATAATTATTTAGATTAGAACTCAAGTACGAGTCTTAATTTAAAGGGCTCATTCTGTAAATATATTTGATACAATGATGGTTGTTATTATTCTCATAACTAGCATTATTATCGTTTATTTCTAAGTAACAGCATCCACAGATAATTTCAATATGTCTTTCGTTCTGTAATTAGAAAAGGCTAAAGAGAGAGATACAATTTAATTAATTAATTTCATACATTGTTATTAGTGTACTGTAAATGTGTACAATTATTGTTGTTATGTTTTTGATCTCTTCCCAATAATCCCTGCCTGATAGTAACGGTAAATTCGAGACCGTTTCCTGGAGTGTCATACTAAACTTCGAAATTCATACGTCCAATCCATTTTGACTGAAAACTGTGTGAAGGGTTGTGATTGATTGCTGTCTCGCTCCTACTTCCCTTCTTCAAGCGCGGCCGCTCACGCGCAGACTATAGGATTAGGTTTTATAATAATTTGCTAAATAAGTTACATGTAAGCTATTAATATGATCTATAATAAGTTTGATCTCAAAGCTAAAAGCATACATTCACTTACTAGAATCTAAAATGTATTTTATTTAATGTGAAGTTTTTTATATTGTCGTCATTGAATTTAGCCTTCCAAAAATGGTTTCATTTTTTTGGTTGGTGTATAGGCTCATGCAAAAAAAGTGTTCCGCCAAAATATCTGTGGTTGTCTCCCATGGTTTCTTGATTTCAAAACCTGCGAAGTTATAAGAGCAGTAAATGAAAGAGCTAGAAATACATAATTAAAAGGCAAGGACATCATCAGTCCTAAGTAAATTTTTGGTCCAAATGTGAAGAAAGTGCTGGGCAAAGGACAAATATGCTATATCCGGATAGATCTTAATTGTCTGAGCATTTGTTGCATCAAAGCTGCAGAACCACTCCTTTTAGTTTTACTCGAGTTTGAGAAATCTGTATTTTCATACATTCGATGTGTTTTTGGGTTGATTCTCATTAAATATAAAAACGCAACAGCAATACAGCTAATACGGAATTTGATCATACGGGATTACTACCGTTATGTCCTTTGGCCAACACTTTCACATTTAGTCTAAAACGGATGATGTCTTTAAAAATTTTGTAAGTTGGTTGAAATACAAAGATTTAAAAAAACTTCCTAAAATTATTACATTTAGTCTAATATGGTTTTGAATCGCCCTTAGAAAGATTGATTGCTTTTGGAAATAGCACTTTTTGAATTAATCATTTCTGAGAAACTATGTCTGAATGATCCCGCCAGGACACATATTTGAATGAGCAACTGATTGTATCTATGAAATACCCTCGAATTGACAAACGTCAATCAGAATTGAGCACGCTGTCAAACTCATGTCGTCGTCATACCGTTATTTAACGATACTTTAGGTTCGGTTGCACCATCTGACTTTAACAGTAACAAACATCAAAATTTTAGTTAAAGTTACCGGTCAGGCCAAAAATGACGTCAAATTGTCAAATTTGACAAAAACTTTAACTTTAACTTCTACTATGGTGCAACTTACCCTTAGTATCCTCTTGGTATCGTTACTAAGCCTTGGACCATAGTAACATCAACATTTACCGTTACCACACCGATAACGTTATGTCAGTTTACGTTGCCGAGCATAACGTTACCTGAGCTATTGACGTTATCTGCGTTTGACAGAAGTAACGATATTGCTCAACTTTGATTGGAGTTTGTGAATTCGTGAGATAAAGTATGAAATAAAAGAATTATATTTAATCCAAATTGTATACTTACATAAATTATATAACAAAGTTGTAAAAAGTACTTGCAATTTACAGTGTACGTCTTATGATATGTATGTGATGCCTGTAGTTCACAAATGTATGACGAATATTTGATAATATACTTGTATGATCTAGTTACTTCGTTTTTACTTTATTTTATTAATCCTTCTCAAGTTTAGTATGATAATACCTATTGTGAGAAAGACTACTAATGTACAATTTAGGCGGTCTTATCGTTAGGGAGCGATCTCTGCCAGACATCTTAATATTCGAACAATACCAAGCAAACATATTTAGCACAGCCGTACTTTGATTTATAGCTGTTTGTTCAATAGCCAGATAGAAATTATCAGACCAATGGATTACAACTCGACAGATTAAAAAAAATATGTCAGAATGACATATTGCAATTCAGACATTATAGATTTCGACGTCCAACTTTTCCAAATCCGCCGACTTGTAAGTAAATTATTGGTCTGATAAATTTTATAAAACTTTTCTAAAATCAGCACCAAAATAAAAAGGAAGAAGATAATAAAAGAATCAAAACCAGCTTCAATGGACTGGTTTTCAAACCCATTTGACAGTTACTCGTTCACGAGTACGTCATTGTCATGTGGAAGTTGTCTTTGTCGTTTTGTTTTAATCAAAGCAGCTGTAGAGATCGTCTAAGCTGAAATGACGCGCAGACGGCCGCTAGTAGGTTTATAAAGTTACGCTTAAGTATTTAGAATTTCTTTGTAAACCGTACTCGCTTATGAGCTCAATTCTCGGATTAGTTGTCCAACTAGTTCATTTGATAGTCAACGCCGAGAGAAGAGGACGTCTTGTTTCATACAATGTGCCGGCGCTGCTTAGAGCGAGCGTTGTCGGATTTATCACCCGACTAGTCAGCCATCACGTGCAATAAAAACCATAGCTCGCCGACAGTCGAAGTCGAGCTAAACCCATTTAAATTAGTAAATGGAAGTATTATGAAGTTGAACCAAAAGTTGAACATATATTTTTAGGGTTTTCGTTAAGTTTCACGACATTTATTTTATTAATTTAGTATGAAACCGTTCATTTCTCAACTTGAACCTTGAACATAATGGAGTTTGAATTTCAGACGTCAAACTTCCCTTAATTCGAAGGTTATTAATTGATCTGAAAAGAAACCAACACGTTGTTGGCACGTTGTTGGTTTCAACAGAGTGTGAAACAAAACAACGTAACAACCTTAACAACGTAACCTAACAAATAAAATAAAGAAAGATTAAATTTATCTTTTTGTACAAAAATCACAAATCTCATTAGTAGTTAATGAGATCTGTGATTTTTGGATAAAGAGATAAATTTATTCTTTATAGTACTCCAGATACAACAAAAAAACAGAGTTAAGAAATAGAGATTTGTGTTTACATTATGACTCATAATATAAAAAACCCATATTATTAAGATCTTCTTTAATTCATTGCTTATTGAAGAGTTCAAATAACATTTACGCCGGTGAAGCTCTCTGGAACCAAAAACCCAAGCAACCCGGATAACGGTGCTAAACTCGCCCCTTACCACGTTGGGTTCTAATTCGCTCAGCGAAATGTTGGCTTCTGAATCCCGTTCGCCATGACGGCAACAATCAGTGTGCCTCTGACTTAGAATTTCTATGGCCTCTGACTATCCCGCTTAGGATATAGTCGTGAGCATATGTATGTATAAGGCTAAATCTGAAGAACAGAACACAGAAACAGCTTAAAGTAAAAGAAGAATGTTTATTTGCAGGTGCAAAGAACGTTAGTGTGGAGGACAAATGTAAGAAACTGGAATTGGCGCGTAAGCTACTTGTTAAGAGAAGGAATGTCGAATACGTCCTGCAGTATGGCACTGTCACACCCTTTCTGTGGTACAAGAGCAAGTATAGATGCTTCTACTGCACGGAGCCCATGAAAGACCCTGCCACACTCCGCGAACATACTGTCATTGCCCACAAAAATGTTGATTTAGAAGCTGTTGTACAATACCGAACAAAAAACAATAGAAATAAGGATGCAGCTGTTAAAATTGACGTCACTGGTATATCTTGTAAGCTCTGCGATAGAGCTGTTGCCACTTTAGAAGAACTTATACATCATTTAATTATAGGGCATGACGCGCAGTACGATGTAAGCGTACCGAATTGCTTGCTACCGTTCAAACTGGACAAAGATCCTACATGTCCTACTTGTGATATGAAGTTCGGCTTCTTCGAATATTTGCTCAGACACGCCAATAAGCTACACCTCGCACATGACTACATCTGCGACGTATGCGGAACAAGTTTTCAAGGTGAAAACCATTTGAAAATGCACAATAGGTACTACCACCGTCTAGGCGGGTACAATTGCGATCAATGTGGTATTAGTCTTGCAACACTGTCGAAAAAGGTTCTGCACGAAAAGAATGTTCATCAAGTGAATTTGTCCACGTGTCCACATTGTCCAGAGACATTTAAAAGTCCGTATTTCAAAAAGTTACATTTAGCTAACGTACACGGTGTTGAAGAGTTGAAATTCAAATGTCCTTACTGCTGTAAGGTGTACCCTCAAGAGAGCATAATGTCTCGGCATATGAGGAGAGTTCACCTGAGAGAGAAGAATTTCGAGTGTGAGGTGTGTGGTGATAAATTCTTCAGCCCCTATGACGTGAAGCTTCATATGTTCAAGCATAACGGAGAAAAGAAATTTGTATGCACTATTTGTGGCAGAAAATTCGCTAAGAAAGGCAATTTGAATGCCCATTCGGTTATTCATTCTGGTGTAAAGAAATACTTGTGTGAGCACTGTAACAAGCCGTTTGCCCATCATACTAATTATAAGGTTCACTTGAGGAAACATGTGACAGTAGAACGACTCGCTACTGAACCTGAGGAAGAAAATGAGATTGTTAAATTTGAGTTCATTCATGATTTGAACGTTAAATAAAAGGTCGCGCTTCATTCATACATTGGGGACGGAATATTCGTTTTCAACAGTCTTCTTGTAAATGTTTTAACTGCCTAGTCTTGGAACATACACACATCAAAAGTGTCTAGAGATATCTCAAGCATTTTCATACAAAGTATAGCTATTGGGGAGGCTGTAAAAATTAAAATATTGATACCAACGTAGAAATTATTAGGACACAGAAACTGCTATATCTGCCCTTTCAGATTGTATAAAGAAATTCATTGTGGTAGCATTATTGTACAATCGTAAGGACGTTAAAAAAAAGACAGATTTTTCTTTTAAAAGGTTTCAAAATTTTAGCAAAATCAAAGATGTTAGATAATGCTCAGCATTATCTTAGAATAACTCGAGGAAACAGGCATAAGATAAAGGTTAAGAATATTACAAAAAAACGTTTGATTTTGCTAAAATTTTGAAACCTTTTAAAAGAAAAATCTGTCTTTTTTTTAACGTCCTTACGATTGTACAATAATGCTACCACAATGAATTTCTTTATACAATCTGAAAGGGCAGATATAGCAGTTTCTGTGTCCTAATAATTTCTACGTTGGTATCAATATTTGAATTTTTACAGCCTCCCCAATAGCTATACTTTGTATGAAAATGCTTGAGATATCCCTAGACACTTTTGATGTGTGTATTCGAGCTTTACCGAATTAAAGGCACCCTGCAATAGTGTTATTTGAATCTTAAAATGGTTAGAATGTATCTACTCTCATAATCATTGGAATAGACTTTTTATTTAGTAATAAACGAGGTGGCCCATATTTTTTTTGTTTTAATTTGTGACCTTATTTAGTTTCTTGTGTTATCACAACACAAACAGCTTCATTCTGTAATGTGAAGTATGTTTTTCTGTGAAAGAATAATTATTTGGAAATCCACAGTATATGTAATGGTAGAGCCCATAAATGACTAGCTATGCAAGCGGCTTCGCCCGTGTATAGTATTTTTTTAAATCGTATGGATAGTTATTATCTCCCTGATAATGTCCAAACGACACCCCTTGCTAATATTCGCTCTGACTTCACCGACGCAATTTTGAGAATAATTTGAAATTGATTTAAAACTATAAATTCAGCTAAGGCGTTAAGAATACCTACTCTCTTTCCAGGCGTGAGAGAGAAGAGAGCATGCCACGAGAGCCGTTTGCAACGCCTAGGTAGAGTCAGAAACAATATAATGGTGGTGCTACGCTACGGATCCGTGGTACCGTTCAAATGGAACACCAAAGGATTCTACTGCTTCTACTGCCTCAAAGAAATGAAAGACTGCCTCACCATCAAAACACACGTTGACAGCAAACACAACGCTGTAGATTTACAAAGTTTCATATCCAAAACAGTCGTATCCAAAGATGTACCAGTTAAAATAGACATTACCAACCTGGCTTGCAAATACTGTCCAGAAGTTGAAGTCAGGACTTGCGATGAATTGATAGCGCATATAATAACAATTCATAATGAAGACTACGATTATACAGCAGGAGTTTGTCTTTTGCCGTTCTATTTAAGTAGAGACTTAATGCAATGCGTGCTTTGCGATAGTCAGTATGATAATTTCACGTCAATAATGGGTCATATGAATAAGGAACATGTAGCACATTCAAAGATATGTCAAATATGCGGACTAAGCTTTATAAACATCATAAGATTGAATAGACACATAAACAGTCAACATGTTGGATTTCGTTGCACTATATGCAATAAATTATTCTCTGGCTACCATAGGCTTGAGAACCACAAGTCTAATATGCATGGGCAGGTTAAGATCCATAACTGCAGCCTCTGCAGCCTTTCTTTCGAGAATAATTACCAGATGAAGGTGCATATGGGTAATGTGCACAACGTGGAGAAGTACAGGATCAAGTGTGTGTTCTGCCCAAAGATTTGCAACACCAAAGGAGCTATGACTCTTCACGTCCAGTCTGTGCATTCCGACCTGAGGTACGAATGCGACCTTTGCGAATACAAAACAGCGATAAAATGGATGATAAAGTTACACAAGCGCAAACATTTCGGAGAAAAGAACTACGAGTGCAGTATATGCGGAAGAAAATTTGGGAGATCCAGTAATCTTAGAGTACATATGAAAGTCCATACTGGACAAATAGGTCGAGTTTGCAGGTTCTGTCGCTTAGGGTTTACCAATAATGATGCTCTTCAGAAACATAGGTTGGAAGTTCACAGCTCAGATTAACAACTACATTAGATTTTCTGGTTCTTAGAGAAACATATTTTAACGATCTGAAGTTCGTAGTTATTGATACTGGTTTAAATTATTAGGGGAAAGTTACAGTTACACTTACATTTGATATTATCATGTACTCAGTAGCTACGTACTTAAAATTTACCATTCCGAGTTTAAAAAACAGTAAAAATGTGTGGCATTAGGGAAAAAATGTTAACCATTTTGTGTTTTGAATAAGTGTGCACAAGTAGCTAATTTATAAAATATTACATTTGTATAATTTATTTTGATGTTAATTGTCTCCTGTATGTTGCAATTCATGGCAAAATAAATCGATCATTTTATTATCTGGTCTTATTAAACATTCGGTCAACCTAATTTCAGGATTCCTAAACTGGTTTAAATATGAAATCCAACATAACCGTTTAGTAAAAAAATATCATCGCTTAGAATTTTTATTATTTTACTCATACACTTCAAAAGTAAAATCTGAATAAAAACAAGATAATCAATAGTGTGCATGATTCTGGCTGCCTCTAAGATAACTGGATAAAGAAAGCTCTTGTTTTCCTTGCAGGAGAACTTAGAGGTGGCCAGAAAATGAAACAATCGACAAGATCAGAGAATAAGAAAGAAGAGGATTTCTTCAGCACTCATTCGCCAGCAAAACCTGTCTTGACTGCCAAGGAGAAACGAACCATAATGCGACAAAATGTTTTAGAGGTCTTGCTCAAATCTTCCGTTATGCCATTCAGGTGGCTGAAGAGCTCTTACAGATGTTTCTATTGTTACGACATATTCCAAGAAGTTTCAGAATTGAAAAGTCATCAGCAACTTCACATAAACGATGATGTTAAAGTAAAAGCAATGGACAACTATTGGGAACCGATAGTCTACGTAGACATATCGAATTTGACTTGCAAACGTTGTCTAAAAGAGGTTCCAGATTTGTATGATTTAATTGACCATTTAATAGCTCAACACGGTGTTAAGTATAATAAAGATGTTGGAACTTGTATGGTAGCGTTCAAGCTTAATAATTTAAACGTTAGTTGCTTAGCTTGTGGTGCTAGTTTTTATTCATTTGGGCCTCTCCTACATCATACTAACAAAGACCATAAAGGATCGTCACTGATTCTTTGTGACGTGTGCGGACAGCATTTCAAAGATGTTAATTTACTGAAGTTACATTTCAAAACTGTCCATGAGAATTTGGGTCTGCTCTGCACGGAATGTGGAGAGAAATTTGAAACGAAATCCAAGTTGAAGACCCATCAGAAGAACCAGCATGAGTCGGACAAGAAATACAAATGCTTGGTGTGCTCTCAAACCTTTCAAAGTCATTACAAACGGTCGCGGCATATGGCGTCTGAACATAAAAATCGACAAGAAGTGAAATGCTTGCACTGTCCGAAGACTTTTGTTTTCAGGAGTATGATGATGACACATTTAAGAGACACACACTTGAAGGTCAGGAATCACATTTGCAGTGTGTGCGGCTGGAAAGCGTTTAACAGTAACAGACTGAAGAATCATATGTACAAACATAGCGGAGAGAAAAATTTCAAATGCGATGGATGTGACAAAGCATTTACAACGAAGAAAATCATGAGAGCACATTTCGCACGGATGCATAAGAGCGCACAGCCTATGATGGTATACGATGTTATTAATCCGTATGCTGGTCATTGAAGCTAGTAGCTTTTTGAGAAATCGAATCGGACATATGAAAATTAAAATAAAAAAAAAAACACATTTTAAGGACGGCTCCTAGTTCCATTCAGTCTTTGATTTTTATAATATAGCTAAAATTATAGCATATTTGAATAGCAAAGATTGGAAACGATTTAATAATGGTACTTTAACACGATTCACCTTGAATAATGACACTGGCGCAAAAGTTGGTAGAGCTAAGAATGATAGAGAAAACATAATGATTCATTGATGAAAGGGGAACAGAACAGACACGTATTCTTAGCAACGCAACTATTTTGATTTCATTTGCAGTAGTCACCACTTCCAAATCTTCCCAGTGTTATCATAATCTATTTCCGATGATGAGACTGATGATGAATTGAGTGAGGGAACTCCTCAAATAGTATAGGCATATAAGTTATTTAGGTATTGTCAACATCGAACCAAGCATTTGCATGTATTCAATATGATCACCATAAGTGTGTAAGGATTATCAAAAAAATGTTTCTCAAGCCAACTTACTACTTAGTTTTCGTGCCCGTTTGTGAATTAGGCCCCTTGAGCTTAGTTATGCGCAATCAATATACTATTTTGATATATTTTATTCGCTTAATCTTAGTTCTCCAGATTCATTTCAGTACATAAATATCTTCCACATTCCTCGTAAATTATTTGTATTGTTCAATTAAAATAGGTAATAATATGCACATTGAATGCATTATTGGACAAGATTTTTTCCTAATTTACATCGTGCGTTGTAGGTTCCGATATGTGTTCAACATTTTAAAACAAAGGATCTGTTTGTCTTAATATGTTAAGAATGCAGTAATTTCTTGTCCTTCGATCTAGCACGTCCCCATCAAATCGTTCCTAATTAGAAGGTCAAGTCCAAAGTGACCAGTTGAACGCATACTTTCGAACGCAAAGGTTGTAGATCTGAGTTTTTTTGTGTGCAACAGAATCAAATTTAAAAATCACTGCATTCTTAACGTGAACGGACTATAGGTAATTTACCTACGTTATGTAATTATTGTTGACAAGTCGCACCATGAGGATAGACCGTTGATGGTGATCATGAAATTAATACCATTGGTTTTTGTAGTAAAACGTTCGGTCGTATTAAGAATATTATGATCTCAGAAATAATTCTAGTTTAGTTGTTAGTAGGGGATTTATTATTCAAGAAATTGTCCTTCTTAAAATTTGCCTTGTAAGACAGTTTGAATCTCACCTGAATATATTCATTCTTTTTACTCCTGTTGTTTTACTTTGTTCATGCCTATTTCTTCACTCCTGATCTTGAATCCGCTTTTTTATATACTTACTTCTAATTAGGACCTGAATATCAATAATGTCATATGAATTGGTGTTTTTAATATATTCAGCATCAAATAGATAACTTTTAATTGCTACTCCTAGATGCTACTACTCGAACTCGGACACATGCTTTCCGTTTAAAGATTCTAGTCTACATTTTATTGAAATGAACGCCATTACTTTAAATATTTTGTTTGTATTCCTTGAGTTGGGAAGAACAAGGGATTGCCAGAAACCACAAGGCTTTTAAGAAGACTGTTCTCCTTTCAGGAAAGACAGGCGCTAAGAAACGAGAGATCGGTGCCAAGAAAATTGCCCCAAAGAGAGAAAGGAAACAAGAAGATCTCGATGACCTACCTGAGACCAAGAAACAGTCCAAAACGCAAATCAGACTCGCCACGATGCGACAGAATGTCGTGCAAGTACTCCTGAAGTCAACAGTGATGCCATTCAGATGGCTCAAGAGCTCATTCCGATGTTTTTACTGCTACGACGTTTTCCAAGAACCTAAAGATCTGAAATCCCACCAAATCATACACACAAGAGACGACGATATATTAAAAGCAATGAAAAATTACTGGGAATCAACGGTGTATGTGGACATCTCGAATTTGTCCTGCAAACTTTGCCCGACTGTCATCACTGACTTCTACAAATTAATAGATCATCTAATGGAAGTGCATCTTATGGTTTTCAACAAGGATATTGGAATATGTATGAATCCTTTCAAATTGAATAGCATATCGGTCACATGTGTACAGTGCGATAGAGAATGTAGGACTTTTGGTCATCTGTTAGTGCACACAAATAAGGAGCACAAAGGTTGTTCTCAGGTTCTCTGTGAATTTTGCGGGCAGCATTTCAAACACAACCACCATTTGCGGGATCATATGAACAGAGAGCATATGAATAGGTCAGTATTGTGCCCGCTGTGTGGCGAAGAGGTTCACAGCGCGAACAGAATGCGAACGCACATGCAAAACGTTCATAACAAGAGGTATAAATGTTTTGTGTGCACTGAAATGTTCGACACGCATTATAAAAGATCGCGGCATGTTATGACTGTGCATAAAACTCGGGAAGAAGTGAAATGTCAACACTGTCCGAGGACTTTTGTGTTCAGGAGTACAATGATGAGGCATGTAAGGGAAACGCATTTACAGGAACGTAATGCTGTTTGTGGCGTCTGTGGCTGGAGGGCGTTTGGTCCGGGCAGATTGCAAAGACATATGATGAAACACAGCAATGAAAGAAACTTCAAATGCCCCGCGTGCGATAAGGCGTTCAAAACGAAGAAAACTATGAAACAGCATTATAGCAATATACACGAGAAGGGTGCTATACATGATATAATGCCGGGAATCTCTGTTGATACGTCAATCCCTAATTCTATATAAATAGTTTACTAAGATTAATATTTTTACTTTACTTATCTAATATGTTTGCAATAAATTCCTATTTTAGTTAAAGATCTCTTTTTTTTACAACATAAATATACTCTCAGGACTACGGAGCACGTACCCAAACTGGGTAGTCAGAAATACTTGTTGCCGTCGTGGTAACCCAACGTAAAGGAGAAAAAGGGGTTATTGGGCATCATTTAATTTTAGTACAGTACTCGCTCGTCTATGATGAACGTACCGAAACATAACTATAGGCAGTCCGTTCGCGTTAGAATGCAGTGATTTTATAGGTACTTGTCCTTCGACCTAGCACACCCACTAACCAATCAAATCGTTCCTAATTAGAAAGCTAAGTCCACAGTGACCAGCTGAACGCATACTTTCGAACGCAAAGGTTGTGGATTTGAGGTTTTTTGTGTGCGACAGAATTAAATTTAAAAGTCACCGCATTCTTAACGCGAACGAGCTATAACTACCTATTTAATTTTACGAAAATTCTATCGCTCGTTAGGCCACACTTCTGCTGTTATTTTTTTGCAAATATATTATTGATAATGGTGGAAAACATAGAGACTCAATCAATGTCAATCATATGGAATCAGTATCAACAGAACCAATAATGCTTGCTGAATGAGTAACTCCAGGGCCTTATTGGCTGCTGTGTATTTCGTGTTTCAAACATCTGTTAGAAATCAAAATATGTGCAGAGTGCTGAGACATACATTTGAACTACTAAGTATTTACTAAATTACACTGCTATGGAAAGCTGTTTAGCCAGAAGATTTTTTCGATAGAAGGTTACGACAACGTGCTACTTCATATAGTTGATCGTGATTCTAAAACGCTGAAAGTTCCTTTGAAAACAGTTCATAATTTGAAAATCCATTGAAGTCCACTGAATTATGCGTACAAGTTATCTCTCATCTCATTTCTTCGTTCCATAACATGTACCTATCTCTTTCTAGGGGTTCTACTGTAGGAAAGCATTATACCGTGGTATTTTGTATTGAAGATTGCACTGGTTTTCAAGTAGATGTTTTCCTTTCAGGAAGAAAAGGTGTTGAAAAAAAGGAACAAAACATAGAAGAAGACTGGATTGAGTGGCCCAAAAGGAGTTATAAAAAAAAGAAAGTGAACGAAAACGAAGAACCAGATGAAAGAACCAAAATAATGAGAAATAACGTGATTCAAGTACTGTCTAACTCGTCGGCGATGCCGTTCAGATGGCTGAAGAGCTCCTACCGCTGTTTCTACTGCTATGAAGTTTTCCAAGAACCGAGAGACTTGAAAGGCCACCAAGAAGTCCATATAAACGACAGTACCAAACTCAACTGCATGGAGAACTACTGGGAATCCACAGTTCATGTAGACGTCTCATCGTTGTCTTGTAAACTGTGCCCTGAAGCTATTGATAACTTCTACGACCTGATAGACCATTTGATTTCAGTCCACGATATATCATTCAATAAAGATATAGGTATTTGTCTGAATCCTTTTAAATTGAACAATATTTCTGTACAATGCACTTTATGCCGAGGACATTATCGAACATTTGGGCATTTACTGTTGCATATGAATAAAGAGCATAAAGGATACTCACAGCTTTTGTGTGACGTCTGCGGCAGCCATTGCAGGGACAAGACTCATTTGAGAGACCACAAGAAAGAACATGTCAGTAAAGCAGTTACTTGCGCCATCTGCAAGGAGACTTTGAGTAGCTACCACAAGCTCCGCCCGCACATGCAAAACGTCCACGATAAGAAGTACAAGTGTATAGCGTGCCCTGAGCTTTTCGAGACACATTATAAGAGATCTATGCACATGATGAAGGTGCATAAAAACAGAGAAGAAGTCAAGTGTCAGTATTGCCCGAAGACTTTTGTGTTCCAAAGTTCGATGATGGCGCATTTGAGAGTGACGCATTTGCAAGAGAAGAATACAATATGCGGGATCTGCGGATGGAAGACGATCAGTAAGAGCAAACTGAGGCGGCACATGCCGAAACATAGCAACGAGAAGAATTATAAATGTGACACTTGCGGGAAAGCGTTTAAAGCGAAAAAGACTATGATTTTACATCAGAGAAACGTGCATGAGAGTGACTTGCAGATTTCACAAGCGTTTTCTGATAGTGGTCTTGAGTAGTTAGCGAATTATTGTGGATACCTAGTCAAAATTGGCTTTAACCAAAGCAGATTTACATAGGTTAAGTTGATCAGTGCAAGATGCGAGTATCATTACTTAGGTACGACAACTGCTTCAAAAACATTTATTCAATTTCAACTCTTTCTGACGAACTGTGCCATGACCACAAACAATAGCTAGACTGTGATCGATGGATATGCCTGAAAGACGAGAGTTCGAGATCAGGTTTTCCTACAAGGCATTTGTTAACGGGTCCACCTAGCATATACCTAGCTGCAAAGTTCTTATCCTCCCAATACAAACAAACAAAGCATTTATTTGCCAAGATAACAGTGAAGTATCAAGAAGGTAAATGTCTGTATCTACACTAAGTCTTCGGCATGCAAGCAGGCACCAGCAGAAGTGCATATTGTAGTATTTTCCGTAAATCTACATATCTGTTTATCACATAAACAAACTATGACCTATTAAGATATTTCAAAGACACTAATGTAACTAAATATTCAATAACTTAAACAAACTCGATCTCCTGAACTAACTATAAGTCTAACTTAGAAATATCATACAAATAAATAGGTTAACCTAAGAAAGTATTTTCGTGTCCGCAATCATCCATAGGTGTTTTGATGTATAAAAAATACAAACTTATAATAGGCAACACAAAAAAGAATTTTTATTCATCTCTAAGTGTTAAATGTATAAAAATAAGATTGCAGTCCACACCCGTCGTAAGAGGCGACTTTAGGTTGGCCCCTTAGGGTCGCTCGGAGAGCACACGACAGGGGTTGTGTGCTTCCGTTGCACAAGTGACCCCGAGGAGGACGGCAGTGTGGGGTGTCCTCGCACTGCCGTACACGGCTGACGGGTGTGAGAAGGTTGGCACCACTTCCCTCGAGGTGAGCTGGAATGCCCGCACAACTCGCCAGGGTTTCACCGATAGAGTGCCTCCTCGGGAGAAGGCCGCCCTGGTATTTTAGTGGGTGAGTCCCACACTCCACCGCTGCCCTCCCCCGGTTGACGGCATGACGGGCCGTTAATTCCGGGCCCGGCCATTCCTACTTGCCACGAGAAAAGAAACTACCGATTTTCTGTCAAATACCATGTCATTTTACTGCATTTAATCAGAAGGCCGTGCATTGACTGTAGGATCTGGAATTCGACTGAACTTAGGAAAAAAAATAGAACAGAAACACTTAACAGAAAGAATCGGAATCGGACTGGTAGTTCCGTGATCAGACGTGTAAGTCTGATCTGTTGGCAGACTCCGCTCGCCTTTCATATAAGAGTCTTGTAGCTGTATGGTTGATGATCGAGGCTTCCGGTTGTTACTCAGCAGTCGTGACTGAACTGGTTGTTGTCTCAATTAGGCTTTTATTATTATTTTATTTATTTTACATAAGGTACCTAGAAACTGTTACTTTCGATGCTTATGTCGCCTTTATCGATGTACTTAATTATTTCAATAAAATTATATTGAAGATACTTATTTAGTTATATTTTTTCATCCTAATTAGTGATTAGGCCCCCAGCCGTGAAGCAAACATTTCTCTTCTCATCTTACAATAATGATTGGATTTTTTTAAAGAGAGCTTTTATACTCACGAATTAGGTTTTGTATTTGTTGTCCTCAGCAGTGAACAAAAGTCCATCGTCTGCGCAGACCTTAACCGAAAATAAATAAATTATATCCAAAAATCATGAACAGACGAATTTCATTTCGTTTTCAGAAACATACACTGGCGGTATACTCTTGAAAAGGCAGAAGAAACTGGAATTGGCTCGTCTCTTGCGCACCATCATAAGGAGCTCTACCTTGGTGCCCTTCAGGTGGCACTCCTCAAAGTTTATGTGCTTCTACTGCCCGGAACATTTCATCCTCGTATCTAAACTGAGAGAACATCTTGTTGCCCACCCGGACGTTGATCTCAATCAAATCATTAGAAGCAACTTTATAAAACAAAGAATAAAGCTAGATGTTAACGAACTGTGGTGTACGGAATGCCCAGCGGAGTTACCAAGGTTTGAAGACTATATTGAACACCTGTTCGACTGCCACGGAATGAAATTTCTAAAGGAAGTCGTCGATCGATTTGAAGTTTTCAATTTGAATGACAATGAAATGAGCTGCTTAGAATGTGGAACGGCTTTTGGGCATTTCTCACATCTTCTACAACACGTTCACCAGAATCATGTAAATGTTGAGAAATACCATAAATACCTTTGCGAGATTTGTGGACAATCCTTCGCGGATAAAGGTGGCGTTGTAACACATTTGAATCAGATTCATTCTTCTCGAAGATGCAAATATTGCACTGAGTCTTTTTCCACGCAGTATGCGTTAGACAACCACATTGCCAGCGTCCATAAGACTGAGAAATTGAAATGTCCTTTATGTCCTAAAGTTTTGGCGAACAGGTATATGAGGAGGCGACATATAGCGTTCGAACATGACTCCAAGGAAACCCAACTGAGCTGTGATATATGTGATCGACTTTTCTTGCGGAACAACAAACTGCTTTTGCACAAAAGACGGGTTCATCAGAGAGAGAAGAATGCGAGCTGTGATGTGTGCGGAATGGAGTTCTTCGATTTGGTGGATTTAGAGAAGCATATGGTTTGCCACAGTAGCGAGAGGCCGTTCCAGTGCGAGACTTGTCAGAAGACGTTCAAGAGAAAATATTCGCTGTCGATTCACGTGGTACGGTGTCAAAACAATCTTGGATGAAAACCTTAACATCTTACTTCGTTGACTTCTGTTTTAAATGACGGGCGATGGGACTTTGCAAGAAGGTCTGTCCAATAAATGAGTGACGAAAAATAGATAGATAGATATTTTTTACTGTATAAAAATAATTACGTGAACACATTGAACAAACTTGTTCTCTCTTGCAATACTACTCTGTCTCAAAACAGTTTGCGATCGATCTTTACTCATCCTTTGTGACTTTTAAGTGATAACTAAGTGCATGATAGTTTCTATTAAATGGTTTTCTAACGATGAAAAGGCATTCAAACCAAAATGTATACCTACCTATCTACCTACCTACTTCTCTTATTTTCCTTATCAATCAACCTCCTTGTCCAATGTATTCTACATGTCGGTAATATTGATTTTTGTGAATATGTTAATGTAGATAAAATAAGTAATTCTAATATCTTGTAAATAGCAAAATATCTTCGAAAAGAGGGACTGTTTCGTAAAAACATAAATAAATAGGTGCCACACACGGTTTTTAATCACGAGAAGGCTTTCAATAAACTCCTAAAAATACCAGCTAAAGGTAGGAAGTTTGACCCCAACAGTTAGTCGCTGAGACACAGTGTCGCATTTTATTCCAATCGTCTCACTGCAATAAAGAGGCCTCCACAAAAAGCAATGTACAAATATGACCACCAAAACCTACATGACACGGCTTTGCTTTTTCCAGAAAGACCATCTACAGTCGAAGTTTCTTCCGAAGACGCAAGAGCTGACGCTGTGCAGCTTCTGACTGCCATCATCGAAAACTCCACGATAATGCCGTTCCGGTGGTGCGAGAACAAGTTCATGTGCTTCTTCTGCTGCTGCCTCTTCAACGAGGCTTCCCAGCTGAAAGCTCACAACAGGAGCGAACATGAGAACGCTAAGCTTAGCACCATATTGAGGATGCGGCTACCTCAAGCCTCGAAAAACAAAGTCAAATGCGATGTATCTGAAGTGTCTTGCAAGAGATGTCCAAAAACTTTGCGCAATTTAGAAGAGTTCCTAGACCACGCTTCCTCCTGTCACGATATCAGATTCAATAGGCAAGCCAGCGATTTCCTTTTCACATTCAAATTGAAAGATGACGATATGAATTGCTTAGAATGTAATGAAAGCTTCAAGTTTTTCGGCACTCTTCTCACTCACGCACACAAATACCACAACAAAGGCAATACGTTTCTCTGCGAAGTTTGCGGACAAGGCTTCATTTCGAAGAACCATGCGGACAGTCATCACCGCTATTACCACACAGACGCTGAATGCAAAAAGTGCCTGAAGAAATTCAAGACTAGATACCTTCTGACCTTACATAATGATAAAGAGCACAAGAGTTTTAAATGTCCGAAGTGTCCAGTGATTCTGGGCAGTAGATATTTGAAGAAGCGGCATCTGGCATTAGCTCATGATGTCAAAAGCGATCAGTTCAAATGTGAAGAGTGCGGGAAGATATTCGTTTTGAGGAACAAGTTGTTGGAGCACAAAGAGAGAGTGCATTTGAAGCTGAAGACCACGATATGTCCTATATGTGGGTTCAGAGTGTTTAACAAGGAGTTGTTGAAGAGGCATATGGTGCGCCACGACGACACTCGGCCGTTTCAGTGTGACGTTTGCAAAAAGGCGTTTCAGAGGAAGAAGACTTTGGAGTACCACTGTCGCATTCACACGGATGACAGAAGACATGCGTGTGCGGCTTGCGGTAAAGCGTTTGTGCAAGTTGCTAGTCTTAAACTACACATTCGAGTGCATCACTCTCAATAGAAAATACTTCAGTAGTCAACAGCTCATGAGACTACCCATTTCCTGCTGGCAAATGGCTATTTGTCGAGCAAGGAGGACTGATCGAAATGGGTAGCTTGTGATGTTGTTAATTGTTCATAGTTTTAAGCTTCTAAGCATAAGACCCTTATAATGTGATAATTATGGAGATAAAACAAGACATGATGGATGAATTAAAATGAGGAAAAAAAAGTGATAATAAATGTTAATGATTGATCCGTTGAGTTTTTGTTTAGGCTGAATAGTCCCCACAGGGATCCCTAGGGGCCTAGGAGCAGGAGCAACAGGTGAAAAATTTCCTCTATAGATCTCTTTCAAAATGTCGCCAGGTTTGGTATCTTGCCTACGAACTATGGTGTATGTACAGCTTCCTAGTTTTGATCTCTTGAATCTCCTACCACCTCCACCAGAGACACCGATGACCTCCGGTATTCACCCAACTCGTCTAATCATTCATTGTCTTGGTCTGTATTTAGGTACAAAACCTGTTCTCAACGTGTTGAAGAAAACACATTTTAAGAAAAGGTAAGATATGAAGATGTACAGAGGCGCACACATCAACCTTTACAAAACCATTGCAAAATGGGTTTTATGTCAGCCGTATACCTGTGCCCCTATGTAAAGCTTGATGTGTTTGCCTCTGTGCAGTTAAAAAAAAAAGAAAAGATACCCGTGCCTCTGTGGCACAGTGTCTCGGCAGCCATCACCGCCTGGTCGGATAGCGCGGTGATTGGCCACCCCAACCGATTCAAACGTCCGAAATACACGACTGACAACCTTAAAAATACCAATAAAAAAGACAAATTTTCTTACCTATCGTTTATTGTTCTTCACAACACATACAAAATTAAATAAATTACATAAAATATTTACAATAAATTACAAGGTTAATGGAAATTACAAAATATCTATACAGGTGGTCTTTTACTCTACTCCAGTGCAACATTTAAGACTTCGAAAAGATGATAAAACAAAAAAAAACAAGGTTTTATTATTTTGTACAATTAAATATGGCGATTAGAACACTCAATAATCCGGGCCATAGTCAGTGCTCACTTCGATCCAGCCGTGCAATTCCGGCGGTGCACATCGGACATCACTGCACATCTCGGTGCTTCACGCTTACCTCAATCATCAATACGCTTTACTTAGTATTAGTATTTTCCCTCATTTTGTATGTAAATAATTCAAAAATGTTATTTGGCTTAGTTCTTTTATCTCAAACGACCACAGTCGCGAAGGAATTCAATTATAAAGTTCACTCACACGAGCGAAGGGAGTTTTGGCGTCCGCCGGAATAGCATAGCTGAACTCGAATTCGAATGACAAAATTTTTGGTATTCAATTCAAGAATCCCAAAAAATGTTAATGACGGTAACAGGAAGCGGCTTGAAACTTTTACAGAATGTAAATGAAATGTGTATATTCCCTTCCAAAATAAAAAAATAAAGTAAATTTCGATACCCATACAACAAACGTAATTTTCAACCAATTTTTTATTCGACTGGTACGGAACCCTTCGTGCGCGAGTGCGACTCGCACTTGGCCGGTTTTTTGTCTTGATGAGTTTCGCACTAGAGACCCTGAGGACTAGTGAGTACCTACTTTTACTGGTCAGCGTGTATATTAAGTATAATTTACTATAACTATTTACACCTATTGTCTTTTTATTGACTAGATGTTAGGACGTACAGGCGGTCGCAGGTCAAGCGCATACATAGTTGGACCGTATACCCCTGTAATAACGGTATTTTTTCGACAGCATACGCTTGATATGTGACAGTGTACAATCAACGGCTTATCAAGCTACCCATTCCAGTTTTTATATCACTCTTGGCAAATGACAATTCTTTGTAATAGAGCAAGGAAGAATTAAAATGGGTAGCCTGTAATGCCGTCGACCGATCAGCCAGCGTCAAAAGTGCCTAAACACTGATACTAAACAGTAAGAAGTGTCATGCTGTAAGCAGCTTATGAGCCTATTCACACTTAGCGTCTGTTGAGCGATTTCACGGCGTGTTCGCAGCGTACACGCCGCGATCTCGCAACAATAGTTCCGCGAGACCGCTGCGCACTCGCCGTGAAATCGCTAGTATGAACAAGCTCTAAAGGCGAACATCATGATACATTCCTAAATGGCTCTCCTAGACCAGAAGCTAGGGACGCCTAATGATAAGTCACTTTTAACGCAAACTGTACAATTTGAGTGAAATCACTAAATGGTTTGACAAGTTTTCAGTCAGTAGCAATGTATTCCGACTAGTGTTGGACAAAATAGTATAAAATATCGATAGATTTTCGATACTATTGGAACTTTGGAAAACCAAAAGACCTCTAGGCTTATCTAGGTCTCACACTGAACCATTGACCCTGCTACCACCTATTATAGGGCGACACATCTAACGAGATGTCGATATTACAACTGTCGTGTATCGATTGTATTTTAATTTAATATTATCTATGATCGAACTGTTTGGAAAGGATTGGGAGAGACCTTTGCCCAGCAGTGGGATGATGTACCTAGGTTAGAAAAAAAATTAAAATGTCTATCCATAGTTACGTCTTTTGCCAATGATGAATTTTCATGAGATTCCAAACAGTGATATTTACCTAAGAAGTAAATAAATATATTCATCTTCCGACTTCTTTGAACTATTAAGAGTGCTACGAACTCTGTACACAAATTCTTTGTCTCCTCTCGACGCCAACCAAATATTTGTAAACCCTTTTCAAGGCAGTAGCAGAAAAGTCTCCACCTTTTATTGAGACATCGCCTTAATTAAAATTACCTCGGGTCTAATCTATCGATAAATAACAGACTATCCGCCAACTCTAGTCGCAATTTGAAGGTGCATTCCCGAGGAGAACTGCAACCGCAAACCTCTTTTATAGATTCATAGTATCCATTCTCGCTTGCAGTCGTCTCGAATTTGCACTTCACCCCCGAATTCACAAATGTCATGTTGAACACGCCTTCAAACTCATGCCGTCTCGTAAATAGGGAATATGCACTGTTAAATAATATTCATCACCAAAAATGCAAAATGTAGTATTTGAAAAAAAAAAAACATTTCCGGGCGTTTTAAACGCCCACTATTATGGCGCGCCTGCCGCGTGACGTCAAAGTCTATGTTAACACAAATGCCAGTTTTGACAGTGACATAAACATAGACTTTGACGTCACACTCGACCCACTCGACTGACGCCATTGGTCAAATCGTGAAACTAATAACGCTTTGTTTCAACCGCTTTGAATTTCCCTCATTTTTTGCACTTTTCAATAATTTTTACGTCAAAAAAAAACATGTCCCTCATCTGTTTCAAGTGCATATTACCTAGCAAGTCTATAGCACTGAAAGTGACAGCTATCCTTGTAAGAGGTGCTCAACTTTAACTCGCGTTTGTGAATTCGGCAAGTTAATGAGAGAATCTATATACTACTAAGATGTAGTTAAAAGGCCTTTTTGGTCCTTTCTGGCAGAAGGGACTCCTTCGCGAAACTGAAGAATGACAGAAGGCTGTAGCGCTTGGCTTTCCGGGATAGGTAGTCGGTGACCACGTTGTTGTCGCCTGTAAGGAACAAGATAAGATATAAGTACTTTAATGGACACAAAAAATAAGTACAATTTAGTCGGGCTTATCGCCTAACGCGATCTCTGACTGGAAGAGAGACCTTCAGGTAAGTATCGATGTATTCGATTTCTGTTAAAAATTGACATAAACATACAATCCTAAGAGCCAATTGATAAACTAACAAGGAAGCAAGTATCAAACCAGAAGACTGCATCAGTCAGACTATATATTTTGTAAAGTTTAATTAATACTTAAGTGGTAATTAAATAAATCGTTGTAACATGGCTATTTGAGTCATGCGGTTTGTGGTCGATCAAATCCTTATGGCCCAATGGCATATTTAGAAATTGCAGCCGCGTGAATAACCTTAAATAAACACCACGAAGCATTAAAAACTACGATACGAGGATTTAAATGTACACATGCAAACAAAACAACTAGTCGACATTGGCAAAATACCCTCGCTGTCAGAGGGTGAGCCCATAATTAAAAAAAATATTATCCCTGAAACTAATTTTCAGAAGGATCTTACCAAGCAGTGGCTGCCTTTCGTCTGTGGTGGGCAGAACGTAGTCGTTGGCGGAGAGCGACACGAACAGCGCGAACGGGACTATCCACAGGCACAGCGTGAAGTATGAGAGCACCTGGTATTAACAGAAGCTATTATTTAGTAATACTCTTTATATGGATGGAGGTGGACAGATGATCTGGTCAAGGTTGCAGGAAGCCGCTGGATGCGGACAGCGCCAAATAGGACAGCGTAGGCCTATGCCCAAAAGTGGGAATCGTTCGGCTGATATGATGATGATGGACGGAGGTTATGACTTGGATCAGGTGACTTATGGTGTTTATACTTTCTATTTAAATAACTGTGCTCCACCTTAATTTCACTATCTGACCGTGTGGTAAGTCAGCCATTTGTATGTACATTTTAGTTTTTAAAGGTGCAACTTAGGATACATTCATTAATTATACTCTTTTTCATTAACAGTCTGAACAAAAAGTTATCTTTGCCTTCTAATAACAGTGCTTAAACATTAGGTTAAGGTTTTGTGTATCACTCACTAACAATTATATGACCCTAGTTGGTCGAAATAAATGATTTTTAATTTAAACATTGCTTAAATCAACCTACCTCAGAGAAGCTATAATACACAGTTCCAAAGAACTTAAAGGCCAGGTAATGGTGCCAGCCGAGCGTGGCCAACGCTGCCACGAAGGTCAGGCTCGTCACCCGCACCACCGGGAACTCCTTCAGCAGGATGGCATGGAGAAGCTGCTGGAGCAGACCGAGGCCGTTCAGGTGTAGCGGGATGTCTTCAAATATTATGAAGCCAATGTGGATGCCTGCGGTCACCTGAAGATGATGCAATAAACATAATTAATTTATTTCCCTTACTAAGTGTTACTGAAATAAAATTACATGTGAGAATCTTAAATCTAGTATTATTACTTTTAGATTTGTTGGATAAATGATTAAATGTAACTGGCAAAATGCACTGTACTTTGTCTACTGTCTTAAAAGGTTTTTTTTTGTCAAATATAAAATATCTTATTATCAAACTTTAATATTTTATCAATATCCTCAGCCTATAACAATAATTTCAACAATATTATCCTTTTCTGTAAATTATGAATTCTATACCATAATTTAAACAAATATCGAAGTAGAATGTAATATGTGTGATGCTATTACTAAATATTTAATTATTTAATCAAGTTGAAAAAAATGTGAATCAATATTTATTTAAACTCCGAATACTCACTGCAATTGTCCAAGAAATGATATATTTTGCCATAACAGTGTACTCCTCTACTAATTCTGCCAAATAGTACAGACCGGCCGCTGAAAACCCCACAAAAACATATCATGTAAATCTAAATATACAGACTTTTAGAGACATACAAATACCATTTAAATAGCTCAAGTATAGTTCTTAGATGGCAAAAATATACAAAAATCTGTAAAGTATTAATAGATGCTATGTTAACGGGAAATAAATCTATAAATAACATTTATTAATTGTATTATTTCGAGCCAGAAGGTCTTTAACAAGGTAAGTTAGTGAAACATAGCCATTCATAGTATTCTGTATGAAAACTTACCAATTGCTAGCGTCACAAACACCGCCTGAACCACTATAGACACAATACTTAATAAATATAGGAATAACATTGTGCTAAATTATTTTGATGCTGTTTGTTTTGATAATTTCGACGGATTTTTTAGGTTATACGCGTCGTCAAGTTGTCATTGTCAAGTCAATCAAATGACAATTGACATAAGTCAAAAAAGGGGCTAATGGTTGCGTTCATCAACCCTTAATCCGCCAAAGCGGGTTTTGGATTGTTAAATGATTCTGATAGTGTGCAGTATACTTAACCTGAATTTAAAGGACCAACTGATATACAACTCAATCGGTTTTAACTTCTAAGGTAGAGTATACACGGCGTCAACTTTAAGGTAGGAATATAGATAGCAACTAGTGTAATCTAGAAATAATCTTTTTTTCGTAGTGCCATGCTTTTCTTGTACAAACGTGTCCGTGTAGGTTCCTACCTACGATGTAAACAACCATCTATTCGTGTTTAAAGAACTATATATTTCATTTACAGCTTAACGAGCCGCTCAGTTCAGCGCCGAAAATGCCAGTATATGACAATCTGATTATTGTGGTAGAAGAGGTTTGTCGTGAGGATGGTCGTGAATTCGGATTTTGCTCAGGTATTTTTCTGTGATCCTTGAGATGTTAAAATAGTAAAACAACTATTGTAACATCTCAAGTACGTAGGTCTAATTCATTAAAACACTAATACACTCATTCTAATTATTTATTTCAGTTTCTTACAATAAAGGCATTACAGTGATTGGGAGTCCCCATTTAAGCAATAATTTTGCTTGCGTTTAAAATTCGTTCATTAACAAATGCTTTACTTCATTTTATTTTATCAACGGTTACTACTATTAGGTAATTATTAAGTGACGTTCCATCTGTAAAGGCCATAGCCATAAGGTCCTTTTCAATTTCTTTATTCAGATAACGGAGATCCATGGGTTAGTATGCTTATGACTAGGGTTAGTATTAATTTCTTTACAATTTGATTAATTAAAGATATCTATTTCATATACCTCAGCAGCACTCCCTGCGACCTTGAACCGGAGGAGCTTCTCACCTCAACTCCAATCATAGTCCGCACGAAATGCCGGAGGATAGGTGCATGCGGATCATCTGCCACTAACCTCAGGATGCTGTTATTACTCCCTCGCACTCGACTCATCAGTGACGCCACTTTTTTCCTGACGAGGACTTGAAAGGCGTCAGTTCTTGCTTGCGCAAACATCTCAGATGCACTGCAAAAGCTTGGGAGTCTTAACATCATCCTGAAGATGTTATTGTATTGGATACGAAGGGTGTTTAGCGATCTTTTGGTACAATTCATCCACAGACCGCTCGTGTACAGATTCTGACAGTAAGCCTTAAACAGTGTAACTTTGACTTGGTCTGTACAACGAGCGAATCTGCGGGCCAGCATGTTGCCACGGACCGCCAAAGCCCTTCGCTCCCTTTCTACGTCTATGTCGTCTCTAAGGCCGTCGTCGAGTATGTGTCCTAGATACTTAAATTGAGAGACTCTGTTCAGCTCCACTCCACTAAGGCAGATTGGAGGTGTAGTTTCAGGACGTCTACCGGCGGCCCCGAAGACCATATACTCGCTCTTTTTGATATTGTATGCTAGCCCATGCGAGCTAGCATAGGTCTCACACACGTTCAACATACTTCCGATTGCGTTCGCAGTGGGACTCAGGAGGACCATGTCGTCCGCGTAGCTAATGTTGTTAACACTGACACCACCGACACTGCAACCGACACGCATCCTGCTGAGCTCCACTATGAGGTCATTTATGTAGATGTTGAAGAGCTTTGGAGACGACAGCCCCCCCTGTCTCACGCCGCACTCCAACCTGTATGACTCGGAAAGTTGACCCGACCATTTAACAAAATTGGTCTGATTCGAGTACCAAAACCTAAAGATATTGAGTATCTGCATCGGCACACCCCTGTTCTCCAGCTTCCTCCAAAGCACGTCGTATGAGACCAGATCAAAATGCCTTGGAGAGATCCAGAAAACAGGCGTACACCGGAGTCCTCCGGTTTGTATAATATTGGACAGTATGCTTGACACTCAGTATTGCGCTTTCAGTGGATAGTCCGGGCCTAAATCCGAACTGCGCGTCGTGTAATTTTAAGTACCTTTGCAGGCACGAGTCAAGCAGACTGTCCAATACTTTAGCAACAGTAGTGGCAAGAGAGATCGGGCGATAGTTTCCCCCGTCTGAGATGTCTCCTGTCCCGTTCTTCACTATGGGTACCACAATAGGGTAGATGACTATGAGTGATTTTGCATGTTTTTTTATGTTCCCCAAAAATAATAATTGATTACAAATGTTATTGTAAAACCACAATCGAAATTCGTTTCAAAATGAGGCTACAATAGGCCTGCAAACTTGGGTGGGCAAGTCCATTTCATATGTGTTAAATTTTTGTAAAACAATATCACTTTTTTGTAACCCAAACTATTATGAAGGAATTATGTTAGGAGACCATTATCATAAACGCAATATTGAATATAGCTGTCGAACAAAGTTATTACGCGCTCCTTACAAAAACAGCGACAGTGACGTCACTGTCGCTGTCACTTTTGTATGGAGCGTTTTAGGGCAAGTCCAAAAATGTGCATTTCAAATTGTGATATCTCTGGTGGTATTGATCCAGATGAAGTGATTCTTTGAGGATTGTTTACATAAATGTAAGGTCTTTCGATAATAAACAAAAAAAAAATACAGTCATCATGCCTATTGTTTTCATTAGATCAGGACGTAAATAAGAGTGTCTAATGCACATATTGAAGAACAAGGACAGAACCCTCGACAAGTGTACCCCCGCATATTTAAGGTGCTCGATACTGAGCCCGTCGTGCCCAGGAGATTTGCCTCTGCTCATCTTTTTAATAACGTTCCGGACGTGGGTAGCTGTAAATATAAGCATCGGCTCATTCCCCAGGACGCTGGGCCCCGCCTCAGATACTCCCGAAGAAGATGGTCCAAGAGGAGATCGCACCCTGAAAAGCTCCCTAAACAAGTTTGCGATCTCCCCCGGGTCACTCTTCCCCCCTACACTCGCCGGCAGGCCAGGCCGCTTATCAATTTTCCCAGTAGCCTTCCAAAACTTTTGGAACTTTTTACCCGTGGAACATCACTTATCTGCGCTACTGGTATTGATTTATTGAGATGTCGCTGCTGAGATAGGGCATTTAAATTAGACGCTCTTTGAAATATTGTACGCTGCAGTTTGACATAGCAAATTGTCCGTTGAGCTGAAATCACATTGATTTAAACCTCCTAGTCGACATAGATAATGTTTTCTTTTGGTGCCTATAAAAAGAAAATATCCCCCTTGAGCTATGGCCAATTTAATTCAAATTAATCAAATAATCGTTTGTTGTCGATTCGTCTCCTTTTTGTTCAACTTACTTAGCTCAACAAGTAAGTTTGTGTTAAAAGGTGGTGAAAGAGAAAAAAATGGTGAAAATACAAATTTTTATTCGTTCGTTATTTAGCAAAATAGGTTACATTTAACAAAATAAATGAGCACGCTAGCTTAAACTACTTGTAGAAAAGTCTCTACGTATTCTACTCCGTGCTTGTTTCTAGCCAAGCAGCCGTAGTACCCTTCATCTTCTTTCCGCAATTTCTTGATGAGAAGCCCTGTAGCATTGGCGCTGGCGCGTGAGTTGTCCAGGACCTTCGCGTTGAAATACCAGGTGATCGCGGCAGAAGGCTTCGATATTACCTCACAGGGGATGAAGGCTTCGGGGCCTTCTTGCACTATTTGTGTTTCTGTTTTGTTGAATTTTGTAGCACCTGGAAAGGGGTGTAGCTGGTTATATTGTAAATAAGTAGTCTCTGCTTTAGCACAGAAACATGAAAAAATTATAAGAAGCGCACTGATTGTTCCCGTCATGGTGAACGGAACATGTTGTACCCCTTACCACAACAATGTGGTAGAGGTGGATGCCTGTAACATTGATGAAATCACCCTGGCTCATAAGGTAAATATACCAGAAAGATTCGGCCGGTCTGTTAATGGTCTCGGTAGCGTAATTGGAAGTGCAGTCGCCCGGCGAAAGATGCGGGTTCGAGTTCTGCCTGATGCCAACATGACCAAATGTCTTTTTCTGGTTTTCAGATCTTTAGTAATGTGGTAGAAGTAAGATGTTCCGACCAGACTTGAACTCGACCCACCCAGGTGCCAAACCAGAGTGTTGAACCACTGAAGTTGAACCCGGGTCTTGGAATACCTTCTCGTGTGAGAGCAATATGACGTCCTATTGCTCTCACAAAGATATAAAGACTGATACTCACTGACAACATTCACGTAGAAACTATACTTCTGGGGCTTGCCGAGCTCGTTATCGATGACGCAGGTGTAGGTGCCCTGGTCTTCTGGCCGAACCTCTTTGATGAGAAGCCTCTTGCCCTTGCTGCGGTTGTGGCGGGTGACACGTTCGTCGGGTTTGCCGTCGAGGTGCACACCATCTTTGTGCCAGACGGGGTAAGCTTGGGGACTGTTCAAAAACATAGTTTCAAGTAAAGTTTAAAAAACAAATTTTGCGTTTAGGATTCAGAAAACAAACATAGCTCCTTTTGCAGGAGGTGTTTATTACACGCCTATACATAGGCTGCGATAGCTTATATTTAGAAATACGTGTAAAACCTAATCAGCTATGTTTAATTGTTTTTTTAAGTTACACTGAATCACCCAATACATATATTTTTATATATTTTTCTGTTTAGCCCCATGGTTGACTGGTAGAGAATGCCTTATCGGCATTAAGTCCACCATTTGAACCAATTCATAGCCGTGCAATAAAGAATAAATAAATAAATAACAACAAATATAGATAGTTTTGTACTTAAAACGGAAGCAGTAAATCATTGTAACGAATATCAAAATGGCAAAAGTAAAAAAATATATGTGTGAATCGTAAGAAACGTTACGATTGTTTATGTGCTTACTGTATGTACATAAGCAAAAAGTAACAAGCGTAGTTAGTCATGGAATGTGCTAAATGTTAATGTCTCAATAATTTGTAGCTAAAAATTCTTTAAATACTATACCGTAAATTCCTATTGATAATTTACGTTTTACATTGTTTTTATTAACTCATAATGCTACAAATTATGCAAGGTACAGTCTACAGCACATCAGGTTACCCCATTTCCTGTTTTGCTCTCGCTCTTGCCAAATGTCATTTCTTCGCAATAGAGCAAGCGGACTGACCGGAAATGGGTAGAGTGATGTGCTGTCCACCGTACCTATTAGTGAAGTTAATCTTTTCAGCAGGTTACTCTGGTTACCTTTCGTAACTAACGGTTTCAGCGTTACAGAACGAAACTAAACATAACACACCTAAATAGTTGATCGAAGTATACACTCACGTGAAGAAGATCGAGATGAGAAATGATGTTTGCGAGAATCTTTATACGTTATACAATTTGTTTTACAGATACAAACTCACCTGCTACCGTAGATGCAGTAGAGGAAAGCCCGGTCTCCAACAGTGATTGTGTGCTGGTCTGGAGTGACGAACAGCTGGACGGCCTCGTTGTCAGGTTTTGGGTTCTTCTCCAGGCCTTCGATTGTGTACTCGGCCAACTTCACATCTTTGTCAACAGCGGGCGTCTTGGCTACACAAATGTATTTGAAGCTGGAAAAAAATAAGAATAAAGTAGTAGCACTTTGCAGGTGCAACATATTATTATATCATACGCCATTTAAGATACAGACGTGAATCTTAAATGGCATAGTCAGAGGCACACTGATTGTGCCCGTCATGGTGAACGGAACATCCGGAAGCCCACATTCCACCGAGTGAGTTTGAATCCAACGTAGTAAGGGCCAAGCCTTCTTACTACCTTTAATCAGGTTGCCTAGGATTTTTAAGACCTCCGACTAGGCCGATTGAATTTTAATGTGTGGTCACCCATCCCATTACTTGGTGCGTGTTGCTTGACCACATCGTTGATGATCAACTGTCACGACTGCGCCACTGTCACCTTAACTAACTATAACTCTAGTGCTCATATTATCAAAATAAATATTAAAACTCACTTCTTGCTCACATCCTCCTGTGTAGCGTTTATGAAGTACAAATCTCCTTCAGAAGAAATAGTAATCCTTCCATCCAGTACATCTTCCGTCTTCCCATCATTGAATTCTTTCTTCCACTCGATAGTTGGCGCAGGGAACGCTTTAGGCACGTCACATTCCAGCTTCAATGGCTTGCCTTCAACTGGCTTGATGAGCTGCGGTGTGAACTTGGGAGCGTCAAGGAAAGCTGTTCCGACTAAAATAGGTCTGGTGCTTGCTACGCCTATAAAATGGAAGTAGAACAAATTAAGAAAAAAAAACCGTTTCCAAAAAAAGTAGATAAGATGGAAAAGGTTTTTAAGGACTTAGCTTAGGCCAAGACCAATGCTATGGTGCTGGTTCCCATCAGTATTGTTCCACAGAAACTAGCTCCAAATAAACATACGGACTAAAAACCGTTCGTTGAAAAATTACACAAATTCAAAAGAAACAAACATCCAACAAACTTTTGACAGCAGTAAACAGTACCTACAGTTTCTATTGCAAGATTGCTCAGCCACCACCACAAAAGCCTAAATTTCTCTGTCTGATCGTGTAGCCAACTAGCAGACAATACTTCTAGGTATTAAGTCCTCCATTTGTCAATAATAAATAAAAGTGTTAAGGATTTCCCTCAGCGCAAACGGAATTTCGGTTACGTGCATTGTGATTTCGGCGCGTGTTGTCGGGTGGAATAGCCCCCCACTATAACGAATATCAACGAGTCGAAAAGAGAATTATTTACCAGCGGGCGATGCAGCGAGGCAGCGGTATTCTCCCGCATCTTCTAACGTAGGATCGTTGAAAACCAGCTTGCTTCCAGTCAGAGCAATCTTCGGGCTTGGCTTCAAAGACTCGCCGTTTTTCTGCCATTCATATCTGTAGCAAATGTTGTTTGATAAATAGTGTATTGAATTTTGAAAAAAAACATATGTTCAGCAGTTTAGAAAGTAACTAGAGAGTTGATGAACTCACTTGACGCCTGATTTGTCTCCTGACTCGATGACGCAGTCCAGTTCAAACTTCTTATGGGGCCTCAACACAACCTCCCTGGGTGCATCTTTTAACTGCAGGTGCTGATTTACTGGCTTAGCCGAGGCTGAAATGATAAGTTTGATAGTTTACACACAACTTCAGTTGGTAGATATGGATAGTTAAGGAATTAGACTGTAATATTTAAGAAACACAGGTAGTTTAATTGTATTTGTCATTTTTCTTACAAAAATATCGGCATTTCTATGATTCAGGTCAGGCCTTAAGAACAACGAGCTCTAGCCGAAAGTTATGTATACTTTTTTTTAACAAATTTTCAAACACTTTAAAGAAAAAAAAAAAAAAAATACTTACCCAAAGCAGACAACGCGACTAACACGAAACAAAACACTTTGATAGCCATTATTAAAACCTGTAACACATCAAAATATTAATAATTATTCCTAGCAGTTTGAGATAAGCTCAATAAAGACAAGAACTAGCCACACTCTTTCGCCGAAAGTGCCGAAACTAAAGTGTGGTGTGAATGCGCCCTAAGTACAATTTCCTTGAGTAAAGACTTGTCTGAGTTTCGTTATTGTATGCCAAAAAACTTAGGAATACATCAATGGTAACAATTCAAAATATTAGCCAGAATTTAATAAACCCTTTTCAAATTATTATCTTGAATTTTAAGTGTACAAGGATCTTAAAATGTTTTTTTTCTATGCATTTATTTTTGCATGAACGCAACCGTACCTTCCAACTCCTTGGCGGGAAAACAAACAACTGTAAATTATTGGCCGAGCGCGGTGCATTTTATATGAAAGTCTGGGATGAATAATGATTTACAGGTAAAGTACCGTACCGTTTGTTTGTAGGTATTGTGATTATATGCATGGAAATTGACTTTTTATGGTGGTAAGTTGAGTAATGTGAAACAAAGGACTTAATTTATTACTTCATCGTGGCCACACATCTGTTATTTTCCTTTGACACAGACAAATTTCACAGTGTGTATCATAAAATCATAACATAAACTACATATAAACGTCCCACTGCTGGGCACTTGCCTGACCTCAACTATGAAAGTTGTGTAGCGAGACATACTTCCAACCCAATACGCAGGCTCAGTGTGGATTGTTGGATGTATGGGAGAGAGCCTGTGTAAGGTGACCTTAATGTCAGATGTTATTAATACGTCCTAAGGCCTCCGATTGGGCTTGACGACGGACACCTGGCGATGTCAACCGGGACCAACATGCCTTCCGAAGCACGTAGATGCACGTAAACAACCCGGCGTGTGTTGCTTTACAACAGCGATATTTAAAACATAGTCGTGTGGATACGTTGGACACCAGTGGACTGAAGTATGAGGGCTTCTTGCCTGTGTTGCATGGCTTCTACGTCCGATTGCCATCTCCCAGTAAAGCTATACGCGCCGACGCGCGGCTCCCCTAGCCTAGGTGGGGTGGGGCTCCGGAGTGGAGAAGTAAAAAAAAGTTTTCAGTTAAAGTTATGAAAAAAAAGTTTAAAAAGATAAGATAAGTTTTTCAAAGTTACACCTTCGGTTTACAGTAAGTATAGTCAATTTAAAAAAATGCGTCACACGTTGCCGTGAGTCCGCAACGGAAGATTTCTTTTGTGTAGGTATGTTTGTGACCCATAACAACATAACGCCATAAAAGTTTATGTACGCCTGTCAAACAAGCATTTTTTTGGCTTAAGCCAAAAAAATACTTGTTCGCAAACTAGGTGTAGATACCTACATAATTTGTATAGTAAGAATTTCATTCTCATCGGGAAAACCTCGACAGGAGAGGAAGGGAAATTGTAAAATCTCTCAACCTCCATGGTTTAGGCACAAGAACAGCGAACAAATTTTACCTCAAAACATTTTCTAAGCTAGCATGAGTCATAAAACAAACAAGTAAATTTTGCCTTCCTCTTTATTAAACAATGAATGCAACTCAACCAGCAAGGATGTGCCTATCACATTACTCTACAATAAAATTCATGTATGTATTCTCAGAATCTATCCTGCTACGCATAAAACATGGATAGGTAGTGGAGACGGTCCCGTCAACTTCTACTTCTAACCCGTCAATATGTGCCATATTGTGTACAGGGTCTGTCAATATTAGCTGTCAAGTCAATTCAACGCGATCGTCGCGTGATGACACGATCGTGGTACCTAAAGCAAATCTGGGCGATCACGTTCTCCCTGCTCGCTATCTAATTAGATCAATATGTACAATTGCTATTGCTCAATGCTTCATCACTCAGGACACTCAGTGGGTTAAGAACGTAATAAAGAAACAAACAAAGTTTTCATATTCTTAATCTTGAAAGGTAGAGGCATTAATAAACTCATATGTGTTACCTATATTCTAAGCCTACATTATAATGACCCATGATGTGTCTGTGTCCCATATCTGGACCTCACGGCTGCTTCCTAGCAGGTGGAGTGGCGTCATCTTGAAGACCACAATGAGAAAAAAAAATCTTATATGCGAAAAATATTCTGCGTTCACGTTCCAAAAAAATACCCGTATGTTTACGCTTAGGTATGTAAGTATTTTATGGAAAAGAATCATCAAATTGTAGGCGCTAATCCACTTCCTAACAATTGAAAGGTAATCGTATTGTCTTTAAAGTAGAGCCTATATTCCTTAAAGCTTTGTCTTGGTCTTGAATCACGGGGATTTACTTGCAGCATGCCTACGCGCCTGGAGGAAAGACTTTTGAAAGAATTTTCCCCGCTCTGAATTGCACGTGGATGTACGTGCCTAATTCCTGTGTTTGTGGGTGGGTCTTTATTACATAATAAGCCAAATATTGAAGGAACAACCTGCAAGTGAGGGAGTTACGCCAAACGGGTCGCACCAAATCTATCTATACCTATAATAAATCTGTAGAAAGGCCAATTCTGTACATGAAATATATTTAAAGAATAACTATCATGGGGTGATTAGCTGTCTGTCTGTCTGTCTTTCTGTCTGTCTGTCTGTCTGTCTGCTGTATGTTCGTTATGGAAACAAAAACTACTCGACGGATTTCAACGAAACTTGGCACAATTATTCTTCATACTCTTAGGCAGGTTATTGTGTAGTTTTCATTACGCTACGATTAATAGGAGCAGAGCAGTGAAGGGTAACATTGGGAAAACGGGAAAAATTACTAAATTTTTTTGTACACGTTAAAACTACTAGATGGATTTAAATGAAACTCTACAGTAATATAGTTTATGCATCTGAATAAGACGTTACAATTACAATTTATAACGATATATCGCATTTTTATTAACTCAAGTCCACGCGGACGAAGCCGCGGGCGGCCGCTAGTAAATAATAAATCACATAAATGATACAATATCAGCAATGTTAGTCTAGAACGTAAATAAGTATACTCATAAGTAACAGTTACAGGTGAAATGTATGGGGCCGGGTCCAGAAGTGTTTTTTGTCATTATAGGCCGCCCAAAGCCCGGGCCTACTGTGGCCTTAGGTTAAATCCACTCTTGCATGAGTTTCTACCATGTTTTGCTGGTCTCAAAGTAAGGTCTCTTAACTTATGAAAACTAGAAACAATGAAGGTGCACACCACAAACACCCATACCTTGTTCTTATATCTGTTTCATCAACAAACATTTGTGCTAGTGCGGAAATCGAACCCGCGACCGTTTGAGTCTCAACTGTCAAGCAACTCGCGCGCTCGTGACTACTTCATTCTGCTGAAAACGGTTTTAAATGCGTTGAATTCGCCGCTACAGGCGCTAGTGTAGGAGTGAGGTCTCCGGACAACGAACACCACGAAGGAATAGGCATGACGAACAATTTTGAAATCTTCTTTCGTGATAAAGGTACACATGTATTGTATACTAAAAAAACTTTATTTCGGTTTCAAAGGTCAGTTTAACAAAGTTTGAGGACATTATTCTAGTATTTTATCAACAGCGCGCGAAAACGCTCGCAGGTGTCATGGCGTCCGTGTGACGTATTTGTAATGTAAATATCAAGTGTCTGTCAAACTCACTTGTATGAAATACGACAGTGACATTTGTTGATTTCCATTACAGTGACGTCATAGTGCGTGATTGACGTTTGAGTCAAAATGGCGATTTGGAGTATTTTATCCTTTTACTTTATCGAAAATCTGATTAATCTCAGATTTTAAAATCAAACTAAATGTGTCTTTTAAATCCTTTTAATATGTATTTTCCCCTAATGTATTCAAATCGTTGATTATTTGATACTGTCGTCATGCCTATTGAAATTCATGTCATATAGGTATTTAAATGTTTACAACCACTTGACATTGGTAGAATATTATTATAAAAGGTCAGATTTAGGTAGATAGTCAGTATAAATTACACTATTTCAAGCCACGTGAACGAGTTATTCTGTCGCGGTGCGCATGTTACTTCGCCAAATCCTGAGCCTCTGGTACACACCTATGTACTCACCCATAAACTACTACAGTCAACGGCACATCAGGCTTACCATTTCTGGTCAGTCCTCCTTGCTCTGAGTTGTCTGCAAAGAACTGTCATTTGTTATGAGCAAGGAAAGGAACGGAACGGGGAGCCGGAAATGGCAGCACACTCAGTTGACTGCGCACTAAGTTTTTTGGTGCAGACAGAATGACAGAATTAATAAGGTAATTACAGAGTTTCTGTAAAATCCTGAAAAGTTCCAGTTTATGTAAGCTGCTTTTGTAATACAGAAGTAGGTATCTAGGTATACGGACCCTTTTACGAGAAAGGAAGAAATGTCGTGAAAACGTTTTTCTGAGCATTTTCCCGTTTGTTTTACCCGGTGTCATATTTCACACAGATAATTCAAGTGAAGATTTGTAATTCAATTTTCCTTATTGATTGTTGTTGCTTACGTTACGGCCCATCAAAGTGTCACTCGTGTTTAATGAGGTAATCAGTAAATCTGTAACTGGAAATACTACACAATACATATTATAATACCTGCCTATCTAGTACCTAAGTTTTATTGATGTTAACTGATAAATAGGTACCGGTAAGATGGGGGTAATTGGTATCTGGGTCTTAATTGGGATAGGACTGTGAAGATGTTTCAAAGCTTTATTTTTCTTAATTTCTTGTATGTTTTCATATTCACTACAGATGAAAACAAAAACACCCAAATATAAAAGAAATACAGCACTTCACTTGAGCTTTGAAAAAAAAATCTTCAAAGTCCTGTCCCAATTAAGACCCAGATACCAATTAACCCCATCTTAAGGTACCTAAATAGGCTCAGAGGCATTCACATCACATTATCTTAAACGGCCTACATACGTCCCACTGCTGGGCACAGGCCTCACCTCAACTCCGATGGACCGGGACGGGACTCAAGTACGTAAGGATTGAGGAGCCATTTTTGGAATCTTGATGAAATTAATATAATCATTCAGTAGTAACTTAAAAAATATTGTAGGTTCGATCCCCTATTTTGTAGTATAATAATTAAAAAAATATATGAACATGAGGGTGGCACCTCAATCTAAATGTTTGGATTGAGGAGCCACGTCATACCTAGGAACATAATGGATGAATATTTATTACAATTCGGTTTGATTTTGTAGCATTTGAGAGTAAACCAAAAACAATATTTAAGCTCGGTAATATTAAAATTGAAAAAGTTAATGTATATAATATGTGGCTCCTCAGACTATACTTGTAACTCGTGATTTTTTAAAGTAGCAATTTGTCCCTTAGACTTTAATGGCTAAATCATTTAGTAGGTAAGTATAATCAATTTGTATGACAAGAATCGGTAATAAAAAATAGGTAATTAAGGAGATATGGCACTTTTACACTGGCTCCTCAATTCAGATGCTTCAAAAATAGATAGCCTCGAAACTATAAGTACTTGTGACAATATTTAAAACAAAATATATCAATATTTAGTATACATTTATACATAATGTACATATAACCCTGCTATTAAAAAAGTATATATCTCCGAAGTTATCAACTATTCTTAAATTTTCTAACAAACTGTTTTGAAGGGTATCCATGAATAAATTATTTCAATTCTATATTTCATTATTTGTGGGTAACAAAACACTGCATTTTTAAATGGAGATCTGCGTGAAACCATTTATATGGAACAACCTCCCGGTTTTACTGTTGAGGGGCAGAAGAAAGTATGTTTACTCAAGAAAAGCCTATACGGTCTCAAACAAGCCAGTAGAGCTTGGAATAAAAAAGTTCACGAAGTTCTGATCAAGAATGGATACAAGAATCTGAAGAATGAGAAATGTGTTTATCACAAAGACAAAGTGATTATTGCACTGTATGTCGATGATTTCTTCATTTTTAGTGCTGATGAAGTACAGAAGAAGAATTTGTATGATTTGCTAAGCAAGAACTTCAGTATCAAATTTTTAGGACCTGTAAAACAAGCTTTGGGCATGTGCGTCGATCGAGATAGAGAGAAGGGCACATTGAAACTCTCTCAATCTGAATACATTAAAAACTTACTTTTTAAGTTTGGTATGCAAGATTGATTGATTTGGAAGAAGGAATTTGTATTGAAGAAGAAAAAAACGTTTGTAAATATTGTAACAACGAAACAGTGTGCAAATATACTTTATCAAATATTATTTCATTTGAACTGAATGTTTGTACAAAGTTTAGGGTCAACGAGGTACCAGAATCAATAATCATCTTAAGCAGATCATATACGCTAATAGGCGTCATAGAATTCATTCCTGCAAATAGTGACGCAGGTATAGGTCACTATAAATGTCACTACCCAACGAAAGATGAGATGTTTTGTTACGACGACTACGATTCTGATAGTAAAATTCGTAAAAGCCAAAACCAACCAATATTAATTCCTTCTTTGACTTACGCTGAACTCGACTGCTAAATTTTTATCGAAAACGTGAACACCCCTATATTTTTATACTGTCGATTTGTTAAAAATAAAATTCAAAAAAACTAGTCGTCCTGGTTTTATTCATACAACATGGTCACCCCTCAGAGCGATTTTTCAAGGAATATAAAAAAATATTTTTTTTAAAAAAAACAAGCATCCTCAATGTTGTTCCATTAAAAAGTATTGAGAAAACATCTTGTACTAAATGTTAGTTTCATTGGTTTTTGTTTACTTGGTGATTTCAGTTAGCTACAATCAATTATTTAGTATGTAGAACATCAGGATTGAGGTGCCAATTAAAAAACATTTATTTACAAAATTTACTAAATTCTATTACTTTGTCCAAATGTTACAAATGTAAATACACTTACTACTAAATGTTTTTGAAGTGGAATGTAGAATTAATTAATTACATTCAAGAAAATTCACGATCTTATGTATAGACTGAGGAGCCACATTAAAAATATTGTACATTCTTGAATATTGCCCTGACTGAACTCTGATGTTCAGTAGGTGCTGTACCCAATTGCTACTAAACGATACTTCTTTTTCAAAAGTATACATTAAATACTTTACATGATCCATGAGGCTCCTCAATCTAAACGTTTAGATTGAGGTGCCACCTTTATGTTCATATAATTATTTAAGTATTATACTACAAAATCGAGGCTCGAACCTACATTATTTTTTAAGTTACTACTAAATGATATATTAATTTCATCAAGATTCCAAAAATGGCTCCTCAATCCTTACGTACATCGGGACTCAAGTTAGAACTTCTACTTCTTTTGGCACCGGGATTTCCCGGTTCTAAACTTTGACTACCTACCTAGGTCTCCAGTTTATTAGACCTAATGAGTTATTCAAATAAAAGAAAATATATAGTTTACACAATTTATTTTCGCTGATTATCATTTTTGAAATGAGTTTTAGGTAATTTATGACATCTTCGTTTCATCCTAAAGTAACGTTGAAGAAGTCAATCAACGAGAAATGTTTTTTCGGGAAATTTATGCACGGGTTCACATCTCTGCACGGCGCGTTGAGTTTTGGAGGGATAACCCTACAACCATCTTTAGGGCAAACCACTTTCTTCCTTTCTTCTTTAACAGGAATTGGCCACGATGGTATCGGAACCCAAGGATCATAAGTTTTGGCATAATCTGCACTGTCTTGGCCAGCAACTGTTGACTCCAACCCGTCCACTTTTTCTGTCAAACTGGCAACCAATACCAAGCTGCGCAACTTGTGGATACTTCTCAGCAGGCGTTCAGTTAAAACTGTATTTGGAACTTCTGGGATTCGCGGGTTGAGGTTCACAGTGCAGGCTATCAAGGGGAACAGCGATTTCTTTGGGATGTGGAACTGAGGGCCCAAGTATAAGAGAAGCGTTAAGGCATCCTGGATCTGGAGGTTTGAACATTTGCATTTCTTGAATTTGTCACAAGGGCTCTTTTTAGCTGGAGGGCATTTAGGTTTAGGTTCACAAGGCGCGGGAGGGCAGGTTGGAGGACATTTCGGTTTGCAAGGAGTAGGACAGGGTGGTTTAGGAGGAGGACAAGGTGGCTGAGGAGGAGGACATTTAGGTGGCGGCGGGCAGGTGGGCGCTGGAGGTGGACAGGGTGGTTTCTTTTCACCGCATTTTCCAAGTACAGGATCTACTTCCGGCGCTGTCATTACAAATTCAAATTCTTTGCACATCTCCATGCGGTTACGCCGTCTCACCCTTCTAAGCATTTCTGATAATGGCAGCGGCTTCTCATCATCTTCTTTCGGTAGATTTACTGATACCATATCTGAGTTAGCTGAGGACATGTTCGAATTAATCCTTTCTTCAGCAACATGGGCAACAGCTCCTTTATCCAACAATGGATTTAAAAGTGTTTCTGGAGTTACATGAGTCATAGGTTGCTGTGATTCATACTGTGGTGGAACTGGTTCCTTTGTCGGAGCAAATTGCAATTTTTGGTCTACCTTCTTATTTTCGTCTATTTGCTCTAGGCGACCCATTTCTGCGATTATAACCGGATCTTCATTATCGTTTAGTCCAAGCGGCCTCGTCTCACCGGATGAGAAAACTGTCCATTCTGACTCACCCGTTCTACATTCTGCATCTGCTTTAGTAGTAATTTCATTAGTAAATAAGTTGTGCTTTTTATCATAACCTTCAGCTACAGATGTCTTGCAATGCGAATCTGTTGTTTCATTAAATTGATCTCTGACCTCGTTCAAAAGTATTTTAGGTTCGTAGGTAGGGGGATTCCCTTCAGAAACAATGCTTGCATGTTCAATAATTCCTCCTGTTGCAGAGTTATTCGGAATGATTCTGCCACTCTCAGTACTTTCGACTTTAAGATTGCTTTGCGTGGTTTCAAAGTTGTAAAAGTCATCCATTTGAATTCCTATTTCAGTTTCTCTTGATATGATCGATATTTCATTGAAAAGCTGATGAGGTGTAATCATTTCTCTGTTTTGAGAATAGCTTCTCAGTGTGGCGTTGGCTGGTGTTGTATCTTCCGCCTTTTCAAATTGCTCGTGTCTTGGATACATTCTTTTAATTCTTTCGGGAGCCAGATATTCATTTCTAGATTGCAATAAATTTCTTAGAGCTTCAATTTCTTTATATTCTCTTATTAATTCTAGTGACTGAGGAGAAATTTCTTGCGGATTAACTAATTCTGACAGTAGATTAGTTGAGGCGAGTTTTTCTCTTGAAACTGGGTTTTCTTCTTGTTCTTCCAGTTGTTTTAGTTTTGATAGAGAAATCTTTTCTTCGGGTCTGTCTTTTTCTACTGGCTCTAAGATATGATGACCATCTGGTTCAACTGCAGTTTCATTTTCAAGCCTTGTTGGTTTTGACTCTTTTTGTCTGACGATTAAATGCTCTATTTCATTGCTCTTATCCGTCATCGTGCCTGATTCACCAGACATAACTGTAGCTGTCATATGCCCTAGCAGCTGTTGTGGCGGTCTGTCTTCATGAGAAAACCTTGCATCATCGTTCATCAAATCATTCAAATGGTAAGGTTGTATTCTTTCCATAATAAGAGTATTCGGTCCTGTATCATAACTGGAATCAAGGTTTGTAGCATTTGCTTTGACAGGTATTAATTCAAAGGGTGGCGGTAGATCATTATTTAATCGTTCATAGTTATGGGCTTTACTCATTGTTAAAAAATCTAATTCTGTTTTTTCAACTGGTCTGCGCGGTCTTCTCATGATTTCAGGTTGGACAATTCCAGCATCATGGGCAGTCCTTCTGGAGCCCTTTCTAGTGGGTGGTGGAACGCCTAATTTCTCCATTTCTTTCAGCAACCGTTCATCGATTTGGCCTGTTGGTGAATTTAAACATCGCTTTGCTAGCTCGTCCAAGCTGCTATCCTTCCTGTTGGATCCTCTTCTTCGCCCGTGGAAAGTTTTGTCAGTCGAATAGCTGAGCACTGGAATTTCATCATGGGATCGCCGTTTCTTCCTATGTCCTAACACTTTAGGTTGTACATTGAAGCCCTCATTCGTAAGCTTCGCTGCCGCTTCTACCATAGGAGTCTCGTCAAGTTTTTCAATCTTTTGTGCCAAGGTTTCAGCGCTTTCTTTAGCTGTCGTGGCTTGAAGCTCAGTCAGTGGAATACAAACGGGATCGACCTTATCTGTTTTCACATCTCCAGTGTTCTCCTCTCCGAAAATCTCGTTGATTAATCTTTGGCATTTTTCGCATTGCTTTTCTGGTGTATCAGGTATCTGTGGAGTGACCATGCTCATGAGACTCTCCTTGTGTTTGCTGTCCATGTCAGTAAATTCGGAGTATGGAGGGTTGGGGGCAAAGGCACGGTCGATAATTCTCTGACATCGCTCGCTCTCATCTTCTTCTTTTTGGCCCGAGCTCGTACTTTTGTCCACTCTTCTCTGCACGCATAGAGATACTGAAAGAACAGATTTATTTCAAAATGATGTAATTTTCGAAATCTCTTTATATAAAAAAAGATTGCTGTTCGTTAGTCTCACTAAAACTCGGGAATAGATAGACCGATTTGGTTAATTTTGGTTTTGAATTATTTGTAATGGTCCATGGAAGGTTTAAAAGGTGAGTAAACATGAGAAAATGCTGGGAATATAGTGAAAACAACAATTTTAGTTTCCTCTTAGCAACTGTTCCTACCAGTCACGTGACACTGAATGTTCGACAACAGAACGAAGTCTGTTGGGACAGCTAGTAGAAGATAAAAATGTGGTAAAGGTACATTTCAAATTTATTGTTAACTCAATTCCGTATCAGCTTGATCACTTTGCATTTATTTTGTTCTCTATTGCACAAAGGAGAGTACCTACTTACACATGGTGGACTTTTCCGTGCTTTGGAAGGCACGTTTAGCGGAGGTGATAAAATCTTACAGTATGGTTCTCGCCACCTCATAATTGAGGTGAGGCCTGTGCCTAGTATTGAAACGTTTATGGGTTGTTGTTTGTTTGTTTTTGTTACTTAAAAGCCACCAACACCATCAAAAATAATACCATGCAGTTAGAAGTATAAATAATCAAATGGTACCACTCACGTTGTTCAAATCGGCCTGGTATGTAGCGAACATCACCTCGCAGGAGCCGTGGCACAAAAGTAAGAGCACACACCAGCTTGATTTTTGATATTGTCGTCTTTAACATCTTGTTCTAGAAGTGATTTTGTTAAATTATGGTAATCAGCGAAAATAACTACATTTTTCAGTCATTAAAATGGGTAAAAGCCACGAAAGCCCAGAACTTACGAAAATTTGACAATTTTAAAATTCGATTTACGACATTTCAATTCTTCTTTTTAATCATTCCCGCCGTTTGGTAAGAGGAGTGCCTGCCAGTGATTATCTTAGCTGATGACAGTGCAGACCAATGATGTGTGCAGAAACTGCAGCAATGCTGCTGGTATACATGTATGTTGGGCATATGCAGGGTGTATTTCTTTAATAAGCATGGTGGTTTAAAGATATTTATATTGATTTATCCCATCTGGAGTGGGTGGTGGGTGGCAGGGCACTGAAGGTATTAACTATGTGGAATTGCATATTGACAAACTCAAACTCATCATTTGCTTCACTCAGTCTACTTCTGGAATCAGCTCTCTTCCATAGTCCCAAAAAAAGGAAAGAGTTTTGTACAGCAAAACATAGCCTAGTACTCCAACAGCCCTACTTTCCCTACGTCATCAAATTAACTAATAAACAGTTTAAGTTGTGACACGCTGCAGCGTTGCTTTAGTTTTTGTGAAGAAGGAGGCTGGGTCGGCGTACACTTTTTGGAGCCATTAAATTTTCATATTTTTTATGGTGCGTTGTCATTCTCGCAATGTCTCGCTCGCGAGACGAGACCAACTTTGGTTTGGATCGTGATCGGAACGGTCTCGCTGGGAAAAGTGTAAACACATCTTTATTTTTACGTTCCGTTTCAAGCTCACCGTGTTTCTAGTTGTAATTCATGTTTATCGCTTATAGACGTAACTTACTATTTTTGGTATCGTATTTATGTTCAAACTTGTAAGCCAAATCTATATTTATAGTTTTGAGGATGTGTTTTATCCTATTCAAAACAAAATTGTAATAATAAATTATGAATGACATGTTTGGAATCCACAACTACGGGTAACGGAACGGTTATTCAAATGCGAGAAAATAACAAAAATGGCTGAAGAACAGGTGAGTACCAAAATATTACAATTTTTACATGATTTTAAATGAATTAGGCTGAGAACCTTACGTATTCCTCATCCTGCAGCGGTCTTAAATTAATGCCGTTCATATTTTTTATTCCTCACTGTTTATTTTGTTAGAATCCATGTCAACATTTCCGGAATTGTTGAGTGGAAGAGAGAGTTTCTTGTTGGAATTATACGTATTAATTGACATCAATTTAGTATATTAGACGCAGTAATTCGTAATGAATCATAGCTTGCACTGTGTGGTGTATGTTTAGCCGGCTTTTTGGTTATATTTTGTTGTTTTTGGTTGACATATAAGTTACCCTTGAATTTCAATCAACACTATTTTGTGCCAACGTTAGAAATAAATAGTGTATTTGAGTCCTTGTACGTAATGCTTGCTCCTTTTGCCCGTGTCCTTATGAGCAATACCTAAATGGATATTGAGCAGCAAAGCCCTGAAATAATTTTCTTCATTTCCCCGAAATTTTAAGTAATTGGCTTTTCAAGGCATGGCATTTATATTGTTTTTTAGCTATGGGTATTTGTGAATGTAAACTATCAAAATGTTAACCTGGTCCCAAAACTTCAGTTAATGAAGTAAAATTTTATTAATCATTACAATTAAAGAATATTAACATATCCTGAGGATTCTTTTCATATTATAATCTCAAAACTCCTTTTGTTTTTGTCTATGTACTAACCACTGGCAGTAATTCACAAAAGTTAGGGCCTTGCATTCAAGGCATTATTGATGTAAATGAGAAGAGTAGCCCATTTGCTTTGTGCACAGGGTCACTGGAAAACCGCAGTGCCACACTTGAAATAATACCGCAAACAGTGTCTCTTGCAGTTTGTGGTCCATCTTGGAATTACACCTTAAATGATTACAAAGATCTATTGCACTGTCAATTTCTCTATTGTTACGGACAATAGGCATGATGACTGTATTTTTTTTTTGTTTATTATCGAAAGACCTTACATTTATGTAAACAATCCTCAAAGAATCACTTCATCTGGATCAATACCACCAGAGATATCACAATTTGAAATGCACATTTTTTGGACTTGCCCAAAAACGCTCCATACAAAAGCGACAGTGACGTCACTATCGCTGTCACTTTTGTATGGAGCGTTTTTGGGCAAGTCCAAAAATGTGCATTTCAAATTGTGATATCTCTGGTGGTATTGATCCAGATGAAGTGATTCTTTGAGGATTGTTTACATAAATGTAAGGTCTTTCGATAATAAACAAAAAAAAAATACAGTCATCATGCCTATTGTTATAAGTAACATAACTCATAATCCACTGACTGAAATTCAGAATCTATACTTACCAATATAAATCTACAGACTTTGTTTGAACCCACTTATCTCAGCAACTATTGAAGTCCCCAACTACTGGCCTAAAATAAAAACATATTTTTTGTGTTCAAAAGTCTGTTTATTCAGGAAGGGTATAAGCTATATAACATCAAGCTATGACTTAAAAGAGAATAGAAAATGTTGTGAAAACGTTTTAATTTCGAGCAAGCTTTCCTTGCGTCTCCTTGCGTAAATTGTGAAAGTTACTCAAAAATCATGTGTTCCAAAAATGATCTCTTAACCCCACGCGTCCAAGCCAGCGCAAACCGGGCGTCATGTTGGAAACAATGTGCGCTGTTGTGCAACGTCGCCGTACATGTTGAGCGTCATGTGTTGCGCGTCAATTGTTGCCTGGTTGACAGTGACACACTGTAACAATTTTTATGAAACTAAAGACCATGCAGACAAAGTTTAGTTACTCTAGTTTATCCATTTAATTACAAAATGCATCAGTGCCACCCTGGAGAGCGATTCAGAACTGAGTTATCGTACGATTCGGTAATTTACAATAAATTTTAAATCTGGTTTTTAATGTAGGGGTGTCTATGCTATGCTCTTAATCAATACTAGATGCCATTGGCTTTAACTATACAAAATTCAAGCTCTTTGGCTGAACAAGCGATTTACTAAAATCAAATGAAAGTTACCGAATCATGTTAATTCTGTTGTGAATCGCTACCCTGTTGTGACAGTCAGTCAGAACGAATTTTGATCCAAGTATACGCTCCGACGCTCATCGGACTAAGTCGCGCTCACTCTTCCACTCATCAAGGAGTGGCCCTCATTGTTATTCCATGACAATAGTTTGATGGGTTGTTATGTTTTTTTATTGCAATAAAGTTACAATTTGCTATGCATGACTTGGTATAGCCAATCGATTGTTTATGAAAGAACAGTTGATTCTTTTAAATCATAAAATTATGAACAATAATTTTTCCGATGATCTGCTTCACAAATAATTATTATTTACGTAACATTGTGAAACTCCCTGGTGTTTTTCACCAAAAAATGACACAGTAGACTGGGTCTGTTCAGTGAGAATTCTTATCATTTGGATTATCCAAACTTTTTCCCAAAACTATAACTGTTTCATATGAATAATAATCTATTTTTTGGACTTGCCGGGGACATTGACTGACACTCAATTAGCCGGTAAGGGCAGGCCCTTACCAAAATCAGCATATGAGCCTATCCGTTCCAGGCAGTAGCTGAGTGAGTGGGGTCCATTTAATTTTGGACACTGTGACACTGCTGTCTGGTGGAAATTGTTCTATTGTTTTAACCTAACCATTTTGATTTCTGTGTTTTTAAACTTTTGATCTGTTGCGATGTTCAAAATCAATAAACGTTTTTTCTTTCTTCTTTCTTTCATACCAAATAACTTACCCATACAACTTACGGAGGGCCGACGTGGTTTTAGATAAAAGGCAAAAAAACCGCCCAATAGTGGGCAATGAAGCGCAGTATTTTGCGTATGCAACTTTTGGAATGCCTAAAGCTCATAGCTCCACTCACCACCTAAACTTCAAATTAGAATGGCAAGATGGGTCGTAAAAATCGGGTTGCCGGTATCAGGCATGCTCTTATCGTACTGTGGGACTGCTTAAAATAAATAAATAAATAACCATAATATCCCTGGACATCCCCACACAGGGGATTATTCCACACAGAACCATACATACATACTTATTATATGTAGGAAACACCCACCCCTATACAAACAGATATGTTCATGCACACAAATGTTTATACTGTGCGGGGATTGAACCCGCGACCTTTGGTATAGTAGCGGACTTCTCAACAATTACAGCAAATCGGTCGTCAAACCTGACCACATCTTTTTGTTTTTGTTTCCAGGAGGTGATTCAGATAGAACTGCTGTGTAAGCAGCTGTACGAGTCCCAGGATCCGGTGCTGCGGGAGCAGGCGGAGAAAGCAGCTGTGGCTTTCCAGGTGAGCAGATACAGCTAATAGCCAATGTCTGAAAATGGCGCCTTTTTTTGCGCGGCCAGCAACCAAACCTTGTTTTTGAAATACAAAATAGTGTAATAAAAACTTACTATGGCATGTAGACCTCTAAGCGCAGTCTGAACTGAGTTATGAGCTTTCGAAGTTTGCTGATTTTTATTATTATTTTTATTGTTATTTCTCATTGGTTTGCGTTTGACCCCATTATCGCCTGATGGTAAGCGATTATGAGGTCGGTCGGACACGTATACCCAAATAATTACTATTCTCTCTTGCCTTGAAGACACCAAGGTTGTACACAGTTGCAGGAAAAACGTTCCATTATTGGTATAGATAGATGCAGGAAATTAGGAGTCGAATAAACATTGCTGCTGGCCGCAAGAAGCAAATAAGACGCCACTGCCCCTACCAAATCTGTTATTGTCCTCTGGTATGGTGCTGTGTGAAATAAAATAGTGATCACTGATATATTTTTTTTGCGTTATGAATGAATGAATGAATCTTAATTCGGTGTAAATCGCAGGTTAATAAAAGTGGTACGTTGTTACAGGAGTCCCCCGACACACTGAGCAAATGCCAAGCTCTGCTGGAGCGAGCTGACTCGAGCTACTCACAGCTCCTCGCTGCCACTACACTTGCCAAATTGATAAACAGGTAACTTAATTGTTTAAACAAATAATTTATTGTATTTCTGATGTTTAGGCTATCGTTTGAAAGTAGTAAATGTTTAAAGTATTCGAAAAATGGTATGACTTTGTCATTTTAGTATTGCTAACGTGCCTTCCAAAGCTCGGAGATGCCTGAGAAATGCATCACTTAATTTCGGTCGGGGTGGTAGCCCATCCCATTACCAAATCTGCCATCCGTTTCTTAACAACGGCGGTACCAATCCGCTGTTGCCACTGCGTCCCGGGCACTTGGAGAGAAGCATTTTAGGCGAACCCTAAACCTTAATAAATATCGTGATAAATATCATGATATTTACTGATGTATCTTGGGCCGGATCAGCGCATACCCTACACCACCAATACGGATCGCGTCCGTATCTCGCTGCATATTGTCGCAATAAATATTGACAAGCGACACCACATGCAAGACACGAAAAAGCCTTAAGTACGGTGGACAGCACATCACTACCAATCCCGGCCAGTCCTCCTTGCTATATTGCAAAGAAATGACATTTAGCAAGAGCGATAGAAAAAACGGAAATGAGGTAACCTGATGTGCTGTTGACTGTTCATCAACTACCTACGTTAAACTAATTTGATTGTTAATAAATTGTGTTATTTCGTCAGATCGACAAGCAGTTTGTCGGTGCAACAGCGCCTGGACATCAGGAATTATGTGCTCAACTACCTCGCCACAAGACCGAAGCTTGCCAACTTTGTCGTGCAGGTATTTATAATTTTATTCACAAACCCTACTCGAAGGTTTCAAGGTGGTCACAATCTCTCTGGATTTTTATTCTCCACTGCGCAACAATGAATTGGCAAAATAAAGTGAAAACTTCATTGTTGTTTCTCATTTTGGGGGGATGTGCCGATACTCGCTAGGCTTGGCGAGCGCAGAGACATAAAGATGAAGAAGAAAAAAAAGATGAAGATAAAAAAGAAAGATTTAAAAAAAAAGATCATACTGATCTCAGGGTTTCTGTGGATGCAGGCCGCCCACAACTCTAACCTGTAAACCTGTGTTACAGTAATCAGTGTCTTCTCCCATGTTCAAATCATAACTCCAACCCAAAATTACAGATTAAAAAATAATTCAAGTAGAATCCATGGTCCGTACCCACGTAATGGCGGACTTAATGCCGGTAAGGCATTCTCTACCAGTCAAACATAGTGTACCTAATATATTTGATGTTTCCAGGCTCTGGTGTCCCTATTCGCCCGCATCACCAAGCTGAGCTGGTTCGACATGGTCAAAGAGGAACTGGTTTTCCACAATGTGATGAATGACATCACCAGCTTTTTGCAGGTAACAAATGCTCAGTACCTAATTAGCTAAGGTTAAAACTAAAAGTCAAGTTGGGTAACTTTGAATTTCAGTGTAACATTGAATCCACTCTTTTGGATCAGTTACTTTTGACAAGTACTCCAACTAAAAGATGTTGTTGAGTCTATGATGGGTTGGCTCGAAAACGAGCCAATCCATCATACTTATTTGTTTTCGAGCCATACATACTGGTGTAGGTACTTTTACTGATTTTAAACAGTGCATTCAATGTTACACTGAAATTCATGGTTAGCCAACTTGACCTTATAAAAGTTGAAAATGTGTTGAAATTAAGAATTTTTTTTCGACTGATAACTGTCGAAAAAAAAATCATACTTGCCTTTCGATTTAGCAAGTCTCCTAACCAATCGAATCGCTCCTTTTTAGAAAGCCAAGTCTTTACTACTTCGAATACTTGCGAACGCAAAGGTTGTGGATCTGAGTTCCATCGTGTGCGAAAGAATTAAATTTAAAAATTACTGCATTATTAATGCGAACGAACTATAGTTTCGTCTTTCTCGAAGCAAAAATACAAGTGTATTGAATTTCGAGTGAATTGACGTAAAATAAAAACATCGATCATAGAAACAACCAGCACTAATTTAGTTTCATGTACCCAAGTTGACCCTAACCGGGAGTGACCAGGAGCGACCTCCTTTGTTCACGCCCCTACGTTTTATATCGATAAATCGAATTATTATCGACATTTTTGTAAACATTTGATGTACGTTTTTATCGAAACCGTTAAAGATATGATGGGACCTACTATTTCAGATTCATTCCCTTTCTTTGCCATTTCAGTCTTTAGCGTTATTTTTGAAACACCCCTGTATAATAACCTAAATCTATAACGCAATCGTCCTGTTAATCCATACCGAATTGTTTGTATTATATTTATGTGGGTATATGTAAGTTTATTATTTTGCTTGTAGTGCTGTATGTATGTTTACTTTATAATTGGAATACTAAATTTTGTTTTAATATATTCATATTTTCTTTTTAATAACCGTCTTGCACCACCGCATCTACTTCCCTTTCCAGTTTCTCTACCTGAAGGTTGTCTGGAAGAGATCGCTGTTAGCGATACGACCGCCTGTATTGTACATTCTAAATATCTATAAGCATCGTTATGTAACTTGTTTTCTTTGTGCAATAAAGTATATCTTATCTTATCTCTTTGTGTCCAGGGTCCAGCAGAGATGTGCACAATAGGCGTTCAACTCCTGTCCCAGCTGGTGGTGGAGATGAACCAGGTGACCGAGGCCGACGCCAACAGATCCTTAGCTAAGCACAGGAAGATCGCTTCCTCGTTCAGGTATGTAGGCTATGTTACTGCAATAGAGGCCTTATCTATTAGAGATCAAGGTCCAAATGTGCACAATAGGCGTCCAACTCCAGGTGACCGAGGCCGACGCCAACAGATCCTTAGCTAAGCACAGGAAGATCGCTTCCTCGTTCAGGTATGTAGGCTGTGTTACTGCAATAGAGGCCTTATCTATCAGTGGTCAGGGTCCAAATGTGCACAATAGGCGTCCAACTCCTGTCCCAGCTGGTGGTGGAGGTATGTTACTGCATTGGGGGCCTCCTAGTCTGTCTTGGGGCCTCCTAGTGTGAATTGGTGCCTCTTAGTCTGTATTGGGGCCCTTCTAGTCTGCATTGGGGCCTCCTAGTGTGCATTGGGGACCTCTAGTTTGTATTGGGACTCTTCTAGTTTGCATTGGGGGTTTTCTAGTCTAAATTGGAGGCCTTCTGTCTACATTGGGGGCCACCTAGTCTGCACTGGGGGCCTCCTAGTCTGTTTGTGTTCAGGGTCTAGCAGAAATGTGCACAATAGGCGTCCAACTCCAGGTGACCGAGGCCAACAGATCCTTAGCTAAGCACAGGAAGATCGCTTCCTCGTTCAGGTATGTAGGCTATGTTACTGCAATATAGACCTTATCTACTAGTGGTCAGGGTTCAAATGTGCACAATAATCGTCCAACTCCAGGTGACCGAGGCCGACGCCAACAGATCCTTAGCTAAGCACAGGAAGATCGCTTCCTCGTTCAGGTATGTAGGCTGTGTTACTGCAATAGAGGCCTTATCTATCAGTGGTCAGGGTCCAAATGTGCACAATAGGCGTCCAACTCCTGTCCCAGCTGGTGGTGGAGGTATGTTACTGCATTGGGGGCCTCCTAGTCTGTCTTGGGGCCTCCTAGTGTGAATTGGTGCCTCTTAGTCTGTATTGGGGCCCTTCTAGTCTGCATTGGGGCCTCCTAGTGTGCATTGGGGACCTCTAGTTTGTATTGGGACTCTTCTAGTTTGCATTGGGGGTTTTCTAGTCTAAATTGGAGGCCTTCTGTCTACATTGGGGGCCACCTAGTCTGCACTGGGGGCCTCCTAGTCTGTTTGTGTTCAGGGTCTAGCAGAAATGTGCACAATAGGCGTCCAACTCCAGGTGACCGAGGCCAACAGATCCTTAGCTAAGCACAGGAAGATCGCTTCCTCGTTCAGGTATGTAGGCTATGTTACTGCAATATAGACCTTATCTACTAGTGGTCAGGGTCCAAATGTGCACAATAGGCGTCCAACTCCAGGTGACCGAGGCCGACGCCAACAGATCCTTAGCTAAGCACAGGAAAATCGCTTCCTCGTTCAGGTATGTAGGCTATGTTACTGCAATAGAGACCTTATCTACTAGTGATAGGGTCCAAATGTGCACAATAGGCGTCCAACTCCAGGTGACCGAGGCCGACGCCAACAGATCCTTAGCTAAGCACAGGAAGATCGCTTCCTCGTTCAGGTATGTAGGCTTTGTTACTGCAATAAAGGCCTTATCTATCAGTGATTAGGGTCCAAATGTGAACAAGGGCTCTTTTAAGTTCTTACTTCCCACTTACGGATACTGGGGTATGACAATAATGACTTGCACTTTAACAAGTCGCTGTCCTATTGGCGTTACAGGTCCTTTGGACGTGATTTTGTAGAACCTAGCGCGGTTTCTTCCTCTTTTTGTTTTAATCAATTTTTACTGTGGGCAACCGTCGTCTCTTTTCTTTGCATTTTTCAAGTGTTAGCCGAATATAAAAGAATGCTTTATAGGAGTTTCGAAGCCGATTTTTACTAAAACGAAAACTGCCTTTTCAGGTTAAACCAAAACTTTTCTCTAGTTGGGAATCTACCCTGTGTTGGCTTTGAAAAATCTTGCCATGTTTTATTGTCCCATCTCGTAGTTGCGCTTATAAGGATTAAATTCTGGGAAGTAACATTACGAGTATTTGACAAACTAAAGGAAAGGTCTCATTTACAAGATTTTTATGAATTTTACTCATATTATCCAAACCACCAACCAACTAATAAAATAGTGCGAAAAGACATTTTATTATATTTGATTGATAAATCTATAGTGGTGTTTACATACAATATCATTTTAATAAATAGCTTCACATCATTACATTATTCAAGATTTTATCACATTTAGAGGCTACATTAGTTCAATCACAACACATTTCTTCCCCATAATTCTTATTCTAAAAACCACTTATAATTCACAGGGACTCCCAACTGTTCGAAATGTTCCGTCTCTCTTGCTCCCTACTGGGCGCGGCGAGAGCGAAGCCTTTGGACTTAAACGATGAACGGCAACACACTCTGATCGCGGCGCTACTGCGGCTTGCTCACAACTGCCTCACCTTCGACTTTATTGGCACCACCAGTGATGAAGACTTGTGTACTGTGCAGGTAATATGATCTTTTATCTAAATTAATACTGTATATTGGGCTACTAAGTGTAAAACCCAAAAACTTGACTAATATTCTTTACTAACTAATCAAATCTTGTATTAGAAAACAGAAAAACATATTTAATTATTTTCTGTGAATACAAAGTAAACCCTTGCAACTGTTATGGGCTTAAAATATGGGCAGTTCCTCAGGGTAGTATTCTTGGACACAACCTGTTCTGAAAGATACCAAGATTTCTTTTTCACCTGCGATGTTACGCCAATGAATAAAGTTCTGCGTATACAGAGTGGTTTAGCAAGTGCATGGCAAATTTTTTGGAGTGACTTGGTATCAGGAAGAGAATATATTTCCGAGAAAAACATAGTTTTTTTTGGGTTTTATCATGTCTTAATGTTTAGTTAATTTACTTCATTCATGGAAAAATACGCCAGCCCATGTCACAAGCCAATTGGCTGATCACAGCACACACATATTATTATTATTGTACCCAGTATATTTTTAATCTGTGTATCACAAACAAATGATTTGATTTGACAAGCAGTTGAACAACAAGTGTAGAAGTCATTTTTGTGCCCCAAAATAAGCTGAATTCTCTATCGAGACTTACTTTTTTAAGATATTTAAATTACATTTCATAAAAATCAACCACTACTTTTAAAAAAATACGACGAAGACGTATTTTTAAATTGTTCTCAAGGTCAAGTTGGGAAACTTTGAAATTCAGTGTAACATTGAGTCCGGTTATTTAATTTTTAGCATTAGGGATAATGCATTATCATCTTACTAAATATAGGAAAACCAGAAAAAGGCATTCGGTCTTGGCATCAGGCGGGACTCGAACCCGCCTCTTTCGCAAGCCGGGCGACTGCACTACCAATTGTGCTACCGAGACCATTAACAGACCGGACGAATTTCTCTGGTATATTATACCTGACAGCCAGGTTGGTTTCACCAAGGGATGCCAAGACCGAATGCCTTTTTCTGGTTTTCCTATCTTTAGTAAGACGATAATGCATTATCCCTAATGCTAAAAATTAAATAACCTATCAAAAACGTAGTTTCATTTTAATCGAAAGTCAAATATTTGCAATAATGTTTCTTTCGAGTGTTTAAGGTATATGCCTAAACATTGGTGAAACCAACCTGGCTGTCAGGTATAATATACCAGAGAAATTCGTCCGGTCTGTTAATGGTCTCGGTAGCATAATTGGTAGTGCAGTCGCCCGGCTTGCGAAAGATGCGGGTTCGAGTCCCGCCTGATGCCAAGACCGAATGCCTTTTTCTGGTTTTCCTATCTTTAGTAAGATGATAATGCATTATCCCTAATGCTAAAAATTAAATAACCTATCAAAAACGTAGTTTCATCTTAATCGAAAGTCAAATATTTGCAATAATGTTTCTTTCGAGTGTTTAAGGTATATGCCTAAACATTGGTGAAACCAACCTGGTTGTCAGGTATAATATACCAGAGAAATTCGTCCGGTCTGTTAATGGTCTCGGTAGCATAATTGGTAGTGCAGTCGCCCGGCTTGCGAAAGATGCGGGTTCGAGTCTCGCCTGATGCCAAGACCGAATGCCTTTTTCTGGTTTTCCTATCTTTAACATTGAGTCCGCTCTTTTAGATCAGTTACTGTTGACTAGTACTCCAACTAAAAGATGTTGTTGATTCTATGAGGGGTTTGGATCAAAAACAAACCATAAACAAAAGTATGTGCAGGACGGCCTACATAACGTTTAGTAGTACATAATGGTGTACATAATTAATTAGAATTGTATAAAGTAAATAGAAAATTGTGTAAGTCTAGCGTCTATCAAATAGCGTTGTTTTATATAGCTGCTCTGCTCTAACAATTAGTACTCTTCTAACAGTTAGCACTCTTCTAACAGTTAGAACTCTTCTAACAGTGTAAATGTGTAAAGTTTAATGTCTTAGTAATTGTTGTTAGTCTTCAAATGTAATGTAGCTTAAGTCTGGCTTATTCCTGTTTATTGTAAGTTTGTTGTGTATTTATTAAACTATTGAATTGGTGTAGTTTTAATACCCTAATTAGGTAGGAGACTAATTAGGAAGACTAATAAGAGGTTTGATCAGGTAGGATACTGATTAGGAAATCTAATAAGAAACTAATTAGGTAGGAAACTAATTAGGTAAGAAATAATACTGGAAATGTACAGGAATAATGTTAGCTTAAGTTTTAACAATAAAGGAAAAACAAATCCTCTAGACTTAAGTTTGCCTAGGTAGAGATAGGAATAGAATGCTGTCTCGCTCGTAACTAGTGCTCGTCCATTCGCACACATACGCCGTCCCGCTCACGCAGAGATGCTGCTGCGCGGCGTTCTCCCGCGCTGCGGTTGGCCGGGCGGCGTAAATGGTACTGCGGATGAGCGTTACTACTTGCGAGCGAGAGAATGCAATATAATTGGGCCAAAGCACCCCGAAATTGTGACAGTCCTGAAGCAACCGTGAAGACAAGGCGAATCCCTGCCCGACCGAGAATCGAGAAACCGCGCTCTTAAGTAGGCTGTATTAGGTGTCAGCTAGATAGCGATTTTCTTAGTATACACAGCTTCGAACCGACCTGAAGAGCGACTGCGTCCCGAGAATTTGAGAGCGTTAACACCCAGTGACCGGCAATCACGAACAAGAGTTATATGAGTCTAGAGGAGGCGTGTATTTTTAAATACAACCACTCTTTTACTATTTCATATCCCCCACTCTCACAACCGACAGACCAAGTACGCTTGGCCTGTACGTACCCACCGCATATCCGTGACGGCTAAAGTTACCGAAGAATCGGGCGGTGCGCGTACAAGTATGTAGGTACTTTTAGGCCCGGCGCCCATTATCGGCATCGGCACGGCTGAGGATTTTAGGTGGCAAATAGTAATATACTCTAACATAATGGCAATAAAGTAGAAAATGCCGAAACAGCAGCCTCAAGCATACCGAAGCGGTATTTTTGTTATTACGACCACACATCACGGAAATTTCTACTTTATTGCCATAATGTTAAAGTATATTGCTATTTGCCATCTTAAAATCCTGAGGCGTGCCGATGCCGATAGTGGGCGCCGGGCCTTATTGTTCTTAAACAGTGCATTCAAGTTACACAACATAGTTCTGGATAAGGCAAAACATAGCGGCCACGTTTCAACCCCTGACCACGTACTGTAACCTGTGTTTGACAAATAAATGATTTGATTGATTGACACTGAAATACAAAGTTCCCTAACTTGACTTCATAGACTTTATTTTAAAATTTAGCAAGAACTTGTAAAGTCACCTTGTAGATAATCAACCAATTTCCTCCCCAGATCCCAACATCATGGCGTCCAACATTCCTAGAGTCCAGCACACTAGACCTCTTCTTCGAGTTATACCACGCTCTAGGCGGAGGTCTAGCTTCACTGGCGCTGGCGTGCCTCGCGCAGCTGGCCTCAGTGCGGAGGTCGCTGTTCAGCAACAATGAGAGGGCCAAGTTCCTCAACAGACTGGCTGCGGGGGTGCTGCGGATACTGGAGAACACGCAGGTGAGGGCTGCTAATGGTACAGTCGACGGCACATCAAGCTACCGGAATGATATTTCTCTCTCGCTCTTTCAAAATTACAAAAATGTACAGTTAACGGAAACTTAAGTTACCAGTTGGGTAGGCTGTCATGCCGTTGACTGTACAGTCGGCAGACTTAATGCCTAAAGGCGTTCTCTACCAATAAATGCATCTATAGTGTCGACAGTTGCGATAGTCACCTGTACAGTCAACAGCATGTCAGACTACCCATTTCTAGTCAGTGCCACTTGCTTTATTACAAAAAATGACATTTCGTAAGATAATGATAAAAAACAGAAAATGGGTAGCATGATGTGCCGTTGACTGTACATTTTTTGTCATTTTAAAGAGCGAGAGAGAACATGATGAGTGAGAGAGCACATGATGAGTAAGAGAGCATCATTGTTAAACTATCTATAGTTCGTATTTCTAGCATCAGTAATATAGTACCAATAGTATGAAGAGGCAGCGTCCAGTTAGCTAGACCCCTTGTTTGTACTATAGCACGCTCAAGGCGGAGGTCTAGCTTCAATGGCGCTGTTGTATCTAAACCATTGGGAGCGTCCAGTTTAGCTAGACCCCTCGTTAGTACTATAGCACGCTCTAGGCGGAGGTCTAGCTTCAATGGCGCTGTTGTATCAAGACCGTTGGGAGCGTCCAATTTAGCTAGACCCCTCGTTAGTACTATAGCACGCTCTGGGCGGAGGTCTAGCTCCACTGGCGCTGTTGTATCAAGTCCAGCGTCCAGTTTAGCTAGACCTCCCGTCTCACTATAGCACGCTCTAGGTGAAGGTCTAGCTTCAATGGCGCTGTTGTATCAAGACCGTTGGGAGCGTCCAGTTTAGCTAGACCTCCCGTCTCACTATAGCACGCTCTAGGTGAAGGTCTAGCTTCAATGGCGCTGTTGTATCAAGACCGTTGGGAGCGTCCAATTTAGCTAGACCCCTCGTTAGTACTATATCCCGCTCTAGGCGGAGGTCTAGCTTCACTGGCGCTGGCGTGCCTCGCGCAGCTCGCCTCAGTGCGGAGGTCGCTGTTCAGCAACAATGAGAGGGCCAAGTTCCTCAACAGACTGGCTGCGGGGGTGCTGCGGATACTGGAGAACACGCAGGTGAGCTGCTGATGGTACAGGCGACGGCGCGTCATGCTAGCGAAATGACATTTTGCTCTCGCTCTTTCGATAATACAAAAAATGTACAGTCAACGGCACATCATGCTACCGAAATGTCATTTCTCTCTCGCTCTTTTAATAAAACAAACATGTACAGTCAACGGCACATTATGCTACCGATTGGGTAGGCTGTCATGCTATTGACTGTGCAGATGGCAGACTTAATGCCTAGAGGCGTTCTCTATCAATAAATGTTACCTGTACAGTCAACAGCATGACAGGCTACCTAAATGGGTATCCTGATGTGACGTTGACTGTACATTCTTTTGTTATTTCGAAAGAACGTGAAAATTGTCATTTTGTAAGATAATGATAAAAAAACAGAAAATGGGTAGCATGATGTGGCGTTGACTGTACACTTTTTTTAATTTTGAAAGAGCGAGAGAGAAGAAAATGAGTGAGAGAGCATCATTGTCGAAACTATCTGTAGGTAATTTTTCTAGCATCAGCAATATAGCTAGTACCTATATAGTATGAAGTGGCATCATCCAGTTTAGCTAGACCTCTTGTTAGTATTATAGCACGCTCTGGGCAGAGGTCTAGCTTCAATGGCGCGGTTGTATCAAGCAAGACCGTTGGCATCGTCCAGTTTAGCTAGACCCCTCGTCCTCACTGTACCACGCTTTAGGCGGAGGTCTAGCTTCACTGGCGCTGGCGTGCCTCGCGCAGCTGGCCTCAGTGCGGAGGTCGCTGTTCAGCAACAATGAGAGGGCCAAGTTCCTCAACAGACTGGCTGCGGGGGTGCTGCGGATACTGGAGAACACGCAGGTGGGGACATGCTAATAGTACAGGCGACGGCACATTATGCTACCGAAATGACATTTCTCTCTCGCTCTTTCAAAATTACAAAAATGTACAGTCAACGGCACATCAAGCTACCGATTGGGTAGGCTGTCATGCCGTTGACTGTACAGTCGGCAGACTTAATGCCTAGAGGTGTTCTATACCAATAAATGCATCTATAATGTCGACAGTTGCGAAAGTTACCTGTACAGTCAACAGCATGACGGGCTACCCATTTCTAGTCAGTCCACTTCCTTTATTATTGCATAAAATGACATTTCTTAAAATAATGATGAAAAACAGAAATGGGTAGCCGGATGTGCAGTTGACTGTACATTTTTTTTTGTAATTTTGTAAGAGCGAGAGAGAAGAGTATGAGTGAAAGTGCCTCAATGTCGAAACCATCAATAGTTCATTTCATATAGTTAGTATCAATACCAGGAAAGCATCAATAGTATGAAGTAAGACCGTTGGGAGCGTCCAGTTTAGCTAGACCCCTCGTCCCCACTATATCCCGCTCTGGGCGGAGGTCTAGCTTCAATGGCGCTGTTGTATCTAAACCATTGGGAGCGTCCAGTTTAGCTAGACCCCTCGTTAGTACTATATCCCGCTCTGGGCGGAGGTCTAGCTTCACTGGCGCTGGCGTGCCTCGCGCAGCTCGCCTCAGTGCGGAGGTCGCTGTTCAGCAACAATGAGAGGGCCAAGTTCCTCAACAGACTGGCTGCGGGGGTGCTGCGGATACTGGAGAACACGCAGGTGAGGGCTGCGTACAGTCAACGGCACATCAAGCTACTCTTTTTTTGTCCTTCTGTTACTAAATGTCATTTCTTTCTCGCTCTTTCAATACTACAAAAATGTACAGTTAACGGTAAATTAGGCTACCGATTGGGTAGGCTGTCATGCCATTGACTGCACAGATAGCAGACTTCATGCCTAAAGGCGTTCTCTACCAATAAATGCATCTATACTGTCGACAGTTGCGAAAGGTACCTGTACAGTCAACAGCATGTCAGACTACCCATTTCTAGTCAGTGCCACTTGCTTTATTACAAAAAATGACATTTCGTAAGATAATAATGAAAAACAGATGTGGGTAGCATGATGTGCTGTTGACTGTACATTTTTTTGTGATTTTGAAAGAGCGAGAGAGCTAAGAATGAGTGAGAGAGCATCATTGTCAAACTATCTAGTTAATATTTCTAGAATGAGCAATATAGCTAGCATCGTCCAGTTTAGCTAGACCCCTCGTCCCCACTACAGCGGGCTCTGGGCGGAGGTCTAGCTCCACTGGCGCTGTTGTATCTAAACCATTGGGAGCGTCCAGTTTAGCTAGACCCCTCGTTCTCACTATAGCACGCTCTGGGCGGAGGTCTAGCTCCACTGGCGCTGTTGTATCTAAACCATTGGGAGCGTCCAGTTTAGCTAGACCCCTCGTTCTCACTATAGCACGCTCTAGGCGGAGGTCTAGCTTCACTGGCGCTGTTGTATCTAAACCATTGGGAGCGTCCAGTTTAGCTAGACCCCTCGTTAGTACTATATCCCGCTCTGGGCGGAGGTCTAGCTTCACTGGCGCTGGCGTGCCTCGCGCAGCTCGCCTCAGTGCGGAGGTCGCTGTTCAGCAACAATGAGAGGGCCAAGTTCCTCAACAGACTGGCTGCGGGGGTGCTGCGGATACTGGAGAACACGCAGGTGAGTACAGGCGACGGTGCGTCATGCTAGCGAAATGACATTTCTCTCTCGCTCTTTCAATTAGTATCAATACCAGGAAAGCATCAATAGTATGAAGTAAGACCGTTGGGAGCGTCCAGTTTAGCTAGACCCCTCGTTCTCACTACAGCACGCCTTAGGCGGAGGTCTAGCTTCAATGGTTCAGCAACAATGAGAGGGCGCTGTTCCTCAACAGACTGGCTGCGGGGGTGCTGCGGATACTGGAGAACACGCAGGTAAGGGCCGGGAGGGGGGACATGCTAATGGTACAGGCGAAGGCACGTCAAGCTACCGACATGACATCGCTCGCTCTTTCAATGTTACAAAAATGTACAGTTAACGCAAATGAGGCTGCCGATTGGGTAGGCTGTCATGCCATTGACTGTACAGATGGCAGACTTAATGCTTAGAGGTTTTCTCTACCAATAAATTGCTAGGTTCAATGTAGCTAAACTATCGATATTTGCGATAGTTACCTGTACAGTCAACGGCATGACAGGCTACCTAAATGATGTGCCGTTGACTGTACATTTTATTTGTAATTTTGAAAGAGCGAGAGAAAATAATGTGTGAAAGAGTAATGAGGCTCTTTCCATAAGATTATTCCTTTATTTTACTATTGACACAAATAGGGGTGTTATAAAATCGTCGTGAAAATCTTGTGGAATACCATCTTCAATCAAACCAATATTAATTAAGATCTATTTGTCCCAGGGCCTGTCAGACACTGCAAACTACCACGAGTTCTGCCGTCTCCTCGCCCGCCTGAAGTCCAACTACCAGTTGGGCGAGCTGGTCATGGTCGACAACTACCCGCGCCTCATCGAGCTGATCGCCAAGTTCACTGTGCAGAGCTTGCAGGTTTGTGCACTTTACATAACTAGTCCCAGGGTCTATCAAACTACAACGAATTCTGCCGTCTCAAGTCCAACTACCAGTTGGGCGAGCTGGTCATGGTCGACAACTACCCGCGCCTCATCGAGCTGATCGCCAAGTTCACTGTGCAGAGCTTGCAGGTTTGTTCACTTTACATAACTAGTCCCAGGGTCTATCAAACTACAACGAATTCTGCCGTCTCAAGTCCAACTACCAGTTGGGCGAGCTGGTCATGGTCGACAACTACCCGCGCCTCATCGAGCTGATCGCCAAGTTCACTGTGCAGAGCTTGCAGGTTTGTTTACTTTGTTACGTATACAGATCACCCAAATATGTCCCATGTACTATTATGATGGTTTGTTGAATAAGTCCTTGTAGCCTTTCTTGAAAATATGAAATACACACATCAAAACTGTCTAGGGATATTATAGGGATATCATTTTTCAAATATTTCATAAAGTTAAGTTTGTTTACAAGTTGAGCATTATCTTAGAATAACGCGAGGACAGAGGCAATAACAAAAAAAACGTTTGATTTTGCTAAAATTTTAACACCATTTAAAAGAAAAATCTGTCTTTTAACGTCCTTACGATTGTACAATAATGCTACTACAATGAATTTCTTTATACAATCTGAAAGGGCAGATATAGCAGTTTCTGTGTTCTAAAAATTTCTACGTTGGTATCAATATTTTAATTTTTACAGCCTCCCTGATTGTACCCGCACCGCCCGATTCTTCGGTAACTTTAGCCGTCACGGATATGCGGTGGGTACGTAACAGGCCAAGCGTACTTGGTCTGTCGGTTGTGAGAGTGGGGGATATGAAATAATGAAAGAGTGGTTGTATTTAAAAATACACGCCTCCTCTAGACTCATATACTCTTGTTCGTGATTGCCGGTCACTGGGTGTTTACGTTCTCAAATTCTCGGGACGCAGTCGCTCTTCAGGTCGGTTCGAAGCTATGTATACTAAGAAAATCGCTATCTAGCTGACACCTAATGCAGCCTACTTAAGAGCGCGGTTTCTCGGTTCTCGGTCGGGCAGGGATTCGCCTTGTCTTCACGGTTGCTTCAGGACTGTCACACTTTGGGTAAACATTGGCCCAATTATATTGCATTCCCTCGCTCGCAACTGGTGACACTAATCCGCAGTGCTTTTTCGCCGTCCGGCCAATCGCAGCGCGGGAGAGCCGCGCAGCAGCATCTCTGAGTGAGCGGGACGGCGCATGTGTGCGAATGAGTGAGCACTAGTTGCGAGCGAGACAGCATTCTATTCCTATCTCTTACCTACCTAGGCAATCTCGAGTCCAGAGGATTTGTATTTCCTTTATTGTTAAAAACTTATGCTACATTCCTATTTCGTTACATTTTCTATTATTATTTCTTACTTAATTAGTTTCCTACCTAATTAGATTCTTATTGCATTTCCTAAACAGTTTCCTACCTGATTTAGGTCTCTTATTTGCCTTCCTAATTAGTTTCCTACCTAATTAGGGTATTAAAACTACACCAATTCAATCGTTTTAATAAATACACAACAACTTACAAAATAGGAACAAGCTACATTACATTTGAAGACTAACAACAATTACTAAGACATTAAACTTTACATTTTCACACTGTTAGAAGAGTACTAACTGTTAGAGCAGAGCAGCTATATAAACACTATTTGATTAGATGCTAAACTTACACAATTTACTTTATACAAAACTAGTTATTCTAATACACATTACTTATTTACTAACATTATGTACTAGGCCGTCCTGCACATCTCTCCCGCCGTGCGCCGTCCTTGGTCGACGCACTCCTTGTTAGCAGGCGGCTGGCTCCGTAGGCAGGATCACGAGCTTCTTGGTTGGTCTCCGCAGTGTGCCGCCCTTGGTGCGCACGTCGACAGCTCGGATGACGCCGTCGGGCCCGGGGAAGACTGCTGTGATGAGTCCTCGCGGCCAAGTGTTGCGAGGCAGTGTCCCGTCAGCTATGAGCACGACGTCGCCGATCTTGACTGCTGGCCCTCTTCCTTGGGGCTCCCGCCGGTGTTGAAGCTCCGGCAGGTACTCTCTCAGCCACCTGGCCCAGAATAGGTCGGCCAGGCGCTGAGAGGCGCGCCAGTGTGTGCGCCCGATGAGGTCCCCGTCGTTGAAGGTGCCGGGCGTCGTCGTGCCGGCCGTCCCGCCGAGCAGGAAGTGGTTTGGAGTGATGGCCTCAGGGTCATCAGGCTGCACGGAGACGTGGGTGAGAGGCCGGCTGTTGACTGTGTATTCAGCCTCGGCCAGGAGAGTAGCGAGGACCTCTTCGCTGGGGTGTCGTTCGCGCAGAGCCGTCGTCAGCGCCACCTTGACACTTCGCACCAGGCGCTCCCAGGCCCCGCCCATGAAAGGGGCACCGGGAGGGATGAACCTCCAATTGATGATCCTCTTGCTCGCCTCCTCTTCTGTGGCTTGATCGATGGCACGTCGGAGCTCTTTGTCGGCACCCTGTAGGTTGGTGCCGTTGTCCGACCATATCTCAGTGGGACACCCTCGTCTCGCTATCATGCGCCGCAGCGCCATGACGGCAGAGTCAGTGCTGAGAGTCGCTGCGACTTCCAGGTGGACTGCCCGTGTAGTTAGGCATGTGAAGAGCGCGACGTACCGCTTCTGCGTCGCTCGGCCCACGGTGACAGTGAGGGGGCCGAAGTAGTCGACGCCGGTGTAGGTGAAGGGTCGATGATGATGCGCCAGCCTACAGGGCGGATGGTTGCCCGTAGGCGGCACCGGCGGCGCGCTTCTTCTTATGCGGCACGGCAGGCAGCTATGTATTATAGCCCGCGCCATTGGTCGGAGTCGCAGGATCCAGTAGCGCTGTCTGCACTCGTTGATGGTGGCCTCCACGCCGGCGTGATGTAGCCGACGGTGGACCCACTCCATGTACAACCGTGTGATGCGGTGGTTCCCGTCAATCACAGGCGGCCGCTTTAAATCCTCTAACACACCGATCGCGGCATCGATGCGTGTTTTCAAACAGATGATTCCATTTATCATCTCGGTGGCCAACGTGTGTAGGCGGCTGCTGTTCGGCACTCTTAAGCCGTTATTCAGCAGCTTCAATTCTTCGGAGAAGCTATCTTCTTGGACGGCTTTCACTAGCAATGCTTCAGCTTTACGAAGCGTGTCGGCGTCTAGCGTAATGTAGCGACGATCTTCATTCACAATTTTCTTATTTAAAACTTTGGGCCCCACCTTCTTTGTATTCTTTCGCCACGTCGGATCTTTCTCTGCATTTTTCTTGTTTCTTCTATAATGGACTGTATTCTTCACTTTTCGGCAGAGATCGATGAATTGTAAGACTCTCGCTGTTGTTCTTACTAACCTTTCATATCGCGAAAATCTTTCATTGTTAGGCAGGGCTTCTTTTACACTGTTTCTTGGGCTTCGATTTTTCGTAGTCAGTACCTTCTCTTCTCCTGTCGGCTGCACTGGGGTTACCTTCTCTATGGGCCAGGTGGACGGGTGTTCGTGTAAGAAGTCTGGGCCTCGAAACCATCGATGTTGGACATTCAGGTCGGATGGAACGTCTCTGGTGGCGTCATCAGCCACATTCAGTTTGGTGGGCACCCACCGCCACTCTTTCACCACACTGTTTTCTTCGATCGCGGCTATTCGATGCGCGACGTACGGACGGTATGAGCGCGCACCATTTCTGATCCAGGCGAGCACTGTCTTACTGTCGGTCCAGTAGATTCTTTCGTCTGGTTTCAAGTCGTGTTCCTCGATTACAGCTGCCGCCATTCTGCATCCCATCACCGCAGCCTGTAGTTCTAGCCGCGGTATTGACGTCACTTTAAGCGGTGCCACTCTCGCTTTGGCGAGGACGAGTGAGACAAGAGGCTCGCCCTGCGCTGTCTCGACGCGCCAGTAGATAGCGGCGGCATAAGCAACTTCGCTCGCATCTGTAAACACATGTAGCTCACGTCACGACGCACTAGTGTAGCTCGGCAGACATCTGGGAATGGCGACATCCTTGAGTGCTTTTAGGTGGCCCATCCACTCGCGCCATTGTTCTGCGAGATCGTTGTCCATCTTCTGGTCCCATCCTGATCCCCGGCGCCATGTTTCTTGGAGAATCTGTTTCGCTCGCGTCGTCACTGGGGACGCAAAGCCAAGGGGGTCAAACAGCGTCATGACCACTTTCAATATTACCCGTTTGGTGGGCTCACTGGTGTCTATTATCTCCGGTGGTAGCCGCGCCAAGTCTAAGTTGAAGGCGAGAATGTCGGCCCGGGGTTCCCATATGAGCCCCAGAACGCGCTCCATCTTCGTGCCGTCGTGCAGGTCGATGGAGGGCGCCTTATCGTGCCTTTCTCCGAGGCCTTCCAGTACGTCCACAGAGTTGGACGCCCACTGTCGCAGCTCGTTGTGTGCCATTTGTTGAATTTTCCTAACTTCGCGCGCCGTCTCTAATGCTTCCTCTTCAGTCGGAAAGCTCTGCAGATAATCGTCGACGTAATGATGTCTGACGATCGCGGTTACCGCTGCTGGATTCGTGTCTTTGTGCTTCATTGCGTTCGCGTTCTTCACGAAGATAGCTGTGGTCGGGGATGACGTAGCACCAAAGATAAGAGAAGTCATTCGGTACTCCTTCGGCTTAGTGTCACCCCGCTGATCTCCTCTCCACAGGTATCTCAACGCGTCTCTGTCTTCCGGTCTGATCTTGACCTGCATGAACATCTCAGCAATGTCCGCGGTAACTGCGACTGGGTGTTGTCGGAACCTCATCAGGACTCCAGGCAAGGATTGCAGCAGATCAGGTCCGGTAAGCAAGTGGTCGTTCAGTGACACTCCTTTAGTCTTGGCAGCAGCATCATGCACAACTCTTACCTTGCCAGGCTTCATAGGGTTAAGCACAGGAAAGTGAGGCAGGTACCAAGTCTTCTTCTTATCACTGATAGGCGGCGCGCGTTCAGCGTAGCCCTTCACTACGAGCGCGTTCATCTGTTCTTCATATTTCAGTTTGAGCTGCGGATTCTTATCTATCTTGTTTTCTGTATTGAGCAGTCTTTGGCGAGCGTTGTCGTAGTTGTTAGGCAACACGACGTCTTCATTTTTCCATAGAAGTGCTGTTTCGTAGCGCCCGTTGTCCATTTGCTTCGTATTTTCTTCAAGCATGCGTAAAGCACGCTGTTCGGGGTCGCTCGAAGGCAGCTTCGGAGTAATAGTCAGGCTTTCAAGTGCGAAATGATGTTTAAGCTGCTCGTCCATACTGGCGTCAACGTCTATCAGGTGGTTGACGTAATGCACGCGTTGTCCAAGTGAGCGCGTGTGCGCGCCGTGCAGCACCCATCCCAGCGGTGTAAGAGAGGCGACAGGTTGATCGCGTCGGCCCCTCCTGAATTCTGTGGCTATCAGCAAGTGCCAGTTGTCTTGGCCGATGAGAATCCTTGGTGTCGCATCAGCTGTTGTAAGCAGCTGATGGGCGATGTCCTCTACGTGTCGGCAGCCGGCTACATCTTGGTTTGTTACCTTCTGTGCTGATAGTTTCAAGCCGCTGAAAGTGTGCGCCTGTATCTTGCATTTTCCAGTCGAGCCTTGGAGTGTGAGCGCAACCCGCCTCGATTGTGCTGCATCCACTTCGGTGTTGGCGATGGCCTCGATTCGGAGAGGGTCGACCGGTCCTCTGGCGCCAGTTTGTCTCGCCAGGTCGGCGTCTATGAGCGTGACCGTCGAGCCGTCGTCCAAGAGCGCGTACGTGTCTACGTCGCCTTTGGGCCCGGAGACGCGGACCGGAACTATCTTCAGATAGGCCTGCGTCTGTTTTGGCGTCCATGTAGAGGCGACGACTTTATCACTTGCTGCGATCTTGGCTTCACCATCTCTTTTCTTGTAATTGTGGAGCAGGGCGTGATGTGAGCGGCCGCACCCATCTATAGCGCAAGGTTTTGCGTTGCAGCTGTGACCTCTTATTCTTCTACGCAAGCACTTGAAACATATTGATTTATTCTTAGCTAAATCCCACCTGCTATTTAGATCCGCTTCCAGGAATTCTCTGCAGCTCCATGCGTGGTGACCGCTTTTCTTACAAATTGGGCACTCTCTATTATCACGCGCGTCCTCCAATGCGGTAAATGTCTTCGCCCTTCGTTGAGGTTGCGCGTGGCCCGTTTCTGCTATCACTTCCGGTTGAGCGTAGGGCCCGCAGCGGTCGGCTTCGCGAACTAAGAAGCGCGACAATTTCAATAAGTCGGCCTCTTCTTTATTCTGTTCAGCCGCAAAGTCGAACCATCGATATCGCATCGCCGGCGTAAGTTTCTCGATAGTGTTCTTCGTAACCTCCGGATTGTATAAGTAATACACTTTTTCTAATGCCTTAAGTGTCGAGACTACGTTGGCTACCTTAGTGGCGAAGATGCAGAGGTCCCTTGGTGAATCAGATGGGCGTGGCAGGGCCCGCAGACGCTCAAGTTCTGCGAGGGCGATAGCGTCTGGGCGGCCGAATCGAGACTCCAACATCTTCATCACTTCCTCTGGCTTGGCGTTGAAAATCAGTAGATTCTCGACAACTTCTTTGGCTCTTCCTCGGAGGCTGCGGCGTAACCGGGCGATATTTTCTAAGTCCGTATTTAAACCCGCTGTTTCATTGTAGGCTGCTCGGAAAGATAGCCACTCTTGATAAGACCCGTTATATACAGGCAGCTCTGTTAAGTGGCGCTGTGGCGCCATCTGTGCTCCTGACCGGGCGGCGAGCGCGATCGCAGACGCTAACTCCGCCAAGTGTATGGTTTGCGGATGCTGCGTCGCGTTATCTCCCGCCGGTGAAGAGTCTTCTTTCGCAGGCGCTCGCAGCGGCAGCAGTTGCGGCGGCGGCGCGTGCACTTTGTTATGCAACTCTTTGTGTTGCTCTTCAATGTTCGCCCCCAATCGTGGGCGGGCGGCGTCGTCAATTTTGGGCGGCGCCGCTGTTCTGTCTTCGACAGTCTTCCTTTGCAACTGCAACTCCTTATGTTGCTCGTCAATATTCGCCCCCAATCGTGGGCGGGCGGCGTCGTCATTCTATTTTCTTGAACGTTTTGTGTTGGCGGTAACGTTACTTCGGCGTTAACCGCAACACTTTCGTTCAGCCATTCCGTGACTCGTCGCGCCGACTCATGCTTCGAGATCACGGTATCTTCATGCGTGCTTTCCGCGTCGTCGTATTCTTCTTCAATAGCGGCGACGCGGGCGGCAGCCAATTGTATTTGGAGGCGCAATAAATCTTCTTTCGCCGCAGCGAGTCGCGCAGACCGTCTCGACTTTATGGACGGTCGTGCGGACCGAGGAGGCGCCCCTCTCTCGGATTCTTGGCGGGGCTTAGGCCCCGCAACATCACGATGCAGTCCTGATGCATTTGTCGTGGAGGTACTTTCATCGTCCCATGTTTTCGTCATCGTTTCTTCGCTCGTTCTGGTGGGACTTTTTCTGCGTGTTACGTTTCCGGGCGGACGCGGCGACGGCCCTCGGGATGACGCTACTATTGTGCGGACATCGTCAGAGGTGACGGCGACGGCGGCGGCGGCGGGCCTGCTGGCTACGGGCTCAGCGGCGGCGGTAACGGCGGCGGCGGTAACGGCGGCGACGACGGGCGGCATTACGGGGGGGGGTACGGCGGCTAACTGATCGCCAGCGGCGAGCGCTCCCTCGGGCAGCTCCACCGCTGGTGGCGTATCGATACGCCCAGCCGACACTGCTCGAACTGAGCGGCGTCCCGACGTCGAACGCGTGACCGGCATTTTCCCCCAAGTTCTCACAACCTAAAACCACTATTCGGCTCGTTAGGACCAAAATGTACCCGCACCGCCCGATTCTTCGGTAACTTTAGCCGTCACGGATATGCGGTGGGTACGTAACAGGCCAAGCGTACTTGGTCTGTCGGTTGTGAGAGTGGGGGATATGAAATAATGAAAGAGTGGTTGTATTTAAAAATACACGCCTCCTCTAGACTCATATACTCTTGTTCGTGATTGCCGGTCACTGGGTGTTTACGTTCTCAAATTCTCGGGACGCAGTCGCTCTTCAGGTCGGTTCGAAGCTATGTATACTAAGAAAATCGCTATCTAGCTGACACCTAATGCAGCCTACTTAAGAGCGCGGTTTCTCGGTTCTCGGTCGGGCAGGGATTCGCCTTGTCTTCACGGTTGCTTCAGGACTGTCACACTTTGGGTAAACATTGGCCCAATTATATTGCATTCCCTCGCTCGCAACTGGTGACACTAATCCGCAGTGCTTTTTCGCCGTCCGGCCAATCGCAGCGCGGGAGAGCCGCGCAGCAGCATCTCTGAGTGAGCGGGACGGCGCATGTGTGCGAATGAGTGAGCACTAGTTGCGAGCGAGACAGCATTCTATTCCTATCTCTTACCTACCTAGGCAATCTCGAGTCCAGAGGATTTGTATTTCCTTTATTGTTAAAAACTTATGCTACATTCCTATTTCGTTACATTTTCTATTATTATTTCTTACTTAATTAGTTTCCTACCTAATTAGATTCTTATTGCATTTCCTAAACAGTTTCCTACCTGATTTAGGTCTCTTATTTGCCTTCCTAATTAGTTTCCTACCTAATTAGGGTATTAAAACTACACCAATTCAATCGTTTTAATAAATACACAACAACTTACAAAATAGGAACAAGCTACATTACATTTGAAGACTAACAACAATTACTAAGACATTAAACTTTACATTTTCACACTGTTAGAAGAGTACTAACTGTTAGAGCAGAGCAGCTATATAAACACTATTTGATTAGATGCTAAACTTACACAATTTACTTTATACAAAACTAGTTATTCTAATACACATTACTTATTTACTAACATTATGTACTAGGCCGTCCTGCACACTGATAGCTATACTTTGTATGAAAATGCTTGAGATATCCCTAGACACTTTTGAGCAGTGTACTACCTTGTGCCCGCGAATTCACTTTATGTTAGGTATGAAACACAAAAAAAACATACTTAATACACTATTATTTACAAACTAGCGTCCGACCGCGACTTCGTCCGCGTGGACTTGAGTTGAAAAACAAAAAGTAATATTTCTTTAAAAATTGTAGCCTATGTGTGATTCAGATGTATAACATACATTATTGAAAAGTTACATTAAAATCCATTCAGTAGTTTTTACGTGAAAGAGCAACACGGCACATCCACACATACAAACTGTTTTATAATATTAGTAGGATAATTCTTAAACCTTGCAATGTAAAAAAAAACCGCACCGATAGATGCATGCATAACTTGAGAAAAAACGCGTAATTTAGGCGGGAGGAAAAGTCACTGGGTAAGGGGCAAATGAAGATGAACATAATAATATGAACTAAGTAGAAAGAGAAAGCGAGAGGACACGATATCAAAACTGTCGTCTACGAACTCAACGACCAAGAAGATATCAACACGTGCCGGAAAATGTATTCGGCACGCTTTGTCCAATATTACTTGAGCTCTTAGAGACATCAAATTGGAATTAAAAATAATTACCAATGGAAAGTAATTAAAGTTAGGTATTTATCTTACTTCAGAATTTTGCGTACTAAATAAACAAGCCATGGTTATAACTTTGGTCTTGTTTCAGATGTACCCACCAACCAGACCATGGGTCAATGCTTCGGCCAAAATGTACTCTGTTATAAGCAAATTGTAATGCCTATTTAACATATTTTATGGAATAGAATAGAATCTTGTTTAGCTTTAAATACATTACATTACATTGCATACATCATCATATTGTTATTTTTAGATTATTCTATCATGTTGTGCTGAAAAATAAACTTGTTTAACTCTCTTTTGTTTTTAGTTTTATCACTTCTTTTCCCTCTATCTCTTTAGAATCTCCGTCTCTAAATTTAAATCTTGATCATATTTTTCGGACTTTTGACGTATGATCAAAGTTGGCGTAGGACCAACAAGTCCAATAACATTGAAAATAAATACAACACACGTAAAAGTTAAATGATTGAGTTAAATCTGTTCATAAATTAAGATTTAACGGTTTTTATTTGACCCTACGGTACCTGCGAAGTTTAGGCAATAGTAAAGTTTTTAGAAGGTTATATTTTTTTGAAAATATAATCGTCACTGCATTCGACGCCAGTATTATATGCTTAAGAGGTCTTTACAGGATCCTTAAACCAGGCATTAATTTATAGACATATTTGGCTCTATACAAACTCTTTTAGGCACACTGCTTATTGAAATGTTTTTCTTAACACCAAGAGGGTAAGTGGCGCCCTCATTGAATAAAAAAACATATCTCAGATCAGAATAGAAACAAAATATAGAATCCTGTATTTGTCTTGTTTGCACAAGAGAATAAAGAGTTTTTACTTCATAATGTTTCGAATTCGATATCAAACGATCTGTAGTTATTGAGTTTTACAGAACGCTAGAATGGAATCTCACTTCAAATTCGCTCGTGTGACGTTCTTAGCACTTGCGGGCTGACTAAAATACAACTTTTCTAATGTAAACAATTCATTTTCAGATGTGGCAATTCGCCCCGAATTCGGTCCACTACCTCCTATCCCTCTGGCAGAGGATGGTGGCTTCGGTTCCTTACGTGAAGGCTACAGAACCCCATCTATTGGAGACATACGCGCCAGGAGTCACAGCTGCCTATATTGGCTCGCGATTGGACTCTGTGCCTTGTGTAGTCAGGTGAGTGAGCGCAAGGGCGGATCCAGCTTCGGCGCCAGGAGGGGGTCACATGGTCAAGTCAAGAAGTATTGATCAAAATGAAATGATGGCAAAAAAATAGAAAGCGCGAGCGAAACGAGCGCGTTTTTTTTTTTGGTCAAAATGAGTTAGATTAATTAGAAATTTTAAAAAGAGCATTTTTTGAAAGATGGATAAAGGCGACCTAGAAAACAAGTCTTTTTCACTTTGCCTACTATTCGTACTAGCTTGAATTATACCAAACTGCTATGCTATAAGCTGTTTTAGTGGTTTTTCAGCAAGGAGGTGATTGTCATTAGGGTTTTTCACATTTGTCTGTCTCAGTGATCCACAGTTGAGATAAGAAATTGCGCGAACGTCTCCGATAGTGAAAACCAACACATTGTATTAGACAAGCGCGAGCGAAGCGAGCGCGTTTTTTTTTAAAGTAGAGAAAGCTCTAAAAACTCTATAAAATTTGAGTCACTATCATATCAACAGCTTAGTTTTTTACCTTAACAGATAGTTAGGGGTCCGCTACCTGAATCAGGATGTTTTGGCAAAATAAAAATAGGTAGGCAAATTGTAAAACTTTTTTGCGAGCCCCTTAGAACCTTAGAACACTTGAAAAACATAACACTCCATGGGTTATTTTTATTCTAGCATTAGGGATAATGCATTACCTACATTATCATCTTACCAACCCAGAAAAAGCACTCGATCTTGGGCTCTTGGGACTGACTTGGGACCAAATGTTTTTTTCAGGGTTTCCTGTCTTTAACATACAATAACTTGTAGATATTATCATCGGCTCATTGCAAAAACGAATTAAAGAGCAGGAAAGTGATTCCGATAGTAGCGGCGCTAGGCCACATGTAGACGTGGGCCACATAAAGTTCGCGAGGCCTCTTTTATTTCGTAGAAAAAATATATAGCAATAGCGCTTTGTCAAAATATGAACTGAACGCGAGCGAAGCGAGCGAGTTTTTTCCTCTTTTTTTTGCTATTGTAAATCGACTAGATTATCAAGTAGTGTTAGAGACTTCAAAAAAAGAGCAATCAAATCTAGGAAATTAGTTTTTTTGCGTTTCTTACATTCTGCTTATTTGGTAGAAAACTAATTCTCAATAACAGATAGCCTTTCTGGGAGTTGGACAAGCCCGTTATGGGCTATACGTTATCCACGTTGGTCTGTCTCTCAATGATCTTCAGTTAGAGAAGAAAATGCGCATACGGCCTCAATAAAATAAATCCTTTCCACAAAATGTTACACGAGTAGTATAGCGCGAGCGCAGCGAGCGCGGTTTTTCCCAAAAACATTGCATTAGAATTATTGTAGTTTATTTAATTTTTGTATAGCTAGGGGCCGCTCAGGAGCGCTTGCACCAGCTCAGGGGGGGGTCATGACCCCCATGACCCCCCCCTGGATCCGCCGATGAGTGAGCGAGATAGACCACTATTTCTTCTCATATCCTTGTACTTTTAATTTTGTTTTGCCAAACCATGCCATGTGGCAGGCCATTTAATAAACGCATTTAACTATTCAATCAAAATCTGAAAAGATGTAGGGTCAATATCAAAATAGGTCCACGAAAACAAGAGAGTCGTGTTATTCAAATACCAATGTAACTTAGATTACATTGGTCCAGCTATGACGTAACACAGTGCTGAAAATATATTTATAAGTACTTATGCAATAACAATATTTTTGAGTTACTTGGAACAAAATCTGGCTAAGGTATTATGAAACCGGGCTGAAGTAAGGCAGCGATAGGTAAGCGACAGTTTGTGTGTGACAATATACCGCCAGTTTTTTTTGTGCACGACTTTTTGGTATAGGTGGGAGCAATGAACTTCATTGCAGATTTATTTGGCACGGACTACACTAGTTTTAACTTATTTTTTTCTATAAGATAAGATATACTTCATTGCACAAAGAAAACAATTACATAAAAAAGTTTACAGAGTAATGCTATATTTACAATATAGGCGGCCTTATCGCTAAAAGCGATCTCTTCCAGACAACCTTCCGGTAGAGAATAAGGAAAGAAAAGTAGATGTGGTAGTGCAAGATGGTTATTGAGAGATAATCATTTCTATAATAAGTTACTACTAATAAGTTCTGCTGCCAAGGCAGAGTTTTCGTTTGTTAACTATATATTTTCAATTCTCCAGAGACGGCCTCGAAGACCCTTTAGACGAGACCGGCACAGTCCAGCAACAGCTGGAGCAGTTATCCGTAATCGGTCGCTGTGAATACGGCAAGACTTGTCAATTGTTGGTGGCGCACTTCGACCGCGCCGCCGCCGCCTACAGCGTCGAGACCCGGCCGCATCAGCTGCGAGTGCTGCAGGGTGAGTGTAACAGTGTAACAGCCGAGTGTTACATTAGACACTTACTGTGCGTTCCGAATGAGTCAAAATCGATTACAGCGCGCTCACAGAGCGTCCCGAATTGAGATATCGCGCCAACGGGCCATCTAACGTCAGACAGCTTTACGTCATGGGTGACGTCACTAACGGCGCCATTGCGCTCACAACGATAATGCTCCAGAGCGATATCACCGTGGGCCTTATGTCAGATTCATAGATGAAACGTCAAACAGACATTTTCGCGTAAAAATATTGTTAGCAGTTGTCTGTGTCGAGACCCGGCCGCATCAGCTGCGAGTGCTGCAGGGTTAGTGTAAACACAGTATGAACAGTAGGTTATCTAAGGCCGCCCGCCGAGTTATTAGCCTAGCGTGCACACAGACACGCGGCACAGCCCGTCCGTACTGCCACCACCCTATTCCACCGTATTTTATGATAGCGTGTGCGTGAAATCGAGTGCGAGAATCGTACCGACACGGCGCGTGACGCCCACGCACACATTCAAACCGAGAGCGGCACGTCTGTATGTAGATATTTTACTGTTCTCTGTGTACTGTGGTGTAACTGCCGAGTGTTACACTAGACACTAGTGCTAGAGGACACTCTAGTTAGCAGTTGTCTGTGTCGAGACCCGGCCGCATCAGCTGCGAGTGTTGCAGGGTACGTGATTTTACCACTTATAGGGCTCTGTCCATATGTTGGACACCAAATTTTCAACTCTATTCCATTGGAATAAGGTCCAAAATCAATGCAAAATTACAAGACTTGTCAATTGTTGGTGGCGCACTTCGACCGCGCCGCCGCCGCCTACAGCGTCGAGACCCGGCCGCATCAGCTGCGAGTGCTTCAAGGTGAGTGATACTTATAACAATAGTAATAAAGTTCATTTTGCAAAAAAAGAAATGGTACATAAAAAAGGTACAGCAACTTCTGCACAAGCCTGAATCACAGAAGCCAATGAGTGATTTACAGAAAACATTCATTGCAGTTTTAAACAGGCATCGGTTCACATACAGTTTGACATTAAAAATAATCTAAGTATAATAACAAAGTTAAATAGTGTGTGTGTGTGTGTGTGTGTGATAAAGGGGTAGCATGTCATTTCGAGAATAGAAGGATTTCTTCCGTTTCAGAGTAAGTAAGGTCCAGTAACCAAGTTTTGACTGTGTGTTTAGCTTTAACAGTTAAATCTGCCGAGTGTTACACTAGACACTGGTACTAGAGGACACTTTAGTTAGCAGTTGTCTGTGTCGAGACCCGGCCGCATCAGCTGCGAGTGTTGCAGGGTGAGTGTAACAGTGTAACAGCCGAGTGTTACACTAGACACTTAGTTAGCAGTTGTCTGTGTCGAGACCCGGCCGCATCAGCTGCGAGTGCTGCAGGGTGAGTGTAACAGTGTAACAGCCGAGTGTTACACTAGACACTTAGTTAGCAGTTGTCTGTGTCGAGACCCGGCCGCATCAGCTGCGAGTGCTGCAGGGTGAGTGTTGCCACCCTTAATAGGGTAAAAGATATCTGTCCATATGTTGGACACCATATTTTCAACCCTATTCCATGGGAATAAGGTCCAAAACCAATAAAAAATTACAACAATAAAATTACAAAATTTAAACAAAATTACAAAAGACGTAGATAGGTTACTTATGCTCATAAAGCGGCTCTCGAAATCAGAACTTCGAACACCTGAACAAAGCATTGACAGTTTGAGACGACACTGCGTACCATGTATCTGTCTCTTTTACGCTCTAGTAAATAATCGTACATACATCGTACGTATAAATCTTGTACACACGGTCAAATAATAGGTACGTACGCCAGGGGACAATTATCAACTTCACGTCAGTACTGAACTTCAAACTTCAAACTTCAAAACTTTATTGCTCACTAAGTGGATACATGGTGATGTCTACAATATAAGCACTTATAACTTAGTGACCCTTTGCGGGTACTGCAATAGTCTCTAGGACAATTTACTTAACAACTAGATATTTCAAAAATACAATTTGCTTAAGAGCTAAGTATTGCGGTACTTAATATACTATATACTATCTACTAAAACAACATGTTTACAGAAATGGAGTTTTTTAACAATATAACAGACTTTTCTAAACACACAATGAATCTTAAAATACTGAACTAACGTATCTACTTTAAATATCATTATACGTATTTCAGCTGTCTGAAATACTAGTTTGTGAGTGAGACTACTAATACTAGTGATTATTTACTATACTTTACAGGGTAAATATATTATGTATTTAATGATCACAAGGAGTTTAGCGTTCACTTCCACAGCATTGATTTTGTTTTCTAGCATTCAATATTAGTCAAAAGTAAAAATAGCTTTATTTACATAGACCTGTTACAAGTGCTTTTAAATCGTCAACAAAACAAAAATACACTTAATAATACTTTACTTTAATAATATAATAAATAAGTACACAGTATACAAACATAATGTGACTCGACCACCGGTGTCGGAAAGTTTTTTCTGTACTGAGAAGAACCGGCAAGAAACTCATCAGTTACTCTGTTCAATGATCAGTTAGTAATAAATAAATAAATTACAATTTTGAAATATAAGTAAACATCCAAAATACAAGTCAGAGAAAATAGTTAGTGCACATAATGATGTTAAATTATTAAAAGCAATTAACTATATAAATTTAATGTAATTAAGCACATTTGCCCATGCTTTATTTTACTCTACCCGTAGTTTGCCTGACAGATATCGCTATTAGCGATAAGGCCGCCTAAATTGTTTATTGGTTCCAATGAATTACTAAAATGTCTTTTTTAATGTTTCTAACCAGTTCCAACCCTTCCACAGGCCAACTGACCTGGCTAGTGTACATAATCGGCGCTGCGATCGGCGGCCGCGCCTCCGTCAACACTTGCGACGAGAACGACGCCATGGATGGAGAGCTGGTCTGCCGCGTACTGCAGCTGATGGACCTGACCGACTCCAGGCTCACTGCGGTCAGTGAAATAATAAAATAACTTTATTACTCAATATTTGGCATTTACAAATTTTGAGACACCACAGAGAGTAATGCAATACTCGTGTTGGGGTAGACTCGCCAGTCCACTATGTGTCTTACATTCGTATGTTGATTTGTCATAGATATTTAGTGACTTGTTGACTGTATTATATAGTGTTGAAGAAGGTATAGGATATTGGCGCTGAGCAAAGACTGTACGAGCACCGGGACAAGGGGCTACGTTATAATATCGTCTCTTATTAGACATCGTTGGACAATACGGAAGATTTTTATGCAAGTCGAGAAGGATAAGCAAGTCAGTGGTTCTGACCCTTGCCCAGGGGCTCTAACCCTTCCACAGGCCGACTGACGTAGTTAGAGAACGACCCATGGACGGGGAGCTGATGGACCTGACCGACTCCAGGCTCACTGCGGTCAGTAACCCTTCCTGAGGGGCTCTAACCCTCGCCGAGGGGCTCTAACCCTCCCTGAGGGGCTCTAACCCTCGCCGAGGGGCTCTAACCCTTCCACAGGCCGACTGACGTGTTAGATAACGACGCCATGGATGGAGAGCTGGTCTGCCGCGTGCTGCAGCTGATGGACCTGACCGACTCCAGGCTCACTGCGGTCAGTAACCCTTCCTGAGGGGCTCTAACCTTCGCCGAGGGGCTCTAACCCTTCCACAGGCCGCGCCTCCGTCAACACTTGCGACGAGAACGACGCCATGGATGGAGAGCTGGTCTGCCGTGTGCTGCAGCTGATGGACCTGACCGACTCCAGGCTTACTGCGGTCAGTTTGTCATTTGAGAGCGTCGTGGCCCAGTGGCTAAACACTCTGGCTCGGAACCCGATGGTTCCGAGATCAAATATGGCCAGAACACACATACTTATTTATTTATTTATTTATTCTTTATTGCACAATGAAAACAAATATAATTGGCTGACTTAATGCCTAAATGCACTACATAACACTTAATAAGGCACTAAATACTTTGTGTTCATTGTACAATATGCGGCTCTCCAGAAACACCGATATAAACCCAAGCAACCCGAATAACGGCGGTAGGCTCGCCCCTTACCACGTTGGGTTCAAATCCCCTCGGCGAAATGTGGGCTTCTGAATGTTTCGTTCACCATGACGGCAACAATCAGTGTGCCTCTGACTAACCCATTAAGCTCTAACCCTTGCCGAGGTACATCGACCTCCAGCGGGTACACGTCGAGGATCAATCGCCACTTATTCAGTGCACCAACTGCTGGGGATTCGGGCACACCAAGCGCTGGTGCGAGAAAACCGCACCTACCTGCTCGCATTGCGGGGAGGCCCACCTCACAAAGGACTGCGACTCCACCACCAACCAGCCCAAATGCATAAATTGCAAATCGATAGGCACAGACGATAAACACAGACCCACGGCCCAAGCTTGCCCCATCCGTATAAAGTGGGAAAAAATAGCGAGGAGCAGAGTCGCATATTGCTAACGCCAGTGTCCCACTAAAAATCACCCAAATCAACCTGGCCAGATCCCGGATTGCAACGGATGAACTGCTCCTCGCTGCCTCTGAGGGCAAAACTCAAATTGCGCTCGTCCAGGAACCGTACGTTGGCTCCTTGGGCGAACTGCGGATGCCTGGACGAGTACGCATTATCCAAAAAAGAGTCGGTGAAGACCCTGTAAAGGCGGCCATTATTGTATTTGACCCCAGACTTACTATCAACGAGCTGCCAGACGACTGCTCCAACTGTGTCTCCGCGGGCCTACTAAAAACTAACGGCGGCGATACGCTACTTCTATCTGTATATTTAGAGCCACAGTTGGAGACGTCGGAAGCAAATGCTCGTCTCGAAACGGTCGGTAGGACCATACAGCGTGCGAGCGTGGGCGGGAGGTGTCTCTTAGGATCTGACGTGAATGGGTGGTCGATGTGGTGGGGTAGCCCCAAAACCAATGAGCGGGGCGAGATGGTCAGTGACTTTCTCGCCCAACATCAGCTTTCGCTCCTCAACGAGGGCAACACCCCAACATTCGAGACAGTCAGAGGCCTCAGAGACATCTCCAGCCACACCGACATCACTGCGTGCGGCGACGGAACCCTCGGCTTGGTCGAAGGGTGGAGGGTCAACCGGGGGCTCATACCTGCCTCAGATCACAACGCAATTGAATTTGTGTTGGGATCTGAAGGCGGGGGCGAGGTCCCGGTTGTCACCACCACCAGGCGATACAAGTCCGAGAGCGCGGATTGGCTTGCGTTCCGAGCCAAGGACGCGGACTCGGACACCTGCAACGCCGTGATACCGCCCAAAAGAGGAGGTGCGAAACCCAAGTTGAGCTGGTGGACCGACTCTCTCTCCCAACTCAAACACGAAGTAACCAGACTGAGAAGAAAAATAAAAACTGCCAATATCCATCGAAAACCCCAGACAATCGAGGACTACAAAAACAAATTGGAACAGTACAAACAAGAAATTCACAAGACCAAACTCGAAAGCTGGAAGCAGTTCTGCTCCAAGCAGGATAGAGAGAGTGTCTGGGACACCGTGTACCGAGTCATCCGGTCCATCAGCACAAATAAAGGTGACGTGCTTCTGACCGACTCCACCGGATCCGCACTAACGGCGCGACAATCTGCCGAACTCCTCGCTGAGACCTTTTACCCGACCGATGGCCGCTCTGATGAAACACCAGAACACCAGGCCATCAGAGAGGCCACCGGAGGAGCCCAGCTGTCGGCGAGTGAGCCGCCCTTCACCGGGGACGAACTTGGGAATATAGCTCGCTATATGAACCCCAAGAAAGCCCCCGGGGGGGACGGCTTGACCGCTGACATCTGCACCCACGCGATAGGGGCCAATCCACAATTGTTTACCGCTATCGCGAACACTTGTCTGACACGGGGTTACTTCCCCGAGTTATGGAAGGAGGCCGTAATCAAGATTATCCCCAAGCCCGGCAAGGAGTCCTACGATAAACCCAAAAGTTATCGACCTATAGGGCTATTGCCGGTCTTGGGGAAAATACTAGAAAAGGCGCTCATCAGCAGACTGCTTACTTTCTTAGGCAAAAACAACTGCCTCAGTGAGCGTCAATACGGCTTCCTCCCTCAAAAAAGCACTGAAGATGCCCTCCACGCCGCCCTCACCAAAATCCAGAACGGCCTAAACGCCAAAAAGATCGTGGCACTTGTCTCCCTCGACATTGAGGGGGCTTTTGACAATGCATGGTGGCCCGCCATAAAACACCAACTCACGTTGAATGGCTGCCCACAAAATCTGTATGATCTTGTGTGCAGCTACTTCGACAATAGGCGGGTCACCGTGAACTACGCGGGCGAGTCTATTACGAGGAAGACGGAGAAGGGCTGTGTGCAGGGATCCACAGGAGGACCTGTACTCTGGAATGTCCTGCTCAACTCCTTGCTGTTGGAGGCGGAGTCGAGGGGGTATTTCCTGCAGGCGTTCGCTGACGATATAATAATTATATCTGAGGCGAACGACGCGGACACCCTCGAATCCGAAACCAACAGCATACTGGAGTTTGTACACCTGTGGGGAGAGCGCAACAAGCTCAGATTTGCGCCACACAAAACGCAGGCCCTGGTGATTACGCGCAAGCTAAAGTACAGGGAGCCTGTGTTCAGCATGCAGGGCGTTCCCATACCCGGTCAGGAAAACATCAAATTGCTGGGGCTCCACATAGACCGCAAACTGACGTGGAGAACCCACGTGAGCGTCACCTGTGCCAAAATTGCAGAGCTCTTTAAATCCATGAGCAGAACGGTACGCGCCACGTGGGGACTCAGCCCACAAGTTCTCCGGCATCTTTATATAGCGGTAGTGGAGCCCATAGCTCTTTATGGAGCGGGAGTCTGGGGTTCGGCAGCCGATAAGGTTTACGTCCGGAAACGCCTCTGCGCTCTACAGCGAATGTTCGCAATCCGGGCGTCCAGGGCGCACCGCACAACCTCATACCACGCGAGCATTCTGCTGGCTAAGATGCTGCCCCTTGACCTGCGTGTCAAGGAGGCGCATCTCCTCTATCTAGCCAAGGCGCGTGGTGAGTTTGCGGAGCTCCCTGACCGTCCGATGGAGCGCAGAGCGCACTGGACAAACCTAGCACACCCAACCCAGAGGCCCTGCATCCAATTTAAAGTGGCACAGCCTGACCTGGGAAATGTACCTCCGAAGTTGCCTCTTATTTTCACCGACGGAAGCAAGTTTAATGGTAAGGTAGGCGCGGCCTACACCGTTTGGGAGGATAATCGGGAGACCAAGGGAGGTAAGCTCAAACTTGCTGACTACTGCACCGTTTTTCAGGCAGAATTGATTGCCATATACCAGGCTCTCAAATTCGCCGAAAAGAAGCGGTGCAGCTTCAGCGTCTTGAGCGACTCCCGATCGTCTCTCGATCTCATCTCAAACCCCGCCACCACACACCCTATTGCCATCAACGTTCGTGCACTGGTCGGTGAAATCAACTCCCGAGGTGAAGAGATACATTTCTTCTGGGTCAAGGCTCACGTTGGGGTGGCCGGCAACGAGAGAGCAGACGAGCTCGCAAAAGCCGCCACCACCAAGAAAACCCAGCCAGACTACGACGCCGTTCCCGTCTCACACCTGAAGTATAGGCTCCGGCAACAAACTCTCAACGCCTGGCAAGAGCGATATACAACGGGAACGTCGGCTGCACTAACCAAAAAATTCTTCCCAGATGTGAGGAGAGCCTACCGCCTACTGGACCAGTGGGTCCCGAACACCACTAGGACCCAGATCTGGACCGGACACGGAGGCTTCTCCTCATATCTGGAGAGATTTAAACTAAAGGACACAGCGCATTGCGAGTGTGACCCAGCCGAGGAGGAGACTGTTGAACACATACTCAACAGCTGCCCGATATTCGCTGCCCAGCGGCAACAACTGGAAGCGAGGATGGGGGTGGCTGTCGAGAGTTCCGCTTACAGTCTCCTTCTCGAAACCCAGGCCAGACACTTTATGGCCTATGCCGAGGCCATATGTACAAAAATAATTGACAAAAATAAATAAATAATATGGAATAATAAAAGATAAATAAGAAACACCACACTGCAAATATTCTTAAATAAACTTAAAGTCAACAAATATAAATGGTTAAAACACAATAACTAGTAATAATACAAATAATAATAAGAAATTATATAATTAAAATAACAAATAGCCACACACTATACAATTACAACTAAACAAACATAAAATAATATAACAAAAGAATAATAGTACGAATAATAATATGAATAATATAGAAAATTAAGAATACAAATAAATTATATTACAATTACAACAGAATAATAATATAAAAGGATATAATATATAATCGAACCGAAATAAAATGAAAAATTTACACTCCATACATAAAAATATCTTAAAAATAACCCATCAACAAGATTAGGAGCGGAGCCAAAAACTCCGATTAGAACATTAATAAATTCCTCATTAATTATTAGTAACAATTGTACAACAATAAACAATATGAAAATTAAAATAATAAGTCTCCCTGAAAGATTAATATCAGGGTTGAAGATGATTCTTTATTTCTAAAAAAAAAAAAAAAAAAAAAAAAACCCTTGCCGAGGGGCTCTAACCCTTCCACAGGCCGACTGACGTGGTTAGAGAACGACCCATGGACGGGGAGCTGATGGACCTGACCGACTCCAGGCTCACTGCGGTCAGTAACCCTTCCTGAGGGGCTCTAACCCTCGCCGAGGGGCTCTAACCCTTTTTTTATGAGGGGAATCCGTTTACGGACATCCCGCCCCCGGGGGCAGGAAAACCCAGTAAACCCCTCTCTAACCTTCGCTCGCCATGTGACGGGCCGTGTGTCGCGCGGAGCGCATTCTGCCAACGGACCCGTCTTTAGCGTTCGCTCACATGTGAGCCCATCGCGGAGTTGGGGGGGTCCTTGTCCAAGAGGACCCTCCCCCGACGCAGGAAACCAAGTGCAATGCAGGTAGCGAACGCCCCTTAATCCGTTACCCGCTAGTCCCCACTAGGGCGGCTGTGGTGGCTGCAGCTGTTATTTATTTAAGGCATACCAACAGTACATATACATAGCAATTTAAAAAATATTATTAGGTTTTAGTCTAGTATATGTACCAATGACAGGTATACACATCAGCTGTTGCCACTGCCTCCTTCGCCGCCCTGTTTTCCTTCGCCTCCTCGTGTCAGCGAGTGGATCGGCCTCTAACCAGCGCTGGCAGCGTCAGGTAAGCACCTATCACCGCGACGAGTGCTGTACACTGGGATGCCCAAGCTGGGCAGTACACCAGCGTGTGCAGTGCGATGTCTTTGTCGCAGGTGCAGTGGTGACATGCAGGAGTTGGCTACCGCTGGCCCACCCTCCACAAGTACCGACCAAAGCAGCCGTGGCCTGTTATTACTTGGGTAATGTGGAAGGTGACCGAGCCATGCTGGCGACCAATCCACTCCTCTAACACTGGGCGAATTGCCTCTACAGCCTGATGTCCGGCTGTGGGTTATTGGAGTGCTCTACCCCACTCCTCGACTGCGGCAAGCCGCGCGTCGTCCCGCCACCGCTCTACCTCCTCTAGCACGGGCCTTCTGCCCTCGGCTCTTGCGTCCAGCCGTTTCCAGTAGACCACCGTGAGGACCTCGGCCTCGAATTCCCACGTGGGGGTGCCTGCTAACGCGCACGCGGCCTCAAAACCGATGGTGCGGTATCCGCGAATTGCCCTGACCGCTATAACGCGCTGCGGAGCTCGCAGCGAGCAGTCAGGGCGTCCACCCACACTGGCGCGCCGTACAAGGCCATTGAGCGGACCACACCCATAAATAGTCGACGACACGCGGATTTTGGCCCGCCCACGTTAGGAAGGAGTCGTCCCAAAGATAGTGCCGTCCCCACCAATTTCTGGGTCAGCCGCAGGAAGTGAGCGCGTAAGGTCCACCTCCCGTCAAGAATGAGGCCCAGGTACCTCATAGTAGGCTTTACTTCGACCTGCTGCCCTCCGACGATAATAACACTTCCAGGAGGAGGCCGGTTTCGGGGTCCGTGGAAGCACAGGGCTTCGGTTTTTCGGAGCGCCACTTTCAGCCCCAGTCGCTCTATCCGACTTATCACCTGCCCTGTGCCCACTGCAGCCAACCGGGCGGCGTCGCCAAATCGTTCTCCGCGGGCGGTGACCAACGTGTCGTCTGCGTAGCAGACCACTTTCAACCCACGGAGAAGGGCTCCACGCAGCACCCAATTGTAACCTATGTTCCAGAGGAACGGACCGAGGACCGACCCCTGTGGAACCGCGCTGCATCCGCCGCCTACGGATGACTCCGGAGCGATCCGCGTAGATCACATACCGATCCCGGAAGTTCTAATGCACTGGAAGGGAATGCTGTTGAATGCGTTGGCAATGTCAAGCGACACCGCCAACAACACTCCCCTCTGCACTGTCTCCGCCTGCTAGTGGCTCTAACCCTTGCCGAGGGGCTCTTACCCTTCCACAGGCCAACACTACAAACCAACACTCACAATCAAGTATGAATGACTATGGGTCTGGAACGTAATAGGTCTATTGGACTTAGTTTTGTAGGACTACGTGCGATACTCAGGCGACGTCCTCCACTTTTTTTGTTTTAATCACAGATACGTAAACACTTTTATATTTTATCTACTATCAAAATAAACAATATTTCTGGTTTCTGGTCCCGCCTAATGCCAAGTAGACCGAATGTCTTTTTCTGGTTTTCTGATCTTTAGTAAAGATACTGCATGGAACTAAAAAATAATAATAATGTTAATGTTTGTTCAGCAGGGTGGTTGCGAAGGTCTAGAGCTAGCAATGATGTCGTTCTTCGAGCACTTCCGCAAGATCTACGTCGGCGAGCAAGTGCAGAAGAACAGCAAGGTCTACCGGCGGCTGAGTGAAGTGCTTGGACTTAGTGATGAGAGCCAGCTGCTCAGTGTGTTAATGAGGAAAATGTAAGTATATTAGTTATCTAGGGCAGTTGTGGAGGTCTAGAGCTAGCAATGATGTCGTTCTTCGAGCAAGTGCAGAAGAACAGCAAGGCTCAGTGATGAGAGCCAGCTGCTCAGTGTGTTAATGAGGAAAATGTAAGTATATTAGTTATCTAGGGCAGTTGTGAAGGTCTAGAGCTAGCAGTGATGTCGTTCTTAGCTAAGGCAGTTGTGAAGGTTAGAGCTAGAAATGATGTTCTTCGAGCAAGTGCAGAAGAACAGCAAGGTCTACCGTGGGCTCAGTGATGAGAGCCAGCTGCTTAGTGTGTTAATGAGGAAAATGTAAGTATATTAGTTATCTTTGTGAAGGTCTAGAGCTAGCAATGATGTCGTTCTTAGAGCAAGTGCAGAAGAACAGCAAGGTCTACCGGCGGCTCAGCGAGGTCCTCGGGCTCAGCGATGAGAGCCAGCTGCTTAGTGTGCTTATGAGGAAAATGTGCGTTAGAAATCCTACTGATATTATAAATACGAAAGTTTGTATGTATGTTGCTCTTTCACGTAAAAACTACTGGATGGATTTTTATGAAACTTGATAATAATATAGCTTATGCATCAGAGTAGAACATAGACCACAATTTATAAAGATGTATCACTTTTTTTTAACCTAAGGCCACGCGGACGAAGTCGCTTGTGGCCCCTAGTTTATCTATGATTTACTGCTGAGTACTGTGAAAACAGTGAATTGTACTTTCGTACAAAACCCAGTAATATTTGGAAAGAAACATATTTGATATCTTTCTTCCATTTGATAAACACTGTTTCTCCTATTCGAAACGGAATCAAATCAAACCTAACTTTATTTTATACGTTACAGAATCACAAACCTAAAATACTGGGGCGGCAGTGAACAGATGATAGCGAAGACCCTAGGTCTACTCAGCGACCTCAGCGGCGGCTACTCCTGCGTCAGGAAACTGGTCAAACTGGACGAGACGCAGCTGATGCTGACGCACCACACGGTAAGTGTGGGCCTCTGAGTGCTCCGGACACATTACAGAACTACTCCTGCGTCAGGAAACTGGTCAAACTGGACGAGACGCAGCTGATGCTGACGCACCACACGGTAAGTGTGGGCCTCTGAGTGCTCCGGACACATTACAGAACTACTCCTGCGTCAGGAAACTGGTCAAACTGGACGAGACGCAGCTGATGCTGACGCACCACACGGTAAGTGTGGGCCTCTGAGTGCTCCGGACACATTACAGAACTACTCCTGCGTCAGGAAACTGGTCAAACTGGACGAGACGCAGCTGATGCTGACGCACCACACGGTAAGTGTGGGCCTCTGAGTGCTCCGGACACATTACAGAACTACTCCTGCGTCAGGAAACTGGTCAAACTGGACGAGACGCAGCTGATGCTGACGCACCACACGGTAAGTGTGGGCCTCTGAGTGCTCCGGACACATTACAGAACTACTCCTGCGTCAGGAAACTGGTCAAACTGGACGAGACGCAGCTGATGCTGACGCACCACACGGTAAGTGTGGGCCTCTGAGTGCTCCGGACACATTACAGAACTACTCCTGCGTCAGGAAACTGGTCAAACTGGACGAGACGCAGCTGATGCTGACGCACCACACGGTAAGTGTGGGCCTCTGAGTGCTCCGGACACATTACAGAACTACTCCTGCGTCAGGAAACTGGTCAAACTGGACGAGACGCAGCTGATGCTGACGCACCACACGGTAAGTGTGGGCCTCTGAGTGCTCCGGACACATTACAGAACTACTCCTGCGTCAGGAAACTGGTCAAACTGGACGAGACGCAGCTGATGCTGACGCACCACACGGTAAGTGTGGGCCTCTGAGTGCTCCGGACACATTACAGAACTACTCCTGCGTCAGGAAACTGGTCAAACTGGACGAGACGCAGCTGATGCTGACGCACCACACGGTAAGTGTGGGCCTCTGAGTGCTCCGGACACATTACAGAACTACTCCTGCGTCAGGAAACTGGTCAAACTGGACGAGACGCAGCTGATGCTGACGCACCACACGGTAAGTGTGGGCCTCTGAGTGCTCCGGACACATTACAGAACTACTCCTGCGTCAGGAAACTGGTCAAACTGGACGAGACGCAGCTGATGCTGACGCACCACACGGTAAGTGTGGGCCTCTGAGTGCTCCGGACACATTACAGAACTACTCCTGCGTCAGGAAACTGGTCAAACTGGACGAGACGCAGCTGATGCTGACGCACCACACGGTAAGTGTGGGCCTCTGAGTGCTCCGGACACATTACAGAACTACTCCTGCGTCAGGAAACTGGTCAAACTGGACGAGACGCAGCTGATGCTGACGCACCACACGGTAAGTGTGGGCCTCTGAGTGCTCCGCACACATTACAGAACTACTCCTGCGTCAGGAAACTGGTCAAACTGGACGAGACGCAGCTGATGCTGACGCACCACACGGTAAGTGTGGGCCTCTGAGTGCTCCGGACACATTACAGAACTACTCCTGCGTCAGGAAACTGGTCAAACTGGACGAGACGCAGCTGATGCTGACGCACCACACGGTAAGTGTGGGCCTCTGAGTGCTCCGGACACATTACAGAACTACTCCTGCGTCAGGAAACTGGTCAAACTGGACGAGACGCAGCTGATGCTGACGCACCACACGGTAAGTGTGGGCTTCTGACTGCTCCGGACACATTACAGAACACAGCGGCGGCTACTCCTGCGTCAGGAAACTGGTCAAACTGGACGAGACGCAGCTGATGCTGACGCACCACACGGTAAGTGTGGGCTTCTGACTGCTCCGGACACATTACAGAACACAGCGGCGGCTACTCCTGCGTCAGGAAACTGGTCAAACTGGACGAGACGCAGCTGATGCTGACGCACCACACGGTAAGTGTGGGCTTCTGACTGCTCCGGACACATTAAACAACACAGCGGCGGCTACTCCTGCGTCAGGAAACTGGTCAAACTGGACGAGACGCAGCTGATGCTGACGCACCACACGGTACGGCAAATTTTAGTGTGGACTTCTGAATGGTCCATTCTTCAATCACGGTGCTATTTAGTGGGTTTGTAAATAGTTCATGGGTCAATCACGAGGCTACCAAATGTTCCGTTCATCAATTTCAGGCTTCTGAATGGTCCATTCATTCAGATATTATTATCTATGCACCTTCTAAATCAATTTAGGCTGTTCCGTCTGCTGTGGGTCTACCATGACTGAGCGTAAATGATTAGAAATTTGTATAGCATCTTCAAAATTTAACAGCACAGCCAACGGCACAACAGGGCGCCCATTTCAATTCTTTGTCTTGTTCTTACCAAATGACATGACTTTCAGGACTCTCCTTGCTCTCTTGCAAAGAAATTGGTACAGGATTAGGTAGCCTATCATGCCGTTGACTGTAAATACCAGTCTGTTTGACTTAGGGTGCGGTCCGTTTTGAGTTAATAGTGATATTAGCGCGACTACGCACGTCCTGGATTGATGAATTGAAGGGACGTGAGCGCGCTTATATTGCTTTTGGCTCAAAACTGACTAAGCACTAACCCCTTTATTCATAAAAACGAACGCAACGCTAAAGCATAGTTTATGCAATTGACGTGTTCTGTCACTTACTCGCAAATGGCGGCAGCAACAAGAATGAAATTGACAAAGCGATACAAAAGTTAACGTGTTGTTGAAGAGCTGCTTAAGCTTTGTGAATAAGGGGGTTAGTAGTTAATTAAGTAGGTATTTCAATGTCTGACGTAATATTGTGCAATTATATTCTAATAAATATTATTTTTTTTGCAGGCGGAACACTTTCCATTCCTGGGTATATCTGGCGTGGGAACGTCAGAGATGCGATGTCGGACCATGTTGTATACGGCGTTAGGAAGGCTTCTGATGGTGGAGCTTGGAGAAGACGAGGAGAGGTTCCATGCCTTCATGATGCCTATTACAGGTGAGTTGGCGTCCAAAAATGTAGGCTTCTGAATATTGCGTCGATCTATGTTGGTGTGGGCTTCTGAGGGGTCCGATCTATAATCACGGCGCTATTTAATGAGGGCTTCTCAATGTGTGGGCTTCTAAATGGTCCGTGCATCAATTTCAGTGTAGGCTTCTGAATGTCTCTTTCATCAATTTTAGTGTGGGCTTCTCAATGGTCTGTTGAATGTCGCTTAGTGTAAGCTTCCAAATGGTCCGTTCATAAATCTTGCTCCAATTTAGTGTGGAATTCAAAAGGTTTCGTTAGTCAATGTGTGGACTTCTGAGTGTCCAACAATGACTAGTCCAGACTAGCTTCGTCTCATGTCTCACAATGATTCCTGGGTATATCTGTCGTGGGTACATCGGAGATGCGATGTCGGACCATGTTGTATACGGCGTTAGGAAGGCTTCTGATGGTGGAGCTTGGAGAAGACGAAGAGAGGTTCCATGCCTTCATGATGCCTATTACAGGTGAGTTGGTGTCCAAAAATGTAGGCTTCTGAATATTGCGTCGATCTATGTTGGTGTGGGCTTCTGAGGGGTCCGATCTATAATGACGGCGCTATTTAATGAGGGCTTCTCAATGTATTGTTCATCAATGTGTGGGCTTCTAAATGGTCCGTGCATCAATTTCAGTGTAGGCTTCTGAATGTCTCTTTCATCAATTTTAGTGTGGGCTTCTCAATGGTCTGTTGAATGTCGCTTAGTGTAAGCTTCCAAATGGTCCGTTCATAAATCTTGCTCCAATTTAGTGTGGAATTCAAAAGGTTTCGTTAGTCAATGTGTGGACTTCTGAGTGTCCAACAATGACTAGTCCAGACTAGCTTCGTCTCATGTCTCACAATGATTCCTGGGTATATCCGGCGTGGGTACATCGGAGATGCGATGTCGGACCATGTTGTATACGGCGTTAGGAAGGCTTCTGATGGTGGAGCTTGGAGAAGACGAAGAGAGGTTCCATGCCTTCATGATGCCTATTACAGGTGAGTTGGTGTCGAGGAATGTAGGCTTCTGAATGTTGCGTCGATCTATGTTGGTGTGGGCTTCTGAGGGATCCGATCTATAATCACGGCGCTATTTAATGAGGGATTCTCAACGTACTGTTCATCAATGTGTGGGCTTCTGGATGGTCCTTTCACCAATTATGAAGTAATGATAGTGTGGGCGTCTGAATGTACTGTCCATCAACGTGTGGGCTTCTGAATGTACTGTCCATCAACGTGTGGGCTTTTGAATGGTCCGCTTGTAGCCTTCTGAATGATCTATTCATCGAACATGACGCCATTTAGTGTGGGCCTCTGAATTTACTGTTCATCAACGTGTAGGCTTCTGAATGGTCCGTTCATCAATGTGTGGGCTTCTAAATGGCCCTTTCGACAGTCATGATGCCATTCAATTTGGGCTTCTAAATGGTCCGTTCATCAATCATGTTGCTATCAATGTGGGATTCAAAAGGTTCGATCTAGCTTTGATGAAGAGAGGTTCCATGCTTTCTTAATAACCGGTAAAAGTTCACAACTATCGGTTTTCCTTGACTGATGTTTGTAACATGAGTGTTTGTAGCTCTGTTCCTATATGTTTTCTATCTTTAAAAAAATGCGTTAGCTTTTGAATATCGTGGTATAGAAATTATTACTCAATGTCATAGTGAGTAATCGTTCATGATGTTAGTTAGGAAAGTCTTCCAGTACTCAGTTTTTGGAAGGACATAATTAATTTTACGAAGAGAAACTAACAATCACCGAATGAACACAAAACTCACATAACATGATTTTTAAACAAAAGGAATCTTTTCATGAGAGTGGAGTTTGTAAAACAAAAAACAAAGTTTAAATCATAATTTTCTGTGAACTAATGTTTTTTGAATGAGCTTAGATGATGCTTATTTAATTTAAAAAACAATTATTTGATCCACTTTGAATGGGCCATGTATAACCAGTGGAAAAACAAATTGTGACGTATTTTATGAATGCCCCTATTATTTTTTTCTCACCAAATAATCAATTATACTTGTTTCCAGCGGCCATGGAGAGTATAATAGGCCTCCTAGGCCCCCCCGAGAGCCCACTGTTCGCGTCCGAAGACGCCAAGAAGACTCTTATAGGCCTCGCGCGAGACCTTCGCGGCCTCGCCTTCGCATTCAACACCAAGACTACTTACATGATGCTGTTCGACTGGATGTGAGTAGCTACCAACTTCACCATAGTCCGATCGCGTTAAGAATGCAGTGAATTTCAAATTTAAATCTATTGCACACAGAAAAAAACGAATCCACAACCTTTACGTTCGAAAGTATGCGTGCAACAGGTCACTGTGGTCTTGACTTTCTAATTAGGAACGATTTCATTGGTTAGGGGACGTGCTAGATCGAAAGACAAGTATGAAATTACTGCATTCTTAACGCGAACGGACTATAGTTCAGTTTCATGTTTTAGTCAATTATTATGTAAATCAAATAGCTTTTCGCTAAGCTTGCATTTTTATTAAAATTTATTAGTTAGTACACAAAAATATAGTTACATTGAAAATAATTAGAACCCAAAAAGTACAGGTGAGCTTATATCTAATAAGAGATGTCTTCCAGCAGACTATGGTGACAGGATATGATTCAAAAAGGTTGACAATTTAAGACGGTAGCGTACAAAAAGAAGAGAAAAAACAGAATAAAAATAAAATTTAAAAAATTAAGTTGAAGTGATAAACTTACTATAGTAACAACTACATACATGTTATGTTCTAATGCAACTCAGGCGAGAAGTAGTAATAATTCTGTTATTCTCGTCCCCAGCTACCCAGTATACATGAAAGTCCTAATCCGCGGTATAGAAGTGTGGTTCTCCGAGCCAGCCCTGACCACTCCAGTACTGAAGCTGACCGCAGAGTTGGCGCAGAACCGCAACCAGCGGCTGCAGTTCGACGTCAGCTCGCCCAACGGGATCCTGCTGTTCCGGGAGTTATCCAACATCATCTGTGCTTACGGTAATGTTGTGTTAGCGACAGTATAGAGGCTCGGACCACTCCAGTACTGAAGCTGACCGCAGAGTTGGCGCAGAACCGCAACCAGCGGCTGCAGTTCGACGTCAGCTCGCCCAACGGGATCCTCCTGTTCCGGGAGTTATCCAACATCATCTGTGCTTACGGTAATGTTGTGTTAGCGACAGTATAGAGGCTCGGACCACTCCAGTACTGAAGCTGACCGCAGAGTTGGCGCAGAACCGCAACCAGCGGCTGCAGTTCGACGTCAGCTCGCCCAACGGGATCCTCCTGTTCCGGGAGTTATCCAACATCATCTGTGCTTACGGTAATGTTGTGTTAGCGACAGTATAGAGGCTCGGACCACTCCAGTACTGAAGCTGACCGCAGAGTTGGCGCAGAACCGCAACCAGCGGCTGCAGTTCGACGTCAGCTCGCCCAACGGGATCCTGCTGTTCCGGGAGTTATCCAACATCATCTGTGCTTACGGTAATGTTGTGTTAGCGACAGTATAGAGGCTCGGACCACTCCAGTACTGAAGCTGACCGCAGAGTTGGCGCAGAACCGCAACCAGCGGCTGCAGTTCGACGTCAGCTCGCCCAACGGGATCCTGCTGTTCCGGGAGTTATCCAACATCATCTGTGCTTACGGTAATGTTGTGTTAGCGACAGTATAGAGGCTCGGACCACACCAGTACTGAAGCTGACCGCATAATAGACAACAGATAAACATATTATAGTAGTTTTCGATACAAGTGCGGAAAGTATGTCATTTTGCACGAGTCTCGAGGCATCTTGGCCCGAGCCGGCAGGCGAGGGTCAAGACTCGGGACGAGTGAAAATGACACTTCCGCTCGTGTATCGAACAATGTTTTTTAATACATTTGCGAAAAAAATACAGTGTAACATTAATAGAACAGTAGTTAAAAGAGACTATAACTAAATCGAAAATAAAGAAAGCGGGAATGAAAAACTTAGGATTGACAGTTTTTTTTAACACGGCATCGGTTGTATTCAGCCTAGTAAAAATATAAGAAGTAATTTAATTGAATTTAAATATAGAAATGCAATAAATAAATACCTATTATTTTATTTCAAGTATTTTTTGGTAAAACTCATTCATACTTACAAATCTCCGGCCATTGTTAATACACAAACAGCCAACTTTAAGTAAACTGTTTCCGAAATTTAATTGTTACCCTTTATTTTGACAATTATGCAATTGAAATATTTTTAATAATATTATATTACCAGTTTTGATGCCAAATAACGTATCAAAATACAAAATAAAGTGATTGAACAGACAACCTCTTTGGTAGGATGTATGGGTTTTATTAACATTATCAAAAAAAAAATGGAAAAGTAAAAAGCACTAGTGCGGAAAAACCAACTTTCCGCACGCTAAGCAGCTACGAAAAGTACCACTTTTTGAGCAACTGTATTAAAAAATTCTTTTTTCATACTAAAGTTTGTGTATGTGCATGTGCCGTGTTGCTCTTTCACGTAAAAACTACTGAATGGATTCTAATGAGACTTAACAATAATGTAGCTTATACATCTGAATCGCACATAGGCATACAATTTATAAAGTAATTTATAAAATACACACATCAAAACTGTCTGGGGATAGGATAGGGATATCATTTTTCAAATATTTCATAAAGTTAAGTTTGTTTACAAGTTGAGCATTATCTTAGAAAAACGCGAGGACAGAGGCATAAGATAATGGTTAGGAATATTACAAAAAAAAACGTTTGATTTTGCTAAAATTATGACACCTTTTTAAAGAAAAATCTGTCTTTTTATAACGTCCTTACGATTGTACAATAATGCTTCTACAATGAATTTCTTTATACAATCTTAAAGGGCAGATATAGCAGTTTCTGTGTTCTAAAAATTTCTTTCGTTGGTATCAATATTTTAATTTTTACAGCCTCCCAAATAGCTATACTTTGTATGAAAATGCTTGAGATATCCTTTTGAGCAGTGTACTTCTTGTTTTACAACCTAAGTCCACGCGGAAAAAGTCGCGGGTGGCGGCTAGTATTCACTATATTATTACTAACAGATCTTATTTCTCTTTTCCAGGCAGTAGAATACTAACAGTGGACGTTAGTAAGAAGCAGATGTACGCAATGAAACTGAAAGGCATCTCTCTCTGCTTCTCCATACTGAAGGCGGCGCTGTGCGGCAACTACGCCAACTTTGGCGTCTTCAGGTACTCATACATACATACACATAGATATAACTATGAAAAAGATGTAGATAGGTTATGTCAGTACTGATGTGATCTCAAAAATTCACCCCTGGCGTACGTACCAATAATTTGAACGTGCGTACAAAATAGCAGTATTGTTTACTAAAGCATAAACGAGACAGATCATGTATCTGCGCAGTGTCGTCTCAAACTGTCAATGCTTTACGCACGAGTAACCTACCGACATCTTTTTATTATTATATCATTGCACTTAGATACACTCACGGTTTATGCACGAGTAACCTACCGACATTTTTATATTATAATATCTTTGCACTTACATACACTCACGGCCCAAATATTAACTGAGCGCGCAACATGTACTAAGCGCGAATGATTTCCTTTTAATATTTATTCATTTTCTTCTTTCAGGTTATATGGTGACGAAGCTCTAGACAACGCTCTCAACATGTTCGTTAAGTTATTACTTAGCATACCTCAGAGTGATTTACTCGTAAGTATGCTTTTTAGAAATTTTATTCTCGCAGTGTTAAATTAAGAGTTATATTTCAAACCTTTGGTCCTTATATTTTGCTGCATGTAGCTTTTGTATAGGAGTTCGAATTATAGTTCGTTCGCGTTAAGAATGCAGTAATTTCAAACATGTCCTTCGATCTAGCACGCCCCCTAACCAATCAAATCGTTCCTAATTAGAAAGTCAAGTCCAGAGTGACCAGTTGTATGCATACTTTCGAACGCAAAGGATCTGAGTTTGTTGTGTGCGAAAAAATTAAATTTAAAAATCAAAGTATTCTTAACGCGAACGTACTGTACAGTTATTTCAATTCTTGTAACTTCTTCAATTAATTGATACCTTCAATCCTGTTGAAATCATCTTTTATTAATTATTTAAAACATGATAATTTAACTGGCTGCCAGGAAAAACCAGAAAATTCGGCCGGTCTGCTAATGGTCTCGGTAGCACAATGGTTAGTGCAATCGCCCGGTTTACGAATGACGCGGGTTCCATTACCGTCTGACGCCAAGACCGAAAGTCTTTTTTTTTCTGGTTATCCTATCTTTATGATAATTTTCATTGCAGGACTACCCCAAACTGTCACAAACATACTACGTGTTACTAGAAAGGCTGGCACAGGACCATATGCCGTTCCTAGCGTCGTTACAACCTGAAGCGACGCTGTACATTCTATCATCAATTTCTGAGGGACTTACAGCTCTTGGTAAGTTTCAATAATAATGACTCTAGCTTGCACCCTTGCAGAACTACCCAATGCAAGATTGAACATAAGTGACCCAAGTTTGCACCCTTGGAGAACAACCTAAGTTTTCCAAACTGCCACTTCAAGCTAAGTTATACTTTTTATCATCCATTTCTGAGTGACTCAACAGCTCTTTGTAAGATTCAATAATAGTGGCTTTAGCTTGCATCCTTGCAGAACTACCCAAAGAGATATTTAACATTAGTGAATCAAGTTTGCACCCTTGGAGAGCCACCTCAGTTTTTCCAAACTACTCCTTTAAGGCAAGTTCTACATTTTATCATCAATTTTTGAAGGACTCACAGCTCTTGGTAAGATTTAATAATATTGACTCTAGGTTGCATCCTTGCAGAACTACCCAAAGAGATATTCAACATTAGAGAAACAAGTCTGCATCCTTGGAGAACCATCTAAGTTTTTCCAAACTGCTACTTCGAGCCAAGTTTTACATTTTATCATTCATTTCTGAGGGACCCACAGCCCTTAGTAAGATTCAATAATAGTGGCTCTAGGTTACTCCCTTGCAGAAATACCTAATGCGAGACTGAATATAAGTGACTCAACTTTGGACCCTTGAAGAACAACCTAAATTATTCCAAATTGCAACGTTAAGACTAGTTCTAGATTTTTTGATTAATTCCCACTTACAGCTCTTGGTGGTATGAAAAAATATGGAACTTATACCTTTGAAAAACACGAGAGATTTAACAATAGTTGCTCGAACTTGCATCCCTGAAGGACTGCCTAACTATGCCATACAACAACCCAAGCTGGGTCTCAATAATGAACAACTTTAAAAAAGAGAGCCAACAGTTTAACCTTAGATATCCATTTAACCAGATGATCAAACGTACTGTAAGCGATATTGAATCTACCTTAAAATTGCCACGTTTTACAATATTAACACCTAGGCATTTATGCAATGAATCAATAAAAATAAAAATGGATTTCTGTTCGATAGTCTCGCTAAAACTCGGAACCGGCTGGACCGAATTGGATAATTTTGGTTTTGAAATATTTGAGAAAGGTCGGAAAGGTGAGTAAACATGAGAAAACGTTTACTCACCTGTCCTCTCACTAGGAATATAGTAAAAACCAAAATTAAGTTTTCTTCCAGCAACCTACCTGAGAAAAACTGAATGTTTGACCACAGTACATCTGTTGGGACAGCTAGTAATAAATAAGGATGTATATAAAATAATAAAATGTTTGTTTCAGATACAAGCGTTTGTACAGGATGCTGTGCAACCCTCGACCATATAGTCACATATCTATTTAAGCAATTAGTACAGAAATGTAAGTATCCTATTGATATTCCCACTATAGTCCGTTCGCGTTAAGAAGGCAGTCATTTCATACTTGTTCTTTGACCTAGCACGCCCCCTAACCCATCAAATCGTTCTCAATTAGAAAGCCAAGTACACAGTGACCAGTTGAACGCATACTTTCGAACGCGAAGGTTGTGGAACTGAGTTTTTGTGTGTGCGACAGAATTAAATTTAAAAATCACTGCATTCTTAACGTGAACGGACCATAAATTAGTTTTTATTTTGTCACGCAATTTGGTTGGCTGATGGCCCAGTCGCCAAAGCCATAATAAATTTAAAAAAAAACACGCAATTTGGCAAGATAGCGAAAACATGAAAACAAATCACTATCTTAAAATATTTCTATAGAGGAGGCATATGATGAGTCGGTATTGGATACACTTTTAAATAAAATTAAAACCTGTCACAAACCTATTAAAAAGCAAACCATGACTGCAGGCGCGTACGACAGCGAATTAGTTCCAACCATAATATGGCGTTGCCAGTACTTTACCTCGCGCAAGCATTATGTTTTGGTTTTCTTGTATATGTTTCCCATACTTCATTGTTACTTTGTAGAAACTTGATTGGTGTTGCGAGTACCTCAGATAAGGAACGCAAGTGATTTTGGGTGCTCTCAATAGATTCTCAATAGTGCTAGTCATCTTTTTGGAAGGAACCGGCTCTGTAGTCGTCGTGTGTGACGCTCGTTGCAAGGTCCTCTTTCAACCATATTCGACTGTCTGCTCAAGGCAAATAAAGTCTAGTTTACCGAAGCAAAATCTTTGACTACGTGACGTCGGACCTCTTTCATACCGGACATTCCTTACAAACCTCGAAATTGATAAATTAACAGACTCCACTATTGAAAACATGAATTTGAAATAATTACTTGTGTTTAAAACCCAGTATTCATTTATTTATTTATTAGTTGGTGCACAAAAAGACAATCACAATAGACGATATTTACGGCAGTAAAAGTGCATTTGAGCTTATCACTAAAAATAAATTTCTGCCAGCAGACCAAGGTGATAAATAATTATCACTTCAAGACAAAGTAAAAGTTTGTTCGTTATTCTAAATACAAAATTAACGTGTGTTTTTCGAGATTAGGTTAACATGGTAAGGCTGTCCGAGATATTATAATTTATCTTATTAAATGTATATTGTTTTCCCAACAGCTAGCAATAAGGTGACGAATCCGCGCCATCCGCCGCCGGAAGCGAGCAATATGTTCATACAAGTCCTACAACAGCGACCAGAAATTATGCAACAGCTTCTAGCGACGGTAAGTACCCATTTTTTTAGATTTTGCACTGCCAACAGTGTGTGCATTCTGGCTAACAGCACTTCACATCTCGGTGCTTAACGCTTACTTCAATCATCAATACTTTTCACTCTGAATTAGTGTTTTCTCTCATTTGGTATGTAAATAATAATAAAAAAATATTTGGCTAAGTTCTTTTCCCTCAAACGACCAAAATCGCAGAGAAACTGAATTTTAAAGAAAATTCATCAGGGCTGAAGTGAGTTTTGACGCCAATCGGAATAGCATAGCAGCATTCCTGTCTGGCCCAATGGTTGACGTATCTTGATGTTTGAAAACATTTAGCATTAAGTCCGCCTTTTTGACTGTTTTGGGCATTTATGATCAAATAACTGATATGAAAGTAAACGTGTTTTAAGCGAGAGCTTTTGCAGTAAATTATTGATTAATTGGTGATGTTTTGCTATGTGATTATTTAATTAATATGGCAGGGTGGGTTGGCTACTCGTGGTTTTTCTTACTGCTGCCACTATCTAAACATACCTAAAAGTTATATTTTAAGTACAACATGCAAATACCCTTTGACGCTTGTTTTGTTGTATGTAATGGTTCAGAAGTGGGCTAATACACCAGTGGTCGCGAGTTCGATCCCCGCACAGTACAGACATTTGTGTTTGTCCTGGTCTGGGTGTTTCATATTGAAGTATGTTTATTTCTTGGCTAGCATTCCATAGCACAAGCATTAAGTTGCTTACTTTGGGGCTAGATGGCGCTGTCTGGAATAATTTCCAGTGATATTTATTTCACTAAATACACAATTACACAACAAACGCCTATGTTAAATGTTTTTATTTATCCCCAGGTCCTAAATGTGATAATGTTTGAAGACTGCTGCAACCAATGGTCGATGTCGCGGCCCCTCCTGGGCCTGATCCTCCTCAACGAGGAGCAGTTCTCGCGCATCAGAGGCGAGCTGATAGCTCAACAGCCTCGCGACAAGCAGCCCCAGTTGGCGCAGTGGTTCAGCGGGCTCATGGCTGGGATCGAGCCCAACTTGCTCACGAAGAACCGGGATAGGTGAGTGGCGCCACTAGTCAATGGTAGCAACGGTAGCTATGGTAGTTTTTGGTAGTCAATGACAGTTTTTGGTAGTCAATGACAGTTTTTGGTAGTCAATGACATTAGCATGTAGTAGCTTTTGGTAGTTTTTGAACGTGACAATGTTCTCGACTGCTGCAACCAATGGTCGATGTCGCGGCCCCTCCTGGGCCTGATCCTCCTCAACGAGGAGCAGTTCTCGCGCATCAGAGGCGAGCTGATAGCTCAACAGCCTCGCGACAAGCAGCCCCAGTTGGCGCAGTGGTTCAGCGGGCTCATGGCTGGGATCGAGCCCAACTTGCTCACGAAGAACCGGGATAGGTGAGTGGCGCCACTAGTCGATGGTAGCAACGGTAGCTATGGTAGTTTTTGGTAGTCAATGACAGTTTTTGGTAGTCAATGACAGTTTTTGGTAGTTTTTGGTAGTCTATGACAGTTCTTGGTAGTTTTTGGTAGTCAATGACAGTTGTTGGTAGGCAATGACAGTTTTTGGTAGTTTTTGGTAGTTTTTGGTTATCAATGACAGTTTTTGGTAGTCAATGACAGTTTTTGGTAGTCAATGACAGTTTTTGGTAGTTTTTGGTAGTCAATGACAGTTTTTGGTAGTCAATGACAGCTTTTAGTAGTCAATGACAGTTTTTGGAAGTCAATGACAGTTTTTGGTAGTCAATGACAGTTTTTGGTAGTCAATGACAGTTTTTGGTAGTTTTTGGTAGTCAATGACAGTTTTTGGTAGTCAATGACAGTTTTTGGTAGTTTTTGGTAGTCTATGACAGTTCTTGGTAGTTTTTGGTAGTCAATGACAGTTGTTGGTAGGCAATGACAGTTTTTGGTAGTTTTTGGTAGTTTTTGGTTATCAATGACAGTTTTTGGTAGTCAATGACAGTTTTTGGTAGTCAATGACAGTTTTTGGTAGTTTTTGGTAGTCAATGACAGTTTTTGGTAGTCAATGACAGCTTTTAGTAGTCAATGACAGTTTTTGGAAGTCAATGACAGTTTTTGGTAGTCAATGACAGTTTTTGGTAGTCAATGACAGTTTTTGGTAGTTTTTGGTAGTCAATGACAGTTTTTGGTAGTTTTTGGTAGTCAATGTCAGTTTTTGGTAGTCAATGACAGTTTTTGGTAGTTTTTGGTAGTCAATGACAGTTTTTGTAGAGAATGACAGTTTTTAGTAGTCAATGAAATTAGCATGTAGTAGCTTTTAGTAGTTTTTGAACGTGACAATGTTCTCGACTGCTGCAACCAATGGTCGATGTCGCGGCCCCTCCTGGGCCTGATCCTCCTCAACGAGGAGCAGTTCTCGCGCATCAGAGGCGAGCTGATAGCTCAACAGCCTCGCGACAAGCAGCCCCAGTTGGCGCAGTGGTTCAGCGGGCTCATGGCTGGGATCGAGCCCAACTTGCTCACGAAGAACCGGGATAGGTGAGTGGCGCCACTAGTCGATGGTAGCAACGGTAGATATGGTAGTTTTTGGTAGCTATGGCAGTTTTTGGTAGTCAATGACAGTTTTTGGTAGCTATGGTAGTTTTTGGTAGTTTTGGAATCTCCTCACGACCAATCGGTATAGGTAAGTAAATTGGTAGTTCTAGTAGTTTTTGAACGTGACAATGTTCTCGACTGCTGCAACCAATGGTCGATGTCGCGGCCCCTCCTGGGCCTGATCCTCCTCAACGAGGAGCAGTTCTCGCGCATCAGAGGCGAGCTGATAGCTCAACAGCCTCGCGACAAGCAGCCCCAGTTGGCGCAGTGGTTCAGCGGGCTCATGGCTGGGATCGAGCCCAACTTGCTCACGAAGAACCGGGATAGGTGAGTGGCGCCACTAGTCGATGGTAGCAACGGTAGATATGGTAGTTTTTGGTAGCTATGGCAGTTTTTGGTAGTCAATGACAGTTTTTGGTAGCTATGGTAGTTTTTGGTAGTTTTGGAATCTCCTCACGACCAATCGGTATAGGTAAGTAAATTGGTAGTTCTAGTAGTTTTTGAACGTGACAATGTTCTCGACTGCTGCAACCAATGGTCGATGTCGCGGCCCCTCCTGGGCCTGATCCTCCTCAACGAGGAGCAGTTCTCGCGCATCAGAGGCGAGCTGATAGCTCAACAGCCTCGCGACAAGCAGCCCCAGTTGGCGCAGTGGTTCAGCGGGCTCATGGCTGGGATCGAGCCCAACTTGCTCACGAAGAACCGGGATAGGTGAGTGGCGCCACTAGTCGATGGTAGCTTTTGGTAGCTATGGTAGCTTTTGGTAGTCAATGACAGTTTTTGGTAGTTTTGGGTAGTCAATGACAGTTTTTGGTAGTTAATGACAGTTTTTGGTAGTTTTGGAATCTCCTCACGACCAATCGGTAGGTAAGTAAATTGGTAGTTTTAGTAGTTTTTGAACGTGACAATGTTCTCGACAGTGTAGTCAATGACAGTTTTTGGTAGTCAATGACAGTTTTTGGTAGTCATTGACAGTTTTTGGTAGTAAATGACAGTTTTTGGTAGTCAATGACAGTTTTTGGTAGTCAATAAGATTTTTGGTAGTTTTTGGTAGTCAATGACAGTTTTTGGTAGTCAATGACAGTTTTTGGTAGTAAATGACAGTTTTTGGTAGTCAATGACAGTTTTTGGTAGTAAATGACAGTTTTTGGTAGTAAATGACAGTTTTTGGTAGCTATGGTAGTTTTTGGTAGTCAATGACAGTTTTTGGTAGTCAATGACAGTTTCTGGTAGTTTTTGGTAGTCAATGACAGTTTTTGGTAGTCAATGACATCAGCATGTAGTAGCTTTTAGTAGTTTTTGAACGTGACAATGTTCTCGACTGCTGCAACCAATGGTCGATGTCGCGGCCCCTCCTGGGCCTGATCCTCCTCAACGAGGAGCAGTTCTCGCGCATCAGAGGCGAGCTGATAGCTCAACAGCCTCGCGACAAGCAGCCCCAGTTGGCGCAGTGGTTCAGCGGGCTCATGGCTGGGATCGAGCCCAACTTGCTCACGAAGAACCGGGATAGGTGAGTGGCGCCACTAGTCAATGGTAGCAACGGTAGCTATGGTAGTTTTTGGTAGTCAATGACAGTTTTTGGTAGGCAATGACAGTTTTTGGTAGTCAATGACAGTTTTTGGTAGTCAATGACAGTTTTTGGTAGTTTTTGGTAGATAAAGACAGTTTTTGGTAGTCAATGACAGTTTTTGGTAGTTTTTGGTAGTCAATGACAGTTTTTGGTAGAGAATGACAGTTTTTGGTAGTCAATGACAGTTTTTGGTAGTCAATGACAGTTTTTGGTAGTCAATGACATTAGCATGTAGTAGCTTTTAGTAGTTTTTGAACGTGCCAATGTTCTCGACTGCTGCAACCAATGGTCGATGTCGCGGCCCCTCCTGGGCCTGATCCTCCTCAACGAGGAGCAGTTCTCGCGCATCAGAGGCGAGCTGATAGCTCAACAGCCTCGCGACAAGCAGCCCCAGTTGGCGCAGTGGTTCAGCGGGCTCATGGCTGGGATCGAGCCCAACTTGCTCACGAAGAACCGGGATAGGTGAGTGGCGCCACTAGTCAATGGTAGCAACGGTAGCTATGGTAGTTTTTGGTAGTCAATGACAGTTTTTGGTAGGCAATGACAGTTTTTGGTAGTCAATGACAGTTTTTGGTAGTCAATGACAGTTTTTGGTAGGCAATGACAGTTTTTGGTAGTCAATGACATTAGCATGTAGTAGCTTTTAGTAGTTTTTGAACGTGCCAATGTTCTCGACTGCTGCAACCAATGGTCGATGTCGCGGCCCCTCCTGGGCCTGATCCTCCTCAACGAGGAGCAGTTCTCGCGCATCAGAGGCGAGCTGATAGCTCAACAGCCTCGCGACAAGCAGCCCCAGTTGGCGCAGTGGTTCAGCGGGCTCATGGCTGGGATCGAGCCCAACTTGCTCACGAAGAACCGGGATAGGTGAGTGGCGCCACTAGTCAATGGTAGCAACGGTAGCTATGGTAGTTTTTGGTAGTCAATGACAGTTTTTGGTAGTTTTTGGTAGTCAATGACAGTTTTTGGTAGGCAATGACAGTTTTTGGTAGTCAATGACATTAGCATGTAGTAGCTTTTAGTAGTTTTTGAACGTGCCAATGTTCTCGACTGCTGCAACCAATGGTCGATGTCGCGGCCCCTCCTGGGCCTGATCCTCCTCAACGAGGAGCAGTTCTCGCGCATCAGAGGCGAGCTGATAGCTCAACAGCCTCGCGACAAGCAGCCCCAGTTGGCGCAGTGGTTCAGCGGGCTCATGGCTGGGATCGAGCCCAACTTGCTTACGAAGAACCGGGACAGGTGAGTAAAGCATTTCTAGGTTGCCAAGAATACGGCCTTGGAGAACTCCCATAAGTACGACTTCAAGATGTAACTATCAGAATATGTACCAAGACACCCCGTGAGAATTTCTGTCGCCCCAAAAAATTCCCTTGCAGGAATCCCTGTAAATAGTAAGTAACCTTGATTGCACCCTTGCAGGACACCAATGAATATAAAAAACGAAAATGAATCAATATGTTGATTCATCGGACAACTATAAAATCGTTTCAAATTGAAACTGTTGGTACATAATAACTTACACTGATTTAGTACAACTAAAATATAAAATATTCCTCCCAGTCAGCCCAAAATACACCCTTCCAGCGCTCTAACAAGTAATTAAGCAACCTAGATTACGCCCTAGCAAAACGTCCATAAATAACTTCATCGACCTTAGAACACTCCATTGCAAGAGCATAAAATTGAATGAAAAAAAAAATATTTCTCCTAGAACCTACTAATTTACGTAGAATATTCCCTTGCAGAACTTCAATTGACTAAGTAACCTATAGTTAGCTGAAAATCAGCGTCAGAATGGACCCCACTGGGTCCAATTAATTTTGGACATCGTGACGTTGCCGTCTGGTGGCATAAAAAGAAATTGAAGAATGAATTCATTCCTTAATTTTCTTTTTTTACCATTTTGTTTTATTTGTTGCGATGTTCGAAATCAATAAACGTTTTTTCTTTCTTTCTTTCTAAAGTACGCTTTTGGTCTTTTAGCCTTTCGACATGTTCCCGTGCATATCACGTTTTGACCTTGTCCTGTCTTCCACAGATTCACACAAAACCTATCAATCTTCAGAAGAGACATCAACGACCTGCTAAAAGGAGCGGCGGTGAACACATCCTCTGTCAACGACATGATGACGTCCTAATGACCGCTCTAAGATAAGTATCGTTTGTAAGTCGCCATTTTCTAGTGGTAGGTGGTCACCGGGAAATGTATCTAGTAAGATGTAAAGTTTGGTCAACAGAATGAGGTATACAATGTAAACAGAATTTTAGCTGTTCTTGATTTTTCCTTAAGAAGCGGTAGTATACATAGTAGATTTTGTAAGTCATACCTTAGAGAAAACTAGAAAAGTGTTCTAAATACTGAAGTTAGCAATTTTTTGTTCTAGAAACATTCTGATTCTGGAAATCCAAAAACCAGAAAAGGACATTTGGTATTTGCTTCACGCGGGAATCAAACCCTTATCTTCCTAAGGTATCTGCCTTTAACATTGATGGAATCACCCCGGCTCATTGGGTAAAAATACCAGAAAGATTTCGGCCGGTCTGCTAATGGTCTTGGTAACTCAGTGGTAAGAGCAGCCGCCTGGTTTGCGGAAGACGGGGGTTCGGTCCCCGCCTGAAGCCAAGACCAAATGTCTCTTTCTGGTTTTCGGATCTTTAGTAAAAATACTGCATTGAAATGCTAAAAATAATAGAAACATAACTATTCTGATAAATGCAGGATAGCTTCAGGTACTGTTAAACAATTCAGTGTTTAAATTATGTATTCACAAAATGATTTAGGCTCATAACTTGCCCTGACATTTCTGCACAAATCAAGGGATTTGACAGTAGCTTTCGACACTATTATGTTTTAGAAAATAGGGCAGTGATATATCACTACCTCTTGTAACGATTCTCGGTAGAATGTCAGTTTTTTTACATTGTAAATCTCGTTTCGTTGGCTTTACATAAGATGTAGTAATGTAAGAATTGTTTGAGAAGCGTAATGAACTGACTGGACAAATGTAAGCCTGTGAGTTTTAGGATCACTCGATTTAGTCCCTTCGGCTGGACTTTACTAAGTTGAGGAACCTTTTGATAAGTAATAACTGCAATTTTTACCGATGTGTAAATTACAGAAGATTCGATATCTAGATTTAAATAATAGTGTGATATGTGGATGAGTTTCGTATTAGCTATCTATCACCGTTTAAAGCGCCATACTTTATTTTTGGTTTGATTACTTTCAACACTCCTAATGCTGTTTGTTTTCTACGTATTTTCTGTGAGTGTATTCGTACGCTAGTATTTATTAATATGCGCTCTCACACTATAAGAGCGACATGTCGACAATGTCAATCGAGGTTGGAAGTAAATCGTAGAGGGGCAATAATCTGCCCTGTATCAATGATATTACAATGAAAAAGACGTAGATAGGTTATGTCAGTACTGACGCGAAGTCAAAAATTGACCCCTGGCGTACGTACCTATAATTTATTTGATCGTGTGTACAAGATAACGTGATTATTTACTAGAGCGTAAACGAGACAGGTACATGTTGCGCGGTGTTGTCTCAAACTGTCAATGCTTTGCTCAGGTGGTCGAAGTCCTCGGGTGCCCTTTTTACACACAGCACAAGTAACCTATCTACGTCTTTTTATTATAATATCATTGCCCTTTATATAGTGTTTTAATCAAATTGCGCCAAACCTTTTAGGGGTTGCTTCTGGCGATTTCAATGTTGGTCTCGAGGAAAAGTTGCTGTATTGTAGCATGAAGTTGTTTATAAACACCAGAATCAACGTCTCAAATATATAATGAAATTTCATTACGACATAAACGACATTGTATAGAAAGTACGACAAAATAATCTTGAGGCCTAGAAGTTATTTGATTACGTTTTGGTATAATTCTAGTTAAATGTACGAAGCGTGCCTGAAATTTCTTATTAGTTTAAAACACAGTCCTTGCTGTTTGTATAATCACAATGTAGTGTTTGATGTGACATTCCAAGTCCAACAAATAGTGCACTACACCAAATTGAAGTACACAATCACTGGGTAACGCTTGACATTTGGCCCACTGTACAATCAGCATCAAAGGGCGCTCAGAGTTGTCGAAATGTTATTTACGGTTAAAAAAAGCATTTTTATATATACATTGTAACATCATGAAAACACGCAAGTTTAGATGCTGACTGTACAATGTATGTATCATTATTAAATTCATTAAGTAAGTGTGCGACTCATTTTATGTATGACTAGTATTTTGTGAGAACGTTTACCTGTATTGTATGGAAAATATCGTATTCTTAGTTGAAACATTATTCTGTGACGTGCATTTAGGTTCATTGAAAACTCATTTTTATTTAAAGTTTCCTTTAACGTAAGTCACAATATTTAAATGTGGTTTGGTCCACTCACTTTCTTTAAGATTGATTAAAAAAACAAGTTCTCACTATTAGCATAGTTTTGTAAAAAACTGAATATTGCGAGTTCTTTAAAAACTCGAGTTTGCATGCCTTCACTAGTTTAACCCCCCATGAAGCAGTAGTAACTATGTTGCCACCTTTTTTTAAATCTTATGTGGAATAGGGTCCAAAACCAATGAAATTTTCATTATGCTCAGCCTTACAAAAAGCTCAAGAGTCAAAAAGTGTCTTTTTGAATGGATATAATGTCACTTTCCATGTTTACTTAGAAACTGGACTGTGGGAACATTCTCAACTTTGTGAATTCAATACTATAACTGGGCTCTTGTTAAATCAGATAAATATCCCAATAATATTATCTGGGGGATTTAGGCTTCAAGAGCCCCAGAGCCCCAATCCCCGAGCTGAGGCATCGGAGCGCGGAACTCGAGTCTAGAAAAGAAGACATTTTCTAAAACTCGAGTTTGGGTCCATGCCCTGCCCGACACGCTACATAAACCGAGTTCAGCACACAATAAACTCGAGGAACTCGAGCTCGTACGTAAGATTTCTTTAGTACATAAAGGGGAAGACTTGCTTTTTTGAATGAGTCGAGTATTTCAAGAATTGAGTAGGTATGTACTGGCTAAAATATATACTCAAGATCTTGAGTTTTTTACAACACTAATTTCAACCTACTATTATTGAAATAACACCAAATAGTTGAGATTTAATGCCTCTTAACTACGTTGGTTTCTACATAATGAGTTACATTTATAGGTAACCGTCTTAATTATTTTGGCGATGTTTGGATAAAACTCTTTCTAGCCTATGTCCTAGTTATTTTAAGATGTTTTTATTTTTAAGATACGTGTGTAGAATAACTTCACAACTATAGAATAAACTTGTTGTTATATTGATAATATTTCTGTAGATCAGTTCGTCTATAACAAATTAATATTTGTGCAAAGGTCAAAAGTGTACTGTGTTTTAGTATTTTATTTGAGAAATGTTTTTATTAGATAAATAAAATGGATTTGTTCAGTTGTATATTGTCATCGTGCTTTAAGTGATCACCACATACCGAGGACTGAGTAGTTCTATTATACGCGAATACTTTTTATTTAGTATGAAAAAGGGCTTTTGTTGGGAGTTCATATTAGTTTTTATGTGCAGCTAACAGTTAACAGGTTCGTTGTCAAATTTTGAAATTGAAAATAGTATAGCGAGGTCCAACTCAGTCTTGCCTGGTGGTGAGCGGTGATTAAACCAATAGTGCAACACTCTTAACCCAAATTCACCTATTCACTGCCTTGAAGATACCAAGGTTGAATGTTTACGCATTTCCACTCCACAACGGAGAGTACCTTCAAGAACATGAAGCCGCAAGCCCACGTCTTGTTATAGCGTTGTAGGAATTCAGAACATTGTAATCGATGAGGAACTTCTTGAACTGATGCCACCAGATACCTAGACGTGCCGGGCCTAGACCCCGTTTGGTCCACTTTCGTGCGTATGCGTTATTATAGGTTGAAGTGAGACCTGTGCCCAGCTGTGGGACAACGAAGTCTGCAGTTTGAGTATCGATTTACCAATTAGGTACTTATGTTTTTTGGATTAACAATGAGAGGGTTATTCTTTTAGCATTTAGGTACAATGCTGTTTTTTTCTTTAATTGTTATACCTAGACATAGACGATTATTTCTGGGATTTCTATCTGAAGGATATTTTTTTTACTTTTAAACACTTTTGTGCTCTTCCTATTGGCACTTTTTAATTCTAATTAAAAAGTACCTAGTTATGTATTATCTTATATATTTTGTAACAGTTTTCCTATTCTTTAGTAAAGTGTGATAAATACAATCTTGAATGTGTTGAAAACGTAGTGACATTGTATTTGGTTAAAAACTGTTGATCAGAGGAAAAAATTTAGAATAGTAATGCTGTAATCAAATTTAACACATCGATGAAAATTGCCTCTTTTATTACTACCAATGGTGTTAAATATCATAGTGACTGTATATTTTATATGAAACATGTGAATTAGCAGTAGGTGTGCAATTTTAAATCTTGCAGTGTTGGAATAGCCTACGACTCACTATTTTTTGTAAACGCATATCTATGAACGTTAAGACTGCCACTGGTCCCCTTTTTCCCCATGGTTCTATTAAAATGTACTTTTGGTGAGGCGAAAAAGGAATGTTACCTCGCGGTCACACTGTAGCTGAAGGCTATTATTCACTGAGTGGATAAAGTACGCTACTGTTATTTTCATTAATAGCAATACTAGTAAGATAACTGGTGATAATTTTCTGCCCCTTTTTCGAAGGATCGGGTCAACGATATTCAAACCATTAAAAACAAAGCCAGAAGGTATTAAGATTTATGTTCATTGTAACGTTTAAATATACCTGTACTTATAAAATTGATTATCAAGTCAAAAGATTGAGGCAATCCGCTAGAGTAGAACCACGAGGAAAAAGCTTCCCTTTGCGTCCGACCAACAGGACATTTAAAAACTGTAGGTTAAATCTACCATCCGCACCTTTCAGGCAGTGTCTACCTTATTTATAGTAGTGTTGCTCCTTGAGAATGGGGGTAAGGGGGGGAGGATGGTTTTGCCCATTTAAGATCTACAGAGAGCACATCACGCTACTCATTTCCGTTTTTTGTCTTGCTCTTGCCAAATGGCATTTCATTGCAGGTAGCAAGAAGGACTGACCGAAAATGGGTAGCGTGATGTGCTGTTCTCTGTACATGTCAGTAAATGCAATTATGCGTCTAAGCAGCGACGCAAACACGATACAGTGGCGATGCGTAATCGAGTGATAGTCACGGTATTTCGATCGCTTCTACAATGACACGAATTTTTGGTCGATCGCTGCACGCTTGTGTCGCGTGAATGTGAAACTCACGTTTGAATCGTTAAAAGTCGCTATGGATGGATCTAATAATCAATTTAAATGACACAATTATTTAATCTCTAGAAGGGGCTGTAGAGATTCACCACCTTATTTATAAAAACGAACGCTAAAGCATAGTTTGAGCAATTGACGTGTTAAGTCACTTACTCGCAAATGGGGGCAGAATGAAAGAGACAAAGCGATACAAAAGTTAACGTGTTCTTGAAGCGTTGTTTAAATTTTTATGAATAAGCGAGTCAATATACCTTCGGTCTTGGCATCAGGCGGGACTCGAACCCGCGCCTTTCGCAAGCCGGGCGACTGCACTACCAATTATGCTACCGAGACCATTAACAGACCGGACGAATTTCTCTGGTATATTATACCTGACAGCCAGGTTGGTTTCACCAATGTATAGGCATATACCTTAAACACTCGAAAGAAACATTATTGCAAATATTTGACTTTCGATTAAGATGAAACTACGATTTCGTCGCCCGGCTTGCGAAAGGCGCGGGTTCGAGTCCCGCCTGATGCCAAGACCGAATGCATTTTTCTGGTTTTCCTATCTTTAGTAAGATGATAATGCATTATCCCTAATGCTAAAAACAAAATAACCTATCAAAATCGTAGTTTCATCTTAATCGAAAGTCAAATATTTGCAATAATGTTTCTTTCGAGTGTTTAAGGTATATGCCTATACATTGGTGAAACCAACCTGGCTGTCAGGTATAATATACCAGAGAAATTCGTCCGGTCTGTTAATGGTCTCGGTAGCATAATTGGTAGTGCAGTCGCCCGGCTTGCGAAAGGCGCGGGTTCGAGTCCCGCCTGATGCCAAGACCGAATGCATTTTTCTGGTTTTCCTATCTTTAGTAAGATGATAATGCATTATCCCTAATGCTAAAAACAAAATAACCTATCAATATACCTTCTCCTTCCCCTCACCAATCCCCTCATACCACAAGAGAAGCACGACCAACATGCAAACTTATGTATTCATAGATAAGTGTCATCTCATAATTCTTACAAGAAATATTTTGTAAGTGAATGTGCTAAAGTAACGTTTTAATACAGGCGTAGTTGAGTAAGGTACCCGTCGGTATATGTGGTGTCTCACTGCGATATCGTTTCCTATAGAGTAGTGTAGCGCGGTAGATGCCGCCATGTATATAGATAAATAAATAATTGTGATTTGTACAAAGTGAAACTGTTTGTTTTATTTCTATTTGTCCTACCTGGAATCAGCTCTTATGTATTTTGTGTCAGTCATAATATTCCTATTTAATAAAGTTGTGGACATGATGTGTCTACACCCAGCGGGATCCCCTATCTGGGAGACTTATGAGTGATACAGAGAATTAGATCTGAATATGTTGCAAGCTGCAATAATAACATCCTGAAGAAATAGTCCGCTGAATGGAGGTTTCTTTGCAGCTTGATTGTCACCGAATTACGGACTTTAGGAGACAGATTTTTCTTTAAATAAATAGAATAAATATAGGTCTAAAAGTTGATATTAATTTACAGTTCATCAAACTTAGTTTAAGAAAATATCCCGCTGGCTGGAGGTCGGTTAAAAAAGCGAATATTTCCGTTTATTTTACGGAACAAATTCTGATTTCAGCATAATTCAGTAGAACATATTCAGATCTAATTCTCTGTATCACTCATAAGTCTCCCAAACAGGGGATCCCGCTGGGTGTAGACACATGTGGACATGCACTAGGCAACAATTGAAGCGCGTCATGTTTCACAACATGTTGATCAACGACGAGCAACCATAGGGTAAAAAACATAGGGTACCTATCGAAACGACAAGCCGCGCGTCATGTTGGAAGCAACGTGCAACGTCGCCGTACATCTTGAGCGACACGTGTTGCGCGTCTATTGTTGCCTAGTAACGCGGCTTCAACCTTTACACAGGGGCTTCTTATAAGACATTAATTGTAAGTTTAGTAAAGGTTGATGTGAACGTCTCAGTACGTTACGAGATCTTTCAAAGTTTCCGTGTTCGACATTTTGCGAAAATCTATTTCCCCTATACGACAAATGAAACTCAGTGTGAATTAGCACCATTCCAATTTATTAACGACCACGCTCAGACGCTCTTGGCCAGCTCCTGAGACTTGGCGACCACGTCCTCGATGGTGCCGACCATGTAGAACGCCGCCTCCGGGATGTGGTCTAGTTCACCACATGTTGATCAGCGAGGCGGAACTGCCCTATCGGTGCGTATAGTATCTACCTTATAGCCGCGCGTCATGTTGGAAGCAACGTGCAACGTCGCCGTACATCTTGAGCGACACGCAGAGGCGGCTCGTGACATTTTTTGATGGGTGTTCACCACATACAAACGGAAAAACCGCAAACGGGTATCCCAAAAAGTCTTGGTGCTGTGTACTTAGGTACTTAAATGAAAATATTTAAACAAGATATCAAAAACATGTTATAATTCAGGTTACGTTCCTTTAATTATGTAAATTAACTGCTAATTTTATTAAATAAATAAATGAACACAATATTCACTTAGCTACATAAATCTTGTATGAAATAAAATACACATCGTAATGCTTGCGCGATTTAATTGTTGTCAAACGCCATCTAGTGACAACTTGTGTGCAACTTCTTGTAGGTCGCGCTTATAAGCGTCGTATAAGCAACCAGGAGCGGCGCTCCAGATTAAGCTAATTTCCCATACAAAATCTTCTGTTTCACGTGTCAGGCACTTCCGTGGGGTCCCTCTCGCACTCATTCAAAACTGTATTAGGAATCGTACTAAACTTTGTTTCATAGGAGCGCAATCGCTGGCGCACCGCTCGGCCCTCGTTACAACTTGACGCTAAATGCACGGTTTTAATATGGGTACTTATATAGGCACAGTGGCTTATAAATATTGTAACTTAAGGATAAATGTATTAGAAATACTAATATAAATTTACGAAACTGAGTTATTTTTTTGGGAGTGCACTGCACCGGCGCTCTTTAGGACGAGCCGCCTCTGGCGACACGTGTTGCCTAGTAACGCGGCTACAACCTTTACATAGGGGCTCCTTATAAGACATTAATTGCAATAGTTTTGTAAAGGTTGATGTGAACGTTGATGGAGATTGGGAGGTGAGGCCTTTGCCCTGCAGTGGGACGGAACAGGCTGATTTAGATTCAGATTTAGATGTGAACGTCTCAGTACCTACGTTACGAGATCTTTCAAAGTTTTCGTGTTCGACATTTTGCGAAAAACTATTTCCCCTAACAAATAAAACTCTGTGTGAATTTAGCACCATTCCAATTTATTATCGACCACGCTCAGACGCTCTTGGCCAGCTCCTGAGACTTGGCGACCACGTCCTCGATGGTGCCGACCATGTAGAACGCCGCCTCTGGGATGTGGTCCAGTTCACCGCCCAGAATCTGCAGAGAGAAGGGATACCTGATGACATCGGAGTGCCAAGTACGGCAGGCACACCGCTTCTGCTCACTAAACTGTCCCGAGTCTGTAAACGCGAATTTGTATGGCGTTGAAGCACCGCCATCTAGTGTGGAGTAGAAGTAATAACTTCTAACTAAGACCCAGACGAATTTGAAAGTCATCTTCATCGAGTAATCTACTAGTAAATAATGACCTTCTTTATTTGGTCGGCTTTCTGCACTACGCTCGATAAACTTGACGGTGAAGTAACTCTAAACTGTTTGTGCCTGCCGTACTTGGCACTCCGTAACTGACATAGTACAGTCAACAGAACATCAGGCTACCCATTTAGGTACGTTTTCCGTCTTGCCCTTAAAATCTTTTCATAACCGACCCGAAATGGGTAGCCTGTTGAAACTTATGACTATCAGTCAATTCTGAACAAACAAACTGGGCCCCAAGTCTGCTAATTTTAGAACGCATGAATTATGATTCGAAATTCGTTCTAAAATTAACAGACTTGGGGCCCTGATTTTTTGATTGATTATTATGTGAACATAATAATCAATCAAAAAATATACTTCAGTGAAAACTATAACAAAAACGCTTAAATAACGCATGATTCTAAAAACTTGTTTCGTCAGAAGAACACATGACAGAAACTCAACTACCTAGACACGCACGCGAAAAGCATTTTTCTCTAGCTCAATCGTTGACTGGTAGGTACGGTGGACGGCACATACTCTACCCATTCGGTCAGTCCTCCTTGCCCTATTGCAAAGAAATTACATTTGGCAAGAGCGAGAGAAAAAACGGAAATGGGGTAACCTGATGTGCTGTTGACTGTACATAACATTTTCTACATTAAGTCCGGCATTTCTACTTTTGTTTGTGTGCGTTAATTCAGTGAATAAATAATAAACTTCGCGTTTGACGAGCTGCGTTGCTGTCAAATTGAGTATTGTCTTTTTTGATGCGAAATGTGAGGAATCTGGAGCTTAAGTGTGTATCGCTCTTACCCTCTTAAACCCCTTGATGGTTTCCTCCAATTTCACCAACTTGCCGATGTGACCGGTGAACACCTCCGCCACCTACAAAGAAACATTTTCGAAATACAGTTAAGAATTTCATTTACAAACGGCATGTTACGTTTGAATTGTCGCCCTTGAGGTAATTAAATTTCGCTAAGTAAAATGCCGATCCACTGCCACAACTGCGCCACGGGCACCTCCTACGACGGGACGATTACTATTGTTAAGCAACACACGCCGGGTCGGAAATGGGATGGGTGACCACCCCGACCGAAAAATTAAGTGATGTAATTTTCAGGAATCTCCGTGCTTTGGAAGGCACGTTAAGCAGTCGGTCCTGGTTGACGTCGCTAGATGTCCGTCGTTAAGCCTACTCGGAGGCCCTAGGGCGGCTTGATAACATCTGACATTAGGGTTGCTCACTAACCTTACACCCCTCCAACAATCCGCACTGAGCCCGCGTGTATGGCTCAATCCACCTCATAGTTAGGTGAGGCAGTGGGACGTATTATGGGCTTTTTTTTAATCCAACCTGAAAAGGCTGCGACAGGAACCGCTGTATTTTCCGTGCGCGCGCGACAGTCAGCTTGTCGTCTTCCGAAAGCTCGTCCATTCCCAAGATGGCGATGATATCTTGCAGTGACTTGTAGTCCTGAACAATAATAAGAAAATCTTGTTGCCACATGTATAGTGCGGTCCGTTTTGAGTCAAAAGTGATGATAATAGCGCGCTCACGCTCATACATTTTATCAATTCGGGACGCATGTGAGGGCGCTATCATCAATTCTGACTCAAAACGGACCGCGCCCGTTGTTGGCAACAAACTCGGGCCCAATATGCGGGAAACCGAAAAGCTTACAATTTAAAAAAGGGGGTATGCTTGAAAATGCACAGAAACGAGAGAAACATTTTGTTGGCGGCAGTCAGTAAAGTTGTTTGTTGGTACTGAAACAGTTTTGTCCTCGTTTTTTTCCCCGCATCAGAGTCTGTGTTTCAGGGTTTTGTTCCCACAATCAGTGGTAAGCACGCCATCGAATGCAACTCTTCCCGTAGTGTCTAGCTAGAGAACTGAAAGTGGTGACAATAAGACTTCAAAGGCGGGCTCAACTTTGTAATTTGGGATTTCGAGGGTAAGAAGAAGCCCATATAAAGTCACCGACGTGGTTTGTTGGTAGGCCTACTAAAGCAGTTGTCCTTGTTTGTTGACCCGTCATACATCCATTTTCGCGTCTAAACTTGTCAGTAAAATTGTCTGTCTTTTATTTTATAGTCATGTCTTTGTGTTATCCGACTAAGTATCTAACTACGGCAAACCAGAAAAGTGGGTTTCAATTTTGTCCAGTACGTATTTTGCTGAAGTTTAACCGTCCTATTTTTTGTTTCCACCATCGTTTATCACGTCAAGAAACATTGTTTTTGTTAGTTCCTGCTGTGAATAAGTAAACTTTATAAAATCTCGCCTGCAATATCTTCTGCACGCCTCTCGCAACCCCATAATGCTCATGTCCTATGATGTTGGGGTCCATGACCCTCGAGGTCGAGTCGAGGGGGTCCACGGCGGGGTACACGCCGAGCTCGGCGATGGCGCGAGACAACACGGTCGTCGCGTCTAGATGGGCGAATGTCGTGGCTGGAGCGGGGTCGGTCAGGTCGTCAGCTGGTACGTATACTGCCTGTTCAGTACCAATAACACGTTATTTACACCGATTTTAGACAAAAACTCTTTCCTTGGACATAGTCTGGGAGTACTTAATGGAGCACGAACCTCTAACTTTAAGAAAACCTTACTTTATTTTCTTCTTACTAACTACCTGTCTTTTTTTGCTTACTTTGAACTTCGTGATTAATAGGTACTAGGTATTTTTCAAGTACCTGGGTATTAACGAATACCCAGATACTTGAATAATACCTAGTTTGCAAAACTAAGTGTTAAGTACATAGTTGGACGGTAGGTACATATTTTTCAGAAAGCATTGGATTGGAAAAGCTAGTAAAATAAAAATAAAATAAAAAATAAAAATCATTTATTTCGAGCATTGCCCATATTATTATAGTGTTAGTAACAAAGGACTTATAATCTATGTTAGTAAACTAATTAACACTACAAAAATACGATATTTTTGTGTCTTTAACTAGGTGCATACGCGTCCAGTGCTGCATAATAGCACTGTCCACATCCAGCCTAGCCTCGACACTCTGTAGGAGGCTATTGGAGCTGCCCCGTACACGGTGGATCAGGGATGCTATACGTTTTCTTAAGATAGTCGCAAAGCTATCGACTCCAGCGTCCGCAAGCATTCCCGAAGCACTGCAGTGTCGTCGCAGCCCCATCAGCATCCTAAATGCGTCATTATATTGAGTGCGCAGGGCCCTGTATGCTCTTTGGGTGTAACTTGTCCACAGGCTGCACGTGTACAGAGAGTTACAGTAGGCTTTAAAAAGTGTAATCTTCACCTGTTTAGTACAGCGTGCAAACCTGCGGGCAAGCATGTTAGCCCTCACACACAACGCCCTGCGCCCCCGCTCCAAGTCCAGGTCATCCCTGAGCGACTCGGTGACCCAATGTCCCAGGTACTTCAAGCTCTGCACTTGTTTGAGCGGAGTACCATTGAGCCTAACAGGTGGAACTTTGTAGGACTTATTATTAGTTTGAAAAACTAGAAGTTCACTCTTAGCAGTGTTGTACCTGAGACCGTGGACCACCGCATATCGCTCACAGATGCCAATAAGCCTGTTGAGAGCGCTGATCGATGGGCACAGCAGCACCATATCGTCGGCGTAGCTAATGTTATTGACAAATGTGCCGTCAATGGAACAACCAACGCCAGCACTGCTGAGCTCAACGATCAGTTTGTTCATATACAAGTTGAAGAGCGCCGGTGAGCTTATCCCACCCTGCCTCACTCCACTTTCCAACCTGTACATGCCTGAACGCTCCCCATCCCATTTCACGTGGTTTTGCTGATGCGAGTACCAGTACTTCAAGATTGAAATGTATTCAAGGGGAAGATCGGTGTCTTCAAGAAGCTTTTTCCATAGGACCTCATATTGAACCAGGTCGAACGCTTTTGACAGGTCCAAGAACACTGCATAGACTGGCGTCTCCCTCGCCGTGTAGTACTGGACAGTCTGCTTGAGGCACAGCACAGCTGCTTCAGTAGAGAGACCAGGTCTGAACCCAAACTGTGCGTCATGTAATTTGACACAAGTACTCAGCTTTAAGTCAATCAGTCTGTCCAGTACCTTGGCTACAATAGTTGCAAGCGAAATTGGCCTATAGTTGGACCTGTCACTAGCACTTCCAGTTTTATTTTTGGCAATAGGTACAACTAAAGTTTTCAACATGTTGTCCGGTAGGTAGCTGTGATTCAGGCAAAGGGAGAATAACATTGCTAAAACTCGCGGTAGATGCACACCTGCATACTGCAGGTGCTCAACGCTTAAGCTGTCATGTCCGGGTGACTTACCCCTACCCATTTTTCTCAATACTGATTGAATATCCTTTGCCCCAATCACAACGACCCCCTTTCCAACACTATGAGAAATACACGACACACTTTCATCCCCCGTCGAGAATACAGTAGGCTGGACCCTAAAATATTCTTTTCATTACTCATACTCTGAAAGTAGGTCATTACTGACCTGAGAAGCGGGCTGAAAGTAATACTTTTCATCCCTAGGGAGAATCACTTTCAACTGACAGCTGCCAAATTATAAAAAAAAAACTTAGTTATTTTTCACATATCTATTGAACCATGTTTCAACTTTCTATACAGCCACGATGTAAAATTGAAATAACTTAAAGTTAAGTATTGATTAGAGAATGTATATTTTATAAATAACTTTATTATAATTCAGTTTCAACAATTTCTTCAAAATAACTTAGCTTAAAGCAAAATATTTACCATTTTTCCAATGAAAAAAATAAAAAATAATGGCTGAATAGTAGGCCACCACAGAAAAAAAAACAAACAAAATAGGCGGGATAGCGCTAATTCGATCTTCATTTATTTTTCTATCTTTTTCTTTGGCTAATTCATGTTTTATTTTTACTTTCCTTGTATTCGTAATGAAAAGCACAGTGTTTACCTCGGGTGAAAGACTTATTTAGTCCCTCGAACTATTGGCGCCCTCACTTCGTTCCGGGCGCCAAACCCCGTCTCGGGACTAAATAAGTTACTTTCACCCCTAGGATAACAATGTACTATTAAACATTTCCGCAATCTGGACGGGTTCATTTAACCCCTCCACACTCACCGGAGTAGCTGGCCTCGGATTCAACTTTTTTGTGTGTTTCCAGAAACTTGAGAACTTTTTATTTCCATGATTCATACCTAAAATATCCATTTTTATCTGTTGTTAATTCTTTTGACACCATTTTCATTTCGGTTTTCAGCAGGATTAGGTCTTTTAACAATCTTGAAGCGTCAATATGGTCGAATGTCAACGGAGGTAGTTTTTGTAACTCTTTGGCTACAAATACGGGCAACTCATCTGGATTTGTTTCCTTAAATACAGCTATAACATCATGCAGATCTTTAAACGATTTCGTTGACTTTTTTCGCGCAATTTTTCGTTGTGATACCGCAGAAAACAACAGACTTTTGGCGGCATCAATTTCTTCTTCCGAAAAACTAGACACGCACAGAGTCACTAGGGACTTTACGTCCATCACATCTTGCTTGTTTTGTATAAAAGCAAGAAGTTCACAAATCCCTATATTGCACGACGAACACTTGAGATGCGTAGACGGCATCGTTGATGACTAATACTATTACAGCGTGCGCACAGAGTACGACCGCTCGCTAGCGCACAAGGACGCGGACTGAAAAAACTGTAAAAACTAATGTGTTATTATTGTCGTTGATTGTATGTGATTTTCAGGGTGGTACTTAGGACAAACCCTGAACTATTGTGACAGTAGGAATATGCTCAAACGAGGGACGAAATCGAATTGAACAGAAACTAAAACGGACATTTTTTTCGCTTGCCAGGAAGTGGACCGATTGTTTTTAAATTCAAAAAACGAACAATTACTGGACGAGAATAGATTTGAAAGAAAAGTACCGAACAGGTCGATTACCTCTACAAATGCTCTGAAGCGTTCTACTCGTAATAAAGTTGGCAAGGCGACCCCTTACCTGCACGCTGGTGATGGAGCCGGTCTTGGTGGTGGTGATGCGCTCCTGCATGGTGCCCATGTCGGTGGCGAGGGTCGGCTGGTAGCCCACGGCGGACGGGATGCGGCCCAGCAGGGCGGATACCTGACACGTAAGATCCTTCAGTGTTATTTATTTATTGATTTATTTATTTATTTTTAGAACAAGATACAAACTTACAGCTTAATTAAGCCAACCCGTTTATACTGTCCTGTGTGTGTTGTACTGTGTGGTTAACTCTTAACCAGGGCAAAACTGTAGCATTTGTACGTCCCACTGTTGGGAACTAGCCTTATCTTAGAAAAGAAAGAAAGAAAGAAAAAACATTTATTGATTCTGAACATCGCAACAGATAAAAACATACAGAACAAGGTGGTTAGGAAAAACAAAAAAAAAATAAAACAAACAATATAAAAACAAAGAATTATTTCCACCAGGCAGCAGTGTCACGATGTCCAAAATTAAATGGACCCCACTCAGCTAATGCCTGGACCTTAGCATGAGGTGACGCGAGCCATACATACTCCAAGTGAGGTTACTAATAAACCTTGCTATCAGATGTTATCAACCCGCCACAAGGCAACCGACCAGGCTTAACGACTGATAGCTAGCGACCACCAGCCAGGACCAAACGCTTTTAACGTGCCTTCCGAAGCACGGAGATGCCCGACAGATACCTACATAACAAAATTTTGGTCGGGGCGGTCACCCATCCCATTTCCGACCCGGCGTGCGATGCTTTACAACGGTGATCGTTGCAGTTGTTGTCATGACAGAGTCAAGGAGCACGTCCGGGTAAGCGAAAATTAATCTGATCGCCACGCGCGATAGTTCTAGTCAATTACTGTAGTATGACATTGATTCAAAGAGCAATGTGTGGGAATGTGAGGTCTCTCCCCAAACTAAGTATGAGCCATTTACTATTGTGCCCATAAGCGCCAGTAGAGATGCCGTGAAAGTTGCAGAATACTGATCTCATCAAATATAAGATTACCTGTAAGGGGAAAAAAAATATTGATTGATCGGAGGTGCCCGTGGCGCAGTTGCGACTGTAATCGGTGACAGTCGCTATTGTAAAGCAACTCACGCCGGGTCGGAAATGGGATGGGTGATCACCGCAACCGAAATTAAGGGATGTATTTTTCAGGCATCTCCGTGCTTCGGAAGACACGCTGGTCCTGGTTGACGTCACTAGATTTTAGTCGTTAAGCCTAGTTAGGGCGGCCTAATAGCATCTGACATTCCCTACTGAGTACGGCTTCTTCCACCTCATAGTTGAGGTGAGCCTAGGCCTGCTTGCTATTCCGGCGGACGCCAAAACTCCCATCGCTCGTGTGAGTGAACTTTAAAATCCAATTTCTTTGCAACCGTGGTCGTTACAGAGAAAAGAACTAAGCCAAATAACATTTTTTAATTATTTACATACATAATGAGAGAAAATACTAATTCAAAGTAAAGCGTATTGATGATTGAGGTAAGCGTGAAGCACCGAGATGTGAAGTGATGTCCGATGTGCACCGCCGGAATAGCACGGCTGTGCCTATAATGCCGTTTATGTGTTATGTGGTAAAAAGATTTGAAAAAGCTGATGTCTGACCTCCGACCCAGCCTGAGTGAACCTGAAGATGTTATCTACAAACAGCAGCACATCCTGGCCCTCCTTGTCGCGGAAGTGCTCCGCGAGGGTGAGGCCGGTGAGCGCCACGCGGGCGCGCGCGCCGGGCGGCTCGTTCATCTGCCCATACACTAGCGCCACCTAAGGGAGTAGACCGAATTGTTGTAATAAGCTAGATGACTATAGGCGCGGTCCGTTTTGAGTCAAAAGTTATAATAGCGCGCTCACACGCGTCCCGAATTGATAAATTGTATGAGCGTGAACGACGTACCGTGAGCGCGCTATTATCACTTTTGACTCAAAACGGACCGCGCCCTTAGTAGTCGCCTGCCACTTCGTCTGCGTGGAGTTTATTACAATGTTATCCATTTTCACATTTTTGATTGCTGCTATCGTATTCCCGTGGGCGCGCCAAAACTCACTTCACTCGTGGTGAGTTATCTTTAAAATTCTATTTCATGGCGACTGTGGTCGTTTGAGAGAAAAGAATTAAACCAAATAACATTTTTTAATTTTTTAATTATTTACATACAAAACTAGCAGCCGCCCGCGACTTCGTCCGCGTGCACTTAGCAGTATGTGAAAAAAGATTTTCCGCTTAAAATAAGATTTTCCCGCTTTTCTGTTGAAATTTTCCTGAATTTTATTTGCTATAAACCTCACGGAGCCCAAGACCTTTCCAACGAATGCAAAACCGTGGAAATCGGTTCTTGCGTTCTGGAGTTATAGCGTCAGGAAGGAAAACCCGACTTATTTTGATATAGTAGATGAGAGAAAACGAATAAAGCACCGAGATGTGAAGTGTTGTCCGCCTGAATGCCGCCAAACCCATGAAAGCATTGCCAACGATGCTGTTCATTCCGCTTTTGACAGAGGCAGATGGTGTCAAACAGTTGGCAACAAAATGCTCTATTCAGATGGTCACGATCACGACGAGGAAGGCCGCTCCATTTCCCTTGAGTTAAGGAAACTAGCCAACAACGGCCAGACCCAACACAAAATATTGTGCTTAATCAACAAACTAGGTAATTCTACACTACTACTTCTAGTTACTAGGTTCAAGTCCTCTGCCAAGAAGGTAAAAGAGTTTGACGTCTCCAAGTCTAACCTTCGATGTCTTGTAATCATCGGTGATGACTCCGCCGACCTTCATCTCGTGGTACAGATCGTTACCTTCGCGTGTTCGCTCGCCCACACCGGCGAAAACCTGAAAATCATGACAGAATAATATGTACAGTCGCGGAACGAAAGTGTTGACCAGTTTTCAAACAAATACAAGCACATGTTACCTTTTTAAATTGTGTAACAGGCTAGAGTGTTGTGTCGAAAAGTAGGCTTTATTGTTTGACAATAAAATTAAAATTCGATTAGACATAGGTATGTTCCTTCACGATTGACAGTTGAACCAATACCTTTTATTTGTTTGATCTTGCCATTACGCTGCAGTGTCATGTTTGATAAATCGAATTATTACATCCTCTTTGCTTATACTGATTAGGTAAAACTACAAAATGTGATTAACAGTTCCTGTCAATGTCATCATGAAACAAGCAAAAACAGATCTTAGGGTGGTCAACCCTTTCATTCCCCGACCGCAAATGGCGGCAGCAACAGGAACGAAAGAGACAAAGAGATACAAAAGCTAATGTGTTGTTGAAGTGCTGTTTAAGTTTATATGAATAAGGGGGTTACCGCCGCACTCAGAGACGTCAATTAACGTTAATGGTTCATTACATTCCTAAAAGTTCTTTATTCAATTTAATATAAAGTCTCTTTTCAAAAATGGAATTTTGACTCTAATGAACCATTAACGTTAATTGACGTCTCTGAGTGCGGCGGTTAGTGTTTGACAGGTAGGACTAATTGGTAAGAGAAAACTAAATTGTGGTTTTGTTTTTACTAATAATCCTAGCGTTTTCTCATGTTTACTCACCTGTCCAAACTTCCCTGAACTTCCACAAATATTTCAAAACCAAAATAAGCCAAAACCGTACAGCCGTTCTCGAGTGATATCCAGATGAACGAACAGCAATCCATTACGGTTAGGTTTTGGATATTACATGATCAAATCGATCAGAAATGACCCAAATAATAACGTCCTTGAATATTGTGTACACCTTTCCCTGTAACCCTGTAGAGATTAAGCTTCGCCATTGAGAACAGCTTGCACGCATCAGCTTAATCCAGTAGGTAAATTACTCACGGAGAAGCCACCATGAGCCTTAGCGACGTTGTTGATCAGCTCCATGATGAGTACCGTCTTTCCCACTCCTGCGCCGCCGAAGAGACCGATCTTACCCCCTGAAATGGAACAGAGCAGCTGTATTTAATTCCAAAGACCACTGCACTGGCTTAAAACCAGCGCTGCATGGGTTTTGGACCTGCCAGCATATGGTGAGCCAGATGCACTCGTCGCAATGAAACAAAATTTTCTGCTTATTGTCCGAATATTCTATTTTAGTTACTGCTGTTATGTTCAGCAGTGTAAAAGCAGTTGTAACTACGGATTTTTTAAGAAATCTACTGTTAACTCATTATTGTGGTTGTGGCTGAATATTACCTTTTCTTCTAAGTATTACTATATCTTTAAATACTGCAGCCTTATTATTGGGCCAGGTTCGCACCTATGGTCTTCATTGCAGGCTTTCTACACAAACACTCTATGCAGAGTGTTTAACGTGCTCACTTAGCACATTCGTATTTAGAACCCTTAGTTTATAACTGTTCATCGCTAGATGGAGTTATCCTCCGATAGCTCGCGCAAGCATTATGTTTTTTCGTCTTTATATAGTGTTATGTCAAAATTGTATCGTTAATCATAGCAACAAGTTCAAAAACTTAACAAGAAGTACAAACAGTTCCAAAAGTGCCAAAGTCAACAAGAAGTTCAAGAAGTCAACAAGAAGAAACAAACAGACCTAGTTGCACTGCCTGAAAGGGAAGTTCTATCCAGGACCTAACCAGTAGGTGTTTCAAAGGTCCTCTCGAGCCGGATAAAATGGTTCTAATCTAAACCATTTCCGGAGGTCGTCCATGGTGACGAAGGTTTTTCAGCAGTGTGACTAGTGAAGTGCCTGGTGGAACGGGAACATCAGCTACCAAGAGTTGGAGATGATCAGGAGTCCAAGTTTGGTGGCGAATCCGGCTTTGGACTTCGCGACGGCGCTCTGGTCGGCAGAGTTGCCGTCAGGGCTCCAAGGATTGTAGCTGATGCAGCAGGAGTCCGAGTTTGGTGGTGAATCCGGCTTTGGACTTCGCGACGGCGCTCTATATATGGTTGTCATCTCGACGAATTAGGTCGGGGAGACTTTTTCTGGGCGATGGCCGATCAAAGTGGCTGCAGTCGCTGTCCGGAGATCCGGAGCAGGGCGTTTGGGTGCAGCGGCGAGATAATCTCAGCCAGCTGTGTGATCGTGCAGCACAGCGAGGCTACTTGCCTGCGAGCTGTGCTGCTGGAGTGGTGGTGAGTTGACCACCAGCGAGGCGTCTGCCTTCTAGCGGTGGTCGTGAGGTGGTGGTCGGGCTGTTAGACGCCCAACACTGGTAGGAGGCCTAGTCGGCCCCGTACAGGTCCGCTATGCCTCGTAAAATAACCGGGACAGGGTTCTGTCCCGATTGGATGGCCTCAAGCACTCCCTTCAGCACTTGGATGCACTCCGCGATCACTTCCTGGCGCTCTGTCTGCCGGTCTGCACCATCCAGCCTCCCCTTGGCCCCCGTGGAGGCCTCGGTTGCGGCTGGTGCCGGTGCGGCGGCAGATGGCTCCTCCTCAGGAGTGATCAGCGAAGCTGCGGCTGCGTCGTTTGTGATCTTGGCGGTCACGGTGGTAGTGGCGGTCACGGTGGTAGTGGCGGTCTCCTTGGGTTTCCTGGCTCTCTGTCTCCTCCTACGGCGCTTGCGTGCCTTTGAAGGTCCGAGTCCTTCATTGGCCGCTGCCATAAGGGAGTTCGGAGCGTTGGCCTCGGTGGAGCAGTGGTCTCGCGGTGGTAGTGGTGGCGGCGCTGCGGTCGTCCGAGCCGCGGTACCCGCAACTTTGTTGCGGTACTCCCTACGGAATACCGGGCATCGGACGTTGTTCGCCGTGTGTGGGCCATTACAGTTGGCGCAGGTCGGCGGGTCCTCCAGTGGGCGAGGGCAATCTCGGGCGGCATGCTCTCCACCACAACGCACACAGGCTTGCACCCTGTGGCAGTTGTGGGATGAGTGGCGGAAGGTCTGGCACCTGTGGCACTGCGCAGGGCCTTTCCTACCGAGCCATCCTTCAATCTTCACTCCCGGCATACCCAGGAGCTCGGAGACTTCAAAAATTTCTTTAATCGGCTTCAATGTGCGTGTGATCTGGGCAAAGAATAGGCAGCCGGGCCTGCCACTCCTCGCTTTGATCTGACGCACGTACTCTGCTGGGAATCCGATGTCGTCTAGGGCTTCGGCTATTTCCTGAGGCAGGGTGTTCGCAGGTAGCCCTCGGATGGCTACCTTGGCTGACCTCTCTTCAGGTGGGCTGTAACAGAACCAGTAGACCTTCTCGGTTCGCTCTAGCTCTGTAAGGTAGCGTTGTAGGATTCTGAACTCATCCTCGTTCCTAGGCAAGAACCGTATGCCTTTCGCGTACGGCCTCGCGTTCGGTGGGTGTCCGAGAAGTACCCGCAGCCTCTTGAAGTGGCGCGCCCAGTCAGGCAGCACCTCCACAATAAGCGGCGGGTAATTTTTCTCCTTTCCGAGAGGCGGCGGTGCAGTGGCGGTTGGCATCCTTGGGGATGGTGGCGTCGGCGGTCGTGTAGGTGGTGTCGTCGTAGATCGAGGCGGCGGCGTCAGCGGAGGCGCCGTGTCCATGGGGGACAGGTCGAGCCTCGGCATCGACGCTTGCTGCCGACCACCGATCGGAGATGCACTCTGCGGACGCTTCGCAGCTACTGCGGCGAAGGGCAGAGGCAAGTTGGTCGGCGGCGAGAAGCCCTTTAGGAACATAATGTTGAATTCTTATAATGTTGAATTCTCAAAAAGTTGGATTCTCAAAATGTTGAATCTCAAAATGTTGAATTCTCAAAATGTTGAATCTCAAAATGTTGAATTCTCACAATGTTGAATCTCATAATGTAGAAAAACAAATGAATGCTGTAAAAACAAATGAACATCGGAAAAACAAATAAACATCGGAAAAACAAATGTAGTCGGAAAAACAAGTGAATGCCATGAAACAAATGAACATCGGAAAAACAAATTAACACCGGAAAAACAAATTAACACCGGAAAAACATGAACTTCGGAAAAACAAATGAACTTCGGTAAAAGAAATAAACATCGAAAACACAAATGAATGCCATGAAAACAAATGAACGTCGGAAAAAGAAGTAAATGCCGTAAAAACAAATGAACGTCGGAAAAACAAGTGAATGCCGTGAAAAGAAATGAACGTGGAAATAAAAAGAATAGAAAAGAAAATTGTAAGAGTGGGACTCTTAAATATTCATGTTATTTTATTTTTAGTACAGAGATAAATCATTTGTAAAAAAATTTTTTTTTTATTTCATTTTCAGTTTTTACGGTATTCACGGGTGTGTCCCACTATTTCCATGTAAATAGATAATAGTAATAGTGGGACAAGCGATATTTTCAATTGTTATCCCATTATTTCTATTGCGTCAAATAAAACGCCGTGTTAGGTATTTGAAAAGTATACCACTTTCAATGAATAGATTAAAATTGAAACACGACTTCTCGGTATTAAAAATACTCGTTTGAAGGAGGAAATAAATATAATAGTTTCTGTATGTACGCCGTTATAAGAGGTGATAATGTTTTTTTTGACGCAGCCGACAGCAATAGAAATAGTGGGACAATCAGTCTGAATCAGTCTCAGTATTTCTATCAATAGTAATACCTAATAGAAATAGTGGGATACACCCGTATTCACTTGTTTTTCCGACATTATTTTGTTTTTCAGACGTTCATTTGTTTTTCCGACGTTTATTTGTTTTTACTGTATTCACTTGTTTTTCCGACGTTCATTTGTTTTTCTGAAGTTCGTTTGTTTTTCCGACGTTCATTTGTTTTTCCGATGTTCATTTGTTTTTCCGACGTTCATTTGTTTTTCCGATGGTAATTTGTTTTTACAGCATTCATTTGTTTTTCTACATTATGAGATTCAACATTGTAAGAATTCAACATTTTGAGATTCAACATTTTGAGAATTCAACATTTTGAGATTCAACATTTTGAGAATCCAACTTTTTGAGAATTCAACATTATAAGAATTCAACATTATGTTCCTAAAGGCGAGAAGCGAGACGGCGATATCACTCGCGCTCGCTCTTGCATCAGTGGCTCGGATGATGCTGCGGGTGCGAGTGAGACGGCGGATGCTTGCTGTTTCGGCGGCGCTGGTTTTCCTGTGGGCACAGGCAGCCTGCTCACCGGTTTGCGCACTGGCGCGGATTCCGCGGCCTGTGCACCGGTGGGGCCAGCCTTGCCTCTCAGGCGGGGATCTCTTGAATAATGGGAGGGTCCGGGTTGCGGCTCTGATTGAGCGGAAGGTCCGGTCGGCGGGCGCTTCGACGTAGCGAGCTCTCGAGAGGCTCCAGCTACGGAAGGACGCGGCGCGGCGGTGGGGGCGGTCGACGCCGACGCAACGGGCGCGGCGGACGCGGCGGACGTGGAGGCCTGGGCGGTCAGGGCTCGAGCCTTGGCGGCGGTGGCGGACGCGAACGCGGTCAACGCCAGGGCGGCGGACACGGCGGGCGAGGGGGGCGCGGCGGGCGCGGACGCGGAGGGCGCAGCCTCGGGGCGCGCGGCGGGCGCTGGGAGCTGGCTCAGGATGGCCGAGCTGTCCCAGGAGAAATTAGGGGTGGTGGTGGTGTCAGTAGGTGGGGCGCGGGCGAGCTTGCGGGCATCATCCGGATTCACAGACGACCTCCGGACGAACACTTTCGGCCGGGCCGGCTTGCGAATACGGCTGTGGTCGCCGTGGCGAGGCATGGTTAGAGCGTGGTGGACGAATGGGAAGCGTACTTCGGCGACTATACAGCTGGGCGGACTCGACCGTAATCGCCACTACCCTCCCCGGTGAGACCCGCTGGTGGGAGGCCGGGAAGGAGTAACAGTTCCTACGGGAGTCGACGCTTCGCTGGGATGCAGGTGTAGTCCGTGCCGAGAAGTACGTAGCCAATCCGACGGCGCTCTGGCGAGGAGTTGCCGTCAGGATCCCGGACCTCTCTGATGTGGGATAAGGACATCTACATCGTAAAGTCACGAGTGAGTGAAAAGGAAGACAACCTGTGTGTGTTTTTGAAATTTGCCAAGGAAATGTGAACTTTATTTAGTAACGTTAAATAACTTAAAAAATTTAAAGAATTAATTTATGGACTTGTAAACTGTTAGTGTAATTTTAGTAACATAGCCTCAATTTTAGGTAAAAGTTATAACTACGGGGAATCCATGCCCGATTTCGGTCAGAGTCAATAGAAATTGAAACACTTGGAATAATTTTACATATTTTTTGACTTTGACAATTTTGTGTTTTAAACCTTTTATTTTTCTACTTTATGGTTTTTGCTTATTTGGTAAATGGGGGTTCGCTGTTTTTAAAGCCAATGTTATGTACTAAGTTTTGTAATTGTTAAAGTGTTGCCATTGTCAAACTATGTAGTGAATAGGAAGTCGGATTCTAATGAAAATTGTTAAGATCAGGGTGGGCAGGCCCTTTTGTAAGGACGAAAGCTGGGTTTGTCCTTGGTGGGCAGTATGTTTAACGTGCTCACTTAGCACATTCGTATTTAGAACCCTTAGTTTATAACTGTTCATCGCTAGATGGAGTTATCCTCCGATAGCTCGCGCAAGCATTATGTTTTTTCGTCTTTATATAGTGTTATGTCAAAATTGTATCGTTAATCCAAGTACAAGTTCGAATAGTTAACAAGAAGCTCTCAGGGAACAGTTCTCCCAATAAATATAGGTTCAAGCAAATGACCTAGTTTTCTTGCCTGAAAGGGTATCTCCGACCAAGACCTAAACTGTAGGTTTTGCACAGAGGTTTCTGAGACTGCAGGTCGTTCAGCTATCCCCCTTCAGCTATGGGGGGGGGGGGGCACGCTAGACAAGGCACTTTATGGGGCGAAAAGGGGAAACCCTGGAAGATCTAAATAGCGGTTGCAAATTAAATGGACATAGATCCAAATTACCCTTGACGTAAGGCGCGAGGAGGTCCACCACCTTGATGCCGGTCGCCAGGATCTCCTGCTCCACTGACATGTCGACAAAAGGCGGTGCGTCTGCGTGGATGGGTGCGAACTTGTCTGTCGTGATGGGACCGCGCTCGTCTGTGAAGTGAAAAACCCCAGGTGCACCTTTATGAAAATGTCGTCACAACAAAATGGAGTCCAGGTGCCTTTATGTACGCTCAGTCAGTCTCTCTCTAGTTTCATTTTAAAGATGAATTTCATAAAAAAATATATGTCAGCCACCTAAAATGCCAATCATTGATAAACCTACAAAATTGTCAACAATCGCTTGTATTTCGACGTCAAATCAAAGCCATCGTGCTTTTCCGGGACCTCTCTCGGATGGGACCGGGACCTGTGCTCATGGCAAGTCTTCTTGTTCAGCCGTTTTGGGACATTTGTGCTAAATACATTTGTGCGAGAGAAACTTTGGCGATGAACATTTGCATTATACCTTATTCTATCGCGCAAATGTTTATCGTCCAAGTTTCTCTCACGCATTAATGTCCATGCCCTCAAATGTTTATGTACGGAGATGGCATCCTAGATCAGAATGGCCTAGGTCAGACATCATTTTCATCGTTCTCATCATGTCCCAACTCACCAATAGGCTCCCCAATAACATTAATGATCCGTCCCAGTGTCGGCTCCCCCACTGTCGGCTACTACACCAAAGCGATCTTTGGTGTAGTAGCCGACTTCTCAACAATAACACCAAATCGGTCGTCAACCTACCATTCCCCACCATTCTCACTGAGTCCCAACTCACCAATAGGCTCCCCAATAACATTAATGATCCTGCCCAACGTCGGCTCCCCCACTGGAATGGTGATGGGCGCGCCAGTGTCCACGATGGGCTGCCCGCGCACCAGGCCCTCCGTGCCGTCCATCGCGATGGTGCGGCAGGTGCTCTCGCCGAGGTGCTGCGCCACTTCCAGGATCAGTTTTGGTGCTTTTGGTGGAGTTGTTGAGAAGTCGGCTACTACACCAAAGGTCGCTTTGGTGTAGTGCTTTTGGTGTAATTGTTGAGAAGTCGGCTACTACACCAAAGGTCGCTTTGGCGTACTGCTTTTGGTGTAATTGTTGAGAAGTCGGCTACTACACCAAAGGTCGCTTTGGTGTAGTGCTTTTGGTGTAATTGTTGAGAAGTCGGCTACTACACCAAAGGTCGCTTTGGTGTAGTGCTTTTGGTGTAATTGTTGAGAAGTCGGCTACTACACCAAAGGTAGCTTTGGTGTAGTGCTTTTGGTGTAATTGTTGAGAAGTCGGCTACTACACCAAAGGTCGCTTTGGTGTAGTGCTTTTGGTGTAATTGTTGAGAAGTCTGCTACTACACCAAAGGTCGCTTTGGTGTAGTGCTTTTGGTGTAATTGTTGAGAAGTCTGCTACTACACCAAAGGTCGCTTTGGTGTAGTGCTTTTGGTGTAATTGTTGAGAAGTCGGCTACTACACCAAAGGTCGCTTTGGTGTAGTGCTTTTGGTGTAATTGTTGAGAAGTCTGCTACTCTACACCAAAGGTCGCTTTGGTGTAGTGCTTTTGGTGTAATTGTTGAGAAGTCTGCTACTCTACACCAAAGGTCGCTTTGGTGTAGTGGTTTTGGTGTAATTGTTGAGAAATCGGCTACTACACCAAAGGTCGCTTTGGTGTAGTAGCCGATATCTCAACAAATACACCAAATCGGTCATCAACCTACCATTCACCACCATTCTCCCCGTGTACCAACTCACCAATAGGCTCCCCAATAACATTAATGATCCGCCCCAACGTTGGCTCCCCCACTGGAATGGTGATGGGGGCGCCAGTGTCGACGATGGGCTGCCCGCGCACCAGGCCCTCCGTGCCGTCCATGGCGATGGTGCGGCAGGTGCTCTCGCCGAGGTGCTGCGCCACTTCCAGGATCAGTTTTGGTGCTGGCGGTATGAGATATTGGAAATATTGAGACCTATGTTTTTTATTATTGTTTTAGCATTTTCCATCCAGTATCTTTACTTACTAAAGATCTGAAAACCAGAAAAAGACATTTGGTCATGTTTTGTGAATCCAATACTACCAACGCACACGAAGGGTGGAATGAATAAAGGGGTAAATGGTGCCCGCCGGGCTCTTATCTAAATGCTTCGTGTTCGCGGTGAGAGGCAGTCGCGGGCATCGGCGGGCAGACGCAGTCTTTCGCCGACAAAAATACCGCCCTGCCCCGTCGTCGCAAATTAGAGCACAGCGGCTCATCTTGATGAGATTAACCAGCAAAACATGAGATATTAAATTGCACAAGTGTGTGATATACAGCTTTCATTACCCTTCTATGGCCCGATGAATAAAGTATCTAGTAGTGATGATCCAATTTCCAAGCATATGGAGTGATTTTGAGAAAATGAACTCACTTCGTCCTGGCACTTCCAAGGCGTTCAGGATAGGAGGCAGCTCCTTGTCAAACTGCACATCCACCACGGCTCCGATCACTGCCAAGAAAACCAGTTGGTAACAGTTTAGCACAGATTTTACTATAGGCTAAAATTGGTAAACAGGATTAGGTAACTATCTAAGTAATTATGGAACTCACGGGTGACGATATATTTTTCTAGAAATATTAAATTACTAACGCAATTGAATATAATAGACTGAAACCGGAATTCCCCAACGCAAATCAACGTTGAGCATCCCTCAGAAGATAAGCTGCCCCTTTCAGTTCTATTGACATTTTACGGGACAGCATGAGCGTGAGCGCGTGCTTAGCGTTGATTGACGTTTGTGAATTCGGGGGTTAGACTTCAAGTACCGTGCCTGGAGATCGACTAAGGCCGTTAAGAGATGGTTATCGGACACAACCAACGAGTAGTGTCCGCGTCAATATTGCTTTCCATATTTTGGTTGGTAATCAAATGTATGTTGACTACATCTTACCAGCAATGATCTTCCCTTGCGCGCCAGCCGTCGCCGACTTGGGGGGAGCTGAAGACGCCGCCGGCGGTGCTCCGCCCTTGTCTCCTTTCTTATCCTTACTCGCTGCCGTGGATGTGGAGAACTGCTACAATAGAGTATACAACAACATTACCATAAACTGCCTATATACGTCCCACAGCTGGGCACAGGCCTCACCTCAACTATGAGGTGGATTGAGACTCCAACACGCGGGCTCAGTGCGGATTATTGGAGGGGTGTAAGGTTAGTGAGCAACCTTAATGTCAGATGTTATCAAGCCGCCCTAAGGCCTCCGACTAGGCTTAACGACTGACATCTACGACGTCGGCCAGGACCAACTGCTTAACGTGCCTTCCGAAGCACGGAGATGCCCAAAATACACATCACTAAATTTCGGTCGGGGTGGTCACCCAACCCATGTCCGACCCGGCGTGTGTTGCAGTACACAGCGATCGTCGCCGGTCACTGTCACAACTGCGCCACGGGCACCTCGTGCCCACAACAACATTACATAAAGCCAATGTGAGGAACAGGGTGTTAAGTTCCTGATCCACCATTGAAAAGGGAGGATCCTCCGACCATACAGGTGTTATGTCTGGTGCGCTACCGTCCGGCGGTTGTTGTCGGGTTTTTCTATCTAAGTATGCGCAATCGCTGGAAACACTGATAAAAAAAAATAAGCAACCCGCATAACGGCAATAGGCTCGCCCTTACCACGTTGGGTCGAAATTCCCTATGCAAAATGGGGACCGCTAAATGTTCCGTTCACCATAATATGACTGCAACAATCAACGTGTCTCTCGACTACATCATTTGGGGTTTCAGTATGTTTTGTTATGTAAAAGGCTGTGTGTAATGTCCAAAGATATGTATTTATTTATAAACAGGCCTTACCCTCATTCGCTGAGCCTGCAGACACACCCCAGCGCCGAGCAGAGGCCTGCTGCTGACCAGGTCCTCAACACCTGTCATCAACCTCTTTTCTGGTGTCCTGGGTTTGAGCTTTGCCTTCAACTTCGGTGAGGCGGAAGGCTCTTTGCCAGCTGTAAATAGTTGAAATAAAAACCAATTCTAGGCTAGTCATCCGTTTTGGTCTAACTAAACGTAAACAAAAGACTACCCCCTCATTCATAAAAACGAACGCAACGCTAAAGCATAGTTTGAGCAATTGACGTGTAGTCACTTACTCGCAAATGGCGGCAGCAACAAGAATAAAAGAGAAAGCTATACAAAAGTTTTCGTGTCGTAAAGAGCTTTTTAAATTTACATGATTAAGAGGGCAAAAAGCTATATCTAGCTAGAACTTAACCGTCTGAGCATTTTTTTCCTTCAAGCTGTATAATACTTTGACGAGTGAACAGTGAAAGTTAACACATAAATCAAACATAGGTATCTGTTTCATAAACAAACTGGGTGGAAATCGAACACGCGATCCTTTGCTTTCGTAACTGCCGATAACGAAATTATTCATACAACGCACCAATCTTCGCCACAGTCTTTTTCGGAGGTGGACCGAGCTTAGCTCTTGGAACAACAGTGGGGGCCTCGCCATCTGCTAGAATAGGGGGCTCCCGCCTGAACGTGGTGGAAGCCCGACGGGAGGCATACTGAAGGGCACGGGCGGGAGTTGTGTCTGAAACAGATGACAAGAGTTATAAGATAGACTAGCGGTCGCCCGCGACTTCGTCTGCATTGACTTTGACCTTCTTCTTAACCCTCTTGAGGGTTGAGTTACTGAAAATCCTTTCTATTTCTAAGGCCTCGTCACAGTAAGCAGAGAACAGCAAAATATCTACATATAAACATGCCGCTCTCGGTTTGAATGTGTGCGTGCGCGTCGCTCGCCGAGTCGGCACTCGATTTCAGGCACACGCTAGCATAAAATATGGGGGAATAAGGTGGCGGCAGTACGTACGGGCTGTGCCGCGTGTCTGTGAGCATGCTAGGCTAATAACTCGGCGGGCGGCCTTAGATAACCTACTGTTATGTTGACTGTGGCGTCGTCCTGGACGCCAGCGGGCGGAGCGGGCGGCGCGCCGGAGATAAACACTAATTTATGAACTTTTATCAAGACGCGCGTGCCTTAGCGGGGACACAAAACGCCACCACCGGCGTGTGGCGTGAAGTAGCCACGCGCCATACACGATACAAGTAAGGGAATTTTGGCGGCGTTTTGTGGCGTGTTTTGTGGCCCGTGTGCAGAGACGCCCAGTGGTCATATGCCATCATAAAAAGAATCGTTTTGTCAAATTTCAAGTTTCTCTGTACACTAGTTTCGCTGTGAGTTGATATTGTCAGTCAGTAACTATTGGCTCTATACCTAATTACATACAGTTATTGAAAGAAAAACGCGAGAAAACAACGATTGTTTTAAAATTCAGTACGTAAGTAAATACTTTGACAGCTTTTGTGATATTTTATCCAATGACACTAATTAAGAATGCGCGAAAATTAGATCCCAAGTTCTAGATTTAAGGGCTCATAAAATATACTCACGAATTTTCCCGCAGCGGCAGAGGTTCAGCGAAATCTTAGAAAAAGCCTTCATTTTGTTGAAATTATACACATTTGCTCGACATCATGATTCAAAAATTTGCGATGACAAGATGGGCTGTCATCGGAGTGTCTTGTTTGAATATTATTTATTTTTTAATTGCACGGGACTTTTGTAACGAGTCATTTGACAGAGGTTTTATTTACTTACAGTTTTTCATCAGCTTCAGTTGATGTTTTACATCAACCACACAGATGGTTTAAAATAAGGACACAAACACATTGGGTACACTACACAGCCCCCAACGTATTTATGTATTGTATTAAAACACTTTTACAGGTAAGTACACGTTACATTTGATACATATTGTATATGTATTTTTATATCATTATTAAGTAATCATGCAAGGAGTACTTATAATACGGGATGTCGACGCACAAAATATCGATGGACGCTGATACGATGCTACAAGGTACTACATACAAGATACTACACGTTACTACGAAATACCATCAATGCGAAGCCACTTCACTTCGATACACGTTACCGCGAAAAGTTATCACTGCGATAATAGGTACTTAAGTTCGATGCATATTACTGCGACAGAGTGTAACTGCGAAAATGTTTGACTTAGACGAATGTGAATTGTATACCTATTTACCTTTTAATGGAAATGTAATTTCCAACATGAATGATAATCTAAAAAAAATACTTTGTCTAAAATTGAAGCGCTCAGTGTAGCAGCATTTGTGTTCAGCGGCTGCTGCGAATGAAAATCAGCTGAGTGGGGTCCATTAATTTAATCTTGGACTTCGTGACACTGTTGGTGGATTGTTTGTTTTATCTTTTGTTATTTTTTTTAACCATTTTTGTTTTGTTTGTTTATATCTGTACGTTGCGATGTCCAGGATCAATTTAAACGTTTTTTCTTTCTTTCGTTCAAAAAATATTGAATATCGAATCCGCTCGTATCGAATTTTCAAGTATACGGACATGACATCTCGTGAGTAAGGTTGATGGTCAAAAAGCCGAATTTACGCCGTTTAATACATTCGGAACGACAAATCCAACCCAACATTTCAACTTTCGATTTCAAAATGGTGAGTAATGAACACTGGCGGGTAATGACTAATGACAGGTCGTAGTAATGATGAGACGCTTTATGTAAAGCACGGAGCAAGGGTTAATAGTGCGCGCCAGGCGTGCCTTCCCACGCCCAGTGTTGGGCTACCACTTCATCTGGGGCGTCACAGTAGGGTGGCATTCGTTGTCCCCGATAGTACGGTAGTCGTTCGCCTGAACGTGGATTATAACAGACTGGACTACTCTATATGCTACAAGCCTCTGGTTAAGGAGAGCCTCGGCTTGAAAGAGCCGCCTCTAATGCCGGCTCCACACGTCTGTGGACGCATCTGCAGATGCCATCGGCAGATGTCTGCAGAAGTGTAGTGGGGTAGAATTGCGCGTACTACAGACGCGCAAACTAACTTCTGCAAACGTGTCTGCCGGCAATACTGCTGTGGTCGGTTTTTCGGCGCAGATCAAAAGGATTCCAGGGAGATGCCCGATGCGGGGTTGTGAAAGGGTGAGCATGCGAACTTTTTGTGTTTTTTTCGTTAAAGTGACTATGAAAGAAAGAAAGAAAAAACCATGACCACAGATGAAAATTTAATTTTTTGGAGTTAAGACAACGCGATAACGTGACCATCGCGCGAATAAGCGATGCTACCGTCGTCCTAATCGAACTTCAAACGAGCCGTGAGAGATCGTGTATTCGCATTTTATTCTAGGTATTAGGACTCCCTGATTTTGTTATAACACGGTCGTCGCATCGTGTGATCGCGTTATCGCGTTGTATCAGGACAACGCCTAAAGGTGTCTTCTAAGGTTGGAGTGGTTACCCATTCCTTTCCCTACTCTACCGTTGCTAAACAACGGCGATCGTTGTGGTAAGTATATCCGCAACTCCTACAACTGATCTAGAGGACTTTTATTTTCCTTTGAGCTTGGATGTTTTAATTTTTGAAACTGTGAACAGTCAGATTGGAGGAGTCGAGTTAGCTACTCACTGTTCAACAGTTACGAGTAGCCGGCAATTGGTTCTGAAAATCGTCGCTCAAGAAATGTGTGGAGACGGTAATAATAACCTACTTATTAGTGTTTTTTTTATAGCTTAGTTCGGCGCGCATTTGACCACAATCTCACCTGATCGTAAGTGATGATGTGGCCTAAGGTGGGATATGCCGGCCTAACAAATGGCTGTTCACTCTCTTCTTGAAGAGGCCTAAGTTGTATTGCTGTGGAAGCACTTCAGCGGGAAACTCATTCCCTTGCTGTTCGCATTATGAATGTCTTACCAAAACGGTTGGTGCGAATTTCTAGGATGTCAACAACATGGGGTGGAAAGTTAGTCTGCGCCTAATGGCTCGATGAAGAAAAGAAGCTGGTGGAATCAGGTCACGCACAGGTCATGCAACTCCTTTGCATACTCTCCGAAATGCAACCTGTAGAAAACCGACAGACAAGCTCCCCTCCGGCGGTGTTCGAGGTCTTGTAGCTTATCTGTGATGTCAGCGTCCCCCACAAGCCTCACAGCACACCTCTCCACCGAGTCTAAAGCGGCCAGCTGGTACTAAGCAGATTCGTCCCAGAGGTGACAGCATGAAACAGAATAAATAAAAAAGCATCAACTTCAACTCCACAGACGTTTAGTCCGCGTTATCGTTCGTTCATAGCAGCACAGAGTAACGCGCGCCGTCGCTGTAAGCGGTAATTATAACGCGCCGCCATATTTGTTCAGTTAGGTCTTTTACAGGTCATGCTTCAGAACGATGTTAAAAGTTTTAAAAAAATGATCTACACAACATGTGGCATTTCGAATACCACTTAGCTGAGTAGTCACCGCAGTAAAATGCTTTTTGATTTTATTTCATCTAATTAAAGCTTAGATTAAGATTTCGTTTTCGAAAGAAAGCACGGAGGATTATCAGACAACCGGTTGCCAGAATCGAACAATAAAATAATAACAAATTAACTAAGGTTTTTTAAAATGTATAAAGCAAGCTACAGTGCTGCTACGAAAAAGCGTAGAGTTCGTAGCACTGCGTGGGCGCACGTAGCAAATACATTAAGCTACGCTGAAAAAATATCAACGCAAGCCCATTGTAATAGGAATCTTTACGAATCGGAGTATTAGTTAATCTATAGCCTATATTCTGATTTATGCCCCACGGTTAACATTGATTTTTGAATTGGTATTGATTTAAACTTATTTAAAATCTAGTGGTAGTAGTTTAAGGCTAGTGTTACGAAATTAGTGTTTTTGTTTAGTCCCTTAACAAGATGAATCCTATCCATCCGTCCATTTTTTGGGACTCCACAAAAACCGCGATTAGTTCGATAAAAAATATTAAAAAGGCTTTTCCCAAAGTTGACTTCATAAAACACCCATCTCACCACTAATGACACTTCATTAACTATTCAGCCAGCATTGTTACAGCCTGTGTCATAAGGCAGTATCACGCTCGGAAAACTCGTAGGCGGGGCGCCTAGCCGGCCAATCAGCGACCGGGAAATTACCTAACCATTACGCTATCAGCCAATGGCGTGAGTGCGTTAGGTAAGCACCTCCTGTGAAGGCTCAGTTGTGCGTCAACAGTGTGTTAGTGGCTTTGTTTGTTTTTGGTGATTCGAAATTTGAAGTGATTGACTTTTTAAAAATGTTCGAAGTAGGTATAGGAAAAAAGTTTTAGGTAATGGTTTGTCTGTTATTCTGCAAGATAAAGTATTTGAGGATTTAAAAAGGGCAATATGATTTAAACTACTTACTGAAAAGTTACTTAATATAAGTACATAATTTAAATCAATCAAATTTTTTTGTCAGCCTGTGAGCGACTATCGTGAAAGTTTTTTGCTATATGATAGGTGAATAATGAAACAATAGTCACATGCATTACAGTACACGGTGGTAGTGCTCCTGTCTGACTCGCCAGGGTAGTGTGTTCGATTCTCTCTCGGACAAAAGTTCGTCTGGTAACACAGTGGTTGTTTTGATGTACTCACACTTCTAATTCTTGGATATTTAAGTAATAAAAATATATGCCACGCACTGATCCCGCGTGTTGGAGTATTTATTTATTTATTGAGGTTTGCCAACAGCTGTTACAATGTTACAAACAAAAATCAACTTAATCTTAGAGTAGCTACAACTTTACAGACAGACAGAGCATGCAATATATGAAGGTTTTAAAAATACACAGAATTTTTTTATAATTACAATTTAAGACTCAGAACTACACTAGTTTCTTTCCTTTTTCTTGCAAAATTCTATAGCCTACGATTCTTGCCTACGCAATCCGACATATAGAGAGCGTCACTGTTCTTGTTGTAGAGGTCACAGTGCCGTGGGCTTAATAATTGCGGACAGTCAATTTTGAATGAGAGAAGCTTAGGGAATAAAGTGAGATCCAGCAAAGCGCGTCTTTTCTCTAGGTCCATCATTTCGTATAACTTCATTCTGTCGCTGTAAGATCTGACCTCATTAGCCATTCCTTGTTCAAAAGTCATGTCCTTAGTCAGGATGGCTCGCACCACCTTATAAGTAGTTGGGCGGAGGGCTAGTGCCCAGAGTGGGACTGGCACTGGGTAAGCACTGGGTCGCCACTCCTTGTGAACCAGCATGGCTTGCATCATAATGGCATAGTTGAGGTGTGCCGTCGGCAAATGCTGTTATTTAGGCTCCCGATGCTGCCCTTATTCAGAAGAGGTCTTTACTCTACGGTGGAGCGTTCTTCGAAATCTCGTTATCCCTACTCCAGATGGGCTATTCCGGTTGGCGCCAAAACTCACTTCGGTCATGGTGACTTATCTTTAATGATGTGAAGTAATGTTAGCCGCTATGCCACCTTCATATCTCGGTGCTTCACTTACTTCAGTCATCAATACGCTTCACTTTGAAATAGTAGATATTTTCTATTTTTTTTTTAAATAATTAAAAAAATATATTTGGCTTAGATCTTTTCTCTCAAACGACCACAGTCGCAAAGAAACTGAATTTTGAAGATAACTCACCACGTCCGAAGTGAGTTTTGGCGCCGCCGGAATAGCATGGCTGCTTCGCCGCCAAACGAAGGAGTTGCATGACCTGATCCCACCAGCTCCCTTTCTGCATCGGACCACTAGGCGCAGACTGGCCTTCCACCCCTATATTGTTGATATTCCGGCAATTCGCACCAACCGTTTCGGTAATTTCTTCATAATGCGAACGGCAAAGGAGTGCATGGAATGAGCTTCCTGCTGAGGTGTTTCCACTGCAGTAAGTATAACTTGGGCCTCTTCAAGAAAAGAGTGAACAGCCATTTGTTAGTCCGGCATGTACCAACATAGACCGCATCATCACTTAAGATCAGGTGAGATTGTGGTCAAATGCGCGCCTACTTAATCATAAAAAAAAAGTGTCAAATAAATTTTATTTAAACTTAGAATAACTGATGTGAATAGTGCAAATAACTAATTTGAATACCAGGCCGCCAATCTAACCAATAAGCTGCCGAGCAGCCGCCCGAAATGCGGAAGTTTGATTCCCGGCTCAAACCTAGATCGAATGCCTTTTCTGGTATTATCTTTTACAAAAATACAAAATTAATAATCCTAAAAAACTGATAAAACTAACCAACAAATAGGTACTTGTAACTGTGATTAATACCAACCTTATTTCTTTTTGTTAATTTCTCGTCGTTGAGGTGCCCATGGCGCAGTTGTGGCAGTGATCGGCGACGATCGCTGTTGTAAAGCAACACACGCCGGGTCGGAAATGGGATAGGTCACCACCTCGACCGAAATTTAGTGATGTGTATTTAATGCATCGGAATTCGGAATCATTCGGAAGGCACGTCAAGCAGTTGGTCCCGGTTGACGTCGCTAGATGTCAGTCATAAAGCCTAGTCAGAGGCCTTAGGGCGGCTTGATAACATCTGACATTAAGGTTGCTCAGTAACCTTACACCCCTCCAACAATCTGCACTGAGCCCGCGTGTTGGAGTATGGCTCGTTCCACCTCATAGTTGAGGTTGAGGACTGTACCCAGCAGTATAGGCCGTTTATGTTATTTCTTTTTGTGCTATAGTTAATCTTCAAACACTATCTTCACAATAGCTCAGTTAAAAGTGCTAAGTATAAGTTACATATAAATTAAACGCCATGTGAAAACTCAGTTGGCAATAAATATGAAGACTGCTATTAAATGGAAACACCCTATATAATAACAACAAAACTCTAGCCAATGCCTCAAAGTTAAAACAAAGTTCTTGAGACACTAGTGAACAATGGATCAAAGTGTGCCGACGAGTGTGTACGACCTGGACGGATGTGGGCAGCCGAGTGGCGCGCTGGCGGCGCTGCGGCTACTGAGGAGCTACAACCATCTGCTGGTGCCGCCTGGTGAGTCAAAGATTCTTCTAGAATGAAAATAGATCGCTGTTCGTTAGTATTGCTAAAACTCGGAAACGGCTAGACCGATTTAGATGTATCTAGTTTTGAAATGTTTGTGAAGGTCCAGGGAAGGTTTAAAAGGTGAGTAAACATGAGGAAATACTGAGAAAATAGTAAAAACCACAATTAAGTTTTATCTGTTCCTACCTGTCCCGTGACACCGAATGTTTGACAACAAAACGAAGTCTGTCGGGACAGCTAGTAGGTTAATCAATACAAACAACCAAACTAACAAACAAAAACATTTATTTGCATAGAATACAATTTGAGCGATGAGATGTACAAAACATGAAATGGCTAGACTTAGTATTCGGCCTGCTGGCAGACGTGCAAATTATCATTAATTCTAATACTTAGTTAATCTCATTAACTTTAACATAATGGAGACAACAATATAAAATCAGAATATAAGATTAAGACTAATTACAACATCCCTAAACTAACATTGACAAGATTATTTACCTATAGTACGATTAATAAGTAGTCAGCAAAATGACAACTTCAACAGTGACTGATACAAAAAAGGGTGACCCGCTACAATAGTGACGTTCGGCAATCACTAGACTTAGACATTTAGTCATGCTCTATTTTATAAGGTATCAAAGCCTTTTTTAAATTGTAAATATTTAATAGGTACACAAAGAATTAAATAATACGATTTGAAAAATATGGACCCTACCTCCATATTAAAACTTCTCACTAAAAAATTATAACCATAGCTGGGAATAAAATGTTCAACGAGGTTCAGGGGAATTAACACTTGAAAGTCAGGAAAATACAAGTAATTATATACGGTTTTATTTGTTACGGTTGCTATTGATTCCGACTCCGATTCTGAATCGGTATATTCAGAATCGGAATCGGAATCAGTTACATTTATTACGAAGGAATCCACATATTGGTCTATAATGTGGTCGAGTTGACACATTTTGTCTTCGACTTTTATGGCATGGTGTATGCACTGTCTCCAATTATCAGGCGTCACCTCTTTCAGGCCTTCCTCAAATAATTTTATTGCCTCTTTTATTTTAAAAGTTTTATTGTTCCTGGCAACGTACCCCTTTGCTTGAGCCCAAACTAATTCTATTGGGTTGAGCTTACAGTGATAAGGTGGCAGACACAGGATTGTGACACCGTATTCAGCGGCCAACTCTTCCACAGCATAGCGTTCGTAATTTGATTTTTGTAATTTTACTATTTCGATTAATTGAGCCTTTATCATTGTAGGTTGATATTTAATTTGTTTTTCATCTTACCACTGAACAATATTAGCCTTCCACCAGTTTGAAGTGGGGATACGATCGACTTTTCTCGAATGGTACGGTGCGTTATCTAATACCAGCACCGCATTTGGCTTTAATTTTGGCAAAATGCTTTTAAGCCATTTATCAAAACACTCTGAATTCATCTCTTCATGATAGTCCATACTATTTTTCTTCGATTCAAAAATAAGTAAACCGGAATCTACAAAACCTTCATCACTGCCAATATGTGAAATTATAAGGCGTCGTTCTTTGCCGGTTGGGCCCTTTAGGCCTTAATTCAAACCTTTAGAAAACGCTTGTTTGGAAGATTCTACTGTTGTATCCTCCCAAACTTTTCCAGTTGTATGACCTGTTAATAAAATAAATTCTTACCTGTAAATAATATAATACAGAAACAAAACATTTTGAAACTGAAAACCTCTTTACTAAATACAGTTTCCCGAAATACCTTTATGTCTCAAGACGAAAGTCTGACCAGTGTGTGTTGCCAGTAATGACATATGGATGGAAGTCATTCACTACGACTATTTTGCCAGGATGTCGACTAACTTTTAATTGTAAAAACTCGATTTACCACATCACTATTTATTTGGGACTGAAAACCTGCCACACTGAAATGTCATTTCACTGACTACAATTAAAAATCCTAGTATACATAAAACTAAATGGATTCTATTTTCTACAGCTATTGTTAATAAGTAGGTACTTATTTTGTTGCAGTGAGAAAACAATTCAAAGTGAAACTCAACGCAAAAAGATGGTTTCCTCCTGGCATTAAGTCCGTCATTTGTGCGTTTTTGTATGTGTAATAATAAATAATTTTTTAGTAGGTACTTAATTGTTTTACAGCAAACACATTTAAGAACTGAAAAAAAAACCAATTATTTTTCATTAAATCAACTAAAGTTTAAGTTACATTACTTACTTAGCAATGTACGGTGGCCGGCACATCACGCTATCCATTTCCGGTCAGTCCTCCTTGCTCTATCGCGAGCAAATGTCATTTGGCAAGAGCGAGAGAGAAAACGGAAAAGGGGTAACCTGATGTGCTGTTGACTGTACACACCGGTTTAAAGGAATTATATTTTAGGCGGCCTTATCGCTAGCAGCGATCGCTTGCAGACAACCTTCAGCGGTGCTAACATGCACGCCGCGAGTAAATCCGAGAGAACAATGGCCAAAGGTTGCCTTGCCGCCATTTCTCTATTTTCTCTATTGTTGCTAACATGGCCGCTATGTCAGATTTGAAGATTGTATGGGAAATAGGGATTTCTCAACAAGCCCTAACATGGCACCTCTGTTTTATCATGGATATATCGATTTTTGACATTTCTTTAGGCTATATTACTCGTCGGTTATATTACTCTCGGAACAGTCTTTCTTTGAAAGAATCAACATTCCATAAATCGCATAATAGCAACAAACAAGTAAGTAAGTATTTCTTTAAAAAATAAAATGTGCTTATTCTAAGAAAATATTATTGTTGGGGTTATTTGTGGTAGAGCAAAATCGCGGAGTAGATAATAGATAGGTGTTTATTTGGAGTACTTCAGAATGCGACAGCCATGACATGAGAACAAAAGTAAACAATACAAAACTACTCTTAGTTCTATTTGGCAGCTGCATCTAAGTTGATACAGCATGCAGGTTGATTTCCAAAACACCCCCTCAACTCATGCTTTATCGCATAGCTCAGCTGATGATGTTAATCCTAACGCATTTTTCAACAACTCATGTCTTACACGCGGTAAAGGTTTGGTGAGAATATCTGCTAACATCCTCTCCGTCGGTAAATGCCTTAACGTAATACCTATACGATTTATGCTCACGAAGCACATCCCTAATGAAGAAATGTCTAATATCAATGTGCTTACTTTTCGCATGATAAACACCAGGATCTTCGGCAAGACAAATCGCGGCTAAGTTATCAGCATGCATATTTACTTTTGACAATTGATGAAGTTGAAGCTCTTTCATTAAAACATTCAAATAAACTGCCTCTTTCATAGCTTCAGCTAAACTAACAAACTCAGCCTCACAGGTCGATGTTGCCACAAGACGCTGTTTTTGTGATGCCCAGGAAATGCTAGCTCCACCTAAAATGAAAACATAACCCGTGTATGATCGTCTGTCAATTACACAGTTACCCCAATCGGCATCTGCATATCCTTGTATGCATTGACCCGTCGGTTTGTACCGCAAACCTTGATTCAACGTACTTTTGAGGTACCTTAAGATTCGCTTTGCTGCTGTCCAATGAACCTCTTGAGGACACGCAAATTGTGCCATCTTCGCCGTAGCGTTCGCGATATCTGGCCTTGTCGCTACACTCAGGAACATGAGCGCTCCAATGAGTTCTCTGTATGGAAATGATTTACCTTCCTTAACATCATCGCTCATTGACATGTTTCCCACTTCCATCAGTGATTTAACCGGATTACAGTTTTCCATGCCAAATCGTTTTAAGATGGATTGTATATGTCACCGGAAAATAATGAAATCCGCAAATTTATAAATTTCCTAGGAAATTTATCAACTTTCGTAGGATTCTAAACGAGAGATAAATTGTATTATTTTCCGCCCACATTTCCGGAAATTTATTATTTTGCGTCGGCTCGCGGTAAATTTATCAACTTACGGATTTCTATTCGTAAGATTCTAAACGGTTTGACCAATCACAGAAGAGCTTTTAATTTTACGCTTTTATAAATTACGGAAAATAACACACTGCTCTCTGATTGGTCGATGTAGACAGTAGCAATGCCTGTGTTTGTAGATTATAGTACAATCAGACTTACTTTAAAAATGGGTAGATTTAATGGGTTACTTTTTACAACTAATAGGCTGATAACCCCTACTTGATCAAAATAAAACAGCAGAAAATATCGTGTTTTTACGATATCAAAAAGTTTATAAAAAAAATGAAATACACCTAAAAAAGCAGATGGTATGTTTTGTATGTTATACAAAACATGGCATACCATCTCGATCATATCCCAAATGGGATAGTCAGAGGCACACTGAGTTCCCGTCACGGTAAACGAACGGAACATTCAGAAGCCCACATTTTACCGAGGGAATTTGAACCCAACGTGGTAAGAAGCGAGCATACCGCCGTTATCTGGGTTGCTCAGATTTTTTATCGGTGTTTCTCATCGCCGGAGAGTTAGCCGCAAATTATACAATGAACACGAAGATGAATTGTTCTTACATAATATAAAACATTAAAACCGGCCTTCTACCAAAATTAAATGGCGGAGGAGAGGAATGACACGTGACTTATTCGACCAATCAGAGCGCACATGGCGTTTGGTTACCGCCCACTTATTATTTTACGGATGCGTTCCGAAAGTTTATCAATTTCCGGAAATGAGGGCGTAAAATAATACAATTTATCTCTCGTTTAGAATCCTACGAAAGTTGATAAATTTCCTAGGAAATTTATAAATTTACGGTTATTGTTATTTTCCGGTGACATATATACCTCTTCTGCGACAAATGATTATCATTCCCATTTTTCTTCATATCAATTCCAAGACAAAAAGTGGCTGGTCCGAAATCCTTCAATTCAAACTTTCTAGCCAACTCTTGCTTAAATTTGTCTATGGCAATCCTTTCACGAGACACGACTAGAATGTCATCGACGTAGACAACAACAAATAAATCATCTCCGTCTTTGTCACACTTATGGTATAAGCAAGGTTCACTTACTGTAGGTTTCATTCCCATTTCTTTAAGCCGCTTATCAAGTTTGACATTCCATTGTCTTCCCGCTTGTTTCAAGCCATATAAAGATTTCTTCAAAAGACAGGTATCACCCCCTGCTTTTATATCCTTAAGCATTTTTGATGCCTTTTTGCCTATATCACCACCGTCATTTTTTAGTTTATCTAAGCTTTCTATAGCAACTCTGGAATCTTCATATACATTATTTCATCGCATGCTGTATCAACATAGATAGATGCAGCTGCCAAATAGAACTAAGAGTAGTTTTGTATTGTTTACTTTTGTTCTCATGTCATGGCTGTCGCATTCTGAAGTACTCCAAATAAACACCTATCTATTATCTACTCCGCGATTTTGCTCTACCACAAATAACCCCAACAAAGGTTATGGGCCCAGATATTGCAAAGAGCAATTGCGTGTGTGTAAATAGTGTAAATAGTTATTGTAAATATATTTCGTAAAAGTAGTGTCGGTCGAATACAAAATGGCCAGTGTACGAATCGAATTATTGACCAAGGATAACTATGATAGTTGGAAAATACAGGTGGAAGCGCTGCTGATAAGGCACGACTTTTGGGAGTACGTAAGTGGCGAAAAATCAAAACCCACGGATGAGAGCTCACTATCAACATGGAAGGTCTCAGACCGAAAGGCAAGATCTGAGTTGATTTTAGCGTTGGATCCGAGTGTAGTTCGTCATGTGAAAAGGTTGGAGACTGCACGTGAGGTTTGGTTGAAGCTGGAGAGTTTGTTTGCGTCACGAGGCCCTGCCAAGAAGGCAACTCTGATGAAGAGACTCATGTTACAGAGAATGAGTGAGGATCAGAAGGTGACCGAGCATCTCGATTTGTTTTTTGAAGCAGTGGACAAGCTCGAGGAGATGGACATCGTGATACACGATGATTTAATAGCAATCATGTTACTGTACAGTTTACCAGTAAGCTATGAGAACTTCAGATGTGCAATCGAGTCCAGAGATGAGCTACCAACACCTCAGCAACTGAGGGTGAAAATCATGGAAGAAGACAGTTCCAGATGCAACACCAAAGTCAATGACAAAATAGAAGGGGCGATGTTCGTAAATCAGAAAAAGAAGAGTGGATTTGAAACGAGCTTTAAATATAAATGTTTTAAATGTCACAAGATGGGACATAAGGCATCGGATTGCAAAGTTAAACCTAAGAAATCCGACAAGAGAACCTCAGAAGTAAATGGTATCCAGTCATTCGACCATTTGGAAGAACAACATGAAGCTTTATCTATGAATTATGTTTCAGATGACTGCCTAGCTGTTGAAACTAAGCGTCGTCAGGAGTGGTTATTTGATAGCGGTTGTAGTTCACATATGTGTAATGACGCGGGAAGGTTTGATGAGGTACTGCCAACGAATGAGACCTTAAAACTAGCCACCGACTCGCAAACGATCACGCAAGGTAAGGGTACGGTTAAGATATTAGCATGCAACGATGACATGACGCGGAAAATCCAGTTCGAAAATACTTTATTACTTAGTTCCGGATCTACGCACCAACCTGATCTCAATTTCAAAACTTACAGACAGAGGCTGCATAGTTACGTTTAAACGTGATGTAGCGTATGTAATGAAGGATGATGTGATTATGTTGACTGCTGATCGTAAAGGTAATTTATATTATCTGAGGGAACCTAATGCTTCGGCATCTGTTATTTCAGGAAGTATAGATGTGGATTTGTATAGATGGCATGAGCGCATGGGACATTTGAATGCTAGAGAACTTACGAAAGTACTTAGGAAATCAGGTATTGATGCCGTAAAGTCAAATACAAAATTGCAAGATTGTGATGTGTGTGCTATGGGTAAGATGGTCTCGTTGCCTTTTGTGAAGCCCAGTCAACGATGTAACGAAAAGTTGCATATTATTTATTCTGATGTGGTAGGCCCGATGCGAGTTCAATCGAACGGAGGTAATAAATATTTTGTTACTTTTATTGACGACTGTACTCGTTGGTGTGAAGTCTTCATGCTGAAAAATAAAAGTGACGTACTGTCAAAGTTCAAGATTTTCAAAAGTCAGATTGGTTGTAAAATTAAGGTTGGGTTGCACCATCTGACTTTAACAATAACAAACATCAAAATTTCGGTTAAAGTTAAAGTTAGGCCCAAAAATGACGTCAAATTGTCAAATTTGACAAAAACTTTAACTTTAACCTTAACTTCTACTATGGTGCAACTTACCCTAAATATTTACATACCGATAATGGTAACGAGTTTTTGAATAAAAGTTTTACAGAGTTTTTAGAGGAAAATGGAATCGGTAGACGGCTTACAACGCCGTATACGCCTCAAAGTAATGGTATTGCAGAACGGATGAATAGGACTTTATTGGAAAAGGCAAGGTGCATGCTATTATCTTCTGGTTTACCTCCAAGTTTTTGGGCGGAAGCTGTTGCTACCGCGTGTTACATACGTAACAGATGTCCGACAAGCAGTTTGAATCGGGAAATTCCGTATGAAAAGTTGTTCAATAAGACTGTGAATATTGGATATTTCAGGACATTTGGTGCTAAAGTACATGTTTTGGACACGGACGTAAAAGAAAGACGGACGCCACTTCGTCGAATCATGAGTGAAGGATACTGGCAGCTGCCAGTCTATGGTGTGTGCGTAATTTGAGGGATGCCATATAAATCATAAATTTCCCTAAAGTTTACCTTTTATTTTAACCGGGTTTATTAACTTAAGTCCGATTATGATTTTAATTATTTTAAACATCTGACAGAAGGTTTATCACTTACCTTACACCCCTCTAACTATTCGCACTGAGCCCGCGCGTTGGAGTATGGCTCGAGCCACCTCATAGTTGAGGTGAGGCCTGTGCCCAGCAGTGGGACGTATACAGACAGAATATGTTTAAATTTCTGAAATATCGTAGCCGGGAGCTTAAGAATCATAATGTTGACCTAGCTAACATATTTTTTAAGACCACTGTGAAAGAAAAGAAAGCACATGTTACTGAAAGGGAATTGTTTTATTTACATAACATTATTAACTACTGATGTGGCTGAGTTGATGATGGAAGGTTACCTTCTTACCAGTTAGAGGAATGAAGAGTCTGTTTATGTTCAACGAGCGCCACTAATCAACTCTCATTTATTGTGTTACATTTATAACATTAAGAGAAAAAGCGAAATAAATAAAAGTAATTCAGCACAATAAATGAGAATAGATTAGCGCTTGTGAAAAAGTGAACCGTTATTTGTTCTATTAACTACTTACTTATGCTGAAATAATCATGTTAGGCAGGTTTTTATTAATTTACTAGCTAATAAGCAGTTTTTTTTATTGGAAAAAAAAATACAATAAAAATTATATACCTACATTTATCATTCATAATTATTTCTGTATATTACTGCCGCACTCAGAGACCTCAATTAACGTTAATGGTTCATTAGAGTCAAAATTCCATTTTCCAAAAGAGACTCAATAACAAATAGAATAAAGAACTTTTAAGAATGTAAAATTTTGACTCTAATGAACCATTCACGTTAATTGACGTCTCTGAGTGCGGCGGTTAGTACATAGGTTGGTCTTCATTTAAGCAGCTTGTGATACACGTCATTTTTTGTTTTATTATCAAGCGCAAAAACAAACAACGCAGATGGTCTTCCGACCCGTGAACATGTCACGTATAATTGACCATGGGAAAAACATGATTTAAACCGCAAACTTTTAAGGATTGACCTTGTGATTTGTTGATGGTCATGGCAATTGCAAGACGTATCGGAAATTGAAGTCTTTTAAATTCAAACGGCATATCGGTTGGGATCATCGGTAGCCTCGAAATGAGAACTTCCTCACCTTTGAATTTCCCTATCATTATCTTAGCGTTAATTACATTGTTCATCAATTTTCTAACCACCAAACGCGTACCGTTGCACAGTTTTGGTTGGTTTATGTTTCGAAGCATGATTATTACTGAGCCAACCTTTAGTCGTAAATTGTGCGGTGGTAAGCCAGCCACGTCCAAAGAGTTTAAAAATTCAATTGGATAGTAGGTGGCTTCATGTTCATTTGTGACGCAGTCAATAGATTTGAATGAATGCATTGTTCCAATGATCTTATTTTGAATTATGTAGTTTAGGTCATCTACATCTTTATAAAACTGCTAAATCGATACTAGCGCCACCACACTGCATTAAATGCACTTCAAAGTGACCAATCAGAAAAGAGTGCCGTGTCATCCAGAGACTAAAGTGTATGATTGTCTTAAGTAATCATTGCCCTTGGCGAATAATAATTTAGTGTTAGGCAAAATTTCCTTATTGCGTGAGAGTATTTCATATTCTTTTTAAGTTTTTTGCGATTGAAATTATTAAAAAAGTCGGCAGCAACAACATTTTCGTTCAATGTGTTGTATAGATCTGGGCTAATGTAATTCTTTTCTTTAAGATTTTTTAGGATATTCTTAAGTGATTCGTTCCGTTTTCTGAACCTCCTAACTTTTTGGTTCAATCTTTTTAAATTCTTTTTTTGAACATCTATAATCAGTTTTTTCTTAAGAAGAGAGTCCTTCAATCGACGTTTTCTGGGTGAATCAAGTAATAAAGGAAGTCATTGGAGCCCTTAAATGCTACTTACCTTAATTTTTTTTCATTAAAAACATATTTTAAAGAGAATAGCAATAATAATATGGTTTTCTAAAGTTAATTTCAGAAATAAACCTTGGTCTGATGCAAAAAAACGTTAAAATGGCGTAAAAAACCTAACATTTCCCGATGTTATCGTAAACTGTAGGATTTTTTTTTCTCGAACAGTATTCACTTCCGCAAAATGAAACTTCACAGGATTACATGTTTTATTAACATCTATTACCAAAAAAAAAATTAAGCTCCTAGCTACCTGTAATAATACTAAAGTCCAGCCAATACGACAAATACAGATTTCCCCTCATTTTGGGAAATTTTACCGTCAAAAAGTGGCAACACTGTTGTGTTTTGTCTTTTAAATTGTCATCGCAATTTATAAATGTAATTAGGAGAAAATATAACGAATGATCATAATTTGCCTGTGATAGGTGATTCCTTGTGATTTTTTAAGTTTACTCATGTAGTTCTTTCATGATTTCACCACACAAGACGGCATTTTGAAATAAATATTTTCATAAGCAACACGCGTGTCATTCGCGCTGTCACACGGGGTAAAATGGCGTTAGGTTGTAGCACCTAGTAAGTTTGTGTGAGCGTAGGGTCGTGTGCAACTCACGAAGTTGTATGACCTTGCTAGCTTCACATTTTTTTAGTGTGATGTTCCGTCCGTCTTTCTTTTACGTCCGTGGTTTTGGATAAGCAACCAGGAAAAGATAAGTTTGCCGCACGAAGTTCTACTGGCATATTTGTTGGTTACCCTGCTCAATCAGGAGGTTAAAGAGTGTGGATATCTGAGAAGAAAAAGATAGTGATTTCCAGAGATGTTAAGTTTCAGGAAGGAAATCAGAGTGACAATATTTTGACGAAACAATTACCTATGGAACTGCAATGTGAGCAAGAAAGCTGTATCAAGAGTAAGCCTGTCGACGTGGAAATTCCAGATGGACGACCTGTGAGTGTACAAATTCGTGATGAACGCTCAAACATTGAAATTCCAGTTGATCATTCACCAATCGTGCAAATGAGTGATGTGCAACGTACGGAAAGTACGATTACTACTGGTACGAGTGATGATAGTGATCAAGTTGAAAGGGGTATCACTTTGAAAAGAGGCCCTGGAAGACCGAAAATAGAGCGAGGGCATGTTGGCCGTCCTCGTAAAATCTATAATATGGTCGAAGTTAGAGAAACAGATAATAGTGACAGTGAGTCTCAGGTAGAGGAACATCTTGACTGTGTTGATTTTGCTGGAACTATTGAAACTACTTTAAAAGAGGCCTTAGGAAGTGATGAAAAGTTTCAATGGAAGGAAGCAATTTTGTCAGAGATAAGAAGTTTAGTGAATAATGACACATGGCAGATTGTGAAGAAGCCTATTGATAGAGATGTTGTGGGATGTCGATATGTGTTAACAACGAAGCTAAATGTTGACTTAACAGAGAAGAAGAAAGCTAGACTTGTCGCAAAAGGATACAGTCAACAATATGGCTTGGATTATTTTAAAACATTTGCTCCAGTGGCGAGAATAGCAACGGTACGGCTGTTGGTTGCTTTAGCAGTTGAATTGAATATGGACATTGATCAATTGGATATCAATACAGCGTACTTAAATGGAGATCTGGATGAAATAATTTATATGAAGATTCCAGAGTTGCTTATAGAAAGCTTGGATAAACTAAAAAATGACGGTGGTGATATAGGCAAAAAGGCATCAAAAATGCTTAAGGATATAAAAGCAGGGGGTGATACCTGTCTTTTGAAGAAATCTTTATATGGCTTGAAACAAGCGGGAAGACAATGGAATGTCAAACTTAATAAGCAGCTTAAAGAAATGGGATTGAAACCTACAGTAAGTGAACCTTGCTTATACCATAAGTGTGACAAAGACGGAGCAGATTTATTTGTTGTTGTCTACGTCGATGACATTCTAGTCGCGTCTCGTGAAAGGATTGCCATAGACAAATTTAAGCAAGAGTTGGCTAGAAAGTTTGAATTGAAGGATTTCGGACCAGCCATTTTTTGTCTTGGAATTGATATGAAGAAAAATGGGAATGAATATCATTTGTCGCAGAAGAGGTATATACAATCCATCTTAAAACGATTTGGCATGGAAAACTGTAATCTGGTTAAATCACCGATGGAAGTGGGCAACATGTCAATGAGCGATGATGTTAAGGAAGGTAAATCATTTCCATACAGAGAACTCATTGGAGCGCTCATGTTCCTGAGTGTAGCGACAAGGCCAGATATCGCGAACGCTACGGCGAAGATGGCACAATTTGCGTGTCCTCAAGAGGTTCATTGGACAGCAGCAAAGCGAATCTTAAGGTACCTCAAAGGTACGTTGAATCAAGGTTTGCGGTACAAACCGACGGGTCAATGCATACAAGGATATGCAGATGCCGATTGGGGTAACTGTGTAATTGACAGACGATCATACACGGGTTATGTTTTCATTTTAGGTGGAGCTAGCATTTCCTGGGCATCACAAAAACAGCGTATTGTGGCAACATCGACCTGTGAGGCTGAGTTTGTTAGTTTAGCTGAAGCTATGAAGGAGGCAGTTTATTTGAATGTTTTGATGAAAGAGCTTCAACTTCATCAATTGTCAAAGGTAAATATGCATGCTGATAACTTAGCCGCGATTTGTCTTGCCGAAGATCCTGGTGTTTATCATGCGAAAAGTAAGCACATTGATATTAGACATTTCTTCATTAGGGATGTGCTTCGTGAGCATAAATCGTATATTACGTTAAGGCATTTACCAACGGAGAGTATCATCATGTCAGCCGAACGACGCCCACTGCTGGGCATAGGCCTCCCCCAAAGATCTCCACAACGATCGGTCCTGCGCTGTCCGCATCCAGCGGCTTCCCGCGACCTTGACAAGATCGTCGGTCCACCTTGTGGGGGGCCTGCCCACGGAACGTCGTCCGGTACGCGGTCGCCATTCGAGAACCTTTCCGCCCCAACGGCCATCGGTTCTCCGCGCTATGTGTCCCGCCCACTGCCACTTCAACGATGCAATCCTTCGAGCGATGTCGGTTGCCTTAGTTCTCCTGCGGATCTCATCATTTCTCATTCGATCAAGCAGGGAAACACCAAGCATCGCTCTCTCCATTGCTCGCTGGGTGACTTTGAGCCTTCTTATGAGACCCATAGTGAACGACCACGTCTCACTCCCATATGTCATTACTGGCAACATACACTGGTCAAAGACTTTCGTCTTGAGACACTGAGGAATTTCGGACGCGAATATATGCCGGAGCTTCCCGAACGCTGCCCATCCGAGCTGGATTCGACGAGAGATCTCTTTCTCGAAGTTGGACTTACCTAACTGGACTGCCTGTCCCAGGTAAACATAGTGGTCAACAACTTCGAGTGTAATGTTCCCAACGTTAACTGGAGCGGGTGCAACATGGGCATTGAACATGATTTTCGTCTTGTCCATGTTCATCCTAAGACCCACTCTTTGAGAAGCATTACCGAGATCTTCGAGCATTATGTTCAGGTCTTCCAAGGTCTCAGCCATAAGAACTACATCATCGGCGAATCGTAGGTGTGTTAGGTACTCGCCATTGATGTTGATGCCGCGTCCTTTCCAGTCCAGAAGCTTGAAAATATCCTCCAACGCAGCTGTGAACAATTTCGGAGATATGACGTCTCCTTGTCTCACGCCTCGCTGTAGTTGGATCGGATTAGAGCTCTGGTTCTGTAATCGGACCGACATGGTGGCGTTCTGGTATAGGTACCTTAGCACCTCGATGTACCTGTAGTCTATTTGGCACCTTTGGAGAGACTGCAACACTGCCCAGGTCTCAATCGAATCAAAGGCCTTCTCATAGTCCACAAACGCCAGGCAAAGTGGCAAGTTATACTCTTCGGTCTTCTGTATAACTTGCCGCAGCGTATGAATGTGGTCTATGGTACTATAGCCTTTTCGGAACCCGGCTTGTTCGGGAGGTTGGAAGTCGTCAAACCTGCGAGCGAGACGATTCGTAATGACTCTCGAAAACAACTTATAGATATGGCTCAGAAGCGATATGGGTCTGTAGTTCTTCAAGAGAGTTTTGTCACCCTTCTTGAAAAACAGCATCACATCGCTTCTGCCCCATGCCTTTGGCGTTCTGCCCCCGAGGATGACAGAACTGAAGAGCGTCTGGAGGACCTTAAGTATCGGCCGACCGCCCGCTCTCAGAAGCTCTGTTGTGATTCCGTCATCACCCGCCGCCTTGTTGTTTTTAAGCTGCTTGAGAGCCATCCTAATCTCGTACAGGCTGACGTCCGGGATATCTTCGGTATAGTGTCGGGTAAGCTTGGCTCTAGGGTCTTTAGCCTTGCTTTCAACAGGTGTTTGCGTGGAATACAGCTGTCCATAGAAACTCTCAATCTCCCTCAGGATTTCAGGTGTTGACGTAATGATGCTACCTGCCTCAGTTTTCAGCCTCGTGAGTTGGCTTTGCCCAATAGACAGATCTCTAGCGAACACTTTGGAGCCTTTGTTCCGCTCAATGGCCTCTTTAATATGCTGGGTATTAAATTGGCGAAGGTCGCTCGTCAAAGACTTAGATATCTGTCTATTGAGTTGCCGATAGCGATGGGCATCCACTGAGTTCTGTAGCCTCATTTCGTTTCTCTGCTCCATGAGTAGGAGAGTATGGCTGGAGAGTTTCTTTGATTTTGGACGGCGGGTTTTAAAGTGCTTGGACCCTAGCGTACGGACAGTATCCACCACCATGTTGTATTGATCGTCCACATCGATGCTGTTCTCAAGGGCTTCGAAGCGGTTTCGAAGCTCGAGCTGAAAGCACTCGGGGTTTTGAATCTGAGCCGGTATTGGTCGGAGCGTGGATTTTATCAGACCTGAATGACATTCAGCAAATATCGTTTCGATATTCTGAGTATCAGGTACGCTACCCTGCTCGAAACACTTCCGATAGTTATCACGTTGTTGACAAGGGACTTGTGGACGATGAACCCGACACCACCTAGGGACTGTTGGTCGCCCTCCCGGTGGTATAGTAAGTTACCGGATTGCAGGGTTATCGAGTCCTCGCCCTTTCTTCGGACTTCTGATAACCCAATAATATCCCATTGTAACTTACCAATTGCCTCTTCCAACTCAATCAGCTTCGCGTCGAGCCTCAGTGTGCGCGCGTTATAAGTTGCCAGGTCGAGTCGTCGATGTTGGCAGCCGGATCCTACCCGGGGATTCTTCGCACCCCCTGCCCCGCCGTTACCATAACCGCTGCCGTAGCCAGGAATAGCGGGGCCGCCGGGGACTGGGGGCCGTTTCCTATGTCGTGCCATCATTTTGGGGGGGTTTGCCATAATCGCCACGCTTGGCAGGCGGGTTGGCGATCGCAGTAGGGCCTGCTGTGTGTGGAGACGCTGCTGCCCATCTCCTGGTGGCTGTTTTCCCTCAGTCGGCTCTTACGACACCCACGGGAAGAGAGGGGGTAGTGCTATTCTATTAACGTGCCGGCACTACACGGCACAACGGAGAGTATGTTAGCAGATATTCTCACCAAACCTTTACCGCGTGTAAGACATGAGTTGTTGAAAAATGCGTTAGGATTAACATCATCAGTTGAGCTATGCGATAAAGCATGAGTTGAGGGGGTGTGTTGGAAATCAACCTGCATGCTGTATCAACATAGATAGATGCAGCTGCCAAATAGAACTAAGAGTAGTTTTGTATTGTTTACTTTTGTTCTCATGTCATGGCTGTCGCATTCTGAAGTACTCCAAATAAACACCTATCTATTATCTACTCCGCGTATTTTGCTCCTTACTCTCCTTAGGTTTAACTTTGCAATCCGATGCCTTATGTCCCATCTTGTGACATTTAAAACATTTATATTTAAAGCTCGTTTCAAATCCACTCTTCTTTTTCTGATTTACGAACATCGCCCCTTCTATTTTGTCATTGACTTTGGTGTTGTATCTGGAACTGTCTTCTTCCATGATTCTTCAACTTCCACCCTCAGTTGCTGAGGTGTTGGTAGCTCATCTCTGGACTCGATTGCACATCTGAAGTTCTCATAGCTTACTGGTAAACTGTACAGTAACATGATTGCTATTAAATCATCGTGTATCACGATGTCCATCTCCTCGAGCTTGTCCACTGCTTCAAAAAACAAATCGAGATGCTCGGTCACCTTCTGATCCTCACTCATTCTCTGTAACATGAGTCTCTTCATCAGGGTTGCCTTCTTGGCAGGGCCTCGTGACGCAAACAAACTCTCCAGCTTCAACCAAACCTCACGTGCAGTCTCCAACCTTTTCATATGACGAACTACACTCGGATCCAACGCTAAAATCAACTCAGATCTTGCCTTTCGGTCTGAGACCTTCCATGTTGATAGTGAGCTCTCATCCGTGGGTTTTGATTTTTCGCCACTTACGTACTCCCAAAAGTCGTGCCTTATCAGCAGCGCTTCCACCTGTATTTTCCAACTATCATAGTTATCCTTGGTCAATAATTCGATTCGTACACTGGCCATTTTGTATTCGACCGACACTACTTTTACGAAATATATTTACAATAACTATTTACACTATTTACACACACGCTATTGCTCTTTGCAATATCTGGGCCCATAACCTTTGTTGGGGTTATTTGTGGTAGAGCAAAATCGCGGAGTAGATAATAGATAGGTGTTTATTTGGAGTACTTCAGAATGCGACAGCCATGACATGAGAACAAAAGTAAACAATACAAAACTACTCTTAGTTCTATTTGGCAGCTGCATCTAAGTTGATACAGCATGCAGGTTGATTTCCAACAATTATCAACAGTCCGGAGTTTCTGTAGAAGCTAAAAAGGCACGGTCGGTGTCTCAATTGGCATAAAAATGACCAGGGTTTCTACAAAGTTAAATAAAAAAGTACCATCAAAAGGACAATGACGGATTTGTTAGGGGTAGTGGCGTCTTTTTTTTTTCTTGCGGCCAGCGACCAAACCTTGTTTTTTTAATAGAAAATATTGCAATAACCCAAACTTACTATGGCATGTAGACTCCTAGATCAGTCCGAACTGAGTTATGGGCTTCAGAAGTTTTGTGATTTTACACATTAGTCATTTTTTCTTTTGCGCGCAATTTTCGCAAAAATCGCAACAAAATAGAGACATTATACGAGTAAACATTGTGTGTGATATTTTACGCAAATGGAAAAATATCTTAAATGTCATTCGTAGTTATTTCGGGTGAGCATCTACCAAACCTTGCTTTTATGATTAAAAAAAGTGTTATAAACTAAACTTACTACGGCATGTAGATCTCTAAACGCAGTCCAAACTGAGTTATGGGCTTTAGAAGTTTGCTGATTTTACAAACTAGATCTGTTCCTTTTGTGATCAAGTTTCGCATGAATCGCAACAAAATAAGAGCCATTGTACGTGTAAACATTTTGTGTGTGATATTTTAAGCAAATGGAACAATAATCTTATAATGTCATTCGTTTTTTTTTCGGGTGGTCAGCAATCAAACTTTGCTTTTATGATTTAAAATAGTGCAATAAACTAAACTTACTATGGCAAATAGACCCCTAGCTCAGTCCGAACTGAGTTATGGGCTTTACAAGTTTGTTGATTTTACGAACTAGATAAGATATACTTTATTGCACAAAAAATAACAATTAAAACCAGATATAACAATAATATTTATCCTTTCGCGAATAAGTTTCGCATGAATCGCAACAAAATAGAGACATTGTACGTGTAAGCATTGAGTGTGATATTTTGTCGCAAAAGAAAAAATATCTTATATGCCTTACGTCCTTTTTTTCGTGAGGCCATCAATTAATTAAATCTTTCCTTTTCAATGCAAAATAGTGTAATGCAGCAAACCCACTAAGACATGTATCTTAGCACAGTCTTAACTGAGTTACGAGCATTGGAAGAAGTGACAGTAGTTTAAGGACGTATTCGCCGATGTTCCACTTAATGTGTAAGTTTGCTCTTATCTTATGATTAAAAGTAAAATAATATCCGTTATCACGAAATAACACGGAATAAAATATAAAAGCACATAAGTATCATATACTTTCATCAGCACCAAGAACCAGCACAAATATTATGTTTTATCCACCAACATTTGTGCTGGTCCGGAAATCTTTGTTTCTAAATCTAATCTATTTTTCGCCAATTAGAGTCCATTTATTTGATTCCTACTTTCCTGAAGGCACATAAACCAATAATGGAACGTTTTTCCTTAGCCTGTGCCCACAACCTTGGTGTCTTCACGGTGAGAGTGAATAGACATTTTTTGGGTAAGCCTGTTCCTGCAACGACCTCATCATGGCTGAATGTGGTCAAACGCACACCCATGAGATTTAGATGTAAAATCAGCAAACTTCTTCGTTCAGACTGCGTTCAGAGATCTTCATTGCTTAAGTAAGATTGATTTTGTCATCGCCTGATATACCTACTTGAGCCAATAAAACTCTGTTTTCTTCTATCAACTTGGTATATTTTAGAATGTTATTACAATTTGTACCGTCCATCGCAACGTCGGTCGTAACGTAACTACTGTCGCGAGCAAACAGGCAATGTCCGCGTTCCCCGTATGATGCATGGGTCCAGGACCATAGGTGCCTGAACAAGTTTATTACACTTTTTTGAATTTAAGAAGTAAGGTTTAACCCTTAATTTGGCAACGACAAAAAAGTTAGAAATACAAAAGTTTGACGAATGTAACTTATCAAGGGCACACTAAAATAAAAAAAAAAAATATGAAAAAAAAACTTGCGCTTCCCACTGCTGGGAAAATACGTGTCCGTCACAGCGGACATTGCCAAATGAGGGATAAAAAGAAAGTTTCATTTCAAATTCATTAAAGTAAAAAAAATATTTAAGAATTGTACAAAATTAAGAAGAATTAAGAGTTAGTAACAGTACATTCATCAAGCTTTTCAGATTCTGGATCAGATATGTCACTTGCGTCTGAAGGAGCGTTTTCTTTCGGGACTAAAGCCAATATTATCCTAGCTCGCGTATGCTGTATACCAACGGGAAACCTGAGAGAACACCCATAACTGCAACCTAAACAAGGTTACATCATAAATGAGGTTGTCTGGAAGAGATCACTTTTACCGATAAGGCAACGGACACAGTTGTGTAATCGTGTCTTTGATTAGCACAAAAGATTGGTGCCGCATCTATTATACGGCACCCTCGTATAGAAAGTCGCCCGACAAAAGCAGGTCCAATGGACCGAGTTCAAGCCAATATGACAGCGACTCGTCAGTGTCAACGTAACGTACTTTCCTCTTTTGTTTTCGTCAAAGAAGATAGATTTTATTTTAACTCATCTTATCCCTGATTTGACGATGTCCGTTACAGCGGACAGAGTGGTTTTGAGGTGTATTTATGAGTAATTGGCATTGTCCGCTGTGGCGGACAAAGAGGTTTATGAAGTAAAATAACAGCAAAACACTTTTAAAATCTTATGAATTTTCGCTAAACATTATAACACACGTATATTCTAATACAAATTGCAAAAACTAAGAATATTTAGTAGCAAAAACATTGAAAAAAATATTTATATACCTCATCGAAAACAGATAACCGTCTTCTCGCTGACATTTTGTTCACCACTGACAAATAAGGTGTAGCCAACGTGAAGTTTAACTTTTTAATAACTTTCTGAGTGGTTGTCTTAAAATAATTTTGAAGAATAGTAGGAATAAAACGCTTCCAGGACCGACAGTTTTTTTTTGAAGTTTGTGTCCGCCCCACCGGACAAAATCAAATTAAGGGTTAATTGTTAGCCACCCGAAAAAAGACGAATGACATAAGATATTTTTCCTTTTGCGAAAAATATCACTCACAATCTTTACACATACAATGTTTCTATTTTGTTGCGATTTATGCGAAAAATGCGCGCAGAAGAAAAATATCTAGATTGTAAATTCAACAAACTTCTAAAGCCCATAACTCAGTTCGGACTGAGCTAGGGGTCTATATGCCATAGTAAGTTTGGTTTATTGCACTATTTTAAATCATAAAAGCAAAGTTTGGTTGCTGACCACCCGAAAAAAAAACGAATGACATAAAATATTATTGTTCCATTTGCTAAAAATATCACACACAAAAAATGTTTACACATACAATGGCTCTATTTAGTTGCGATTCATGCGAAACTTGATCACAAAAGGAACAGATCTAGTTTGTAAAATCAGCAAACTTCTAAAGCCCATAACGCAGTTCGGACTGCGTTTAGAGGTCTACATGCCGTAGTGAGTTTGGTTTATTACATTTTTTTATCCATAAAAGCAAGGTTTGGTTGATGACCACCCGAAAAAACTACGAATGACATATAAGATATTTTTCCATTTGCGTAAAATATCACACACAATGTTTACTCGTATAATGTCTCTATTTTGTTGCGATTTTTGCGAAAATTGCGCGCAAAAGAAAAAATTACTAATTTGTAAAATCACAAAACTTCTAAAGCCCATAACTCAGTTCGGACTGATCTATGAGTCTACATGTTATAGTAAGTTTGGTTTATTGCAATATTTTATATTTAAAAAACAAGGTTTGGTCGCTGGCCGCAAGAAAAAAAAAAGACGCCATTTTCAGACATTGGCTTTACTGTAGGTAGCAATTTTTGCAAAATTTATAATTTGATAAGACGTATGGCACCTAGTAGTTTAAGTAGGTAGGTAGACCTATAAGATACTGAGAATTCAGATTCTTCAAATAAAATGTAATGAAACGCTAAATACCATGTAAACCAATCGGTATTGTTCCGAAGTGTCACTAATATAGTCTTAAACTTCACTTTTTAGAATAGGTACCTACGTGATGCTTCGGAGGTGACGATTACTGGTGGTGCTTTAATTATTGTTTTAAAATATTACTACATGTATGAACAATTTGTAATGGGCATATATTATTTATGCTAGTTAGTTCAGGATGCTAAATAAAGAAATCAATAAAGAACTTTTGAAAAATCCGAAAGGCTAAGGAAAAACGCTGCGGATTCTAATTTGTAAAACCGTGACGCGACTTCTTCGCACGCATTCTTTTGTTATTAAAAAAATCTCCATTTGTTTTTTTTTTTTTCTGCAGATACTTTTAAATGGGCGTGACACCTATGGAAGTTCTGCATTCAATATTTTTGAGGCCAACTTCAATGAACCGTTTTTTTTTTAAATAAGCAAATGCAAACTTTCACATTTATAATATTAGTAGGAGCGACCTAATTTTTTAAACTGAGGTTTTTTTACTGTCATTTACTTAGTTACTTTAATGTAAGTACATATCCAAAGTCGTGAAACACGTCAGTTTCGTAATGAGCAAACTTTTAAAGATTGACTTTTTAACACTGATTGTTGCCATCATGGTGAACTGAACATTCAGAAGCCCACATTTCGCCAAGGGAATTTGAACCGAACGTGGTAATGGGCTAACCACCGCTATCCGGAAGCTTGGGTTTTTATAAATATAGTTACGTTTATTGTATCCTATTTTTTCGTATTTTTGCTTTATATTAATAACGGTAACTAAACTTTTTACAGAATATTAAGCTGTATACAAGCTGTATACAGCTGAATATTCTGTAATAAGTATCTTTTAAAATGAATACTTCAATAAAAAAAGTACAATTAAGTAATTCAAGATGAATATATAATATACAATAAACAAACAAACAAAAATACAAAAAGAAAAGTCAAAAACCATAAAAATCGGTCCAGCAGTTCTTGAGTTCTACGAGCTCGAACAAACCCGGCTTTGTTTTTATCATCGATTGTATCAAATAAATAGATGTCAAAAATATTAACGAAATAGTAACGCAAAAGTATTGAAGTCGTTTCTTGTTTCACAGTAAATAGTTATAAATGATTGAATAATCATTATTTGAATTTTTGTTCAGGCAAATTATACCTACCCACCATACAAAATTTCAAATTAACTACACGATAAGACATTTTAAATAAAAAAAAGTAAAAGTACAGTTGTGAGAACATTTTTATTACTTCTTCTTCTTGCGTCGATACCCCAGTTACTGGGGGTACCTTATGCCTTATTATTGATCGCCGCTTGTATCTGCAGCAGTGTGGAAAGCGTCGTGGACCGTTGTTTCGAGTGTGGAGCGTATCTGATCCTTCCAACGAATAGAATTTCTTCCTCTTGGCCGTTTCCCCTTGACCTTGCCAGTGACCATGTGTTTCTCCAGATCACCCCTTCCTGGCGATGTGGCCGAAGTACTCAAGGACCTTACGCAGGCATATGGTGGATAGCCTGGCCTCAACTTTGAGCTCTTTCAGGATAGACACTTTGGTACGGTGGGTTATCCAGTGGATGCTAAGCATTTTTCTCCAGCACCACATGTCGAAAGCATCTATGCGACTTCGAAAATGAAAATAAACTACAAAAGTCAAAACCAATGACCACGGTTGCACAAAGTAACCCAGTACAGACCTCGTCAGCGCCACCGCTCTGTGGGAGCAGCCAGCTGTTACCGTGGTCACTTAGGTAATGACAATCGATATTTCACACTATCACATTACCTGCTGTTATGTAGCCATCGGAATGTTAATATTTTAAAATACTTGAATATAGTATTTGAGTGTAATGCTTACACTTATACTATGACTATAACCTCGACTATGAGGTGGACCAAGCCATTATCCAACACGCGGGTTTACTGCAGATTGTTGGAAGGGTGTAAGGTTAGTCATCATCATGAGGCATTTCCGTGCTTCGGAAAGCACATGAGCAGATGGTCCCGGGTGACGTCGATATCAGTCGTTAGGACTTCGGTGGCTTTAGATTGCTTGATAACATCTGATATTAGGGTTTATCACCCCTCTTCAACAATCCGCATTGAGCCACGTTTTGCAGCATATCTCACACTCATCTATAATTGCGCATCTAAATTTCATAATCCGCAGCGTTGGATGGATGACCTAATAAAGATCGCAGGGTTTAGGTGGATGCAGGTCGCCTACAACCGGCCGCTCTGGAAATCTATGAGGGAGGCCTATGTTCAGCAGTGGACGTCGTATGGTTGTTGGCGTTGACCAACTCCACTCGCCTATCATCGATCACTCGAGGAGTCAGGAGTCTAGACGATTTTAAGTCAAAGTGGAAAACCAACAAGGTAGGCACCTACATAAGTATATTGCTTGTGTAAACGCAAACCAATATTTAAACATTTGAACAGACAAACAATTTAGTCCGGCGAGGGTGGCGCTGCCTGGCGGTGTAATTGCGCGGTAATGGCGCGGCCGTGGCGCAAACTATAATTGCACTTAATTTACTCGACACTACCACCGTCTGCCACAACCCCTACCACTGGTTTATGGTTGTTTCGAATTTTTATCATCACACCGTATTGGAAGATGACTTCAGTCTGTAGGTTGGGTCTTTGTTGCGAAAGGATACTTTGTTCTTCCACTCCCCGAGCTGCGTGCCTTTCTATTCTAAGCCAGGGCAAAACAAAGGCTTCACGCCGCTATACTCAACCCGGAATAAGCTTTTAAAACCGTTACACTAGAGATCTCAAAAAATTTGAGAGTCGAATTCCAATTGGCTTCGTGGTGAGCTCGCGGCGTTTATTTTATCGCGACGATTCCACAGCGAGCTCTTAAATTATAAAATTACAGGTGATTTGACATAAAATATCATTTTCAATTTCCTTGAAAATATCATTCAATTCTAAATCAATTCAAAGAGATCAATCCGAAGTGTTGCCTTGACTTGGCCCTAAAAAGGGGTCCGTAACCGTATTGCGAAAGACACTACATCGACGAACGGAATATCGAATGAACGTAAAAATGACTCACCGATGATCGAGTGCACGTTTCATCGACCAACGGAATATCGAATGAACTTTAAATCGACACACTGCAGTGCGAATGGGCTTGTTCGATTTATTTTGATCTAAGGTCATGTTTGAGAATGCCTATTCGATGGTGAGGTTTTGAAAATGAAAACTCATTTTCAAAACCTCAATCATCTTTGCAGATAAACATATCTAACTAGATATGACTGTCCTTATACAATATTCAGAAGGTGTATCGTTAGTAGGGGTCGCGATTTGAGGGCAGAGGGCGCTCATCGCGATCAACCAGGTCCCAGGTGCCACTTCGCACGTGGGTAGCTAGGAGCACCATGCTTCCTTCACATGCAGGAATGTCCTTGGGTGTCATTCTTAATGCACACTCCCCTTCTACGTTTCACATTACTTTGATTTTGGCATTCTGTAAAACTCAATAACTTCGTGACTGTGATCATTTGAGTGAAAGAAGAATTAATCTACCCACACTTAAGATTCTAAGCCCCATATGATATTTTTTTCATACACATGAGGGAGAATACTTAACACCTAGTACGATTGAAGTGAGCGTCGTGCTACAGAGTCCTTACTGAAACGAGTAATTGATTTTATGTTACCGTATGTTACCAGATTACCTGAAAGTTTTAGTTTTTAACAAAAGTATTTTTAAAACTAAAACTTTTAAAATCAAAAAAGAGTCCTCGTGTCCTTCAAAAAGCAAAAACATGGCGACCCTACAGCAGGTGCGCTGACGATGCGACATTTAAAAAGAGGTTACAGAGATTACCGGTACGACCCCGGGTGACGTGACGTGACGCTGCGGAAGTGACGTCGCGGGCGTGACGCGGCGGAAGTGGACGATTTGTGATCGGGTGGGTTAACGGGGAAGAACCGTGTTAATTGTTAACAATTTTCCTATGTTAGTTCAGCGGGGTCATTAGCTGACTCGTTTACACAAGAAATAAACTTAACGGTTAATTACTTTGCTTTTGGTTCGCATACCAACTTATTGCTGGTCATTTGTCTACATATAGTTACTAAGCTAGTGATCGTCTAAGCGGAAATGACGCGCTCCTCCACCGCATCTGCGCAAACAAGAGTGCTTGCTTGTATGCGGAGATGGGTAGACCCTCATACATAGCATCACATGCGCTCACAACTACTTAAGTTCCTAAAGACGAGGTAGTCTGGGACACACTGGCTGTTGCCGTCACGGTCGACGGAATATTCAGACAGAACCCCTTATTGCACAAAAGAACTTCGAACCCAATGGGGTAAGGGATCAGCCTTTTTTGTCTTTTTTGCAATGCTTAAAGCATTCTCTGCCAGTCAACCATGGGGAAAGACAGATATTCTGTTGGCGTAGCAAATTCTAATTAAAAGTGGCAAAAAACTAAGATTTTGTCTATACTAAATTGTGTTGGAAGTTACATTTGTTGTAAGTAGTTAAAGGGAAGTAGTTCGGCCAATTTTGAACTCTGATTAACACAGGATTCTAGCCAGAGAGCTTTTTTAACCACTCGGCTACGATGCTCTTACCCCCCGAAGTTACTTGGCGCCACCAATCATCATTGCAATACTCAGTCAGACAGAACCCTTCACTTCATAGAAGGACTTTGGACCCAATGGGGTAAGGGGGTAGCCTACCGCCGTTAACAGGGTTACTTAGGTTTTTAACGCTATTTCCATCACCAGAGATTTAGCCACAAGTTGTAGGCATCATAATGAACTAGAAGTACCTATACCTATACTACCTATTCATTTATTTATTTCTTGTATAAAACAAAATTTAAAAACTACGAAAAAGAGGGACTTAATGCTGAAAGCATTCATAAGTGAGTGTTTCGGCCAGGTTTGAACTCAGGTCTGGATCACAAGTTCCAAGGCAATAGAGCTCAACCATTGGACCACGACGATCTTACCATCAAACTTTCTTTTGGTAGAAGAACCTGAAATAACCTAAACAGCGCCCAAGCAAATAAAGACAAACAAGGTGTGACTTTCAAATACAGCCCTCATGATTGTTCGTTTGCGCATCACTTAGGGGCACGTGGCTTCGATCAAGGGTCGCGTTAATATTCATAGGCACCTGCTCTGCGTGTTTGACAATCAATAATTTGTTTTGATAATTATTAGAGGGTGCGAACAGGTGAGGGTTGAGGGGTTTTTTTATTGGTTTAAAAATTACACCACAGATATTGTCGTTTGCATTTGCAAATAGAAATAATCTTATTTGCATAAGTAGGTATATGTTGTTATTACATTGTTTGGTTTTCCTAAAATGCGTAGAGTTAACAGCGAAATGTGTGAATGGTGAAATATGGAAGGAATTTGGGAAAATCTATAGTAGTACCTAATGGCATTCGTGCACATCGCTAAATGTCAAAATCAAAATAACTTTAATAATATAGACCTGTTACGTAAAGTACTTTCAAAGTCATGTAGTTGAGCCTAGTCGAAGGCAGTTTAAAAAATTCGGACAGGAAGTTTTATCACGATACACCACCCGCGTGTTAGAGTATCGCACGTGCCCAGCAGTGGGACCTATTTAGACCAAGATCTTCAGACTTTATACTAAGCAGAGCTTGTAAGTAATAAGAGTACTATACTGTTATTATATACACCTTAATGTAACACTTGGTATGCAATAAGGAATTGAAATTGAATTGAAATTGAGTGACAGAAACAGCTGAATACACCACTACCTATACTTCGAGATCGCGATCGAAATCACTACCTTCCGCGCTATTGGACTACCTACTACCATTGATTAAAAGGCGTGTGCAATTCCACAGATGTCCACAGCATGGTGGGCCCGCTCCTGGCTGGCCTGGCACCTCAGCCGCCGTGTCTCCCGCCATACTGCCAGCATGTACCCGTCAGAACTGCCCCAAGTGAGTATCTGGTTCCAGTTTTGATATGTGTTTCTTTTAGATAAATAAACCATTAGCAGCCGCAAAAAGTCCACAGCTGAACATAGGCCTTTACCATTGATTTCCAGCGTACCTGGTTGCGTGTGGCCTGCATCCCCGCGGAATCCCGCGATCTTTATCAGGTCGCCGTCTGCCTTGCGGGCGGGCAAGTTTTGCCTCAAATGGTCTCTAATCTAGAACCTTACAGCCCCAACAACCATCAGTTCTACGCTGTTCAGTTTTAAATATCTGTGAGATAAAGTCCGGAATTGGATAATCCGGCAGTAGACCAGAATGACTGAAAAAGTTTAGAAGTATAGCAAACGGAAAAGACAGTGGGTTGGCCTCATCTGTTGAATATGGACGGAGGAGTAAGCAGGTTTTCGAATGGAGGCCACGGCTTGGCAAACTTAGTGTTGGACGCCCTCTGGCCAGCTGAACCAATGACTTGAGGAGGGTGGCTGGTAGTGACTCGATGGTGAAAGTGAGGGAAGTCTACGTGGTGTCCCCTGATGATGTAGCTTCCAAAATATAACAACCTTAATTTCTTTGTTTTCTAGTCCTCACCCCTCCACCAAGCGAGAATGACTTCCGCAGAAGAGGGGAGAAGCGGCCCATCCCCCCCGAGCTGAAGGACGAGAAGTACTTCGAGAGACGAAGAAGGAACAACCAAGCAGCGAAGAAGTCCAGAGATGCCAGGCGGATACGAGAAGACCAGGTAACGAACAAACAACAGCCTTTATTTGTGCCATGTTCGTGCGTGAGCCATATATCTAATATCTTTACCCTGAGACGCGGGGCGTCGAGCGGGGCGTGCGGCGTGGCTTCCAGCGAGGCGCATTGTCCCACGCGCAAATTCAAACATAGAAATGTAGGGGCTCGTTCAATAAAACGCCGGTCGTAACCGCCGTGTCGCTCGCCTCACGTTTCTTTAACGAGCCTTTATTGATAAACCTTGCTGTCAGATGTTATCAATATCAAGCCACTCTAAAGGCTTGCCTTAGCGAAGCGACTGACATCTAACAACGTGAGCTGGGCAGCTGCTTAACGTGATTTCCGAAGAACGGAGAACTGCCATAAAAATCTCCAAATTACGGTCGGAGTGGTCTCCCATTCTATTTCCGACCCAGTATCCGTTTACTCGACACATCTATTTAACAAAAATGTACAACATTTCTGACTATAAATGATTACGTTATCTCCCATCAGATAGCCTGGCGCGCCTGTCTCCTAGAACAAGAGAACGCCTCCCTGCGCGCTCATGCTGCAGCCTTGAGGCAAGAAGTACTGGCGCTGCGCGGCCTGCTGGCAGCGAGGGATGAGCAGCCAGCGCCCTCGTCTACCACTGCTGACTGATATTCAAACGCTTCATCGCCCTTTAGAAAGCCGCGCCTGTCTCCTAGAGCAAGATAGCTCCAAGCGCGCTCATGCTGCAGCCTTAAGACAAGAACTGCTTAGGCTGTGCGGCCTGCTGGCAGCGAGGAAATGAGCAGCTAGCACCATCGTCCACCACTGCCAACTGATACGCAACAGCTTCAGCTCCCAAGCTAGCAGGATGACATTTTTGGACCGTGTCTTATAGTTTTTGCGTGAGAGTCAGTTTCACCCGGACGGGCAGCCTGCTTCTTGAATGATTGCAAAAAATGACTTAGGATTCATACAGCTTATTACGCCCTGCCTCTGATCTGCTACCACAGTTATCGCGACTCCTCGTGCCCGATAGTTACGTACGCGCGTTCGCCTTTTGCGCACGGTGGGTCAGACCGAGACCCCAGTCTACCACATGTTCAGCGCCCTCAACGCATTTCTAGTCGACCAGCCAAACTCTAATCCATTCGCAGACCAATGAAGTATGGTGTCAGCGTGTGTCACATTTTGCGAAAAATCATGATAAATGTTTTGTCGTGTGTACATTAATTCAATTTAGTTTATTACAAACAGGAGAAATATTTTCAAGCTGTTGAAACTGGATAAGTACACTTAAGTGAGTGAGTTGTGTACACCTGTGGACCTAACATACGCTTCGTGTGTCAACACTATAATTTTGAAAATTGACAAAACTTTGTCGCCTTCTAATTGGTGGCAAACCAAGTTTAGATAAGAGCAGCAATAAAACTTCGGTACCTATCTACTGTAACCACTGCACCAGTCGTACCTACTGACTGCGCCACTACATACCTAGACACACATAAGGTGTAACATTGATACCTATGTTAAAAATACTTTTTGTGCATTGACGAACCCAAAGACACTTGACTTGGAATGTAAACACTAGGTATCTACCTATCTACCGAATCGCTTGTTTTGTGTTAGATTACCTAGCTTTTTTAGAAAAATATGTTTGATGCATTAGTATAAGGCAATACAAACTGTAAGACATTGTGAATAGGTATGATAATTGTAATCTAATTGAATAATTGTGTAAGTATCTATAATTACTTGTGTGATATGAGATCTCAAAGTCCGTCCATTTTATCATAGTTGTGTCATTTTAGGCAATAAATTAGGTTATGGGATGTAATATAAGATACCGCTTTGTAATAGGGCGTATTTATCGTTTAATATGAATGTGTCGTTTAATATGTAAAAGAAAGATACCAACATCTTTCTTTTCCCCAAAAACACTAAAGTGATTATCAAAATAACACTTTAGTACCTAATTTCAATAGCCCACCATTCCAGAATTTGTGTTAGTGTTAAGAAAACATTTACAATTGGTTCAAATGAAAGTATATTTTGTCTGTATTTATTAACTTGAAAAATAAAGGTTTATTCAATGAGTAACTTTTGTTAATTTCGCGCCTGTGTTGCTACCACCGCCATCTGTTGATAATTATATTAGCTAAGAGCTAGTGCTTTAAAAAGTACAGGCTGGACTGCCATCTGCTGTTGAGTAGGGGTGCGTTCCGAATTGAGTCGAAATCGATTACATCGCGCTCACAGAGCGTCCCGAATTGAAATATCGCGCTGTCATTCATCTAACGTCAGACAGCTTGACGTCATGGGTGACGTCACTAACGGCGCCATATTGCGTTCACAACGATGGGTGCGTTCCGAATTGAGTCGAAATCGATTACAGCGCGCTCACAGAGCGTCCCGAATTGAAATATCGCGCTGACATTCATCTAACGTCAGACAGCTTGACGTCATGGGTGACGTCACTAACGGCGCCATATTGCGCTCACAACGATAATGCTCCAGAGCGATATCACCGTGGGCCTTATGTCAGATTCATAGATGAAACGTCAAACAGACATTTTAGCGTAAAAATATTTTTGTCAATATTTCTCAGAATAAATCTTTGCTGGGACAAATCTTTTTCTCTGATAACGTTACAGAAAGTTTCACTACAAGAACCGCTAGTTTAACCTGGGAATGATAGAAATTAAAAGTTAGAAATTGTTAGGCTATGTATCACTATCTAGCGGTCCGAATTGGTTTTGACGCTGATAGCGCTGTGAGCGCTGTTGACGCGATATTTCAATTCGGGACGCCTGATATCACCGTGAGCGCTCACATTACTGTAATCGCATTACGGACCGCACAGGATAATGCTCCAGAGCGATATCACCGTGAGCCTTATGTCAGATTCATAGATGAAACGTCAAACAGACATTTTAGCGTAAAAATATTTTTGTCAATATTTCTCAGAATAAATCTTTGCTGGGACAAATATTTTTCTGTGATAACGTAACAGAAAGTTTTACTACAAGAACCGCTAGTTTAACCTGGGAATGATAGAAATTAAAAGTTAAAAATTGTTAGGTTATGTATCACTATCTAGCGGTCCGAATTGGTTTTGACGCTGATAGCGCTGTGAGCGCTGTTGACGCGATATTTCAATTCGGGACGCCTGATATCACCGTGAGCGCTCACATTACTGTAATCGCATCACGGACCGCACAGTAGTACAAGTAAAAACCTCTTCCTTCAAAAAAATAATAAAGTGAAGTACCGCACGTAACCATAGATACCATTTGTGGATACCATAACCTCGTCGTAGAGGACTGCCGTGCTATTCCGGCGGTGCATATCGGACATCACTTCACATCTCGGTGCTTCACGCTTACCCCAATCATCAATACGCTTTACTTTGAATTAGTATTTTCTCTCATTTTGTATGTAAATAACTTAAAAATGTTATTTGTCTTAGTCCTTTTTTTTCAAACGACCACAGTTGCAAAGAAATTGAATTTTAAAGTTCACTCACACGAGCGAAGGGAGTTTTGGCGTCCGCCAAATAGCATAGCTGATAAGCTGCTAGTTGAGAATAGAAGACGTTTGTTTGTTAGAAGACTGCACATCCCTATTATATTCTAGTGCTTTCAACGAAACAAGAAGCTGTTTCTGTTACTTGACACTAGATGGCGTAAAAACATTTGACAAGGTATGGGATGAAGTGTCCTGAATTCAATTGTAAATTAATTATCAACTAGAGAACTTTTGAATTAGATTCCTTTTCAGAAATTTGGATTAATTCTCATAACCAGTAAATTCATAAATATTTATGATTATTACATAACTGTCTGTTCTCAATGTAATTTCTCACAGACGTCATTCAGTTGTCGTCGTTGATTGGTTGTAAAGAATTCCAAGAATCTAGCTGGCCAATTCGGAAGTCAGATTGTTTAGTTACCTGTCACTTCTTGTCAAAGAAAACGTGCTGAATCGTTGATAAAACGAGAATATTCCACAGAACGCGCCTATTTACGTGTGGCAAGAAAAACCGAACGACTGACTGCCAGAAAAAAAAGAAAAAATTGTTCTTTCATGAAGTTGCGTCACCCACATGTCCTGTTTGAAGTGAATTGAAATCCTAAAAATAATTTATTAGTTGTTAAATACCGGTATAAAAATGTTGTGTGCGACGCGGGCTATCGGGCGAAAGGCCCTCGAGTGCTCCGGCATTGGATCTGAATACTACACACACAGGAATTTCTCAACAATCCTCAAAAACGTAAGTGACCATTTTCTGTGAGAAAACGAATGAAAATCGTTTGTCAGACTGAACAAAATGTCAAAGGTTTAATTTCTCGGGCCCTCAATGGCTTTTGGTTGTAATTTGTAATCATTTTCCTAAATTACGACACCGGTCGGTGGCTCCCACATGGAGATTTTTTGTGTAGCCTTTTCGCATATTTATCCAGCTAATTTCTGGGTTTGCAGACTGCAGCACCTACTGTGCCCATCTATCAACGCCATGCAGTCCAATACAGAAATAAGTAAGTACATTTTATTTAGTTTTGCATAATTATTTCATCATAACCTAACTCTTGGCACATACATGACCTTTGTATGAACAACACTTTTTTTCAAACAACTGCTTCCAACATAGGTTTTATTAATTGTAACTTTTGTTTTAAGAGGTTTTTCAGTCTTTGGTCTACCTCCTAAGGGCTATTTACCTAAGGCTTATTATCTTGTTAAGTTAGAAATTTTAGACTGTCAAGCTTTTTCAAGAGCTATGCTCAAGTAAACTCCCTAAAATGAGCACCTGCTTGTAATGTATTTCTCCATATCAAATCAAATCTGATGAATACCTTAGGCAACTTAACAGAGATGGTTACCCTGCTAAACATCTATAGCTTTGGTTTATTCGGCCCTTATTTTGAAACAATGTACCTCAAAGCTTCTTTCAAGTCCTTCAAAACTCATTATTATTGGTTCACTTTTAATAAGACTAAACAGTGAATTTCCTTAATGTAGATCCAAAGCAAAACTCATTGCTTCTGAATATGGAAGCCTAATTGTGAATTTCTATGAATATAAATTTCTGAGTGTCATTAAACTGGTCAGCTGGCCATGTACTAATTTTTCTCATAAATATTGATTTATTGTTATTATTCTGAAACCTATGTTAGGCGGTATTCTTGAAAGTAAAGTTGTACAAACTGATTTTTTGATATATTGTACAATATAAGTCTGTGTGATATTTATGGTGTTAGAGACACCGATTGACTACGTCCAAAAGTTCACATGCAAACAGTAAAAGCTTGATAAGATAGATAAGATTGTAGCTGCTATGTGGGTAAATTCTTACAGGGTTTTTGATCTTTTGGATATCTTTTAAACTTTGTAACTAACTCATTTTATGATATCTGAGAAAGCAGAACTATAGTTCAAGTATTTATCTATTGATTATCAATGATAGTAAATTGAGAGAACATGTGGTCCACACAGCTTCAAGTTTAAGAATAAATCTGAGACTCTTGTCTAACCACTTTGCTACTACATGAGATTCATCCGTTTTGTGGTGGAGACTGATGATTGTAGGAAGAAGTAACTTGGTTTCCACCAGAAGCAGAGGCACCATTGCCAACTGGGAAATTCTTTGGTAGGAGTGATGCCTGAGGGGGCAACTACAATGATATTACAATAAAAAAGGATGTAGATAGGTTATGTCAGTACTGACGCGAAGTCTAAAATTGACCCCTGGCATACGTACCTATAATTTTACCATCTGTACAAGATAGTATGATTATTCATTGAGCGTAAATGAGACACATACATGTTGTGCAGTTTCGTCTCCAACTGTCAACACTATCAATACTTTGCTCAGGTACATGAAAAGTTCCGCTTTCGGGTGCCACTTTTTTAGCACAAGTAACCTATCTACCTATTTTTATTATAAAATCATTGGTCATGACGATAGTGATGTTATGATAATAATAAATAATATTGATGTCTCTTTTAGGTCAGATGGCGTCCGCGGAGCCGTCATCGGTATCGATTTGGGCACCACCAACTCCTGCGTCGCCGTCATGGAAGGCAAGACACCCAAGGTATGTGAACTGCTATAAGTTTAACGAACGTTCTAGAAGTTTGACTTTAGCGCCGTCGATCGGTGTCCGACCCATGTCCGGAACGCCTTTGCAGCGGCGCGAGAGTGACTCGTGGTACCAGCTAGTCTGAGGCTACATGCCTCTGGCTTTCCTAGAAACCTCGATACATTTTATCACTTGAATAATTTTATTTGTGAATTTGCATGTGTTTCTAAAAATAGATTGTAATATGTCAGAAATGAGACAAGCTTATTTTCAGCTCGAAATCATTAGGAATGATTGTACTTACGGGCTAAAATGTGTTTTCGTGCAAATCGTATCGTAATCGTTAAGGCGCGAGATATTGTCGCGGTGCGAACTGCTGTATTATTGAAGAACATCGCAACATTCAAACGTTTTAAAATTACACCGCTGTGGCCACCATTCAGTGGCACTTTTTCATTATCAGCCGCAAGAGGTCCACTGCTGAACATAGGCCTCCCCCATTGATTTCCAGAGCGCCCGGTTGCGTGCGACCTGCATCCACCGGGATCCCGCGACTTTTATCAGGTCGTCGGTCCACCTTGCGGGTGGGCGCCCCACTCTGCGTTTGGCCTCGAATGGTCTCCAGTCCAGAACCTTTCGGCCCCAGCGGCCATCAGTTCTACGCGCTATGTGCCCCGCCCACTGCCACTTCAACCTGCTTACCCGCTGGGCCACGTCGGACGTCGTCTTCTACGAATCTCCTCATTCCTAATTCGATCTCAGTGGCACTTAATATCGAAATAATTAAAATAAAGTAAAGTCCAGTAAACTAAAAATAATCTTTTTTCATGTAAACTGTTACATGTAACATGTTAAAAAGCACTTATGACAATTCACAACATAAAAATTAAACCAAGTAATAATGGGATTCTACCTAATAATTGTAATTCAGCTAATGCCTGGCCCTGAATGGCTTATACGCGCGTTTCCAACACGCGCATAATCAGCGACAATGGTGCCTATGCACTGAACCATGTCACCTTAACTATGCTTTCCTAGTCATAGAACTTATGAAGGAGCTGTCAGATTAGCCAGTATGACCAAGTGCTATAGTCCGTTTGCGTTGAGAATACAGTAATTTCATACTTGTCCTTCGACCTATCACGCCACCTAACCAATCAAATCGTTCCTAATTAGAAAGTCAAGTCCACAGTGACCAGTTGAACGCATACTTACAAACGCAAAGGTTGTGGATCTGAGTTTTTTTGTGTTCAACAGAATTAAATTTAAAAATCACTGCATTCTTAACGCGAACGGACTGTAGTGATATGGCACTTTTGGCCCTGACTGTACCAAGTCTATTAACTGAGTTGGTATTCATCAACTCTGGCTCGGAACCCGATGGTCCCGAGATCAAATCTGGCCGGAACACACCTGCTTTGTGTTCATTCTACAATTTGCGGCTAACTCTCCGGTGATGGAAAATACCGATATAAAACCCAAGCAACCCTGATAACGGCAGTAGGCCCCCCCCCCCCTTACCTCGTTGGGTTCAAATTCCCTCGGAGGAATGTGGGCTTCTTGATGTTCTGTTCACCATAACGGTAATAATCAGTTCGCCTCTGGCTAACCCAGTAGGGAAATGGTCGTGAGGGTATGTTTATGTTATTCAGGAAATATTCCACCCTTTCCACAGGTGGTTGAAAACACCGAGGGTTCCCGCACGACCCCCTCCCACGTGGCGTTCACAAAAGACGGCGAGCGTCTAGTCGGCACTCCTGCTAAGCGTCAAGCTGTCACCAACAGTGGGAACACCTTCTACGCAACCAAGAGGCTGATCGGAAGAAGGTTTGAGGACCCAGAAGTGCAGAAGGATATGAAGAATCTCTCTTACAAGGTCGTGAAGGCTTCCAATGGAGATGCTTGGGTTCAAGGTTAGTTTGTGCATAATCTAAAGAGTTTTTCAAGTGGGTGTGGTGGCCAAATCCTTAACTATGAGGAATATTGAAAAATGTTCAAAGGAGTCTCAAGACCGATTTTGACAAAAACTCAGAATGTTTTGTAATATTTACGCAAACACTATACGGATCGAAATAAAACAACTTTAAGGATTCTACTCGCGGTCTATATTTTCTTTCATTTTCTAACCCGACGTTTCGACAACTTTACAGCAGCCGTGATCACGGGAACGGGAACTTTCGGTGTACTCAGATTTCACTTTTTTCTTGACCTGTAATCGAACTTGTTGGTTTTGAGAAAAAAAAAGATAAATTTCTTGGAAGTAACATTATATGTATAAGATGTTTTTCAGTCTTCTTTGCATAGCTGTATTTTCTTAAGTTTGTGTGCGCCGTCGATCGGTGTCCGACCCATGTCCGGAACGCCTTTGCAGCGGCGCGAGAGTGACCCGTGGTACCAGCTAGTCGTAGGTAGCATACCTTCGGCTTTCCTAGAAACCTCGATACATTGATTTTACTTACACATAGTGAGTTTTTCTACTACCGAACGTGAAATAATCCTGGGTAGTGTTTCAAAACCGTGTCGGTCAATTTCTTATAGTTTTTGTAAATCGCTCGCACAGTCAACGGTACATCACGCTAACCTTTTCCGCTCAGTCTTTCTTGGTCTATTGCAAAGTAATCTCATTTGGCAAGTGCAAGGTAAAAAAAGGAAATAGGTAGCCTGATGTGCTGTTAACTGGTACAAAATGAAAAAAAACATTAAAAAACATAAACTGACTATCAATGGCAAGAAAATGCTGGTTTGAATCACGGCCCTGACCCAGATGCTTTTCTGTAGGCCTAGCACGAACTGCTAACGCTTTGGTTATCAGATTTTTCCATGTAGGTATTTAAGAAAAAAACTATTGTTTACTTTTCGACTACCAAAACGTTATCGGTTCGTGCTAGGCCTCCTGATATCGTCTTTTCACATCTTGCTTCGGCAGTACATATACTAATACTACTAAAAATGACTCAGTTTAAATCCTAATTTTCGGAAAAATAAAAAACATTTACTATTTAGCCTATATCTCAAAACCAAACTCAACTCCACAGGCAGCGACGGCAAGGTCTACTCCCCCTCCCAGATCGGAGCGTTCGTCCTCATCAAGATGAAGGAGACAGCGGAGGCATACCTCAACACTCAAGTCAAGAACGCCGTCATCACTGTGCCGGCTTACTTCAACGATTCGCAGAGACAGGCCACTAAGGATGCTGGTGAGTGTTTCAACACAGATGCTAAAATGAGAGATGTATGATGTGTGTATTTTGTGTGTGTTTGTGGCATCCTATACTCCATTGAATATAGAGCTCCATTTATTATAGCTTTAGACAGAAGTAAAAAAAGGTTCTTTTTAGGGTGGTTAGAGTACAATAAATATTATAACTTTTAAGATCTATGCCCAACTTATTAAAATCTAAGGCTTAAGCCAACTGTCACACTTAATTGTTCTCATTTATTTATTTATTAATAAATAACTTCAGAATTTATAAGCCTAAGTCCCAAAAGGATGAAACATATTTTTTTTAGTTAAAAATCGTTTTATAATTGCCAACTTTTCTTGATGTGACACGCAATAAAGATATAGAGTAGGAAATAGATTATCAAATTGATTGTTTATTAACTAGCTGCCTATGGACAAATATTAAAAAAAAATGAACTCCACTTAAATTCCTATGTTAGGTATAGCTCATCAGTAAACCTCAGGGCTTTCAGGGCCCATTCACAAAATGGCAGTTCCAGTTAGTGAAAGTAAGAATGTTTTCCCCTATAATATAGAGGTCAGAAATCAAAACTGTGAATCGATTTGCAGCCTTAATCATAACCATTCTTAGACTAGCACTGTTATGCTTGAAGACCATTTCTGTATTTTATAGGTTAGTTTTATTGTATCAGCGCCGTCGATCGGTGTCCGACCCATGTCAGAACGCCTTTGCAGCGACGCGAGAGTGACTCGTGGTACCAGCTAGTCTGAGGCGACATGCCTCTGGCTTTCCTAGAAACCTCGATACATTTGCATTTATATCTTATCTTATCTTGGCGTATAAGTTATCTCTGCTTGAATTATAATTAGCTGCCATTTCATTCCACTTTCGTCCCAATTTAAGAAAGGAATATGGAATTAAATGGAGCTGAATTTTTTTTCGTTCGGAAACAGGGATGAAAACGGTTTTTTCATCCAAGGAAAAAGTGGAATGAATCAAATGACAGGTTATTTCGAGAATATGACGCATTTTTTAAGGAAATGACTATAAAAATGACATTTCCCTGCAGCTAGTTAAAGTTGGCTATGCCCGTTAAGACAATACGCAAAACATTTCTTCGCTGTTCCTAACTATCATAAAATGGTCGCAGGTCAAATATCTGGTCTGAACGTTCTCCGTGTGATCAACGAACCGACTGCGGCTGCACTGGCCTACGGCATGGACAAGACTGACGACAAAATGTAAGTAGTTTTGTAATGTAATGAAACTCAGTGAGCAGAGGGATACGACGTTAGGTATCCACTTTGTGATGTATGGTTCAGTAGAAATATTCTGTTAATACTTCTATTTTTTTTTTAACCTAAGTCCATGCGGACGAAGTCGCAGGCGCCGCGCCGCTAATTCATTTAGATTTCAATTCTCTTTCTTACTAATTCTTATCTCTCTCCCCTAGCATTTGTCTGTCTGTAGTGTAACATTACAAATTAGAGAATTACATCAGTGAAGTAAGAAAACTGTGCAATACAGGGCATAACTTGATAATTCAATGTATAGTAGATGACTGCTCAGGTATCAGTATTGTAATGCTTAAAATAGAATCTGAAATGGTACAATACAGGCGAATTGTCCAAGTGGTAAGCACCTTTATTAGAGTTAGTTACTCTAACTAATTGTAGTTTTAAAAATTATTGATTGATAAAATTCTAGCCATAATTCGTTAAAATGTGGGTACAATTAATTAAATTGTCTTCAATTCAAGTTAACACTTTTCACCAATAACTTACTAATACAATTGATTGACAATACAATTGATTTTGCAATTTGATTTTTTTTGTTAATTGATATAAAGCCCAACATTTTGTATGCGTCGTCGATCGGTGTCCGACCCATGTCCGGAACGCCTTTGCAGCGGCGCGAGAGTGACTCGTGGTACCAGCTAGTCTGAGGCTACATGCCTCTGGCTTTCCTAGAAACCTCGATACATTTTATTATTATCTAAAAATAGAAATATCAGCTAAAAGCTTGGTCCGGCTAGCAGGCTAGAACAACAGCTGTATTTGATGCAGTTAATAATTATTGATGCTTATAAGTCTCATGTCATGTGACATAAGCGGATAGAGAATTTGATTTTTCCCAATGATATTATAATAAAAAGAGGTACTTAGATAGGTTACTTGTGCTAATAAAGTGGCACCCAAAATCTAAACTTTCGAACACCTGAGCAAAGCTGAGCTGACAGTTTAAGACAACACTGCGCAACATTTATGAGTCTCGTTGACGCTCTAATAAATAATCATACTATCTTGTATACACGGTCAAATTATAGATACGTACGCCAGGGGACAATTTTCGACTTCGCATCAGTACTGACATAACCTATCTACCTCTTTTTTAGTATAATATCATTGGTTTTCCCTATATTATACAAAACTTTTTATTTAAAGAAGCTAAATTAATCTTAACCGGCCATTTTATTAAAATATAAATGTATTTAGAATGCATTTTTACTAATTTCCACCTTATTTCTCCAACAGCATCGCAGTGTATGATTTGGGCGGTGGAACCTTCGACATCTCAGTGCTCGAGATCCAGAAGGGCGTGTTCGAGGTCAAGTCCACAAATGGAGACACACTTCTCGGAGGAGAAGACTTCGACAACGTCATTGTCAACTTCCTTGTTGACGAGTTCAAGAGAGACGTAAGTGATTACTTTAGGTGGAAAGTATCGTAGTTTAAGATTCGTGTTCGAGGTCAAGTCCACGAATGGGGACAAACTTCTCGGAGGAGAAGATTTTAATAATGTTAATTGTCTACTTCCTTGTTGACGAGTTCAAGAGAGACGTAAGTGATTGCTTTGAGTTTAAGATTATTGTTTCGCTAGCATTGCAGTGTAAAACTTGTCTTCTAGGTCAAGTCCACGAATGGAGACACGCTAGCATCGCATTCAATTGACAGGAGGCATTCAATATGGCAGCAAGACAACCACATCTTTTGTCATAAGCATATAAATCTGCTTTTCTGCCACAATTGGATTAAAATTAATTAGGCAGATAATAGTAAAGAATCCAATTAAATCTGCTAATCATAAATTCAATCGTAAACTACCGTTAGGGTCTCAGAAATTTGACTGCTTTTAGGTTACTTTTTGTATGTAACTAAACCGCGCCGTCGATCGGTGTGGGACCCATGTCCGGAACACCTTTGCAGCGGCGCGAGAGTGACTCGTGGTACCAGCTAGTCGTAGGTAACATATACCTTCGGCTTTCCTAGAAACCTCGATACAATTATGTCTTTTATAAGGGTTGTTTTTTCAATACTTGTATTTTTACGAATATATCACTCGGCAGATATAAATAGTCAGATTCTACAGTTATTTCCTCGAAAATCTCTTCAAAACCGGCCAAGATGTAATTTTTAACTTGGATTTATTTTATAAGACTATTGAAAAATTTGCCCTCAGTATCATTCAATCGTTTTGAATCGACCTCGTTTTGTGTAGTCTGATCCTTTGCCACCCAATGATATTACAATAAAAAGACGTAGATAGGTTATGTCAGTACTGACGCGAAGTCAAAAATTGTTCCCTGGCGTAGGTACCTATAATTTGATCAAGAACAAGATTTATTTACTAGAACGTAAACAAGACAGATACAAATGTTGCGCTCTGTCGTCTCAAACTGGCAACACTGTCAAAGCTTTCCTCAGGTACTGAAAAGTTCTGATTTCGGGTGCCACTTTTTTAGCACAAGTAAACTATCTACCTTTTTTACTATGATATCATTGAGTCTAACGCATCGGTCAACTTGAATTCGAATTTAATGCAGGAATTTGCCTGTAAAAAATGTAGTTTTGGAAGGGCTATTTTCAATCTGGTTTGTTGCAAGCATCACATATTGCAATTTTCTTTTGTTAATTAAATAAAAAATACATAGATATCTAACATGAACTATTTCTTTGCCAACAGCAAGGCCTGGACATCCGCAAGGACGCAATGGCGATGCAGCGATTGAAGGAGGCTGCTGAGAAGGCCAAGATTGAACTCTCCGGCTCTCTGCAGACCGACATCAACCTGCCATACCTCACCATGGATGCTTCCGGACCCAAGCACATGAACCTCAAGGTTAGTGGAAACTATAGATTATTCAGTAAGTAGCTGTTAAGGAAAGTTGGAACTAACTTATCGCGCGTTACAAGACCAAAGTAAACGGTGTTTATCGTTCAACCTGTACCGACCTGGGCACCAAGTCTGCTAAATTTAGAACACTAATCGAATCGTAGTTGAGTCTCAAGTGTCAAATTTTACATATTTTTCATAGAAAATGTGGCAAATTAGCCGATTGAGACTCAATTAAGATTCAATTGAAGCGTTATAAAATGATCGGACTTGGGGTTCTGTTCAGTTAATCCGCGCGGCTTCGCGCGATCATGTAAACTCAGCCTAACTCTTTTTAAATATGTTTTTCAATCATCTTGGCAAGTCTTTTTGTTTAAATAACAGGGGATAGAATGAAGCAATTATAAAATTCACAGCACATCACACTACCCATTTCTGGTCAGTCCTCCTTGCTCTATCGCGAACAAATGTCATTTGCCAAGAGCGAGAGAGAAAAACGGAAATGGGGTAACCTGATGTGCTGTTGACTGTACAAGCGGCCGAAGAGACTAACCAACTTTTTGGTCGTCTGTACCCTGCGCCGTCGATCGGTGTCCGACCCATGTCCGGAACGCCTTTGCAGCGGCGCGAGAGTGACTCGTGGTACCAGCTAGTCTGAGGCTACATGCCTCCGGCTTTCCTAGAAACCTCGATACATTTTACTATTGTTTTACTGTTAATAATAAATGCTGTGAATTGTCTATAAAAAACAAATACCTCATAATAATGTTTCATTTGTTGTAATTGTTGAGAAGTCAGCTACTACACCAAAGGTTCGATCCCCGCACAGTACAAACATTTATGTGCATGAACATGTCTGTTTGTATTGGTCTGGGTGTTTCCTTTGTATATTCAATATGTGTTTACAAGAGTAAAAATAATTACAAATTGTTGTGTTATTCTTGTAGCGCTTACACAGTGACATACACATAGACTTTGACGTCACACTCGACCCCACTCGACTGACGCCATTGGTCAAATCGTCTGACCAATAACGCTCGGTTTCAAACGCCAATCTCTATTTTGAACTTCACAGATTTACACAACAATTACAAACAAAAAAGAAATACATTTTTGAAATGATTCAAAAGTACTTGTTACAGGTTAGATATTTTATATTAGAATACAAATAAACCATAAATTTTTGCCCACAGATGACCCGCTCCAAGCTCGAGTCCCTCGTAGGGGACCTAATCAAGCGCACAGTGGCCCCTTGCCAACGGGCCCTGCAGGACGCGGAGGTGCAGCGAACGGACATTGGAGAGGTTTTGCTGGTTGGAGGGATGACCCGTATGCCTAAGGTACGTGGATAGATATTCTTTATTGCACAAAAAACATTACAATTTTACTAAATTACGATACCAATGTACAATTTTACCCGAACCTGTTGGCCTAGCACGAACCGCTAACGTTTTAGTTATCGAAAATGAAACAAAACGTGTTAAAAAAAAGTGTCGTTTACTTTTCGATTACCAAAACGTTATCGGTTTGTGCTAGGGCTACTGATCACATTTAAAGTCAAGTTCAGAGTCTTAACCCGAAGCACTTTTTGCAGTACAATTTAACAGCAGGTATATTTAAAATGCTGTCTCCACAGTGGATCAGCTACAATTGCAATTGTGTTAAGGAATAGCCGGAGTGGTGGGGAGTGGGATGGGTGACCAGTTCGGTTTAAGTTGAGGTGAGGCCTTTGCCCAGCAGTGGGACGTGTAAAGGCACCGCGCACAAACCGACGGTAGTTCCTATAGCTGCCTAGGCAGTCTCAAGAGACAGGTGCCAGATCGAACGCAGATATATTCCCTGATTTAGCTTGTGTTCTTTCGGGTTATAATCTAGCACACAACTGAAAATTACGAACAGACCAGTTTTTTATAAACCTTCCCTACACTTACAAACAATGATATTGCAATAAAAAAGACGTAGATAGGTTATGTCAGTATTGACGAAAATTAACCCTTGGCGTACGTACCTAGGATTTGACCGTGTGAACAAGATAGCATGATTATTTACCAGAGCGTAAACGAGACAGATACATGTTGCGCAGTGTTGTCTCAAACTGCCAATTATTTGCTCAGGTGGGCAAAAGTCAAAATTAAATATGTATTTATAAAAACAAGTATTTACTTAAGTATGTTTATCTGTTGTCTAGTATCCCATAGCACAAGCATTTTGTTGCTTAGTTTGCGGCTAGATGGCGCTGTGTGGCATAATGTCAAGTATTGTCAATTAAATTAATTAATTATTCTATTGCACTGTCATTCTTTATCGGAACAGCTATTTAATAAAAACCCTGTACCCCCAGGTCCAATCAACAGTGCAAGAGATATTCGGCCGCGCCCCCTCCCGCGCCGTGAACCCGGATGAGGCCGTCGCCGTGGGCGCCGCCGTGCAAGGGGGGGTCCTCGCCGGTGACGTCACAGATATACTGTTACTCGACGTCACTCCGTTGTCGCTCGGTATCGAGACCCTAGGAGGAGTCTTTACTAAGCTTATCACGAGGAATACTACCATTCCTACTAAGAAGAGCCAAGTTTTCTCAACCGGTGAGTCTGAAACGGGGGGTCCTCATCATTCATAAACGGGGGTCCTCATCGTCCATAAACGGGGGTCCTCGCCGGTGACGTCACAGATATACTCCTACTCGACGTGACCCCGCTTTCGCTCGGTATCGGGACTCTTGGAGGAGTGTTCACGAAGTTGATCACTAGGAATACTACCATTCCTACTAAGAAGAGCCAAGTTTTCTCAACCGGTGAGTCATAAACGGGGGGTCCTCGTCATTCGTAAACGGGGGGACCTCGTCATTCATAAACGGGGGGTCCTTATCATTCATAAACGGGGGGTCCTCATCATTCATAAACGGGGGTCCTCGCTGGTGACGTCACAGATATACTCCTACTCGACGTGACCCCGCTTTCGCTCGGTATCGGGACTCTTGGAGGAGTGTTCACGAAGTTGATCACTAGGAATACTACCATTCCTACGAAGAAGAGCCAAGTTTTCTCAACCGGTGAGTTATAAACGGGGGGTCCTCACCATTTTAAACGGGGGGTCCTCATTATTCATAAACGGGGGGTCCTCATCGTTCATAAACGGGGGTCCTCGCCGGTGACGTCACAGATATACTCCTACTCGACGTGACCCCGCTGTCGCTCGGTATCGAGACTCTAGGAGGAGTGTTCACGAAGTTGATCACTAGGAATACTACCATTCCTACTAAGAAGAGCCAAGTTTTCTCAACCGGTGAGTCATAAACGGGGGGTCCTCGTCATTCGTAAACGGGGGGACCTCGTCATTCATAAACGGGGGGTCCTTATCATTCATAAACGGGGGGTCCTCATCATTCATAAACGGGGGTCCTCGCTGGTGACGTCACAGATATACTACTACTTGACGTCACTCCGTTGTCGCTCGGTATCGAGACTCTAGGAGGAGTGTTCACGAAGTTGATCGCTCGGAATACTACCATTCCTACTAAGAAGAGACAAGTTTTCTCAACTGGTGAGTTTAGCACTTAAAACTTAGGGGTTTCTTACAGGAGGAAATCGATGTAAATGCACTTTTCCTGTTTGGTTTTGATACTTAGGTATTGTACACTAAGCTTGCCACTTTTTTTTAAATTACACTGTATTGTAACTAAAGTAAAGGCATTAGTTAGCTTCATGAGAAGTTTCTGTTGAGTTTTAGTTTGAATGATAATAAATCAAAATATTCTGATTCTAGCAAAAACAAGTATTTTTTTCATGTAAATGTTTTTTAAGTAAGTTTTCTTTTTACAAATACACATAGTCGCCTCTCTAGTATTTATAATGTAAAAATATTACTTACGTATGTAAATCTAAATTTTAACTTAAATCTAATTAGAATAAGGAAGAGCGGGGTCATGGGGTAATAGGGACACCATCCCCTACCACCTAAGTTATACTTTGTAAACGAAAATAAATATTTTGTTTATTTATTATTATCAGTGAAATACTTATGTGTTATCTTATCTCCAACAGCCGCCGACGGCCAGACCCAAGTGGAAATCAAGGTCCACCAAGGCGAGCGCGAGATGGCGACCGACAACAAGCTGCTCGGCCAGTTCTCACTGGTGGGCATCCCGCCCGCGCCAAGGGGGGTCCCGCAGATCGAGGTCACCTTCGATATCGATGCCAACGGGATTGTACATGTGTCGGCCAGGGATAAGGGCACTGGGAAGGAACAGCAAAGTGAGTTATAGTTGTAGTTGTTGTTTGTACTTTAACTAGAAAAATGAAGGTCTTGTACAGTCAGTATCGAAATAATGTGACTTGTAAGGATTTTGGAAAAGAAACCTTATCACAATTGTTTTAGATTTTATTGACATTTCAAAGGACATACGATTCCTTCATTTAACTGAAGATAAGAAAATCAGACAAAGGCGTTCCCACTGCCGGGCGAGGTTCGATTCCCGCCTGACGCTATAAGACCAAATGTCTTTTTCTGGTTTTCCTATCTAAAAATAAATAATAACCGATTCATTCATTGTTGTATAACAGTTGGTTTTCATCAAACTGCCAAAGACCTTTTAGAACAGTGTTAGTTCATTTCAATGCTGACTGTTTGGGTTAAAAGGACACTACAAAAGCATGACAAAATTACTAATTTCATTCAACAAGTTAACAATCTGCCTAGTTGTATTTATAGGGCTGGATACTAGTTAATCAAAATATTTGTCGATGCCATCTCGTTTGACAGAAAGAATACCTAGATTCATATTCTGATTCAGATATTATTTGTAGACCCTTTTTTTCTATTTATTCTCGTATTTGAAACAACAAATGTGTCTTTCTAAAAAAGAAGCATTTAACCCTTTGAACGCCGTTTACGGATATATCCAAAAACACAAAACGTGCCTGTGACGCCATTGACGTTTATTTCCGTCTGCAAGTTCGGAGGGAAATATGATTGTGTTGTATTCGTTTTTATTCAAATATCAAAATTTATATTTATAGACCATATCTTAAATTCAAACAATAAATAAATTCCTATTCTATATTGTGGAATAAAACTTAATTAAAAAATATATTTTGGAGGCACCCAATTCATAGCGTATTTTGTATCAATCAAACGCCATTGACGTTTAAATCCGTCGATTAGTGATGTGCAAGTTATGAAAATGTAGGTACAGTCAGCCAAGAAAGTGGTCTACCACTTTTGACAAAAGTTTCTACGAGATGTAACGATCACTAAGGTTGACTTTTTTATCAGAGTTTAACACATGCACAGTTATGGTATGACGTTTTGTCTGTGAACTGAGATGCCTGACATTTGACGTCATTGGGTGACTTAGTTTAACCTCATTAGAGGCGATAATCTATTTTGCACAACTAAAACCATGTCGATCTTTTTGAAGAGAAACTCATTACTACTGAAAAAGAAAGTTCTACTGTCAAGTATTTCCGTCAATGAAATATTAATATCAATCTGTTACTGATAATTCAAACTTGACACTTGGCATGACGTTATATCATAAATGACAAAGAGAGCAATAGTCACTGACACCAACTTATTGCCAGGGAAAATTGACCTTGTTGTTTCATGACGTTCAAACGAATCTCAACCGCAGGGTGGTAGACCACATTTTTGGCTGACTGTACTTCCTAAATTAGATTGTTAAAAAATTAAACTACAATATAAATGTTATAATTTATTAGGAACTTAACAATTGTGTTTATTCAGAACATACTTGACCATTTTATTACTATTCGGTATCTGGTTCGGTTAAAATTTGCAAGATCTTTATATATTTTGATATTCTTTTTTTATTAGGACAATTTAGTAGCAATACGAGAAGGCGGCTAAAATAGAAGTCTGCATTTTTTATTAAGTTGTCATTGCTTGGATTGGTATCAATCTCACACTGAATACCGCTAGCTACCGTTTCGGTTTCCAAATCATGCTTCCGTTTCTTTGGGTTCGAGCTATCCCTTTCGGTGAATAATGGTTGCGAATATGGTTGATCTTCAACACATTGGGTAGCATCAGGATCCTCTGTATGCATTAAATAAACGTATACGTTGTTAATAAAAACAATATTTCAATTAAATCAATTTTAGAAAAACAACTTTGAAAATATGATACAATATGAAAAAAAAATGACACGAATAAGATGTTAAAACACGTTTAGACGTCAAGACTTACGTATCGTGTAGACACAATACGATGTAAAATTTTGTTACAGTAATTTATGAATTATTAGGTATATAGGCATTTAATGTAATATAATATCTTAAAATGAAATCGATAAGGCAAAAGTTTGACTTACGCGAGTCAAATCTGTAGGGATCCATAATGAACTTTTATATTAAATGTCTTTGCAATGTCCACCGGAGCAACAATCACATTACTTATCACGACGTAAACTGTAGAATGACTGAAATAATTTTTGACTTATGGGAAGAAATAAAAATAATTCACCTTTTCAATATTAAATTATTATAATATCAATATTTATTTTCTAATGACACTTGACATCAGTCATGATTCAAAACACAATTTTATCTATGCTCCGCTAAAGAGGTATATAACAGTCTTCCCCCCCAATTTCCTCAATCGGCGGGAGGTTGCACAACCGTGGGACGCAACTGGTCCACATGGCGTCTCCATATGACACCAGCATCAATATGGACTTCGTAATGCAATCTTCCCAATCGTTTAGTGATTGTTCCAAACTGCCATTTAGCATTACCGGAATAATCACGGGCTTGTACTCGATCACCCAAGAAAAACTCCTTCACTGAGTCCTTGTGAATTCTCCTGGATGTAGGGTGGTTGGTAACACTTCCCAATGCAACATGTAATATTGTTCTCACTTGTCGTCCAAACATAAGTTCGTAAGGGGTCTTACCCGTTAAATTTGGTGTCCTTCTCAAATATCTTTTAATTTTGCATAGTTTATCGTGAATATCACCTCTTTGGAAGAAAAAAATACCACTCCTGCGCCGTCGACGGATTAAGCCGTCACTTAAATAAAATAAGAATGAGGGTATTAGGAAAAATATATCGATGACCATTTTTTTATCTACAAAGAGGGTACTTAGTAGCAGGCGCGGATACGAACTAATTTGCTTGTTGTCATTATAATAAGTCCATGATTGTTCATGAGTGAGTACTCGTACTTGTTGTCGCAAGTGGAAGCAAGATCATCTCGGCGTAGTGATACATTATTTGAATGGAGTGAAGAACGTCATGGAGTACAGAGTATTACAAGTTTTGATGAATTTTCTGCCGGAATACATAACTGTTCATTAAATGAAGAATCAACAGAATTGGATTTCTTCTTACACTTCATTGACGAAGATCTTATTTCTAAAATTGTCGATTATACAAATAGCTATCACAGGTATGTCGTATTGAATATAGATATTAGACAGCATTCCCGACTGCATGGTTGGCAAGATGTAACATATCCAGATATTTACATATTTTTAGCTGTCACTATGTTGATGACTAGGAATAAGCATCTTTCTATAGAAGAACATTGGGCCACTGACCCTCTTCTCGAGTCGCCTATTTTTGGAAAACTGATATCCCGAAATCGTTATTGTATGATTTTAGGAATGATTCATTTTAGTGATCTCCAAGGAAATAACCCTAGCAATGAATCAAAATTAATTAAATTAAAATATATTATTGAGCATGCAAGAAACAAATTTAAATCTTCGCTAGTTCCATATGAAAAATTGTGTATTGATGAGAGCATAGTTCCTTTTAAAGGAAGATTATTGATCAAACAATATTTGCCAAAAAAGAGGAACCGGTTGGGTATAAAGTTGTTTGTATTATGCGACGTAAAAACTCACTGTATCATAGATTTTATTGTATACTGCGGTGCACAAACAGAGATAGAGGACGATGGCTTAGTAGGTAAAAGCGGCGCTGTCGTAACAACATTACTTAAAGATTACTTAAAAAGTAATAGAAAACTTTACGTGGATAATTGGTATTCGAGTCCGAAATTATTTGATTTTTTGTATAAAAACGGTATTTATGCCTGTGGCACAGTAAACAAAAGACGGCAAGGTATGCCTTAATTCGATAGACTAAAAAAGGGGGAAATGAAAGCATTGTACAGTGGCTCCTTGATGGCTTCGAAATGGGTTGATAAAAAACCAATCCATATGTTAAGTACCATGCATGATGCATCTATGGGGCCGACAAATAAGCTTGACACATCTACGGGTTTGCCAGTAATGAAGCCAGAGTGTATCATAGAATATAATCAAAATATGGGAACAGTGGATACAGCTGACATGATGCTAAGCTCATTACAAATAATAAGAAAAACAGTAAAGTGGTACACAAAGTTAGCGTTTCATATAATAGATATGCATACATTAAATGCGTACTATTTTTACAGACATATTAAAGAAAATGCCAACTTACATTTTAGTTCATTCCAAATTAATTTAATACGACAAATAATTGAAAAATACAAACCGAACGCAGATTCAAGACAAGCTCCAAGTTCGTCCCGTTCAGTTAATAATCCTATTCGTTTTTTACCTGGAGATGCAGCGAGACACATGCCGGCACATATCCCGGGCAAAGCATCATTACGTTGCAAAATGCCTACACATAATGGAGCCAAAGTCAGAAAAGACACTAGATATAAATGTCCCGAGTGCAATGTTGCATTATGTATTGTGCCATGTTTTCGAGATTACCACATGAAAAAAAATCTATAGTCACAAAAGAAAAATGGCTATAGTGTATAGATTTTTTGGACAGAAGGTTGATACTTAGAATGCTTACAAATTGGCGGCTTTAGCTCTGAAGTGCTCATTAAGGCGCATTTGCCGCCACCGCGCCTTAAGTGTGACAAGTAATACTTATAGTTCTAGGTCCAGTATCTTCTGTAAAATCTTTATATAAATATATATACTAGCAGTGTTTGCGACTTCGTCCGCGTGGAATAGTAGGTATATCTGGCAAGTCCTATTTCAATAGTTTTAATTTTTTGATTTATCGATGTATACCTATCTCTAATATAACTCAACACTAATAGGCATGACGAACAATTTTGAAATCTTCTTTCGTGATAAAGGTACACATGTATTGTATACTAAAAAAACTTTATTTCGGTTTCAAAGGTCAGTTTAACAAAGTTTGAGGACATTATTCTAGTATTTTATCAACAGCGCGCGAAAACGCTCGCAGGTGTCATGGCGTCCGTGTGACGTATTTGTAATGTAAATATCAAGTGTCTGTCAAACTCACTTGTATGAAATACGACAGTGACATTTGTTGATTTCCACTACAGTGACGTCATAGTGCGTGATTGACGTTTGAGTCAAAATGGCGAATTGGAGTATTTTATCCTTTTACTTTATCGAAAATCTGATTAATCCCAGATTTTAAAATCAAACTAAATGTGTCTTTTAAATCCTTTTAATATGTTTTTTCCCCTAATGTATTCAAATCGTTGATTATTTGATACTGTCGTCATGCCTATTGTCAATAAAAAATATGTCTTACCAACGCCAATGACGGATTTATCCACCGTTAGTGATGGGGTTGGAAATTTCGTTTCATTAATGTTAGCTGATGTTCTTCCTATATTTTTTTACTAGTTTGTCATAAATAACAGTTTGTGATTTAAGAAGGAAGTATGAATAAAAGGTCTTAGTTTGTTAAAGCCAATAAAAATACTGTTTTGTAACAATTTTGTTTTATTTTAATACTTTGTCGATAAAATTAGACACAACACTATATTGTTACTCGCGTATTCAGTCGAAAATGTGTCGTGGCGTTGGGCAGCGACATGCATTTTCAAATGTCGGCGTCCAAAAGGTTAAATAAAAATTTCTAGTCATATTAATACAACAATCTTCCACCAGTCGTGATTCAGTCCTCCGGCGGCCTCTCCAAGGACGAGATCGAGAACATGGTGAAGGCCGCCGAACAGTTTGCCGCAGCCGACAAAGGCCGTAGAGAGCGCGTGGAGGCCTCCAACCAGGCTGAAGGAGTCCTGCACGACACGGAGACCAAGATGGACGAGTATAAGAGCCAGCTGCCGCAGGATGAGGTAGATTTATATAACATAAACCAGAGATTCAAATCGTTAGATGTGCCTAAGCCATCCATAAGGCGCGCAAAAATGTGTCACCGTTGAGAAGGGTGAGCTCACTCTTCCCGTCGTAGTCGCTTGTCAGCAGTGTCGTAGTCATCATTTCTTTGATCTCTGCAAATAAGCCACTAAAAATACAAAGTATGCCATCCTGTGCATTTAGAAAGTGTTCTACTAGCTCGTGAGTTATTACATTTCATGCGTAAAATGCTAAATTAATAATTTGACAAACATGTCACTTAGACACAAACACATGGACAGTTTTTTGAAACGCAGGGCACATCTAACGATTTAAATCTCTGAAATAAACAGCCTATTACGTCCCGGTGCTGGGCACAGGCCTCACCTCAACTATGAGGTGGAACGAGCCATACTCCAACACGCGGGCTAAGTGCGGATTGTTGGAGGGGTGTAAGGTTAGTTTCACAGGGTATAATTCTCCACTATAATTTTGCAATGTATTTACTTTAGGATATTTCAGTGGTTTTTATTCTCAAGACATTTAAAAATAATTATGATAAAAAATTATTTAAAAAAACAATCCTTGTTATGACAGCAAATTAAGGATCAAATTGGTTTATTATTATTTTGGTATAGTTATTTGTGTAATGGATTTTTTAATTATTTATACCTAGTTATTGTAGTTTAAATATTTATAATGATTCTAATGAAGAATGTTTTAACATTAATCTTGTGCACCGCCTTAATTTCTCTGTCTTACCATGTGGTTGACTAGTAGTGAATGGCAAATAATTAAAATTTTAAATGTCTTTTCAATTTTTTCATTAGTTAGTAGTATGACAATATCTCAAAAATGCAATAGTAAATTGTTTTAAACATATTAACCTGTCCCCTAGTGCGACAAACTGCGCGCCGACTGCGCAACCCTGCGCGAACTCCTCGCGCAGAAGGAGTCGGCCGAGCCCGAGGCCATCCGCGCCGAGACCGGCAAGCTGCAGCAGGCCAGCCTCAAGCTGTTCGAGCAGGCCTACAAGAAGGTATGGAACAAGATAGATAGATAGATAACTCTTACAGAAGGAGTCGGCCGAGCCCGAGGCCATCCGCGCCGAGACCGGCAAGCTGCAGCAGGCCAGCCTCAAGCTGTTCGAGCAGGCCTACAAGAAGGTATGGAACAAGATAGATAGATAGATAACTCTTACAGAAGGAGTCGGCCGAGCCCGAGGCCATCCGCGCCGAGACCGGCAAGCTGCAGCAGGCCAGCCTCAAGCTGTTCGAGCAGGCCTACAAGAAGGTATGGAACAAGATAGATAGATAGATAACTCTTACAGAAGGAGTCGGCCGAGCCCGAGGCCATCCGCGCCGAGACCGGCAAGCTGCAGCAGGCCAGCCTCAAGCTGTTCGAGCAGGCCTACAAGAAGGTATGGAACAAGATAGATAGATAGATAACTCTTACAGAAGGAGTCGGCCGAGCCCGAGGCCATCCGCGCCGAGACCGGCAAGCTGCAGCAGGCCAGCCTCAAGCTGTTCGAGCAGGCCTACAAGAAGGTATGGAACAAGATAGATAGATAGATAACTCTTACAGAAGGAGTCGGCCGAGCCCGAGGCCATCCGCGCCGAGACCGGCAAGCTGCAGCAGGCCAGCCTCAAGCTGTTCGAGCAGGCCTACAAGAAGGTATGGAACAAGATAGATAGATAGATAACTCTTACAGAAGGAGTCGGCCGAGCCCGAGGCCATCCGCGCCGAGACCGGCAAGCTGCAGCAGGCCAGCCTCAAGCTGTTCGAGCAGGCCTACAAGAAGGTATGGAACAAGATAGATAGATAGATAACTCTTACAGAAGGAGTCGGCCGAGCCCGAGGCCATCCGCGCCGAGACCGGCAAGCTGCAGCAGGCCAGCCTCAAGCTGTTCGAGCAGGCCTACAAGAAGGTATGGAACAAGATAGATAGATAGATAACTCTTACAGAAGGAGTCGGCCGAGCCCGAGGCCATCCGCGCCGAGACCGGCAAGCTGCAGCAGGCCAGCCTCAAGCTGTTCGAGCAGGCCTACAAGAAGGTATGGAACAAGATAGATAGATAGATAACTCTTACAGAAGGAGTCGGCCGAGCCCGAGGCCATCCGCGCCGAGACCGGCAAGCTGCAGCAGGCCAGCCTCAAGCTGTTCGAGCAGGCCTACAAGAAGGTATGGAACAAGATAGATAGATAGATAACTCTTACAGAAGGAGTCGGCCGAGCCCGAGGCCATCCGCGCCGAGACCGGCAAGCTGCAGCAGGCCAGCCTCAAGCTGTTCGAGCAGGCCTACAAGAAGGTATGGAACAAGATAGATAGATAGATAACTCTTACAGAAGGAGTCGGCCGAGCCCGAGGCCATCCGCGCCGAGACCGGCAAGCTGCAGCAGGCCAGCCTCAAGCTGTTCGAGCAGGCCTACAAGAAGGTATGGAACAATAATAATATTAAAAGGGGTATGATACTCGCCAATTGCTAATGCGCTTGAACCTTACCTAAAAACCACGTGACCTCAAAAAATACAGTTGCAAAGAATGTTTGTATGTATTTATATTATTAGGTAATTTAAGGTAATTTTTGGAATAATTTTAATGGAAGATTTTAAGCTGTTAAGTAATATGTTTCTTCATGGTTCTGACTTGTTTTTTGTTACTGTAATTAAACAAGTTGGAACTTTGTTAAAGTGAAAATTATAATGTTTAAAAATATTACGGTTTAAGAACTTTATTTCTCATAAGATTTACTTACATATAATTTACTCACTGAGAAATTACAATTACATTAATAATAAACATAACGAGCGTACTTACATCTAGATAGGGTAGATATATTAAAAAAATAAGGGCATGATTACTACAATAACAAATTACAAAAATCTAACATCTTTAACAAATAAAACAAGATAACGAGAAAGAACAACAATAAAAACGTGCGTGTTCTCAATTCGATTTCGCGTACTTGACCTTAAGTTGCAAACGGTACTAATCGCTGAAATTTCAAAACATACGTCACTAAAATGGCGGCCTGGCGCATTAGCAATAATTGGCGGAGATTAGAGCATGGTTCTTTACATTCCTTCGAATGACATTGAAAAAGGACACACTGCGAGAAATTTATCCAGTACCAAAAAAAGGCATGGGTGTTGATTTAAATATTTTCATAAATGTTATTAAAAGTAGGGAAATAAATCGTAATTTGCACAATTTTGAGCCATAGCACTCTGCATTTCGGTGTATTGGTCAAGCAATTGTGCTAAATTATAACTGAGTCAAGTTATCATCTGGTCTCCTCACATAGTTCATCAGACGATTTATGGCTCGTACATTTATTTTTTTATAATAACATATCAACTATCGACTCCTCGACGAACACAGAGGTCGCGAGTTCGATCCTCGCATAGAACAAGACGACGGGACATACGAATGTGAGCATGAACATGTCTGTTTGTATGGGTCTGGGTATTTTCTGTCCATTCTAAGCAATGATATTACAATAAAGAAGACTTAGATAGGTTATGTCAGTACTGAAGCGAAGTCAAAAATTGTACCCGGGTACGACGTAGTTAATTTGACCGTGTTATAACGTGTGAACAAGACAGTACGATTATTTACTACAGCGTTAACGGGACAGATATATGTTGCGAAGTGTCATCTCACACTGTCAACACTCAATGCTTTGCTCAGATACACGAAAAGTTCTTATTTCGGGTGTCACTTTTTTAGCACAAGTAACCTATCTACCTATTTTTATTATACAATCATTAGTTCTAAACATTTATTTACAAAGAAAGTGTTCATCTTCATCCGTTGTCTAGTTCTCATAGTAACAAGCTTTGGGTGGATTAAAGTCCAATAAATGATTATTTATTCCTTTGCAAACCAAGTAAATACATGTGTGTGATAAACAACAGACATAATACATACATAGGGCATAAGGTTGACTATAAAATAGAGTTTTTGATGAAATATCTGTCTATTTCTAGATGGCTGCCGAGCGTGAAGGACAGGGCCAAAGCCAGGGCCAGAGCCAGGAAGGCGAGCAAGCCAAAGAAGAGAAGAAAGAAGACAAGAACTAAATATTCTGACCGCGCGTAGTGGAGAATCAACTTGGAGAAGAAGTTATAACTGTGTTACGTTGTTGCTAGACTGTAGATTACGGGATTTTGCTGTAATATATCAGTTAACCTAAGTTTCGCCCTATGACACGATTGAAAAAATCTAATTACAATATTCTACGTTGTAATCAATTGAATTACTTGTCAATGTAATATGCTAAATCCATGGATAAGAGTGAAAAACGATATTGCGAAAATCTGATTACAATATTCTACGTTGTAATAACATGTCAATTTTTACCTTACAGCTGTCCTGATTTTGCAATTAATTACACGTAATAACGAACATAGTTACAACTTATTTATTTTATAAGTTGTCTTTTATAGACAATTTAATCTCGATATAGGAATCAAACCAAATGAAACTTAACGTCTTAGACATTTGGTATTACGAATACACACTGACTAAACTATGGACTATTTAGTATAGTGATGTTCTTAAAATAAATGGTAGACTTAATATATTATTGATTAATTAGCTATTATGTTATGTAAATACGATTACGAGTTGCAATTTAATTTTTGACGTGCCATTGGTAATATCAAATGTTTATACGATTTATGCTTACTTTGTCGGAGTTCTACGCCTATAAAATTTGAATTAAAGCTAATTACAATTTAATTACAGCTTAGAATTGTTTTGTCTTTAGTTGTAACAAGATATGGAAAGGCACAATAATGATAATATTTGGTTTGTGTCTGATTGTAATCACAAAACTCGAAAGTAGTGAAATTGTTATATAGTGGTAATGGAATGGTGGGAAATTTGGGAGTGTATTGCGCTGTTGTATTCGTGTATAAGTATTCGAACTTACAACACATTGTACAAGTTAGATGAGCCAGCCATCGCTTACAGTTGAATAAACAAGAAAACAATAATACAACGCAATATACTTCGAAATATTTAAATTATAAGAATGTAAGTTTCAATCTTTGAATTTTGCCCAAATTTTGAAATTAACAAAATCTTACTTAGGCTGTTATATGTACATTCAGTGTATTATTATGTTTTTATATATGGCAATTTTAGATACGGCGATTTCATTTTCCTAACTTGTCAATATAGATAATGCCTGTAGCATTAAGTCCGCCTACTGTATCTGTCTACACTTATGTCTTTGGCGAAAACATTTGAACTACACAACTTTTGATTAGTAAAAATATCAAAACAAGTTGGCAAAATGAAATCGCATTGCATAACCTCAGAACGCGTTTTGATTTTGAAGTGAGTGATGCATTTATGTTTAAAACTCGTTCTAAACATTGGTGATGAAACTAGGGTGGGGGTTGACTAAGATGTGACTTTCCGGACCGTATTACTGTTGAATTTTTGCGAAATAATCGCATTTTCTATTACTGACTGATTTTTTGTCGTGTCGGGTCAATAAGTTTCAGCCTCATCCATCATTTTTATTATTTATATCGCTGAAAAACAGTATTTACATAAACTTGTGTTAAAATTAGCCTTATTTTTTACATTTATAACATAAATGCAACAATTTTGTAGTGTGTATTCTTGCAAAGATCGACAGCCCCCAGTCTTGTTTGTGTACAATGTCCTTTAGCTGGCTAAATTCTGTTTTCGTTGAAGTTTCCGGCGTATCTTGATGATATGACGCGTGTATTTGTGTACTGGTGATTAAGTACATTGCATTATCGGCAAAGGTTTGAAATTGACGTGGCATGAGCAAGAATGAACATAAGGTATTCTTGCAGCAGAACTACCAGTATCAGGTATTCTTGCAGCGGAACTACCAGTATCGGGTATTCTTGCAATAGGGAGGATGGCTATGCGAATTGTTTGAGTATTTTATGGTTTGTTGAGATCTCCTGTTATTTAGGCGTTTGCCTATTCTATAAAGGTGTTTCTAGCGAGAAAGATTATTTATAAGTGATGTGATTAAAATACTCGAAGGATTCGCATGTTGACATTATGGACATAAATGCAGGCATTTTTCAAAGGTCTGCCTCGTTTTAAAAATGATTAAACAGCATGACCAAGTTTTAAAATTGGTATACAAGCGCAGTGGTTGGAAACGAAACCGACTTATTTTTAGCTGTTAATGTTTCGTAATACAAAAAAAGGCTTGCTTGTAATGTTTTTTATGAAAATGTTTTTAAATTTTAAAACCACACCTTTGGAGAAGTAAAATAATGAATTATTTGAAGTTATCTAATAGATATGCGCCTTTTGTGTGAGCACATTCAATCCTTTGATAATATTGCAATGTACTTTTAAGACCTGTATTACAGAATGGGCATCGACTGAGACCTGCTCTGAGATCGAGTCTCAAGCTCTCAACAGCTTAAGTGAAAATCTGTAATACTGGTGTCTCCAGGATAGTGTATGGCTGATGTTGGTTGTAAAATTAGTATAGTGGAATATATTATTTCGAGGATATGATGCGTTTTATTTAATAATATTAAGGCAGTAAACTAAACATATAGTGTGTCCTCAAATGGGAATTCTTTTCCTAAAATGTTTAGTGAAATGTTTGAAAGCCTGGTTCGGGTGCGTTTCAAATGGCCCCTGAATATTTTGAAGGTTCTGAAAACGATACAGATAGGTACAGACAGTCGCCGGCAGATATATTTGGTTATAAATCACACAATAAAAAAACAAATGGCGGACTTAATGCCAAGAGCCTTCTTCTACCAGTCAACTACTACCTATATTGTAGCATATGAGGTAACCAAACACCCTCTGATTAGTTTTTACAATCATATACCCAAGCACACACCCCTAGTGTAACTAGAAAGATTCGGCCGGTCTGTCAATGGTCTCTGTAGCACAGTGCTTAGTGCAGTCGCCCGGTTTGCTCAAGACGCGGGTTCGATTACCGCCTGAAGCCAAGACCGAATGTCTTAAACTGCATAGGTACCCAGATATAATAAAACCCTTTAAGGTCAACCCTATCTCGCACTATGTATATCAGCGTCACGGTGAATTTCGATTGAGGAAATGGGCAATAGGTACTCTGTAAATTTAAAACATGCGGTAAACACAGCGGTAAACATTTCTCATACTGTCTGTTATGTGAAGTATATTTATAGCCACTATCATCAACCAATAAGGAATTACGGGTAAAACCTATTGGCTCATTATTATTTGATAACAAAGGAGAACTGTTTCAGAACATTACTAGTAACTTTGGGATGATGACGTTTCTGGTAAGTTTATTTTTTAAATATATTTTTAACGGGAGTTTTGAAGAATAGGAAAAAGTAGGAAATTAAGACAGAAAATTATTTTCCTCGAGAAATCTGTGTTTTTGTCAAATGAGCGGTCGTTTCACTGCCGCCAATTAAACAATTTGAGTAGGCATGTTATTAATTTATTATTTATTGCACAAAAGTAAAGTAAAATTGGCGGCCTTGATGCCTAGAGGCATTCTATACCGGTCAACCACACAGTCAGAAAATTAAGGCGGTGAATGACGTGTTTCAATGCCAGGTACCTACTACATCTTTTTAATTTTATTTTAATATGCGCATTTTGGTTTTTTATATCTATGTTAGGAAACTCACCAATATTTTTTGGGACATTCAACGTATTTCGGCACAGAAATGCCTACGTAGAAAAGTTTATGAATATTTTTTGTTCTAATAGAAATTGCTGGCAACATTATTGGCCTTAGGCCTTGGGTCCCAGGCCTTCGGAGTGCCTCGACCCAAAGTCGACGTCGATGATGATCTTATGGCACTGGTGTATGAGAAAGATACAGCCTCGGAGTCTTCTGAGGGTGAGTTAATTTTAAACTATTAGCTGGTTTACTTTTTTTTCCCGACTGTGCAAGATGGAGGGTTACGTTTTTCGAGTGTATGTATGTTTGTATGGAATAGTGTTTGGCATAAGAGTCAGAATTACTGCGAAAGTGACACTGGGCACCTAAATCAAAATGAAAAAAACATTCGAATTTAATTGAAAAGAGAGGTTAAATAAAAAAAACCGTTTACGTTTCTGTGTAATGCAAAAACCCATAAACAAGAAAGTCGGCATACCCAATTGCACTTAATTTGAGAATTAATTCACTTTTTTAAATTTTATTTTTTTCTCCGAATGACTGCAGGCATACCGGACTGTAGGGCAAAACCCCTTTTTGGGTCTATGTTCTAATTTGACAAATTGTTTGGCGTGATGGTCAATATGTTGACTACTACACCAGAGAGGTGACGTGTTCAAACCCCTCACAACACACATGTCCGTGCTGCCGAACTTCGGCTTAGGCTCGGCGCCCACTATCGGCATCGGCACGCTACAGGATTTTAAGGTGGCAAATAGTAACATACCTACTCTAACATAATGGCAATAAAGCAGAAAATGCCGAAACAGCAGCCTCAAGCATACCGAAGCGGTATTTTTGTTTTACGAGAACACATCACGGAAATTTCTACTTTATTGCCATAATGTTAAAGTATATTGCTATTTGCCACCTTAAAATCCTGAAGCGTGCCGATGCCGATTGTGGGCGCCGGGCCTTAGGGTGCTTAGTTACTAAGCGTCCAAGACACACGAGGCGTTTAGTGGCGCCACAGGAGGCACAAGACGCTGCCACCTGTCATCACTGCATAGTATAAAACAAAGTCTTTCTCTGTCCCTGTGTCCCTTTGTATGCTTAAATCTTTGAAACTACGCAACGGATTTTGATGCGGTTTTTTTAATAGATAGAGTGATTCAAGAGGAAGGTTTATATGTATAATAACATAGGATGTTGCATGCATTGCACCCGTGCGAAGTGGGGGCGGGTCGCTAGTATTCCTCTAAATATGAGAGTGTCAGGTGGCCGCGTTTTGTGGCCCGTGTGCGGGGACGCTGAGAGAGAGCATAACAGTATACCTACTCGTACTTACACTCCACCTAAACGCACGAAGCGTTTTGCTTTCGCTTTCATTATGCGTACATACCGCTAAACATCCGTTTATTTTACAGAAGAGCCCAGTGAACCCCCTCCTAAGAAGGTATGTTAAACCGCTAAGATTTATAGATAAACTAACTAGCTTTCCGAATACTGCTACACCCATTTTTCTACTTCTTCTAAATGAGGAAATTGTAATTCTAAATCATGAGAAAATTATATTTCTACTCGTAGAAATCCTAAGTCTAGAAATGTTAAAATTCCGCATAGTTAAACTTCGCCCCCCTATTTCACTCCTTAGGTGTTGAATTTCTATAAATCCTTTCAAATAAAAATGTTTTATGCGATAATAAAGTACGTTATTTATTATATCCGAGATCAAATCTGGCCGGAACACAACTAGGCACTTTGTGTTCTTTGTACAAAAACACCGATATAAAACCCAAGCAACCCATTCCGTTCACCATGACGGCAACAATCAGTGTGCCTCTGACTAACCTATTAGGGATATGGTCGTGAGAGTGTGTTATGTACTTACTATGTTAAGTTATGTTATCTAATATATAAAAATAAGTCGGGTTTTCCTTCCTGACGCTATAACTCCAGAACGCACGAACCGATTTCGACGGTTTTGCATTCGTTGGAAAGGTCTTGGGCTCCGTGAGGTTTATAGCAAAGAAAATTTTGGAAAATTTCAACAGAAAAGCGGGAAAATCTTTTTTCACATACAGCTAAGTTCACGCGGACGAAGTCGCGGGCGGCTGCTAGTTTATTATATTACACAACAAACATGCTGTAGGGCTGTTTCAGCTTTCGAGAAGAAGTCGTTAAATAAATGCATCAATTTTTCCCATATTTGTGTAGGGCTGCGGCTGGCGGCATGTGGATGGTATAGACTTCAAATTCGGTGGTATCCACCGTCGGGCTAAGTTTGGCGAATTCCCCTGGACCTTGGCTGTTTTGGAGTAAGATGGAATAAATATTGGTTAGATCTAAAGGTAGAAAGGTGTACTTCATGGAAAGTACTTAAATCTGGAATTAATTAAAAAATTACGTATTACGAAAATATTAATCCTTCAATCAACATTTTACTCTGTCGATAAAATAGGTACCTAGAACTATGTTTATTATTGTTTTAGCATTTTCCAAGCAGTATCTTTTACTAAAGATCTGAAAACCAGAAAAAGACATTTGGTCATTTTTGGCATCAGGCGGGATTGGTCTGGTTTCGTCTACTATAGCCCATACTGTGAAAGTTGCGCAAATAGACATTAATGCATGAATATTGCGCGAAAATCATTTGAGTGAGGTAAACTTGCACCATATGGGACACTAGCAAGAAAAAATAATAAGAAGACTTGGCATTTGTTGCTGCTTATATCAGTATATTGATTCTATCATTAACTAATCTAAATTAATGAATTTTGCATTTCCTAGAATTTTGGTCGCATAGGTGTGCCTCCGAAAAGGCTTGACGAATGATATCAGCCTGTTGCTTAGTGTGTTTCAACAGACGAGAATGTCTGTTTCAGCCAATTCCTTGAACTGATTTATGACCGAAGGCAATGGTTTCCACTACCGCGAACGATTTGGAAACCGCTGTCGATCATTAAATTGAGTTTTTTTTTTCAGGGTAGTTGCAGGTGTAGACAATTACGTTTGCGTGGCCACTCTCATCCACCCATATATCGCTCTCTCTGTCGCACACTACTTCACGAAGTCTAGCAATTGGCGCGTACGCGCCGGCGAGTGGAACCTGAATGGGACGAATGAAGCACACCCCTACACTGTCAGCGATGTGAAAGAGGTTGTGATGCATCCAAAATTCAATGAAAGTAAGTTTGCACATTTGGGTTTTAGGTTATTGAGGGAATCAGCAAGCTGCAGTAGCAGTTGGTTGGTCACGTCTGTAGACCAATGGCTGTTGGAGCGAACGAGTCCTTGAGTGGAGACTGCAGATCGGCAAAAGCAGTGTAGGGTGCCCTCCAGGGAGATGGACCGATGACCTGAGAACGGCGTTGAGATCGGACTGGATGTTGAAGGTTTAGAACCGGGAGTTGTGGCGCACTTTGGGAGAGGCCTATGTCCAGCAAATCCAGCACTATTGGACTACGAGTAGAACTCTTTGCAAGATCGCGATTCTAGGATCGTGATATTATTGAGCGTGACATGCCCCATTAGGAGTTTAGTGGCTCATGTGAGGTCGATGGCTGAAGTATTTAAAATAACTTTTTCATTACTCATACTCTGAAAGTAGGTCATTACTGACCTGAGAAGTGGGCTGAAAGTAATACTTTTCATCCCTAGGGAGAATCACTTTCAACTGACAGCTGTCATATTATTTAAAAAAACTTGTTCTTTTTCACTTAACTATTGAACCATGTTCCAACTTTCTATACAGCCACGATGTAAAATTGAAATAACTTAAAGAGTTAAGTATTGATTAGAGAATATATATTTTTTAAAAAACTTTATTTTATAATTAAGTTTCAACAATTTCTTTAAAATAACGTAGCTTTGAGCAAATTATTTACCATTTTTCCAATGATGAAAATAAAAAATAATGGCTGAATAGCGGGCCGGCCACAGAAAAAAAAACAAACAAAATAGGCGGGAAAGCGGCAATTCGATCTTCATGAATTAATTCATGGTTTTATTTTTACTTTCCTCGTATTTGTAATGAAAAGCACAGTGTTTACCTCGGGTTAAAGACTTATTTAGTCCCTCGAACTATTGGCGCCCTCACTTCGTTCCGGGCGCCAAACCCCGTCTCGGGACTAAATAAGTTACTTTCACCCCTAGGATAACAATGTACTATTTCGTACCACTTGCTCAAAAAAGTGACATTCTAGCCCGCAAAAAGGGAACATAACAATAGTCATTTTTAATCTGTTAAAAACAGGGAAAGAAAATTGTACTGAATTTCATTCATCCCCTAGGGCGAGAATGTGATTTAAATTTGGAATTACATACCGAGGTTTTCGAGCGCTAATTTGAATCAGAAGTTTTAATTCTTTATTTATGACCTGCCAGTATTATATGTGATAAAATAGAAAAGTTAATTTTGTTTTTCGCAAATGGTACGAAAAGTAGAGTATTTTCCTCGTTGATAAAGCTGTCTTAGTCTTGGGCGAACTTAAATCCCTCGCTACACTCAGGACTCGTATCGAATTCCTCGCTTCGCTCGTGATTTAAGTTTTAACACCCTCGCTGCGCTCGGGAGTTAGAACCGGGAGTCCTTCACGAGTCCTTCGTTACGCTCGCGATTTCAATCGTCACCCGCGACAGAAGACACTGCTTTATCCCCTTGGTTAATAATCTACTATTCTTCCAGGGTACTTCCACAACGACATTGCCCTCCTATTTCTACAATCGGTGATAAACCCCCATATACACATCGGCTACGCTTGCCTCCCCGCTGCCGCCTCGGTTACCGCCCCCTCGACTGACTGCTTCGTCTCTGGTTGGGGATATAGGACGTTCAACGATGGGATAATACAGGCTTACATGAAGATGGTAAGAATGACCGTAACACTTGCGCGAAAGAAACTTAGGCGATAAACATTTGCGCGAAAGTCATTTGCACGATGGGACAGTAATAAATTGCGCACTGTCCTTGCGTGCAAGTCTCTATGCGCGAAAGTATCCCAAATACAAGAATAATGTAAAGCAGAACAACAGCTATTTACACTGAACAGTGTTTGACAAATTCGGTACTAATTTAACTTTTGGTTACACAGAAAAAAATAATGGTTGCGAACTGCCCAGTTCCTTGTTTTACCGACAGCAAAACCTTTCCATTTGTTATAGAAAATAATAAAGTGTTACAACTAGATACTAATGTACGCGCGCGTCTGAAAGGTTTTGATGATAAGCTTTCTCCAATTCTCAGGTAAAAGTTCCGGTGGTTGAGAGGAATTGGTGCGAGGGTCGTATCCGTACAGAAGCTGGCTTCGCCTTCAACCTTCACAGCTCCGCCATCTGCGCTGGCGGGATGACCGGCCAGGACGCCTGCCAGAGGGATGGGGGGGCGCCTCTCGTGTGTCCTTATGTGGTGAGTTGTTCTATTCGCAGGCCACACTTCAACTTAGACGACCGATTTGGTGTAATTTTTAAGAAGTCTGCTACTACACCAAAGGTCGCGGGTTCGATCCCCGCACTGTACAAACATTTGTGTGCATGAACATGTCTGTTTGTATTGGTCTGGGTGTTTCCTATGTATAATAAATATGTATTTACCGAAGAAAAGTATTTAAGTATGTTGATCTGTTATATAGTATCCCACAAAAACGATATTTATTTGTATTTGCCAACTATGAGATATTATAGACGTGTTCACATCAACCTCTACAAAACTATTGCAAAATGTCTTAAGTGAGCATCATTAAGTGCACTATAAGTGATGGCTGATGTTAACGTGTCTGTACAACTTGTACAAGGCATACTCCGACAAGCACTCATCGGGACAGTTGCGCTAAAGTCATTTGCACAACTCACATTTATCTTTAGCGCAAGTTTCCCAGATTCAAAAAGCCAGCTCAGTGCCAATTGTTGAAGGGTTGTTAAGGCTAGCGAAAGTACATTCAAATGGGGGTTTAATGGCGCATCTCAACATCTGGACAGAAATTTAAGATTGGGGGTGGATAGCCTTTCTCTCACCCCATACTTTACTTAGTCCGGTACATAGAACATCTTTGTCATCCCGTGATCACGGCTGCTGTAAAGTAGTCGAAACGTCGGGTTAGAAAATGAAATAAAATATAAGACCGCGAGTATAATCCGTAAAGTTGTTTTATTTCGATGTATGGTGTTCGCGTAAATATTAGAAAACATTAAACAGAATTTTGTTCTTATTATTTCAGGCAGGGCAATACCGTTACTACCAAGCGGGTATAGTCTCCTGGGGAGTGAGTTGCGGGTTGGAAGACATGCCGGGGGTGTACACCAACGTCGCAGCCCTCAAGCCATGGATCGATGAGACTGTTAAACTTCATGGATATACTAGTGAAACATACACTGTATAAATTGCTAAATTGATACAGTAATATTCAAACGTAATGTCGGCTCGGAAGTTAGCTGCGAGCGCCGAGTGCGCAAGATTGACCTCACATCGCAACCCGCTGACACCTTAATTCGTGTTCTGCGCATCGATTCGCGCGATGTTCATGCCGCCATTAGGTTTGAATCATTCTATAGAATTAGAAAATAGTAAAAATCCCTATAAGTGTGGGCTTCTGAATGTTCCGTTCACCATGACGGCAACAATCAGTGTGCCTCTGACTAACCCATTAGGGAATGGTCGTGATGTATGTAATGTTATGTTAGAAAATAATAAACCCTGTGTCTTCTTTATCCAAATAAATTGAGTTATAAAATATCTTTTATTTATTATTTTAATACAGCTTATTCTATGCAGCCACCTAAATAGGAGTTAGTATTGGGTAAGTTTCAGAAAAAGTTAAAAAATAGAATAGACTTTTTACGCCTCCCATAGCTGGGCACAAGCCACAAATCATCTATGACGTGGTGTAGCCGTAAGAAACCCTGCTGTCAGATGTTATCATTCGCCCTAAGGCCTCCGACTAGGCTGGACGACTGACATCTAGCGACGTCAGTTGGGACCAGCTGCTTAACGTGCTTTCCGAAGCACGGAGTTGATGATGCCCTCATAATAGTCCTAATTTACGTTAGATGCAGAACTGCAACCAGTCGTTCTAGTTAGGCGCTTTGCATACGACAAGGCGGGTGGTCTTTTTGTCCGCGAAGCAATAAAGACCGCGACTGCCCCTCACCGCGAACACAAAGCAATTAAGTGCCCTGCAGCGTGGACTTTTGCCCTTCGTGTGCGTTGGTAGTAGGTATGGGATTCCCATTGCGCTATCGTTCGCGGTCAAAAAGACCGGCCCGCTCTGCCCTGCTGTCTGCACAGCGCCTTATCAATGGAGGCCCGTATTCAGCAGTGGAAGTTGGTAAACAAGGCGTGACTAAGGAAAATAGGGATCCATTTTTATGTATACAGATTCCGTATGTTAGACTATACGTAAACGTGTCTTTTTATTCTGGTAAAACCCAATACCATAGGGTTATATTAATAAACAAGAAACTTAGTAATGGACGATTTTCCTCATTTTACTAGATAGTGTCTAAGAATTAGCCAGTGCCGTAGATGCTAGGACCAGCATCACTCGACGCCTTGTCTTGTACAGGAAAATTAGCTGGCAATAGTAAAAACATATGACTGGTTATTGCTATTATTTTGCTTACATTGTGAACAGGAACAAAGGTATGTTTATCAAAATATACTTAATATTTGAGAAGTGTTTTGAATCTAATTCAAGGAAGACTTCCCACTTTTTTATAAAAATCAACGCAATGCTAAAGCATAGTTCAAGCTATTGACGTGTTCTGTTCTGTATGGCGGCAACAACAAGAATGAAAGTGACAAAGTGATACAGAAGTTAACATTTATTGTTGAAGCGCTGTTTAAGTTTTTATGAATAAGGGGGATATTTTTTTAAATGTTTATTTATAATTTCAGATGTCACCAAAATATCTACCATCTCTTATCCTCCTGATCTTGGCTTTGACGAATGAAGGGGGTGCTGTCAGCCTGGCAACACTCAAAAAGCTGCTCAAAGACCAGCCACTCAAACCCGTTATAGTCGGTAATGTTGCAAACATTTGTTTACTTAGTCGTTCTCTGCTTAATTGCATTTTGTCCTTCTAAATCGCGAAGATCAATAATATTACTATTTGCCACTTTATTGAGACAGACCGAATATCCGGTAGCCGGATATCCAGGCTTCGGCCTTGTATCTGGTATCCGGTCAAGCTCCTAACCGTTTCATGTTTATTTGATAGACTCCTCTTGTCTGTTAGAGCCTGTTCACACCTATATAGCGAGGCGATCTCACCGCGATTTCGCGGCGTTTTCGCAGCGATAGTTCGGCGATAAAATAAACGACGTAAAGCCGCGGGCGGTATCGCGACGGGTCAACGCCTCATCCATCAGTCAAAGTCAAAGCGGGCTTCGCGGCGTGTTCGTTCTTGCTCGCGGCGTTTATTTTATCGGGAAACTCGCTGCGAAATCGCGGCGTGTACGCAGCGGGAACGCCGTGAAATCGCTAGTATGAACAGGCTCTTATTACCCCTAATAAGAGCCTGTTCATACTAGCGATTTCTGCTGGATTAATCACTTTTTCGTCTTCTTCTTTCTTTCTTACAGGTAACACGGCATGTACCACAGATAATAATGAGGCTGGCTTCTGCGTGCCTTTCTACCAGTGTCATTTCAACACCACCAATGAAGAATGGGACACTATTGATGTACAGTAAGTATTGTTACATTTAACAACTACCTAGTGCGGCGCCCGCGACTTCGTAGTAGTTGTAAAAGGAAATAGATCCCGACGTATTCTAGACCTAACAAACATATACAGGGTGTTACAAAAATACCCCTAATAACTGAAGAGGGTTGTACAAACTCCTGAAAGGAGTCCCTTGTTAATTTCTTACAGTCATTAGCTCTTCATTTGAATTTCGAGTAACATAATCGGCCTATATACGTCCCACTGCTGGGCACAGGCCTCACCTCAACTATGAGGTGGAACAAGCCATACTCCAACACGCTGGCTCAGTGCGGGTTGTTAAATTTCGAGTAAATTAACGTAAAATAAAAACATCGATCATAGAAACACCCAGAACTAACTTGGGTTCATGGACCCAAGTTGACCCTATAACCGGTAGTGACCAGGAACCACCTCCTTTGTTCACTTCCCTACATTTTATACTGATAAATCGCATTAATATCGACATTTCTGTAAAAATTGGACAACATGACTTTTTCTCCCTGGGACCGACTATGGTGTCATCGTGATAAAAGTTGATGGTGTATGTGTGGTATTTCACGTTGAGTCACATCACATCTCTTTGAGAAAGTAGGTACCTAAATCACCTTCGTCCTGTACATTACCTCATTTTTTTGGGCCCAAGAACAATAGCTTTTACCTAGTCCTTAAAAAAATAACTTCTAAACTATTGGTTTTCGCTGAACTATTTATCTGATATGCTTTTTTAAATGAGTTGTTATGATGCCCTCTGACCGAATATTTTTTCTGGGTTTTCTATTTAAGAGAAGATAATGCATTTTCGATAATGCTAAAATAACACAATATCATTAATTATTACAGTTAGGTATCTGTCATAATATAATAATTTCCGTAGGGATTCATATCGGACTCTCCGCCGGTAAGGAGATCTATAACCCAGTCGCCTATACAATAAAAGCTCAGGGAGTTTGCGCGAAGCCTTCTAGGGCTTTTGTGGTCTCGCAAAAGTTGCCTGTGCCAATAATGACTAATAGTGCGGTCCGTTTTGAGTCAAAAGTGATATTAGCGCGCTCACACGCATTCCGAATTGACCAATTGTATGAGCGTGAGCGACGTGAGCGCGCATTATCACTTTTGACTCAAAACGTACCGCACTATAATACATACATACACACCATCACGCCTCTTTCCCAACGGGGTTGGCAGAGACCACTTCTTTCCACTTGCTACGATCCTGACACACACCATACTCACACTCCTCTACTTTCATGAGTCCTTTCGTACATGCTTGTCGGTTAAAGGTACTCCTGACCTGACCCTTTCTGAGAATATCTTGAACTTGTCCAACAACCTTTCGTCTAGGCCTTCCTCTTCCAACAGCTCCATTCACCCTCGCCTTAAAAATCCGTTTCGTTAATCGCCTTTCATCCATTCTTTCCATATGACCAAACCACCTCAGTATTCCCTTGATTTTTGTATCTAATAACGTCTTCATTCACACAACATCGCTAAAATGACTAAAGAAGGTTGTTATTATTTTCCCCTAAAGCGCATCGTGGCCTAGTGGTTAAATACTCTGGCTCAGACGGAACCCGGTGGTCCCGAGATCAAATCTGGCCGGAACATACCTACTTTGTGTTCATTGTACAATTTGCGGCCAACTCTCCGGTGATGGAAAACACCGTTTAGAAACCCAAGCAACCCGGATAACGGTGGTAGGCTCGCCCCTTACCACGTTGGGTTCAAATTCCCTTGGTGAAATGTGGGCTTCTAAATGTTTCGTTCACTATGACGGCAACAATCAGTGTGCCTCTGACTAACCCATTAGGGATATGGTCGTGAGGATATTTATGTATGTATTATGTTTTCCAGCATACCTAGTCCTTGCGAGTCTTTTTTGGGTACATGCTGTGCAGTGGCTGATATAAGGCCGGATGTGGAAAACCCTGTGAAGAAACAAGCTACCCCTGTTACCTCTACCCTGCCTAAAGTCGCTAACACATCACATCCTACCCCGTCTGAAGACTCTACGGTCGACGGCATGACTGACTACCCATTGCCAAGCTGTTCTTCTTGCTCTGTTGCAAAATGATGTCTGATGTGCTGTTGACTGTGCATCCCACAGTTTATTGAAAAATTACAAAGTACTTATAAATGCCGATTATACATATTATAAGTCACACAAAAATAAATTATGTTTATTTATAGGTATAAACTGTTTTTTTCTGTTCCATTTTCATTTTCTTCCGTAAAGAACTTTATAAAATATACCATAACATAGGTAAACAGCCTATTAAAGTCCCACTGCTGGGGTCAGGCTTCACCTCAACTATGAGGTGGAACAAGCCATACTCCTACACGCGAGCTCAGTGCGGATTGTTGGAGGGCGAGGGGTGTAAGGTTGGTGAGCAACCTTAATGTCAGATGTTGTCAAGCCGCCCTAAGGCCTCTGACTAGGCTTAGCGACTGACATTTAGCGACGTCAACAGAGACCAACAGCTTAAACTTTTATAAATAAATAACCATAGGACAATACACTCACGACTATATTCCGAACAGGGTATTTTGTAATTATGATTTACGGCCAAAAAAAATGTGACCCGCATCATGCTATAAAGAATATTGAATTTGTAGCCCGGTAAAACCCTGTACCCCGGGTTGAAATACCAAACAAGGTACCTACTTGGTAATGTATGTTTTTTCCTCATTTTAATAACTAGTATCTAAGAAGGTTTTAAGTAGGCAGTGCCGCAGATGCCAGCACCGGCATCGCTCGGCGCCTTGTCTTGTGCAGGAAAAACAAATAAATAATTCGATTTGTGTAGGTAATCAGGTAGATATTGATAACAGTTTTACAAGTGCAGTGCTGTAGTGAAAACAGGATTTAAGGTACGTTACATCTTTCTTTACTAAACTTAACATTGATATAAAAAAAAGAGAAAGATATGTTACTGAACGTAACATATCTTTCTCTTGTTGTTTTGTTGTTTATATCAATTAAAACCAGTTTTACAAGTGCAGTGCTGTAGTAAGAACAGGAATTAAGGTATGTATAATCTTTCTTTACTCAACTTAACTATTTAAACATTGTTAAAAACAAAAAGAGGGTGATACGTTACGTTCATACTTTGCGAATTCTAAAACTGGCCCAACATTGACGTATGAATGACGTGCATGCAAACAAGTCTCTGTCATATTGGCTTGAAAACAGGTCCATTGGACTATGTTTTAGGGTGGCCACATTTGGTACGAGGATGCCCTTCATTATCATCATCAGCAGCCCCACGACGTCCACTGCTGAACATGCCTTCCCCATATATGTAATTCCAGACCGGCCGGTTGAAGGCGGTTGCTTTCAACCGGCCGGTGCAAGAGTAGTCGATCGATTCTTTGAACTTTTAATTAGGTTGTTTAGGCAGGTTGTTTTTAGTGAATAATTAAGAAAGCTATCAGTATATTGAGCAAAGTTGTTTTACGTTTAATCGTTTTAATGTAGCCGAGAAGTTCAGCCGCGTTCATTGAATAAAAAGTACAGAAAAGAAACGGAATTAAGTTTTTAAAATTTTCAAAACACTTTATATCTACTTAGAAACTGTTTTTGAGAAAGGAAAATCATAGATATTGTGTTAAATGGTCGTTTGATTATAATTTCAGATGTCAACAAAATGCCTACCATCCCTTATCTTGCTGATCTTGGCTTTGACCAATAGAGGAGGTGCTGTCAGCCTGGCAGCAGTCACATCATTACTAGGCCACCCTCCACCACCTCCCGTGATAACTGGTAATGATTCAAATATTAAGAAGGTTATTCAAGAGATCATCATCATCAACAGCCTGCTGAACTTAGGAGTTGTTTTTTTGGCTCCAACGGCTATCAGTTCTTCACGCTTTTTCACGTCTACTGCCAATTCAACCATCTTTTTTTTCTGTTTTTTAATGTTTGGGGCCAGCGATCGACTTAACAGTCACTAGACGCCTATATTTTTTTTTACCGGGGAATCCATTAACTGGCATCCCACCCTCCGAAGTGAGTGTGGGGTCTGGGACTCGCCCACCTCAGAAGAGGGTGGGAATACCCCTGGAAATCCCGGGGTGACAATCATCTGCTCGTGACCAGGGTTCCCAGAGGACTCCAGCAGGAACACCACCTGCCGCGCAATTCCGCCGTCTTTTTTTTCAATTGTCTAGCTGTTAGTCCAAGGTGTGTCTTTCACAGCTTTACCGGGCAATGGGGTGAGCAGAAGGCTCACAACCCCTAACATTTAAGTAACGTGCCTAAGGGTGCCCCTCCAGGGGGGGCCGAGACTCGGCCTATGGCGTTACTATAGGAGATGGCAATCGGACGTAAGTGCCGCCGTCTCAGCCAATCGCGTTAGACCTCCCCTCTACACCCGCCGGTGTGCACGGCGGTGTGAGGTCACTCCCACACCGCCTTCCTCGGGGCCACTTGAGATGGAGGCACACAGCCCCCACTATGTGATCTCTCAGTGACACCAAAGGCACCCCTTTGGTCGGCTTTTACGACCCCCAGGGTAGCCCCTGATGTTTGATTCCTTGACATGAGTCTGCCAACAAGCTGATTGGTCAATGAGGTGGTCCCTTGCCCCACACTTGGCATCTGACCGTCCTAAGGCCTTAGTCAAAGGCCTTAAGGGGGCTTGATAACATCTGACAGACCCACGTTGACAGGTTCCATTCGTCTGTAGCTGAGACCAATGGGGCCAATTAAATATTTACCTTCTTCATTTCTTTCTTTCTTTCTTACAGTTCCCACGGCATGTAAGACATACAATAACGAGAATGGATCTTGCGTGCCATATTACCAGTGCAATTATAACTTCACCAGTGATCCTTATGTATTGGATACACGGTAAGTATTTTGGCATATAATTATTTCAAAAGTTACTTCTACTATCACTGGATATTATCGCTATCTAGCCCTAAATGAAGCAACTAAATGCTTGTGCTATGGGACACTAGACACGGGATAAATATAGTTTTATTTTTACTAAAGATCTGAAAACCAAAAAAGTCATTTGGTCATGCTGGCATCAGGCGGGAATCGAACCCGCCAGAATGTCTTTTTCTGGTTTTCAGATCTTTAGTAAAGATACTGCATGGAAAATGCTAAAACAATAATAAAACATAGGTAGTTATATTTTTTTGAATACTTACCTACTATACCTACATAAGAAACACCCAGACCAGTCAGTACATACATAAGTTGGTACGAGGTGCCCGTAGCGCAGTTGTGACTGTGATCGGCGACGATCCCTGTTGATAAGCAACACACGCCGGGTCGGAAATGGGATGGGTGACCATTCGGACCGAAATTTAGTGATGTGTATTTCGGGCATCTCCGTGCTTCGGAAGGCACGTTAAGCAGTTGGTCCCGGTTGACGTCGCTAGATGTCAGTCGTTATAAGCCTAGTCAGAGGCTTTAGGGCGGCTTGATAGCATCTGACATTAAGGTTGCTCACTAAGCTTACACCCCGATCTATCCGCACTGAGTCCGCGTGTTGGAGTATGGCTCGTTCCACCTCATAGTTGAGGTGAGGCCTGTACCCAGCAGTGGGACGTATATAGGCCGCTTATGTAGATCAGTACAAACCTTTAAAATATGTTCATTCACACGCATGATTGTACTGTGTGGGAATCGAACCCGTGACCTTTGGTGTAGTAGCGAACTTCTTAACCATTGCCTACACTAAATGGAGTGTCAAGGTCCATATCCATAGAAAAGAATTGAATTCTGAGGATTTCTGTATACCTACTTGGTTGAGTTTCTGGATTCGACATTGTACACTTTAATAGAAATAAGTTAAAGCATAAAACATTATTTTGTCACTGTCTTTGTTTTGTCAGTGCAAATTAAATATACAAAACTGTGTTAGGAAAATACTAATTCAAGATTATTGTTTTTACAGCGTACCTCATTTTTGCCAGTCTCACTCGCATCTGGATATGTGTTGTCCGTATGCAGATATAATACCGAATGAAGAAGACCCTCTTGATAAAGAACTTACCCCAATAAACCCTGAAACAGAACTTTCCACCCCATCTGAACTCTCTGGAACATCACAGCCTGTAATCTCAAGTACAACACAGGCTGCCCCGTCTATAGCCTCAAGTACAACGCCAGCTTCCCCGTCTGTAGCCCCAAGTACGACACAGGCTTCCCCGTCTGTAGCCCCAAGTACATCACAGCCTACCCCGTCTGTAGCTTCAATTACAACACAGCCTACCCCGTCTGTAGCCCCAAGTACATCACAGCCTACCCCGTCTGTAGCTTCAATTACAACACAGCCTACCCCGTCTGTAGCCCCAAGTACATCACAGCCTACCCCGTCTGTAGCTTCAATTACAACACAGCCTACCCCGTCCGAAGCCTCAAGTACATCACAGGCTACCCCGCATGAAGCCTCTGTTACAAACGCCAGCCTGCAGGTAAGAACTGTCTGCACCATGTTATATCTTCGATATATGTTCATCCATCACAATCTTCAAAGTCAGCATTTGGTATAAAAGTATTGGACGTAAGCCTCTCCCAGGTCTCGCCGTCCTATGTCTGATAGTGGTTCGCGGTATCTATAGTTTTCCGCCAAGCTTTAAGATGTCTTCCCATTGTGTCTTTGGTCTACCTGGTCTTAGCCCAGCAGTTCTTGCCCGCACTACATTCTATTTGCTCTGGTCCCAAAGTAAGATACACCCAGACCCACCACAAACATCAATTCCATCAACAAACATCCGATGAAACAGCAGCAATCGAACCCGCGATCCTTTGAGGGTCAAAGCCTTGTTACTAGGTATCACCAACTTTGTTTTTAATTTTGAAGGACCTGCCCCAACGCGAAGGGTGTGGCTGGAGGAACCCTAAAGGAGTCGGTGTGGATTTGGCAGGCGATAACGAGGACATCGCCAAGTACGGGGAGTTTCCTTGGGTGGTCGCTGTTCTTAAGTAAGTTGGTTACATAACTTAACACGATAGCTTTACCACAGACGTAAGAGAAAGACGGACGTGACCAGCTCGTCTAATCATGAGTGAAGCATATTAACAGCTGCCAGTTTAGGCGTGTGCGTGACTAGCACGTGTCATTGGCGCTGTCACACGGAGTAAAATGGTGTTGTTTGTAGCACCTAGTGTGTTTGCGTGAGTGTAGCAAGTCGTGTACAACAAACGAAAATAGCACCTTGCATGCTTCACTTTTTTTTTGAGTGATGTTCTGTCCGTCGTTCTTTTACGTCCGTGAGCGTTACATACTCGCTTGCGACCATTTGATAAGCAGGGTAGTCAAAGAAACACTGATTATGTACAGAACATCTTTTACACTATAGCGCGGTCCGTTTTGAGTTAAATTGAGTCAAAAGTGATGATAGCGCGCTCACGTCGCTCACGCTCATACAATTTTTCAATTCAGGACACGTGTGAGCGCGCTATTATCACTTTTGACTCAAAACGGACCACGCCCTTAGTTTGCAAATAAATACCTAATTTGACTTATTTAATTGCTGGTATCGTGTTTATTCATGCTTTGTGTTAATTCACCAGTCGATTCATAAATCTCGTTTTACGTTCTCGTACGTCTATAATATACTGTTATAATATATTCGCAGGGTCGAGCCAAAGGAGGAGAACCAGACTACAGATGTAACAACGAAGTACTTAGGAGGGGGCTCTCTCATCCATAGAAGAGTAGTCCTCACGACAGCCCACCTACTCAAAGATGTAAGATACAATCTGACATTTGCAGTATGAATTGTTCATTTATTGAGTCGCAATTGTGCCCGTAGCGCAGTTGTGACAGTGATCGGCGACGATCGCTGTTGTAAAGCAACACACCTACCGAAATTTAGTGATGTGTATTTCGGGTATCTACGTGCTTCGGAAGGCACGTTAAACAGTTGGTTCTGGTTGACGTCGCTAGAGGTTGCTCACTAACCTTACCCCCCTCCAACAATCCGCACTGTTCCGCGTGTTGGAGTATGGGTCGTTGTACCTCATATTGAATCAGCTTTGTCCAGACGGTGCTAGGAACTCCAGTTTGAATAAATAACTTTTCTTTTGTACAAAGGCGGAGAAGTTTCGTATCCGCGCTGGTGAATGGGACACCCAGTCGACAAAGGAGCTGCATCCTTACCAAGAGAGAGATGTGGAGAGCTTCACAGTACACAAGGATTACGCACGTGGTAAGTAAATTCTGCTGTTAGTACTATCGGGGACCCTCGCGCCTGACCAATTTGAGAAAGTGGCCAACCACTTTATGTCATTTTTTGTTGTTCCTACGCAACTTGCACCATCCCTCGAGCACAAATAACAACTATGCAGAGACAACTATGGCTCTGGAGCCTCTCCAGCAGACACATTGCCAGGAGTGTCCTCTACCGCCTTTACAACGACGAATGCTCTGACGAGTTGTTCCAACTGATCCCATCCTCACCCTTCCACTCCGCACCACAAGCGCTGGTCGGCACCAACATCAACACACGATCCAGCGACTGTCGGCCCGCACTAAAAGGTTCGGTGATTGGTTCCTGTGTCGTGCTATCCAGACGTGAAACCCTCCTCCAGCGCATGTGTTTCCTTCTTTTTTAGTCCCGGGTTTTTTAAGCGGGGCGCGAAAAGGCATTCATGCAGGCCTTCAAAATGAAATTGACCATCAAAGTAGTTCCCCATTTCTTTGCTTGTCAACCCTATATCTGGACCTCACGGCTGCCTCCCATCAGGAGGAGTGAGGTCACCTTGAAGACCACGATAAAAAATATAAAAAAACAAATTAATATTTTCAAATCTGGGCTTGCAAATATTCCATTCACAATGACCTAAACAGTCAGCCTCTTACTAATACTAGCCAGTTGGGTTCATCGTGATTGCTATGTTCTATGTTATTTTGTTGTTTCCCCAGCGAGGCTTTACTACGACGTAGCCCTCCTCTTCCTGACTACTCCAGTGGACCCAGCCCCTCACATCGGCGTGGCCTGCCTTCCACCTCCCGGTGTAAAAGCTCAGCCAGGGGCCAGGTGCTTCGCTAATGGCTGGGGGAAGACCAGGTTCGACCAGAAAGACGCGTACCAGGCTATACTCAAGAAGGTTAGTAGATAAAAAATCGAAGTACATGTCAATTGAGAGGTGCCCGTGACAGGCCAACGTTGCAAAGCAACACACACGCCCAAATGGGATGGGTGACCAACTCGACCGAAACTTAGTGATGTATTTTTGGGCATATCAGTGCTTTGGAAGGCAAGTTAAGCAGTTGGTCCCGGTTAGATGTTAGTCGTTAAGCTCAGTCACAAGCCTTAACGCGGCTTGATAACATCTGACATTAAGGTTGCTCAGTAACCTTACACACCTCCAACAATCCGCACAGAGCCCGCGTGTTGGAGTATGGCTCGTTCCAACTCATAGTTGAGGCGAGGCCTGTGCCCAGCAGTTGGATATGTTGGTATGAGCCTAGTTGGAGCCCTTAGGGAGGCTAGACAACATTCTGCTGAGCCGGCGTCACTTCTTAATTGAGGTGAGGCTAGTGCCCAGCAGTGCGACGTATCAATACTGTTCTTTGTTTTTTGAAACTAGTAATTTCATATTATTTTTTGATAGCCAAGGTTTTAACCCGGTTCTGCCAGCCAAGGTTTCTGTAAATAGTCAAGGTTTTAACGTCATTTCAGGTGGAAGTACCAGCAGTAGAGCACCGTACCTGCCGCGACCAGCTCCGGAAGACGAGGCTTGGGCACAGATTTGAGCTTCATGACACATTCATGTGTGCAGGCGGGGAGCCTGACAAGGACACGTGCACTGGAGATGGGGGGTCTCCCCTAGTTTGTCCCATGGAGGTATGAATCATGGTATACAACGGTCCTAACTTAAAGAGTGAGGTCATATTCGAAATTAAAAAGCAATGATCCTAAGTGTATGCCTTGAGGAACTTCAGAGATTATAAGATTACAATGTCTTTGCGATTGCTATAGAGGAATTTGTAAGACAAAATGCAATTTAGTATCATTCGTTATCCACAATCTGTAAAATCGACCCTGTGTTTGTTATTAAATAGGTATGTCTATACAGGGTGACTGTTGCACTCAGTGCACACAATGTTGATGCTTATGAGAATCCCAGGGTGTATTTTAACTGTAAGAAGCGACATACTCGTTTACCTATGGCACTCGAAATAAATGATTGGTTAGATAATAAGATTGTCAAGAATATAAACGTGTTGGCTTAATAGCCGTAAGCTTGTATTTATGTGTAGGTAATAAATAAATTAATATTTTTACAGATATTTTTGCTTAAGGTAAAGATGAAACTGGCTTAAGTTAAATTAAATAAAGATTCAGCCGGTCTGAGTCTCACTAGCTTAGTGGTTAGGGCAGCCACACAGGTTTGCGAAAGATGCAGGTTCGAATCCATGATGAAACGTCGACTGAAGGTTATTTCTGGTATTTCTAAATATTTTTGATACAGCATTGATAATGTCAAATAACAGAGGAAAATAACCCAATAGCTACTTACAATTAGGCTTTTTCTTCCACAGCTGCAAGAGGGCCGCTACGTGCAAAACGGTATGGTAGCGTGGGGCATCGGCTGCGGCCAGGACGGCACACCAGGAGTGTATGTGGACGTCTCCGTGATGAGGAACTGGATCGACGATAAGGTCCTCGGGAAGGGCATAGATGAGCTGGAGTACTCCAAATACTGAGGCCATATTTTTGGAATCAAGTCTATGATTGGGCTAAATATTGATACTCCATATATAGGCTTAATCCTTGAATGCGTAGTGTAGCATTTATGCGACAAACCCTATATTTATTTATATTGTACTAAAATAACATACCAATACTCTCAACAACAATATCAAGAGCCGTCAAAGACAACGTGTTAGTCACAAATAATTCGAAAACAATGCTTGTAACATGTCTTTTTTTATAAATTCCAAAGTTTTCAATATCGGATTAGCGCTAAAACTCTTTGGCGATGGAATTTCCAACATTACAAACATTATTATTATCAAAATAATATTGTTATAAGTATTTATTTAAATTAAGCAACCAAATATTCAAAATTCTTTTAAAAATGTAAAATCCTGCATTTCTGAGCCTCATTAAATACGCACCTATGATGTTCTTGACTTATTTTTCCAAAAGTGTATAATAAATCAATAAATTGTGCCTATTTGTTTTCATTTATCGTGAAATATCTTCTGAAATTATTTCTTTTTTTTGCCTCTTTAAATTGTTTTTCTTAATAAATAAAATTCAAAATACCTTACTGATAGTTTTTTTGCTATTTAAAAATAGTAACAGACCGCATGCAGGGCGCATGGGAGATCCTATGTTCTAAAACAGTTTTTCATTTTTTTCTAATGTGAATGACTAGGTACCTAGAGTCATTCACATTTTAGACGAAGTACTAAGTATCGCTGTTTAGCCGACGATGGCTTTGCTATTCAGCTAGCAAAGCCATCGGCGGCTAACAGCTGGTTCTAATTCAAACATTTTGACATTGAATTGGCAACAAATAAGGGTGATTTTAATAACATTGACATTTTTATTAAAATTTCTTTCTAAACCGATTTCATTAAATCATTCCCAATTAATATTACTTAATTCTACTACCTATGTGTTGCAAAACTATTTTATTATTTAAATAATAACATACAAACATAACATTGAATGACTATGCCTAAGTTAGGAAACGCCTTATTAGCATTAAGCCCGCCTTTTGTAACATTCATTGTTGTACGATAAATAAACTTAATAGCTCCCGTGATAGCTCCACATTACCCAATTTATTTAAGCCAAACTAAGCATCCCCAGTCTACTTCAAATACGTAATCCTCTTACAAATCAAAAACTACCCTAAAATCGCGCTATAAAAGTTGTCAAAAACAAACCAAAATTTCATCGACCGCTGTTTCCAAGTGAAATACCTAGTTAGCGACAGTCTTAAGATTGTTAACCTCTCATTTCAATCGAAAACTCGATATTGAGAACCTGTCTTGACCACTTAATTTGTTTGCGGTGACAACAGACCATCATCCAATACTATACTTAGCTAGTATACATGTATTTTTTCCTCATTTCATAAACTATTACAAAGATAGGCCAGTGTCGTCTCGGACACGGGCAGTGGCGGGCGGCCTTGTTTGGTCATAAGGAAAAATAACAAAAAACCTCCTTGGTGATTAAAAGTAAAAAACCTGTTTCGTCTGTGCAATTTTTGAAAAAAGAACAAGCAATCAAAGACAAGGTGAGTTTTTTTACGCAATTGGGTCTTTTTTGATGTGCAATTCCGATTTTGAAATGGGAATTACCGCTAGCGATTGTCAGGGTTTTTATTGCTTTGTGTGACTATTCCATTTAAAATGACATTAAATATCTACATATCGGTTAAATAGTGAACCAAAACAGGTTATTTTATGCCTAAAAGTGTGAGTTAGGTCAAAATACCAGACTTTATTCTTAAAACGTATTTACCTACACAGCTGTTTGTTTACCGATAATTCTTTCATTAAATACTATTAACATAAATACTATCTCTAATATTTTTGAACTCTTGAACTTTGATAAACAACCAATGCGTAACAAATAAATCGTACAAAGATACAAGTATCCAAACGAAAACAGATTTCAAAATACAAAAATGCAATTATGATTTGACCTCGGAAATGACAAAAAGGTTTTATGTGAAGGTACATGTCGGCTCGAAAAAACTAATAATAGCAAGGTTTTTCTGAAAACAGGTACAGGCCATCCCAACTCAAGCGTAACTATTAAATTCCCATTCTTTTGTGTTATAAAAATGAGGTGGGTAACTACATACCTACACGGATATGTTGTCAAGATATCTCATCAAGTAAAATCAGTTCAAATCACATTCATGCAATGTTCACCAATTAATTTATTTCGAAAGATGTTTGACTTTTCATGCTCTTTTTATATATTATTTATGTATTTGTATTCTTAGGGGTAGAATATCTAATCATCGTTCCTCAGTGCTTAGTGCTCACTTATGAAAGGAACACCTGGACTTAATTTCAAGGTTCTAGGTACAGTAGTATCTGCTGTGCATTGATTAAATCAAGTGTCAGTCCTAATCAGTTCGATTTGGCGTATACCTACATAGAATATGGAGATCATTAACAGGGCAAACTCCGGTGCAAAAAAATACATAAACTTCGATCTGAGAGGCTGAAATGCCAATTAAAGTAAATAACTATATAACGTTTATAAAGATTATCTATTTATTATTTACAATAAAACCCAATACCTACTATAAGCTTAGAATCCCAAAAAAACAAGATGCATGATTGCCAGTATTTTTTATCCAAGGTTTAACGAGCTGACATTAATATTTATAACGGCAAACGTATGCCAACCACATCATATTTATAAAAATAACAAGGAATCTACCCACTATAAAATATATATTTTCTTGTTTTTTATTTAAGTCGAGACATAGATGTTACCTAAAAAAACATCTATTTAATAAGCAGGTGCAAATTAATATGCGGTACGGTCATTGATATCAAATACAAACAAACAGAGGAAGATACGGCATCCGCGTACCAAAAGTGGCCACACAAAAACAGGTCCAATGAACCTGTTTTTAAGCCAATATGACAGCCACTTGTTTGCGTGCACGTCATTCATAGGTCGATGTCATGTGCCAGTTTTCGAATTCGCGAAGTATGAACGTAACGTATCTTCCTCTTTTGGTTTAAATCAATGGGTACGGTACCGTTAAAATTCAAACATACGATTGGCATCTCCCAGTAACGCCCTAAGCCGAGGCTCGGACCCCCTTAGGCACGACGTTACTTAAATGTTAGGGGTTGTGAGCCTTCCGCTCACTCCATTGCCCGGTAAAGCTGTGAAAGTCGCACCTTGGACTAACAGCTAGTCAATAAAAAAAAACATAATAATTCACTTCACTCACAAATCAGTAGTGTGTTCTTTTGGCTGTATGATTGACACCGAAGATGCGAAGCCGTTAAAAACCAATAGGCTAGACGACTGTAATTTTTTTTTGTTTATTATCGAAAGACGTTACATTAATGAACGCAATCCTAAAAGAATCACTGCTATAGTATTAATACTACCCGAGATATCACAATTTGAATTGCACATTTTTGGACTTGCCTAAAAACGCTCCATTCAAACGTGTCCTAAATTATGACGTCACACCAACGTAGTTATAAGGAACGCGTGAGAAGTTTGTACGACAGCTATATTAAATATTGCGTTTATGAAAATGGTCTTTTAACAAAATTGCTTCCTAATAGTCTCTGTTTGAAAATGGTATTCTTTTTTTACAAAATATGTATACTTTTGAAATGGACTTGCCCACCCAACTTTGAAGGCCTATTGTGGCTTCATACTGAATCAAATTTTGATTGTGGTTTCACAAATCCATTTGATTTTAATGATTTTATTTGGTAAACATAAAATAACACGCAAAATGCATCATAGTCGTCTACCCTATTGGCAAAAAAAAAATGCGTGTGCAATTTTTTTCCGTAGTCGGAAATTTTTTTTTTTAAATTATTTTTCTAAATATCTAGGCTGTGGTCTAGGTAATGTTTTAGGATACCTCCAACAATAGCTCTTGAAAGCTTCACTGCAATAGGTACTACTGCTGACCAAACTTAAACCGTAATATTGTGACCATTGATTGAGATAGTAAATTGTTATACCTACCTATGCCTCAAATAAGAAGGGAGAAGTGACACTTGTAATTTTTTAACGATTTTTCAAATGCTTCTTTTCTAATTTTGTTTGCTTAACAACATTATCGAAATCATATCGTAAGTAACTGCCGTTTTTCTCCTGAACACCTCTAATGATCTCCTTAGTAGTCTCCGTAGTCTTAGCTTAATGATGTGCTGTCTAAAGTGGAATCTAATGGTTTTTATACTCGTATCTATGTATAATCGATCATGACATGTGTTTGTTATTCTTAACGTGCCTATCTGCTCGTGAATTGTCTCCTATTTCACCAATTGCAATATCGTATTGTACCTCATAACGCACTTGTGCGGTCGTAAAAAATCATGCACAAGTGTCTGCCTGTGACATGATAACTCTTATCTTAATTAACTGATTTTAATTTAGCTTTTATTTTAAGAAGCAAATATACCCAAGAACGGTCTTGGCTATAACTTTAGGAAGAAAGTATGCCGTTTTTAAATTTTCAATAGGCTCGAATCAAGCATGAATACTTCAGCGTTGTTGCAGAATACTAGATTAAATAGGAAACACTTTAGAACAGAGGGATCTATGAGGAAACACTTTGAAGACCAGCTTTTCGAAGCAAGAATACTAGGGAATCCGGTTAAGAAGTTTATCCTTATCAAAGATACTTAGCACTTTAACAAATTCTTGAATCAAGGAGAATTGTTATTCGTTATATGACATTTAGGATGTACAATTAGGTCTCCTTATTGCTTGCTTTTTTGGAAAAAAATATTCCTACGAATCAACAAATAATGTCGTCGTGCGCATATTTGGCAGCATTGCCAATTCGCGCGCACACCTGGCAACATTACGATTTGACACTTAAATCTCTGGGTGACACGGCACTATTTTCTGTTTGGTCGACTTTGGTGGTAAAGTGCAGTGAACGCAGTGTGGTGGCGCTAGTATCGATTTTGCTTGCAGTTTTTGGCGCGCTTTCACGAGGACAGAGTCGAACAATTGATTTCGATACGCTCAATACTTTTGCTTTCTTGATTATCGAACCTGTCTTTTTCACCGTACTCTCCTAGCTACGTGTGTGATTCCAATATTTAATTAGTGTGGATGAGCATTTTGAGTTTCTCTGAGTTGCTTCCCGACAAGGAAGCCCCCATACAAGATGCCGGTGACGAGGTGCCTACCGCTCTGCCTACCTCGCGCCCACAAATATAATAAATGCAACTTATGATTTTTTTTTACGAACTCGTTTCTGTAATCAGTTTTCCTTCTGGGACATTCTGATTTCAAAATTACTAAACATTATTTTATTGTTTTAGATGTTCCTAAAATGCCTGCCAGTCTTGGCTCTCGCAGCCCTGGCGTTGGGCCAGGATGCAGGCGGCGGTGACCTGGAGTCAGTGCTGACACAAATATTCGGGAAGCCACCACCAGCTGGCGGAGGGGGTGAGTCTTAAGTTCAAACTGCCAACAACTTTGACGACCGATGTTGTGTAATTGTTGAGAAGTCGGCTACTACATCAAAGGTCGCGGGTTCGATCTGCGCTCAGTACAAACGTACTGAGCGCAGAACTCAGGGTGTATCCTATGTTAATTTAGTATGTATTTACAAAAGAAAAAGTATTTAAGTATATTTATCCGTTGTCTAGTATTCCATAAAAACGGGCTTAAATTAGCTCATCTTAGGGATAGATGGAATAATGTCCAGGGAAAATTATTTTATTTTAACTACCATAATATCAGCCAGGCAAGCTGGAAGGTGATAATAAGTAACTGTTTCAGAGAAGGTGGGTAGTGCAATTTTAGCAAGTTGCATAGCCCAAACTTCCTTCATTTTTGTTAAGCCTTGCAAGGTTGACTGATAGATTATGCCTCTAGGCATTAAGTCCCCCATTGGTGAATAGTTTACGCTTGTGATTTTGCGCATAAAAAAATAAATAGGGACTTAAGACTTGGCCGATTTTTACTTGAAAATGCTTTAAAGGTCAATCAATCAATTGCTGGATGGCTCGATTGTGACAGCGTATCCTACTCACATTCTGAACGACATTCTGAATCCTACCTCCTTCTAATCCTACTCAGGCAAGGCCCCCTGCCCCCTCTGGGACTAATAAACAGGCCTTTTGGATCTTATCTGAAAATAAAAGAACTACTACTAGAGCGTCGTGGCATAGTGGTCGAACAATCTGGCTCGGAACCCGATGGTCCCGAGATTAAATCTGGCCGGAACACAATTTGTGTTCATTGTACAATTTGCGACTAGCTCTCCGGTGATGGAAAACACCGATATAAAACCCAAGCAACCCGGATAACAGTGGTATGCTCGCCCCTTACCACGTTGGGTTCAAATTCCCTCTCCGAAATGTGGGCTTCTGAATGTTCCGTTCATCATGACAGCAACAATCAGTGTGCCTCTGACTAACCCATTAGGGATATGGTCGTGAGGGTTATGTTATGTTAAAAGAACTTACTCTAACGACCAACTTTATGTCATCAGTAACTATGTTTTGTTTCCAGCTGCGACTCAGCCGCCCGCCCCCGCTGCCGCCCAAACCACTCAGAGGCCCGCCCCCAGACCGTCCACCATCGTGCCTAGTGTAACCGTCGCCGCCGAGAGTAGTGAGTATCATGTTTATTTTTTTATAACCTACATCACCCCACAGCTGGCCAAAAGGTCTACGATAGTTTAGTTATTTATTAAAAATAAAAATGACTAGGTGTTAGGTTTGACTTTCACAGCTTTACCGGGCAAAGGGGTTAGCGGAAGGCTCTCAGCCCCTGACATTCAAGTAACGTGCCTAAAGGCGCCCCCAGGGGGGGCCGAGCATCAGCTTAGGGCGTTACTGGGAGATGGCAATCGGACGTAACATGTTTAAATAACAGTGGTTTTTATAGCTATACACTGAAAAAAAGGTCAGCTGAACTACTTGTGTTATAACAGAAATAACCCAAACAGTTTGTTGTTTTTAAACAATTTATGGTTAATATGGTTGTAGATATACTTAATTCACCACAAGTTACTTTTTCTAGGCATAAACTTGTTGGCAATAGATTTTTTCAGTGGGATTTTAGTGTCAAAGCTCACTTATAAAGAGCATTAAAAAAAAGTTATAATTTATCACGCCTCTTCCTCAACGAGATAGACATAGACTTACTTATTTTCACAAGCTACGAGAAATAAAGTTTAAAAAGAAAAAATGTTTGCAGCCGTCAGTATCAAATGATTGCATTAGGTATGTACAACACCTCGGTAATTAACACCAGAGGACGTTAAAATAATCACAAGAAACCTGATAAATAAAGAATATATGTATTACTTAACATTTATCCCTCAAAACACATTAAATAAATGACTATGAAAATTTAGACACAATGATATGCCTTATCAACACATTCGGTTCAGAAAAACGCTGATATGCCCACTGCCTTATTTAACTTTTTTTATGAAAAAGAAGACCTAACTTTTTATAACTTTTTTTTTCACGTGCACGTTTTTGGCGGCAAACTGTTCAAATTCAACTAATGAAGATTTTCTTTGTGAAGTGATAACACGGCTTTCTTTTTACTCAACCATTTTTTTCAAAACTACATCTCAAAAGTTTTTAAGAAATTCAATACACATTCTCACGGATAATATTTTTTTAAAGCGACCACTTGGCCACAACAAATCAAACCTTGTCTTTTTTGCTCGTCGTTAAATATTATCAAGGTGATATTTATTAAATTAATTTTTAAAACATAACTTTTGACATTAACATGCGAATTGCTAGACTTGTTTCGCTGGAGTTATTAGGGATGCCAAATACATAAAATGTTCGAAAATAAATCGAAATGTTCTAGAATACGTGTAGAGTATTTATCAATAGACTAAAGCCCCGACAGACGTTGTTCTGTTGTCAAACATTTAGAAAGGGTTGCTAAGCGAGAACTAAATTGTGTTTTTTTACTGTGTTCCCAGCATTTTTTCATGTTTTCTCACCTTTCAACCTTTCCTGCACTTCCACAAACGTTTCAAGACCAAAATCAGCCAAATCAGTCAAGTCGTTCTCGAGTTTTAGTGAGACCAACGAACAGCAATCCATTTTTGTACTATAGAGATTTATATATTATAGGTTAGTATCCCTGTGAATATTTATATCCCGTTATATTTTATTGCTATTTAATCGAACGTTTAATTGACTACACTAATGATAGACCGTTATCCGTTTTCTAGGTATTTTGGAAGACTGTTTTATCGTAAATAAATTGAGTGAGTAATTAAGTACGATAAAGGTTATTAAGAAAAAGCGCCAGAAGATTATGGGATGACAGAAGTCGGCAGAACTGCAAAAACAAGTCAAAGTAGAAAATGTCGCTAGGCGCCGAGTTGCTTACGGCCCCTTAATTAAAAGTTTTCATTTCTGAATCAAAAGGTTTTTTGCTACATATAAGTGTTTTAATATAATACTTTAGAAGCAATAATTAGCTTCACAAAACTGCGCTGCCAGCCCTAACAAACAGCTGTTCGGGACAAAAAGTTCCAAGCAATTTTATTTAATTTCTTTTGCCGTTATGCGCAAGTTTCTTTCGTGCAAATGATTTTCGCGCTAATGTCTTTAGCGTAAGTGCCCCAAATCTCGGCAATATTACATTACATACATCTTTAGTTAGCCCTTTTCACGAGTAATATGACTGTTCACGTATCATCTTTAGTTAGTTTAATATGATTGTTGTTTATCCCGCCAGACGACACAAGCTGCACCACAGACGCGGGTGAAGTGGGCGAGTGTGTGCGCTACTACCTGTGCAATGTCGACACCAACCAGATCAACACCGACGGTATCGGCATCATCGATATACGGTTAGTATTAACCATCGACCTCATAGACACTAAACAGCGAGCTTACATGTGCATTTTCGCGCAAAAACCATACGAAAGGCCGAAACTCGTGACAACTTGTCGCGTTCTGTAGTACTAATATTATTAGACCGCCTAGGGCAGCATTCCGACTAATATCATCTCACATCTCTTTGCTTCACGCTTACTTCAATCATCAATGCGCTTCACTTTGAATTATTTTTTTTCCCACAGTTTGTATGTAAATAATTTTAAAATGTTATTCGGCTTAGTTCTTCTCTCTCAAATGATCACAGTCGCTAAGAACTTGAATTTTAAAGACAACTTATCAACTGGAATAGTATAGATGCTTTATTAAATCTCTTTGCGACTGTGATGATTTGAGAGGAGAGAATCAGGTAAGCCAAAAAACATTTTAAAACTATTTAAATACAAAATAAGAGAAAATACTAATTCAAAGTGAAGCGTATTGATGATTGAAGTGAGCGGGATGCACCGAGATTTGAGTGACAGCCGAATTGCCACTCCCAGGCAAATGGATCGAAACCACTGCGCTAATGAGGTTTGTGTGTATGATCACTTTCACCAAGTAATTAGTATTTGCTGGCATGGACATTTGCGCAAATTTCAAAACCAAACTAATATAATGACTAATTTTAAATTAGAGGCATCAGTCACTTTAAAAACCTCGAATTAGGTACTAAATTGTGTAAATTAGAACTTATTAGTTATTGACACTTAGTTTGAGCACTTGCATTTAAAACTTTACGTTATTATTATTTTAAAATCAGATGTTTACTAAAGATCTGAAAACCAGAAAAAGATATTTGGTCGTCTTGGCATCAGGCAGGAATCGGACCCGCATCTTTCGCAAACCGGGCGACTGCACTAACTACTGTGCTATCGAGACCATTAACAGGCCGGCCGAATCTTTCTGGTATATCTCTCAGATGTTTTATGATATTTTATTGTATTTTCCCAGTGTGCGAGACGGCCCATGCGCCTCATACCTGGACACCTGCTGCCTGCTTCCCGACAGGCGGCCCGTCGACAACCCTATCACGCCCAAACCTACTCCGGTCTTTGAACAGGTAAAATTCTGTTCTCATTAACAATACAGAGAGCGTCGTGGCCCAGTGGTTAAACACTCTTGCTCAAAACCCGATGGTCCTGAGATCGAATTTGGCCGGACCACACCTACTTGGTGTTCGTTGTACAATTTGCGGCTAGTTCTCTGGTGGTGCAAAACACTGATAAAAAACCCAAGCAACCCGGATTACGGCGGATTCCGTATCCGGGTTGCTGGGGTTCGTTTGGTCACGTTGGGTTCAAATTCCCTCGGCGAATTGTGGGCTTCTTGAATGTTCCCTTCACGATGAGGGCAATAACAAGTGTGCCTCTGACTACCCCATCAGGCATATGGTCGTGAGGTATGTTATGTTACTTTCAAAATAGACGAAATTTTTCAGGTAAATTCTGAAACATTCTTTATTTGTTTAGATTGAGCAAAAATAGGTCAATGTCCAGTTGAAAAAAAAAACTATTTATATTGCCTTAAGAGGTGCCCGTGGCGCAGTTGTGACAGTGATCGGCGACGATCGTTGTTGTAAAGCAACACACGCCGGGTCGGAAAAGGGATGGGTGACCATCCGACCGAAATTTAGTGATGTATATTTCGGGCATCTCCGTGCTTCGGAAGGCACGTTAAGCAGTTGGTCCCGGTTGACGTCGCTAGATGTCAGTCGTTAAGCCTAGTCAGAGGCCTTAGGGTGGCTTGATAACATCTGACAATAAGGTTGCTCACTAACACTGAGCCCGCGTGTTGGAGTATGGCTTGTTCCACCTCATAGTTGAGGTGAGGCCTGTGCCCAGCAGTGGGACGTATATAGGCCGATTATATGTTATATTGCCTAAGTTGACAATTGAAAGATATTCTTTACTGGACGAAAACATTACAGAAGTACCTATTACGTAAATAAATATGGGGTTACCCGAGTCAATTTCAGCTTTATTGAATTCATTGCTTAGTATCGATTTGAATAAACCTATTTTCCATTGTTTGTCCCTGATTCAGTGCCACCTTGTGTAGCATTCCAAAATATTAATAGTTGGCTGACTGGTAAATTTAATGATAGCCTTTTAAAGTAGTTTCCTCGATACATAGTAATAATTGACATTCGTATGACTAATCCAAATAATTGCACAAACACACATATTTACGCACAGTTTTCCTCAAAGCGTCGATTGTTTTGTTAAAAACAGATACATGTTTAATTTCCTTGAATGTTTTGTGGAGGGATATAAATAGTGATGTGATGTGTCGATATTATATCGATTATGTTTATTTTATTATTGTTACAGTAATTGGACTTAAATTAAGCAATTCTTTTGCCATGAGATTCTAGACAACGGCTAGACATTAAGCACCTACTTTTTTGAAATAGCATACCTACATTGGAAACACAGCACCCAATAAAAAAAAACAAACAGTGATGTTCATAATTACGACTGTTTGTACAGTGCGAGGATTGAACCTGCACCACCTAACTTCTTCACTATATATGTAAAGGACGCCGAGCCCAGTGATAAGTGATTGTGAATAAATTGACTATGTGCGAACAATAAGTGAATTAAACGTAAGTTAGGTTTAAGGATCCATTGTTTAGAATAAGAATGAGATAGGAATAAGTGTTAGAGTAAGATGTAATGTTAGAGCGAGTAGGGTATAGTGACACGTGTAAGATTATTGTTTTGATCGATTAAGGAAATTTGTACGCCGCTAAAACCCTACTAGTTGGGAAAATGTAAATATTTAAGAATGAGCGATTTGTAAGCAATTGTATGCCCCACCACGCCGCACTGAAGATGCAGCGAGTCCTGGACCGGCTCCCGGCGTGGCTGGATGATTGGAGGTTGTCGGTCAATGTGGGGAAGACGCAAGCCGTCCTCCTTAGCTACACAACGAAGATGCCTCGAAGACTGACCCTGCAAGATCAGCCGGTGGAATGGTCCCCAGCGGCCAAGTACCTGGGTGTGACCATAGACCGCCGCCTGACCATGAACCGGCATGTGAGGAACGTGGTAGGAGCAACCCGTTCCACGCGAGCTCGACTCCGCCCGCTGCTCCAATCAAATCTTCCGACACGAGTGAAACTGGGCATCTACAAAGCCTATGTGCGTTCTCGCCTCACCTACGCAGCCCCAGCGTGGTATGCGCTGGTAGGAGAGTGCCACAGAAGGAAGTTAGATGCCCAGCAATCGCTGACTCTGAGAACGATAGTGAAAGCCCCTCGTTTCGTCAGAAATGACAGAATTCTGAAGGATCTGAAAATGGAATCCCTGGGGGCCTTCGTGGGCCGCCTGGCCACGCGGATGTTCGGGCGGGCAAAGACGTCCCACCACCCGCACATACAGGACATTGCGCCCTACCACACCCGCCCTCCGGACAGGAAGGCTCTGCCCCGCGACCTCCTCATCGATGAAGAAGACCCAGCCCAGGCTGCTAGCTCGCAGGCGCAAGCCTCGCTGGCGGCCGGGCCACTACCGGATTAGACCCACTCGGCGATGCCGGCTGGAGGCCCAGGCCTCGCCGGCATCACAACAAACATCACAACGAACATGGCAACACCACTGGCTCGCAGGCCCAGCCTCGCCAGTGGCACCCCAGCGACCCTACTGTCGTAGCAGTAGGCGACTTCTACCACTGAAAGGGGCCATCGCCCCGGACAGTTTCCCCGTCGTCCGCCCAGTGGACGCCGAGATGAAATCCCGACGGCAATTGTATGCTCAAGGTTGATCAAGATACATGGAAATAAGGAACAAGAATAAACACGGAAACAAATCGAAGAAGAGTTTTAATTATACAGTCCACTTCAATATAGTAAACATTCAAAACAAGGTCGCTTACTCTGACCATATGCATGTTTAAATTTGGGGAAATTTTGGGAGGGTCGCTTAAAACCAATGAGTGAAGTTAAAAAGGAATTAATTGATGCAAATAATGAAAAAACGGTCAAAACACTTCGAAAAGTCAACAACCTACAAATAAAGATAAGCATAATTTCTTCGCAACGTTTAGTAAATATGTCGTGCCTTCATAGTACCAAGAACATTAAAACACTGTGAACGTGTATACTGTCTTTAGACAGTAACAGTTGGCTTTTTAAAGCAGAAAAAATTTAATGCTAGGCTCTGTAAGGGGTTTCAAGGCTTTTCTAAAAGCCAAAAGCCACGAATCTCCGTACAAGTAGAAAAAAAAACAGTCTTCATCTCCAATCGCAAAACCACTTCCTTAATGTCTATTCTGTTCTTCTTAACGATGTTATCTGGTCTTCTCGCGCAGCGCCAGGGCTGCGGATGGCGGAACCCTAAAGGCGTGGACATGCAGACCATTGGAGACACTGACTCTGAGTCCAAGTTTGGAGAGTTCCCGTGGGTGGTGGCGATCCTCAAGTAAGTTGTTAAGTATACATATAACTTAATTAGTTTGTTACGATCTATTCAACTCTGGCAGTTCCTGTCTTAAACACTTTTTCTGGGAGATCTGGTGTGTAATTTTTTAAATGTATTAAATGTAATATATAATGTAAGTATACCATGATCCCTAACTCTAACTTTACTATTTGTGACCTTTTTTGATCTGCAGAGTGATTCTGATAATCTTAAATACCGTGGCTTAGTTTCCTCTTGAGTTTAATAAAATTTTATACTAGACGTGTGAAAATGACGCAAATAGGTAGTTATCTGACAAAGGTGAATTTGAAACACTTGCGACAGAGACATTTGCGCTAAAGATATTTGCGCGAGAGAAACTTGCGCTAACATTTGCGTGTTTGTATCAATGCAAATGCGATCGATGCTACACCGTGACTGTAACAGTGCCACGACTGCAATTCGTTTGTATGTTTTTGGTGAGGCCTGTGTTCAGCGGTAGGACGTAGTTTCGGACAAGTTACATTTTTGTTTTCATGCTTTGAGGAGCGATTGTGTCTCCGCAAATATTAAATACTAGCTGTCCCGCCAGACTTCGTTCTGTCGTCAAACATTCAGTGTCACGTGAAAGGTAGAAACGGTTGCTAAAAGATTAACTAAATTGTGGTTTCCACTATTTCCTTGCATTTCTTAACATGAAGAAATGCAAGGTCTCACCTTTTTAACCTTCCCCAGACCTTCACAAATATTTGAAAAACCAAAATTAGCCAAATCCCGTCACGTGTTCCCGTCACGTGGCAGGTAGAAACGGCTGCTTAAAGAAAACTAAATTGTTGTCTAAACTATATTCCTTTGAGCGAGACTAACGAACAGCAATCCATTTTCATTTAAAGAGATAGAGACTTAAATAATCGACGACGTAACGTAGTCATGTGTTTCCTTCTTCCTACAATCCCGGGTTTTTTAAGCGGGGCCTGAAAAGGCATTTATGCAGGCCCTCAAAATGAGATTGACCAGCAAAGTAGTTGTGCATTACTGTGCTTGTCAACCCCATTTCTGGACCTCACGACTGCTTCCCATCAGGTGGAGTGAGGTCATCTTGAAGACCACAATAAAAAAAAAGAAAAAACCTAGAACTCCGAGTGTATTCCGGAATACCGCATAGAGTTCATACACAAACACTCTTCGCCGACATTTTGTGCATTCGCCACCGACACTCATTTTGTACCGCTTTAGCCCAAAGTCCTCAAGTATGCTAGATTACCGTAAAAGGATCTAAAGGGAGTCACTATGCAATATCGATACTACGGCTGCTCGCTCACGTCCGACTTTTTGTAGGGCCGATTATCGGGCCGATTAAAAATCGGCTGTATTTCATCGCTTTTTCTGACCGATTTTTTGTAGGACGTGTGCGTTGCTCCTATGCTATCAGTACGTTCTATTTTTCTCCTTCAAAAAATCGGTCACCGATTATCGGACGTGGGCGAGTGGCCTAAATCGGATTAGCATCGACGCTTGAAGTGGCAGTGTGAAATAGGCCTTATTCATATTTGTTTGTTTTTCAGGATCGAGCCAGTGAAAGCCGAAGAGCCGACTGGCACGCAACTGAATGTGTATGTCGGAGGTGGCGCCCTCATCGACAGACGGGTCGTACTCACCACCGCTCACTACGTCGCTGGGGTAACTATGCGTTTTACATTACATTACCTACATACCCTCACGACCAATGATATTTTAATAAAAAAGACGTAGATAGGTTACTTGTGCCAAAAAAGTGGCACCCGAAATCAGAACTTCGAACACCTGAACAAAGCATTGACAGTTTGAGACGACTGCGCAACATGTATCGGTCTCGTTTCCGCTTTAGTAAATAATTATACTATCTTGTTCACACGTTATGGGCACTTAGTACTGACATAACCTATCTACCTCTTTTTCATTATAATATCATTAGTTTTTGCTTATACTACCTACTAAAAACCTTTGGGTTAGACGATCTCATAGTTGTACATGAAATATCAAAATGAAAGATGATATCAACTTTTTTTAAATACCTAAGAAAAAATCATCTTTTCATGAATTTTATTTTCTAAATTTTTAAGTGTATACCATTTATATAATTATTTGTTTTTGTCAACATAGGGCAAAAAACTGCGCATACGTGCCGGAGAATGGGACACGCAGACAACCAAAGAAATTCATCCCTACCAGGATAGGGATGTCGAGAGCGTCGTCATACATAAGGACTTCAACTCAGGTGAGACACCTACCTTAATTGGTGGACGAAACCTAGGTACACAATATTGTTCTCTAAAACGCATTTTTATTGCTATTGTATAAATGAATGATTCAATTATGAATGAACGACGGGATGAGCGAATGTATTTTCGACAAATGAATGGATGGTTATTTTATTTTTTAGCATTAGGGATAATGCATTATCATCTTACTAAAGATAGGAAAACCAGAAAAAGGCAACCTTTCTAAAACCTAGTTTCATCTTAATCGAAAGTCAAATATTTGCAATAATGTTTCTTTCGAGTGTTCAAGGTATTTGTCTAAACATTGGTGAAACCAACCTGGCTGTCAGGTATAATATACCACAGAAATTCGTCCGGTCTGTTAATGGTCTCGGTAGCATAATTGGTAGTGCAGTCGCCCGGTTTGCGAAAGACGCGGGTTCGAGTCCCGCCTGATACCAAGACCGAATGCCTTTTTCTGGTTTTCCTATCTTTAAATGAATGGATGTCTTATACTTAATGGATTAAAGAAATCCAATTAGAGCCCACATTTTCCTGCTTTAGTAATTATTTAATTCTATTCAGTGACAGCTGTGTATTTAATGTTTTCTAATATTTACGCGAACACTACACATCGAAATAAAACAACTTTACGGATTCTACTCGCGGTCTTATATTTTCTTTCATTTTCTAACCCGATGTTTCGACTACTTTACAGCAGCCGTGATCACGGGATCACGGGAGCTGTGTATTGTCGTAAATGGCTGTCAGATTTAAAATGAAGTTATACCAATTGTTAACTGGATATTTCTTAATCTTATCTGTGACTTTACCTAATAAATAAAAATAAAATAGAAATGAATGAATAGATGAACGAATGAATGGTCGATGAATGAATAAATGTCTTATTGAATAACGAATGAATGGTCGATAAAAGAATGAATGTTTATTTGGTGAGCCACCGAAACATTGTTCTAATTCAAGATACATACAGGTGCTTACCCCAAACAGGGAAGTCAGAGACTCTGGATATTGACCAGCTACAACAAATTAATTAAAACTAGTTCTCTAAGTTAATTTGTGATGTATTTTTGAGCATCTCGATACTTTGGTAGCCGGTCACGGCTGATGTCACTAGATGTCATTTGTCAAGCCTAGTCGGAGGCTTTAAGGTGGTTTGATAACATCTGACAGGAATGTTTCTCACTACTGGCCTAAGACCTCTCCAACAATTCACATTGATCCGCATGTTGGAGTATAGCTCGCGCCACCTCTCAGTTGGTGTGAGGCTTGTGCCCATCTATTTATTGACCGTGGAACCCTCTTCCAGCGCATGTGTTTCCTTCTTCCTACAATCCCGGGTTTTTTAAGCGGGGCGTGAAAAGGCATTTACGCAGGCCTTCAAGCTGAAATTGACCAGCTAAGTAGTTTTCAATTACTGTGCTTGTCAACCCCATATCTGGACCCAACGGGTGCTTCCCATCAGGTGGAGTGAAGTCATCTTGAAGACCACCGTAAAAAAATGGAAGTGTAAGTGGAGGGTTATCAGACATAAGAGTACCAAAAAAACATTCTGTCACCCAGGCAACCTGTTCTACGACGTGGCCCTCCTATTCCTGCGCACACCGGTGGACCCCGCCCCCAACATTGGAGTGGCGTGTCTACCACCGCCGTCAGAGCGGGCCCAGGCTGATACCAGGTGCTTCGCCACCGGCTGGGGCAAGGACCGGTTCGGCAAGGATGGACGGTACCAGGTTATACTCAAAAAGGTTGGTGTTTTGCGATAGTTGTAACCAAAAGTGTAATTGTGGTTAACTGTGATTCCGCATACTCGTAAATCTCTTTTAGGAATTTTCGCATACAAATTTCGTAAATCTGCTTTAGGAAATGTGTCTGTATGACCGTTTTCTCCTACAGACACATTTCTTTTGTGGTACCGTAGCGCCCCATGAGGCGTGTATGTAGTCTTTTTAGATCCTAATATTATTATTTTTTGCCAACACTCTTGGCACAAGGTAATGTTTTTACTGGCCAAATTGTTAAGAAAAGGGAGTACGTTCTCTATGACTGTTTTCAGGCAGTAACTACGTCCTAATTTGATTTATTTTCTCATGTTTAAATATGATATTAATTAGTGCATGCTGTGCATACTAGTAAGTGGTCACTACACTAGGCCAAGATTTAAAAATGTTTTTTACGTAATAATAAATAAATTAGTAAGCCAAATAAATAAAAAACAATGATATTCAAAAGACATAGATAGGTTATGTCAGTAATGACGCATAGTCAAAAATTGTCCCCTGGCGTACGTACCTATAATTTGACCGTGTGTACGAGATAGCATGATTATTTACTAGAGCGTCAACGAGACAGATACATGTTGCGCAATGTCGTCTCAAACTATCAATGCTTTGCTCTGGTTTTCGAAGTTCTGATTTTGAGTGCCACTTTTTTGCACAAGTAACTTATCTAAGTCTTTTTTATTATAATATAATTGACTAAAGGTATTCCCCATTTACATCCAATCCATCCAAAAAGCCTGCCTACTCTTTTCATTTATTCACTTTGAAGCTAGCCTGAAAAAGCTATTGGCGATGAGGCTGTCTAAATAACTGTTTCATTCGTTCATTCATTCAGCTATTCAATAATTCAATGAAGAATATCATTTATCAACGTATATCATACTTATTCACAGGTGGAACTGCCAGTAGTAGCTCACCGTACCTGCCGCGACCTGCTTCGCAAGACCAGACTTGGACGCTTGTTCGAGCTCCATAACACTTTCATGTGTGCTGGAGGAGAGAAAGGGAAGGACACGTGCAAGGGAGACGGCGGATCTCCCCTCGTCTGCCCTATGGAGGTATGTACAGTTCTTAACATAAAAACTAAGGTTTTACTACCACCATTACCACATCCTGGTGGCGCCCTAAGCCGATACTTGGCCTTCTTTGGAGGCACCTCATTATCCGGTTAAACTGTTGAAGCTGAAATTGAGCTAGTAACAAAAAAAAAATTTAAAATATAATAATAACATCAAGTCTCAGAAAACTAGTGTTCTGACATAACAGCCAAGTGGTTTCGCCATTCGTCACACGAGCCATTTATATTCCACTGACACTGACTGACAGTTTTAATTTTGAATACCTTTCATTAACTATTGTGAGTATAACCAAATTCAACAGTATTCTCGTATCCAATTTGTAATTCATTCATTCATTTCTTCATTCGTTCCTTCATTCACTCCTCTATTTATGCCTTCATTCATTCCTTCATTCACTCCTCTATTTATGCCTTCATTCATTCCTTCATTCACCCCTCTATTTATTCCTTCATAAACTCCTTCGTCAATTATTTCATTCATTCCCCCATTCATTCCCACATTCAATATTCCTTAATTCACAATGATTTCATTCATTCACCAATTTAATATCTACACTGCTCAAAAGTGTCTAGGGATATCTCAAGCATTTTCATACAAAGTATAGCTATTTGGGAGGCTGTAAAAATTAAAATATTGATACCAACGTAGAAATTTTTAGAACACAGAAACTGCTATATCTGCCCTTTCAGATTGTTTAAAGATATTCATTGTAGTAGCATTATTGTACAATAGTAAGGACGTTAAAAAATGACAGATTTTTCTTTTAAAAGGTGTCAAAATTTTAGCAAAATCAAACGTTTTTTTTTGTAATATTCTTAACCCTTATCTTATGCCTCTGTCCTCGCGTTATTCTAAGATAATGCTCAACTTGTAAACAAACTTAACTTTATGAAATATTTGAAAAATGATATCCCTAGACAGTTTTGATGTGTGTATTATCTCTCAACAGTTCCAAGCCGACCGCTACGTCCAAAACGGTATGGTAGCCTGGGGCATTGGCTGCGGAGAAGACGGCACCCCAGGAGTCTACGTGGACGTCTCCATGGTCCGGGGCTGGATAGACAACGAAGTGCTGGGCAAGGGCATCACCGAGCTTGAATACTCCAAATATTAGACTCTTTTGAAATACAATAAAAACTGTTTGGTCTCAACTTATTTTGTACTCTCCGAAAAAAACGTTTTTTTAGCATCTTAGCTCGAACTTTAGAATCTAAATCTTTGAGTACAGTCAACGGCACATCAGGCTATTCATTTCCGTGTTTTATTATGCTCTTGCTTAATGTTTTTTTTTAAATAGAGCGAGGTCTGACTGGAAATAGGTAGCTTGTCTGTGGGAACTTATAGTGCTTCATAAGTATAAAGATCGCATTTGAAAGAACTTGTCACCTTTGAAGAGTTCAAAGGCTGAAAATGCGTCTGAACTAAGAATCGTTAGAAAAAATTTGAACTTAATATGAGTACAGATTTGAAAAACTTGAAATGTGAGTCAAACCTTACTCAAGTGTCTAATTGATATGAAGTAGGTATTATTGACTTAATAAAAAACATTTATGGGTAGGTATACAAAACAATATTATAGATTCGTCAGTGAAGAAAGCCTTATAAAACTGTCAGCATGAGACCGTGTTATTGGAGTAGCACTTATTTTTAAGACTCATTTTATATTTTTTTAACAATACAACCGTGATAAAATACTATTTTGTTTTATTTCTGACCGGCTATGATGGTATTCCGGTTGGCGCTAAAATTCACTTCGCTTGTATGAGTGAACTTTAAAATTCAATTTTTTGCAACTGTGGTTACGTTTGAGAGAAAAGAACTAAGCCAAATAACATTTTTTAATTATATACATCCAAAATGAGAGAAAATACTAATTCAAAGTAAAGCGTACTTATTGATGATTGAGGTAATAAGCGTGAAGCACCGAGATATGAAGTGATGTCCGATGTGCACCGCCGGAATAGCACGGCTGAGCAAGTTTTCCTTTTACAGACAGCAACAAAATGTGTGGAACAAAGTGGTTATTTAAGTATTGTTTTGACAATATAAATTGTAATACTACAGTAAAAGAGTCGTATGTCGTTTGTAAATCCTAAAACAAGTGAAACACTGTTTTAATTCTAGAGTGAAAAGGTTGCTTTTCATAAATACTTCAGGCGTGTTTGAAGACTTGATTTTGAAGCTAACTGTACGTGTATACCCTGACCCAGAATCGCCCCCTTTTTTATAATCACTTAGAACTAAGTTAAACACAAGTCAGACAAACATCTTAAGGAAAATGCTTTTCGTTAAGCGCGTTAATTATGTTGTATTTTCCGCCATTTTTTTCTTTTTAATCTGTCTTGACACAACCTTAAAAAAAAAACTGGTCCATTTGACCTGTTCTTATGCTGCCATTTTTGGTACGCGGATGCCGTATCTTCCTCTTTTTATTTATATTGATGGTCGTTATAATTATGCAATTTAACCCTTAACTAGGTACGAGCTCATTAGATACCATATTATTATTTTGAACCTTAACCGCGCCGTAGATACAGCTCAAAACGAATGAAAATAGTAGTTTTCGATACAAGTGCGGAAAGTATGTCATTTTGCACGAGTCTCGAGGCATCTTGGCCCGAGCCGGCAGGCGAGGGTCAAGACTCGGGACGAGTGAAAATGACACTTTCCGCTCGTGTATCGAACAACGTTTTTTAATACATTTGCGAAAAAAATAATATCAAACCAATGCGAATCATTAACACAATTAAATCATGAGTAAAAAGGGCGGGAAATGCGGGAATGAAGAAACTTTTTTTTTTCAAGGCACCGGTTGTTTGCATTCAGCCTAGTAAAAATAAACTATTTTGAAAAAATATGTTAAATACTTCTGTACGAAAAATGTAAAATAAACAACATTAAAAACGATCAATAACCAAAGTATATCGTGACAGTCGTGACTAATCGTAAATAAAGAAAGCGGGAATGAAAAACTTAGGATTGACAGTATTTTTTTAACACGGCATCGGTTGTATTCAGCCTAGTAAAAATATAAGAAGTAATTTAATTGCATTTAAACATGGAAATGGAATAAATACCTATTATTTTATTTCAAGTATTTTTAAGTGAAACTCATTCATACTTACAAATATCCGGCCATTGTTAATACACAAACAGCCAACTTTAAGTAAACTGTTTCAGTTTAATTGTTAATAGTTACTAAATAACCCTTTATTTTGTCAATTATGCAATTGAAATATTTTTAATAACATTATATTCCCAGTTTTAATGCCAAATAACGTATCAAAATACAAAATAAAGTGATTGAACAGACAACCTCTTTGGTAGGATGTATGGATTTTATTAACATTATCAAAAAAAAAATGGAAAAGTAAAAAGCACTAGTGCGGAAAAACCAACTTTCCGCACGCTAAACAGCTACGAAAAGTACCACTTTTTGAGCAACTGTATTAAAAAAAATATTTACCTAAGCCTTTTCAAGAGATACCTACTTCAAATTATTACATAAAATCCGTGGAGAAGCCAGATAACTCAAGTTGTCATGTTGAAACAATTCATTTGATTAACTTAGATATCTGACACCACTGCGGGACTTTACTGATTACGCTGATAACTAATTTATTCACTAAAAAACCCATCTTTGTTGTCTAATTCATTTATTTCAAAATTAACAAGTTTTTTTTTGTTTTGAGTAATAATCAGGTTATGAACATCACTATTTTCTGAAGGAGGTGCGAGTTTTAACGAACACACGTTGAAACAATAGTACATTGTTATCCTAGGGGTGAAAGTTACTTATTTAGTCCCGAGACGGGGTTTGGCGCCCCGAACGAAGTGAGGGCGCCAATAGTTCGAGGGACTAAATAAGTCTTTCACCCGAGGGAAACACTGTGCTTTTCATTACAAATACGAGGAAAGTAAAAATAAAAACATTAATTAGCTTAAGAAAAAATGAGGAAAATAGATGAAGATCGAATTGCCGCTTTCCCGCCTATTTTGTTTGTTTTTTTTCTGTGGCCGGCCCGCTATTCAGCCATTATTTTTTATTTTCATCATTAGAAAAATGGTAAATATTTTACTCAAAGCTAAGTTATTTTAAAGAAATTGATGAAACTAAATTATAATAAAGTTCTTTAAAACATATATATTCTCTGATCAATACTTAACTTTAAGTTATTTCAAATTTTACATCGTGGCTGTATAGAAAGTTGGAACATGGTTCAATAGATATGTGAAAAAGAACTACCTAGTTTTTTTAAAAATAATTTGACACCTGTCAGTTGAAAGTGATTCTCCCTAGGGATGAAAAGTGTTACTTTCAGCCCGCTTCTCAGGTCAGTAATGACCTACTTTCAGAGTATGAGTAATGAAAAAATAATTTACTGTTGATATTTGAACTCATTTGTCTTTTCAAAATTGTCACGGTACTGGCTGGCATGATTGAAAATATGTGATAGAAAGCCATTAGGTTATTTTAAGAAACTTTTGTATTTTCTTTTTATTTTATTAGATGGCTTTTCGTTTGTAGTTTTTAAGCCGGACCGGCCAGTTTGTTCTGTTTATTTCCAAATAAGGTTGTAGATACACTTACCTTATTTCCACCTATTTCAGAAAATTTGCCACTGTGGAACTCTTTTTATATAGCATATTGATGTGCCTCTGGAAAACATACAGCATTATTAATGAAGAAGCAGTTGTGTACACTTAGCTTTAATGGAAGTCTATGGTTATACCACAGACAATCCTGTAGTTCCGCCGCTACCCTTTAGATGGCGCTAGTGTGATATCCAGCAAGAGCGCGGGCAACCGCCGCCATCTTCAAGTTCATAGCGTTGTGTATTTTCGCCGCGATTGGTCGAAAATCCGAAAAAATTTTTCTTTAATCTTTAACAATTTCCTAAAAACGAATTATTCAGAGTTAAACATAATTATAAAGTAAAAGTAGAAGCCTTTACTTCAACTTTTAAGGTGCACATTGCCTAACTGTTTAAATAATTATGAATACGGAAAGTGACAGTATTCCCGAAAAAGATTTCGGGCAACAAAATGTTTCGAACTCGACAACACCAGAGAACCCTGCAGCTGAGGAGGAAAGTTCAAGCTCGGCGAGCTCGTCATCTGAAGAAGAGGAACATGAGGAGCCCGTCCGTAAAAAGCGAAAACGGAGTTCAAAGGTAACGGTCGATCCTAGGATCGACGCGTTAATGCAGCAGGTCAGTGCAATTACAAATTTTATTATGCACCAACAATGTGCACCGGTTATTTCCGAGAATACCATTGCTAACGCTGAACAACCTGACGAGAATAACTCAGATTTTTTGACAAACCCGTCGTCTACGTCTAAAGTTTTAGATCTAGGCAATTGCAAAACGGATTACGATGATAAAAAATTTATTAAGCCGGCAAAAGATTAAAACAATTGATTGAACTTCAACACTTTAACTCCCCTACATGGAGCCATGTACGTTACAATAAGGCTCTGCATGACATGATCGCTCAACCTGGTTTTTGTAATTTAAAAGTTAACGAGGAACTGTGTCGCCTCAAAAATGGAAAAGATTTCCTAGCGTCTACAGAGCAAGTCGTAGCCGCATTGACCAATGCCCTGTTATACCAAAGGGAATTGTTACAGACAGGTTTACAAAATGTTGTTGACTGGGCGCATACAAACCCAAGTCAGTTGAATCCCGATAATCTTTTTAACAAAATAACTGATTCTTTCGGAAAGTCGTCTTTATCTTACAAACTTTCTGAACAAGCGTTACAAATTGTTTGTGGTAAAAGGGCAGAGTGCATCGAGACGAGACGTTCTAAGATTATTTCTGAAATTTCTGACAAAAATATTCAGGCTGCTCTTATTAACATTCCACCTAGCGAGGAGTATCTGTTCGATAAAAACAAACTGACATCTCTTATCCAGTCCCTCGGAGGAGCTCATTTCTGGCTTTCACCAAAATATGTTCATAAAAATGAGAAACCAAATTTAAAACGAAAAATTATTGAACCTACCCCCTCTACGTCTCGATACAATGCGCAAACACAGAAACAATACACTCCGGAAAGTTTCAAGAAACAACCTACCAAACAAAATTACACGAATAAAAACAATACCAACAATAATTTCAAACAAACTTCATTTCGTTACAATAACAGCAAGAAAAAATGACTATCCAACACAATTCAAAGGAGGCCATTTGAAAATCTTCAGACACCGATGGCAATCTCAAGGAGCCAACAAATTCATAATGCAAGCGATTTCGGGATCTCGAATACCCCTGTTCAAAAAACCTCCTTTGATCATGCCTTCACATGCGACCATGAAGAAATATGCTACCAAGGAATCACCGGAAATGTCTCGCATGATCAACGAACTCCTAGCCCAGAATGTGCTTCAACCTGTGATAAAGAAGACACCCAGTTTCATTTCCAAGCTTTTCCTGCGGAAGAAAAGCGATGGTTCAATGCGACCAATCTTCGATCTTCGAGAGTTGAACAAATTTGTAAAAACCAAACATTTTCGGTTGATCTCCCATTCATCGGTGCCAGATTTCCTTCAGCCAGGCGACTGGATGATAAAACTAGACATTTCACAAGCTTACTTTCACGTGCCCATTGCGGAGTCTCACCGTGTCTTCCTGAGGATCAGTTATCAAGATCTAATGTACCAAATGACGTGCCTGCCCTTTGGCCTAGCTTCAGCGCCTCGCCTTTTCTCTTCCATAACATGCTGGGTCGCGGAGACCTTGCGTGCAAAAGGTTGTCGAGTGCTAATCTACTTAGACGACTTCCTTTTGGTCCATCAGGACCGTTCCAAGTTACATCTTCAGGCTGCGGAAGCCGTGAGACACTTGGAACATCTGGGCTGGAAAATCAACTACCAAAAGTCTTCTCTAACACCGACTCAAGATTTAGAATATTTGGGAATTCGGTGGAACACGGCGACAAATGCAATGTCCCTACCAAAAAACAAGATGAACAGCCTCAAGGCGATCTTAGACCAGTATTCCCAACGAAAGTTCATCAACCTTCGTCAACTACGAAGTCTTTTGGGTCAGTTAAACTTTGCCAATTTTGTGATACCACGGGGGCGACTGCACTGCCGCCGTTTACAAATTTGTCTACGTCAGTTCAACAAAGAACGACCTCGACAAAAACAACTGATTCCTCAACTCGCACACCGGGAGCTGGTATGGTGGCGCGGAGCCACCCACCACTCGGTTCCAATACACAAAAAACCTACCACCCATTACCTGACGACAGACGCTTCAGATTTGGGTTGGGGCGCCCAATTAGACAACACACTCATGTCGGGCTCATGGTCACTTCACCAGAGAAGGTGGCACAGCAACAAAAAAGAATTATTTGCAGTGATAGCAGCAATAAAAGCAAAGGCCAACGTCTTGGAAAATGCCCACATACTGCTTCAGTCCGACAATCGTACCCTGATAGCCTACATTCGAAAAGAAGGGGGCACGAAGTCGATAGCTTTACTGACCTTAACATTCCAACTACTGCAGCTGATAGACAAATTCAACATAACTCTGTCAGCATTTTATCTCCCGGGGAGGTACAACATAGTAGCAGACAAATTGTCCCGTGGAAATCGCCCAGCAGAATGGCATCTGTTACCCCGAACGACTGCGGAAGTTTTTCAAAAATGGGGATGGCCAGAGATAGACTTGTTTGCGTCACAAAAGACAGCGGTAGTTCGAAACTACGTATCGATAGACTGCAGAGATCGATCAGCAAGCTACATAGATGCCTTCAGCAGACCTTGGTCGTACCACCTAGCGTGGGTTTTCCCGCCTCCCAGCCTTCTGCCAAGAGTGCTGAAACATCTGAATAGTGCGAAGGGAACGTACCTAGTAGTAGCTCCAGAATGGCCACAAGTGTTTTGGTTACAAGACCTGAAATCCCGAGCACTCGACTACCTGCACGAATTGCGGGACCTGTCTCAGTCACTGATAGACATGACAACGTCCCAGCCGCCACCGCAAGTCCAAACACTGACCCTGAAAGTTTGGAAAATTGGGGGTGGGGTGCACAAATAAAACAGTGGTCACATGAAGAGAAAGATTTATTGAAAAATAGCTGGCGTCAATCCACTTTATCAACATACTTACCTGCCATCAGGAGATGGCTTGACTGGTGTACCACTTCTGCCATTGATCCAAAGTCCCCACAACCTGCTGACATTGCAAAATTCTTAATAAATCTTTACCTGAAAGAAAATCTATCTTATAGCACTATTTTAGTGCATAAGTCTGCTGTCCTAACGTATTGTGGTCCTTATGCAGAACAATTATCGTTTTCAAATTTCTTAATTAAACATACCCTTAAAGCAATTGGAGTGGCCAAACCAAAAAAAGTGAAAATGCCATTTACATGGGACCCTAGAGATGTTTTAAAATGGCTTTCATTGAACCCTCCTAAAGAGACATTATTTGATTTATCCCGGAGGACAGCAATAATATTATTACTAACTTCTGGACGTAGAGTTCACGACCTAACCTTACTCAAAATTTCTAATGACAGCTTTTACGATAATGGCGAAAACATTTTCTTCATACCAGCTTTTGGTTCCAAGACTGATACTCATTCGCACCGTCAATCCACATGGATGCTCTCAAAGCATGAACATAAATATTTGTGTCCTGTTACTCTTGTGAGATCGTACATAGAAAAAATGAAGCTTAGACGATCAGAAGCCAAAGAATTGAATACCTTGTTTATTACGGTGAACGGGTCTGTAAAAGCTGCATCGCGTACTGTAATTGGGAACTGGGTTCGTACTGTTTTACGGGACAGTGGCATTGAGGCAACCCCGGGAAGCTGCAGATCAGCTGTGGCGTCATTGGGATGGTTGGAAAATCACCCAATTGATGAAATACTATCAAGAGGAAATTGGAAATCATCCAATACATTTTTTAATCATTACTGTCGTATGATTCAAATTGATAAAAAAGACCAAGATTCAATTTTTAAATCTTTTACCCCAGTTACTAAGTAATTGTTTGTGGAAAGTTGAAATACCACATTTGTTTTTTGTTAACAGTCTGATAAATTTTATTTTCTGTTTCTTTCTTTGATGTCATTAAAAATAAATAATTTGCATAAGATATAAACATCCTTTTTTTTTCTACCAAGGTATCACCTTCTATAATCATCATAGCGTTGTATTCCTTTCACCAGCAGATAACAAACACGTCTTCATTAATAATGCTGTATGTTTTCCAGAGGCACATCAATATAACGGTTTTACATAACAATAAAACCGATATTATGTGCCGAGAAGGAAAACATACAGCATTACAGGAAGCTCTTCCTGGTGAAGACTATGAACTTGAAGATGGCGGCGGTTGCCCGCGCTCTTGCTGGATATCACACTAGCGCCATCTAAAGGGTAGCGGCGGAACTACAGGATTGTCTGTGGTATAACCATAGACTTCCATTAAAGCTAAGTGTACACAACTGCTTCTTCATTAATAATGCTGTATGTTTTCCTTCTCGGCACATAATATCGGTTTTATTGTTATGTAAAACCGTTATATTAATTGCTTTAGTAGAAAAATGTAATAACTAACTAGCTGTCGCGGCAGACATCGTTCTGTTAAATGATAATGGTCCGTGGCAGTCCAATAACTGAGATATTTATGACGTTCTACAGCCATTATTCTTTTTAGCATTTTCCATGCAGAATTTAATGATAATAATAAAATAATGGTAATGTATTTAGTAATTTACATTATTTCTTCCGAGTGTTGTAGGTTAACATGTTTAACATTGATGAATCATTGATTGAGCTCATAGGGTAAAATAACCAGAAGGATTCGGCCGGTCTGTTAATGATCTCGGTAGCACAATGGTTAGTACTTACAGTCGCCCGGTTTGCGAAAGATGCGGGTTCGATTCCTGTCTGATGCCAAGTTATGTAAGTAGGTCACAAAACCTGTATAATAAATAAAATAAATAAATAAATAAAAATAAATAAATAAATGACCAAGTCTTTTTCTGGTTTTCAGATCTTTAGCCAATACCTACATAGAAAACGACCAGTAATTTGAACACTTATTCTGGCAATTATTTTATAGGTGGTGATCGCACCTACGACCTTCGAAGTTATGAACAGGACCTCTGTCTATTAAGCCAACAGGCTTTTTATTCGCACAGAATAGATTCAGTCTGATTTCGAACTTAATTTTCAGTGGTTAAAGATCAAAATACGTAGGCATATTTTCTGGCACAACTTGAATGGAGGTCGAAACAAGGAAAAACCTAAGTATTTCTTATATTACTTTTAATAATCATGTAAATTGTGTATTTAAATCTTGAATTATAATTGGTGTCCAATTAAATTTAATAACAAATACAAAATATTATCACATTACAGCACATATTTTTAAACTTGTGTTAGGCAGACATAATCGGTCTACCCTTTTTCAAACTCCTTTATACGTTCGGCGCCAGTATCACTGTTCACAACTAATCACTTTAAAGCCTGATATCATAATTAAAAAGAGGTAGATAGGTTACTCGTGCTAAAAAAAGTGCCTCCCGAAATGCGAACAATTCGTACACCTGAGCAAAGCATGGACTGTGTTGACAGTCTGAGACGACACTTGGCAACATGTATCTGTCTCGTTTACTCTCTAGTAAATAATCACACTATCTTGTTCACACGTTATAGGGTTCGGAGTTACGGACGCAGTGGACAAAAGTTTAAACTTCGCATCAGTACTGACATAAACTAGCTACGTCTTTTGTGTTGTAATATCATTGTTCAAAGCAGTATCTGCACGCGAAGCTAAATTTTTGTTATTTACAAGTAGGTATATGCAGGACCGATCGTTGTGGAGATCTTTGGGGTAGGGCTATGCCCAGCTGTGGGCGTTCCTCGGCTGATATGATGATGATGATGATGATATGAAAATCTCGCAATGTATCATAACATAACATATCCTGACCATATACCATACCATACCGTAAATTATAAGTTCCTTTTTTTAAGTTTGAATATCACTCCTGGGTTTGTCAGAGGTACACTGGTTGTGGTCATGGTGATCGGAACATTTAGGAGCCCACATTTCGCCGAAGGTTGCAGAGATAAGATAAGAAACCCTTTTTTGCACACAAACAAAACAGAGTAACCAAACCAGAAAAACATTTCAGATGTACAATTTAGGCGGTCTTATTGCAGAAAGCAATCTCTTCCAGACAACCCATAGCTAAAGGAAAGTAGACAGAAAGGATAAGGCAAGTGCACAAATAAGACAGAATTGAACTGTGTTTTACTTAAAAAATTACATAAGTACAGTAGGGAAACGAAAGGGTTGACCAGTTTTCAAACGAATTCATTTACGCGTTGCAAGCACATGTTACCTTTTTAAACTGTGTAACAGGCTAGAGTGTTGTAACGAATAGTAGGCTTTATTGTTTGACAATAAAATTAAAATTCGATTAGACGTATGTTCCTTCACGATTGACAGTTGAACCAATATTTTTTATTTGTTTGATCTTGCCATTACGCTGGAGTGTCAAGTTTGATAAATAGAATAATTACATCCTCTTTGCCTAAAATGATTAAAACTACAAATATGATTAACCGGTCCTGTTAATGTCATCATGGAGCAAGCAAAAACAGATCTTAGGGTGGTCAACCCTTTCATTCCCCGACTGTACAATGAACACAACGTAGGTGTGTTCCGGCCAGATTTTGACCACAGGGACCACGGGGTTCCGAGCCTGAGTGTTTAACCACTGGGCCACGCGCGCTCTCTTTTATTTCATATTTTAAAATAATATATTGACTATACATTAACCATAATAAATTTATTAAATCAAGTAACAATGACTCACTTTTTGTTAGTTATAAAAAGCTTATCTAGTACCTACATCTAGACATTTACATTGCATTACAACAATTTTGTCTGTGCGATTCCAGCTGAAATTGCTGTGGCTGAGCAAAAAATTAGGCTTTAAGTGAGATATTTTGGCATTAACGAATAGTGTTAACAATAAGTAGGCACCCAAATTCATAAGCACACACCACCCGCGTACACCAACACACGCAATTACACACACACGTTCACATACACACACACACACACAAACACACCCACACACACAAACACACACACTTTACAATGTAGTATTGTTCTTCCTTTTAAGTTATAATCACTTTGCTACTTTTGTTGTTAATGTATTGGAATAGAATTTATCTGCATCCTTGTTGTTATCTGTCTACATAATGATCTTTTCATGAAATGTAAATCCTTTATTGGCTGTATGACCTGTACGTTACTTTAATCATATTACCTTAGAGCTGTGGTTTTTGTTACATAAATAAAATAAAATAATACAAAAAAAACTTGCAACTAAAAATTAATTACCGACGCGTTGAAGTCTTTATCAGGGAGCCGAATATTTCATGGTAATTAATAATTTCTTTTTACCTCTTTAGAGGTGCCCGTGGAGCAGTTGTGATAGTGATCGGCGACGATCGCGGTTGTAAAGCAACACACGCCGGATCGGAAATGGGATGGGTGACCACCCCGACCGAAATTTAATGATGTGTATTTTGGACATCTCCGTGCTTCGGAAGGCACGCTAAGCAGTTGGTCCCGTTGACGTTGCTAGATGTCAGTCGTTAAGCCTAGTCAGAGGCCTTGGGGCGGCTTGATAACATCTGACATTAACGTTACGCACTAACCTTACACCCCTTTAACAATCCACACTGAGCCCGCGTGTTGGAGTATGGCTCATTCCATCTCATAGTTGAGGTGAGGCCTGTGCCCAGCAGTGGTACGTATATAGGCCGTTTATGTTTATGTTTTATGTAATAATCTCTTTGTCTTTTTCTACTCGTATTTATGTAATTATCTATTTATTCATCAGCACTGCCACATACAGAATGGGCCAAAAGGTGACGTCTAAAAATTATTTATTCCTCACACCTCATCAAAAATACGTCGAAAATATTTCAATTCAATTCCTTTTACTGCGGGACACGTTGGAATAGGTTGACAGTAATGATATTCATAATAAAAATACGTAGGTAAGTTACTTGTTTTTTTATGTAATAGGGAGCAAACGTGCTAGAGGGTCACCTGATGGAAAGTCACCTCTGCCCATGGACAACTGCAACACCATAGGTGTCACGAGATGCGTTGCTTGCCTTTCAAAAAGGAATACGCTCTTTTCTTGAAGGCCCCGATGTCATACCTTTCCGGAAACACCGCCGCTGGAAGACCGTTCCATATTTTAGCTGTACGTGGTAAAAAGTGACGCGTGAATCGCACAGTTGAAGAGCGCCAACCGTCCAGGCCAACTTGTGCTAAAAAAGTGGCACCCGAAATCATAACTTCGAACACCTGTGCAAAGCATTGACGTACGTAACTACCTATGTACGTACGCCAGGGGACAATTTTCGACTTCGTATCAGTAGGTACTGACATAAGACATCAGTACTGACATAGCAACACCTCTTTTAAATGTTATTAGTTGACAGTGTAATAAGTTTTCACGGACTTTACATAATAATATATATCGCATAATCATACAAAACTTAATTAATTCGCTTGCATTCTGCCTACAATTAGTATTAGAGGATCGATATCTAATAATAGGTTAGTTCTAGTTAATTACTATTCCTTATTTCAACGCTACACATCTCCGGCGGCTTTGTCTGTTCTATTACTTTATTCATATAAGTACAAAAGCAATAATAGACAAACATTGTAAGTATACAATTTATGGAGTTCTTCGAGAGGGGTTTGAAAAAAGTGAGCGTAATACCCATTGATATACACAAAAAGAGGAAGATAGATGCCTTTGAAGTATGAACGTAACGTATTTTCCTCTTTTTGTTTATATCAATACATCTAGACTGTGCTATAGTTCGCACTCCGAATGATGACGCCCTATGACGTTTCAACTGACAGTTGTATTAGTGATGCGAAACAATTTCAAACAATTTCGATAAAATACTATTTTTTTAGGCAAATGGTATGTCATTCCTTATTATATTTTATTTTACTATACTTTAATTTTTATTCAAACTGCATAATTTAAAGAGTTTCCGCCTCTTGTCCCTGTAACAGATTCAAATTGAAATAAATAAAATACGAACTCAAAGCATTTCTTAAATTTTTCCGACAAATTATCGATATTTTGTTTATCGATGTGTCCCTTCTTAGTCGATAACTGCTTGACGACGTAACTTTTGCAGCACGTACCATGTACATTTTCATTGAGTTTTTTTTCCATTATTTAAGAACATTACGTAACAATTTCTTAATATTCATTTTTATAATTTACAAATGTACACAATTATGATTTTTTCGACTTTTTAATGGACTTCTAAAGGATTTGTTGTGACAGGACGTCAGTACAATGTTAAGCGCTAACGAACTGTCACAGGGATCATCATTCGGCGTGCGTAGTATAGCATAGTTTCGACGAGGCATGTGTTGCTTAGCAACAGCGATCGTTGCCGATCCTCAGTCACGAGTCACTCACCACTGAGCCATGGGCACCTCACTCTTTATAACTAGCTGTCCCGACAGACTAAGTTCTGTTGACAAACATTCAGTGTCACGTGACAGGTAGAAACGGTTGCTAAGAGAAAACTAAATGGTTGTTTTTCACTAATATAGTGAAAAACAACCATTTAGTTTTCTCTTTCTAGCATTTTTTCATGTTTACTCACCTTTTCAGCCTTCCCTGAACTTTCACAACTATTTCAAGGACAAAATTAGCCAAATCGGTCCAGCTGTTACTGAGTTTTAGCGAGGCTAACGAACAGCAATCCATTTTTATAGAGATTCCCAACTAGGTATTTTGAAGGTTAAGCTTCCTAAATGATCTTTGCCTCAAAATTGACATAAAGCATCTACCGAGGTTAACTACCTCGAGCACATTTGAACAGACAAACATAGTTTTTATCATATTACTTTGTATACAGATACAAAGATAGACTCTAATAATGATATGAGGAAAAAGCTGTAGAAACGTGTTTAACGGTGAGGCAATCGGTTGTGTCCTTTAGATTTTATAAGACTTTATTTAAGTTATGAAATAAAAGTGAATTATGTTCCTTTGAGTTTTTAAAGTGTGTTTGTGTGGTGTTAAGAAACGTTGCACCAGAGAAAGTAAGTAGAAGTAAAGTTATTATATTACCAACTATCTAACTGCCGCCGGTGACTTCGTCCGAGTAAACTTTAGCACTAAAAATAAAAAAATATTTCTGAAATCGTAGCCTACGTCTTATTCTGATCTATCAAAATTACTTATTGTAAAGTTTCATTAAAATCCATGAAGTGGTCTTTACGTGAAAGAGACACATCCATCCACACATTTAAGCTTTCGCATTTATAATATTAGTGTGATAACCAGTGATAACTTTGAAAACAAGGTGTTTGAAAAGAGTTCCTTCTGATTGCGACACCGGCGCTAGAGTTACATTATGTTTGTATACTAGATATTTATATGTAGCGGTGTTTGTGTAGTTAATTGATTAAACAAAACTAAATAGCATTTAAACCAAGACTAAACTTAATCCAAACATAGTTATGGTAAATAACAATAACAGAGTAGCGCAATGAGCTCTGAAAAGAGTTTTGGCAGCACAAACGCAACTTGGCTATACAACCTTATTTTCCAAATGAACTTATTAAACTGGCCGTTGCGGGCGAAAAAAATGTAAAGAAAAGCCATTTAGAAAAATAAAAAGAAGTTTCATTTTTTTCTTAAAGTTACTTTATGGCTTAATAATTCATAATTTTCGATCATGCCGGCCAGTAGTGCACATGTCAAATGAGTGGGTTATTACAAATGAGTTTCCATATCAATAATTTGTGATTGCTGATGCTCTAAGGCTGATTACAAAGGTCGAGTAATTAGTAACTTAGTAAATCACATGTAGACGATTTAAAATGAGATATTAATAATAATAAATCATTTATTGCGAACTATTATAGTGTTAGTGGCACTTAGTATCTAAGGGGTTAGTACAACTAGTGCAACTGAGCGCTGGGCCGTTTCAATTATTTTGTGGCTACATGTCGGCTGATCCAGTGCCTCACCATAGGAGAATCCCATCGGTCCGCGAGTGTGCTTAAGATGATATTACGAGTAGGTAGGTAGGTATACGAAGTTTAAAAAAACTTTTGAGTAATTATCATCATCGTTGATGTCTTTTTTACATGAAGTACCAACATAATAAATTCTAGTTTCAATAGTTAATCTTCATATTCAATTAAGGCGAGGTGGGCCGAAATTACGGATTTTCAAAACCATATGACACACAGGAAACAATGTTATAAATTCTAAAAAAAATGTATGTATTAGTTGAGGATCTGATCTACTTAAAATCGTATTCGGTTACATGATTTCATAAACTTCACTCGATAGAAAAAAATCTCAAAGTTACCCCTTTTTCTAATGTTTTTACATTGTCATGTCGAAACTATTGACTTTTTTGAATTTATTATTTTACTCTATTATACCTACTATATATCTGTAGACGTTTTCGTAAATTTTCAGTCGAAAAAATCATTGCTTTATTTACTATGTTTAAAAACCTACGAAATGAAAAGGGCGGCGACTCGGCAGGTCTGATCAGGGCCCTAACCATGAGCTCTTATAGCAAGATTATTTCAATGTTACTTTGCTTTTTCGTACCATGACGTCTTCAAAACAATACTTATTAAGTCCTGCTATCCTTGAGCAATATTGCTGTCAGAGCCCATACAAAATTGAGAAATTGGTACCATGAAGTGCTTTTTGACAATCAGCAATATTGTTTTAAGGCATCACGTGATCTGTTGCCATGACAATTAAAATTTTGTTATTACGTGAAATTTGGCAACAGCGCGTTCACACGGGTTACTTTTATTCATTAATTTACATAACAAATTCTATCGTTAGAAAGTATTCTCTTTAACTAAAGGTAGGTTATTATTAGGTAAAAAAGTTAAATAAAAGATTATTCATAATGTTATTTAACTAAGTTAACTAAGTAGACAATATTGTATCATAAATTTATCTTGAATACATTTCGACGATGAGGTGCGAGTCTTCTTCACCCTACTAAATGTTCCCATAAAACCGATTTATTCATTCCAACTAAGCAAGAATACCTATTAAAACTAAATGCTTTTAAGCATTCCCCAAAAAAATATAGAAACATAATAGAATAAATTAGGTCATAAAATAACAAACTAAAGTTTGCGTTATATTCGAATACAAATAATAAATTCAGAAAAATAATCCCTAGTGTGATACACAATCGCTTACAAGTAAGGTTGCGTTACTTTTGCAGCAAGCTTAATTCAATATTACTTTTATTGACATCAAATGACATCCAACAAAGTAATCTTGCGAAGTGTGGGGAAGAAACGAATGATGATTCTGGTTGTTCACTCTTAAATATGTACTTATCATGCCAAGCCGTTACTGAGACTAAAATCAATTAAAAAACCAAATGCCATGAAAACTAAGCTACGTCTGTCAGTCAAATTGAGATTCATTTACCAAAGCTAAGCTGTTTTGTATTTGTATATTTTTCACTTCAGATACCTACATAAATAATAAATACTACTCTTAGGTATACCATAGGGGGATAAGTTTTATCTCTATTTTAAGTTGCTACCAAATGTGTTTTGTTTCATCAGCCTTCCTGAAAGTACTTTTCAGTTCATTGAAGTGCACCTGGGGCCGCTGGATCCGGAAACAGAGTCGCTTTCCTAGGGCCGTGTACTGTAGGACCCAGCAGGAAAGCCGAAGTAGAGATGATCTCGTGGTCCCAACGAGCGTTGAGGTACCCTCGAAAGGGTTTTCCCCTAGTTCTATTTGTTGAAAAGAGAATTGAAATGATTGTCCTCAATGGTTTTATGTTATTTGTATCATGCCTATTCAGGAGAAAGAAAACGAACGTTGATCACAAAAAATGGAAACATGGACATAAATATCTCAAACTTTAAAAAAATTAAGCGAGTGTAAAATGCAATGCTTTCTCAAAAATAGAGCGACTGAAGTAATCTGATGCAGATCTGAGGCATTCGCAGCAGTACTGGGTGACTTAAGTTTAAAACAAAAACGGTAATAAATCATTTCCAAAAATGTATTTGTTTTAACTCTTTATTTGCAGCACTTGAAAGGTAATTTTATTATTATACACTTACAATCGGTTTGGTGTGATGGTTTACAAGTGGACTATTACACCAGTGTGCAGTGGTCGCGGGTTCGATCCCCGTATGTCTGTTGGTACTGGTCTGGATGTTTCATATGTTTAATAAGTATGTAGGTATTCACTAAAAGAAAAGAAATTAAACATGCGTTTAGGGTCCATCCATTCAGTTGTTTTTATGTGAAAGAGCAACACACATCTATCCATCCACACATACAAACTTTCGCATTTAAATTATCAGTATGATACTTCAATCACGATATTTTAGTATCATGACGTGCTATACGACGGGGCACTTTGTGCCTATATCAAGCTCTGTATTAATTATGTATTTAATGTGTCCGAAACCAACAGTACAAGTTTTATCTTATGAAAACAGAAGGACAGTGATATAAAAACTGTTCAATATAGATAATTTATTCTGTCAACATCTTTGTGTACAGAGAATATCTTATTTTAGGATCTTAATTGAACAGTGTTTGTTTAAATATCTTAAATAAACCACAATTCATGAAAACGATTGGTGGCGCTAGTGGGCAGAAAGAGGCCTCTAACCTATTTAACTGCTCAGTTATAGTTAGTCAGCGATCTATATTCACTATTCTATATTACTATTATCGTTCTCATGTTAATTTACTTTCTATTTTCTGTCACTTTTTCATTTTACTTGCCATCTGGACATAGCCTTTTTCCTTAACACGTCATATTAACCACAGTTGACCATAACCAAAATTCAAACAGACTTTCTCCATAGCTAACCATGACACGAAAACATGTCATGTCATGACAACCAGCGTGGTGAAATGAAACAGGAAAACTAGTTAATATTTATATTTATGATTGTAAAAGTAATTATTATTCATCTTCGTAAGCAATAAAGGCATGATCCTTATTCTCCGCCCAGAAAGTAAAGGTTGATAAATCTAGCAGCAGGAAGACAAACTTTTGATAAGTTTGTGAAGACATGGATTTGGATTCAATAAGTCATAGGATTTCTGAATAGATGTTTTATCTTGGATTTCAGAATTGCTAAATGTTGTGCATTTGAACACAAGCATATCAGTCCAGACAATCCTTGTCGGTAGGTAGCAAGAGTTCTGTGAACAATAAACGTTATGGTTTGAATGTCTTTCATGCATATGTGAAACTTTGGAAAGTTAAATAAAGATTCGACTTATACTTTTTATTTTATTTTAAACTAGTTTCTAACATCTTTCACTGTGAAAGTTACACTACACTTAAGCCTGTCTTTTTTCTCGGCTACATTTGCTGCGCGACATGGTGCAAAACATGAAGCTCAGCATGTTGATCAACGACGCGCAACTCCACTATCGGTGCGCATAGTATCAAACCGTGTAGGTACACGCCGCCCGTCATGTTTTAAACCACGCGCTGTTGTGCAACGTCGCCGGACATGTTGAGCGTCACGCGGTGCTCGTCAATTAATGCCTAGTGGATACGCGGCTTAATTGTAGTCTGTATCTTTCATATTTCCAGCTGTTACTTGAAAACAAAATATTCAACATACCTTAAGGTTTCAAAACCAAACACAATATGAACATTCACGTTAATGAACTCACAATATAGTATAATATATATTAAGCGATGACTTTCGTTCCACTAATAAGTTTATTTATTGTTGCTTCTTGAGCTTCTTTGTGTACCTACCGATAGTAGGTAGGTATAAAAATAACCGCCGAAGCAAAGGAACAACGACACGAATCACATTTCCGCACTAAAATAAATCACCCGCCAAACCAATGAACAAATATTTGTCAAACTATTTTATGGTCCTAAGAAAGAGTTCACTGTGGCTCGAGTGGCTTGATGATGTTTAGTTTTTATATAATTTGGAAAACAATGATGAAGAAGTTGCATTCACGGAACTTTTTTCGTGTGTCAGAATTGACGTAAAAGTATTCCTGCATTAAGGCTGCTGGTTGTCAAAAAGCCACGCTCACATCAAAACCAAATTAAGATTGTTTTAGGCTTCGGACCTCTTGGATGAAAAATTGACCGAATGACGATCTTTGTAGAATAATTTCGGCTGGCCTTCTTAGAAAATATTATCTTTAGTGTCAATGCCGGTATAAACAGTTTTTTTTGCAAGAATATTCATGCTAAGTATTCTTTTCTCGAAATTTTACTCCAAGCATGCTTTAAGACAATTCGGACCGTAGACTTCGTAAGAGATGGTGCTATATAGTTCATATAGCGCTATCCCTTTCTGGCTTTCTAAAAAATCATTCGTTCTTTCCCAACACTTCGCAGGACTAAAATGATTGACTTCATGGTACGGTTTTTGAGCATTCCTTCCGCAGTCCTGCAGCAGTCTTACTTTAAAACAAGATTGTTTTCTATAAGCTTATGGTTAGGGCCCAGACGCGCGCTGGCGCTTGCGAACGACGGACCTGTGCCATTTTTTCCCGCGTCGCAATTTCGTTCACGAAAATCAATTACAGACCAAACTACATAATTGTTGCAAGTGGTACAATACGGGCAATAAACAACCCAAACGCAAAAACTCGTGCACAGCCATCTCTTATTAATAATTTATTACTAAAATATCCTAGGTAAAGTTACGGGCTTAGTGACACAGTATAAAAATAAAAGTGTGAAAAACTGCACTGAACATGGCATTCATTTTTGATCATTTATGAAATACATACTACTACCTGCCGTTTGCAAATGTAAAGTACACACAATAAAAAAGGCTAACCCTTGAATTCACAAACGTCACTCGAGGTTGAGCACGCCTTCAAAATTTCATAAACATAAAAACCCAGAACCGCCAGGAACAAAATGTATAAAAATGGGTTCACTATAGTAACCCTATAACGTTTTCAAAAAATCAACTTCCTACCTAACCCATGTAGTATAGAAGTTATTGTACCGTAAAACTTCATTAAAATAAAAAAAGAGGAAGACATGGCATCAGCGTACCAAATGTGGCCATACAAAAAACAGGTCCAATGGACTTGTTTTAAAGCCAATATGACTTGTTCGCGTGCGCGTCATACGTCAATGTCATGTGCTAGTTTTCGAATTCACTAAGTATGAACGTAACGTATCTCTTTTTACTTAAATCAATGAATAACTTACATTGATTTTAATTACCTTCATTTTATACCCGATTTCCACCAATAACACTTTATGATAATACATTGATCTAAACAAAATTTTTATTCACCCCATTTTTATACATTTCGGTCCTGGCCTTTTCTTTCAATTTCACAATGTGTTTTGCATTAAGTCCTAAGGACTTCCCTAAGTCCTAAAGATTTTCCTATTTATATATTTTTAATGACTTTTTAATAATAGACAAAAATTACGAGAAAGTACTGTATGAACGTATCGTAGATACACCTGGTCCTGGACAGCGTACCAATCTTGGAAAGTTCCGTGTTCAATCATGAAAACAAAGAACACAGTCAAATTATTTCTAATTTATTTATTTGGCATATGCAACAGCTGACAATCGAGACATTTATGGCTGAAAATCCGAAACACATTTTTTAGACGGCGGTGCTGGGAATCATACATTTTTCAAAAGATAGAACTTTGGATTTTTTTCATGTGATAATACATAGTGGCTACTTCATGAGGACAAAATTATAACTGAGTTATCTATTTATCAAATTGGTTAAAAAAAATATTTAACTAAGCTTTTCTAATTTTGGTGGCGTGTCCACAACCCGACTACCTAAACATATGTGTTATTTGAGCTGAAGATTATAAACGTATTTGAAAAACAATATTATTTTTGAATTATGCAATACATAGAGTGTCTAAAATGGCCCAATTAAGCAAGATTACTATATAACTGCGATTATGCCACGTCGTTAGGTTTTGTCCAAGAGAAACTTACAATTTTGGTGTGAATAATGAAATAGCTCGCCAGTTAATACATAAGGAACTAAACAGGGTACCATCCCCATCAATCGTTCGGTTTAGTACCACTCTCGCCACCAGTGACGGTAGGAGTGTACGAGTCCTTTGCGTCTTCCCGCAAAACAAGTTTATATGGGGTTTTTTTTTACCAGGACAACAATTTAACAATTTCGGTGTCCTTGATTTATAATTTCTCAGTAGTTACTTTCTGTTGAATTCATAGTATAATGAAGAGAATCAGTTTTTGTATCTAATGTTAAAATGCTATTACTATGTGTGAAACCGATTTTATATTATTTAGTTTTTTTAACAAAATTCTAATTCAAGTGTGCCAATTTTGGTGTATTTGGTGCTACACCAAAATTGATAACTGCACCAAAATTAGAATAAGAACATTTGAACGACACCTTACCTTACAATAAGAAGTCTTAACTACCAGGTGATATCCTAGAGCAGACGCTACTCCGAAGGGGAACATCAGAGCAAGCTTTGCTAGATCCTCCATCACCCCACAATGAGATATGGAGCTTGGTGAGGCGAAAACTCTGAAACTGGACCTCCCGCCTTACACAGGAGGTGATTGAGTGAAATTGCTGGTCAAAAGTCTGCATGAAGACACTGAGAAAAAGTCACCAGACAAAGCCGACTACCTCGAAGGGCGATCCCGTCACATCGGTACGAATACTAGCTTAAATTGAAGACATTTAAGGAAACCTGTATGCCTCGCACACAACGAAGCCTCCACCAGACGCGAGTGATCTTACCAAACCCGATTTCAGCCTTGTCCCAAGAAAGGAAACAAACGCTTCCTAAAAACTATATGCCAATCACACTTATGAACCAAGTGTAAAAGCTCATCCGGTACCTAGAAGGCCAATTGTTAATTCACGACCGATAGTACGGCTTCAGAACGAAACGGTCCACCTATGATTTCCTAGCAAACGTAACTCATTTAGCCCCCTAAATGAGTTACTCTGCAAGAAAATCATAGGTAGACCGTGCTAAACGTGTGGCGTAAGTAGAGCACAGTCTATTAGCGTTTTGTCTAGCGCTTTATTGCAAAGCGAAAGATATATACCGAGCATGAGAGGCATTCTCTTGTTGTTGATCTTGACGGAATGGGGTGTACGCAATCTTGTGGAGGTCAATACACCAGATGAGCTCATTATTTGCCCGTCCTACTCTTCAGAGCACCCCACTCTCAGTGAAGGATAGTCTTAACATCCTCAGCATGGATGTTCACAGGAACCTTATCCAACAGGACTATCTCCATTCAGTCCTTAGCATTATTAAAACAGCATCCCGTAAGATCTAATTATCATTCTTCACGCCTGAGTAGCTGTGTCTTTGTACAAGACAAAAATTTGCTCGTGTGCGGAATATTGCTCTCATCTCTAGACGGTTCCGCCGAGCCAGGTACTTGAAACTCTCGACAGCTTGCAGTGGCGTCTATCCGCATCATTGATAACCCAGAGGCAACTATGACTATGGTGCGATTACAACTGGGTAGAGACATAGCCCGGATGAGTGTCCTCTACCGGCTTCAAAGTGGAGAAGATGCTCAGACGAGTTGTTCCAATTGATAACACCCTCACCCTTCCACTCACTTCCCATGCTGTTCTGTGTCAACATCCACTCACGGCCCAGTAAATATTGACCATTGAATCGTTCTTTTGTCGTGCTCTCTAGGTGTGAAATGCTCCTCCAGCGCATGCAGTTCCATCTTCCTACAATCCCGGTATTTTTAAACGGGGCATGAAAAGAGCATTTATGCAGGCCTTCAAAACTAGATTGACCTACCCACTTGTCAACCCCAAACGGACTTTACGGCTGCATCAGTTGTTTTTGAGAGTTGTCTGGAATCGTGGTGCATCTAGATTAAACTCCAAGTTGGGGATGAGATAATCCGGTGGAAAACCAGATGACTGCGAACTAAAGTGGAGGTCAGCCAGCCACATTGTTCAAAAAAATGACCGAGTTGCTGAGGAAGACAGATTCTTGAATGGAAGCCTCGGCTTGCTGGCAGACTGCAAAGATGTGAAAGAAATGAGTTCTGATTGTTTTAGTAACGAAAATATACGTACACATTTGACCAAAACGTTAAAGACGAGGAATATTGAGGATGTTCTAATTTTGGTGTCAGGTTTAAATTTTGGTGACAGCATTTCTAATTTTGCTGTGTTAACATAAATTTTGGTGTTTCCTCAATTTCGGTGTGCCTAACATAAAAATAATTACTGGGCCAAATTGAATGCCTAAGTCAATTTAAGCACAGAATACGTTTCTGAATAATTAGATTATAACATAAAAAAGATGAAGCCAGTAATTAAAAAAACCAGCAAAATTAGGCAAAAAATGCCACTTGTTGATATTGCCCCTTATACACGGTCTCTTTTTAAATACAGAGGCGCACACATCAACCTTTACAAAACCATTGCAAAATGGGTCTTACGTCAACAGCATAAGCTGCCCCTATGTAAAGGTTGATGTGAGCGCCTCTGTACATCATATAATAACTATAACTTTGTTTCGAAATAAAGCAACTTTACGTCTTATATTTTCTAACTATTTTTTATCTACAAAATCAGCAGTTTGTGAACATGCCCTTGGTAAGCCCAACCATTTCATACGATTTGATAAACCATAGGTCCTTTCTAGGGAAAATCGGTACGTGCTACGGATGCTGCGAGAGGCTATTGAAATAAAAAAACATCCAAATTTCAATCGTCAGGATGGTTGGAATTTGCCACCTGCGGGATCCTGTAATACGCTTGATTAATCTCAGAGGGCAGCACAATACTGTGAGGTCTCAAGATACGGTTAGTTCGTACTGCGTGGACATGAACATTTCCAATAATGTTAATGGAAATGACGATAGTTAAGTGAGGGTTGCTAAAAAATTGTACTGTTTTGTGACATAGAACATCTTTGTCATCCCGTAATCACAGCTGCTGTAAAGTAGTCGAAACGTCGGGTTAGAAAATGAAAGAAAATATAAGACCGCGAGTAGAATCCGTTAAGTTGTGGCAATTGTGCAGACCAAGGCAATACCAGGATACATAAACGGGAACTAAACCTGTTGGTTTTGTAAGTATAAGGTCAACATGACATGTCATCTCGTGGCGTTGATAGTGAGAATCAAATTCTGTGATTCATCATATAGAAAACTGATAGAAAGGTCTCGTTTCAAATAAAATATTTTCATTCTCCTTGAATTCACAACGTGCCCGTTAAAAATTAACTATAAAAGATACTTTTTATTTGAAACTAGCGGCCGCCCGCGAATTCGTCCGCGTGGACTTAGGTTTAAAAAATGAAATATAGCTATCTTTATAAATTGTAGCTTATGCATCGGAAAAGGACATACCTTTTCCGATGCATAAGCTGTATAAATGTGAAGTTTCATTAAATCCATCCAGTAGTTTTTACGTGAAAGAGCAAAACGGCACATACATCCATCCACACATACAAAATTTCGCATTTATAATATTAGTAGTAGGCCAGTCATTATAGTAAGCTCACCTTGGAATTCGAGATGATGCTGTCACAGCATAGAGTTTGAGATAGAGGGTGGAGAGCGCGTGGTCACCACGCGCTCTTCGCCCTCTATCTCGAAAACGGCTCAACGTATGAAAAAATTTTTCAAATTCAATTTGTAGAGAATTTTGTATTCTACAATATTGATGATAAATACAAATAGCAAGAAACCCATAGGAAATGAGATATTTACAAAAAAAGCGCAAAAAAACGATTTTTGTGACCTTTGACCTTGAAATTTAATAGTTGCGTACCATATGTAGGTTTTGAGACAACTTTTAGGATATCAATATACAAGTATTTACAGACTTACAGCTGGGTATCTCGAAATCCGAGATTCTTACCAAATTTAAGCTTAAATGACTGTACTATAGGATATAATTGTTTGAGAGTTTCTATCTAACCAGGTTGACTGTCTACAAAATAAAACAATTAATATCCAGTCGTTACTTAACAGACCTAACTTCTCCCGTTTTCCCAATATTTCCCTTCACTGCTCTGCTTCTATTGATTGTAGCTTAACGAAAAGTATACTATAACCTGCCCAAAAGTAAAAAAATAATTGTGCCAAATTTCGTTTAAATCCATCTAGTAGTTTTTGTTTCTATAACGAATATACAGACAGACAAAAATCTTACTGATTGCATTTTTGACAATGACAGGTAAAAGAATCCTGTGCCCTGTGGTATGGGGCATTAGAATACTGCCAAGGTTCCCCCCCGCCTGTCGTAAAAGGCGACTAAAGGGGGGCCCCGGGGTCGCTAGGAGTGCACACGGTGGGGACCGTGCGCCTCCATTGCACAGGCGACTCCGTGGAGGACGGCGGTGCGGGGAGGCCTCGCACTGCCGTTAACACCGGTGGATGTAAGAGGGGAGATATAACTCCTCTCGAGTTGAGCCGGGAAGCAGGCATAGCGCGCCAGGGGTCCGCCGGTAGAGTCCCTCACGGTGGTACTCGGGGACCTCCGGTAACGCGCGGAAGATGGCCTCCGCGGAGTTTAAAGTAAAGTAAAGTAAAGTAAAAATAGTCTTTATTCATGTAAACTTATTAAAAAGCACTTATGACAAGTCATAACATAAAAATTAAAAAGTAATAATGTGATTCTACCACCGGTTCGGAGGTGTTGATTCTACCGAGAAGAAACCGGCAAGAAACTCGGTTTAGTGGGTAGTCCCTTCCCCATTGGGGTGGGCGAGTCCCACACTCCCCCGCTCTCCTACCCAGGGAGCGGGATAGCGCGTAAATGCATTCTCCGCGTCAAAAAAAAAAAAAAAAAAAAAAAAAAAAAAAAAAAAAAAAAAAGGTAAAAGAATCCTGCCGCTAATAATTAGAAATTCAAATAACAAGTGCCCTTTTCAACAATTTGATTAGTTGGTTCTGTGAATGTAAGGAAAACAAAACATATTTTGTTAAAAAGGAAAGCCTTTAGTTTGCTTAGTGATGTAACTCCCCAAAATTTTAATTTATATTTTCCATACATTCAAAAAAATGTTTGACAAGATACTTAAAAAAATAATTAAAAGCCTGCAATACGAAGCTGAACTCGGCGCGCAGTCACAGGTGAAAAATTGACTGGCGCAAATAACTACGGTAAAAACGGTCCGGTACGGTCTGAGCATACAGAGTATACAAGTTTTTGTCAAAATCCGTCTCCAGACTCCGTTCAGCATTTTTCATAGTTTTAGAATTTGGCCTACCACACCCACTTGAAAAACTCATGTTGTTGATGTCTAAAAAACCGATGCACCCTGAATATTAATCTCTAAACTAAACTAAATTAAATTGTTAAATCTAAAATTCTGAAGTACAATAACATTTGTTCTACTGCTTATTTCTGCACTGTATGAATGGCTGGGGTCGAGTGAGTTCACTCGCGTTGCGTCCGGGCGAACTAACTTACGCGCGGCTCGGACGGCGTTAAAAACCTACTTTTGCGGGACTAGAGGGCCTTAAAGCGGAACGTTTTATTTGCCGAACTAAAATTTATGACATATTATATGATCGTTGTGGCCCAGTGGGAACGAACAATGTGGTCATGAGGGCATGTTATGGTACAATGTTGTTATAAGGCTCCTTCATGATTTGGAGGTCATCTCTCGGAAAGGTTATTTTTCGGTTTATTGCAATCTTCAAAACCAGTTTCGTTGAAATTGTTTCGTCAATAATCACTTCAAATTTCAATAATAGCCTTTAATTGTATCTGCTCGTAAATTATTAAATTGCAAGCGTCCGTCCACCTCGTCAAGTTTTAAAAACACAAAAAGTAGGGTTAGTTCGCCTGTTTGCGTCCACCACCCAGTTCGCGTCCACTTTACCGATCTGCCTTTGAAAATACTTGAAAATATGTAAACTAACACACGAATTGAAAAAAAGACATTAGTGCTAATACCTCAATGTTCAAGAGACACGCACATAAGTATATAAGGTCCGTGCGCCAAACCAATCCCGTTTAAAAAAATAATTTGTCTCGGATGTTCAGCAAGAGAGCGGATTCTTAGCGAAAAAATAGTGTGCATTGGCGCGTTCGAAGGTAAGTTTTTTGTTGTTAAATGTGAATTTTAGGATACAAAGCTGTTTCTAGACCTTATAATAAAAAAAGGAATAATATTAACTATGAATTTGCTTAAGTTTTTTGTATTTGACCATTAAAATGGGGTGGACGCGAATTACTACATCGAATTTATAAAACTCCCAGTTTGCGTCCGCTATGGACGCAAAGTATACCTATAGGGGATAATGATAGACCAGATTGCGTCCACTACTTTTTTCAATACAATAAAATTTACTTACGTGTAAAAATAATTTTAAATGTATTGTTTGTTATTATAATACATTTTTTATTCAGACTACGTGCTTATAAATATATTTTTAAATGAAATTAGGTACTTTCTTTCATTCTTCTTATAATTTTTTGTCTAATTAATGTAATTGGGTAATCCATATTAATTAATGTAAATGAATAAGTAAATAATAAATAAATTTAAGATGCGGTCGGTTCGGAACCAAGAAAAAATGAAGAAAAGAGAACATAAACAAAGAACGATTTAAAGGAAGCGTTAAATTAAATTCGAGTGAAGAATAAAATGATAAGACAAAACTTAACAGAACTGATTACTTACTGTTTATTCATTCATAGACAGACGACTGGAGAACAGAACCAGGTGGAGTAGTATGCTACACCGACCGCTTCAGAAAAAAATCAACAAAGCTCTTGGTTGCAAGCGTGCGCAATATGTACTATTTGATGATAGCAGAGGACAAGATAAAGACGCCGGGCAGGCTGGCCGGCGATCGTTTGCCAAACCAAAATCTCCGCAATTCTGGATTTCGCTGACACGCCTGCTAGGCAAGCGTCGATGACACAAAAGTGATGATCTACAGTGACAGCCAGGCGCACTGAAAGCACTCAACAAGCAGAGACAACATCAGCGATTGTCAAAGGAAGCAAATGAGCACTAGAGAGACTAGCTGGCACAGCTAAAGTTGGATGTGCGAGGGTCTCCTGCTACGACAGAAAGGCAGACAACGAAGAAGCTGATCAATGGCCCAAAGCAGGGGTCGAGAAGAACCCAGGAGGGGTTAACATCATTGTGGGATAATCAAGCGCAGAACTATCGCAGCAACCAAAAAAGGATCAAAGACCACGGCAGGATCGCGACAGTTGAGCTAGTTTACCAACGGACTAGACACGAAAGGTGAGGGGCTACTGATTAAGCTTTCTAGAAGCAACGTTCGACTAGGAATCAAGATAGAAACGGGACACTTCCAACCAAACAGACATCTAACCCTGATAAGCGTGAAAGACGACCCCATGTGTCTGCAGTGCGAGGAGTGCGAAGAAACAAGTCTCCACCTAATCGCAGAATGCTCAACGTACCTACTGACCAGATGGGAGCTCACAGGGTCGGACAAACTAGGCATAGCCCAAGTACGAGCGCTGACGGTGGAGCAGATTATCAGACTCTTTAAGCAACGCGAAGATTCGACGGGAAGCTGTGACAACTTGAAGACACAGAGCCTGGGGAAATGGGTAAAATGGCACACAACAGGCGGACCGAACACCCGGCATATTCCCAGTGTTTTATTTTATATAGGTGCAATGATTATCTACGTACAACTTACCTAATTTGAGTACTAATTTTTTTCAAGCGTTTTTTTAATGTTAATAAAGTGGATTTGAAATATTTTTATCCTTTAATAAAGAATTTGATATAATACAACTTTTTCTGTACAAATTCATAAGAATATCACCCCTATTATCCTTTATAAAGCCGGTGGACGCGAATTGGTCCAGGGTGGACGCAAACTGGCTTTTTTGGACGCAAACTGGGTAAAACGCCTAATTCGGATAATTATCTATTTTAAAAAAAAACGCAAGCTTTTTCGGACAAAACTGTAAGCTAATCCTAAAATAGACTATATAATGAATACATTATATCATTTTTTTATACAAATGAGTGCTAGAACATTTTTAGTTTCACCTTCAAACTTAGCAACTGCACTAAGTGGACGCAAACCGGCGAAATGACCCTACCTTATGCTGTAAAAACATATCATGGTAAAAATTTTTTTTTTTACAACATTTTAAAATTATTTTCATAGTATAGAAATCCTGGGGTCGATCCGCAAGTGCCCAGTTTGGATAATGTTTTTTTATTGTAAATATTTATTTTCAAGTTTTTTTTATATTTTTGGTTGTTTAAGGGTAAGTTGCACCATAGTAGAAGTTAAAGTTAAAGTTAAAGTTTTTGTCAAATTTGACAATTTGACGTCATTTTTGAAGCCTAACCGGTACTTTAACTGAAATTTGGATGTTTGTTATTGTTAAAGTCAGATGGTGCAACCCACCCTAAGTGTAAATATTTGTTTCTTTATCTTCTTTATATAGTTAGTAAATAAAAAATATAATGTTTGTATAGAAATACCTAGATGATAAACAGCACAAGCAAACATACCTATTTTATTTCAAATTTTATAACTGCATGTAAGTATTTAATCTTGGTGGTTCGTAACTGGTTCTAAAGCGTAGATTCTAGTAGTATTTTGGTATTTTCACAACTTTTACTTTTCTTTGTCACGACTACATCTCCTGTGCTTAAAGTATAGTATGTACGCAATGATATTACAATAAAAAATACGTAGGTAGATAGGCTATGTCAGTACTGACGCGAAGTCAAAAATTGTCCACTCCACGGGATACGCCGTAGGTAATTTGACCGTGTTATAACGTATAAACAAGGCAGTATGATTATTTATTAGAGCGTAAACGAGACATACATATTGCGCAGTGTCGTCTCAGACTATCAACACAGTCAATGCTTTGCTCAGGTGTACCTACAAATCGTTCTGATTTCGGGTATTACTTTTTTAGCACAGGCAACCTTTCTAACTATTTTAAATCGCCGGTGACAGCTTGTGTATAAATGACTGCAACCTAATCAAACTTAGGTAGGTAATTGGTCACGGTTGACGTCACTAGATGTCAGTCGTTAAGCCTAGTCAGAGGCCTTAGGGCAGCTTGATAACATCTGACCTTAAGGTTGCTCACTAATCTTACACCCCTCCAACAATCCGCATTGAGCCCGCGTGTTGGAGTATGGCTCGTTCCACCTCATAGTTGAGGTGAGGCCTGTGCCCAGCAGTGGGTCGCATGTAGGCCGTTTATGTTTTTTTATGTATATAACTGCATGCAATGATATTATACTAAAAAAGTGGCACCTGAAATCAGAACTTCTCGTACACTGAGCAAAGCATTGACAGTGTTGACAGTTTGAGACGACACTGCGCAACATGTAGCTACAACTAGTCTCGTTCACGCTCTAGTAAATAATCATACTATCTTGAACACACGGTCAAATTATAGTTACGTACGTACGCCAGGCGACAATTTTCGACTTCGCATCAGTATTGACATAACGTCAATAATAAGATAAAAGAGGTAGATCTCTCTTAAATATCATTGACTGCAAGTATATAATCTTGGTGATTCGTATCTGTTCTAAGCTTAGATTCACCTAGTTTTTTGTTCCTTTAACTTTTCGTTGGCACGACTACATATCCTGTGCTTAAGGTAGGTATAGTACTTATATATGTACGCGGACGAAATCGCCAGTGAGATCTTGTGTATAAATGACTGCAACCTAATTAAACTTAGGTATTTATTTCCTGGTCGTCTTTTCCAGATGGCTACCTCGTTGGCGCTGATCCTGACAGCCGCCCAGGTGGTCGCTGGCTACGATTGGAATGCGGCAGGTATGAGTATTATCTATGCCGGCAGAATATTCGATTCGACGATCGATTTGGTGTAATGGTTCAGCAGTTGGCTATTACATAAGGCTATGGGTTTGATATGGGCACAGAACAAACTTTCGTGTTTATGAACATGTTTGCCAAGTACGTATTTAAAAAAAATATATGGAATTTAGGTATGTTTATCCTTGTTTGGTATCCCATAATACAAAATGCAATTAGTTTAGTTTGTGGCTAGATGGCGCTGTGTGGAAGTAACCCGTCTTTTGTTCATTCAATTATTTATCTTGACTTCACACGCTTGGAAAAGAATGACAAATGCCTAATTTTCGTCCACAGCTTCCCAGGTCAGACCTACAACACCACGCTCTCCTCGAGGGTCCACATTGGTATCTTGGAACCACCTGCCTCGAAGTAAGTTTCAATCACTAATGATTTTTTCAAAAGCTGCCTACGATCCTGAATATGCACAAGGATTTAACTACACAGCCACCACAATGATACGAATACACAAACCTACTCATAATCAAACACACGCCAAAACCAAACGTGCACAGGCAGCCACGCACACATAAACACACCCATACTCGCGCGTACACACGAGTGCACACACTCACACACCCAAACACACACACACGCACACACACACCCGCACGCGCACCTTAATGTCTCTTTTTTTTTAATAACCTTCTAGATCCCACTGCTGGGCAAAGGTCTCCCCCAAGCTCTTCCAGCGGTCCCTATCCACAGCCAAAACCTGCCAGTCTCTAGAGTGGTTTACAAGGTCATCACACCATCATGTCATGTCTCATAAACTAATTTTAATTTTTTCAAACCACCAGACCCTTACTTTTTTCCTTTTTTTTAATAATAGCACAATTATATCATGTCCAGGTGACCACTGCACAAAAGAAGATGGTCGCGAGGGTCGCTGTGTGCAGTCGTACCTGTGCCTGGACCGGGGCGAGAGGATAAACGACGATGGGACTGATCTCACAGATGAGAGGTAATCATTTACTAAAGATCTGAAAACCAGAAAAAGACATTTGGTCTTTTTGGCATCACCCGTGCTATTCCGGCGGTGCACATCGGACATCACTTCACATCTCGGTGCTTCACGCTTACCTCAATCATCAATACGCTTTACTTTGAATTAGTATCTTACCTCATTTTGTATGTAAATAATTTAAAAATGTTATTTGGCTTAGTTCTTTTTTTCAAACGACTACAGTTGCAAAGATCTTTCGCAAACCGGGGGACTGCACTCACGGGCGGGCAGGCGCTCTGCGATGCCAAAATAACCATGTGTCTTTTTCTGGTTTTCAGATCTTAGTAAAGATACTGCACGCAAAATGTTAAAACAATTAAAAAACATAGGTAATCACATTAGCTAAAAAAAACAAAAAAGTCTGTGTTTTTTTTTCTATTTAGTTCGTTTTGCAAAGCCTGCACAAGATTTTTGAATAAAACCTTCTCCGATTTTGGCACCTATTTTTACTTTTTTAAACAGGTTCAACTATGTGTCAATTAAAATTGTAAATAAAATGAATACCTATGTACCTGTGCCTGGACCGGGGCGAGAGGATAAACGATGATGGGACCGACCTCACAGAAAAGTTTTTTTTTAATACAGTTGCTCAAAAAGTGGTACTTTTCGTAGCTGCTTAGCGTGCGGAAAGTTGGTTTTTCCGCACTAGTGCTTTTTACTTTTCCAATATTTTTTTTGATAATGTTAATAAAACCCATACATCCTACCAAAGAGGTTGTCTGTTCAATCACTTTATTTTGTTTTTTGATACGTTATTTGGCATCAAAACTGGGAATATAATATTATTAAAAATATTACAATTAGATAATTGACAAAATAAAGGGTTATTTAGTAACTATTAACAATTACATTTCGGAAACAGTTTACTTATAGTTGGCTGTTTGTGTATTAGCAATGGCCGGAGATTTGTAAGTAAGAATGAGTTTCACCAAAAAATACTTGAAATAAAATAATAGGTATTTATTGCATTTCCATGTTTAAATGCAATTAAATTACTTCTTATATTTTTACTAGGCTGAATACAACCGATGCAGTGTAAAAAAAAACTGTCAATCCTAAGTTTTTCATTCCCGCTTTCTATCACGACTGTCACGATATACTTTTGTAATTGATCGTGTTTTAATGTTGTTTATTTTACATTTTTCTAACAAAAGTATGTAATAGTATTTAACATATTTTTTCAAAATACTTTATTTGTACTAGGCTGAATGCAAACAACCGATGCCTTTAAAAAAAAAAAGTTTTTTCATTCCCGCCCTTTTTACTCTTCATTTAATTGTAATGTTTTTTCGCAAATGTATTAAAAAACATTGTTCGATACACGAGCGGAAGTGTCATTTTCACTCGTCCCGAGTCTTGACCCTCGCCTGCCGGCTCGGGCCAAGATGCCTCGAGACTCGTGCAAAATGACACACTTTCCGCACTTGTATCGAAAACTACTATTTTTTCTATTTAGTTCGTTTTGCAAAGCCTGCATAAGGTTGCGCATTGAAAAAAAAAATGCAACCTTCTCCGTTTTTGGCGCCTTTTTTACTTTTCATAACTATGTGTCAATCAAAACTGTAAAATAATGTGAATAGGTGGGTTTTATTTAAAACAAAACGGATAGGTATGCGGAAACACGCAATTGGGTGAAATCTAAAATAATAATAATAATAATAATTCATTTATTTCAACCCAAAGGATCATATTATTACACTTAAACACATACAAAATATTAAAATTACAAAATAGAAATGAAATCAAAATACAACATCACTACAGCACTAAAATGATGTTACAATTTATATTATAACTCCGAGACTCGTCTGTCCTAACCTGAAAACTGCACATGAATCATGCTGCGTGATTCAAGTACAGACAGTCAAATCTTTCTGATAATGCCCTGAGGACACTGTTCGGGCTGGCGCGGACCCTGCGCGCTAGGGATGTGCACCGCTTACGCATGGTTGTGTAAAAACAATCCACGCGGCATTCGGCAAACATACCCGACGCACTGCAAAACCGAGGCAGCCCCAACAACACCCTCAACGCATTATTATATAGGACGCGCAGAGCGCTGTACTGCTTCTTTGTATAGTATACCCACAGGCTACTCGTATAAAAGGACGTACAGAAAGACCTAAAGAGAGTGATCTTGACGTCCCTCGAACATCGAGCAAACCTGCGCGCTATCATGTTAGCCCTGACTGACAGCGCTCTGCGTTCCCTTTCAATGTCTGCATCATCCCTCAAGTCGGCGGTAATAAGGTGTCCCAGATATTTGAAAATCTCCACCCTCTTAAGTGGAGAGCCGTTCAGTTTAATAGATGGTATATTATCTAAGCACTTCCCGCCGGCTCGAAAGACCATGCATTCACTTTTTCCAGAGTTATACGACAGGCCGTGACTAAGTGCGTAACGTTCACGATATCAACTTAGACAAAAAACACAGAGGCACTCAGCAGCACCAACGGAAAATGGACGAATGCGAAAAAATAATTTAACGATATTTTCTTTAAAAAAAAAGGGTTTTGTACGCATCAAACGGGACAAGATCGACATACCTACTTCATTATTTAAGAAAGACTATATACCTACTAAGCTATTAGAACGTCTTTGCTTATTTCTAAACTGTCACGTTTGTAGGGTCAGCAAGTTCATTATTTTTACTTGTTTCAAGGACTCTACAATGCCAACTCCCTGCAGTCTGCTGTCCAGTGAGTGAGAAGTTATTGGAAACAACTTCAACTAAAAAACCTAGTGTAAGTAACAAAGTTATATTTAACGGCGGCGCAACGTCTCTGAATGTCATTATTTAAAGATAACGTTCAGAGACGTCGCACATCAGGCTACCAATTTCCGGTCAGTGCTCTTTGATCTCTTGCAAGGAAATGTCATTTGGCAAGAGCGAAAAAAATGGAAATGTGAGCTTTATGTGCCGTTGGCTGTAAATATATGTTTAATTAGTATGAGCAAGAACAAAATAAATAAAGTACCTTTTGGACCACCTCCTGGTCGATTTTGATCACAACGGCTGTTCTCAGCGACATTAACCAGGTACGCAGGTTATCTCCTGAGACTAAAATATATTTTAGAACACAAGTGTGCCTGCATTAAACAGGTGCAATCTCTTCTCCATCACCTTTCTATGACCCGATGAGAACTGTAACAACAACAACTTTTCGTTATATAACAATGTGTGTAACAATTATTTAGCAAATAAGTGTTCAAATCTTATGTCCTACCTTCTACAGACTCTGGTTCCAGGAGTGGTGACCAAACCAACTGGACCCGGGCAAGCCTGTGAAGCCTTCGACCACAGTTCAGGTCGATGCCTCTACCCTCACCTCTGCACCAATGACACCACTGTGGTAGACGGCTCCGACCTTGTAGATGAACGGTGAGGTTCCTCCTTCCACATACACAGGTTACCAGAATGTTAACCAAGCCGACTGGTCCCGGGCAAGCTTGGGAAGCCTTCGACCACAGCTCCGGTAGATGTCTCTACCCTCATCTCTGAACCAATGACAGAAGTGTGGCTCCGATCTTGTAGACGAATGGTGGGAACCGTGAGGTTTCTCTAACTGCCTAGCAGTTAGACCCAGGTTCAACTTCCACAGCTATATTGGCCAAAAGAGTTAGCGGAAGGCTCTCAACCCCTTTCGCCCCGTGGTATGGGGCGTAAGAATCCTGCCACGGTACCTGTCTTTAGATGCGACTAAAGGGGGCTGTATGGCTTTATTCCAAGTGGCTCCGAGGAGGGGCGGCTGAGTTAATGTGACCTCACACAGCGGTGGGCTTAGAGGGGAGGTATAACTCCCCTCGAGGTGTGTTGACTATGCCAGGATAGCGCGCCAGGGGTCTACCGGCACAGAGTTCTTGACCAGAGATCACGGGGACCTCTGGATACGCGCTGAAGCAGGTCACCGGGGGGTTTAGTGAGTAGTGCCTGCCACCTCACAGCAGGCCAGTATCACATAACGCCGCTCTTCACTTGGAAGCCGGGAAGTCTTAGGTAGACTTTCTAATCACCTTTAATCTTTCAGAACCATAGACCCGTGTCCGGCCTGGCAAGGGGCGATCCAAATATGCTGCCCAGAGTCATTTTGGAAAGGGAAAATAGATGAAGATGAGTTCAAGGCAAGTACTTCAGTTCAGGTTTATACAGGGCGATCAACTAATTTTCTATTGTTTAATTTGTACAGTAAAATGTATGTTTGGAGTCAGTTGTTGGATTATTTTCTTAGTTTATTTTTTCATTTGTACCTTTAGGCTTTTGATTTAGCTTCTTTTTAACAACTTAAAATGTAATAATCAGCAGTGGAAACTTGAAATGCTAAATGTACCTATTATCTAATTTAAGTTAAACCTATGTATCATTTAAGGCTGTTTGTTTCCCCAATAAAGAAAATAAATAAATTTTCTGGAAAGGAAAACTTTTGAACTAGCTGACAACCAGAGGGTGACTGTAAAGGCTTAAGTATTTGTCACCGTTTCTCCTCAAATAATTGATGCCTAATTATTTTCACAGGTGACGACACCAACTTCAAAGACAGGAGAGGACAAAGGCAGGTATTAATTATTACAACTGGTCTTCATAATTATCATCAACAGCCACATGACATCCACTGCTGAACATAGGCCTCCCCCATAGATTTCCGGTCGGTTATAGTCGAAAACTGCGATCTTTCATCATCCATCCACCTTGCGGGTAGGCGTTCTTACTAAGCCGGTCTTACTAACGAGTAACTCTTTTTTTCAAATTTAATGCAAATGAAAAAAAAAATGCAAATTTTATCCTCCGGGGATGGGAAACACAGATATGACCCCCACGCTAACGGATAACTGCGGTAGGTGGAGGTAGCCTCGCCCCTTGCAACGTTGAGTTTCAATTCGTCCTCAGAAATGTAAGCTTCTGAATGAAGTGTCAGGATACTTTTGACAGGTAGTCGATTTAAAATAACAAGGTTGTTTTTTAGTTAGTCCAAGGTGCGACTTTCACAACTTTACCGAGCAATGGGTTGAGCGGAAGGCTCTCAACCCCTAATAAGTAGCGAGTATAATTATGTATGTAGGTAAAATAGAAGGCACCAGGCCACGTGGTAGATCTCCGATGAGGTGGACAGACCAGATCAAGGCCGCAACGCAGTGCGCAGTTCAAGAATGTACCCGGAAAGCTGCAGTCCGCGAAGAATGGCGCCGTTTAACTAAGTTAATCACTCATCGTGATACATAATGATGACCACGACCACTCTGGCAAGAGTGTAGCGACTAAGAAGAGAGATATGTATGTAGGTTTGTTTAGAGATGATTTATCTAACGCCTAATTGGCGTAACGGTTAACAAGTTGGCTTACTACAAGAGAGGTTCGGGTTCGATCGCCTCAACAAATATTTGTGTGCATAAACATGTCTGTTTTGGCTGGGTGTTTCCTTAATAACTTATCATGTTTATCCGTTCTCGTATCCAATAGTATAATAGTCCAGTCATTTTAGTAAGTTCACCTCGGAATTCGAGATACCCAGCTGTAAGTCTGTAAATACTTGTATATTGACACCCTAAAAATTGTCTCAAAACCTACATATGGTAGGGTGTACGCAACTATTAAATTTCAAGGTCAAATGTCACAAAAATCGATTTTTTGTAAATATCTCATTTCCTTTGGGTTTTTTGCTATTTGTATGTATGATCAATATTGTAGAATAAAAAATTCTCTACAAATTTTGTTTCAAAACTTTTTTCATATGGTGAACCGTTTTCGAGATAGAGGGCGGAGAGCGCGCGGTCACAGCATCACTTCAGGTCAACCGGCGCCTCCAGTCAAAAACTTAAAAAGTGAAAAAATGTGAAAAGTCTCGATCATCTTCGTTATCTGCATTACGTCAAGTATATATTATTATTATAGCGCGCCCACGTCTTTCACGCTCATACAATTTCATCAATCGGGACACGTGTTTGCGCGCTATTATCGCTTTTGACTCAAAACGGACTGCACCCTATCTAATCTTATGGTATTTCAGATGAGGTGTGTACCACCAAGAGCCTGGAGGCAGGCCAGTGTGTGCCGTTTTACCAGTGCAACCGTGATGACGATTATGACGGCGCTGATATCTTGAATGTGCGGTCAGTATTACTTTTTATTATTATGCATACATAATTTATTATTATGGGACACAATCACAATGGCAACCAGTAGCACAATGGTTAGTGCAGTCGCCCGGTTTGCGAAAGACGCGGGTTCGATTCCCGCCTGATGCCAGGTAGACCGAATATTTTTTTCTGGTTTTCCTATCTTTAGTTACAAGGGACCTTCGGAATCAATCTTACGAAACCTTTCACTGATTTTCTTGAGAAATTCAGTCAATTTCTTAAAAAACTGTCTGTCTTACGAAGTCGATTTTCTTTCTTTGTGACAGTATGTAATGTTAACGTCGTATATTTAATTTAATTCAGTATGTACACATCCAGCATGAAAGTGAAGTTTGAAGTTTTTTTGTATACAAAGTGCTCAAGAAAAGCAATCTTTTTATACACTTTCCATACACGAGTACCCATTAGTCCTAGTGAATAAAGTTTATTTTTGGGGTCAAATTATCTTGATATTTTTTATTTAAGGTAAAATAACATTGAACAATTTCAATGGGCGGATTTTAATCCAAGTTACCTATTCTCCATTTAGTTACACGGTCGTGGTAGAGTGCGGGTATGCCAAGACATGCTGCCCTACTGCCAACGTCGACAGAACCAAAACGCCTCCAACGCCACCTCCACCTACTGTAAGTGAATACTTCGTTTTCTTCATAATTTCACCTAAATAATGCAAAAAATAATCAGATTCTTTTAATTCAGACATTAACTAAGTCCGATTTTTTTAAACATTAGTTTTAAAATATTGACGCTCAGTGTCCGTATGTCCGTTCGCATTAAGAATGCAGTAATTTCATACTTGTCCTTCGATCTAGCACGTCCCCTAACCAATCAAATCGTTCCTAATTAGAAAGTCAAGTCCAGAGTGACCAGTTGAACGCATACTTTCGAACGCAAAGGTTGTGGATCTGAGTTTTATTATGTGCAACAGAATTAAATGTAAAAATCTCTGCATTCTTAACGCGAATGGACTATAGCTACAAACCGAGTTTTGAAAATATATAATTTTTAATAATTTGTCCAGAAATGCGGTGTGGCGAACCCAGATGGCCTAGTCTACAGAAACATCACTGGAAACACGAACGAGGCGAAGTACGGGGAATTTCCCTGGATGGTCGCAGTCAGGTATACCTTTCTCCAATCAAGTAAATATCTATACGGTAACGCTACGTGTATTTAAAATGACGGTTAGCCATCTACGACGTCAATGACACACACGCGTAGATCGGTTTGGTTGATTGTGTGTGTGTGTGTGTGTGTGTGTGCGTGTGTGTGTGTATGTGTGAATGAATGTGAAAATTGAATAACTTTATTCTTGGTGATCCAGCTAAACACAGCGAATTCAATAGTTAGCTAAAATAAATCATCAAATACTTACTCCGTTAGGTAAAAAGTAAAAACCTGATTATTTAAATTATTATCACTGAACAGAACCAGAACCGGCCCAGGAGTGGCTAGTTTCAACACCACTGGCGGTTCGGTCATTCACCCCTGGATAGTTCTGACTGCGGCCCACTACGTCGCCAGAGCTGTGGACGCTGACGTCAGGGTGAGTTACTTAATGACTTATTTCTTCATCATCAGCCTGCTGTAGTCCTCTGCTGGACATAGGCTTCTAGTCAATAGTTAAGGCCGCTATGGTAATCTATGAGGGAAGCTAGTATGATTAGCAGTGAACGTCGTATGGCTGCTGATGATGATGTTGATTTAAAAAAATCTAGCATGGTCTCTAATTGTGGTAAAAAACGGAACGATGTGTCGTGACTTTGTTTTTCTGGTCGTGTCTGCCTATAACAGCTAATTGATAAAATGTATTTACCTGAAAGGCAACGTGGCGTCCTTGTGATTGTTTTTCCGACCAAAAAGTGTCATTATTGGCCTCTCCCAACGCCCGAGCCAGGGCAGCGCACGTATTTGTCACCTACTTAAAAAAAAAAAAACAATTAAAGAAATGTTCTCCTTTCCAGGTCCGCGCTGGAGAATGGGACACTCTGACCACAGACGAGCCTCTGAAGTATCAGGAGAGAAACGTGAGGAAGGTTCTGCTGCATCCAGAATTTAATAACCGTGAGTTCATGATCGCTTTTTTATTAAAAACTAGCTGTCCAGACATACTTACTTTGTTCTGTTGTCAAACATTCAGCATCACGTGAAAGGAAGAAACTGTTACTCAGACAGAACTAAGTTACTACCTATATTCCTAGTATTTCATGTTTACTCACCTTTCCGACCTTGCCTGAACTTCCACAAACATTTCAAGAACAAAATCAGTCAAATTGGTCAAGGCGTTCCCGAGTTTTAACGAGACTTACTTACGAACAGCAATCCTTATGAAGTGAATACTTATATTTTAATTAAAAAAGCATTGCGGCTTTGCAATACCTGATAACATCAAATCTCATCTCATCGCCTTAGACAACGCCCACTTAATCGTCTATTCGTTTCACGTTGAATTAGTATTAGTATGAAAATAATTTGATTTCAAATTAGTTGGCTTAATTATTATTTTTACTCAATCGATCAAAATCGCGTAGTTGCTTAGTTTTATAGAGCTCGAAAATGCAATCTCACCTCGAATTGGCCCGTTTGACTTTTGAAGAGTGCTTTAAGAAAGAATGCCACCCCTGTACCGCTCGACTACCCTTCTCGTTCCAGGTAATAAACACAACGACATAGCCCTCCTATTCCTCACCACCGCCTTCAGCCAGGCCCCCCACGTGGGGGTGGTGTGTCTACCGCCGCAGGGGCAGCGAGTACAGCCCAGCACCGACTGTATCGCCAACGGATGGATTAGCAGTGAACGTCGTATGGCTGCTAATGATGATGTTGATTAAAAAAAACCCAGCATGGTCCTTAATTGTGGTAACAAAATGGAACGATGTGTCGTGACTTTGTTTTTCTGGTCGTGTCTGCCTATAACAGCTAATTGATAAAATGTATTTACCTGAAAGGCAACGTGGCGTCCTTGTGATTGTTTTTCCGACCAAAAAGTGTCATTATTGGCCTCTCCCTACGCACGAGCCAGCGCAGCGCACTTATTTGTCACCTACTTCTTAAATAAAAACAATAAAGAAATGTTCTCCTTTCCAGGTCCGTGCTGGAGAATGGGACACTCTGACCACAGACGAGCCTCTGAAGTACCAGGAGAGGAACGTGAGGAAGGTGCTGCTGCATCCAGAATTTAATAACCGTAAGTTCATTATCGCTTTTCAATTGAAATGTACTGGTTCCTTGGCTGTTGCAATTGTTCCTTGACTGTTCCAATGGTTCCTTGACTGTTCCAATGGCTCCTTGACTGTTCCAATGGCTCCTTGACTGTTCCAATGGTTCCTTGACTGTTCCAATGGCTCCTTGACTGTTCCAATGGCTCCTTGACTGTTCCAATGGTTCCTTGACTGTTCCAATGGTTTCTTGACTGTTCCAATGGTTCCTTGACTGCTTCAATTATAATCCTCGCCCATTGCTCATGTGCTGTAACCATGTCAAACTAAACCACGTGATCTCAAAAAAATTCACAAAAACGCTATTACTAACTTACTAACAGATATTTATTACTGTTAGTAAACAATTTGGAATATTAGGAGAAAGTGAAAATCATAATATTTAAGAATCCTTAAAAAAAATAACAATGTATTATCGAATAAAGAACGCCCCCTGTACCGCTTGAATACCCTTCTTGTTCCAGGTAACAAACACAACGACATAGCCCTCCTATTCCTCACCACGGCCTTCACCCAAGCCCCCCACGTGGGGGTGGTGTGTCTACCGCCCCAGGGGCAGCGAGCACAGCCCAGCACCGACTGTATCGCCAACGGATGGGGCAAAGACAAGTTCGGGAAAAAGGGGCGGCTACAAAATATACTCAAGAAGGTTCGTTTGTACAAATAACTTAATGCATTTCTTTCGAAATAAAAATTCAATCCTATGTTCTTTAGAATTTTGCACGTTGGTGTATTTTAAGCAAAGAAATAAAATAAATACATAAAGATAATGATAAAACTGCAAGCATGTGTTCTGAACCCTTCTGCTCTCTCACACACTGACACGAACTGATAATAGCGCGCTCACACGCGTCCCGAATTGAAAAATTGTATATGCGTGAGCGACGTGAGCGCGCTATTATCACTTTTGACTCAAAACGGACGGCACTATTTTATGTCGCTCATAATTATGTCAATCATCTGTCGCTCATCTGTCGATCATAATAATATATCGTTTATTGTCATGTGGAAACCGGCGTCCACGTTGTACCTCAACGTATTGGCTATTACCCTATTTTTGTGTATAATGAACCTTATTATTCTCAGACCACCCTCCCAGTGATGGCACTTGATGAATGCCAAGGTCGCCTGCGCAACACTCGCCTCGGGCCCTTCTACAAACTGCACCCTGGCTTCATGTGCGCGGGTGGAGAGAAGCTGGACACTTGCACTCAGGATGGAGGTGGACCACTGGCCTGCCCTACTTTGGTAACTTAAGTACCTAACTTCTAGGGTATGGATAGAGGTGGGACGCTTTTAACAAGGTTGGCAGTAGGCAGGACGAATTAATGATTATTCAAAGTAACGGATATACATGTCGGACACATTAGGATTACGGATTTAGGTATGGAGAGAGGCGGGACGCTTTTAATTGATGGATAAAGGTAGGACGCACTTAGAAGGGATGGATTTAGATAGGATGTTGTTAAAATGCCGGATATAAGTAGGACGCACTTAGAAGGGGTGGATTTAGTGCGGCCGCGTTCCAAGTGCCAAATATAGCTAAGGCAGGTTATATGACAGGAAATGACTTTGCGTATTATTTCACCGTAGGTTATTAAAAATTCAGCTACCTATTTATGTATTCTTAAATTCCTAGTCATGTACTTATGTTTCTTCGCACTGTAATCTCCTACTTCGATTCACTGTCTGAAATCATGAGCGCGGTCCGTTTTGAGTCAAAGGTGATAATAGCGCGCTCACCCGCGTCCCGAATTGATAAATTGTATGAGCGACGTGAGCGCGCTTATAGGTATCTCTTTTCACTCAAAACTGATGAACTGAACTCACTGATGTAATACTACCTTGTTTCAAATTGCCTTTTCCCATTTCCACCCAACAGAATGACCCCAACCAGTACGTGCAGCACGGCATCGTCTCCTGGGGCATTGGCTGTGGCCAGGACGGAGTACCAGGGGTCTACGTGGACGTGGGCCAGTACAGGAACTGGATCGACCAGGAAATTGCCAAGGAAGGGTACAAACTGGACACGAATTAACTCAAAATGCGTTTCTTCTTTTCTTTCCTGGAAAAGACGGAAATGCCCAAACTGCAAACTTAATAGTGCGATTCGTTTTGAGTCAAAAGTGATAATAATGCGCTCACGTCGCTAACGCTTATACAATTTATCAAATCGGGACGCGTGTGGGCGCGCTATTATCACTTTTGACTCAAAACGGACCGCGCCCTAAAAAGAGTAATGAAGAGAGAAGGAAAGTATAAAATTAAAAGAAGCATACTTTTTATATATGAAGCATATTGTTTTATTTTATTCTTAACCTTATGTTCAGGTCAGACTGCTATGATTTAAGACCCATATGCCCGCTAAGTGGCGCGCTCATTATCAACACGTGGAAACTTTAGAATTTTATTATTAGTAGGATTCTATGATATATGATATGACTTTTCATTCAATGAGGTCGCCACTAGTTGGCTATATGGGCCTTAACCATCATATTTCATCACTAAGTCCATTTTGGTTTTTGTTTGGTCAGTATGTACCGTAAGATGTTTCTAACTCCCTCTCGGTCATAGCCTTATCAATCCAATCGCGAACTCTGCCGACGTCAGCGAAGAGGGTAGGAGTGCCGTCCGTGCCGTCAGTCGCCGCGAACTCCACCAGACCGTTCACCATGTACCTCCCTGACTGTCCCTGAAACAAGTGACATTTTGGTCACTTTTGGTCGCTCATTCATTTTGCGAACCGCAAGGTTATGGCTTCCCTGGCTGAAGTGTTGTCAGAACGATAAGTACTACTTGAGCCTATTACTCATATAAATCAGTCTTCCACCACCGCCTGGTAGGGACGGCTCGACACCCTCGGCTGTTCCTACTGGCCTCGCTTCCAGCCCGCCGTATACGCGGGCTCCATCCGGGGGAACGCGTAAAAGGCCACGTACCGGGTTTTAGTCGGCAAGGTCACTGGTATACCACCTTTCCAGTGGAGAGTCCGACATAACCCGTCCGTCCACCGGTATTACGGATATGCGTAAGGCATTTCCCCTACTTTAAAAAAAAAGACTGTCAACACAGTCAATGCGTTATAAGTCCTTGACTTGACTGCTTTTACAGTCAATGCGGTGAGCGGAGGGCTATCTACCCCTACTTTTATTCACCTGACTGACTAAAACTTACCCTAATAGGGCAGACAAGCGGCGACCCCCCTGCACCTTTGCAGATGTCCTTCCCTATTTCACCACCAGCACACATGAAGCTCGGTAGCAATTCATAGTCTTCACCAAACTTCGTTTTCCTCTGAAGAGTTTGACAACGAGCGCGATCTACCACCGGCACCACTGTCTGTTGAATGTAAAAAGATGTATTTAACAACCACAATAACAGCTTTTAAACGTCACACTGCCACAGCTGGGCAAAGGCACCCCAACTCAGTTCGGATTGTTAGAGGAGTGTAAGGTTAGTGATATACCGTTGGTGCGGTCCATTTTGAGTCAAAAGTGCGGCTGAATTGATAAATTGTATGAGCATGAGGGACGTCAGCGCGCTACTATCACTTTTGACTCAAAACGGACCGCAATACTTGCTGTCATCGGAGTTGGTAATATAAGTACCTAAAACGCATGACATAATTTTGCAATAATGCACAAGTTCGCTCGCCCGTTCTTGACAAAGGGAGTGGAAGGACGAATAATGGGTCTATGAAAAAACGGGCTCTTTTCTATATCCTTTGTCGACCCGTCTTTTTCGCCTTGTGATTTCGTCAAGTCTTCTGAAGGCTAATGCCAAAATGTCCTTGTCACGCGATTGTCAAGTTGTCGTAGTCGGCCAACCATGCTACGTCAAAGGAGGCTGGACACCACGACAGGGACAGGGGCTTAGTATTAGTACTCTTTGAGTGGAACCACCAGAAAGCCAAGAGGGCTTTTTTTGGTTCTGGTTTGAAAATATTCAGTCTTATTCATTTATTGCTGCATTTACCTTAGTAAGAACAGTTTGATGTTTCCCCGTACAATCTGGTCCCCACCCAGTGAAAAAGCAGCTGGTACCAGCAGGCACCACGTGGCCTTGGGGGGGCAGGCACACCGGAGCTACAGCCGTAAGGTTCGTGGAGTAGGATAGGAACAGTAGGCCGTAGTCATCTTGACCGATGGCTGTGTGGAACATCAAATAAGTATTTAAATCAATGATAAATTATTGGTTTGAGTCCTACTCATAGAGGTAGAAAAAAGTATTTTGGACAGCGTGAAAATCTATAAGTTCGCTATGGCCCTTCTGCACTGTCTTAGATTAGGTCATCAATATTAACAGCCTTTTGAAGCTCACTGTTGGACTCAGGGTACGTCGCAACACACACCCCTTGCTTTCGCTAACCAGCCTCTAAAGCTACCCTTCCTAAGTCATCGGACCATCTGGCTGTAGGACGTCTAACACTACCAACCCATTAAGACTTAGGTGATATCACACATATCCACCAGGAATCTTCTCGGCACCGTTGTGAGACGTTGGAGACGAGTCTTGTGGGAGACGATTCTTAGTACTAGATACCTACAGGTGTTACAGTAAGAGGTTCATACTAAAAAGACCGAATGACTCGAATTAGTGCAGTGATCATCCGTTTCAGCTCGCCCTAGCTGAATGGAGCGGGGTCATCAGCTTTATTTTCACAGCTCCACTCAGCTCTGTTTACATGAAAAGCACTTAAAAGAGGAGAGAAGAGATGTGGGAGAATGGCAGCTGTCTTGCTATAGTGTTGTGTATAGCGAGTCGCTGTAATCAGCACAGGTCTTCTAGGACTGGTGGAAACAGGCCTAAAAGTCGAAAAGTGTGTAAGGTTGGGGTTTTTGGCTGTTGTACCGTACCTGGTTGTTGAAGTATCATTGAACCTATTTAGTGCTATTGAGGGCTAGAGTTAATTCTGTTCAAGCCACTTACATATATTATACCCGGGGTGTGATACCGCCTCATCCACCGGGATCACCTGTTTCTTCCCCCCGGTGTCAAGCTGGTCGTGGTCGCCGAGGAGGACGAAGAGTGCCATGGCGTCGTGGTTGCGGAGCGAGTGTACAGTGGTCAGCACGACGCGAGAGTGGATGAGAGCGCCGTTGCCGAGGAACGCGTAGGAAGGTGCGCCGTTTTCTCCCCCTTGTTGCCTGTCCAAAAATGTTGATAACACAATTTTGCGTGGTTTATCATAACTTTGACTGTCTGATTTACAAACAACGGCTAAAAAAAAGCCTTTATACGTCCCACTGCTAGGCACAGGCCTCACCTCAACTATGAAGTGGTGCGAGCCATACTCCAACACACGGGCTTATTGTGGATTGTTCAAGGTAAGTAGGTGAGATTGGTGTTATCAAGCGGTCCCCAGGTTTTGTTTTGAGGGTTCATTTGGAATTGGATCCTTCGGCGAAGTGTTTGCCTCTGAATGATCCGTTCACTGCGCCTATGAGAGTGGTGATTACTACCCCGTCTGGAATGAAGTCATGGGCGCATTTTATGTTAACTACTTAGACGTAATACATACAGCATGATGCTAGCCATCCAAGGAGTCTCGCCAGGGTGTGCCAAGCCGCCTGTTCCAGGGGGTCCAACTGTCCAGCCACACGGCTTCTGTCAGGGCCGAGAATAATATATATACATGGTGGACTTAATGCTAAAGTCTAAACTAAAGTCATTCTCTACGAGTTCTCACTATCATTATTTTAATTAATCAATATGTTCCTAAAAATTTTAAATTTACCGTATCATCGAACTACGGTGGACAAACGCTTTTGTGTCTCTTAACACCTAGCGATTGTTGGGCGATTTCATGGCGAAGCGATCTTGCCGCGAGCGCGCGTCGTGCCCGCGGCGTACACGCTGCGAACTCGCTGCGATTAAATAATAGCCGCGATCACGCCGCGAATTCCCCTTGAAATTGACTCGAAATTATTTCCGCGACTGCGCAGCGAGCTCGCGGCGATTATTTTAACGCGACAAAAGCGCAGCGACTTGCGGCGTGTCGACGAGATCGCCTCGCCGTGAAAACGCACAACAATCGCTAGGTGTAAACAAGCTCTTTATTTACGATAGATTACTCAACCTACCTCTTTCCCCGAAGAGCTGACGGTATTGGTGGTGGTAACGCTGGGGTTGACAGCTGGCTTGACGTTGACACAGCACGTGAGCGTGTCAGGACAAGCGATGGGTTCACTGTACAAGGTGAAAAATATGATCATTGGCAATAATGTTTAAAAGACGTATAGATACGTTATGTCAGTACTGACGGGAGTCAAAAATTGACCCTTGGCGTACGTACTTATGATTTGACCGTGTGTACAAGATAGCATGTTTATTTACTTGAGCGTAAACGAGACAGGTACGTGTTATCACAAATAACCTATCTACATCTTTTTATTATAATATCACTAGCAGCCGCCCGCGACTTCGTCCGCGTGGCGTTAGCTGTATGTGAAAAAAGATTTTCCCGTTTTTCTGAATTTTCCTTGCTACAAACCTCACGGAGCCCGAGACATTTCCAACGAATGCAAAACCGTGGAAATCAGTTGGTGCGTTCTGGAGTTATAGCGTCAGGAAGGCAAACCCGTCTTATTTTTTTTTATACATATAGTAGATTGATTATATTCTCACCCCGAGGCGCGATGCAGACGACGCGGCGGGGCGGTCTTTTTGTCCGCGAAGTAGTAAAGACCGCGTCTGCCCCTCACCGCGAACACAAAGCATTAAGTGCCCGGCGGGCATCTGAGGCGCGGACTTTTTGCCCTTCGTGTGCGTTGGTAGTATAGGATTCCCATTGCGCTATCATTCACGGTCAAAAAGGCAGCCCGACCCGCCACGCCGCATGCAAAGTGCCTTAAGGTGCAAGTCCGAGATGGGCCTCAGTCCTCAGACTGCAAGTGACACTAACTGGATTCGATGAGTAGGTATCTTTGAAAGTATTCCAAGCGCGGCAGCACTGCGGTAGTGTTGCTTATCCATAGTCCACCATCGATAGAATATCTTATTTATTTATTTTATTGATAAAGATACACCAGCGACAATATCATTAAACATAGAATGAATTTAAAACATAACATAACATATTTTTCTTTTTAGAAGATCAAGGTAATACGTAGTATCGATAGTATTGTCGAATAGTATCTAAGTAAGATAGTGAAATTTAAGCAATACTCGTACTATTGAAAATGGCAATACCATCGAAAAGCGATATTCGCATATACGTGGGTGGAGGGTCTTAGGTTGGGTCCAGCCGGTTCTCTCTCAATCTGCGAGGACGGCCGGGACGCCCTCGATTTTCAAAAAATGTCCGTGACGCCCTTTTAAAATTCGTGGGCGTCCCGGCCGAGCGCCTCGCAGACTGAGAGCTTAACGGCCGGACCCCTTAGATTTTCTTAAGACTGTATTATTATATTATTTGATTGCCTGTGTATTAATAATAATCTTTTGATATTTACTCGTCATCTGAGCTTTTTCTGTTGTCTATGAGGCCAGCTCCGTCTTCATAGCTCGCTTCTTCCACTCGCGTCGCAATATCATGGCACTGAAACTGACATTGACCCAGCACCTCGTCTTCCATGCATGCATCACCCACTGAAAAAAAGAAGACAGTCATCTTCTAGTCAGATTCCGGACAACAACTAACTTGACGCCGAATTTATGAACGCAAATCAAAATAGCAGCCCTTTACAAGTGTCTCATAGCTGTCACTTTTATAGGCCGTTCGCGGTAATACAGTAATTTTTATATTTAATTCTGTTGCACACAAAAAAACTCACAATCCACAACCTTTGCAAAAGTATGCGTTCAACTGGTCACTGTGGACTTGACTTTCTAATTAGGAACGATTTGATTGGTTAGGGGGCGTGCTAGGTCAAAGGCTTCATTCTTAACGCGAACGGACTATGGATGAATACACCACCAGGGGTTTAATTCCGTAAAACCTTTCTTAATACTCATCCACATTATGAAAAGAACCTCTGTATCAAATTACAAGTTTCTAGCTTCTGTAGTTGACGCGTCCCTTCACCGCATCTGCACCAAGCAGAGTGCTTGCTTGTATCCGTAGATGCAGTGTAGGGGCGCGTCATTTCAGCTTAGACGATCTCTAGCTTTGAATCATCGACCATATAACATAATTTTTATATGTATAGGACAGTAGGTAGAGTTTGTCTTAACTAAAACTGATTGCGCAGTCAGTGTGTTAATGATCAGAGAGCATCGTGGACAACTGGTTAAAGGTCCTTTAGTATTTACTTACCTATAACAATATAAAAATGTCTCTTTGACTTACCATATTCCTTAGGATCAATTTGCGAGTGTGAAAGAGACGCGAACGCAATGAGGAAGACAAAACGACCGATAAAATGATGCATCTGAAAATGGTTTTCATGTTTGTTAGGAAGAAGAAAAGAGCAGTTATCAAAAAAACATAAAAGTCATTTAATAAAAATGAACCCGTTTTTCTTGTCTCTATTCACTGAGCACTTTTTTTTCAGGTCCCCATCAAGGTTTCACAACAACCGCTTGCCGCTAACAGGCCTGCAGCCACCCCATCAACCAAGATGGGATTCCACAAAAGCGCCTTGAGTACGTACGCAGGCACTCCGCCCTTTAGGCTGGCTGCCACCGAACGCGGTCCCTTCTGGATTCGCAACCACAATAGGTGCAACCTAAGGGCGCCCCCACTGCAGGGTTTCAAGGCACAGGGGGGATCAGCCGTAGATCACTGGCCCTCTCCAAACGGTTATTCACCAGGGAAGGGCCCGTCCCCATCACAACCGTTTCTCTTTTAATAGAGACGGCCTCGTACCGTAGCCCGAAGAAATTCTTGGCATAGAGCTTCATATAATTCATGCCATTTCACGGGGGCCTAATGCCGAGGACTTGCTTCATTTTGGGGAGCCTTTAAACCCGAATTCACAAACGTATATCAACGTTGAACATCCCTCAGGAGTATAGCTGTCCGTTTCAGTCCTATTGACATTTTCGTGCAGCATGAGCATGAGCTCGAGCTTAGCGTTGATTGACGTTTGTGAATTCGGGGGTTAGACACTCTATTGAAACATTTTCAGGGTGGTTGGACTTTTGCCCAAACCCCAAGTCCAGTTAAAATTTTAAAGCCATCTACTGCTACCAGCTCAGTCAAAAAATGGCAACACGGATGAGCTTACACTTTCATATACTTTTAGGTAAGTGTATAAATTTAACTTACATTTGTATTATTGGCACAGATCGACGCGTGTAAGTAGTTCGCTTGCAAATCACGTTATAATTGTCCACTCGTACATAAATAAACAATTAGTGATGTTAGTTCCCGATGTGAGTAAGATGACGAGAGTGACACAAGAGGTTATCACTCATTTGAGCTCGATCATACATGACGTACTTACCTAATTATAGCTAATTAGCGCACGTTGAAAAACCCATTCCTTCTTTTCACAAATGACGTTCAAAGCTATTTTCATTGTTTCAACTTTGAATCAGAGGATACAAAAATAAGGTACAAAAGGTGTCGGAATAAATACCAATAGGAATGGTCGGTGTTTTGTTTTTTTTATTGATTTCAAGAAAAGGAGAAGTTTTTTATGAATCTTTAGAATAACATTCTATATTCGAAAACGACCTTCAATGTTTTGTAACAGCCTTTTGATGATTTTATATGGAAACTAGCGACCCGCCCCCGCTTCGCACGGGTGCAATAGGATGTTATTATACATATAAACCTTCCTCTTGAATAACTCTATCTATTAAAAAAAACAGTTGCGTAGTTTCAAAGATTTAGGCATACAAAGGGACATAGGGACAGAGAAAGTGACTTTGTTTTATACTATGTAGTGATGCTTAGGCTCACTGAAGCTTTTGCCTATATTGTAACATTCATAAGAACGGGATGTAAAAAACGCTCGAGGAAATGCTCAAGTTTCTTAAGAGGAGGGAAGTTAAACCCAATGTAGCTTAAGTGAAACTTTCTGTCGGCAAAGAGTATCGGTGTACTGACTGTCGTAGAAACGTTTCAGATTCACCGGAAAAGGCGCAATCTAAACGGTTTCCCCTTGTTCCGGTTTTGAGCAAGGTTTGATTAATTTGATTTGACCTAAGACCATATAATACCTAAGTATGACAATGAACTGTCCTATTAAAGGTCAAAATTAAATCAGTTGGTGCCACGTTTTTGGCTTCTTCCCCATATAAATTATACCTACTCATTGTTTAAACCTTAGAACACCCTGTACTAGGTATTTACTACAGGATACACAAAGGGGAAAACTCAAATAGCAGACCCCTGACCATGAAATGATTGTATTGTTGTCAAACTTTTGCCATAGTAAGCGATATTTAACAACTGTTATATTGTTTGTGTTTTTGTTTTATTATTAGCACACTGGGATACTACAAAATATACAATAATAAGGTAATAGTTATCCGGAATGTCTGTTATCAATAATAGGGATGATTTCGTTCAAAAATATCTAGCAAACATAACGTTGTTGCTGTCTTTGAAGCGGGAACATAAACTAGATTTCTACACACCATGCTTTTGCTCACGGCTTTGGTCAGCTAGGTAATCTTACTTTCCCGGCAATTCAATAGAAAATACTAGTTTTGGTTGATTTGGCTATGAACCTAACTTTTCCGGTAATTCAATAGAAAAGCCAGGTTAGGTTTGGCCAAAACCTAACTTTTTAAAGTAATTCAATTGATAATTGAAGTTTTGTTGATGTTTGGCCACATAAACTTTACGCTTTACAGTAATTCGATAGAAAATCCTGGGTTAGGTTGGGTTTGGCCACAAACCTAACTTTTTGAGTTATTCAACGGATAATCCGGATTAAGGTAAAAGCACCTATTACGGAGGGATTTCGCAACATTTGAAAGTAAGACGCAAAAATAAGCATTTGTTAGTATTTTTAAAGGTGCCAAACCCTTTTTTCTTCAAAAGTGGAATTTAAATTTTGTATTGCTGTTGAGTCTTAGTTTATTTTCATGATATTTCATAATTTAAAAAAATATTTAAGTGGTCGAGTCGTTTTTCCCTAATACAGAGGTATGATATTGGTCAGAGCCTATTACTGCGGTAGAAGGCTCCTAATACGGAGGTTCATAATCTAAATATTCATTGGAGTTCCGTACAAATAATATTTATTAAATAATATAAACAAATTACTTAAGTAGTAAAGTAAATTGTAAGTTTTTCATTCAGTGACCATTGATTTGATTATACATACGTTTTAAAAAGAGTTTTGGATTATTCTAATTCGGTTGATTTTGCTTTTTACATTCAGTAAAATGTAAAAATGGAGCGAAGCAACATCAGTTATACGGACTGATGTTGCTTCGCTCCATAATGTAAAATGTCTGCTTTGTAAATACTATGAGTATTTACCTTGCCGAATCGATGAAAGTGCTTCAGCCACTTGCGCATTGCGCACAAAAAACATTTAAAACTAAAAACATTTTCATTTATGAGTTTTAATCGCTTTTGGTTTTATCAAAAATATACATATTTAATAAGAATTCACAAAAAAGGTACAAAACCTTTTATTTATTTACGGAACCCCAAAACTTGCAATGTATTTATGTTCTATGAATAGAGTCGTAATAGGAGATCATATATAACCTAATACAGAGTTATCTAGAATAACTACCACCGTAAAAGGAAAACTACTCGTGCTTTTATTAATCCTAATTCTGACCCATCAAAATTGCGATAAACAAAAGAGTGTAAATGCTTAGTCAGAGGATAGCAAGTTTTTGGATCAGATGTGTATAACTCAAGTCAAAAGTTATACAAAATAATTCATTTGTGATAAGTTAAAATACACCTTCCTAATTTGCCCATTTCTAAGTAACCAACAATTTGTACTCAACAGTTTACATATTTAACTAGATTTCTAATAAAGAACACATACCGCAGCATATGGTTTCTAATGTATGAGACTAATAATTAATTCAACAACACTTGGAAGTAATTAATCAAGTTAATAAATTGAAAGTTATAAACAATTAAACATGCCCAGTGTTTTTCCTATTTCGGAGTTATACCACCGAATTAGGATGAAGCTATAAAATTCGTATCCTTTCACGGCGGCATTTTATTTCTTGTTTTTTAGGTAATAAATGAGTAACAAATATGAAACAAGCTATTTAAATAGTAAGTATGACAATAGGAAAATGATATAAATAATTCATAAACAAACTTTAACGGGTTTTTTATACGAAAAACTTAGTTTATAAATATCACTGTACTTACTTTTGTCGTTGCGCGTTTGTATGAAACCACCTCTCTCGTCGACGACGTTACACAGACTGATTGATTTTGTTGTGTTGTCTATGTGTTATACTTGCAAACGTCAATTCAGTCATAGAGTGATAGATTTAGAAGAAATATTTCACATTTTGGTGTATTTTAACTGAATAGAATAGAAATAAATCTCGAAAATAAAAATACCACCGTAATAGGATACGATTCTGACTACCGCCGTATAGGGAGCCTTTACCTTAGGTTTCGTCTCACTAGCGCGCACAGCGTTGATCAGCAGCGCGTTCGGCAGCGCGTTCGTTGGCAAGAATATTGATTATTGATAAGCTGTTAAAAGGTTCAGAAGAAAATGAGACAGTACGATAAATTGGCAAAGTATATTTCATCTCTCCAGAATGTTCCATCTCAGTCAGCACGCAGACAGCGGTCGGAGCAGCGTTTGAGGCAGTCGGCGTCGTTGCGGCAGTGCGCACGGCAGCTGGCCTGGCAGCGCGTTACTGTACGCACGTTCGTTCTCGCAAGGCGCTCGTCGAACATCACACTGCGGGGCGAATTGAAAACACAGATGAAAAACTTGGATAGGAACGTCCAGTTCAGAGAATGGACTCACATTCTCAAGACGATATAAGATCCAAACACGTGCTTTAGAATACATGAAGGCATTGAAAGCACCAGTTTTACCTTCTCGTTTGCAGTTTCTTGATAGTTGTTAGTTTCAAGTCCTTTTAAGCTATTGACGAGTAAGTACAATAAACTGTTGCTACAGTGGGTTTGACTAGGCCGCAGACAGGCTCACAGGTGATAGTAGCCAGTTCATGTTTGAAGATTTGCCTTCCGAAGTTTTCCCCATGAGCTTTATGTTCTTCAAGGTTTTTAAAGGCCGTTAAAGGCCACAACGCGTGAGTACTCTTAATGCCTCGGGTGGTCAACGTGCCCATCATACTGCGTTGACCGCTAATGGCGGCCCGCTAGCTTATTTTTCGAGATCCTTGTATAAAACAGTAAGGAGAATGTATTCCTGTTACAATCTCACCTGTCAATAAATGGCACTGAAGTGCAAGTAGCAGCATCACAGTGCAGGACTGGGGGCGCCACCGCCGCCATCAGGGAGCTGTCCTCACCGATCACGTACGGGATGTGGTCGATGTAGACGTTGTCGAAGAGGCACATGCGCTTCATGTACTCCTCGGCGTGGGTGAACATCGTGGGAGGAGTTCCTGTGGAATATGAGCTGTAGTTTTGTTGACCAGAGTGTTGAGAGTAAGTTTCCTCAAATACAGTCCAACTAATCTAAGAAGTACGTTATGACAGCTGCCAGTGTTCTTGGAAATTAAACTTTATGCAATGCGGAAAGGATCAAGTGTCAGGCTCAAAGGTCAAACCACTGCACATGAGAAATACGATTTCTATTGGATTGATTGATCTGTAAACGCATAGAGAAAGTAGATCAAATGTAATCTAGAACAGGTAACGACTGCGGAAATGGCTAAAAGGTGGGGCAACCATTGCTATTGCATTCAATAACCAACCCTGCGAGAAATAATCAAAATTTGCGTATAAGTACTCGCTATTATCGATAGATGGCGTTGCCGGTTCATTCAATCTTCTGCAAACAGAATTCAGCAAATAACTAAAACTAACCGACTGCATAGTATCTGGTGTTGCACATGTGCTCCTGGATGAGCTCGGAGCGGTTGTTGAACCAGCCCACCAGCCACTTCAAGTCCTCAAACTTGGTGATCTCGTCGTTGATGACTTTCCGCGTGAGACGGAGGTACTCGACGTCTGCTTCGATCACCGACTCGTCCTTGTCTTCACCATAGCTGATGGGGAATAGAAAAGTATGTGTGAGTATGATTATGCTTTCAGCAGTATTGAAGTTTATCAGTCTCTAGCAGCCATTGTCTGAAGATTAAGGGACATCCGCCATCGTCATTGCACAAATATTTAAAGGGATCGAGGGACGCAACGCAACACAACGCGCTGGTAAAGTTGAAGCTTCAACGCATTAATGATCGACGCATTGTGGGGTCAAAACTAAGACGAGAGAGCTAGGTTAGTAGTTGTATTTTTTAGCGTAAATAGTTAGTATACTATCCGAAACGAATAGAGCCGGAAGAGAAAGCCAGTAAAAGACATATGTATAGCCTAGCTGCATTAGTTTACGGTTGGTTGGCGAAAGCTTCTTCAAATCGACAAGTTCTTGGTGATAGATCTTCTCTCCTTTTCAAACTATTGGCAATTTGAGCTACTGAAAGTTTCCAAGTGGGTACAGCAACATTTAAGAGTACGTGACTCTATGAACTTACTTCCTGTACTGCATCTTCAAAATAGCCTCCGACATATGGATCCGGAAAATGACACCAGGCCTCAGATGCGCCTGGTACAAGTCTTTGGGCATCTCCACGTAGTTTGACTCCCATTCCTAAGAATCAGTGTCAAGATGGAAAGACAAAAGACAAAATGGTTTAGTATTATGATTACAAATTATGAACTAAATCATTTATTTCAAGTTTAACAATGAGTTTTGCTTTCAAAGTGTATCTTAGTGAGAAAAAATGTTAAGATTAAGTATTTCATAAATTGAAAAAAAAGCAATCCTGCTAAACACTCCCCCCGAAATGAAACAGAATGCTTAGTCAAATGCAATTTAATCTGCTAGCAGTCTACACCTATTCAGGATGATGACGGAAACAAAAACATAACCTTTTATGTAAATCTAAATATCTGGATGGATTTTTGCTCAGTGCTCAAAACGATGGCTGAAACATTGCCATGCAACCAATTGACAGAAGTGCACTCAACCTAATAATGCACATTCGTACAACCCAAAAGACAGCGAGCTGTAATTAATCATACTCAACATCATTTTAAATACTAATAGTGCGGTCCGTTTTGAGTCAAAAGTGATAATAGCGCGCTCACGGCGCTCACGTTCATACAATTTATCAATTCGGAACGCGTGTGAGCGCGCTATTATCACTTTTGACTCAAAACGGACCGCGCCTTTAATCGTTTGGCAATGCACAGGATGCTGATTTCCTGAAGAAACTCACCTTTACTGGTGGTTCATAGGTGTCATAGTTTGGCTTTTCCTTCTTCTTCTTCTTCTTCTTCTTGCCTTCCTGGGTGTCGGACACCTGAGAACGCCGCGCAGCCTCCGGCACCTCCGTGTTCGAAGAGTTCTTCACCTGCAAAGCATTTCACAACTCGTTTAGATGGAGACGCGAAGGGTTGCTAAACATTATAATTGTGTTGGGTTGGATATTTGACGTGCCTAGATTGATAACATAATTGTTTTGAGTACTTATAGTTATTTATTTTGAAGTGCCATATTGGATTTTTAGAAAGTTTTATGTCTTATGCCTGTCTCCACAAATTAACAGGTTGCAATGTACTTTGACAGCGAATGATAATTAATACTGAAATCACAGCACTTAATACATTGTTCTGCTGGCTACAAGGCAAATATCTGGTACATCAACAGACATTGGCACTGGTTCCAGAACAAGAAGACACAAGAAGTTGCAAGTTTTACCTCATTTTCAGATGATGCACCAGCACGCGTCCTACCGCCTCGCCTTTTACCAACACGTCCACGCCTTCTCTGAAATTAATGAAAAGACGGAAAGTTAATACGATGTATCATCATCAGCAGCCACATGATGTCCACTGTCACACATAGGCCTCTACCATAGATCCCCAGAGCGCCCGATTGCAGGCGGCCTGCATCCACCGAAACCCTGCGATCTTTATGTGGTCATCTTTGTGACGACCGTCTTAGTGTAATTGTTGAGAAGTCGGCTACTACACCACGATCGCGGGTTCGATTTCCGCACAGTACAAACATTTGTGTGCATGAACATGTCTGTTTGTATTGGTCTTTGTGTTTCCTATGTATATTAAGTATGTATTTAGTATGTAGATGGCGCTGAGTGGAATAATGTCCAGGGATATTTATTTATTTATTTATCCGTCCATCTTGCGGTGGGCGTCCCACGCTGCGCTTGGCTGCGACTGGTCTCCACTCGAGGACTTTCCGGCCCCAACGGCCATCAGTCCTTCGAGCTATGTGCCCCGCCCACTGCCACTTCAACCTGCTAACACGCTGGGCTACGTCGGCGTCCTTAGTTCTCCTACGGATTTCCTAATTTCTGATACGACCTCGTAGCAAAACACCGAGTATAGCCCTCTCCATACTCCGTTGGGTGACCTTGAGCTTTCTTTGGCCGTTATCAGGCATTGGAAGCAAAACTCATATCTGGGTAGCTCCAAAACACAATCACTAGATGCTATAATAGGTATTTTTAGGAATAATATTTTTAGGAATACTTACCTAAAAAAAGTGCAGTATGTTTAGAATGCACTGCGTTACCTAGTCATTTATCTTCATCAATTGACTTCAATCTATTTCAATTAATTATTTTCATATACGAGTAGGTACTAAGGTAAGCGCGGGAACACAATTTTCTTCGTCACAATTTTATTCGTCTCAGCATTTCAATCATCAATACGCATCAGCAGCAGCTATGCTATTCCGGTGGTCGCCAAAACTTACTTCGCTCGTGGCTAGGTAACTTTAAAATTCAATTCCTTTGCGACTGTGGTCGTTTAAGAGAAAAGAACTAAGCCAAATGTTTTATTATTTACATACAAAATGAGAGAAAATACTAATTCAAAGTAAAGCGTATTGATGATTGAGGTAAGCGTGAAGGACCGAGATGTGAATTGATGTCCGCCGGAATAGCACCCCTGTTTGAGTTAGTATTTTCTATCGTTTTGTATGTAAAAAATAAAAAAATGTTGTTTGGCTCAGTTCTTTTCTCTCAAACGACCACAGTCGCAAAGAAGTTAAATTTTTGAAGGCAACTCACTAAGAGCGAAGTAAGTTGGCGCCAACCGGAATAGCATAGCGGTACGGAGTGCCAAGCACGACAGGCACAGATCAAACGCGGCGGAGGGTGTAAACGTTGAAAAAAACGATTACGTCTACCCGCTACCAGAAGCTGCGACCAAGATGTCAATCCACGTTTACTTACTCGCTGCGTTTAGTCTGTGCATGTCGTACTCATTTACTGTAAGAACTAGATGTACTTAATATTGTGCCAACCTATCAACTGCTTTTATATCAAAAAAAATACTTCATAAACTGGTATTTTAAAAACTTTTCTAAACTGATGTAGGTTGCTAAACCAATATAAAACAACACTGTTTCTTTCACATGATTTATTGACCGTCAAAACTCACTCTTCTACATCCTTAGGTTCTGTGATAGAGTCGACGAAGACAACAGAGTTACACTCAGCTGCGTCACACTGCAGCATGGGTGGAGCTTCCACCGGGGTGACGGAATACTCATCACCGATCACATACGGATTGCCATCTATCCACAGCGCATCGAACAGGCAGTAAATGTGGACTTTGATGCTCATATAGCTGATGAACTTATAGATCCTTCCACCGCATTCTCCCAAATGCTCCTTTATACTTTTGTCAGTCTTATACATGAGCAACAAGTTGTGGAACTTAGTGATTTCGTCCATAACGACTTTTTTGATCAAATTCGTGTAGATGATATCAGCTTCAATATGCCGTTCAGGGTCTTCGTACATTCGCTGTTTGATGCGCAAGATAGCGTCTGACATGCGTACTCTGAAGATGACTCCTGGATTCATCTGGTCAGGCAAGATGCCAGGCTTCTTGGTCGTGGTCGAGAACTCCAGGATGCGGTCTTTCACAGGTTCAGGGTAGGTGTAGTGATGAGGCCGCTCCCTGAGCTTCGGGCCGTTCAGCGAACCGAAGGTCTTCTCCATTTGCTGTTGAAAACAGGCTGGTCAGTTCTTGTGTCACACACTTCACTTCAAACACTTATTTAATCACTTTAAGGTTCACCAATTACACTATAACATTTTAGAAGTATGTTTATTAAATTATATTTTGAAGATACTTAAAAAAAAAAGTTCAACTATAAAGTGACAAGAGAGGCCAGCATCAACAGTTTCATTTTTTGATTATTAGAGAAGGCCCCTTTGTTACCGTCATGGTGAAGGCCCGTTCAGAATCCCATATTTCGCGCCTAGCGCCGTTTTTCGGGATGCTTTGGTTTTTTATCGGTGTTGTCTTGAACTCAGGCCACTCATGGAACCTGTGTAGGTTCTTTTTTTTTCTAAATGACTACTGCTGTGTGGCCTCAGATGGCCTTGACAGCTTTACCGGACTGTTGGGTGAGCGCATAGGGCTCTCAACCTCCTGTGTAGGTTCCAAGTTAGTGTTAGAAAAATATACCACGACACTCACTGAACTCGGAGCCACCCGCAGCCAGTTATATCTGGTTAAAACAATCCAAAAAGATCTTTCCTCTCACCTTAGCCTTCCGTTTGATGCGGTTATGGTCGGAGCCATCGTCTTTGTGCTGATCAAGGTAGGACTCGAATCTGCTGAAGTCATACGGCGCCCAGGAGTCGGCTCCGGCTCTCGTGTGGACTTCCCCTTTTGAGTTGCTCTCCTGTGAACGTCGCAAAACGAATTTAATGTTTGTACATTAGGTCAGCAGTAGCTGACCGCTAGCAACAGCAGTTCCTATGAATACACCTAAGTTTAAGGTATACACCTAAACATTGGTGAAATGGCTGCTGGCTGCCAGGTAAAATATACCAGAAAAAATCTCGGTACAAGAAAAAGTCTCGGTAGCATAATAGTTAGTGCAGTCACCCGGTTTGCGAAAGACGCGGGTTCGATTCGCGCCTGAAGCCAAGACCCAATGTCTTTTTCTGGCTTTCCTATCTTTAGTTCCTATGGATCTGCAACTGCTACTGCAGACCGCAGTTTAATGTGGACTTCGGAAATCTGTTTTATAGGACTCACCTTATCATGGGCCATAATTTTTGGTGCCATGAGGTTCACTGGTTGCTCATACAATTCATCTTTTACCTGCAAAATCAAGTTTAAAACATAAGTGAAGCACTTTTAATATCGATGAAAGGAATGAAAATGGTTGACCATAAGAACTGAAATAACAAAGAGGTTTTCAAAACTTGGCGCAAAAACGTTCCCAAAAAAAAAGGCAGAAAGAGTCTCAATTCCGCTGATTTGATAATTTTGAAATGGTATGCTGACGCTCCGGTCATACGACTTTGATACGCTCTAGTGGGCATAGTATATAATAATATATTTATGGAACAATGTTAATTTTCTTAAGTATTAATAAGGTTAAGTAAACTGACAACTTATGTCATGTAATGTTTGCAATGCCCTTAAATACAGGGCGTCACATACGTAGGTATGTGACGCCCTGTATTTAAGGGCATTGCATTGCCAAACACTGTCAACTTATTCCTATGTGACCCGCAATAAAGAATTGAATTGTAGAGGGTATCGTGTTGCTTGTTACGTGTGTATACGTTCATGGCACGGTCATGGTATGATACGTTGTAGTGGGTAGAATCCTTTAATCAAAGATTTTGCGTAGTGTTTCTAAACTCTTGATTATATGTGTACTTACATCGGGGTAGTTGAAGCCGAAGCTAGCTGCAGGATCCCCATTAGAGCTCCATACGATAGCCAGCTACAACGACAGCAAAATAATCCCATAAAACGATACAGCTGAACTTTTTCGGTGCTTATAAATAATTTTGTGGATTTAAAATAAAAGGACCACTTTTACGTTTAGTGAGCAAAAGCGGTGTGCGCTTCGGAATAGGCACTCTGTGTGCTGGAGCCCCTATCAAATCATCGTTAGTGGTTCGAAAATTCTACTCTCGTTTTGATAGCTTTACAACCATTTGAAGTGTTATGAAACTTAATACTCAGATACTCAGATGAGTATACCGCCTTCTGAGTAGCAAGACGTGGCCAATAGGGAATTTGCACTTGAAACAGATGAGTTTCATAATAATTTCATGAGTACCTACTATTTTGAATTCTTATTACCGTTAAATACGCCAACTTTGCCACCAGGGGGAACATTGCCCAATGAAGTCAGGAGTACACGCGCTATTCTGTGTTGCGACAGGTATAGTTTAATCAATCATCAATGTTGCCATAACTTTGTAACTTTTTTAGATATTAGTAGATTGCCTTAGAAATTGTGTTTTGGGCAATGTTCCCCCTGGTGGCAAAGTTGGCGTATTTAACGGTACGTCTCAATCAAAATCGTCAAATCAAAATATTTCCTCATTTTATTTCTTTGTCGATGTAAAAATTAATTATTTCAAAGTGCAAAAAAATGGAATCAGGAGCTGGATGCGAGCAGCCGAAGATCGAGTTCAGTGGCGTATAATAGGAGAGGCCTATGCCCAGCAGTGGACTGCAATAGGCTGATGATGATGATGATGCAAAAAAATGTGAGAAATTCAAAGCGGTTGAAACAGAGCGTTATTGGTCAGACGGTATGACCAATGGCGTCTGTCGAGTGGGCCGAGTGGGAGTGCGACGTATGTCACTGTCAAAATCACGATAAGAAGAAGAATTCAACAATTTGTAGGTTACATTTGTGTTGTCATATTACTTGCGTGACGTCAAAGTCTATCACAACCGAGCGCGTCATAATGGCGGCCTTTGAAAAAACGTTGAAATTTTTACAATTTAAAATTGTACTAAATTTCGCATTTTTTGGTGATAAAACGATATAAGCTATCATAAAAAAATATAAAAAAGAACTCTGCATGTTCCCTATTGTAAAGATTTACAGAAAATTTACCAGAACCAGCTGACTGCGAAACATGTTGGGCGGTCCTGTCGCCCTCTTGCGAGTGACTGAAGCATAACCAGCTTCAGTTTCACAAATTGATTGTTATGGAATTTAACGAGAGGTTTTATGGGGTGATTTGGGTTTAATTGTTCGATGTAGTTTTGTTTCTGATAATATTCACAGGTTATAGTAACGGGACAACTAATTGCCAACTTATTACTGTGAGGAATCCTTGCTCAAAATTATATTGATTCGTTGTTTTGAATAATACTAGCTGTCCCGACAGACTTCGTTCTGTTGTCATAAATTCAGTGTCAAGTGACAGGTAGAAACGGTTGCTAAGAGCAAACTAAATTGTAGTTTTTCACCACATTCCTAACATTTTCTCATGTTTTAAACCTTCCCTGGACCATCACAAATATTTTAATAACAAAATTAGCCCAATCGTTCAAGTGGTTCTCGAGTTTTAGCAGGACTAACGAACAACAATCCATTTTTATGTACGGGGAACGGTCGCTTTTGTTAAGCATTACACACCGGTTCGGAAATGGGATGGGTGACCGTTTAGTGATGTATTTTTTTTTCGGGCATATCTGTGCTTCGGAAGGATGTCAGTCGTTAAGCCTATTCGACGGCCTTAGGGTGGCTTGATAACATCTGACATTAAGGTTACTCACTAACCTTACACGCCTCCAATAATCCACACTGAGCCTGCGTGTTGAAGTATGGCTCAATCCACACCTCATAGTTGAGGAAAAGCCCGTGCCCAACAGTGGGACGTATATATGGGTCATTTATGTATATGTGATGACACAGCGCCGTCTAGCTCTAAATTCAGCAATATTTACATGAAGTTACGTGAGATGACGGGACTTTTTGTTGTGACAGAGGATAGGCAACGATCGCCGTTGTAAAGGAACACACGCTAAATTATCGAAATAAGGACTGTATTTTTCGGTCATGTCTGTGCTATAGAAAACAGTTATTTCTCGGCTTAGACCCCTTCAACAATCCGCACTAAGCCTGCGTGTTGGAGTATGGCGCCACCACCGCCGGCGGAGTTCACGACCTGAGATCACGGGGCCCTCTGGGTACGCGCTGAAGCAGGTCACCGAGGGGTTTAGTCAGTAGTGTTTGCCGCCTTACGGAAGACGAGTCCGACACACCCCCGCCCTTCCCCCAAAGGATTCCCCCTGAAAAAAAATGTGGGTCGTCACCACCTCTTATTTGAGGTAAGGCCTTTACTTAAAAGTGGGACGGGCTGTTGTTTGTTTTGCTTCTAGCAAAGGTCCTGTCTCCTTCTGTCAAATGGTAACCCTAAGGTATCTTAAACTACTAAATGAAACACCAGTACGATATGTACAACATTTATTCCGTCCCACCCTCATCACAGACTGGAGAGACTGCGCGCCTCCGGCGTAGCCGCGGGGTGGATGGCACACCTGGGGGGGAGTGTTTCAGTCCTGAGACGCGGTCCGTTTTGGGTAAAAAAAATAATAACGCCAAACCAATTTGTCAAATGAGTGTGACGCTTGTCAGCACAAGCGTCACACTCATTTGACAAATTGGTTTGTATTGCTGCTTGTAGCAAAGGACCCTGTCTCCATAAGTCAAATGCTAACCCTGAAGTATCTTAAACTACTAAATGAAACACAAGTGCACTATGTACAACATTTATTCCGTCCACCCATCACAGACTGGAGAGACTGCGCGCCTCCGGCGTGGCCGCGAGGTGGATGGATGCGCCACATCTGGGGGGACGTCTACACACCTGGATGCCAGAACTGAAGGCTTCTGGCGTATCAAAATACATATATGCTGGATGTATTAGCATTTAAGGACGTGAGCGCGCTATTATCACTTCTGACTCAAAACGGACCGCACAACTAGAAGTGGGACGGGCGGTTGTTTATTTTGCTTGTAGCAAAGATCTTATCTCCATAAGTCAAATGGTAACCCTAAGGTCGGTTAAGCTATAAATGAAACACAAGTGCACTATGTACAACATTTATTCTGTCCCCTCATCACAGACTGGAGAGACTGCGCGCCTCCGGCGTGGCCGCGAGGTGGATTGTGGCCGACACGCGGTCACGCCACACCTGGGGGGACTGCTTCACTCCTGGAAAGAGGGAATAAAGTATTAATGCGGGCATCTTAGGAGTACTTGAGGTTACATGCACACTGCACGCATTTTCTCAGTGTCAGCTCTTGCCAGAACCGTACAAACCACACGTGATAACGCGATATTTTTTGAGACCGCATGTTGGGCATCTCAGATGGGGTAGGGTGCGGTCCGTTTTGATTCAAAAGTACTGTGACGCTCACAGGCGTCCCGAATTGATAAATTGTAAGAGCGGCATTGGGTCGTGATCCCAGTGCCGCAGAAAGGGGGATTTTGTTGTTACAATAAATGCGTGTACCAAACCCCAGAATGGGCAGCATGTAAGTATTCAAACAATTTATTTTACATACCAACTATATGTTTATCTTTAATATACTAGCTGTCCCAACAGACTTCGTTCTGTTGTCAAACATTCAGTGTCACGTGACTGGTAGGAACAGTTGCTAAGAGGAAACTAAAATTGTTGTTTTCACTATATTCCCAGCATTTTCTCATGTTTACTCACCTCTTATACCTTTCCTGGACCATTACAAATAATTCAAAAACAAAATTAACCAAATCGGTCTAGCCATTCCCGAGTTTTAGCGAGACTAACGAACAGCAATCCATTTTTATATATAGAGATGTACGTATTATGGGCATATCCTGAATTAACGCATCAAGTATTTTATATTTAAGTACGAATCCTATATCCCCATTATAAGTAATATAAGCGAAACCGCAGTCGGAAGCTAACTACACACTTCCTATGACCTTGGTTATGGTCGTTACGAAATGTAGGAACTATACTCAGATACCCATATGTACTTGTATTCGTACGTAACCATAATAATAGTTATCCATCTAGGACGGACATACATGAAAAGCGAAGCGAATGGCAAGCTAAAAGAGGCGTTTTTCTTAATACACCTATTACAATTTGAAAAGACTTTCAGATAGTAAGCAAATAGGATGAATGCACATGGTACGTAACTCTACCCTACTTATAAATAAATCATAAATACAGAACTATCATTGGACATTATTTCATGTAGTGCAGTCCAGCCCCAAACTAAGCAATGTGACATTAGACGCAGTTGTGACAGTAGATCGGCAACGATTGCTGTTGTAAAGCATGCCACGCCGGGTTGGAAATGTAATGGGAAATTTCGTGATACATTTTTCGGGCATCTCCGTGCTTCCGAAGGCATGTTAGGTAGTTTGTCCCGGTTATCGTTAAGCCTGGTCGAAGGCCTTAGGATGGCTTGGTAACATCTGACCTTAAGGTTGCTCGGTAACCTTACACCCCTCCAACAATCCGCACTGAGCCTGCGTGTTGGAGTATAGCTCGCGGCAGCTTTTAGTTGAGCTGAGGCCTGTGCCCAGCGGTGGGACGGATACAGGCAGTTCACCTATGTACCGTACACTCCCGTACTGCTCGTTATATCCAAAACAAAACCATAATAATATCACCTTCATTTATGAAGCAATTTAATTAAATCCTTCAAAAATGATATTCGCTTAGCTGTCAATGTACTCGAAACTTAAATGCGTGAGGCGAGGCATATACGAGTAGTTTTGTGTGTATGAGAGGTTGCACTTGACCGATTCGCGATTGGGTTCTGCCGACCAACGAGTAAACAAGATAATAAAAATGCTGTTTCAAAAATAAAGACTTACGTAACTTCTACAATACAGACTTGTTGAGAGTTGAGATCAGAACATTGCGATTTTTGTCATTTTTCTATTTACAACTTTTTTTTACGTGACCATTTGAATATGAGGGCTCAGAGCGAATTGTGGGAGGGGTGTAAGGTAAAGTCCTCTAAAATGTTATCAAGCCACCCTAAGGTCTCCCGACTGAGCCTTTTCTTTTTTTTTTTTGACGCGGAGAATGCATTTACACGCTATCCCGCTTCTAGGGTAGCAGAGCGGGGGAGTGTAGGACTCAGCCACCCCAATAGGAAAGGGAATACCCACCAAACTCCGCGGAGGTCATCTTCTGCGCGTTACCAAAGGTCCCCGAGTACCACCGCGAGGGACTAGCGGCGGACCCCTAGCGCGCTATGCCGGCTACCCCGCTCAACTCAAGGGGAGTTATACCGACACTGGGCCTGGGACCAACTTCTTAACGTGCCTTCCGAAGCACGGGGATGACTGAATATAACATCACTGAACATCGGTTAGTAATTAAATAGTATGAACCTTACTAAAGATAGGAAACCGGCGAAGTAAATATGAACCTGCAAGGTAACTAACCTTCTTTAGATAATTTAGCATCCGACGGTTTCGAAGTAGGCAGGTAGTGCTTGTCTCCAACGGCGCATCCTACAGCAGACACGACCCCTTTAAGTCTTCGCGATGCCACAATCTTCGTCAGACCTGACGCACTCACTGTCAACATTCTCCAAACCACTTCTCCAGGTGCCAAAATCTCCAATTTTGTCTTCGATTATCACAACAAAATCCACTGTAGAGTACAAAGTTTTTTAATCTGTGGAGGGAGGATGCCGTCTCGTCGCGGGCTTTTTTCAACTTTTTCCTTTTTTCAACTTTTTCTTTTTGATGTCACATGCCCAGTGTTGTAATCTGTGCAAAAAGTTTGTTGTTATTTAGATTTTTTTGTTATGGTGCGTCGACACTGCTGTTACATTTAACTTATCTATACTTACAACTAACTACTTTTTAGACTTATCGATATAGACTAGCCAGATAAGGGGCAAGGACCAGTTGTAACAAATGAGTAGAGGTGGTAGATCCTGTCTATTGCGCTAAAGGTCATAGGTTCGATTCCCAGTCAAAACAAACAATTGGCGGATTAGCTATCTAAGTATGTACGAATTCTCGCTCTCGTTAAACAACGTGCGGAATAAACGTAATGAAATTTCTATAAAATGAAGTACATACCTACTTGCCTATATGATTAGCAAATTCCAAATGTAAACTAACAAAGTACATAAGATTAAAATGATTACATAAGATTAAAATGATAACAATTGACCGAGTTCAACGCGCTTTATAGGAGTTTCAACTGCTATCTAACTATCTAAGTATTAAGGCTCATATATAACATGCAAGTGGCTCCCAATTTAAATAAAAAATCATACCTTATAGAAAATAAATAGGTATTAAAATAAAGACAGAAATCAGGTCTCATAAAACAATACTATTGCTGAGTTATACATAATTACAATACTTAATTACTATAGTTACACAACTGCAAAAAAGAAAACATTGTTTTTCTTCCAAGGCTCAAAGCTACTGATTAATTGCGCATATTTATCGGTTTCCATAATTCACAGTGAAGAGAAATAAGAAATTGCTTGTTTTGTTTACATAATAATACCTACCTATTTAACTATGCTTTTCTTTAACTGTTTTTTTACTGAATAAAATAGAAATTGAATAAATGATACTGCACACAGTAACCACACCTAAAAGTAACTTTTCCAACTGTCCTACTTAGGTATATGCTGTATATCTCATGCCAGTTCTAAAATTTCTAAAATGGAACGTGCTCCTTCTCTTAGAATTTTAAAAAAAACATTGATTATAAAAAAAGAACAACAACTTACCAAAAAAGGCCGCTTGAGGTCCTAAAATCTTTTTAACAAAACTGAACACCGAAAAAAAGTCACAAAACACAATGTCACTTGGTTTTTGTTTACCACAAACTACGACACATAAACAGATGGTCAAGCCAAGCAAACAGGTTATGATAATACAAAAATGCGATTGCTAACCAAGTCGGTCGCAGACTTACTAACAGCGGTGCGAAGTTTATTTTTCTTTTTGTTCATGTCGCCGGAGCTTGTGGAACTACAACTTTTCTGGAAATGCCTAAACATATAGGACCTGCTTTTTGGCGGCAGCAGCTGACGGCGGTAATGATTTGTTTTTTAAAAAACATTCATTGAAAACACGGGATGTTAAAAGATTAAGGACACGGTGCACCACTGGGTTCAGGCCTCAATGACCTCAATGGAATGAAACAAACCTCTAAGGCCAGTGACAAACCTAACTGTCTGATATACCAAACCATTCTTAGGATAATACAGTTGCATCACATCTCGCTCACTCGAAATCTGTCTGGCGTTATGTCCAGTTTTCAAAAATGTTTGTGGGTATCTATCTAACTAGAATATTAAATATTGTCTCTACTGGACCAGTTTTTAAAGTGAGCTCGGTTTCCCTTAAAATATCAAAACGATAACACCCTGGTATTGCACATCTTGGTTAGGTGTAGTAGGGCCCTTCGGTGCTATTGCCATACATATCCAGACAGTTTTCATAATGGCAGAGTCGCCCTTCTACTGCTACATTGTAAAGTGCATGGGACATCTAATGAATACTAATGAAGAAGAAACAATTGTATGTAATTCTGACTCCATTGAAGAGTGGGTGGAAAACTTGCTTGCTAATTATTAATTTATGGAATATTACTGTGTTTGTTTTTAAAGAGCGTGGTCCCACTGGACCAAGTGAACCATCAATTATACTGACGTGGATCATGATATTCATAAACTTGTCGGGTAGTGTATCGACATAATCGGCCTATATACGTCCCACTGCTGGGCACAGGCCTCACCTCAACTATGAGGTGGAACAAGCCATACTCCAACACGCGGGCTCAGTGCGGGTTGTTGGAGGGGTGTAAGGTTAGTGAGAAACCTTATTGTCAGATGTTATCAAGCCGCCCTAAGGCCTCTGACTAGGCTTAACGACTGACATCTAGCGACGTCAACCGGGACCAACTGCTTAACGTGCCTTCCGAAGCACGGAGATGCCCGAAATACACATCACTAAATTTCGGTCGGATGGTCACCCATTCCTTTTCCGACCCGGCGTGTGTTGCTTTACAACAACGATCGTCGCCGATCACTGTCACAACTGCGCCACGGGCACCTTAGTGTATCGACGGATCACAATATTTATCGCTGGATGTCCGGAAATCTTGATATTTATCTTGCGTGTTGTGTCGCTTGTCAATATTTCTACGCGATTCCTATTGATGGCGTAGGGTGTGCTCTGATCCGACCCAAGATACATCAGTAAATATCATGATATTTATTGAACGTGTAGCGTTTGCCTAGAGTCACGTACATATGGTGGACGGCACTCTACCAATTTCCGGTCAGTCGTCCTTGCTTTTTTGCAAAGAAATGACATTTGGCAAGAGCGAGAGAAAAAACGTAAATGAGGTAACCTGATGTGCTGTTTACTGTACATTGAACTCATGGTTTACCACCTTGTACAGGAAAGCCAAATCGTGAGATTTGAACGACTGTATAGTACAATTACCCCGCTGTTTAGACTTATAAAACCTGTTGCAAATAATATTACGAGTATGTTCTTCTCCACCGGACGAGACCAGTTTCTTAGCTGGTTGAACTCGTTGCAGCTTGAGGATAATTTGAGTTTAAATTCAACTGAGCAGACGTCAGTGAGGCATCTTTGAAAAGTTATTCATTTATTTTTATACAGTGAGTGAAGTTCTTATATTTTAGAAAAGTAAGTAAATTGAAGTCGGTCGGTTGAAGTCGCTAGATGTGAGTTGTTAAGCCTAGTCAGAGGCCTGGTGGCGGTTTGATAACATCTGACTTTAAGGTTGCTCACTAACCTTACACCCCTTCAACAACCCGCACTGAGCCCGCGTGTTGGATATGGCTTGTTCCACCTCATAGTTGAGGTGAGGCCTGTGCCCAGCCTGCAGTGGGATATACATATAGGTACAGGCCGTTTATATTATCTATACTTATAATAAATCTGTAGAGAGGCCAGAGAATCATCTGTAAATGAAACTCTACAGTAATATAGTTTATGCATCTGAATAAAACGTTATTATTAGGTGTCACAATAAGAAGCAAACCAAACATGCAGTCGCTATCGGATTTAATATCGAAGCAGACAAGGTGACAAACTCCAGAGCCACTAAGTTCTGTACACCCAAGTTACCATTATTATCTGAAAATTTACTTCATACAACTAGAGCCATTTTAATATTGAGTAAGGTTTTTTTTCATATTGTGTAACGGCTTCCGTGTCAACCATACGGCATACGGCCAAATCTTCAGTCGATTTTCTTCAATATTAATTTCATTGTTGAAGGGATGAACTTGTTTGAATCAATCTAAATGAATCAGTTTTGGATAGTTAGTTCAGATGTTTAAATTTCTTGAAAAATCGCTAATATTGTAAATATCTGGATAAGTGTCTGTATTTTCTAAGAGAGATGATGCGCGAACTGAGACTTTTAAAAAGGAATGTGACGATGCCGCCACTCTTTATCGATAAAGAAATGCCAAATTCATGGCAAGACGATTAGTGCGGTCCGTTTTGAGTCAAAAGTGATAATAGCGCGCTCACGTCACGCGCTATTATCACTATTGACTCAAAACGGACCGCGCCCGATATCGCCACGAATCGCCCAACAATCGCTAGGTGTGAAAAGGCTCTAATGGGTGATTGATTTTTAAGATCGGAAAGTAAACGATACTTTTTTATATTTCCTGTCTTAAAAAAAGTTTCGTTTACTTATTGAGCAAACGATACGTTATTACCCTAGTTGAACTACAAGTGTAAAAGTCATTTTTGTGCGTTAATTTATGACCAATCTTTATTGACTTCCTTTTAAGGATAGTTTAACAGACGTTTTTTTAAAAACAAACACCTTGTTTGAAAAATATACTAAGAAGACGTAGTTTAATATTGTTCTATAGAGCTTATTTTAAAAATTTGCTAAGTAACTCACACTCTATGTTCTTAATAATTTCGTAGTACGTTTATCAATATACGGCACTTATAGTTTAAGCTCTGCTTACTTTTTACATAGATTACTTTGCTAATTATATTATAATTTTTTCAGATGCACCCAACAGTTATAGTCTTGCTAACTCTTGCTGGAACAGCACTATCGTTTCCTAAGCCCGAAGAATTTGATGCCGTAATTGCACAAATACAGGGTGGGGCGGAATAACCGACATTGACAAAAATATCGTGTAAAGAACCTCACATACTTGCGTTTTAAGTACTCAATACGTGAATTCAGACCATATTCAAAATGACGTAAAAAAAACAATTTTGTACGTTGTGACAACCCTATTGACGAAAAACCTACCTATCTGTTTTTTCCGCAAAGCCGCGAAACGATCAAGACGCCACATTTCACTCGTCTCACTTGTGAATAACACAACAGTCACTTACCTTAAACACGATGCTCGATGTGCCCACCTCCTCTAGATAGGCACAGCCGAAGACGTAATCGAGTACCTATGCCTGTGCACACGTGACAGCATTTACGCTCCCACCAAGCGAATTTCAAATAGTCTTGCGTTTGTAAAGACATTTTGAAAACTGCCACTAACTCACACAAACACTCGCACTACTCATTATTTGTAAAAAAACTCCACTCAACCACTCGCGCTTTTACGACACCCGATACACACGCACTAGCTGAAATCTGCGAAGCGACTAAAAAAATAGGGCAGAGCTCGGTCCGGTAGGGAGAAGCAAAGTAGGCGAGTAGAGACGTCACCGTTTCCAACGTCGATAAATTGTGTTCTTTTAATAAACACAAAGCCCTTAAGTTCGTAGTGTTAAGTTTTTGATTATTAACACGATAAAACGCTTTAACAAAGTTATCGATTATTTTGTTAAATGTGTTTGATATAAAAACTTATAACCGCGAACAAACCAAACAAGTAACCTGCAGGTCTTGAAGACACGTTTTTTTTTATCGACTTTAAGTACAATGGCTAAAAGCTTGTCAGAAAAGATAGAAATGTGTATTAAACAATGTTTTGCATTCAGCTTGCGAATTCAATTAGTGCTTTTGTTTCTAGTTGTAGTTTTAAGTTCTTTTTGTGATTCACTGTACACCGTAAAGCAAAGTTGTCCCTATTCCTTTCAATCAATCAAATCTTGTTGGAACATCATAGGATTTTAGAATTGCAATGAAATGATATTATGATAAATCAGTTGGTATCGACAAGTCGACTGTCGACACTTAGCTAAGCGCCTGAGGAGAACAACACTAGCTCGGTGCCGGCGCGCGCGGCGGCACTTAGGCAAAAGGACGGCGGCACGTAGGCAAAGCGGCGCGGTCTCTTTGTTATCGCCTTTCGGCGTGTGCGCGTCGGTTTCCGGGAGACAGGGCCGGCTTAAAATTTAAGGTGGATAGTGTAAATTGCTTTTATTATGTTTAATGTAAAGTTGAATTTAAGTTAGTTAATTTTATTATTTTGTTATAGCACGAACAATTATGGAACTTGAATTCTTGTTTCAAAAGCTGAACTAATTAGCGTACTTAGGTATTTAAAAAAAAGTGTTTAAATTAGGAACTTGAGTTGAGGAGCTGAGATCGTTATTGTATTCCTCAGTTCATACAATCACATTGTTATCTTTCAAGGGCAAATGAGTGCTTAAGTATCATTCTAGAATGCAGTACTATGCAAACCTACTGTATTTTTTTGCTTAGTCTAATTGTTGACTTATTGCCGCGACTTAAGTCCGGCTTTTTCATGAGGATTTCCCTACAATAATTAAAAGAAAAAAGGTCAACGACTTCTTAAATCTTTTTCCCTGAATACGTCCCAAACAGCTGTTGATTAAGGTTGACAACGCATACTTTTGAAGCAAAACTTTGTCCCTCAATAACTCGAAAACTATCTAACTTAAAAATAAAATAAAAATACCTTAGGTATGTGTATGTGTAGGGCTTTTCAAAATTTCAAGGATTGTCGGTCGGAACGCCCCACCCGGTATTTGGACCACAACCAAACATCGTCAAGAATACTGACAAGAATACAACTGCGGTCTTGAATAGTCCTAATAAAAACAAAGATGCAGAGATAGTCAGTTTAATTGACCAAGTATTTGGACCAAAACCAATTAAAAAATGAGAATACTCACAAGAATACTACAGCGGTCCTGAATGATCCTAGTAAAGACAAAAATGGATAGTTGGATGATTTGATTGAACAAATATTTGGACCACAAACAACCATTAAAGACAAGAATACTGCAGTCGTTAATAATCCTAACAAAAATAAAGATGGAGAGACGGAGGGTTCAATTGAACCAGCATTTGGGCCAGAACAGAATATAAATACCGATAATACTCAGAAACAGTCTGATAAAAAGCCTGGTGAGATTACTACCATTATTAAGTGTTGAGCTACCGTTTTTTTATGTGTAAGCCTTAAGGTAGGTCAGGTGAAGCATTGCTCTGTGGTTTCGGGGGCTTTAGAATTCAGTCAAAAATGGAGCAACAAACGGGTTCGCTGGGAGTGCACACAGCGAGGGCTGTGTCCCATTCGAAGTAGTCTCGAGGAGGACAACAGTGTGGGGTGGCCTCACACTGCCGCAGACGCCAGCAGGTGTCATAAGGGACGTGCTACTCCCTGGCTCTAGACAACCGCCCTAGACAACCGGCACAGCATGCCAAGTTTCTGCTGGTATTATCTTTTCCGACCTCCTCAAAGAACCCTGAAGGTGGCACTTCCGAATTCACCCTGTCTTGAACTATATAGATAATGTTATAAATACATACCATCACGCCTATTCACTCACGGGGTAAGCAGAGATCTTTCCACTTGCTACGATCCTGGCATACTCCTTGCGCATACTTTCACTCTCATTAATCAGTTCTGACCGTCCTGCGTTTGATCACTACCTTAGTCATGTTGTAGGCTATTGGCAGTCGGGGCCCTGGCCCTGCCCGCCGGTCAGAGTTCCTGCCATTTCTGAGAACGTCTTGAACTTGTCAGAGAAACATCCGTTAGTAAAACGTCACCAACTTGGGACCTCTTTTGTGTTGCAGGCCAAATATGCTCCGTGTTGGAGCGTCCGGGAGTGTGTGCGCCCCAGCACCTGTGCAGCATGGAGGTGAACACCGATGATGGCATGCTTGATCCCCATGTGATGTAAGCAAATTTGTTCTTCCTTTCACAGTTGTAGCTTAGGGCGCCTTAGGGCGGCTTGATAACATCTGACATTAAGGTTGTTCACTAACCTTAAACCCCTCCTACAATTTGCACCAAGCCCGCGTATTGAAGTATGGCTCAATCCACCTCATAGTTGAGGTGAGGCCCGTGCCCAGCAGTGGGACGTACTTATACAGGCCGTTTTTGTTATGTTTACCTATGAGTTAAAATAGGTGAATCACTGTTGTCAGTCGCATAAATTAATGTGTCGCATGTAAGTGTGTAAATATTTAATTTATTTATTGAGGTAGAATTAAGGTGTTACAACACTAAGTAGACATAGTAATCCAGGGTGTGGTCTATCAGTTTAGTTTTTATCATATTGGCCGGACCAACTATTTTGTTCAAATTCTATGTGTTTATTGAGGTAGGTAAAATTATAGCAACGGCAGCTGATATTCGATCAAAGGTAGTAAAGTTTTGTATATGAATAACAGACATACGAGACCTGGTTACTTCATTTTTACGCACGCAAAGTTTGGTCCCTCCATCTTGACGTCATAATGGAGGGACCAACAATTTTGTTGAATTACTTTGTATTTACTGAGGTAGGTAAATTTCAATTAAAGGTAGGTAATAGTAGAGTTATGGTAGAGTGGTTTTATGTATGTGTCACAGCCATACGAGACTTGGTCCCTTCATCTTGACGACAATGTTTTAACATTAAATTCTTGTTTAAATCTCTGCTAGAAATCGCACCGTGTAAAGGATCCTCGTATTTACCGACATCTGATAATCTCAAAATTATAAAGTAGTTTGAGATCTGATAATAAATGTATCACTGATGCGTGGTTGAAAAATAAATCTAGTAATTCCCCATAAGTAATTGATAAAAAATACCAACATTTGGAAAAAAACAAATTTTCTTACTCAAGAATCTACGTTTGGGGGTTTACGTCGCTGACGTAATACTGAGTACCTATACTTTGAAAAATATATATATATTTATTGATTGTAAGTAATAATAAAAACTACCATAACATAGGTACATGATTTACAAAATAAAAAAACAATTACCTATCTAGATAGTGAAAAAACATTTTCAAATTCAATTTGTTTATTTGCTAACTGAGTGTAAAAGATCATAACTAGAGCCCTTTGCCCAGCAATGGGACGCTTAAAAATTACTTATGTTCACATTAAAATGGACTTGAATTTAATTTGATTTGCAGTTATGACATCGACTGCTTGGTGGATGGAGACGTCTGCTGTGATGAAGACAGCGTGAGGAGTTTCACAACCATTCAATAACCAAAATAACCTGGAATCAATTGCAGTGTTGCGGATCAGCCAAGAAGCAAGTAGCGCGGTCCGTTTTGAGACAAAAGTGATAATGGCGAGCTCACAGCGCGCTCACACTTAAACAATTTATCAATTCGGGACGCGTTTGAGCACGATATTATCACTTTTGACTCAAAACGGACCGCGCCCAAGAGTTGCAAAATCTATCTAGAGGCAAAACATTGCAAGTGGCCCCGCGCACTCAGACCTTTTTGAGTGCGAGAAGACAAACCAAAAACAAATTCGTAAAAAAATAAGCTCAGAGCATAGAACCGTAGGGCCGTCCAATAATCACGGGATTTTTTTGGCGTTATTTAACAAGATCTACCTGTAACCTTTTAAAATAATAAAAAGTAATGATTACCTTTCACTTCAACCTTTTTCTTTTTCAGCCTTTTTCTTTCTCTTCCCTGTTCACCATGATGAAAAATGTGCCAGTGGAAAGTTTAGTAAGAACTAAACCAAATTGATCTGCAAACAAGTTCCGCCCAGGACAAAAAGGGTAACACCTCATTAAGAGCACATGTTTTTAAAATGATGGTCCATTTTAAAAACATGTGCCCTTAATGGGGTTTTAAAAATTATCTAAGAAACTTAATATCGGCCTCCGTACTAGTACAAGAAAATTAGCAACAGATCTCTGACCCCCTTCAAACAATAGTACACCACGAGCCAGTTTGGTTGGCTCCACCACCGCAACCAGCCATGCCACAGACTATTCCGGTTAGCGCTAAATCTCATCTCGGTCGTGGTGAGTTAACTTTAAAATACAATTTCTTGCGACGGTGATCGTTTGAGAGAAAAGAACTAGCGCCCAAATTCACAAACTTCAATCAACGCTAAGCACGCGCTCACGCTCATGCTGTCCCTTTCAGTTCTGTTGACATTTTACAGGATAGCGTGAGCGCGTGCTTAGCATTGATTGACGTTTTGAATTCGGTGGTAAAAAGGCCGCTCCACACTTAGCCCGCGGATCGCGCGCGATGGCTGCGAACGGGCGCGAACGCTAAGTGTAGAGCCGTTTCGCATATTCTTCGCGGTTTCGCGCTTTGTTCCCCAACTTTGGTCGGTTTTTGGTCCCGCGTCAAAGGGAGCGCGAAGAGCGAACGCGACGCGAACGTGCATGACTCCACACTCGCAATCCGCGACACGGTCAGTATTGTTGGAGTCGTTCGAGTGTTCGGACCTGCACTGTCCATTGTAAAATTGGTGAAAAAAATGAGCGCAACATGGACAAACGAGCTGGAGTTACAGTTTTAAAATATTACCAAGCGGAACCCATTTTGTGGATTTTGCGATTTATTTTCAATATCTACATAGTTGTAGTACGCTAACGCGAATAAAGTTAGGGACGCAGCAACAGCTACTTCAACGTCCATTTCATTTAACGTTGCGAACACAACTGTGGAAATACCGCGAACCATTGCGAGTGTAGAGTCGTTGCTAAATTCGCGGCAAGTTCGCTCCGCGAGATCGCGCCGTGATCCGCGGACTAAGTGTGGAGCGGCCTTAAGCCAAATAACATTTTAATTGACATACAAAATGAGGAACCATACTTATTTAAAGTGTATTGATGATTGGAGTACCGAGATGTGAGATGATATTAGCCGAAATGCCACCAACGAGGTGCTGTCCCGCTGAGCCGTGGTCACCGGCAACCACAATCTGCGCCGGCAGCAGAGCACACCAGCACCACTGGCTCTTGCGGTGGCAGGCAACGGGTGGTTCCGAAGGTCCACCACACTGCCACACCACACCTGAGTTATCTTGACTTTTTTGGCGGTTCCTTCTTGAACCGGTAGTAAGCTCCATCTCACCATGACAAGGTTCTCATCTTGAGAAGGATCTTCTTCTTTTTTTTTGACGGGGGGGATTGTTTACAGACATCCCGTCCTCCGAGGGGAAAGGCTAGAACTGGGGTGTCTCGGGCTCACCTGCCGTGACGCGGAAGGGATACCGAGTAAACCCCCCGGTGACCGTCTTCTGCGCGATACCAGGAGGTCCCCGAGGACCCCAGTCCTAGTATGGACTCTACCGGTGGACCAGAGCGCGCCTCTGCCGATTGCCCGGCCCATCTCGAGGGGAGTTGTACCTCACCCCTTACACCCGCCATATATTCGATCCCTGCTTTAACCATGAAACAAAGGAGCATAGAAACAAAAACAAATAGTAGGTAATGATTCAAAACACTAAAGCTACCAGATGATATTAGACTAGTCCGATATTTTAATGATCTAGAAAAACCAGTTATAACGGTTACATTATTGTTTACTTCAGTGGTTGAGGAAAACAAAGGGCCAAATAGCGTTTGGCAGCCTTTGCAGACGGAAGACAATACAGTAAAAATCATTAAGGTAAGCATTTTAAAATCTTACCCATTAAGCTGAGGAGGTGCCCGTGGCGTAGTTGTGACAGTAATCGGCGACGACCGCTGTTGTAAAGCAACTCACGCAGGGTCGGAAATGGGATGGGTTACCACCCCGACCCAAATTTTGTGATATGTATTTCGGGTATCTCCGTGCTTCACGTTAAGGAGTTAGTCCCGGTTGCCTTATACGGCTTGATAACATCTGACATTAGGGTTGCTCACTAACCTTACACTCCTCCAACAATCCGCACTGAGCTTGCGTGTTGGAGTATGGCTCGTTAAATCTCATAGTTGAGGTGAGGCCTGTGCCCAGCAGTGGGACGTTGAGGTGAGGCCTGTGCCCAGCAGTGGGACGTTGAGGTGAGGCCTGTGCCCAGCAGTGGGACGTTGAGGTGAGGCCTGTGCCCAGCAGTGGGACGTTGAGGTGAGGCCTGTGCCCAGCAGTGGGACGTTGAGGTGAGGCCTGTGCCCAGCAGTGGGACGTTGAGGTGAGGCCTGTGCCCAGCAGTGGGACGTTGAGGTGAGGCCTGTGCCCAGCAGTGGGACGTTGAGGTGAGGCCTGTGCCCAGCAGTGGGACGTTTAAAGGCCGTTTATGTTATGTTACCCACAAAGCTTCCTTTTAGGCCCAGACTCCACCAGAGCTGAGCGGAAATGTGCGGCGTCGAGCTGTGTTTTCAACAACCAATGGAATTGCGTTATTCACACATGGAGATGTGGAGATGTGATTCTATTGGTTGTTGAAGACACAGCTCGACGCCGCACATCTCCGCTCAGCTCTGGTGGAGTCTGGGCCTAAGGGGCCTTGGTAGGTGAAAACGTCAAAATGGACTGTTTTCCATGAGCTATAATTGAAAATATTGAATGTTTTTCGCACTGAAATTTCTAATATGTATTACAGAACGTATGTGTGATGGGATGACTGTTTCCAAAACACGATTGGAAAAACTTTGCTCGATAGAAAAAAATCCTGAAAGTACCTCTAAAATATCAAATAAATGCTCATTACAACCGCATTGTACTATAATAATTCGTATAAAATCACAAAAACATATGTATTTACCTTCTCGATTTCGTGACCGTTTTAGATTTAGAAAATACTAAATGTTTTCATTCACATTTTGATAAAAATGTGAATGGCGCTTACGATTTTTAGTTTCGAGTACCTACGTTGATTTCATACTAAACGCGGACGCTCGCCTCCTCCCCCACCCCCTTACCTCAGGCGAATTTCGCTGACTGCCTAACCCCCCTTAACGTCAAAGAGTAACACACATCTCTCCACTTTTTCAACTTTCGCATTTATTAAACGAGTATTAGTAGGACGTAACAAGATTTTTTCAAATAATTTTTCTATACTTAGTCGGTTAAAGTTGTTAAGTTTAGTTTTAGTTCTTGTGTTGTGTTTCGAAATTGTAAAAAAAACCTACAATCATTGTATGGCCAACAAATGGTTTTCCTATTTTGTGTACTACCTTAAAATTACCATTTTTCTGAAAGAGGTGCAAGTTTTCTTTTACACAAATTATGTATTAATAAATTGTTGATATTTGAACTCATTTGTCAATACTTATTTGACATCATTACATATTTACCTACCCACTGGCAGGCATTCACGAAAAAAATTGATAGAAAGCCATTAGATTTTTTTTTTAAACTTTCATAATTTGCTTTTTATTTTCATAAATGGCTTTCCGTTTGTAGTTTTTTAACGGCAGCGGCCAGTTCGTTTTGTTTATTTTGTACACATAACCTTATTTTGAAGAATTAGACACAGCTGAACTTTTCAGAGCATTTATTGCTTTAATAAAAAACTAGCTGTCACTTTATGTTTTTAATTTAATGTCTAAAATCTAAAGGGCCTACCCTATTGCGCGCCACCACGCCCTATCCGAGTGGGTTTGATACCTCATCATGGACCTTATCTAGTGGTTTTAGTAATTAAAGGTTTTTAATTTGCTATTAATGATAATAATTGTATTTAGACTGTTGATTGAGCGTTGTTGATATTTTCTCTAGTATCTTATTGTTTTTAGATCGTTTTTAATTGCTTGTGATTATTACTAAAATCGGAAGGTAAACCTTCCTACCTAGTCTTTCCGGCCGAAATTTAGTGATGTGTATTTTGGTTGACGTCGCTAGATGTCAGTCTTTAAGCCTAGTCAGAGGCCTTAGGGCGGCTTGATAACATCTGACATTAAGGTTGCTCACTAACCTTACACCCCTCCCACAATCCTCTTGAGCTAGCCAGTAAATCTACCACTGTCTTGCAGATGCACAAAATAGCAGTTATATTCCTGGTTCTTGCTGCCTCAGCCCTGGCCTATCCTCATCCTGAAGAAGACCTGGAGAGTCTGATCAGTGACATCTTCGCAGATAACGGTTCGAATGGCAAGAAAACGGAAGCCGCTCCTACAGAAGAGAGAAAGAAAGAAATTATCGTTCCTTCTGAAGGAGAGGTGGATAAGAAAACAGGTAAGAAAGCTTAAAAGAAAGATCTCTTGAAGATCTTTCGAGAAAATATTTTAAATAAGGGGGCTAAACGCAGTGTGGTACGCTCATTCGCAAGGTGGACGGATGACCTCATAAAGACCGCAGGGTTTCGATGGATGAAGGCCGTCTACAACAGGCTGCTCTGGCAATTTATGGGGAAGGGCTATGTTCAGTGGATGTCATATGGCTGTTGATGATGAAGATAATAGGTAGATTCAATTCTTTCCTAATAGTTTTTATACGGGAGAGCTATGAGGTACCAAGAGGTCGCTGGACGTCATACGTACTGTCATGTGTAACTTTATATTTTTGTCCTGTTTATGATTTTGAGGTAAGTAATATCTCAACATATTATGTGGTAAAGCAGTCTGCCTGCCTCTCACAAAAATCCGATAGAAATTATCAAAATGTGTCGTTAACATTCAGGCTTGCTATTTTTATTGCTCAGGCGCTATCTAGCCAGCATAAATAAACCAAATATATTTAATCTGTTCATTTGTTTCTGAGATTTTACATTGGAAAATAAAGAACCCAAAAGGAACATTTATTTGGTTTATCTTTCAAAGCATTCTGTGCGCCTGATCAGTAAATATCAAAGCGGGAGCGCTGGAGCGTACACGGTACATTCCGGTCACAAATGTACCAGAAACATATCTGTTTTTAAGGCAGATATGTTTCTGGTACATTTGATATAGTCACGAGTACAAAAAGACCCAAAAGATAACGAAATAGACTGTGGCCAGGCTACAGCGCAGCAGTTCCAACATCATCTTGAGATGTTGGAACTGCCTCGATCCTGTAGTGCAGTCTTTCCCAAAGTGGGCGATAACGCCCCCTTGTGGGCGCTGCAGGTCTCAAGGGGGGTAATAAGAGACCCAGAAAGAAAATGGGGGCGTTGTGTAGAAGCGGTAGGTGAAAAAATGGGGGCGCTAAAAAAATATTTATTCTCAAAGTGGGCAGTAGACAAAATAAGTTTGGGAACCACTGCTGTAGTGCATCATATCCCTATGCTATGTTCGAGCATTATCGGGCTGACGGCTTCCACGCTATCTTGCGCAATAGAACTGCATACCTACATGATGAGCAGGCTGCGAGGCGAGACAGTCCCAATATGATCCTGAAGACTGAGGAGGAGAGTCATGCCTCTCCTACTTGAAATTGAGACACATGAGAACTGGGAACGTGAAGGCCTTAACGTGGTCCCTGTAGATGTGTTTTATGAATAAGACCGTTACATTCTGAGATTTTGTATTTCTGTGTTTAAATTGGGAACCCTTAGCTGCTGTTTCTTAATCTGTGCTATGAGGCAGTTACATATTTTTATTTTAACATCACCCTGCTCTAATAGCGAATTGTATTCTCCTTTTTCAGGTGAACTGTGCTACAAGACTACCCATATATGTGTTCCGTATTATCGTTGCAACTTCCGCTCCGATGGTGATATGATTTCCTACGGCCTCAGGTAAGTCAAGAAAATCATTTGAGGAGGTCAGGAACAAAAGGTGACATTTACGCATCCGGCTCGATTGCTTTTTTTTTGCTTCGGGCTCTAAACCTAGAATTTTATCAATTTTTAAACTGATTTGGTTCAATTAGTGACTTATTTCACGAAAAAATCGGCGTTTAAAAGGAGCATTCTGTTCAAAAGGTAACATTTACATTCAACGTGTCATTTTTGTAGATAAAAAGTCCAATAATGTCCAATATAAATCAAATACGCTACATTTTGTCGATCTTTTTTCAAATACGATTTGTTATTCGATAAATGGGTACCTTTGGGAACAATAAAAAAATTACCAAAGGTGCCATTTTATCACCAGATTGAATCAAATAGTGACATTTACTTTGTACATTTACTTTGTACAGTCAGACAAAAAATTGGTCTACCACCCTACGGTTGAGATTTGTTTGAACGTCATGAAACAACAAGGTCAATTTTCCCTGGCAATAAGTTTGTGTTAGTGACTTTGCTCTCTTTGTCATTTATGATATAACGTCATGCCAAGTGTCAAGTTTGAATAATCTTGTAACAGATAGATTGATTGTTATTTCATTGACGGAAACAGTGACAGTAGAATTGTCAGTGAGACTTTATTTTCTTCTTTTCAGTAGTAATGAGTTTCTCTTCAAAAAGATCGACATGGTTTTAGTTGAGCAAAATAGATTATCGCATTTAATGGGGTTAAACCAAGTCACCCAATGACGTCAAATGTCAGGCATCTCAGATATCAGATAAAACGTCATAGCAATTGTGCATTGTGTCAAACTCTGTTAGAAAAGTCAACCTTAGCGATCTTTGCATCTCGCAGAAACTTTTGTCAAAAGTGGTAGACCACTTTCTTGGCTGACTGTACAATCAAAAGGTGACATTTGAAAATTATTTCATTAAATATTTCCTATATTTATCAGTATTTTTTTGTTTAACTTAATACATATAAATTGGCTATTAAAACTGTTGCTGTCCCTAATAAAATATGTGATATATATTCCATGTGCATACCCATATTACATTTTTCTTGTTTCCTGGAATAAAAGAAAAAGTGTAAATGTCACCTTTTGTTCCTGACCTCCTCATTTATCAAAATCATAAACATTTATACTTAACTGTCTTATACCTAGGTATTAGTTACTGAAAGAAAATCTGATACCTTCGCCTCCTCGGTGTGGTTATTAGAGATTTGGATGGTTAACCCGGAAGTCGTGGGTTCGAATCCCGCGCGGAGTAACAACATGTTTATGTTGATGTTGCTGTTTCGACTAGGCTAGGACAGTAGAGACCCCCCCACTCAATTGAGTTCTCGTCGTGTAGCGGTGGTAGGAGCAACCGATGGGAGGCCAAGAGAACTCAGGCGTGGCAGTTTGGGTGACAAGCCCATGTCACCGACCGCACCGCTATCGGCTTAGATAGGCAAGGTCTCTAGCGCTCTGTGGCGAATAGTGGATTCTGAGAATAGCCGTATGTATGAGCCTGAATCTGTGACCATAGCCTCTCGCCTGTCATCAGGAGTCTATTGGCTATGAGGTAGATGGTCCTGCCTCTCACCTTTCTTCGGTCGTGTTGATAGAAAAATATCCTCCCTTCGGGCCATAGACATGTCATTGATAGAGCGCACCTGTGTTCACTGCGTACACACTTGTGTACCATAATACTTACTCGTACCTCCAGCGTTACTGGTTTGTTCTTAAATCTAATATTGTTGTTTTTTTCAGCGGACCCCAACCTTGCTCGTCTTATGTTGACACTTGCTGCTTAAAAGAAAATATCCTGGAGAAAGACTCGTCTAAAGTCTAAATCAGCCCATTCCGTCCCACTGGCAGGGTCAAGGCAGAAGAAAATATTTTTTTTCATTAAACTTTGTATTTGAAACATAGTTCTTTCCGAATGAAGCTGTTATTATTTACACCCAATTTTTATTCAAAACTAAAAGAGTTTTGACCACATCACCCTCAGGGTACCACAGTTTCAACCACTGTGCTCTACTCGTATACAGGGTGACTTCGCAAGGTATGGCCAAATTCTTTAAAGAGGCTCTTACCAAATAATATGAAACTACGTCTTTATCGTAGTTATCTTTGATATTAGTTGTTTTTTAAACTTCGAATATCCTAAAAATAAGTCAATAAAGAATAGGAAATATGCACTTGAAACAGATGGGGGTCATATTATTATTATTTTTTACTAATTAGAATTCTCATTACGTCTCTATCAATATTTCCTGATTTTATTTCTTTGTCGATGTAAAATAATTATTGAAAAGTTCAAAATATGTGGGTAATTCAAAGCGGTTGAAACAGAGCGTTATTGGTCAGAAGATTTGACCAATGGCAACTGTCGAGTGACCTTAAAGTCTACGTGTATGCAAGGAACTCAGGGTATAAGTTCCTTGCGTGTATGTCACTGTCAAAAGCGCGGCAAGAAGAATTCAACAGTTTGTAGGTTACATTTGTGTTGTCATAGACTTGCGTGACGTCAAAGTCTATGACAAACGAGCGCGCCATAATGCCGGGCGTCCGATACGCCTGAAAAAGTTTGATTTTTTTTAAAGTTTATAAATCTAATACATTTTGCATTTTTGGTGATGAATATCATTGATCAGTCATAACACGTTATCATAAAAAAATATTAAAAAGACCAGTGCATTCCCCATTAGGCTCGCGCTCAACTCGTGCGATAATTTCGTGACGTTTGTGAGCGTATTTTTCCATTAAGGAAGTAAATTTACTAAATGAAGAAATTGAGAGCGTCGTGGCCCAGTGGTTAAACACTCTGGCTCGGAACCCGATGGTCCCGAGATCAAACCCGGCCGGAACACACCAACTTTGTGTTCATTGTAAAGTTTGCGGCTAACTCTCCGGTGATGGAAAACACCGATATAAAACCCAAGCAACCCGGATAACGGCGGTAGGCTCGCCCCTTGCCACGTTGGGTTCAAATTCCCTTGGCGAAATGTGGGCTCCTGAATGTCCCGTTCACCATGACGGCAATAATCAGTGCGCCTCTGACTAACCCATTAGGGATATGGTCGTGAGGGTATGTATGTATGAAGAAAAATAACAGATGATAGGAATCCTAAAAGAAAAACTTCACGGAAATTTCTAGTCGGTTCAGTTCAGTTCTAGTCGCCCATGGAAATTTGGCAACTACGAGTATTAGCTTAATCACCCTGTATACGAGTCGTCGGTTCCAGGTTTGATGCTTCTCTGGCCATAATAACATATCCACCTAGGGGTAGGTACCCCTAGACCGAATGTTTTTCGGAATAAAGATCTATAGCATTGATGATGACAAAATAACAGAGCAAAAAAAAGATTAAGTATAAAGATGTTCTAAAAGATCATCACTAGAAAAGCGACACTAGACAAAACAGGCATTACGGGGTAAAACCTACGTATTATTTTATGAGGCTGAATCAAGCAGGAAGGAAAAGCAGCATTCACTTACGTAAGTTGTCCCATACATAAATTATACATACCATACATTTTCCTGGTCCCAAGTAATGTTTTCCCATGGATTTGTAATGTTGTGGCGAAACGTAACAATACGACCGACTTCGTGAAATGGTTCAGAAGTGGGTTATTACACAAGTAATAGTACACCAAATCGGTCGTCAAAAGGAGCAAAGTCACATGCGTACTTAGTTTTGAATCTCCCTTGATCTGGCAGGTCATCCAACGGGCTATGGAGAGGGCTATGCTGGGTGTTTCGCTACGAGATCGAATCAGAAATGAGGAAATCCGTAGGAGAACTAAGGTCGCCGACGGAGCCCAGCGTGTTAGCAGGTTGAAGTGGCAGTAGGCAGGGCATAGCTCGAAGGACTGATGGTAATTGGGGACGGAATGTCCTCGAGTGGAGACCATTCGGGGCCAAGTGAATTGTGGTACGCCCACCCGCAAGGTGGACGGATCCACTCATAAATTATATACTATTATTTCCTTACAGAATACAATTCCCAACCGCCGCTAAGCAACTTAGCATTCCGTCAAAAGTTTCAATATTTTAATTAAATTTTATTGCTTAGTATTTTTTGGTTTTTACCTTGTTCATATGGAATAACCAAAAAGACCAAAATTCTTGAAAGCTGGGCATTCCAGTTCATGGGATATAAGTATACCTAAATGTCAAAGACATTAGATCGTTCCATATGCGATTCTCCGTCATACTACATTGTGTCGTGCAACAAGACGGACCGGATTATAGCTATTCAAGGTAATTTTATATTAAAAATAAACAATATTCTAATAATAGAAAACTTGTCAAATGGCAAACTTACCTGTGAATAGGAATGCGCGGAAGGACGTTTTACTTCTTTATACTAGTTCTGTGTAAGGACATAAAATTCAAGTGCAGTGTTTTGTGGTCTTTAACGGTTAAATAGTTTTCATAATAATAGTTTTCCGTAATGTTCTAGTTATAACACTTATTTCGTGTAAATAATAGAGTTAGTGGCAAAATCTCCGATAGAAAACACCGTTAAAAACCCAAGCCAACCGGATAACGGCGGTTGTCTTGCCGTTAGGTCCAAATACGGTCGGTGAAGCGAGTTTTTATTTGAAAATGTAGTATTAATTCATTTATAAAAAAAAAGTTATTTTTGTTGCTAGCATGCCTCATTGCTAGAAGCTCTTATTAAGCAAACAATATCCTGCCATTTAGATACACCTATTTAGGTAATTAGAGTTGATTTTGCAAAGGAAAGATGAAAGTTATCGGCACGTGCCTACCGCGCCGTTACATGGGTTTTTATCGGTATTTTCCATCACCGGAGAGTTGCCACAAAGTACAAACGCAAAGTAGGTGTTTTGGGGCCTTATTACAAGCCCTTATTTAAGTCCTACTTAAAAACATTAAATTAACTGAGCTGTTAATTCGTATTATGATCTTTTAAGTCAGCTCAGTCGTAATAATAGGCATGATGACTGTATTTTTTTTTTGTTTATTATCGAAAGACCTTACATTTATGTAAACAATCCTCAAAGAATCACTTCATCTGGATCAATACCACCAGAGATATCACAATTTGAAATTCACATTTTTGGACTTGCCCAAAAACGCTCCATACAAAAGTGACAGCGATAGTGACGTCACTGTCGCTTTTGTATGGAGCGTTTTTGGGCAAGTCCAAAAATTGTGCATTTCAAATTGTGATATCTCTGGTGGTATTGATCCAGATGAAGTGATTCTTTGAGGATTGTTTACATAAATGTAAGGTCTTTCGATAATAAACAAAAAAAAAATACAGTCATCATGCCTATTATGGCCAGGGATGGGGGTTGTATTTTGACGTTCTGTTAAACTCAATAACTAGGTAAGCGAATATGATCGTTTGAGTGAAAAGAAGCCAAATAACATTTTAAAATTATTTCTATACTAATGAGGGGGAGAATACCAATTCAAGGTGAAACCAATAGAAGTTGACGTTCTTTATGCTCACGCTCAAGATGAGATTTGGCGTTAGCCAGAATAGCATCGCTGAACCAAAATGTATTTGGTGGAGCCCTCAATGATTTTGAACCCAAAACGACACGGTAACCGACTTATTAACAACTTCTCTCTATGTTTCTGACTGTGTGTGTGTCCTGGAGTATTGTGTGTTGGGTGTAAAATGCAATTTGTGTTTTAATCATTCCAGATGCACAAGTTAATCCTAGCTCTCTCCATCCTGTCTGCCATGGCGTCCGCCCAAGACCTTGACGCGATCATGCTGGATCTCTATGGCAACGTCTACGGGTCCACAGAGCCAGATTATACGGACATCACCGAAGCCATAGACAACGATGTCATCTATGAAACCACTGGCTATGATTACGGGAGGTCGAGGCGACAGGTGCCTTTGGAAACTGGTGAGCTTATGTTAATTTTTATGAAATAGGGAGCAATGGAGAGTAATCACCTCTGCCCATTGGCAACTGCAACACCAGAGGTGTCACGAGACGTTATACCGTTTCATATTTTATACAGAGCGTCCCACGGCCATGCCACATGGAGGGAAAGTACCTTAAATATTGTAGATATAATATTTTACAGAAAGAAGACATTATTTTAATTTCAAAAACAATTTTAACTGCATTCATAGATTTTTTACACGTTTGAACCGGGAATCGAACCCGCTACACGAAAAAAAACACCCTGTAGCTTTATCATACCGATCGAAACGGTTCAGCAGAAGATTTTTGGTGAACATAAAAAGACATGCAAAATGACTCATGTTCAGATGAATATGTCAGGTGTACATGTCAGGGTACTTGCGAATGATGATGATGATGATTTCAGGTATCGCGTGTCAGGTGCGCGTGAAGTCAGAGGTACTGTCAGGCCGCTGCGTCCTCTTCGCTGACTGCTTCCGGAGGCACTACACCTCCAATGAGTTTTTGAACTTGCAGAAAGGACTGTAAGTCTGTTTTCATTACTACGAGCCTGTATTGCCTGATTTTCGGGGGTTACCGCAGACGATGGATACTTCACCCTCATGAGTTCTCGCCTTGGCGAGGCAAGGGGGCTAAGTACTGGTGGTAGGGTAGAACCGCCAGGAAGCCAAGAGATCTCAGGCGTGGCATGGTAGTGGACTTGGTCACCCACCCGTTGCGGCCCATAAGGGCGACACATTGGGTTGCGGGCCCAGTGGGGCCTGCAAGCGCCCTGGGCGCCGGTGGGGCCGCGGCGCACAATCGGTTTGTGGGGGCCAATGATCCGCGGCTGACAGACACAGGGGGGTTCCGTCGTGGCCCGGCGGGGCCGTACCGCCCGGTTGCGGCAGTAGAGCCGCTCTCTGGGTGGACCGTGGTTGCGGGCCCAGTAAGGTCTGCGTGCGGTGGGAGTCAGCGGGCCGGAGTGCGGGGGTGCTTTGGCTTGCATTGCACGGCGAGACGGCGGAAGTGCCTGCGTGCTCCAGGCGCTATCGTGGCCCTTAGTTGGGGGTTAGGTTGGAGGTGGCCGCATCAGGGGCTGGCACTGGCGGCGGAGCAGTGCGATAAATCTTAGTGCTGGTGGGACGTGGAACAGAGTAGATAGTAGGCGTTAGCCTCATATCAGTATTTTCGTACCAAACCCTTTTGTTAAAATACTTTAAAGCTCAAATATTTTTTGTATTTTCCAGCCGAATCTGCGAGTCTACCGGTGAGGTCTGCTGTCCAGTCTAACAGCATCAAGACACAAAAAGGCTCCAAGAAGTGAAGATATGTTAGACAAGTCATCCAAAAACGTCATATTCCAAACGAACAAATGACGTAGACACAAAATACATTTTATGTCGATTTTAAGTATCCTTGGCCTTGTTATTTGAAAAAATCATAAAAATGATTGCACAGTTTCCCATTTTTTTGACCTAAAATATTGTAGTGTCATCGTCAGTCCAAAGCCCACTGCTGGACATAGATCTCTCGTCAGTTGCGAAGCAACACCCAGTGCCGAGCTCTTAGATTGAGCATTCGGACCATATACAGGTCATCGGTCCACCTGGCTGGCATTGTACTTCCCAATCTGATATTTATACTAAGTCGATCTCTTAGCTTTAATTATTTGAACCAATGACATAAGATGTGTGTGTAAAGAAATAATAATATTTTGTTTTAATGATTGTTTCTTTTTAACCTGAAAGGGTTATTAACTACTATACTCACATTGAGATATATAAATGGCATATGGTCAAAATCTGTCGAATTCCTAAGCCAATTAAAAAAATAAAGGCGAATACAACATTAGAGATCTAATCTAAATAACAAAATTGGATAAAATACTACCGTTTTAATTATTTTTGTCGTAAAAAAATGTGTAGGAAAACCTGTAGAAATCCAAACGCAGAATCTAAATATAAGTAAGCTTTATTTAATCTAATTATAATTACTTCATTTGTAACAGCATCACTTCATTATATTAGTTTATGGTATAAAACCCACTTAGGAACAGCAAACAGTCCGTTAGAAAACAAAAAAAAACAATAAAAAATGGTTTCACAATTTAATACTTCTTTCAAAACAAAACAAAATTACTAAAAAGAAATGCCGAAAATGATAAGTGATATTTACATGAAAATAAATCAAAAATTATACATGATTGCAGAATACTTAGCCTAAAGACAGTGTACACAGCGGCTAAAAACGCGGCGGCTTTTTAGCCGCGCGGTCGTAGCTACTCGTGTAGTTCTTGGATCAAGGTTTATCGTTCGAGTATGGATGAAAGAATAAGTAAAGATTTATTAACAAATTATAAGCTGTTATTTTTTTCAGCACCAGTTAGTTAGGCCAAATTTTTTTACGTTCATGTTTTTTTATATATTTTCATCGACGTGATCATCCATACTTCAACGATAATTTCAATTCTCATCGTGCCTCATAACAGAATTACTCTTAAGAACACTAAGTTAGTATTTAAATACATAGTTTAATTTAATTCAACATTGGAATGACCTACGTATGAAATTGGCACTAATTTGGAGGGACTCTCATTGTCACAATCGATTAATATTATAGATGTATCTTTCCACTTTATTGTTAAGGCAACGCAACAGATATTTTCCATGTGTCAAGATTAGGTATGTCTTTAAGCAGATCGTGGTACTTCTAGACACTTGATTTTTGATGCCATATTTTTTTTCACAGCTCCAAAAATATCAGTAGTGTTATTGTCAAATTCCCCGCATATATGGCGACATAAATGCATAGTTGCGTGTGGTCTCGTAAAGGTACAATCTATATCATAAATCAATGCAATACCATTAATTTTAATTGGTAACAAACATTATAATTAACACTACGCGATAAAACACGAAGCTCTGAATTTTATTGAAATCGTATCGTTGTATTAAAACATAGACAGAAACAAAAATGAAGACACAGGCTTTTCAAGCTACTCTCGATAGGAGGCATTCCGCCGCCCTTCGTTGAGATTTTGGGACTGACTGGGAAATGTGACTATGACCCCCAGAGATAGTTTTATCCAAAGAAGAGTGTAAACAGCAAACCGTGTCTCACAAGTTTATTTATATCTATGATTACAGAGAAATGAAACATTCGTAATCTGGCTTGAGTTTAAGTATTAGTAAGGCCCTTGAATCAACTCTTAATACAAGCTTTCTAGATTAACGTAGTATTAGAAAGTGCAACTTTTGACTGAAGGTGGAAAAAACGCGGCGTTTATTTGCTAGTGCGAACGGTGCTTTGTGCTTCATATCATAGGATGCATAATTAGTATGATTATACTAAACCTCTATTATCAACAGCAATGATAAATATTACCACAAAATATAATATTTTAATAATTGTTAAGCATATTTTTAAATATTAATAAGGCTGACCCAAATAATTTCCAAGGAACGTTTCATAGTTTCTGCAGGACTCAGGTATTTGTTCAATTTGTATCAGTCAGTATGCACTTCCTAACCTTATTTACAGTAGATTACCACCCACGAATATAAATGTAGGCACATTATCGGTTATTTAAAACAGTTATCTCACTACAAGCTCTATCTATACAATTTGCAAAACTTTCAAAATAACAGCATTTAAATTCCAAAATAGGTATCTTATACTAACGCGAGTAGAATGTCAAATTTATATAGGTAACATATACGTATTATACTCCAAATACAATTTATTTTTTAGCCCGGCTAAAGCTGCGTACTATAGTGCGATAATTAAGGTAAGTATATAGAAATATTGTCTAACATTAAGTGAAATCAGGCACCATTTTATATTTATAAAATCTATGTTTACAATACTCAATTTTTGTATAACACAGTTAGACACGTCCGGAGGCCTACATAATATACAATTTATATAAACAATTCTAGACAAAAAATATAGAAAAAAGACATCATAAGAAATAAGTTAATATTTTAACCTTAAGATTGATTGAATATATAAATTATACATTACATTTAATTACACCTCTTTAACGTGTCCTTACATTTAAATGTAGTATTTGGATATATTTGAGCTCTCAATGGTGTTATAAGTAATATTTATTTATTTTGGAAGTCATATATTTATTGTTGATCTAAATGACTAAATTGTTGACCAATGAACACTTTATGTTGTTTATTAATTGGCTATCTCGCAACGACATCGGATTTATTTTTACCAGCATCTTAACAATCTTATCCTGAGAACTATTACTGCTCACCTAGGGTACTAGTTAGGATATCCACATATTTATAGTTGTTTGAATAGTAAAGTCATCTTTGACTTATACACAGTTATTTTGCGAAATTGTCAAGGGAGATTCCGAATCACACTTGGGAACATTTTCGAAGATTATTTTTAAATAATAATTTTGTTATTATCAGCAGTTAGTAGCACTTACTGTTTAAACGAATATAAATATGTGAATAGCCTTCAAAAAGGCCAGTCCAAAATGATTTAATTCGATCAAATAAATAGTTATACAACCATTTTGAGACTGACCGATAACTATTCAAGTTCAGAGGTACACAGAAATGTAACAAAATGGCGACTTTAGGTTCATATTTAAGAAACGTATAATTTATTTTCAAAATAACTCGATTCTTATTTCGTATCGTAATCGTTAAGTGTCTTACACATTTGTAGTTCGGCCTTTATTTTAGGTATTTTCAGTTATACAAACCCAATTAACATAAAAGGGATTTTTATTGGTTGTTAGCATTACAAAGTTAAAGCAACTTCGTACTAACTATTATTATTAACTATTTATTATTCATTGCATTAGTACAAACGGTGGAATTACCAACTCTAATAAATATAGCCTTGTAATAGACGACCTGTGTACATCTGAACATCAACACTCAACCTTATTCTCCGGCGTTGATAGTGATAGTCTTACCCTTCGGGTCATCAAACCGATCCATGGTCCGGATGTCCATCATCATCATAATACCGTAGAAGGTGATGGACAAGAGGATGAACACCACGAAGAGACCAGCCCAGATGGGGGCGGAGAAGAAGCCCACGCAGTTGAAGGAGTCGCCGAATTCCATTTCAGAGGCATTCAGGCTCGAGAAGAAAGGTTGTATCTGGAAGAGATTTTCAAAATATAAGTACAAATATTTAAACCGGCGTTTCCCATTTGGTGTGCATCTTTATCATATTCGGAAAATGGATTGCACGTAGTATTTTAGTTCATGGGACTGGAAAACAAGGGAATTATTGATTTAGGCATCTGGCCAACAAATCTTGGAGAGTACATGCGGCGTCTTAAGCTAACCTAGAAAAAGAACCGGTCATCAGTCTAGATATATGAATCAGCATAAGTAGCACTTAAAGGTTTATAGCATAACAAACTTTCTTGATGCATTTCGCACAAATTGAACAACATAAACTGAATTAAAGGTGGAAAACCCAGAAAAAATCATTCGGTCTTGGTTAGTGCAGCCGCCTACATTGCGGAAGACGCTGGTTCGAGTCCCGCCTTAGCCCAAAACCGTAACGGATGGTAAAAATTATCTTCTAATATACATAAATAATGCATACTTCTAAAATAAGAATAGCATGAACTGAATTGGTAGAAATCGTCTTAGCTGGAATAACGCGCCGATCCACCGCATCTGCGCAAAGAAGAGTGCTTGCTTCTACGCGTAGATGCAGTGGAGGGGCGTGTCTTTTCAGCTTAGTTAGATGATCTCTTATTTTCACCTATTTTTGCCCGACGTTTTGGCGACAATAATTGAATATGCCGTGGTCACGAGCAGATTCACCTAAGACTATCTATTTAAATGCGACTTGTTAGCAGTAATTCCGGTGTCAAAGATGATGTTTTTAATTATTCCCATCCAGACAAACTTTTTACTTTTCTCTAGAAATCTTTCATTTCATTTATGTATTTTGTCCCGCAAATTGTCATGTGTCTACACCCAGCGGGATCCCCTATCTGGGATACTTATGAGTGATACAGAGAATTAGATCTGAATATGTTCTACTGAATTATGCTGAAAACAGAATTTGTTCCGTAAAATAAACGGAAATATTAGCTTCTTTAACCGACCTCCAGCCAGCGGGATATTTTCTTAAACTACGTCTGATGAACTATAAATTGATATCAACTTTTAGATCTATGTTTATTCTGTTTATTTAAAGAAAAATCAGTCTCCTAAAGTCCGTAATTCGGTCACAATCAAGCTGCAAAGAAACCTCCATTCAGCGGACTATTTCTTCTAAGGATGTTATTATTGCAGCTTTTACGATAAGATAGATAAATAGATATTCTTTATTGTACAAAAACATTAATTTCAAGCAAATAACACAGCAACAATGAGAACAATCTACAATTTAGGCGGTCTTATCGCTAGAGAGCGATTTCTTCCAGACAATTAATACAATTTAAACTATTTACGGCTCATTTTACTTAAATTCCCTATTTGTTCATCTTTCATCATCATTTGTAAGCTGTAATTAGTTTAAATTGTATTAATTTATTGTAAAAGCTGCAATAATAACATCCTTAGAAGAAATAGTCCGCTGAATGGAGGTTTCTTTGCAGCTTGATTGTGACCGAATTACGGACTTTAGGAGACTGATTTTTCTTTAAATAAACAGAATAAACATAGATCTAAAAGTTGATATCAATTTACAGTTCATAAGACGTAGTTTAAGAAAATATCCCGCTGGCTGGAGGTCGGTTAAAGAAGCGAATATTTCCGTTTATTTTACGGAACAAATTCTGTTTTCAGCATAATTCAGTAGAACATTTTCTGATCTAATTCTCTGTATCACTCATAAGTCTCCCAGATAGGGGATCCCGCTGGGTGTAGACACATCAAATTGTCAATACAACTGAAAGGGACAGCTATACTTATAAAAGTTGTTTAATTTCGATCTACGGGATTCAGTTGGTCTTTGGAAACTTACCTTCAAGTCGACGAAGGTAACGTTGAACTCAGTTTCATTGGTGGATGAGAACATGACTCTTTCTCCGCAGCGGTACGAGAACCCGTCGATGGCGTAGACCTCATTAGCAGCAGGGAGGACCAGGTTAGCTGAGTCTTTTGATACAGTGACACTCTCTGAAAAGCACAAGTCATCATCAATGTGGTATAAGTTGAGAAACAGTCAATTTATTGACCATAAAACAAAGTACCAGAGTAATTTAAGTAATGGTGGCTGCTGAACTGAGTTTAAGGCTAGTTGGCAAACCAAAACCAACACAAGATCAACCTTCAAACAAATTTTGAAGTCACCATTCAACTGTAAACTATCATAATTTAACCCAAAATATTTGTAAAAAACATATTTAGAGAGTAAGTAAATAGTCATCCTTGTATTAGGTACATCCAATTGCTTTCTCCCAGTTACACCATAGGCCAAAGCTCACCACCTTTCTTCAACTTTCAAGATCCTGTGGCTGGGCAGAGTTTAATTCAAAACTTCTCCACTAGTGTTTCAGCCATGGTTTTACCAGTACACCAGGTCGTCAGTGATATCCAACATTTATTTATTTATTTTACATTGAAGAGCCATTGGATTAGACATAAAAAACTCTGTCCACATAGTTTAATTGAGCACAGAATTTTAGATAGAAAAGTGAAACAACACAATAGATCAGACATTAGGAACTAAACACAATAAATAAATAGGCTCAAACAGCTCAATAGAGGTGAAAATCTTATGATTCCTAGGGTCAAAACAATTTGACAAGGGTTGTATAAATCCTAGATTGGCTATATACAGCACAGATGGTTCTATTTGTCAACAAAATCTAATATACTTAAAAAAATCTTACCAAAGAACCAATATCCACGCTCCATTATAAAGTTCAATGTCAACGAAGCTTCGGTAAACTGGATGGTGGTGTTCATTAGGTAGGACTCATTAAATGACGTTGAGCTGCCGGTCATGCTGTCAAGAGCCACAATTTTGCCTGTCTCTCCCAGAAGAATGGCCCCGGTGTAGAGACGGAGACCGTCAAGGCTGTAGTCATGGGGAGTCACCACAAGTCCAGTGTCGTTTGCTTCAGCTTGACGCCTGACACGAAGGTGGCTTTCTGGGATAATCCATGATGGGTAATGAGCGGTGTACACAGCTACGACTGAATCGTAACGCTCCTGGAGTTTGGAGAACATGTCTTCCATGAAGTCGTTGTGGCGACGGAGCAGGTCAGCTCTGGATTCGCCTTCACGAGCATCTTTCAGGTGGATGAATAAGATGTTACCACTCTCGGGTTTTATATCAGCTGAGAGCCCATCCTCAGTCAGTTTGACATGGTCTACCTTCTCAGGGTCTGCTAGCTTGTTCAGGACGTGCAGCGCGTTGTCAACCACTGGCAAGTACACAGCATCACCGATGTTAGCGTGTAAGTATGGGAACGAAGTCTCCCCATCGGCATTTTTACTCGAAAAATCCTCGACAGAGAGGGTCTGGTCGATAAAGATCACTGTGAACGGCTTGTTTGAGAGCTCATCTTCCAATGTGGACTGGAACTCTTCAGCGGAAACCTTCGTAAGTGGGTTGGACTTGATTCCTGTTTTGCTCAAGTCGCCCCATAAGAATACTGGAACCTGTACTGCAAAACTGCTCACTACACTTAAAACTAACGTAAGGAACACTAGACGGCTGCACGCCATTTCGAATAAACTATACTATTGGACGCTTACGAACTAAAAAGTACGTTTTTAGTCCAAAATTGTCATCAAAAGACGAAAATTAGGCGATGACGAGTGACCATCGGTCATGTGAAAAGTGATCATATGATTAGTTTGACGCTTGTCTATGGGTGCAAAGTGTTGCCAAGAAAAGAAGCTAAATAAATAAAATCTTTTGTTTTATAGCATGACAAAGCCTAATTTCGTGATTGACCACCTTTTAATCATTTTTCCGATGTAATATCCCTTAATTATCCAAAAACAATAACTATTATGGTCAAAAAAAAAAATAGTTGATTGAAAAAAAACAAATTACACCATAAATAAGATTTCTTTATGTTGGCGAGCTTGGCTGTCACTGTCAGATCTAAGTTTTTAAATTATTAAATTTAGCTTTACACTCATGTATTTGAGTCATCCTCGCACCGCCCGCGCCCGACACAAAAACCAACCTTTTTGGTTTCTTCTTAAAACATACCACTGTCAGAAAAATTGGAAGCACGTTGGTTTGCATCAAACTTACTCTCGACACAATGCATCTTTTCTTGTTGATTTTCTTAACATTCCGTGGCGTTCAAGCTGATAAAAACATAATTCCAGTATTCCTGATGGACTTTGGAGGAGTTATGAGCCATTTACCTGCCGGAGCGAACGCCTTTGCCAAGACCAGCACTTCGTTCTTTGCAGACATCATCCATGAAGCTATAAAACGCAGCGAAATCGTGATTATATTCGTTGAAGACCAATTTAGCGTGGAAGACATTACTTTGAAAGATAAATTAGGTAGCCCGTACTATCACCTTCACCACGGCCTGCTGGAGAACAAAGTGAAATACTTTCCCAACGTAATAGAGCCATACAAACTTCTAAAGCAGATATTTCGACCACAGCAATTTAACGTATTTATTTTGAATTCCGGAACAAAGCTGCAGATGTTTGATAGCATTTCTAAGTACTTCTATGTATTTTTCCAAGATGGTCTTAACGAGACACGGGCGGATACTCTCAGAAGACATGATTCGATCATGCGAGAAGTGTACTTTGTCGTGAGACAGCTAACTGCTGGGGAAGTAATTGGCTTTTACACCGGAAAGATGAATCCAGTGGAAGTAAAGAGCTTAGAGTTCATTCCAATCACTCCAATACCTGTGACACGAGACCCTGGCGTCATGATAGTGACCGACGGCGGGTTGTTTAGATTCGTTGGTTAGTTTTTTTTTTTTTTTTATAGTAACGCCTTACAAAATCCCAAAGGCAAAAACTTAGTTAGATCTTTTGATTAAAACAAAAAGAGGCAGATCTATATCTACAGGTCGGTCTCCGCTAAGGCCGTGTACAATCAGGTCTACTGGACCTGTTTTCAAGCTAAATTAAGAAAGAACTAACGATGATTTGGTTCTTATCGAATAAAATACCAATTTTAAAGTTTACGTACGATTTAGAGGAAGAGACGCCTGATGTCTGGTTTATTGCAATGAAGTTTCTCAACAACCTGAGGAACATTTGAAGCTCTGATTGGTGATGTCATCTTAATCAAACTTGAATGCATTGTGCTAGATAGTTTATCCACTGTTGACTTATAAATCTGATCCTTCGACAGACATGTAGTCTGTCCCCTGTTTTTAGGAGTCTTGTACCTGTGAGGTCACCTTCCACTCAGGTACTGAGCGCAGCATACAATTACTCATGATCTCCGTAGGAGTCTACGCGGCAACCCAGACCCGCCGCGCCACGTTCAACCAGGTCCCGATGGTGGCGGAGGAGACGTGGACATTGGAGTCGCTGTCCACCAAGATGGCTTACACGGACTTCGAGCTGGAGTTCAACTTCAGTTTCAAGGACAAGGAATGGCTTCTGGGTCAGTCGACACCGTAACCCTTATCATGTGTTCGTTGGCAAGGGCGCGGTCCGTTTTGAGTCAGAAGTGAATAGCGCGCTCCCACGCGTCCCGAATTGATAAATTTGTATGAGCGTGAGCGCGCTATTATCACTTTTGACTCAAAATGGACTGCACTACAAGTAACAAGTACAGTCAGCGTCAAAATGCTGTGTGCTAACAGATGGCATCCTGCCGTGCTATTCCGGCGGTGCACATCAGACATCACTTCACATCTCGGTGCTTCATGCTTACCTCAATCATCAATACGCTTTACTTTGAATTAGTATTTTCCCTCATTTTGTATGTAAATAATTTTAAAATGTTATTTGTCTTAGTCCTTTTTTTTCAAACGACCACAGTTGCAAAGAAATTGAATTTTAAAGTTCACTCACACAAGCGAAGGGAGTCTTAATTATTCACACGCAAAATGAGAGAAAATAATAAATATAGAACGCAAGAGTTCTAGCGGCAACCAGAATACCATACTGTTCCGAAACAGCTAAAATAAATATCTTATTGCAGAGAACGTGGCCCTCCTAGAAGGTGGGGAGGAAGTTGGCCGCACAAATATGCTGGTAGGGGCGAGGTGGAACACTGCCTACTACTGCGGAGAGCCTCTCGTCGTCGTCAACTCAAGAGACGGCAGTTCCGTCACCATCTCGGAGTACCAGGTTAGGCCCACGTACACGTCAACGGCACATAACGCTAGCCATTTCCGTTTATTATCTTGCTGACATTTTTTTGCAATAGAGCAAGGGGTAAGTACTGAGCGAAAATGGGTAGCCTGTCATGTATCCCGCTCAGTCCCAAAATACGTGATTTCGCTACTAAGATGGGTTCATCATCATCATCAGCCTATGTTGGTCCACTGCTGGACGCAGGCCTCCCCTAATGCGCGTCATCGCGCCCTATCGTCAGCTAGACGCATCCATCTCCTGCCAGCAGCCTTTCGCAAATCGGCGCTCCACCTAGCCGGAGGTTGTCCCACACTACGCTTGCAGAAACGTGGTGTTGGTAAGATGGATTACCTAAGTCTAAAGGCGTCAGTACCTTGATATTCGAGTGCTTACAAAAAAATTGTCTTGTCTAGATCCAGCCACTACAAAGGCGTGGTCGCCGTGATGACGGGGGCGGTGAAGGTGGCGGTGAAGGCGGTGGTGATGGTGGCGGTGATGGTGGTGGTGATGCCGGCGGTGGCGGCGACGCTGGCGGCGGTGGTAATGATTCCTTCTCCGGCGATACCGTAAACTGTGGCCCTTATTACAGTGCTGCAATCCTTTCAGGCTTATTTGTGACAGCCATAGTTCTATTCATACTAATGTTTGGTATAATGTTCCTGTACGATTGCAGTCCTAATGATAAATACGACGATCCACAAGGGAAGATACTCAAAATTGCCACCGAAGGGTCCATACACTGAGTCGATGTAAGATTCAAGACGAACGTTACACGATCGACATCAATCAAGTCAATATTTACTGACGGATTAAGATATTCATCGACGTTTAGGGTAGTGTATTGACGGATCACAATATTTATCGCTGAATTTTTGATGGTCTAAAAGGGTGTGCTCTGATCCGACCCAAGACACATCAGTAAAAATCATGATATTTATTGACCGTGTAGCGTTCGCCCAAGATTAATTAAGTTTTTAGTTATTAGGAACATAAGGTTCTTGTTAATTTTATGTGTAAGTGCTGAATGTATTTAACATAATACATATTTTGGAATGAAACTTCAAGTATTATTCAGAGAATGTATAATTTAACAATAAACAACTTAGGTCCCGACCACACTGGCACGGTATTATTGTGCAGTGGCGTTTTCACGCGAACGCCGGTATAACGGAAGTATGATCGAAACCTCAAATAAATCTTCTCTTCTACTATATAAAAATAAGTCGGGTTTTCCTTCCTGACGCTATAACTCCAGAACGCACGAACCGATTTCCACGTTTTTGCATTCGTTGGAAAGGTCTCGGGCTCCGTGAGGTTTATAGCAAAGAAAGTTCAGGAAAATTTCAACAGAAAAGCGGAAAAATCTTTTTTCACATACAGCTACGTCCACGCGGACGAAGTCGCGGGCGGTTGCTAGTTGATGTATAAATCGCAATTATCTGACCAGCCCACTTGAAAAGTTCATCCTGTATAATGTAAGTGGGTCATGTTATTAGTAGGCCAAATTTTAAACTATTTAGGTATATGGAAAGCACCCACAAAAAAACTACATCTTCAGTTTTAAAAAACCTTTTTATGAATAAATAACCCAAAAAGATCTTATTAGAATAGAACTCTTGTTTCCCACATTAAAAGCTCTTCCCAGTTTAAGTTAACTGTTTTTGCCCCTAAACTTCTTGGGTAGCGAAGCTTCAGGAGTCAGGCCGTGGTTGCACAGGTGGTATGATCAAACGAGGCTTTACATATTCGGTCTGAAACAGAGAAATATTGTTCAAACTATTTGTTGCCCTGGATATTAAGTATTCTGTTCATCTGCTATCATCTCTGTACACTGTGTATGTTTGTAAAAATATTCTTCTATTTAAAGAAATGAGTAAAGTAGCAGCCACGCCAATCCGGCTCGAAGGACCAATGAAATATAAATTCATCATCACGTCTATTGGCGTTGACTGTGCCTTGAAGTCAAACGCAACTTACTTACAGTACAGTACGGTAACACGGTACGGTAGCATACAGTACAGTAATGATTGAGAAAAATGCCACTCATGGAGGTTCCAGCTCATAAATATGCCACTGGGCCTAAATGGCAACCGCCTTTTCTCATAACTTGCAGTCCGAAACGATTTTGGGCGCTAACAGTGCTGTGAGCGCTGATAGCACGATTTTTCAATTCGGGACGCCTGATATCGCCGTCAGCGCTCACAGAGCTGTAATTGCATTACGGACCGCACAGCTTAACTCACCACAGGCAGGTCTACAATGAGGTTCTTCCGCTGTCGGCCAGGCCTCTCCGGCGGGATGATGACGTTGTGCTGTTTACTCAAATGCTTCTTCCAGTAGCATTTACGTGTGAACGCTGAGTGGCAGAATTCGCATTCGAAACTGTAACAAGATAATATCCCTGGACATGATTCCACACAGCGCCATCTAGCCCCAAGATGAGCTAATTAAACCTCGTTTTTATGGGATAACAGACAACGGGTAAACATAATCAAATAAAAGTATTTGATTATTTTTATCCGTTGTCTATTATCTGACGAAAATCAAAAGAAAAGTCTTTTGTTAGAACATCCTACTTATAATATAAATGCGAAAGTTTGTATGTGTGGCTTTGCCGTGTTGCTCTTTCAAGTAAAAACTACAGAATGTATTTTAATTAAAATTTACAATGATGTTGCTTATACATCTGAATAACACATAGGCTACAATTTTTAAAACAATACGACATATTTTTTAACTTTTTAACACGCGGAGGAAGTCGCGGGCAGCCGCTAGTACTTAATATATCTACATAGGAAATACCAGTCCATTACAAACAGACATGTTCATGCACACAAATGTTTGTACTGTGCGGGGATCGAACCCGCGACCTTTGGGCCAGCACGCTTCCACTAATGCCGTCCGTTTTGAGTCTAAAGTGATAATAGCGCGCTCACATCGCCACGCTTATATAATATATCAATTCGGGACGCGTGTGAACGCGCTATTATCACTTTTGACTCAAAACGGACCGCGCCCTATATGATCGTCTAAGATGATTGACAAAGCGACAGAGTTGCTTACCGCTTGATGCTAAGATGCGAGTCCAAGTGCCTGTTGTACTTGGTGCGGTCGAAGAAGCCTCTATCACACTGTTCGCATTGGAACCCTATATCGATCGTCTAACATGATTGACAAAGCGACAGAGTTGCTTACCGCTTGATGCTAAGATGCGAGTCCAAGTGCCTGTTGTACTTGGTGCGGTCGAAGAAGCCTCTATCACACTGCTCGCATTGGAAGCGCTTATATCGATCGTCTAAGATGATTGACAAAGCGACAGAGTAGCTTACCGCTTGATGCTAAGATGCGAGTCCAAGTGCCTGTTGTACTTGGTGCGGTCGAAGAAGCCTCTATCACACTGCTCGCATTGGAACCCTATATCGATCGTCTAAGATGATTGACAAAGCGACAGAGTAGCTTACCGCTTGATGCTAAGATGCGAGTCCAAGTGCCTGTTGTACTTGGTGCGGTCGAAGAAGCCTCTACCACACTGCTCGCACTGAAAGCGCTTATATCGATCGTCTAAGATGATTGACAAAGCGACAGAGTTGCTTACCGCTTGATGCTAAGATGCGAGTCCAAGTGCCTGTTGTACTTGGTGCGGTCGAAGAAGCCTCTATCACACATCTCACACTGGAAGCTCTGGCGCTTTAGCTTACCGCTTGATGCTAAGATACATACATACATACCATCACGCCTCTTTCCCAACGGGGTAGGCAGAGACCACTTCTTTCCACTTGCTACGATCCTGACACACACCTTGCGTCTCCTCTACTTTCATGAGTCCTTTCATACATGCTCGTCGGTTAAAGGTACTCCTGACCTGACCCTTTCTGAGAACATTTTGAACTTGCCCAAGAAACGTTCGTCTAGGCCTTCCCCTAAGATGTTGCTAATATGCTTTGGCTTAGCTTACCGCTTGATGCTAAGATGCGAGTCCAAGTGCCTGTTGTACTTGGTGCGGTCGAAGAAGCCTCTATCACACTGCTCGCATTGGAAGCGCTTATATCGATCGTCTAAGATGATTGACAAAGCGACAGAGTTGCTTACCGCTTGATGGTAAGATGCGAGTCCAAGTGCCTGTTGTACTTGGTGCGGTCGAAGAAGCCTCTATCACACTGCTCGCACTGAAAGCTCTGGCGCTTTACCTTACGGCTTGATGCTAAGATAAATACATACATAGTACATACCATCACGCCTCTTTCCCAACGGGGTAGGCAGAGACCACTTCTTTCCACTTGCTACGATCCTGACACACACCTTGCGTCTCCTCTACTTTCATGAGTCCTTTCATACATGCTCGTCGGTTAAAGGTACTCCTGACCTGACCCTTTCTGAGAACATTTTGAACTTGCCCAAGAAACGTTCGTCTAGGCCTTCCCCTAAGATGTTGCTAATATGCTTTGGCTTAGCTTACCGCTTGATGCTAAGATGCGAGTCCAAGTGCCTGTTGTACTTGGTGCGGTCGAAGAAGCCTCTACCACACTGCTCGCACTGAAAGCGCTTATATCGATCGTCTAAGATGATTGACAAAGCGACAGAGTTGCTTACCGCTTGATGCTAAGATGCGAGTCCAAGTGCCTGTTGTACTTGGTGCGGTCGAAGAAGCCTCTATCACACTGCTCGCATTTGAAGCGCTTATATCGATCGTCTAAGATGATTGACAAAGCGACAGAGTTGCTTACCGCTTGATGGTAAGATGCGAGTCCAAGTGCCTGTTGTACTTGGTGCGGTCGAAGAAGCCTCTATCACACTGCTCGCACTGAAAGCTCTGGCGCTTTACCTTACGGCTTGATGCTAAGATAAATACATACATAGTACATACCATCACGCCTCTTTCCCAACGGGGTAGGCAGAGACCACTTCTTTCCACTTGCTACGATCCTGACACACACCTTGCGTCTCCTCTACTTTCATGAGTCCTTTCATACATGCTCGTCGGTTAAAGGTACTCCTGACCTGACCCTTTCTGAGAACATTTTGAACTTGTCCAAGAAACGTTCGTCTAGGCCTTCCCCTAAGATGATGCTAAGATGCTTTAGCTTAGCTTACCGCTTGATGCTAAGATGCGAGTCCAAGTGCCTGTTGTACTTGGTGTAGTCGAAGAAGCCTCTATCACACTGCTCGCACTGAAAGCGCTTATATCGATCGTCTAAGATGATTGACAAAGCGACAGTCGCTTACCGCTTGATGCTGAGATGCGAGTCCAAGTGCCTGTTGTACTTGGTGCGGTCGAAGAAGCCTCTATCACACTGCTCGCATTGGAAGCCCTGCGCTTTAGCTTACCACTTGATGCTAAGATACATACATACATACCATCACGCCTCTTTCCCAACGGGGTAGGCAGAGACCACTTCTTTCCACTTGCTACGATCCTGACACACACCTTGCGTCTCCTCTACTTTCATGAGTCCTTTCATACATGCTCGTCGGTTAAAGGTACTCCTGACCTGACCCTTTCTGAGAACAGTTTGAACTTGCCCAAGAAACGTTCGTCTAGGCCTTACCCTAAGATGATGCTAAGATGCTTTAGCTCAGCTTACCGCTTGATGCTAAGATGCGAGTCCAAGTGCCTGTTGTACTTGGTGCGGTCGAAGAAGCCTCTATCACACATCTCACACTGGAAGCTCTGGCGCTTTAGCTTACCGCTTGATGCTAAGATACATACATATATACCATCACGCCTCTTTCCCAACGGGGTAGGCAGAGACCACTTCTTTCCACTTGCTACGATCCTGACACACACGCCTCCTCTACTTTCATGAGTTCTTTCACACATGCTCGTCGGTTAAAGGTACTCCTGACCTGACCCTTTCTGAGAACATCTTGAACTTGTCCAAGAAACGTTCGTCTAGGCGTTCCCCTAAGATGATGCTAAGATGCTTTAGCTTAGCTTACCGCTTGATGCTAAGATGCTTTAGCTTAGCTTACCGCTTGATGCTAAGATGCGAGTCCAAGTGCCTGTTGTACTTGGTGCGGTCGAAGAAGCCTCTATCACACTGTTCGCATTGGAAGCGCTTTCGGCGCACGTGCGCGCGGTTGATGTGGCTGGACAGGTTGGAGCCGGTGTAGAAGCGCGCTGGACACATCTCGCATTGGAAGTTCTGCTCGCCTGCAGACAACGGAGAACTTAAGCATGCTGCTTTCTCAAAAGTCAGTCTGAACGTCCGAAAATGTACAATGATAAAACTAGTTTTATTTTATTCATAACTTTACGTAGGAAAATACAGAATTATCACAGTATCACAGTCATGCTATACCTACTTATACCTAGGCATGGTGAATTTTTCAAGAGGGGATGGTAGGTTGAATTCTAACTATAAGAAATAATATGGTTAGACGCTCGAAGAAGTCAACGAAAAAAAATATCAAATAATGTCCTTTTACTGTTACCTGATAAATGTTTTTTTGCAACAGAGAAAATTTGGTGCTCCCGTGGCGCAGACGCCGGGTCAGAACTGGGAAGGGTGACCACCCCCGATCCAAATTTTGTGATGTGTATTTCGGGCATCTCCGTGCTTCGGAAGGCACGTTAAGCAGTTGGTCCCGGCTGACGTCGTAGATGTCAGTCGTTAAGCCTAGTCGGTGGTAGGGTCGGCGGCTTGATAACATCTGACATTAAGGTTGCACACTAACCTTACACCCCTCCAACAATCCGCACTGAGCCCGCGTGTTGGAGTATGGCTCAATCCACCTCATAGTTGAGGTGAGGCCTGTGCCCAGCAGTAGGACGTATACTTATAGGCCGTTTTATGGTTTTGGTAAAGATTATTTATCTTATCCAATCTTAATTTACCTGTATGAATGCGCATATGCTTATCCAACGACCACTTATTATTCGTATCATAGCTGCAATGAGGGCACTTCAAATGTGGCGGCACATGACTCCTTTTATGACTCCCCATCTGCTCCTTCGTCTTAAAATCTTTACCGCAGACCTGGAACATTAACCTACATGCAATGATATTATGATAAAAAGAGGTAGATAGGTTACTTGTGCTAAAAAAGTGGCATCCGACATAAGAACTTTCGAACACCTGAACACATGACAGTTTGAAGCGACACTGCGCAACATGTATCTGTCTCGTTTACGCTCTAGTAAATAATCATTAGGACAAATTATAGGTGCGTACTTGGGCAATTTTCGACTTCGCATCAATACTGACATAACCTATCTACCTCTTTTATTATAATATCATTGCCTACACGAACGACCTAGTACCTGCGTGGATGCGGAGATGTTTGGAGAGGTCATATTTCAGCGCGGCCTTGTAATCGCACTGGTTGCACGCGAACGATGGGGGGAAGTGAGTTCGCATGTGAGTGCTGAGGGAACCGCGGTGGATGAACTGCTGCCCGCAAATCTGCACAAGCAATGATATTAATAAAAAAGAGGTAGATAGGTTACTTGTGTTAAAAAGTGCCACCCGGAACCACTTCGAACACCTGAGCAAAGCATTGACAGTTTGAGACAACACTGCGCAACATGTATCTGTCTCGTTTAGGCTCTAGTAAATACTCATACTATCTTGTACACACGGTCAAATTATAGGCACGTACGCCAGGGGTCAATTTTCGTCTTCGCATCAATACTGTGACATAACGTCTCTATCACTTTTAAATATAATTGTACACAATACATCGTCTTGCGTTAGTATTCCTCATTTTTAGCATTATGTTTGCTGCATATTTTATCAAAGACAGGAATACTAAACAACAGGTCCAATGGACCTACCTTCAAGCTAATATAACAGCTTACTTATTTACGTGCACGTCATTCATACGTGATTGTCATGTCATGTGCAAATCTTCGAATTCACGAAATTTGAACGTAACGTATCTTCCTCTTTTTGTTTATATCAATGTATTCAATGATATTATAATAAAAACATGTAGATAGGTTACTTGTGCTAAAAAGTGGCACCCCAAAATCAAGATTTCGACCACCTGAGCAAAGCATTGACAGTATGAGAACACTGCGCAACATGTATCTGTCTCGTTTACGCTCTAGTAAATAATTATACTACTAGTGCGGTCCGTCTTGAGTCAAATGTGATAGTAGCGCGCTCACTTTGCTTACGCTCATACAATTTATTAATTTGGGACGCGTGTGAGCGCGCTATTATCACTTTTGACTCAAAACCGACCTCACCCTATCTTGTACACAGGGACAAATTATGGGTACGTACGCCAGGGGACAATTTTTGACTACGCGTCAATACTGACATAACTTATTTACTTCTACTTTATTGTAATATCATTGTATTACTTTTAAAAGACAACGCACTAACCTCACATATCCAAGGAACCACTTCATCCTTGTGAACAGTATTCCGATGATGGTTCGCCAGCTCTATGGTAGCAAACTTCATGCTGCAATGGCCACAAGAGAGCCTCTTCAGCATGTTTGGTGGGAACTGTTTAATTTTGATAATATTTCCTTCCTTTTTGTCCTTCTTCTTATAAGGACCTCGGGAAGTTTTTTTTTTTTTTATTGTATCCACATGAGATCTTTTAATTTTCGCCGTCTTTTTATATGGTCCTCGTATTGTATCAGATTCTGTCTTGATTTCACTGAAGGAAGAAATAGAAAAAAATATCACACACACACACACACAATAGATACATAGATAAACACTACACAAACGGCCTATACTCCCACTGCTGGGCACAGGCCTCACCTCAACTATGAGGTGGAACGAGCCATACTCCAAGACGCGGGCTCAGTGCGCATTGTGGGAGGGGTGTATGGATAGTGAGTAACCTCAATGTCATTTCATTTCATTTCATTTATTAATTGCATATCACATTACATTCAATGAGGTCTTAAATATAAATACAGTAGCAAATGTGACACCCTGCAAGGGCATAGCAACACACGAGAGAGGACTGTTAAAACAAAAAATATAAAATCTCAATCTTTAACATGCATCAATAAATTAGATTACAAATCAAAATAAATCCATTCAATAACACAAAAAAAAACTAATTAAAATTTAAATATAATATTTCCCTTCTACCGTACCACCCAAGCATTCAACAAATATCAAAAAATTCTTGCAAACTATAATACGACTTTTCGATAAGGTACAATTTTAGTCTCCTGTTAAAAAGTGTAGCAGTTTCTAAATTTTTTATGTGGTTCGGTAAGTGGTTGTAGATTTTTATGACCATATTATGGGGACTATGCGATACCAATTTTAGTTTTGAGAAAGGCACTTTAAGTTTGTTTAGGTTTCTATCATTTCTTTTATTATTTTTAATCTGGGAATACAAATAAAAGTGCTTTCTAACAAACTTGCAGGACTCAAAGATGTATAAGGACGTGAGAGTCAATATTTGGTGTTTGACAAAGTGAGGCCTGCAAGATTCCATTTGATCAATATTTGTCAGTATTCGGACACATTTTTTTTGTGATATAAAAACTTTTTCCGAGTCACAAGAATTTCCCCAAAGGATAATGCCGTAAGTGAGTCTTGAGTGCGCATAAGCATAGTAGGCCGTAAGGGCAGTTTTAAAATCAGTCACTCTTTTAAGATGTTGGAGAGCGTAAGTAAAAGACGACATTTTACTCAATAGTTTTTGTATGTGTCGTTTCCAATTCATATGAGTATCCAGCTCTACCCCTAACAAAGTTGCAGAGTCTACGGTCGCCAATTTAGTGTTTTTAAAGTCGTATGAGATTTTGAGCGCAGCCTTTTGATAGGGTTTAAATTGGATAATTTTAGTTTTATTAAGATTAAGTTTCAGGTGGTGTGATTCTAGCCAATTTACAATTCTTTCCAAGGTTGAATTTAATTTTAATTCCAATTCACTAGCATTTGAACAGGGCAGCAAAATTGAGACGTCGTCAGCAAAGAGCACACAATCGTCGTCTAAGACATCTGGGAGATTATTGATGTAAACCAGAAACAAAAGGCATCCCAGGACGCTACCCTGTGGTATAGAGCCTGTAACAGGGACTCTACCAGATCTAGAGTGGGTTATTTTTCCGGTATTGCAGTCTGTGTTTACAATTTCCACATATTGGTAACGGTTACTTAAGTAAGACTTAAACCAACCGTGAGCTATTCCTCTAATGCCTGTTTGATATAATTTGTCTAACAAGATATCAAAACTGACTCTATCATATGCTTTGCTCATGTCGAGTAAGAGACCAATGGCGTATGTTTTATTATTTATTGCATCTAATATATTTTTGACATATTTATACACTGCCAGGGTGGTCGAGTGGTTTTTTCTAAAGCCGTTTTGATTCCTATGTAATATATTAAATTTTTCGTAAAATGAATTCAGACGGTTGATCATAGCCGTTTCAAATATCTTGGCTGAGGTAGGCAACAGGGCTATAGGACGGTAATTATTAACCTCTGTAGTTTTCCCCTTCTTATGAATGGGTTTGACCAAAGATATTTTAAGAGCATCGGGAAAAACTCCTTCCAAAAACGACTGGTTAATCAACAAAGTAAATGGCAACGTTAATATATCAGCACAATGTTTTACTAGACTGGGGGGGATTTCATCGATGCCAGAAGATGTTTTGTTCTTTAGGTTACGTAATATCTTGTTTATTTCTTTTGGCGCTGCTGGACTTAGAAAGAAAGTATTTTCAATCACGTTTCCTGTCAAAGTTCCAGCTCTAGAATTAAATTGTGAGTTTCCGATTGAGACAAAGAAAGCGTTAAAAGTGTTAGCCACTTGGTCTGGGTCGCATATTCTATTTTCATCGTTGGTCTCGAGTTGAATGTTTTTAGTTTTTCTGGAGATTTTATTTGTTTCATTGCTTATAATTCTCCACATGCACTTTGTTTTATTTTGTGAAGTCACAAATTGACGTTTATAAGTAATTTTCTTGGAAAGATGAACAGCTTTTCTAAGGGTTTTACAGTATTTTATATAGTAAAGTTTTATATTATCATTATTGGACTTAGATACTAGTGGCATTAGGAATCTTTTGAAACGACATGAAGTTCTTAGTCCGGGTGTTAAATATTTCAATTTTGAACTATTTACAATCTTAATCAGTTTCATGGGTATACATTTATTCAAAGCTTTTTGCAAAGTGTCATTAAATAGGGAATAATTCTCATTTACATTGTTACCACTCTGAAATATTTGGTTCCAATCCACCTTAGAAAGTTCGCTTTGAAATCCAGTAATGTTTTTTACACTAAATATGCGTTTATATTTCCAGAAAAAGTTTATATGTTGTGCCTCAAGTGGTACAGTAACTAAAAGACCGCGGTGGTCCGAGAAACCAAATTCGTGGACTGCTATTTTTGTGTCCCTTATTTCAAAATTTATGAATATCAGGTCAATGCATGATGCACTACTTGATGTGATTCTAGTGGGTTGATTTATTTTTTGGTGAAAGTTGTAACTTAACATTAAATTTAGTAGTCTATTTTTTTCATTATTATTAGTTAGAAAATCCACATTAAAATCACCTCCTATCACAATTTTCTTAGAGACATCCTTGACAGAAATTAGTTTTAAAAGTTTTTCCAGAATGGAGTAGAAAGTTTCAACTTCTCTTTTACTGTTAGGCCAGTACAGGTTTATAATCAGTAGATTTAGTTTGGGTAGTTCGATGGCACTTAATTCACAAATCCTTTCTGCTGACAATATGGTTATATCTACTCGCTCACTAAACTCCAATGAACTCTTGATGAGGATACAGACACCGCCACCTTCGTGGTAATCTCGGCAAAAGGACGAGCAAACGACATAGTTTTCCACTTTTAACAGATCTAATTTTTCGCTATTCATCCAAGACTCAGAAATACAATAGATATCTATATCAGGTTTTTCCTGAATGAACGCTTCAAGAAGGTGGGTTTTGTTGCAAACACTTTGCATATTCTGGAAAATTATACTTATTTTAGACACGAAAAGTAGAATTTCCCCTTGCTCCTCTGTTCAACAGCTGGTTACCTTTACTTAAGGTAGAGGTTTTAGTGTTTGCAACTTGCGAATAAGGCAAACTGGAAGACAATGGAGGCAGTGGTAGAGCAGAATGTGTTTTCGGATCATCTTTGTTTTCCTGTCTTTTCTCCCGTTGGCTTCTGTTTACTTCTTCTTCTGGTAAAGTTGACTCCCTGCCATTTATAAACAACTTTTTGTTTCTTATTATTGCGTGATGGCCATTTTGTCGTGCTGTATGCAGGGCGTGAAGTATTTTCCTCCGTTCTTGCAAGGCTAGCGGACTAAGGTAATCAGTAACGCCAAAACCCGCTTTCCTTATGTAAAATGAATTTTCTATTAGGTGCTTCTTCATTCTTTTGCTTATAAGTTCGATCTTTAAGGGTCTTCCGTGGCCGTTCTGGGGCCCCCTTTTGCCTATGAAGGATATTTCCTCGATGTATCCTGATAAATTCACATCAAGCAAGTCGTAAAATAAACTAATAATTCTTTCCATTGTTTCTTCTTCTGTTTCCCAGCAGTTTTCCTCAAGACCATGTAACACCAATGTTTTCTCTGTGTTATCAGTGCTTTCTGTTGCGGGTTGTTGGCCGTTTGATTGGAGATTTCGGATCGCTTTTTGCAGACGTTCGCTTTCGGCTTGAAGTGCACAACATTGTTGGTCGAGCTTACTTAATCTAATATTGACTTCATTTATGTTTTGTTTTAGCTGTGTTTGTTCGCCAGTGAAATTTTCAAAACTTTGCATGAAATCAGATCTCAGTTTTGTTATTGCATTTTCGATTTCTTGCCGGAAAGAATTCTGGATTGCAGATAATATGTACTTGTTGTTTACCTGCAGTATGGTTTTGAATTTATTGAGGGTTATCGGTTCGTCTTCTTCTCCATGACAGGCGGTCGCTTTATCTTCAGATAGATTTACTGTAGCTGACTCCGTAAAGGTCTGTCCCTGTGGCAAAAATGATAAATCGCTGTCGCTATCTGGAGATTTTATGCTGTTGTTGCTGGGTTTCTTTCTCCTCAAAGTGACATTCGGGTCTGATAATGAGGCACGTATTTCATTTTCTTGAGGTGATTGCAACCTATCTGGGTGTTGGTGTGGGCGAATGGGTGTGTTGCTATTGTCTGTTTTTGGTTCTTTCGAACGACAATCATGACATTTCCATGACTGTTTATGATCTTTAGTCATTGTATTATAAAAACGTACCTCAGGAACGTTTGCGCACTCCAAATCGTAATCCTCAAGGCATAGCATACATTTTAAATATCGTCTATCAATTATGTGTTGGTTGCAGCCAGCGCATACGATCGCCATCTTACGGGTAGTAGCGGAGGGTTTGTATCGTAGACGTGCTTAGTATTTGTCTTAGTACTCAAATATTCTCATAGATGGCGTGAATAGATGCCATCTAGCGGTGAATAGCGGAGGTAAAGGGGATTTATGATCTATGGGCAACCGATCAATGATTCATAAATCAAAGTTTTGAGGTTATGAATGTGAATATTTATAAAACAATTTGGTACCTTGCACGTTAGTAGCTTCCAATTTGGAGTTTAAGTGTCAGGGAGATGTTCAGTTTATGTTTTATCGGTAGCTTCAACTTTTCCTGTGGTATTTTCCTTGGTGTAGCTTTCTTGAGTGCAGTTCGGTTTATTGAAGTTCCTTCTTCACAGACTACAGTTCACATGAAGATAACACTCTCACTTATGTATTGTGGATGCACACATGTGATTTACTCAGAAAAAAAGCAATTCACTGAGTTAATAAATTATTTTTGTTGATTTCTTAACGGAGCTATTGTTTACTAGGCAACTAGCGCCCTCTCTCCTCCTTTTGTGATGTCAGATCTTATCAAGCCGTCCTTAGGCCTCTGACTATAGCGCGCCAGGGGTCCGCCGGTAGAGTCCCTCGCAGTGGTACTCGTGGACCTCAGGTAACGCGCAGGTGGCCTCCGCGGAGTTTAATGGGTATTCCCTTTCCTATTGGGTTGGGTGAGTCCCACACTCCCCCGATCTCCTACACTGGGAGCGGGATAGTGCGTAGTGCGAATTCTCCGCGTCAAAAAATAAAAATAAAAGGCTTAAAGACTGACATCTAGCGACGTCAACCGGGAACAACAGCTTAACGTGCCTTCCAAAGCACGGAGATGCCCGAAAAATACATGACTACAGGCCATTTCAGAAAACGTTCTCTTTGCTCACGTTGTTACTTTTCTTTTAAAGATTTAAAATTAAAGAATAGGATAAGAAACAGTTTCTTTAATTTACATAAGTAAGTACCACATTTGACAATAACAAAAGATGTTACCTTGTTTTTTCTATTGTACTTTTTAACCTGTAGACTATCAGGTTTAGAAATGTTCAGACATTTATTTTCTCAAAAAAGAATGACATCATTTACATTAGTGAATATTAAAAACTGGTCAAGCGCGAGTCGTGCTCGCTCACGAAGGGTTCCGTACCATCATCATACCGTTGTTGGGATGATATTGGCTTTTTCTTTTCGGAGGCTGACAATAATATACAAATACATATTCTGTGAAAATTTTGAGCGTGTACAACCAACAGCACATCTGCTACCCATTTCCGGTCATTTCTCCTTGCTCTATTGCAAAAGAAATGTGATTTGACTAGACCAAGATAAAAAATGGAAATGGGTAGCCTGATGTGCTGTTGACTGTACATACCTAACTGTTACCGCTATCAATATTGAACAATAAAACGAAAAAAAAAAGTTAATTGTATTAATGAAATAAAAGTTAAGGTTGGACCTTAATATTTGTTTTTTTTTCTATTTTTAGTAGGTATTCGTTGTTACAGCTGCCACCGGCTTTTCTAGAGTGTGGCGTGAAGCGGCCACGCGCCACTCTTATAACTATAGGGAATCGTGGCGGCGTTTAGCTGAGAATTAGGGACTACATTTACTGTCTTTGTATGTAGTAGTAAGTATTCCACCCCTAAGGCTTTAAAATAGGGTTGCAAGTTTGTATGGTCAATAAATTTATCGTTCTTTCTTTCTTTAAAAACCTAAAGTCGACATGGACGAAGTAGCTGGCGCCGGCTAGATTATGATGAAAAGTCATCTCTTGGTCCTTACTGTATATTATTAAAAAACGTAAATAATAAAAAAGGGTACAGCCACAGTATAACCAGCAAGAACAGCTTGTTTGTGGGCGGCGCACACACACACTGACGGTTTTTTATTGATTCTAACGATACTAACGGCACTCGCACACATGCGCAGCTGTGGGTTTCGTTGCTCTCGCGTAGCGACAGTTGCCCTACTTGTTACATTGAACTATGGTGAGGCAGTGCACATATATTTAAGAATTGTAAGGCATATGGGGAACTTACCTGTCCATTTCAATTTCAATTTTTATATGTTCTTTAACTCCGTCATCACTTATTTCCTCTTTTAATTTGCACTTATCATTCTCTTCATCTTGATCACTGTACTCAAAATCATCATCATTTGTCACTTCAGTCTTTATACCATCTTTGATTATGTTCAGAAAGGTGTCATTTGCGAGTAAGCATAATGTTTTGAAACGGTGTGCCGTGGCAAGGTCCTCTTCACAGGTTTTGCACATATTGTGTGGAAGACGGTCTTCTTTAGTGAACTGTAAGTAAGAAATGTGCATCAATAGATTGGGGATTGCACTTTTTATTTCACGGGAGAGTGACGTGGCCAAGTGGTTAAACACCCTGGCTCAGAACCCGACGGTCCGGAGTCACATACTTTGTGTTCATTGTACAATTTGGGGTTAACTCTCCGGTGATGGAAAGCCCCGATACACCCAAGCAACCCAGATAATGGCGGTAACCTAACACAACGTGATAAGGGGCGAGCCAACCGACATTAGGCTCAAATTCCTTTGGCGAAATGTGGGCTTCTGAGTGTTCTGTTCACCATGACAGTAAGTGTACACACAACAATGAGTGTGCCTCTGATTAACCCATTAAGGATATGGTTGTGAGGGGATTTATGTATGTACTTTCCATTTTCAACATTATCTTCAGCCACACAACATTCACCTCATAGTAGAGGTGAGGCCTGCCCCAGCAGTGGGACGTATATATGCTGTTTATGTAACACAACATTCAGCCAGCCTACATCCACATGCATCCATTCATTCCCCCAGCAGATGGGCATTACTTAAGCATATAATGGCCCTGCAATTGAGAAATTTTTAGGCCCCAGTAACCTCTAGCTTTATCTCCTTTGATTTGACGTAAGACTGTCATTAGCTTAACTTGTGGTTACTAAACAAACAATACTATTTGATTCTAAAACAGGCAATCCATCGTCAAATTCTATCTCTAGAACTAGTCAGATTGAATTTCTAGTTTAACTGTTAAGTTAAACTTTTTCTTTGTTTTAGTAGTTTCTTAAAAACTCTGATTCTTTCGTAAAGCATCAACAGCTAGCTAAGGAGCTGCAGAGTAGTGGTACTAAGCTCTAGAGGCGAGCTACAACTTATTTATTTATTATTTTTAACAACAAAGTACAGTTGGTGGCTTACCTGTATTCCAGTACAAAATAGAACTTTATCAATAATATTATTATCAGAATTAAACATGTCAGTTGTTTCTCCGCCAAAATTCAATTTCATACATATTCTGCAAGTATTTTTAGCATCAAACTCTGTTTTCAATTCATTTGGCCCACTTGTTGCTTTGGAATGGTCCATTTTAGAGTTATGTCGAAGGTCGGGCTTTCGGAGTTTTTCTTAGTATTAGTGCATTATTATCAGATTATAAAACGACATTTTAAAACTAAACTTTCCCAGTCTTTTGTCTGAAACGTAGAAATAATGCAAATATTTTTACCATGTTTTGGACCAATTTGACAGTCAAGAGAAAACTTAAAACGTCAACGTCAGAAAATTTGTGAACGTTCCGTTTACCAAAAAAAGCAACATCCGTTTCAATTTTGATGCAGTATTGTAAGGGAAATTTGGACCAAAGTGAACTTTATCATCTCTCAAAATAAGGAACAGTTCATGTTAGCAGCAGTAGTCAGTCAGTGTGCAGACTTGTGGCTGTATTTGGTGTTTAACATACATGGAACTGCAGAAGTTCCTAATTTTGTGTTTTTGTTGCGTAGAACGGAACGTAATGTGGCGTTCAGAAATTAAATCTTCCAAAATCGGACAAGGGAGTCAGTTCAGCCATTTTCTTTCTGATGTATGATGGGTGCACACATGCATGTAACACATAAACATGAACGGACTAAAAGTCCTCACCTCAACTATTTAATTCAAATTATTTATTTCAGAAAGCAGGTTCCATAGTGTAACTGTTCTTTAAGATAGAATGAGCCATACCCCAACACGCGGCGGGCGCAGTGCGGATTGTCGGAGGGGTGTAAGGTTGGTGAGCAACCCCAATGTCAGATATTATTAAGCAACCCTAAGGTCTCTGACTAGGCTTAACGACTGACATCTAGCGACGTCAACCGGCTTCCATTTTTTGTATTTCGGCCAAAAATACAAAAACATGAGACTCCTGCCTGGTGGTAGTGTGCCCCTTCTAATGACGTCACAATCAATCAGCTCCTGAGAATCTGGTTGAGCAAACCAACATCTTACATTCGGTATTACCCGGTTTAAACATCTACTACTCCCTACTGAGTAATTTTTTTCAAAATACAACGCATGAATTAATTGTTTTTATAAATAACCTTTGGCACGATGAGCTTTACCATGACTTTAGCGACTGGCCGAAAGTGGGTTTGGACCGCAGAGAGTGGAAAGTGGGAGGGGAGGCTTTTGCCCTGCAGTGGGACAGCATAGGCTTTAAATAATCGATCGATCGATTAGATCGTTTTCAACATTATGATGAAGAAAAATATAAAAAGGAGATTGACACCGCCAAATTGACACCAGCTCCGGCGCCAAAGCAATGTGTCTAAGTTTTTAGAGAAATAATAGCAAAAGAATTGTTAAATTCTCATGCAATTTTTTTAAAATTTTCAGTTTCAGTTTAATTTGCTGTGCCTGTAAAAGGCGACTAAGTTTTAAGAACATAAAACCATGTACAGACCTACCAACTTATCTGTGAACTGAAAGAGGACGACACCGTCGATTCAGTGTTGCTAATTAATATAAGGTGCCTAAAATTGAGCGAGTTTTACAAGTAGGTAATTTTTCATATGAAATAAGTATTCAATAAAAATAGTAAAATTAAGTATTGTAATTATTTATAAATTTAAAATAAAATAAACATATTAATTTGTAGTTAAGTAGGTACGCTAAACCGTTGTCCTTCAGGATTATTAATGGGCTTTATTTAGAAAGTGATCCAGTGAAATGGAAATCCTGCAGATATTAAGGTTTGATATCTAAAACAGTTACTAGAGAGATAAACTAGAATCTGGAAAACTTAACAATCATACTAAATGTTTCACACTTAAAACTTTCATTCAATGTGATTCATGTACCGTCCCCGCATCAGGTACCAGGTACTATTTGCAGCATTTAGTTAAGACCGTACCTTACCCCTAACAACGATATACTAATAATAATTCGCAGTGGTAAGTACCTAATGGATGTAATAAAAAAACAATTTGCTTTACAATTATTTATTAAAAACCACATTTACAGTCATTATGATCTTAAGATGAACCTGCACTACCGACATCATCATCGCTGTCCTGTGTAATTTATTTCTGTCTTTAAGACCTCTAGAAGGTTTTTAACAGTAGGCACCTCGTTTTTGGCAGAATCAAATTCATGTACTCTCCTCCGTATAACTCCCATGTCAAAATCATCAACGTGTATGATTCCACTTTTGCGTTTTCTATCCTTGCCTTGTGTCCGAATTTTAGTAACAGTGTCTTCTGCTGCAAGCCCTTCTTTATCTATTTTTGAAATGAGTCCCTGACCTTGACTCACACCTGAAACATAGGATTTTATTTTTCATCGAAATTTAAAAACCGGCAGGTTAGTTGGCTCACCCATTTAACAGGTGACCTTTTAGATGTGCGTTACCGTTACGTTAACCTACAGTAAGAATATATACAAATATTCCGTGGACTTAAATATTTGGTTAAGTTTAAAGGTATTTATAAAAATAAAGCTGACAACACTAACCTGTTGCAGCCGAAATTCGTTTGTATATTTTGGTAAATGGAATAATCGGAGATCTCGCCCGAGCTTCTTCTTTAAAAATGGTTTCAACCTTGAGAATAATGTTTAAAGCATCACTTTTAATGGCTTTCGGCATATTCAACTTCATAAATTCTGAAATATCACAATAAAACAACCATAGTACTCAAAAATTGTTGACACGGACAATCGAATGACATTTCAACATGGCGGTCGTAGTTCCAATTTTCGCCATTTCACAGATAAGTTGGTAGGACTGTACAGTCGACAACTGCCTGGGTTACTACACTTTGACCTTGAGCGCCTCTAAAGATGAACTGAGAGAATCGCGCGATAGAGACAAATAGCTTTTTCACGCTCTCGCGCCGAATGTTTTAGTACTGAGCCGCGTGTAGGTGTGCGAGCGTAGTACTACGCTTCGTGTAGAGACGCAATATTTTGTAGTGTGCGTAGCTTGCCAACATAACCAACCTAATTTGTACCAAGGAGCGTTCCAAAACGAGTAAAACTCTGGTAAGTGCGAAAATCTCCCTGATGCGTTCCTAAAACAGCCTGAGTGAAACCTGAGTCATCGACATTTTACTCTTTACAGTTTTGCATGCAATTTGGATCGGCTTTGGTGAGAGATAATGGTTAAATATTGTCTAATAATGTTCTAAACAGGGTGATTCTGCAAATACTTGCCAAATTTCTATAAGTGTTTAACGTGCTTAATAAGGACGAAAGCTGGGTTTGTCCTTGGTGGGCAGTATGTTTAACGTGCTTACTTAGCACATTTGTATTTAGAACCCTTTGTTTAAAACTGTTCATCGCTAGATGGAGTTATCCTCCGATAGCTCGCGCAAGCATTATGTTTTTTCGTCTTTATATAGTGTTACGTCAAAATTGTATCGATAATCCAAGTACAAGTTCAATAAGATAACAAGAAGCTCTCAGGGAACAGTTCTCCCAATAAACAGGTTCAAACAAGCAGACCTAGTATTACTGCCTGAAAGGGTATCTCCGACCAAGACCTAAACTGTAGGTTTTTCAATAAGTAGGTACGAACACGATACAAGTTCTGTTTTTTTTGTTTTGGGGTTTTTAACATGTTTTTTTACTTAGTTATTTTTACTTCATTCATTAGAAAATACGCTCACATATCAAGATATTATCGCACGAGTTGAACTACAAGCTTAGAAGTATTTTTTTGATGAAATATTATAATGATTTCGAAAATAAGCACAATAGGCAAGACGACTGTACTTTCTTTGTTCATTATCGAATGGCCTTACATTTATGAAAGCAAACCCATAAGAAGCACTTCGATAGTATCAATACTACCCGACATATCATATTTTGAAATGCACTTTTTTCGACTTGCCTAAAACAAACTTGCCCTGAGTTATTATATTATATTATATATTATATTATATATATATATATATATATATATATATATATATATATATATTATATTTGACGACCGTCTTGGTGTAATTGGTTGAGAAGTCGGCTACTACACCAAGGGTCGCGGGTTCGATCCCCGCACAGTACAAACATTTGTGTGCATGAACATGTCTGTTTGTATTGGTCTGGGTGTTTCCTATGTATATTAAGTATGTATTTACAAAAAAAAAAAAGTATATAAGTATGTTTATCCGTTGTCTAGTATCCATAATAACGGACTATAATTAGCCTACTTGGGACTAGATGGCGCTGTGTGGAATAATGTCCAAGGATATTTATTTATTTATTTATTATTATTAGTTATGAGGTCACACCCCAGTAGTTATAAGGATAGCGTAAGAACTTTGTACGACTATATTAATTATTGCGTTTATTAAAATGGCCTTTAACAAAATTGCTTCATAATAGTCTGGGTTCCAATATAATTACTATTTTTCCTGAAAATATGATAAAGACCTTGCTTAAGACTTTTCTGAAGAGATCAATTTAAAAATTTGCCCACACCTGCAAAGTCGACTATAGGTTGGCAAAAAAGTCCTGAAAGGGAACTAAAAAATATTATCACTGGCAATAGTCCCGCTGACACTTGTCAATCACGTCTAGCTAGTACATGGTGTGTCAAACCTGTATAACAGAGATCGTTTATTAGTGTATTCAGGTGTTTTCTTTATGTTAAACTATTAAAGAATCGTGTAAAATCAAGATAAATCTTCGAAAAAGAGAAAAACAATCCTCAGCGCCACTAGAGAAGTCATAATGAAGTATTCAAACGTTGTTTAGCCGAGCACGAAGCTGGGGAAGTTTTATATAAAATAAACGATGATTAGACCAGAACGGCAGAAATTACAGGTATGTAGTGGTTTTACTTAATCAACCACGCGTGTTTTAGCTTAGTTGTGAAGTAACTATCAACAAACGAGTGATATTTTACGTTGAAATGTGAATACCTATTTTGACGTTTGTTTACTAAAAACAATTTGTCAAGTTAGCACATCTAAGCGATTTTGATACTTTTTATTGATTTTATTTTTTAAATTTAATTTCAATTTTCTAGGCAGCGGCTGCGCCAGCTTTTGAGAATATTTCTCCCAAAGATAGGAGAAAATCATGATAACACGTTATTTAAATAGAGAAGGAATAATACCAACGCGGAAAAACTTCAAATGAGCAAATCGACAGGTAATCATAAGCCTGCAAGATGAAGTGACCGTACAATAGCAGCATGAGTGACTCATGGAAACAAAGTGAATGTTAGAATTTTGGAGAAGCCAAGCCATGGATGAAGATATTGGTGCCACCGCCATTCCATTTTTACCACCAAACGGTTCCCCCTATTGACCTGTTGTGTCCCGGTGGACGGACTACCACTCCTACCTGACCTATCAGCCCAGAGGGAAAATCGAACCCGTTTTTTGAGTGTCTGTATGACTACTTCTAGAAATCGACTAAATAATGTGGAATTAAAGAAATGTAAGGCGTTTTCCTAGTACAACGCTATAAGAATAAGAAAATACTGAACTAGATTAGGGGATCACGTGATGCATTGGCGCGACTAAAATAATTGGTATCTATTGGCGTCAACTTAGTTCATGGACAACGACTAACAAGATAGCCATTCTCTTTAAAAAAAAAATTTGAGTAAGTCAATTATCAAAACCGTTTGTGTCGTAGTCTACGGGGTGACCACATCGACGATGGTGGCGCCCCTATTAATTTCACGACTTTTTTGCCAGGCTGTACTTGTTGATATAGCGACTATTTTAATTATCTCGTTTTAGGCGATTTTTAGTGGGTGTAATTCCGAACTGATATACGCTTTACGCTATATGGGAGATAATGATGCATTTATGTTGCACAGTAGATTTATTCTTGACTAGAGCCCGCACTCTTATGCTCAAAATAGTGCTTACTTGTATGCGTAGATGCTTTGGAGAGCCGCGTCATTTCAGCTTAAACGATCTCTACGACAGCTAAACATTTTGAAAAATACTTATGTGAATTGATGAAATAGAGAAAAAATCATGAATAACTTTGGCTATCATCATCAGCCTGTTGCAGTCCACTGCTGGACATAGGCCTCTCCCATTACACGCCACTGAACTATCTTCGGCTGGTCAAAGTGCCGCATTACCGTAGCTGAGACAACTCGAAGCCAAACGGCTGCCAGCCGCCGCTCGTACCAGAGAGGGCAGAGCAGTAAGCGCGTTGCCGCAGTAATTCAGTAATTTACTTTTATTAATCAGTTTCTTACCCTCTATTTAGATTGAAACACTTGTTTTTCAAGCTCCATTCAATCAATCTAGTTTTCATACATGGCTGATTATGAAATCAAAAATCATGGTAATGATACCACGAATGAAAGGCGTCATTAAGCGAGTAAGGTGCAGAGCGGTAATAAAAACGAAACTGCTTAGATCTGTGAGAGAGGCCTATGTTAAGCCAACAGAGGGCGTCATTTGGCTAAAGGTGATGAGTTATCGCTAAAAAAATAGTATGCAGTTTAATTGAGGGAGTAAAAAAAAGACACAAAATGTTTACAAAAAGTTAAATTTAATAGTAAAAACATTGTAATAATATTAAAAATTAAATAATAGTTAAATAAAATATTAGTACACAACATCTCTGTAACTTAGTTTGCAAATAAACACTTTGACTTTGAAAATAAACATATTTTATCAAAATTAAGACCTTTTCTCCACTTTGCCATTTAAGTAACTTCCTAGAAACTGATCCTTAAAAGCGACACTACAATAATACAAGCTTTTTCTAAATCAACAGGTTCGATTTCCGGCTGAGAATAAAAAGTTTATAATTATGATAAACATGCATGAAAGCCTTGAAGTAATTTTGCTCTTTATTAATCTTGGTTGTTTTTCTTCTCTATTTTCGGGAGCGTTCAGAATTTTTCTGACAGTTGCTGCCGGCGCTGTTTGTTTTTGACCCATGCATGTGGTCAACCCATTTCAGAACGAAATTACAAATGGCCGCCGCGAAACGTCAATCATTGCTGACATCGTCGTTTTATCAGTCGGCCGCGTATTGAGCGATTCTAAAGTGTTTAAAATCGTATAATTTTATCAGTGCTTCAGTGCCGTTTGTAAGTCCCAACGCATCGGCCGGCATTTATCTGTAAGTTTCGGATACTTTATTTATTTTTGGAACGATTGCGCCGGCTTTTAGCGGTCTTATCAGCGATTCACACTGCTGATTTCTATAGGAATTAATGGCTTAAGCCGGTTGTTTTGTGGCTCATTATTAGTCACTGATTGCGGTTTATTGATTGTGCACTGTTAAACGTGTTATAAATATTGAAAATGTTATCAGATAGGAATCAATGCATCCAATTGATTTTGGGTTCAACTGCTGATTCTCTCTACAGATAAAGTAATTGTACCTACTATTTGCTTCTCTTGATGATTTGTGTACAATCTTTATGAAAATATTTGAGCGAGTTGTTGCCAATGCTATTCAGCACAGCTAGGTATATGTAGCAAGCAAGGAATGTTACCTGAGCATTTTCCAATAGGAATAATTGACAGAGTTTATAAACTCCTCCGTGGTGGTAACTATTAACTGTTGGACAGTGTTATTTAAGGAGGAACAAGTACCACCTTTTCTTGACTCCAGTGTTGAATTTTTAAACACATTTGTAAAGGTATCCTAGTTCTTCAAATGTCCAATTACAGTTTTATTCAAAATTCCAAATTGTTAGAATGTATACATTAATAGACATAAATTAGTTTCAAAGATTACTTCAGTTGAAGCTAAATAGGGCTGAGAATTTTTTAACATTGTTGCTCTGCTTAAAGCTATTAAAGTGTTCATATATTCCATTTGTGTAATGAGATTATGACCACAATACCTACATTAGCTCTTACCACAGAGGTTTTTCAATGTCCCTGGTAATTAGCATATAACCACAAACACAGGTAATTCAGTCCACTAATTAGTTTTAAAATTGTTTTAATATGTTTTGGTCTAGGCTGATGTTACTAGATGTCTTTAAGCCTAGGTGGAGGCCTTAAGGGGCCTGATAACATTTGACTGCAAAGTTAGTCGCTGTCCATACAACCCTCCAACTAACAGCACTGAGCCCGCTTGTTCATGTATGGCATGCCTCATAGTTGAGATTTGAGATGAGGCTTGTGCCAAGCAGTGGTACTTATGATGCTGTATGGGTTTTTGTTAATACACTGAACTAAATAGCTTAGGTGGTGTTAGTGATTTGTAAGACAATAGCTATATTCTTTGGTATCTGCTCACATACCATAAAGTCTTTACAAAGTGGCATTATTTCCACTAAGGTGTCACAGATCAAAAGAAAGAAAGAAAAGTTATTATCTTTTGATCTGTAACACCTTGAAAATGAATTTAATATCCAGCTCAGCATAAGGCAATTCAACATCTAGAAAGCTATAAGTTGTAATTGTGATACAGGGTGAGTATATCGGAAAATGCTGAAAGGAGTCTCGAGGCTGATTTTGGCAAAAACTAAAATTGCATACTCAGATTTTACAAAATGCTTTTATCTTAGCCAGGAATCAAACCTCTTGGTTTTGAAAAAAATGGGTCACCCTGTGTTATTATGCTATCTCGCATAAGGATTAATTTCTGGGAAGTAACATTAAATGGCAAAGTTCATTAGGAAATATGCCAGTGGCGTCGTTTTGTGGCGCTTAGGTTGTGGCCCATCTAAAATTCAAGTATGCTCAAGCTAAGATCATTGATCTAGATTTCATTTGGCCCAGAAACAGCTGACTTGGAGAGTACTTAACCTCCAACCAACCCCGAGTTGACGCGTACTCAAGCCCTTATCTTGACGCCAGAGAAGTGCTGACGTCTTTCTCACCAGCTGATCGAACAAGCCTTGACCTCACTTGACCTTGACCTTACGTGACCTTGTTATAGAATATTTTCTACTTTTTCGAGAAAACAATAGACTACGTCGTTACAGCTCTGTATTAGATTAACGTGCTGTTTGCTCAAAGCGTTAATAGAAATATTGAAAAACACCTGAAAGTCGTAATCTGACCTCTAGCTGAAGAACAGCCACAGGTCACTTTGACAGGTTATTTCGGACTGATATAATAATTATGTTAAGTGTGACCCTTGATACATTCATTTTAACTACTGTCCTGACAGACGTTGTTCTGTCAAATGCCGTGCCGTTTGTCAGTTAAAAACCCAGGAACATTTTGGGAATATGTCAATTTTCCATATCTAACCTATTAGAGATGATGACAAATCCAACAAAACAAAATAGATAAAAATCAGTCCAGCTGTTCTCAAGCTATAAGTGCTCTAACAAACCCGACATTGTTTATTTAAAACTAGCTGTCCCGACAGACATTGTTCTGTTATCAATCATTGATGATGGTTGCTAAAGAAAACTAAATTGTTGTTTTTCACTATATTCCTAGCTTTTTCTCATGTTTCCTCACCTTTACGACCTTCTCTGAACTTCAACCATTATTTCAAGACCAAAATTGGCCAAATCGGTCCAATGGTTCTCGAGTTTTATCGAGACTAACAAACAGGAATTGATTTTTATCATGCAGATGTCATGCCAATTTTGCACGTTATGTCATGCAATTCGAGGAACGCACCCTAACTCTTCGATGGCAGAAAACACCATTAAAAAGCTATCAACCCAGATCATGGCTAGACGCGATGTTGTCTTCTGAACTGATAACCAAATGCAACACGCCACTTGTATGAAAATTGTTGTCTTCTGAACACGCAAGAGCAACACGCCACTTGATTGAAAATAGTCTCCGACTACCCCACCTTAAGACCGCATTAGAATCGTAAAGTTGACCTTCAATGACCTATCAAGTAGCAGGGTAAGAGGAGAACCAGAGGACGGTTCGTCATTGCGGCGACATTGCCCTGACCCCTCTATCTTGCGCGCCCCACTCTATCAGGAAGTCAGCACGTGTGATGTGTGCATCTTTTGACAGAAGTAGGTATGAATGGGCAGCGATAACCCCCAGAGGAGGTGGGTCCGTGGATTAACAAGTTTTTTTCTTTTTTGGCTACATTTTTTTTCATTAGAGACGAAGGTAATCAAACAGTTGCTGTCTCTTCAGGGCTGAGGGCTTATTGAGAATCTGTTTTCTCAGTGTTAGCGATAGTCTAATGTTTTTTTACTGACAGCCACACAGCTTTTGGCTCAAGTCATTTTATTATAGCACCCAATCTGCCGCCCTCAATACCCCACCATCCCCCAGGCGACTGGTAAATTCGCTGCTGCTGGCAGTGTTTCCCAAACTTTCAACCTTGACCCAGTTATTTTCACACTGCCCCTTCGTGACCCACTTAATACTATTAAAGCTTGTAGTAACATCAGGTAAAACAAGGTGGCTTCAAGAAAAGAGCGTATTCCTTTCTGAAAGGCAAGCAACGCATCTCGTGACACCTCTATTGTAGCGTTGTCCATGGGCAGAGGTGATTACTCTCCATCAGGTGACCCTGTAGCTCGTTTGCTCTCTATCTCTTAAGAAAAAAAAACAGGTAAAATAGTACGCATTGATTTGTTTGTTTGTTAGGTATTATTAAAAACATAAGGTGGAGGTTGGGAAAGGTTTTGTTACATTGGTGCTTTTTAACGCGCTTTACATCCAAGATACTAAACCAGGACTTATCTTGGACATTACGATAGTTCAACATACATCTCCGCTAACTTAATTCCACCCTGGGCAAGTCCCAGTTGATGGCAAAGGCTGCCATGGTGGCAGCCTGCTCTTTGGTATTGATAAAGGTTCCATAAAAATAACTGGAATAAAAATCTACAGTAATGAATAAAGTTATTTTTAAACACGGTATCAACAGGTCGATAATGCAATTTACCTTATAAATTAAATTAGCAATATTTTATTTTATCTACCATGCATGTTCACGTGTGCGTTGTCGCATGATGTTCACAACTCAACCACGAGCGATAGTAGTCTAGCGATTTTTGTCGCCTCCAAATATAACTTGAGCGGCTTTTTGTAGCTCCCACGAAAACATTTGCAACTTTTTGTAGCCCCCACAAAACCATTAGCGTCTTTTTGTAGCCCCCACAAGAGTCCCTTTCAGTTCTATTGACATTTTACGGGACAGCATGAGCGTGAGCGCGTGCATAGAATTGATTGACGTTCGTGAATCCGGGGTAAGAGAAGCTACTTTTTCTAGCCCCAAACAAAACATAAGCAGCGTTTAGTAGCCTGTAGAAATAAATAAAATCAAAAATATTTTTTGTCATTGTGGCGCCCACACACATTATGTGCCATAACTTGGCTTCTGAAACAGAGACATGAAGGTTGCCCGGAAGAGATCGCCTCTAGCGATAAGGCAGCCTAAATTGTACATCCTAAATCTCTGTTACTTCTGATTGAATTGTTTTCTTTGTGCAATAAAGTATAATCTTATCTTATCATGTTTCAAATATACAACACAAAATTTTGGTCGGGGTGGTCACCCATCCTATTACCAGATCTGGCGTAGCAACACATTATTATTGTATTAATCATCCTCTATGAAGTTATTAAAATGACTCAAATTATTGAAAACAGTTGCAACAGATACAGAGATATCTTGATTCGCAATCTGTCGAGCGATTCACCTACTTTAGATTAGATTTAAATACAAATATCGTCATGTTATCTACTTATGTAATTTTCAAAGAAAACTCATTTTCGTGCATTTATTTGTAAAACAAGCCGCTCTGTTATAAAACCAGAGAACTGCTACACCGATTCTTATGGTTTTTGATTTGTTGGGGTTGTTCTGCCGCGAATAAGAGATATTTAAAAATTGCAAAATGCTTTTGTTTTGTACCTGCGAATCGTGTCGTGGGAATCTAGGTACTTTGAGCAAGCGACATAAACATCGTCTTCTCACGATGCCGCGTCGTAGCACGATGCTACTCGACGTCGTATTGTCTAACTGTGTACGATTCCTTACTGTTTCAAACGTCAGTGAACGTTCTCAACGGGCTCAAACTTCTGCGCTCTTTCAACAGTCTGGTAAGAAAAAAGAAACCGCCAAAGGGCTCTATAGCTGTCCCTGTCAGTTCTATAGACAATTTACAGAATTGCAAGAGTTTGAAGGCGTGCTTAACCTTGATTGACATTAGTGAATTTGGCCGTAAGTCAGTCGAAGTTGAGAGGACACGCAACTTTCACAGTGCTAGCCGACCTCCGGGGTGAATGTCGGGAGATAACGTATGACATTGCTGAGGCCGAGTATTGCGTACGCGATAACAGATCGGAGGGTTTGAGAGTGACATAACAGCGTATCTTGTCAAGATCACATTTAACTTAAAAAATATATGTGAGCTTAGTTCTGAAACAAACTGAAAATTCTCTCTCTTAATCCCTTTCCTAGGTTTCGACATCAACATGTAGAGACGACTTCCCTTCATACTTCTTAGCCATAGTTGAAGGAAGATAACAATAATATGTAATATTGCTCTCACGAGGTGTAGTCAGAAGCACCTTGATTGTTACCGTCACAGTGAACCGTACATTCAGAAGCCCACATTTCGCCAATTTTTTTTTCACCACAATAATTGCCACTAGCTATTAGGTGTCCTTAAATTATTACATTGTATTATTCTAAATGAGGGTATTGCCTATGTGAAAGTACTAAGCTACAGGTCTTCATTGACAGAGACTTCGAATCGTTGGACTCAATAAAACTAGTTCTTATGACCGTTTATCAGCACACATTCTCGACAACAACATAATTCGCGAACATTTTCATACCTTAATCGAGTCCAATTCCAACTTCCAATCAGTTGTCAATGGGAAGATGGCCGATGATAAGATATGATGTCACAATCCCTGTCATGTAATAATTATGATGCCTAAATAACGTTGAAAAAATAAACGATAACGGTTCATGCACCTATCACGGACGAGCGAAACGCAAGCGTGAAGATCTGCTTGCGCCAGCGCACACGAAACACGCCGCCGTATCAGTAGGTCGCCGGTTGTCGTGGCGTGCGGACGTGTGCTCTCGTTCAACGTATTCGCGGGTGATAAAATCGCGCGTGATAATTCATTCACATTATCAGCACAGGAATTATTGCAGCGAAGCTGTTCTAAATGTGAGTGCTATTTAAGTTGGCCTTTTTAGCATTTGTAATATTTAATATGTAAATAGGTAGTAGCCGGTTGTCGGGCGAAAGTGTGTGTCGACCGTTTTATATTGACGTTGCGCGCTAGTTTGCGTTTTGACGATGATTTTAACTTTTTTTTATTGTTACAACTTGTAACTTTTTGTCAATTTTGTTTGTATAAGTGAGGTTTAAGTGTTTTTTGCAACTATTTTGAGAGCGTATTTGCGAATAGTTAAAAAACTGGTTTCTTGACGTCATGTGTAAGTACCGATGTTTGGTGTTAACCAATTAGCATATTGGTCTTCAAACTTCAAAGTTCAATTCGTTCACGGACGTCGCGGGTTCACCAAACAATAGTTCTTGTCAAATTACAATACGTTTTGAATAAAAAATAACTTTTTTTTTCATTTTTGTTACGAACTAGGGGTTAAAGAGTGCTTACGCAAATATATGTTTTTTTTGTTTTTAACAATGTTTTATTCAAAAAATATTGTGAGAATTGACAAGAGGCGATTTTTTTTAAAAGACGTCCTATTTTACTACTTTCCTTTATGAAATTTTGAGTTTTTCTCAACCGTTCACTGGTTGAGATAACTTAAACTTTATAGAAGAACCGGCAAGAAATTCAGTAAGTAGAAGTAATTCTTTTAGTAGGTAGGTAGTTCAGTAATTACTACAGTTAGGTAATTTCTTGCCAGTTCTTCTCATTACAGACAGTAACAACTTACGTAGAGTGACATTATACATATTTGTGTTATTATATATTATTTCTATCAAATTATATAGTGTATTTATTGGTTGATTAATTAGTTGCTGACGTTTTAAAAGTACATGTAACAGGTCTGTTTAAATATAGATATTTTTGATTTGATTCTCTAATACCAACATTAAATGGCCAAGCTAAATGACGTCATAGCTCTTAAATCAACATTTATTTAGAACCAATAAGACGACATGAGTTGACGTAAGACTATGCTAGTTTTAACACTGTATTGAGGTCCATATAGACTTCAACTGACCCTCACTGAATAAAAAAAACATATCGTAGTATAGAAGAGAAAGCTGAAGAAACCTACGTAGAGTTTAAACACAAATAAATATCCCTACGTCCAGCAGTGGACCAACATAGGCTGATGATGATGATGATGATGATGAAATATCCCTGGACATTATTCCGCTCAGCGCCCATCTAGCCCCAAAGTAAGCTAATTAAAGCTTGTGTTATTATTGAAAACTAGACAACGGATCAATCAATACATTTGTTTGTAGAAACAAAGGTTTATTATTAATAAAATTTATATGGTTAAATACTTTTCTTTGGTAAATACATAGGTACTCACTAAACATAGGAAACGCCCAGACCAAAACAATCAGACATGTTCATGCACACAAATGTTTGTACTGTGCAGAGAACGAACCCGCGACTTTTTGGTGTAGTAGCCAACTTCTCAACCACTACATCAAATCGATTATGAATAGGTTAAAGTTTTTTTTACATTGTTAAAACAGAACTCAAAATGTAGTGTCCATAAGTGCCAAAATTGTTATTTACACCTTTTGCTTCTACAATTTTTGTTCATAAGGGGCTACACTTCAGGTCTATTTGGGCCTTAAAAATAGGGCAGTAAAGATTTATCTTCTAGACAAGACAAGAAAACTCTTTCTAAGTTAAAGTAGTCGTATTGACCGGCCTTGGCAATCCCTACTTAGTCCCTGTCTTATGAAATTTGGTTCCAATCCAGTGTAGTGATCCAGAACCCTCATCATCATTATCATCAACAGCCACATGACGTCCACTGCTGAAAATAGGCCTTCCCATAGATTTCCAGAGCGGCCGGTGTTAGGCGGCCTGCATTCAGTAGTGGCACTCCGGCTAATATCGTCTCACATGTCGGTGATTCACGGTGATGTCGGTGATTACTTCGATCATGCTTGATTTTGAACTAGTATTTTCTCTAATTTTGTAATAAATAATTTAAAAAAAAATGGCTTATTTTTTCTCAAACGAGCACAGTCACAAAAAACTGGGGTTTTACTTTTAGTAAATCTCCCGTTCAGCGAAGATGTTTAATAATTCATACATTTGAAAGATAACTTTACGCAAAAAAAATTGATGGTGTCCACATTAAATAATGGAATTAAAATTCGAAAGTAATTCATCGAAATCGTTCGATGAATGAATCTAAATTTATGAATTTTCGGCAGGAATGATGCCGAAAATAGATTGATTAATTATTTCGCAAAACCAGTATATCTCATAATAAAATTATAAACCAAGTCATCTATTGTACAACTAGTCAATTATGAAAATATGTTCCCATGAATTAAATTAATTTAGTTAAGTATTATATTTAATTTAATAATAAATTATGTTAATTATTGTTGTTACATTGCGAATTGCTAATTAGATTACGTGATTGCTCTAAGGTTATTATTGTAAAGTGCGCATTGACGTAACATGATTTAAATATTTAAACATAAAAGCTACGTTATAGTTCGACTTATGGATGGGGGGCCGCTAAATGTCAATTCAGCCCTGTTTGAAACTGGATTCAAAATACAATTTTTGTTTTTTCAAGTAGTCTATTTAGTTTTACACAGTAATTTCGAATCGTCAAATAATCCTATTCATTTTATTCTTACCAGTTACTAGTATCCAATAAAAACGGGCTTAATTAGCTCATCTTGGGGCTAGATGGCGCTGTGTGGAATAATGACCACGGATATTTATTTTACGTAGCTCGTTGGGCATTCAACGCACTGACAAAATTCAGAACACCACGATCAGCGCAAAAACTGGAATCAAAGACGTTGGGCAAAAAGTCGCTAAGCTCAAATGGGAGTGGGCAGGTCATGTCTGCAGGATGCATTCGGATAAATGGGAATCGCAACCTTGTGGGTCCCTACAGACGGTCATCGTCGAAGAGGAGACCTAGGAAGCGATGGTGCGATGACCTGGTAAACTACTCTGGAGATTGATAGGCTCAGACAGAAAATAGGGACAGGTGGAAAAGCTTGGGGGAGACCTTTGCCCAGCAGTGGGATCTGAATGGTTAAAAAAAATGAATATCTTATTAGCCAGAACCTGGAGATTAAGCAATAATACAATAGTTACAAACCTACAAACACGAAGACTACAAAAGCAACGCAAGCATAATGTCGAAACGGTCGAATTAGTAAAGCGACGCGTATTTCGGCGCGCGCGCACGCGGTTGCAGACTTCCGAAATATTGCAATTGTATGCGTTTTGTGCAATTGCTATTCAAATTGCTACTGCAAATATAAAACCTTTACCTATTTGAATTGTGCGGTGCAGTGCCCCATACGAGGTACCAAGTCCACCTTATATTCTATAAGAACTGCATTTATTTATTTATTAGTTCGTATTCAAAAATACAATCACAATAGACACACAATTGGGAAATTAAAAGTACAGGTGAGCTTATCTCACCTATATTGTGATTCCTAGTTAATTTATTATCTATATTTATTTTTATTGTATTCCTTGTATTTAATTGTGGTATCTCTATAAATAAAAATGGATTGCTGTTCGTTAGTCTCGCTAAAACTCGAGAACGGCTGGACCGATTTGGTTAATTTTGGTTTTGAAATTATTGTCCAGGGAATGTTTAAAAGGTGGTAAGAAAATGCAAGGAATATAGTGAAAAATACCAATTTAGTTTTCCTTAGCAACCACTTCTACCTGTCAATGATTTTCAACAGAACAACGTCTGTCGGGACAGTTAGTAAAATAAATAAATCCTTATTGAACGGCTGACGGCTGACATCTGGTGGTCAGTCGTTAAGCCTAGTCGGAGGCCTCAGGGCGTCTTGATCAAATCTGACCGCGTTTCTCACTAGCCTTGGACTTCCGCTTAACACTACTCTTTGGCACACCCTGTATAATTTAATATGTTATGCGCTATCTTTAGTTGCTGTACAAGTATGTATGTACCAGTAGCGGAAGCGTGGCTTTGTCCGGCGGGAAGTGGGTTCAGTGCTTGCGAATGGGCCCGACGACGTACCCATTGTACTATTCGCAGTACCCTTGAAATTAGTTAGAGATACGGTCCCAGGTTCGAAGTCCATCTTAGAAAAGAACTCTAGGAGACGAGTGAGGATTTTATATATACGTCATTGGAGACCTACTGGACTAAATTAACTTGATTTTGCGGTTTTTAAATAGGAGTGTTGTGGTCTAGGGTATTTAGTTGTTTTATTCATACTGTTCTCTTTCTGAAGGTTATCATTTATTTCATACTTCTAATCTAATCTAAATCAGCTATGAGGGTCCCACTGCTGGGCGAAGGCTTCTCTCCCCTTCCTCCATGCGAGTCTATTGGGCCTTTTTTGGCCAGTGCCCTGCAAAGGCATCCAGCTCGTCACGCCATCTGCGCCTCTTACTCATATTTCATACTTATTTGCACAAAAATAATAGAAGAGGTGGGTTGGATGTTAAAAGCATTATCTACTAGTCAACCATTGAGAGAGGCAGAAATGGTGTTTGTGCAAAATTAGATTGTCCTAATGAATTCACAATTAAGACAAATCTAGAGATAGGAAACCCAGAAAAAACATTCGGTCTTGGGCTCAGGCGGGACTCGAATCAGCGCGTATTTCGCATTCCGGGCGGCTAGCTGCACTAACCACTGTGCTTCCGAGACCAATAACAGACCGGCTGATTTTTGGTATATTTTACCAACATTGTCTTTGTCTTCATTGTCCAATTTGCGGCTGACTCTTCGGTGATGGAAAACACTGATATAAAACCCAAGCAACCCGGATAATGGCAGTAGGCTCGCCCCTTACCGCGTTGGGTGTAAATACCCTCGGCGAAATGTGGGCTTCTGAATGTTACGTTCACCATGACGGCAACAATCAGTGTGCCTCTGGCTAACCCATTAGGGATATGGCCGTGAGGGAATGTTATGTTATAAACCATCAAGAAATATTGCGGCCACACATAGCCACATAGTCTAAGACACAATGCGACATTTTTGTGCTAGGTCTAGGTCATAACTAGGTCACAGTTTCCTAGATACATTGTTTAGAAAGGCTATTCTGAAGGTTAGTGCTGCGAGTATTATAGAATTTATCCGTATTTAGGGTCAACAGCTTTCAATTTAGAGAATCGAGCCTTTGTATTGATTTAAACGCGATTGATGTTGTGAGTCGCCATCATATATTGAAGCACACAAGGTGACCAAATTCTTCTGATCAATTTCACAGTCTATAAGATTAATTTTGAGGCATATCTACCTAATAGTTTCACGCGAAAATGTCTGTTTGACGTTTCATCTATGAATCTGACTTGTGGCTCACGGTTATTACGCCCTGGTGCATAATCGTTGTGAGTGCAATATGGCGCCGATGTTGTTAGTTCGAGTCTTACTCAGTGAATAACAGTTGATGCTCTCGATCTCGAATGATCCGTCTCTCGATGGACCATGAATATGAACTGATGGACTGGTGAAAATGAAACACTGAATTCACTGACTTTAAGAACTATATTTGCAAATCACTTTCACTTGGTACTTGGTTGAACTGTTTGTTCTTGTTTTGAACTATGGTTTGATCTGTGGTTTGAACTGTTTGTTCTTGTTTTGAACTATGGTTTGAACTAAGGTTTGAACTATGGTTTGAACTATGGCTTGATCTGTGGTTTGAACTATGGTTTGATCTGTGTTTTGAACTGTTTGTTCTTGTTTTGAACTATGGTTTGATCTGTGGTTTGAACTGTTTGTTCTTGTTTTGAACTGACTCATACAAAAGCCTCTAAAGGCTTTATAATTTGATAAAAACATAATGCTTGCGCGATTGATTTACAGATAACTCCATCTAATGGAGGAAATGGTGAAACTATGACCTATTTTGAAATAAGAACATTAATTTGTGACATGACACTTATGACATGACAATGGATGTCATGTGCGTCCTGAACACTCAGTAAAATCTTTGCTTATAAGTACACACGGGCCACAGCCACAAAACGCCGCTACAAGAAGCCAAAAGGGGCTTCAAAGGTAGCTGTGCCATGTGCAAAAATGTCCCTGAGGTGGTCATCAAACTTTCGAGTTAATGTTGTTATTGACAGAAACACGGACAGGGAAGTCTTCAAAATTACATTAGGTATCTGATTGCCATCAACTACCAAACGGTTTGTATGAGCCATTATAGTTTTCGGTAGTAACATGAACGTATCTATAGTCCAATCGCGTTAAAAATTCAATGATTTTTAAGTTTTATTCTGTTGCACACAAAAAAACTCAGATCCACAATCTTTGCGTTCGAAAGTATGCGTTCAACTTGTCACTGTGGACTTGACTTTCTAATTAGGAATGATTTGATTGGTTAGGGGGCGTGCTAGGTCAAAGGACAAGTATGAAATTACTGCATTCTTAACGCGAACGGACTATAGGTTCTGCCAGCAATGGTTATTAGGCCAGTAGAAATCGACACTAAAAAACCCTAAATTCGCAAAGCACGATGTAGTGCTGCATTTTTGGTATGTTGTTTGGATCAGTTAGGGTGATGTAAATCCCAATTTGCAACTTCGAAAAAGTTGTGCTCGCTGCGCAACACGTGATAAACTGCGAAAATTTAGGACTTTTTTCACTTTTTGCTCTATAAGTCATAAACTATGCGTTTCCGACAAGTAACATTCACTACACAAATAAAGGTTATTAAATTTGCAACAATTTGAGCCTAATTGCAGCTCTCTAAACCTAATAACGACTAAACTGTGGCTATTCGAAGATGGTTCATTTTTCCCGAAATATTGAAATTAATGCCACGTTTTTTTACAATTACCACTGTACTGTCACCTTCCTTGAATGCCAGCCGACACACAAAGCAGACTCCCGGTGGAACTGACATTTTTACATGAATTACTCACAATATGCATATCAAAACATGAGCTGGGAGTACCTCCACGCGGTGAAGGCGGTAACAGTGTAAACTGGCTAAAATTCCCATCAACTAAACAAATGCCTTCGGGCTTATGTTTTGGTTTTGATTTTCGCACAAGATAGTAATTGGAAGTAGCCTGGGTAGGTAACGCAGGGGAGCAGCCAAAAAACTATTATCTTATTAACGCGAACGAAGTCAGGCTAAATAGTCATAAAAATGTCGGTTCCCCCGGGAGTCTGCTTTGTGTGTCGGCTGGCATTCAAGGAAGGTGACAGTACAGTGGTAATTGTAAAAAAACGTGGCATTAATTTCAATATTTCGGGAAAAAACGAACCATCTTCGAATAGCCACAGTTTAGTCGTTATAAGGTTTAGAGAGCTGCAATTTGGCTCAAATTGTTGCAAATTTAATAACCTTCATTTGTGTAGTGAATGTTACTTGTCGGAAACGCATAGTTTATGACTTATAGAGCAAAAAGTGAAAAAAGTCCAAAATTTTCGCAGTTTATCACGTGTTGCGCAGCGAGCACAACTTTTTCGAAGTTGCAAATTGGGATTTACATCACCCTAACTGATCCAAACAACATACCAAAAATCCAGCACTACATCGTGCTTTGCGAATTTAATGTTAATATCCACTGGCCTATATGGGCCTAATCGGTGAACAATAATACGCTTATCCATTGAAGTTTGATTGCGTGACTAAGACTTACAACAGGCTGAAATCGAGGTATCCCTGCCAGTCTTATAGCGACTAAAAAGACCCTTCCTGCCTGCGTTCGTTTCGTAAAACGCTCCCGAGAAAGACGATAGGACTCAGTGTCCGCAAACATGTATTGAGTCTACCGCCGTTATCCGGATTGCTTGGGTGTTTCATCGGCGTTTTCTTCCACCGGAGAGTAAGCCAAATTGTAAAATGAATACCAACGACACACGAGCTCCAAGCCAGTGTTCAACTACTGGGCCACGATGCTCTAAATCATCTATCCTATGTGTTATTGCGAACATGTCATGAAGACCTGTTGAAGTGACTGTTAACTGGTTCCAAACTTGAATTCACTTGTTCAAAAGAAACTCACCACTCACGTCACCTCACGAGTTAACAGTACCGCTTTGCAGAAGATCGAAGCTATAATAAAATCAATATAGATTGCACGCATTGGCATTGTTGTACTATTATAAAAATCAATGAAAACCTAAAATCTGTTGTGTTGTTGAACAATGTTCGTGAACATTTTTAACCGGTTTGATGTAATGCTTAAGAAGTTGGCTCCTACATCAGAGGTTGTAGGAGCCAACCTCGAGATCAAACCGCGGGTTCGAACCCCGCACTGGGCCCGTACAGTGCAAACATTTTCGTGCATGAACGTGTCTGTTTGTATTTGGTTGGGTGTTGTTAAGTATTTAAGTATGTTTATCTGTTGTCTATTTTCCTAAAACATGGGCTTAAATAGTTTTGTTTGGGGCTTGAGGGCGCTGAGTGGAATAACGTGCAAGGTTTTTTGACTTCGCGTCAGCACTGACGTAACGTATCTTCCTCTTTTAAATATCATTGGTCTGCACGCATTGGCATTGCACTATGATTGCGATCTTTTATCAATTGTCCCCTCGCTATTCTAACGGTATTTCTTTAACTTTTTCTACTACGATTGATATTATTCATTGAGTAGCGAGCGCGCAGCCACCTTTGACACTGTGACGTCACGCTCGCGCTAGCACTGTCGTGGTCCTTATAGTATTCTTACTTGTAGAATATGGTTTAAAAATACTGTTTTATTGGTTCTTTATGAAGGGTTTGAAAAGGTTTCTATATGGTCTGGCTTGGTGTGTTTAATCATCACCCTATTCATAACATATGATGAAACAGATAAATCAGTCAAAGTAGTGCTACAACAGGACTTCTTGGGCTCTAATAAATAAGGGGACTCATCTCCAGCCCACACGACCTACAAAGATCGCATTACCGCGGTTACCGCATGCCAAACAATCTGCATGCTAGTCCAGACTGTCAGATGTCATGTTACTAAAGTTTAGTCCAAGCAATCAATGGTTCAGTGTAATGACCCCGATTTCAAATCTATTCTAATGGATTAAATTACCATTTAATTATTTGATTCGTACGAAATTGACAGTTGTTTTTGACGGTCAGAATGTATAGGCGACCACAAGTAGAGCAGGTCAGTGCCCGGAATAACCTGAGGTTCTATGGCTGTGAAGTTGCTTACCAGGCGCCAGGAACTTACTTTCCACCACCGGACTATTTGGACACCGGGTGGGCATCCACCCGCCTGTGCGCCATCTAGCCCTAAACTAAGCAACTAAATGCTTGAGATACTAGACAACGGATAAACACACTTAAATACTTGTTTTTGCAAATACATATGAAATATATTAAGTAAAACGCCTTTATATTAATTAAATTGACTTTTAATTACTCCGCACACATTCACTGTTTCACAGACTGTTAGAAAGAGAAAGAGATATAGGTGCGTTCCGAAACCAAGATACCACACTCTCCCGCACCAATCCTATCCCAATTACTAGAAAATAACAACACGTACTTATAACCAATAATAGATAACATTCTTATTGCTTAGGGCATCTAGTTTTGTAACAATTTTAAATGTTTAGGTATCTACCTCTCTAGAACAGTACAATCTTAAATTCTAAATCTTAAATTTTAAATGTTTATTCTGTTAAAGTACTCGCACAACTTAACATTTGGTTTACATGCCTTTTCCATTGACAACCTCCTACATCAACCAGATATGTTACACCAGGTATAGATTCCTGCACTATTACACCTTGAACCCATGGCCTACTTCCTTGCCTATAATCTTTAACCATAACTTTTTGACCTATTTCAAAATTTAAATTTCTATGTCCTTGATCCCTATTCTGTACTTTTCTCTCTACTTCCTCCCTCAAGGGTGGGGGACGCATCAAATTGAATCTATTTCTGAGTTCTCTTCCTAGCATTAACCGAGCTGGGGTGATACCAGTCGTCCTTTGAGGTGTGTTTCTATAGTCCATCAGGAATAGATTTATGGCATATGACATAGTGTGACCACTTTCTATAATTTTTGTTATAGTGGATTTAAATGTTTGAACAAAGCGTTCAGCCGCCCCGTTAGTGGCTGGGTGGTAAGGTGGTGAGAATGTATGTTTAATTTGTGCTGATTTACAAAATTCCTGAAACTCCATGCTAGTAAATGATCGCCCATTGTCTGTTACTAAATGAACTGGTATACCAAATATTGTAAATAACTTTTTAAATATCTCAATAGTCCGTGTGGACGTTATGTTATTCATTTCGAATACTTCTGGCCATTTTGTATAGCTATCTACTATGACAAGATACATTTTATTGTAGAACGGCCCTAGAAAGTCTGCATGTATCCTATACCATGCTGAAGGTGGCACTGGCCATGGTTTTTGAATTTTACCCGGATTTTTACTATTCTCTAAACAAACAATACAGTTTTTTACTATATTCTCTATACTTGCATCTAGTTTTGGCCACCAAAAGTAAGACCTAGCTATTTCCTTCATTCGAACAATTCCGAAATGGCTCTTATGTAGCTCTCTTAGTAAAGTTTCTCTAATTGAAGTAGGTATTATTATACGGTATCCCCAGAACAAACATCCTCTATCAACTGTTAACTCTTGCATTCTGGAATGGAACGGTAAGAGGTCTTGAGACAGATATTTCTTTTCTGGCCAGCCATCCGCTAAACACCTTATGATACTTGTTAGTGTTACATCTTTTTTTGTTTCAGCCTGAATAAGTTTCCAATCTAAAATTTCCAATTCAGAGGTATTGATATGCAAGAAATTACATGAGTCATTATTAGTTAATATATAATGTACATTTTTATCCTCACATGTCTCACTTACAGTTCTCGATAGATAATCTGCGGGATTAACTGAAGATTTAATATGTCTTACCTTATATTTGAATGCAGACAAAAATATTGCATAATGCTGCAATCGTTTGGCAGCCATTTTTGGTATGCTTTTGGTGGGACCAAAAATTCTCACCAAGGCTGCGTTATCTGTCTCTAGCTCAAATGACCTTCCATATATATAATTATAAAATTTGGTAATACCAAAAATGACTGCCAGAGCTTCTTTATCTATGGTGGAATATCTTTGTTCTGCCTCGCTTAATTTTTTACTGGCATATGCAATTGGTTTTACAGTACCCTTTACATCTCTATTCGATAACACAGCTCCTAACCCAGTGTCGGAGGCATCACAGGTTAGGATCAACGGCAAATCTGGATTATAATGTCTCAGATTTTCCGCCGACGCCAACCTCATTTTAATTAGTTGAAAAGCCTCCTCACATTCAGTTGTCCAACTAAATCTATTTTTTTTAGTACATTCATACAGGGGTGTTATGATTTTCGCCATATCTTTTAAAAACGATTATAATAATTAATCTTGCCCAAAAAGGATTTAAGCAAAGTTAGGTTAGTTGGAGTTTTGGTTTTTAACAGTGGTTCAATATTTGATGGAATAATGCTAATACCATTTTTATCAACACAATATCCAAAAACTTCTAAACTTTCTACAAATAATTTACATTTCTCTGGCTTTAATTTAAATTCACATTCTCTTAATTTTTTTAGCACTGTACATAATGTTTCTTGAGTGTCCTGTAAACTATCGCCTTTTATATAAATGTTATCTATAAATACAACAGTATTTGGTATGTCCTTTAGTTTTTGAAACATTAAACGCTGAAAGGCTCCAGGCCCAGAACTCACACCATATGGTAGATAGTTATATTTATATGTCCCTACTTCTGTGACAATAGTTGTACAATCCTGGCTTTCAGGAGAAAGCGGTGCTTGTAAGTATGCCTCTTTCAAGTCTAGTTCACAGTAGTATTCACCCTTTTGTAATGTATTTAGAATATCATCCACATGCGGCAGCGGAAAGTGATCCACTTCTAAACATTTATTTACTGTTAATTTATAGTCACCACAGAGTCTCACCGAACCATCTGGTTTTAAGATTGGTACCACTGGTGTTCCCCATTCGCTCTGCTCAACAACAGATATTCTGCCATTTTTTAATAATCTTTGAATTTCATTGTTTACCTTTTCTCGCAGTGCAAATGGAACCCGCCTTACTGGTAGACATTTTGGTTTGGTATCTGGCTTTAACTTTAATGTTATAAGATCTCCTTTAAAATTACCCCAGCCTGGACTGAATACATCTGCGAACTTGTCTTTTATACCTTGTCGGGCATCTGAAACAGTTTGTAATTGATTAGTCCCTACATTTACATTATTTTGGAAATAAGGGGGCCATAAATTTAATTCGTTAAGCCAGTCCCTACCTATGACACGAGGAGAATCATTATTTACTACAAAGACATTCAATTTTTTTGAAACATCATTATGTTTTACAGTAACATTTGATATCAGCCCTAAAGGATGAGTTAAAGTTTGGTCAAAGTTTCTAAACACTACATTACAATTTTCTAGTTGAAATGAATGCAAGTATTTTTGTTTATCTTGTAGGGATATTACAGTCACTTCTGACCCTGTGTCTAACTGAAATGATACATTATGATCATTCATGTTTATTGACATAAAGTGAGGTGGTATCCTACTTACACTTCTGAATGAATAAGTTTCATATTCAGTATACGGATTTGGTTCCAACTCCATATTTTTCTGATCTGCCACAGTTTCAGTTTCAACTAAATTAGTTTGTCTCTGCCTTCTTGAGCACATTTTGAATATATGCCCTTGTTGTCCACACTCTGAGCAGTACTTTTTCCTTAAAGTACATTCCTGCTTTAGATGGTTCAGTTTCCCACAGCAAAAACAGTGGGTACCATTCTGCTTGTTGTTATTTATTGAAGGTTTATTTGTGGTTTTTTTATTCTTCCAAGCCTTTTTGTTATCATTGTAAAAGATGTCCGTCACTGGCTGTGTTTCAATACTACCACATTGTACTAATGCTGCTTCTACTGCCTGTGCCACTTGAATACAGGTTTCCAATGTCATATCTGTTGCTGTTTTCATTAGCTCAAATTTAATCATCTTCGAAGACACTCCATCAATGAACTTTTCCTTTATTTGATCGTCAATATCTTTAAACTGACATTTTCCAGCTAACTTCTTTAGTTCCAAAATATAATCCTCTACTGATTCATTTTGCTGTTGATTTCTTTGTCGGAACTTGGCTCTTTCCAAAACAGTTGAGGTTGTTTTCACATATTTGTGATTTAATTTGTCACACAGCACTTGATAAGATAGGCTGTTAGGTTTCGCCGGAGCACACAAATGCGTCAGTGTTTCAAATGTCCGTGGTGATAGCTTTGTTATTAAAAGGGATACTTTTTTGTCTTCTCTAATGTCATTCAAATTAATAAATGAATTGAGTTGTTGATGGAAAACCTCAAACTTCTCCCCATCAAATGGCTTTAATTCACCGTAGTTAGTCATGGTACGGACTTCCTGACCTGTTGCACAGGCTTGCTTTTTCTTATAATGCTCGCTTAGGATCCCGCGCAGCCCTTCGACATTGAGGCCCGAGAACTCCAACTTCTCCTCTTTGCAAATCTGTTCTAATTCCTGTTTAGAACATTTGTAAATGAAGCTGCGCTTGCCTGATTTCACTTGTTCAATCCTTGAGTTTTTACACTCTTCTTCAGTTTCAGATTTTTCCGATTCCGATTCAACGCTTGATGATTCTGACATTGAATTGTTTTGTTTTCTTCGTAAACATGAGTGAAGTTATCCACAATGTTTTTTTTTTTTATGTTGCACCACAGACAACTGATTTATTGACAATTGTCATGCAGCACCTCGCGGCCAGTCGCGGCACTAATGCGAAAATGATTTGTACCAACTTCACACCGAAGCTTCTGCCGGCGAATTTTATTTCAATATTTCTTGGAATATAACGTGTTTTCCACTGGAATTTATTGCTCACTTTGCACACTGGATTTTGCTCAATCGTCGCCAATGAAATATATTAAGTAAAACGCCTTTATATTAATTAAATTGACTTTTAATTACTCCGCACACATTCACTGTTTCACAGACTGTTAGAAAGAGAAAGAGATATAGGTGCGTTCCGAAACCAAGATACCACAACATACTTAATATACATAGGACACACAGAGTACAAACAGACATGTTCATGCGCACAAATGTTTGGACTGTGCGGGGATCGAACCCGCGATCGCTGGTGAACCATTACACCAAATCGGCCGTCAACCAGGCCGGGTTGTGCAATTTTTTCTTTGTTTTTTAACTTTATCTAAGAGATAAGGTTCAAAATAATGTAGGAGGGATATATTATGGAGCCTGGTTAAGGGTAAATCCGATCGCTGAAATGTGGGCTTCTGAGTATAGGTATGACTATACAGGGTGAGTTTTTCAAGTGGGCGTGGTAGGTCAAATCCTTAACTATGAGAAATGTCAAAAAATGCTCAAAGGAGTCTCGAGACAGATTTTGACAAAAACAAAACTGTATGTTTGTTATGTTTGTATTGTAAATCTACATTTTCAACTCCCAACTCAAGGACCCGTTAACTTCCCGAAGTCAGCTGCGCGATCTCAGTAGTGTTAAGGTAATATTGTGTGAGAGGAATGACCTGTACAGTCATTACCAGCGTAAGCTGAGCCTTGATTGCTATGAAGTCGTATACGTAGCAAGGATGCTGCGTGGTATACAAGCTAGGATGGCCTTGCTCTTGGCGTGAGATTTCGCCAACAAAAAGTTTGTTTGTATAGGTACAGTCAACAGCACACCAAGTTACCCCATTTCCGTTTTTTCTCTCGCTCTTACTAAATGTAATTTCTTTGCAATAGAGCAAGGAGGATTGACCGGAAATGGGTAAAGTGATGTGCTGTCCACCGTACATTTGTATCCCCAAAAACACACACAGATTCGCAAGAATTTGTTTCACCTTGAAACAAATTCTTGCGAATCTGATAAGTATGTCATTAATTTTGTAAAACAAAGTCCACTTTGTTCCAGCCCTTGAAACAAGTTTTTTTATGATTTTGGATTTGATGTTTATCTCCGCCTCGAATCGAACAAAAATATTTATTAATGACAATATACCTATTATAGTTTTACCCCGTGAATTTCCCAAACGGGACGGGATCGAAAATATTTGACAAATCAACAAATCCATAGTTATTTATTGATTTTGTTGACTTGTCAAATATTTTTCTAGGGATAGATAAACGAACTCTCTTTGGTAATTGATTTAGACTTTGATATTAAATTCAATGTCAATGAATTGTAAAAGTGATAATGTGTGACACTTTGGAATATCATTAATTCATTATCAATTGTATCTTATCTGGGTTTATTAAACTTTGCAGTTTTAGACTGTTGTACTGCTACTCATCAATTTACGTTTGATGATATCAGTGCTATAAAACAAACGTTTTCATTTTTCACACCAAGTCGAAAGTCTGATTTGGTTATAGATACATACTTAAAAGATACTAAAAAGTCTGAAGTGAAAATTTGCACAAAACACAGGTGAGATAAATCGGGCTTTCATTTGCAGAGGTCATTAAAAAAACATGATACCACTTGCCCGAATAGCGATCCAAACTCTTTCAAATTAAAAAGTAATCCCAAAATAGCCTTCATCGATCTGTCATTTACTGGCGCTAAAACGGGCGTGTGCGATTGGTCGGTCGGCTTTCCCGAGCGCTGTGATTGGGCGAGCGCGATGGCACGGCATCGCGTGAGGTGGTTCGAGTAAAACCTCGTTTTACCGCTACCTCGCGTCGCTATCTTTAGTTAGCGGCCAGTAGCATTTTTGTTTATTTATTGTTATGTTATGGGGGGAAAATGGAGAATGTACGAAATTCTTTAAATAAAATACATTGGGAGAGACCCTTGCCCAGCAGTGGGATGATATAGGGGAAAATAAAACATTTAGGTATCATGATGTTTGATTGATTACGGAATGTATGACATAATGACATTTTGTCGAAACATAATTATACTTCGTCGCTGCATCCTCGGGATTTTATCACAAGGTAGTACATTTCTTAATGTAGTGGGCATCAACACGTTTTAGAGCTGGTATCACTGAAACAGAAAAAAAAAAACAAATTCCCTCCCTACGGTAGGTGCGTCACTCTGACAGGTGACAAGTTCATCATTCGTTTCTAGTGTTCGGGCATCGACACACCCTCTCTCGTTATATTTTTTATATAACGGTTTCTTTAAGTGCTGAAGTGTTTGCAATAGTTGTAGTAGTGTAAATTGATAGATCCTACATGAAATACAACGTTAAGATCGTACTTACCTTTCGTTTTAAACAATAACTAAATACGATCTACAATGAAAATCTACCCACATTTTCTTGCTCAAAATGTTTTAATAAGAGAACTCGTGATTAAAAGTGAATCTTCGTATGACTGTAAACAAAGCTAAGCAATAGCATGACAATGCAATGTTTAAATTTAACAAAACACGTCAATGATGAGACCGTGAAGTGGTCATAATCAATGTTGGCATTAATTTTAGCTGTTTATGATCCTGTTGAGGCCTGTCCAAAATGGACCCACCGTAACGAGATTACGATAAAACGCACACTGAGTGAGTGTTTCCAACAAACGAGACAAACAGAAGAAGAAGATCCTGTTTTTTCCCGTACCAAGTTGGTCGGTGCATTTTCAACAAATAAGCCAAGCAGAATAAAGGTTCCTGTTTATTCCTGTCCAAGAGGACGTCCCGTAACGAGAGCACGGCCAGGCCCACAACGCGAGTGTGGTTTCGAAAGCATTTTAAGGTGAAAATCAAATCGAAGACCAAACTGTAAGTTATTTTGTGCTATCCTTGCATAACAAAAACCTTTCTTTTTATGTACACTAGTACCTAAAAACTTCAAGAACTAGATTGTAATTTCAATTGAAAACTGCAGACTAAGAATAAGTCTTAGTAATGGTAGTACCTGACATTAAAATAATGTTTCATTTTGCTACTACACAGATACATCTGAGTAGCCACGCCACAGCTTTTGTAGCTATATAGCTATGGCTAATATCATAACTTATTCTAGTTGCTATAAATTTTATATTTAAATACATTTGATACCACTTCGTGGTTACCGTTTACAATATTCATAATATGATGAAGGCTAACACCCGTGTTAACACGGGATAACCACTCACGTAGGCTTGCTGCCCACGAAGTTCACAGCATATGCTTTATATATAAGAAAATGACAATCCAATGCGGATTTAGCAGAAAGAAATATTCAATTAGCTATGTAATTAGAGGCCGACGCCAAAAACCATCCCGGTGAGTACCGGTGCCTAATTAAAATACTTATAAGTGAAAAGTGAAATATTTTTTATTTATTGACTTCTTAAAAAACCTGGGGGTTGGCCGAGAGTCATCACGAAGGTATTGTAAAAACCTGGGGGTTGGCCGAGAGTCATCACGAAGGTATAGTAAAAACCTGGGGGTTGGCCGCGAGTCATCACGAAGGCATATAAATACAGAAAAATGATCTCAAATTTGAGACTTAATAGCTTGATCTGTACATAAGGAACAAACCTGGGAGTTGGCCGTGAGTCAACATGACGGTAACGATATCGCAATATCTGAATTAAGGGCCTATATTCAATCCGTGAATGGCCCATGAAATGAAATAAAATGAAATGAAATAAAATGAAATAAAATGAATTAAAATGAAATAAAATGAATTAAAATGAAATAAAATGAAATAAAATGAAATAAAATGAAATAAAATGAAATAAAATGAAATAAAATGAAATAAAATGAAATGAAATGAAATGAAATAAAATGAAATGAAATAAAATGAAATAAAATGAAATAAAACGAAATAAAATGAATAAAAATGAAATAAAATGAAGTAAAATAAAATAAAACATAAAATGAAAAGTATTTTCATAATGATTGCGAAAAGTCAGGTATGTATTTTAACCTAGCCTTACCAGTATTTTTCTGGAAATTACCTTGCTGATGGTTTGATAACCTTACCTGGTGGCAGAGAACCCATGTAAGTTTTCCAAAATTTCCTTTATTATTCAAGAAATAATTATCTATGACTAGCAGCCGCCCGCGACTTCGTCCGCGTGGCCTTAGCTGTATGTGAAAAAAGATTTTCCCGCTTTTCTGTTGAAATTTTGCTGAATTTTCTTTACTATACACCTCACGGAGCGCGGGACCTTTCTAACGAATACAAAACCGTGGAAATCGGTCTGTGCGTTATAGCGTCAGAAAGGAAAACCCGGCTTAATTTTATATAGTAGTTTATTTTAACATAATAAATAAGCAAAGGCATTTGAAACAACATGAATTGAAGAGACACTTAAATTCTTTATTATTAATAGTTTATTCTTATGAAGCGATAAACGATAGGTGAATTAGCACCTAATAATTAACACAGTATTTAACGCAGCCACGCGTTTAACAATAACATGTTGAATAACAACACTTAAAAATGGTGTAAGTACATAAACACTGCCGTCTTTTAAATGTATATGCATACATGTATCTACTTGATTTACTTGTTGTTGACTGGTGTGCTACGCACGCGGATTTATTTTATATGCAAAATGCTACACTTTTGCCGTTTAGCAAACATTAGTGACTACTCATAATTCAGCAAGCGTTAAATTTGTCATTTAACGATTGAGTAGATGATTTTTAAAGGTATATCTGCTGTTTTAGCCAAGTTCAATAGGCACAACTTGTAATGTAGGCTTGATTTAGTACCTCGATTCCGTGGTTATTTTTTGAAATAACAAAATCAATCAATAGGTATAGATAACCATATCCAAGCCATGACTGGTTTTGACTTGGGATTAAAAGTTATAAATTGAACTAAAGCCATTTCACATTGATCGCATTTCTGAATACAGGAAATGTATTGGAAAAAGATGTTTATCTTGTCTCGATTTCAGTAAGACTAGTACTTAGTCATTTGCAGATACTCTGACAGCATATACCTACCTGAAGACAAAAATGTTTGGTAATGATTTGCAGATTACCAATTTATAGGAAGTAGTTTTAGCTTTTATTGTTCACATCTGGCAAGGTTTGTTGATTAAGAAATTTATTGCAATCAGATGCTAAATTACAATTTAATAGTTTTAGTATTTGATATTATGTAGGTAGGTGACCTACCATTAAGGATTTGTTGCATACGCACTCACGAGTAGAAGACATCGTGGTCTTTCATTTTAAAATGACCGAAATAGGTTATAAGTTAAGTTTTTCGTGAGACTAGGACTGAAATCGCAATAATAATGGAATGAAAAATAACACCTTCGCATAAGCAACAGCTCTTTTATTAGTTTACACTTTAGTAGTGTACCAAGCCAAACAAGATTTGACATTTAATAAGAAATTCACAGTAAGAAGATTTAAGGAGAGAAGTCAGTAGAATATCTTGATGCAATTCTAACCTTAACTGTACCAACAGGGAACTGTAGATACCTACCTACTTACAGTGTTACGGATATTATTCGCATAGCGATAGTTAAAAATAGACGATTTCCACTCACGAAAGCATTGTCATAAAGAATAGTAAGAAGTCTCATCCTTACAAAACGCCCCAGCTTTCACCAGAGTGGCATAAATTACCTAAGTAATAATACCTCAGTTAGGTTATTAGATTAAAAACATAGGCCAGCTGCATTGGTTAGGTCATGTGTAGTTTCTATCTTGGAAGGACATTTCAATCAATGAGAGTCATAGAAACTCTTAAGAAAAATAATAAAAACTAAAGCTTATTATGCCTAGGTTATTATTCTTTCGGATTCTAAAGTCTGCTTACTCTGCGCAGTAGACAACATACTTACATTAAGAAATATTATTAGCAAAAACTAGGAGAGTAAGTTACTAACTAACTTACTTTAGTACCTACTGCCGTTGGGTTCTATTTGGGAATAGGTTTTCCAAACAATAGCTTTAGTTGAATTAAGTTAGGTGACTAATTATGTGTCACCCACCCAACGAGCACATACAATGCTGGGCATTTAAATTGTTGTAATAAACCACTGCCCAGTGTACTTGTATATAATTACGTACCACCTTACTTTACATTTATTACGAAAATATTAACGGAAAAGTTGCAGCTCAAGCTGCTAACCTGTTTCAATAGACGTCGTTCTTTGATCCCGAAGTTACTATGGATTAAATATTCGAGTAAATTAGGTTTTATTATTGGGTGGTATATGAATACCTGTTCTTGTGTGTGGTAACAGCAGAGTTCATACAGTTACCATTAAGTTTTTATTTATAACATGAAGTTATCTTAATATATATTCATCTTGGAACATAATACTGAAGCTGCAATGATCTTTTGACTTTTGGTCATTGGTCCTTAATTGTATTGCGTTTTTATAGTAAACAGGTTAAATTATAATAAACGTTACCTATCTCACATCAAAAATTGTATTCAATCATATATCATATTATTGAATATAATTCAATTTAGTAAATCCTTGATATCATATTCAATTTAGTAAATCCTTGATATTGATTTCCCTAGAACTCTAAACATCTACCTTGTGATAAAATCCCGAGGATGCAGCGACGAAGTATAATTAATGATTAAACGAACTTACCTTAAGTGAAGTTCTATCATAATTATATGAGTCGCTGCATCCGAAGGGATTTTAGCTCCCACCCTACCCATAGTTACCATCATACCTTCTGGTAACTGACCCGAGTAACTTTAGGGAAATCTGTCTCTAAAAGAATGATGAACTTGTCACCTGTCAGAGTGACGCACCTACCGTAGGGAGGGAATTTGTTTTTTTTTTTCTGTTTCAGTGATACCAGCTCTAAAACGTGTTGATGCCCACTACATTAAGAAATGTACTACCTTGTGATAAAATCCCTTCGGATGCAGCGACTCATATAATTATGATAGAACTTCACTTAAGGTAAGTTCGTTTAATCATTAATTATTTATAAACTCAGTTCTACTTTAGTTATACTTTGTCATTCATCATTTATTCTGCCGAGTTCGTCTGATAAATTTTGTCTAACTATTGAAAAATCTGACCCAAGTAAAGTTAAAGGACCATGCAAAAAATATATGAGCACTATTCCAACCCACTACCAAAAAAGTGACACTAGTTTAGAATGCGTTTGAGAATGCTGGCAACTAAACTATTTAATTCAAAAAGAGATCTGGTTTGAAGAAACACCACTGTTTCCTAATTATTTCTAGGAAAATTAATAAGCTCAATTCTAAGCTATGACGTCCTTTACGTCATAAAAATTAATAAGGTTTCATACGAATGGTAACACTTATTTTATTGAAATGCGGAACAGAAGTCGCCTAACCGCTCATTTTTGACTTAGATAAATATTTTTTAATGGTAAAAATAGATGTTAAGGACTACTTTAATTTTAACTAAACTAGTTATGTAGTGATGCAACTTCTTCTTCGTCTTTATCGGTATCACTCTTCACAGAGAGGTCGTGGTCATCACTTCAAGCGTTGGGGGCAAGCTCTACAACACGCCGCCACTCCTCTCTGATGGCTGTCTTCCTCGTGCATTCATATAGAGATGATGAGTCTTTCACTGATGCAACAGGCCACTAAAATTTAGTCATTATTCGCCGAATACAAAAATCTGCGATTATTTATTCGTCATAAATAACATAATACTCATAATCATAAGAAGCGCTTATCTTTATAAGATAAATAATCTATAAAACACAAACAATTAAATACGAAGAACTACTTACTCGTATGATGACCAGAGCGATAATAATGATAAAGTATAATTTGTTGACATTGACACTAAAATCTGAAGTACGAAATACACTCAGCCCGCGAGTTCGCACCACCTCATACTTGAGGTGAGACTAGGGTTACCAACTTATTTTTTCCAAAAATAAAGTATATTTAAGTCTATGAAGGATATTAAACAGTATTTTAGTAAATTGAACAGTAAAGATCTGAAAACCAGAAAAAGACATTTGGGCATGTTGGCATCAGGCAGGACTCGAACCCGCATCTTTCGCAAATCGGGCGACTGCACTAACCAACTATGCTACCGAGACTATAAACAGACCGGCCGAATCTTTCTGGCATGGAAAATGCTTAAACAATAACAAAACAAAATGAACAGTATTCTATTATTTATTGTCGTACACATTTTTAAAAGCTTTTCGCAATTTTGCACATAACAATGTGTTTGCACATTTTGATGCTGAAAACATTATACTTATTTTTGTTCAACATTCAAAAGTATAATTTGGCGAAAATGAGTATAATACTGTTTAAAACAGTATGATTGGCAACAATAGGTAAGACTGCCCTTTTTTTCATCGCTGAGAAAATGCGTTGCACAAGGGGGCGGACGGGTTATGTCGGTCGGACTCTCCACTGGGAGGATAACCCAGTAGTCTATCGATCAAAAACTCAGCGACTCCAAACCAAAATAACATATGAAAATATTATGTTATCACTATTATCAACCAACAGTTTTGTTATCAGCACAACACTATTATGATTTCTAATGATTTTGAATGTTACTGATTTTTATTATTCACCCTGATTTTGGTTACGGAAGTGGTCGGCCCTATTGTGGTCATATGTTGAAATAGTTTTTTTGTTAGTTGTTATTGTTAACAACAATAATATCAAAATGGTCCTTCCGTTTTTGAAAGACTCCAGTTCTTTTATTTCTAATCGTATGTTGTCTTTCCATTCACATTTTCCGACCCGAGGAAGATGGGTTAGATTTACGGAAGACCAGGGCCGCGGTCTCTATCAACCAATAAACGTTTTTTCTTTCTTTCTTTCTTTCTATAACAATTCCGCAGCACATGCTGAGTACGTGCGTTTTTGGTGCCACAATAATACCTGTTTTATTATCATTTTAATTATTTGTATTGTGTCACTAAATAAACAATTTTTCTTTCTTTCTTCATATAGCGGCATTACTTCTTTCGCGGTTGTTTTTCGACATACAGAATAGAAGAGTTTTTTTATTTATTAATCTTTTATTTCGTGTCAAAGACTAGCGTGTTATTCGGCGCGTGCGCGTCTAATGACAGCTGTTAAAGAAGATTAATTTAATTGTCTTTGGATAATCTGTGTCAGACACCTTGTGTTAGATTTGCTTCATAATTTAAGTGACAATTGACCATAATATTGACACATAATTGTCAGAAAAAATATTATGAGATAATGTTGGTCATATTCTCCTTAATTTCTAAAGATATATTTCAAAGAGATTGTCGGTGCAAAACGCATCGTGACCCAGTGATTGAACCGCAACCTGGTTCGTCCCGAGTTCATAACTGGTACATCTACCTCTGATATAACACTGTAATAATAAGAGCTGTGGTATTTGTATTAAAATAAATATAATTACACCGAATCGGTCGTCCAATACCAGGGTATTGGACGACCGAATCGGTGTAATTTTTTTTTTTTTTTTTACTGACTATTTTACTTTATATTCATACTAACACTCGGTGGCTTAGCGGTAAGAGCAGCCGCCCGGCATGTTGGTTCGCGTCCCGCCTGCAACCTAGACCGAATGTCTTTTCTGGGATTTCTATCGTTGATAATAGATACAGTATTGATAATACTAAATAACAGGAAAAAAATATAGAAAAACCATTTATTTTCTTATCCTAATAGGGATTAAATGCTATTATGCTAAGCTACACCATCACTACATAGTATAAAATAAAGTCGCTTTCTCTGTCCTATGTTCGCTTAAATCTTTAAAACTACGCAACGGATATTGATGCGGTTTTTTTAATAGATAGTGATTGAATAGGAAGGTTAATGTGTATAAGAACATCCCATTGCACCCGTGCGAAGCCGCAGCGGGTCGCGAGTGCTAAAAACATAAATCAATGATAGAAAAAAACATTTATTTTCTTATATCATTAATTTTTTATTTAATTCCTGTATTAGGATTAATAGGGATCAAATACTAATTATGCTGAGCTGCATTATTAGTGATAAATAATTGATAAATTAATGTCCCGTGTAGTGAGAGACTGATGTCTGAGATAGGCATCTTAAAGAACCTGAGTTCCAGGTTTTTCTACGGATCTCACACAATTTAGACAGGTTCGGGAAGTAGGTGATCATGATCAGTCAGATAATAATATCAGATAATTGTTTTATTCTATTGTGCGTTTTTTTAAATTATTATTACATCTTGAATAAATCTTTTCCTATTGTCCACAGATAGTCAAAGGCCGTATAACGCGAATCGACTGAACAAGAACAAAAACAAAAAAACAACATGTCTTCAAAGGCTATATACGAGGCCACCGGCAAGGAGCTCATTAACAGGTGAGAAACGAAACTAATGTTAAGCTACTCACACTATGTCGGGTTATGGGATGGGTGACAAACATCTCGTCTCGGAAGGCAAGTTAAGCAGTCCGTTTAGGCTGTAGTGGGAAAATTTTCGTGGACGCCTCTTCCAGCCGACCGAACAAAGGAAAGGGTAAGAACAATATACTCAGGCACTTCCGCCGTTTCTTTGGACGCCGTGCACACTTGCACTCCAGCCCCCTAGCTCCTACCGTATGCCTACGGAGCCGCAACGTGAAAGGTGGTTCCCGCGGTGCGGCCATCCTGGTCCGATCCTATCACGCACATTTGGGCTGGCAGCGGTGGACACCAGCACCGCTACCACTCTCTCTTAAAAGTGGCTGTCCACCACTGCCACGCCTGAGTTCTCTTGGCTTCTCGACTGTTCCTCCTTCTACCGCTACCTTACCTTTTTTTTTTTTTTTAACCCGGTGAAATGCCTTTACGCACATCCCGCTGCTTGGGGGGCAGCGGGGGGTTGTGGGACTCGCCCACCCCTGCAAGGGGTGAGAATACCCACTAAAACACCGGGGCGGCCTTCTTCTGCGCGTGACCAGGGTTTACCGAGGACTCTCCCAGGGAGGCACTCTACCGGTAAAACCCTGGCGCGCTGTGCCGGTTCCGGCTCACCTCGAGGGGAGTAGTACCTCCCCTCTTACACACCCGCCGATGTTCGACAGTGCGAGGCCACCCCACACTGCCGTCCTCCTCGGGGTCGCTTGTGCAATGAAGGCACACAGCCCCCGCCGTGTACTCTCCTAGCGACCCCGGGGCCCCCCTTTAGTCGCCTCTTACGACAGGCGGGGGTGACCTTGGCTGTATTCTTACGCCCCAGACCACAGGGCGAAAAATTATTAACCAAAGGCGAGGTTCGAACCCACGCTCTCCCAATTTCATTCCGACTGCTCATACCATTGAGCTACCGAGACCTTATCGCTACCTTACCTTACCTTAACCAACTCTAATCTATGGTTTTCAGACACATCCAATCTGGCACAGCGCTGGTGCCATGCCGGTTCGCGACCTTCGAACAGAGCACCGTCTGGGAGGATGAGCTCGGCAAGAACCCCTGGCTCTCTAAGGAGGTGAGGATCTTAAATAGCTTGAGCGTACAAACCATCAACTTAGACGCCTGATGTTAAAAATCAGAAATATTTTATATCTTGTATGAAATGAAGCCTGATAACTAGCTGGGGCAGAAAGCGATTTTCTGGGGGGAGGGGGCGTAGTAGACTACGCAGTTTAAATAATAAATTCGAATGCGGTGACTGTTACGAACCAGTTACCGCATTCCCCCCACCATGGTCGATGAGGGAGTCGCTGAGGTTTTTAGTCTTTAGGCCACTGAGTTACCCTTCCCAGTAGGAACTACTACTAACCCACTTCGACGAAATAGATATTATTTTTTAAAGCTACCAAGGTCTTTGTTATATTTCAGTATACTTATCGCTATTACTAATTAATTGATTCTCTGAGATCCTACGTTAAAATTAAACGTTTAATATGTATATGACGCTAAAAATAACAAAATTTAGTTAAATTTACGCGAATTCACTTTAAATAAAATTCATCGAAGTGTAACTAATAAGGTTTTTAATGCTTCCTTATTTTTATCGTTTTAATTGTTTTCTTGACGCTAGTTTCGCAATATTAGGAGAGTTATGACCTTGACAAAATACATTTGCGTATTAATTCCATATAAATAAAAAACGATTATGGGGGTCATTTGGTTGTGGGGGCAACTATCGCCGTTGTGAAGCTACACGAGCGGGTCGTATATTAAATAGTACCACTACCACTAAATTTAGTGATGTATTTTTGCCCACCTCTAGCTACGTGAGTCCTCAAGCCTATTCGGATGACATTTATCCTTAAGGTTTATTCAGCCAAAATAAAAGTTGTTGTTTGTTTCTGTAGTACTCGTAGTAACATAACATACCCTCACGACCCTATCCCAAACGGGTTGGTCAGACAGAGGCACACTGGTTGTCGTCGTTCAACATTTCGTCAAGCAAATAAGAGGTGCAGGGTGTAGCAGTAGTAAGCTACAGCGGTTCACCAATGATGTATGAAACCCGCCTGACATTTAAACATTTATTTCCTTCATGTGAATGCAAAATAATAATAAAAAATTTTTTTCAGCAACTAGTTGTGAAACCGGACCAGCTAATCAAGAGGCGTGGCAAGCTCGGTCTGGTCGGAGTGAACAAGACAGCGTCCGAAGTGAGGAGATGGCTCGGCGAGCACATGGGCAAGGAGCAGCAGGTCGGCGCGTGCGTCGGCAAGCTGAGGCACTTTGTGGTCGAGCCGTTCGTGAGGCACGACCCGGTGAGTGTCCAGCGATAGCAACTAGACACGACACACACTACCGAGTAGAGACACGACACACACCTAGGGACGACACACACTACCGAGTAGAGACACACACAGACATACAGACAGACAGGGATGACGACAGACAGGGATGACTCACGACAGACACGAGTCACTCTAGACACTCGTCACTCTAGACACTCGTCACTCTATGACACTCGTCACTCTAGACACTCGTCACTCTAGACACTCGTCACTCTAGACACTCGTCACTCTAGACACTCGTCACTCTAAGACACTCGTCACTCTATGACACTCGTCACTCTATGACACTCGTCACTCTAGACACTCGTCACTCTATGACACTCGTCACTCTATGACACTCGTCACTCTATGACACTCGTCACTCTAGACACTCGTCACTCTATGACACTCGTCACTCTATGACACTCGTCACTCTATGACACTCGTCACTCTAGACACTCGTCACTCTAGACACTCGTCACTCTAGACACTCGTCACTCTAGACACTCGTCAGTCTAGACACTCGTCACACTAGACACTCGTCACTCTAGACACTCGTCACTCTAGACACTCGTCACTCTAGACACTCGTCACTCTAGACACTCGTCACTCTAGACACTCGTCACTCTAGACACTCTATACTCTATGACACTCGTCTACTCTATGACACTCTATGACATCGTCTGACACTGTTTACTCTATGGGCAGTCGACACTGTTTACAGCAACTAGTAGTTGTGGGGTGGAGCTGATCACTCGGCTCGGCAAGCTCGGTCTGGTCGGAGTGAACAAGACAGCGTCCGAAGTGAGGAGATGGCTCGGCGAGCACATGGGCAAGGAGCAGCAGGTCGGCGCGTGCGTCGGCAAGCTGAGGCACTTTGTGGTCGAGCCGTTCGTGAGGCACGACCCGGTGAGTGTCCAGCGATAGCAACTAGACACGACACACACTACCGAGTAGAGACACGACACACACCTAGGGACGACACACACTACCGAGTAGAGACACACACAGACATACAGACAGACAGGGATGACGACAGACAGGGATGACTCACGACAGGGATGACTCACGACAGACACTCGTCACTCTAGACACTCGTCACTCTATGACACTCGTCTACTCTATGACACTCTATGACATCGTCTGACACTGTTTACTCTATGGGCAGTCGACACTGTTTACAGCAACTAGTAGTTGTGGGGTGGAGCTGATCACTCGGCTCGGCAAGCTCGGTCTGGTCGGAGTGAACAAGACAGCGTCCGAAGTGAGGAGATGGCTCGGCGAGCACATGGGCAAGGAGCAGCAGGTCGGCGCGTGCGTCGGCAAGCTGAGGCACTTTGTGGTCGAGCCGTTCGTGAGGCACGACCCGGTGAGTGTCCAGCGATAGCAACTAGACACGACACACACTACCGAGTAGAGACACGACACACACGACGGGACGACACACACTACCGAGTAGAGACACACACAGACATACAGACAGACAGGGATGACGACAGACAGGGATGAGTCACGACAGACATGAGTCACTCTAGACACTCGTCACTCTAGACACTCGTCACTCTAGACACTCGTCACTCTATGACACTCGTCACTCTAGACACTCGTCACTCTAGACACTCGTCACTCTAGACACTCGTCACTCTAGACACTCGTCACTCTAGACACTCGTCACTCTAGACACTCGTCACTCTAGACACTCGTCACTCTAGACACTCTATGACATCGTCTGACACTGTTTACTCTATGGGCAGTCGACACTGTTTACAGCAACTAGTAGTTGTGGGGTGGAGCTGATCACTCGGCTCGGCAAGCTCGGTCTGGTCGGAGTGAACAAGACAGCGTCCGAAGTGAGGAGATGGCTCGGCGAGCACATGGGCAAGGAGCAGCAGGTCGGCGCGTGCGTCGGCAAGCTGAGGCACTTTGTGGTCGAGCCGTTCGTGAGGCACGACCCGGTGAGTGTCCAGCGATAGCAACTAGACACGACACACACTACCGAGTAGAGACACGACACACACCTAGGGACGACACACACTACCGAGTAGAGACACACACAGACATACAGACAGACAGGGATGACGACAGACAGGGATGACTCACGACAGGGATGACTCACGACAGACACTCGTCACTCTATGACACTCGTCTACTCTATGACACTCTATGACATCGTCTGACACTGTTTACTCTATGGGCAGTCGACACTGTTTACAGCAACTAGTAGTTGTGGGGTGGAGCTGATCACTCGGCTCGGCAAGCTCGGTCTGGTCGGAGTGAACAAGACAGCGTCCGAAGTGAGGAGATGGCTCGGCGAGCACATGGGCAAGGAGCAGCAGGTCGGCGCGTGCGTCGGCAAGCTGAGGCACTTTGTGGTCGAGCCGTTCGTGAGGCACGACCCGGTGAGTGTCCAGCGATAGCAACTAGACACGACACACACTACCGAGTAGAGACACGACACACACCTAGGGACGACACACACTACCGAGTAGAGACACACACAGACATACAGACAGACAGGGATGACGACAGACAGGGATGACTCACGACAGGGATGACTCACGACAGACACTCTATACTCTATGACACTCGTCTACTCTATGACACTCTATGACATCGTCTGACACTGTTTACTCTATGGGCAGTCGACACTGTTTACAGCAACTAGTAGTTGTGGGGTGGAGCTGATCACTCGGCTCGGCAAGCTCGGTCTGGTCGGAGTGAACAAGACAGCGTCCGAAGTGAGGAGATGGCTCGGCGAGCACATGGGCAAGGAGCAGCAGGTCGGCGCGTGCGTCGGCAAGCTGAGGCACTTTGTGGTCGAGCCGTTCGTGAGGCACGACCCGGTGAGTGTCCAGCGATAGCAACTAGACACGACACACACTACCGAGTAGAGACACGACACACACCTAGGGACGACACACACTACCGAGTAGAGACACACACAGACATACAGACAGACAGGGATGACGACAGACAGGGATGACTCACGACAGGGATGACTCACGACAGACACTCGTCACTCTAGACACTCGTCACTCTAGACACTCGTCACTCTAGACACTCGTCACTCTAGACACTCGTCACTCTAGACACTCGTCACTCTATGACACTCGTCACTCTAGACACTCGTCACTCTAGACACTCGTCACTCTAGACACTCGTCACTCTAGACACTCGTCACTCTAGACACTCATCACTCTAGACACTCGTCACTCTAGACACTCGTCACTCTAGACACTCGTCACTCTATGACACTCGTCACTCTAGACATTCGTCACTCTATGACACTCGTCACTCTAGACACTCGTCACTCTAGACACTCGTCACTCTAGACACTCATCACTCTAGACACTCGTCACTCTAGACACTCGTCACTCTATGACACTCGTCACTCTATGACACTCTATACTCTATGACACTCGTCTACTCTATGACACTCTATGACATCGTCTGACACTGTTTACTCTATGGGCAGTCGACACTGTTTACAGCAACTAGTAGTTGTGGGGTGGAGCTGATCACTCGGCTCGGCAAGCTCGGTCTGGTCGGAGTGAACAAGACAGCGTCCGAAGTGAGGAGATGGCTCGGCGAGCACATGGGCAAGGAGCAGCAGGTCGGCGCGTGCGTCGGCAAGCTGAGGCACTTTGTGGTCGAGCCGTTCGTGAGGCACGACCCGGTGAGTGTCCAGCGATAGCAACTAGACACGACACACACTACCGAGTAGAGACACGACACACACCTAGGGACGACACACACTACCGAGTAGAGACACACACAGACATACAGACAGACAGGGATGACGACAGACAGGGATGACTCACGACAGGGATGACTCACGACAGACACTCGTCACTCTATGACACTCGTCTACTCTATGACACTCTATGACATCGTCTGACACTGTTTACTCTATGGGCAGTCGACACTGTTTACAGCAACTAGTAGTTGTGGGGTGGAGCTGATCACTCGGCTCGGCAAGCTCGGTCTGGTCGGAGTGAACAAGACAGCGTCCGAAGTGAGGAGATGGCTCGGCGAGCACATGGGCAAGGAGCAGCAGGTCGGCGCGTGCGTCGGCAAGCTGAGGCACTTTGTGGTCGAGCCGTTCGTGAGGCACGACCCGGTGAGTGTCCAGCGATAGCAACTAGACACGACACACACTACCGAGTAGAGACACGACACACACCTAGGGACGACACACACTACCGAGTAGAGACACACACAGACATACAGACAGACAGGGATGACGACAGACAGGGATGAGTCACGACAGACATGAGTCACTCTATGACACTCGTCACTCTAGACACTCGTCACTCTAGACACTCGTCACTCTAGACACTCGTCACTCTAGACACTCGTCACTCTAGACACTCGTCACTCTATGACACTCGTCACTCTAGACACTCGTCACTCTATGACACTCGTCACTCTAGACACTCGTCACTCTAGACACTCGTCACTCTAGACACTCGTCACTCTAGACACTCGTCACTCTAGACACTCGTCACTCTAGACACTCGTCACTCTATGACACTCGTCACTCTAGACACTCGTCACTCTAGACACTCGTCACTCTAGACACTCGTCACTCTAGACACTCGTCACTCTAGACACTCGTCACTCTAGACACTCGTCACTCTAGACACTCGTCACTCTAGACACTCGTCACTCTAGACACTCGTCACTCTAGACACTCTATACTCTATGACACTCGTCTACTCTATGACACTCTATGACATCGTCTGACACTGTTTACTCTATGGGCAGTCGACACTGTTTACAGCAACTAGTAGTTGTGGGGTGGAGCTGATCACTCGGCTCGGCAAGCTCGGTCTGGTCGGAGTGAACAAGACAGCGTCCGAAGTGAGGAGATAAATAGTTTTAATTTTATTTATTTCAGGCAACAAATAACATTCTTTCTTTCAGATCTTTAATAACATAATCGGCCCATATTATAAATACCTCAAAGACCAACATATACTAAATATAAAACTAAAACATATTAAGTTAACACTATATATTAGACGGCGAAGTGCGACGCGATATGATGTCCGGTAACCTTCCGCGGAAGCGCCGATATGCGACACCTTTCGTCAAAAAATCTTCCTTCTCTAATATTTTTAAAGACGTGTCACGCTACACACTAGTGTCTTTATACACTTGTCACGCTGAACACTAGTGTCTTTTCCACTGGTCACTTTAAACACTTGTCACGCTACACACTAGTGTTTTTATACACTAGGCTCATTATACACTCAGTACTTTTACATTCGGAACTTTATACACTTGTACCTATCTTTCAACATTGGTTTCTTTATACATTGTTGATAATTGAGTTCAATTGATACGGCTCATGTATGTTTTACCGTTGTTTAAATGATGCGGTTTATTAGTGAAAAATGCAACAAAAAAGTGTAAAAACCTTTCCTTTATATGACTTTTTTTATGCAATTCTCTCACAAATGTCTTATATTTATCTATCTCTATTTGCAGAACGAAGAGATGTACCTCTGCATCCAGTCAGGCAGGCGTTCCGACACCATCCTGTTCCACCACCAGGGCGGCGTAGATGTCGGCGATGTGGACGCTCTAGCAGTCAGGCTTGAGGTAACAATAGGCTCTTTATACATCTAATCTAAGCAGAACGAAGAGATGTACCTCTGCATCCAGTCGGCGATGTGGACGCTCTAGCAGTCAGGCTTGAGGTAACAATAGGCTCTTTATACATCTAATCTAAGCAGAACAAAGAGATCGCTCTAGCAGTCAGGCTTGAGGTAACAATAGGCTCTTTATACATCTAATCTAAGCAGAACGAAGAGCTGTACCTCTGCATCCAGTCGGCGATGTGGACGCTCTAGCAGTCAGGCTTGAGGTAACAATAGGCTCTTTATACATAACCTCTTGAAATTTATTGTGGTTTACCGATGGATAGCAATGATATCATAATAAAGAGGTAGAACGAAGAGATGTACCTCTGCATCCAGTCGGGCAGGCGTTCCGACACCATCCTGTTCCACCACCAGGGCGGCGTGGATGTCGGCGATGTGGACGCTCTAGCTGTCAGGCTTGAGGTAACAATAGGCTCTTTATACTAATCTAAACAGAACGAAGAGATGTACCTGCATCCAGTCGGCGATGTGGACGCTCTAGCAGTCAGGCTTGAGGTAACAATAGGCTCTTTATACATCTAATCTAAGCAGAACGAAGAGATGTACCTCTGCATCCAGTCGGCGATGTGGACGCTCTGGCAGTCAGGCTTGAGGTAACAATAGGCTCTTTATACATCTAATCTAAGCAGAACGAAGAGATGTACCTCTGCGTCCAGTCGGCGATGTGGACGCTCTAGCAGTCAGGCTTGAGGTAACAATAGGCTCTTTATACATCTAATCTAAGCAGAACGAAGAGATGTACCTCTGCATCCAGTCGGCGATGTGGACGCTCTAGCAGTCAGGCTTGAGGTAACAATAGGCTCTTTATACATCTAATCTAAGCAGAACGAAGAGATGTACCTCTGCATCCAGTCGGGCAGGCGTTCCGACACCATCCTGTTCCACCACCAGGGCGGCGTGGATGTCGGCGATGTGGACGCTCTGGCAGTCAGGCTTGAGGTAACAATAGGCTCTTTATACTAATCTAAACAGAACGAAGAGATGTACCTCTGCATCCAGTCGGGCAGGCGTTCCGACACCATCCTGTTCCACCACCAGGGCGGCGTGGATGTCGGCGATGTGGACGCTCTGGCAGTCAGGCTTGAGGTAACAATAGGCTCTTTATACATCTAATCCAAGCAGAACGAAGAGATGTACCTCTGCATCCAGTCGGCGATGTGGACGCTCTAGCAGTCAGGCTTGAGGTAACAATAGCTCCTTTATACAAAATCTGCGGAAATAAATTTTGGTTTTTCGATTACAATGTGACACTAAAGGCAGATTTTATAATAGTCAGATAAAAATCAGACCAATAAATTAGATCTCGGCAGATTTAAAGATTATAGTCAAAATGTAATTTTGTCACAATGGAATTCATGAAATTAATTTTGGACAATATGTCATTTTGACTAACACCTTTAAATCTGCCTAGTTTTAAATCAGTTCTGTTCAGTTTTAATCAGTATTATAGTATTTTTTCTCCCTAAGAACTTAAACGCTTTTAAATGTTAAAAAAACGACTTCTGTCCACCCCGTAAGCAAGAATAATAATTATTATTGCATTAATTATTTATGTATTCTTATTGTATGTCTTCATTTTATTACAGATCCCAGTGGACACTTTCCCCACTGGTGAGGAAATCGAGCGGAACTTGCTGAAGAACATCAAATCTTCTGGCAATAAGAGGTAAGTTCTGTTTTGTTTTCATGCCAAAGCTTGAGGTGAAATGTAAAATTCAGAAAAGACTTCCCCTTATTCATAATAACGAACGCATTGCTAAAGCATAGTTTAAGCTATTGACGTGTTGTGTCAGTTACTCGCAAAATTACTCGCGGCAGCAACAAGAATGACAGTGACAAAGCTATACAAAAGTTGAAATGTTGTTGAAGAGCTGTTTAAGTTTTATGAATAAGGGGGTGTATGTTTCAGTTATGGATATAATAGATGCATATTCGCTTTCGGTCACACAATCTCACATACTCCGTTCAGTGGAAAATTACGTCCCCCAAGTTTCGTATTTTTCCAAATATGTCTTATATCATTGATTTTATAATAAAAATATGTATATAGGTCCCTTTTGTTAAAAAAGTGGCACCCGAAATCAAAACGATTCGTATTCTTGAGCAAAGCATTGACAGTGTTGACAGTCTTGAGACGACACTTTGCAACATGTATTTGTCTCGTTTACGCTCTATTAAATAATCGTACTGTATTGTTTACTCGTTATAACACGGTCAAATTAACTACGTCGTACCCCGTGGACAATTTTTGAATTCGCGTCAGTACTGACGTAACTAACCTATCTACGTCTTTTTTATTATAATATTAAATTATTAACCCTTTTTTGTTACCAGATACTTTATTTTCTAAACCTGTCAAATTTTCAAGAAAAATACACCTTACAACCTTTTTTCGGGTGCGCCAAAGTTCAACTAAAATTTTAACTCCTAACATCGGAACTCCGAAAATTTTCTTCCTAAAATTTTTCATCCTAACAATCCCAATTCCTAACTTCTCTTTTCCCAATGTTTTAGTCCCGAATCATTCAACTTCATAATTTCGATAGCCATAAACACTTATATCCTATTTTTTGTCAACATAACCGTCTTTCACCCTAATTCTACACTGGGAAAATGAATCTTTTCTTTATGAAAAACTATGAATTTTAGATAAATAAATGTTATTTGTTATAACAACTAATTGGTATACTTGTCTGCCCTATACTAGAGTCGGGGCGAAACCGACACGGATAGATTAGGTTAGAAGGTTTAAGGCGGGAGCGAAGCGAAGCGAAGCGAAGCGAAGCTCCTGCCTTAAACCTTCGTGGTTATTTTTTTTTAAGCCCTAAAACAACTTGCCTGATTAGCTTGCTGCTTGCGTTAACCCCAGTACTTTTTATGATCTTTAGCAATGTGCATTTATTAATGTGTGTATTCATCATATCGTTATGAAAAACAAAATTAGGAGATCAAATATTATTAATTGAAGTTTTAGGAAACATGAGCGTTATGAACATCGTCGTTAGAACTACAAAAAGTATGAAAGAAAACTTTAGGACTAAAAATTTTAGGAAGAGTGATCATTCGGATCACATTTCGGTAGTAAGAACAATTTCGGAAAAACAACTTTAGGTGAGCCAATATGGACCCCCTTTTTTCGTATTAAACCTGATTTGGAAATACTGTTGATTGCAATGTCGATGTGTTAGATTTGGGTGCGCCAAAGTTCACCTAAAATTTTAACTCCTAAAATCGGAACTCCGAAAATTTTCTTCCTAAAATGTTTCATCCTAACAATCTCAATTCCTAAATTCTCTTTTCCTAATGTTTTAATTCCGAATCATTCAACTTCATAATGTCGGTAGCAATAAACATCTATTATACTATTATTTCTTGTCCTATATTTTGTCAACATAACCATCTTTTACACTATTATTGAAAGTCATACCTTTTTTGTTTAGGTTTATTTTTATTCATAATAATCAGTATTATTTACATATGCATGTTGCATGCTTGTTTACATGGTGAATGGCGAGGGCGGATCCGACATGGCCGTGATAGGTTCGAAGGTTAAGGCGTGAGCGCAGCTCACGCCTTAACCTTCGAGGGTTAGTTATTTTTTTTTCAAACCCTAAAATAAAATGCCTGCTGCATCCCTGCATGCTGCTTGCTTGCTTGCTTGCATGTATGCATGCTCGCTTGCTTGCATGAATGCATGCCTGCTTGCATGAATGCTTGCTTGCTTGCTCACTTTACATTTGCATGCTTGCTTGCATGATATTTTCGAAATAAAAATATTACAGGATAATGAAGAGAATAATAAAGTTTTTAAAATTTTGATAAGCTGTTTTTTAAATGGTGATATTATGGTATGTCTCATTGTGTGACTTGAAGTCTGTATGCCATAGGGTGAGATGCTAATGAATGATATGCTAAGTAATCGTTATTCTAAAAACAATTATGCACGAACCTTTGATGCTAAAATATCATTATTATAAAAGAAGTTATGGGGGAAAAAAGTATGCCATATGATTTATTCTAAATGAACGTTATGCGAAACGAAGAGTATGCCAAAAAACGTTATGCAGACTTAAGATATGCCTTTTTAATTTATGCATACCAATATGGACCCCTATGGTAATTATGTTTAGGGATAAAAACGTTAGGATAAAAAACAGTAGGAGCTTTAATATTGTATGTTAACGATTTTATTGATAACAATTTTCGGAAACATGAGTGATATGAACATCGACGGTAGCACTACAAATAGTATGAATAGAAACTTTAGGATGAAAAATTTTAGGAGGAGTGATAATTCGGATTACAAATCGTTAGGAAGAACAATTTCGGATAAAGAACTTTAGGTGAGCCAATATGGACCCGTTAGATTTGTTTTGTCATCCTTTGAAAACAAGACCTTGTATTCGGGCGCGGTCCGTTTTGAGTCAAAAGTGATAATAGCGCGCTCACACGCGTCCCGAATTGATAAATCGTGTGAGCGTGAGCGATGTGAGAGCACTATAATCACTTTTGACTCAAAACGGACCGCGCCCGAATACAAGGTCTTGTTTTCAAAGGATTAATAAAACGCTTATTAATGTTACTCCATCTCTTTCAGAATACTAACAACCTTCATCCTCTCCCTCTACCGCGTATACGTCGACCTCTACTTCTCGTACATGGAGATAAACCCAATCGTGGTCACCAACGAGCGGATCTACCTGCTGGACCTCGCCGCGAAGCTGGACCAGACGGCTGACTTCATCTGCGCCAAGAACTGGGGCGAGGTGGTCTTCCCACCGCCGTTCGGGAGGGACGCCTACCCGGAGGAGGCGCATATTGCTGATTTGGACGCTAAGAGCGGGGCTAGCTTGAAGGTTAGTGTCTGAAATAAGCGGAAAGAAGAATGAAAAATAATTATTTAAATGGAGGTGCCTATCAGTGGTGCGAATCGGTTACATAACCAATATCAAGCTACATGATATGAAGGTTATTGGATGGGAGGCCAAAGAAAAACTCGTTAATTTATTCAGTAAATAATTATTCACAAAACAGTAGAAAGGGGACTTAATGCTATTAATTAGTTGTCAGAGTGTGAAAAGAAGGGAAATCAATATTTGAAAATCAAAAGTCTGATAAAATGTATCAGTGAAATTACACCTCGGCACATTTTAAAATTAACGTCAAAATTAGTTTTGTGATAAAGAACATATTTTAATCTGCTTAATTGTGATTTAGTCATCTGATAAAATCAAAAGTTTACTTCAGAAAAATGAGCACTAAATATAATTGTCTCCCTACCAGCTTATCCTACTAATATTATGAATGCTAAAATTTGGATGTGCCGTGTTGCTCATTCACATAAAAACTACTGAATGTATTTTGAGGAAACTTTACAGTAATAAAGCTTATGCATCTGAATAGGACATAGGCTACAATTTATAAATAAAAGGTAATCCTTTTGTTTCTCACGTGAGTTCACGCGGATGAAATCGCGGGCGGCCTCTAGTAGTACATAATTATATTTAACTTTACTTCCAACGGGGGGTGCAGGAAGATTGTCATGTAGCTCTTCTATTGTATTGGGATCGCCTATAAAGATAGATGTAAGCTTGGATGAAATAATTAAGTAAAAATAAATTTATGTCATTACAAGCGGCCGCCCGCGACTTCGTCCGCGTGAAATTTAGTTCAGCCAGCGAGTACAAATTAATTGTAGCCCAAATGTTATTTCGAAGTTAAACCCTTCAAATTCAGAACGCACCCATAGTTACGCTAATGACAGCAGCCGTCTGCCATCAACTGTCTTGCCGTACCACGTGATTCCGCGTTCATTTTCATATTTAACTTAATATTTTCAACAATTTACACATTATCTTTATAAATTGTAGCCTATGTGTTATCCAGATGTATAAGCAACATTATTGTAAAGTTTCATTAAAATCCATTCAGTAGTTTTTACGTGAAAGAGCAACACGGCACATCCAGACATACAAACTTTCGCCTTTATAATATTAGTAGGATTAGTAGGATAATTAACAGTATATTTCTCCAATTCCAGCTAACAGTCCTGAACAAGTCCGGCCGAATCTGGACGATGGTAGCCGGCGGCGGTGCCTCAGTGGTCTACACAGATACTATCTGCGAGCTAGGGGGCGCTGGTGAGCTCGCCAACTACGGCGAATACTCCGGAGCACCCACTGAGGGGCAGACCGCTGATTATGCCAAGACTATCTTCAGCCTTATGTGTAGAGAGAAACATCCTAATGGCAAGGTGAGTTTCTTTGGTGATACTTTTAATACCGCCATACCGGCTTGTCCGCCATCTTGAAAAAAAACATGCTTTGGCGGCAAGTCATGAAACACATGTCAATCGAAAGAGGAATTACCATTTGCGAGCTAGGGGGCGCTGGTGAGCTCGCCAACTACGGCGAATACTCCGGAGCACCCACTGAGGGGCAGACCGCTGATTATGCCAAGACTATCTTCAGCCTTATGTGTAGAGAGAAACATCCTAATGGCAAGGTGAGTTTCTTTGGTGATACTTTTAATACCGCCATACCGGCTTGTCCGCCATCTTGAAAAAAAACATGCTTTGGCGGCAAGTCATGAAACACATGTCAATCGAAAGAGGAATTACCATTTGCGAGCTAGGGGGCGCTGGTGAGCTCGCCAACTATGGAGAATACTCCGGAGCACCCACTGAGGGGCAGACCGCTGATTATGCCAAGACTATCTTCAGCCTTATGTGTAGGGAGAAACATCCTAATGGCAAGGTGAGTTTGATTTTTTGGCCTACCATTTGCGAGCTAGGGGGCGCTGGTGAGCTCGCCAACTATGGAGAGTACTCCGGGGCTCCTACTGAGGGCAGACCGCTGATTATGCCAAGACTATCTTCAGCCTTATGTGTAGGGAGAAACATCCTAATGGGAAGGTAAGTTTGTTAACTTCTAGAATTTTCTTGATCAGTGTTGCCAACTATAATTTTTAAATGTTGCTTTCTTTATCACGGAATTTCTTATTTATTTTTAATTTGACGACCGACTTGGTGTAATGGTTCAGAAGTGGCTTATTACACCAGTGGTCGCGGGTTCGTTTATTTGCTGGTCTGTATCGTTGAAATTCAGTTTAAGTTTCAATTATTTTTTTATTTTTATTTTTTCTTTATTTGTCTGCTTAGCCCTATGTTTGACTGTTAGGAATGCCTTTTTCGGCATTGAGTCCGCCATTTGAAACAATGTCATTGTTGTGCAATATTATATAATTATTATTAGCCTAAAGTAGTGTCCCACTGCTGGGCAAAGGCCTCCCCACCACTTCTCCACTTTGTACGGTCCAGAGCTATGGTGGACCAGTTTTCCAGGAAGGTGTCTAGCTCATCCCGCCATCGCCTTCTAGGTCTGCCGCGAGGCCTCTTTACGTTTTGGGGTACCCAATCGGTGGATATTCTTGCCCATTGATCGCCTCGCATGCGGCAGACGTGGCCGGCCCAGTTCCACTTCAACCGAGCGGCCTTTTGGGAGATATCAGTAATGCCAGTTCGAGAGCGTATCACGGTGTTGCGTATGCGGTCTGTCAATTTGACACCGAGAATACTACGCTCCATCGCTCTCTGGCATACTTCGAGGGCGGACCTCTGATATGTTGTGCAATATGGAATATTTTTTTAATTATTCTTTATTGAACAAATTACAGAAAAAAAAAGAATAATTGGCGGACTTAATGCCTAGAGGCATTCTCTACCAGCCAACCGCAAGTTATAACCGAGAATTAAGGTAGAGTAGCAAAGATAATATTCTGCTAATGCTAAAATAAAATGATAATAAACAATTTCTCCTCCCAGGTCCTAATCATCGGCGGAGGCATAGCAAACTTCACGAACGTAGCGGACACCTTCCGCGGCATAATCACTGCCATCGAGACATACAAGGACGCTCTGGTTCAGTACAACGTGACCATCTTCGTGAGGAGGGGGGGCCCTAACTACCAGGAGGGGCTTAGGTTAGTAAAGCTATGAAGGCCACAACTGGGTCTTACAGATAGTAAAAAAACTGCACTTCATTTTCCTTAAACTCTTTCTCCTACCTTAGCTTCTGAATCAATTCTGGATAATCCATTCGCAGAAGTTGTTGCCTTCAGTTATTGAACCCTGAAGTATGGTCATAAAAGCATCAAATTCTGGGAAGTAATATTATGGCCAAATTGAGGGGAAGGTCACATTTAAAATGAAAAAAACCTACTTCCCTTAGTCAGTAACGTCTCACTGTTGGGCATAAGTCTCATATCATGCCACCAGATATCTTCTGCTTAAGTCCCTACTAGTACTTATTAACTTATTAATCTCCACAGACAAATGCGTGAAGTGGGCCACCGCCTCCGCATCCCCCTATACGTCTTCGGCCCCGAAGCGAACATGACAGCCATCGTGGGTCTCGCGCTCGGCCACGCGCCCATTCCTAAAGAACACCAGCTGGACTACGCTCCTAAACAACTACCTAAACCCCAGACACCGGTAAGTAGGCGCCTTTAGATGTTACTGGCTGTTATAGAGGTCAGTGACCGCTCTAGATCTAGTGATATCGTACTGACAGCTCTCTAAGTTAACTTGTCGACTCTCTAAGGCATTACAAGCAATTTAGCTCAAGTTGACGACACTCTAAATTAGTGACAGCACTGTAAGTTAACTAGACGTCACTCTAGAGGTCACTGGCCTATAAGAAATCTTTATGACTGCACTAGATGTCACCAACAACACTATAGTTCAACTTGACGGCACTCTAGAGGTCACTGACAGCATGAGAGGTCACTGAACCATGAGAGATCTCTGTGACTACGCCCTAGGACAATAGCAGCACTATTAGGGTACCTTGATTACGCTAGAAGTATCTCATTGCCTCTCAAGGTTACTGTGAGTGTCTAGCCAACATGACGGCCATCGTGGGTCTCGCGCTCGGCCACGCGCCCATTCCTAAGGAGCACCAGCTGGACTACGCGCCTAAACAGCTACCCAAGCCACAGACACCGGTGAGTCTGAGCCTCTATTGATCGTGTGGGAGATCACTGACCCTTTATCAACCGTGTGAGAGGTCACTGACCCCTCTACCTCTAGTGATATCTTACCAACAGCTTTCTAAGTTAACTTGTCGACTCTCTAAGGCGTTACAAGCAATCTAGCTTTATTTGACGGCACTCAAAATGACTGACAGCACTCTAGGTTAACCAGACATCACTGTAGAGGTCACTGACCTCGTGAGAGGTCACTGGCCTGTAAGAAATCTCTATGACTGCACTAGATATGACCAATAGTACTCTAGGTTGACTTGTCTACTCTTTAAGGCACTAAAAGCCTTCTAGTTCAACTTGACGGCACTCTAGAGGTCACTGACACTAGCCTAGGTTAACTTGATATCACATTAGAAGCCTCTGATTGCTACCCAAGGTCACTGTAAGTGTCTAGCCGATATGACAGCCATCGTGGGTCTCGAGCTCGGCCACGCGCCAATCCCCAAGGAGCACCAGCTGGACTACGCCCCCAAACAACTACCTAAGCCACAGATGCCGGTGAGTGGATCCAGTTGACTGTCATAGAGGTCAATGACCGCGTGAGAGGTCACTGACCGCACACTAGTTCGCTGTTACCACACTCGAGGTCATTCTAGTTGACTAACAGCTCTCCACGTTTACTTGACAGGCTAACTTAACAAATCTCTAGTTACTGACAGCATTCTAGGTACAATTGAGAATACTGTAGGTTAACTAGACAACACCCTAGATCACTGATGGGACTTAAGTTGACCAGACATCACTATGAGGGATCTCCGGGCTCTAGGACAAATACATCTGATGGCGCTCTGCGTCAATAATAGTGCTTGACAACTGATACTGGCCCATAGGAGATCTCTGGGACACTCTAGGACATTCTAGGTTAACTTGACGGCTCTCTTGGTCACTGACACCAGCCTAGATTGACTTTACTTTACTCTGGGAGTCTCTGATTGCCTCTTAAGGTATCTGTAAGTGTCTAGCGAACATGACAGCCATCGTGGGTCTCGCGCTCGGCCACGCGCCCATCCCCAAGGAGCACCAGCTGGACTACGCGCCTAAACAACTACCCAAGCCGCAGACGCCGGTAAGTCACTGAGACAGGGTCAATGACCCCGTGAGAGGTTACTGACCGCACTCTAGCTCTCTGTTACTGCATCTAGGTCGTTCTACGTATCTGACAGCACTCTACGTTAACTTGACAGCGCTCTAGGCTAACTTGACAACACCCCAGATCGCTGATGCGACTCTAAGTTGACCAGACATTACTCTAGGGGTCACTGACCTCGTGACAGGTCACTGGCCCATGAGAAATCTCTGAGACTGCAGTCTAGATCTCACTCTAGGTTTTCTAGATCATTGACAGCACTCTAGGTCTACTAGACTTCACTCTAGAGGTCAATGACCGCGTGAGAGGTCACTGACCTAACTCTAGCTCGCTGTTACCGCACTCGAGGTGACTTAAAAGCATTCAGGTCAACTTAATAGGTCTCTAGGCTAACTTGATGACTCGATCTAGGACCTCTGACAGCACTCTAGGTTCAATTACTCATTATTCTAGAGGTCACTGACCCATGAGAGATCTCTGAGATGCACTCTCGAGACAACTCTAGGGGCACGGTCCGTTTTGAGTCAAAAGTGATAATAGCGCGCGCACACGCGTCTCGAATTGATAAATTGTACGATCGTGAGGGACGTGAGTGCGCTTTTATCACTTTTGACTCAGAACGGACCGCACTATAGGTAACTGATAACAATCTAAGGCTAACTTGAAACATTTCTATGTTAAATTGAGAGGACTATAGGTTAACATGACATTACTCTAGAGGTCACACACCTCCACTCTTATTTTCCCCACTTGACTGCCACCTTGGCAACTTTACTTTTTTTCTAAAGTGTTCTTTTAATTCAGTGATCATTATAGTTAAGCTGACAAACCGTTAACATGAACCAACTAAATATTATTTTAAACTTTTTGTCCAATCTTTAAATAACGTTTAACATTTTTGTTTCAGCCTAAGCCAAAACTAGAGATTCCCGAGCTGACAAGCAAACTCCTCGACCTGGTCTGCTCTCAAGCGCCGACCAGGATTGACCTGGGGCAGGGGGGGTCCACGACCAAGGCCCTTTTTAGCGATAGGACCAAGGCTATCATCTGGGGCATGCAGAATAGAGCTATTCAGGTAACTCATACACAATATTGATGCCACGGACGTAAAAGAAAGACGGACGGAACATCACACTAAAAAAATGTGAAGCATTGCAAGGTGCTACAATTTCGTTCGTTCGTAATTTCGACCTGCTACACTCATACAAACACTGGTGCTACAAACTACGCCATTTCTGCCGTGTAACAGCGCCAATGACACGTGCTAGTCACGCACACACCTAAACTGGCAGCTGATAATATGCTTCACTCATGATTAGACGAGGTGACTTCCGTCTTTCTTTTACGTCTGTGATTGATGCCTAACTTCTAATTTAGCAATGACAAATTCGCCTAATTTTTAGTTTTCCCAGTGGCTTTCCTATTCTTGATAAGTCTAAGTTTCACTTCGCTGCATTAACCCGGCGTCATGGGGGTTAAAAACTGTAACACGGACGTGGGGGTTGGGTCTATTTGACCCTGGTAAGATATGTAAATATTTTAGTCTCCAGTTGAAAGAAAAGGTTTTTATTATTACCAGCATTCATTTAGAGTTATAAGGGTTATCCAACACTAAAAAAAATATGAAATATATAATTTTTATCATGGAAACAAGACTTTGAAAAAAAAAGAAATATATTCTATAAAAACCGCTCAAATATGTCTTTTGCTCTAAATAAAAAAGGTTTAAACTACAATAAAGAAGAAGTAATACAAATAAAATAAAAATATAAAAAAAAATCATTTTGTATGGAAAAAATGGAGTGAAATTGTTACACCGAGTACAGGCATGGGTCTAAATTACCCATCTTCAGGTTACGGCACTTATAGCTCCAAACTCAGGCGTTTTCTGACTTATTTCAGGGCACAAACGTGTGAAGTAATTCATTAACTCCAGCTATAGGAAAAAACAGCAATGTTGGGTGAATAGTATAAAAATTATAGAAATTCTAAAAACGGCTGGGTATCTTAGACCCAACCCCCATGACGCCGGGTTAATCGATGTGTTTTGGTTAAAAAAGTTATTTCAAACAAGACTATGGGTACAATGAAAAAAAGAATGTCTGGAATAGGTCGCTCATAGCGATAAAGGCGCCTATGACGTACCCAAATATCTTGGACCACTCAACATAAACTTAGTGTTAAATATCACAGATAATAAATAAATTGATAGGAAAACCAGAAAAAGACAATCGGTCTACCTGGCATCAGGCGGGATTCGAACCCGCATCTTTCGCATCTTTCTTTAGTAAGATGATAATGCATTATCCCTAATGCTAAAAATAAAAATCAACCTAATGAATATGTCGGGGAATGAGTCAAGGACATTCCCCGGGTCATCAGTATCAGTGTTCATATTGTAAGTTTTTCGACAATATAATCCCACAGTTCCAAATCACACTTGTAAAAGACACTGACTTGGCATAGTTACTATCAAAACTAATTAGATCCGCATAAACACTAGGTAATTATCACTCTTAGCTACAAAATCAGAATCGAGAACACGCGATGTTCCCGGCGCTCCTGTCCTCCATTTTCTAACCTCTCTTGTCAAAAGTGACGGCCGCGCGCCGATTACATCCGAACGTAGCCGAGCCCAGCCGAAGCATCTGGCTCGTTTGCTGCGATCGACGTCCCTCGACTCCGACAAATAAATTAAATTTGATTCCCAGGGCATGTTGGACTTCGACTACATATGCCGGCGCGCGGAGCCGTCCGTAGTAGCCATCGTGTACCCGTTCACAGCCGACCACAAGCAGAAGTACTACTTCGGCAACAAGGAGGTCTTCATACCTGGTAAGTCTCCATAGCTTGACGACCGCCTTGGTGTAATTGTTGAGAAGTCGGCTACTACACCAAGGGTCGCGGGTTCGATCCCCGCACAGTACAAATATTTGTGTGCATGAACATGTCTGTTTGTATTGGTCTGGGTGTTTCCGATGTATATTATGTATGTATTTATCCGTTGTCTAGTATCCATAATAACGGACTATAATTAGCCCACTTGGGACTAGATGGCGCTGTGTGGAATAATGTCCAAAAAAAGAAAAAAAAAGAGAGATAGTCGCAAAATAAATATAGCAATATGAATTTAAGCGATGAAGTGTCATAGCTGTTGAAAGTGGTGCGGTCTTAGTTTTTTTATATAATAAAAGAGTCAACATCTTGATATAGTAACATTAGTCGTTCGCCAAAACGCTTTCCTTTGTGAAATGTAAATAAGAACCGAAAACGCCATGAAGAGCCAGATTTACCGAAAACTCTATCTTTATACAGGGTGGCCCAGCGACAGTGGTCCAAAAATTTTTTTTAGGTAGAGGGCATCATAACAAGTCATTTAAAAAAAATATTAGTTACGCGAAAATCAATACTTTAGAAGTTATGATTTTTCCAAGTTTCTTTTCAAATTTCTCAACTCCAATCACTTAATTCCCTCTTGTTTGGAAATTATCGCACTGAATCAGTTCAAACTTGGTATAGATGTACAATAGTAATGTAGGAACCATATAATGTGCGAGTTTTGAGTTTATTCTTAGACAATTTGTTTTTTTTTTAACTTTCGTCAATAATTTTTCGCCATTTCAAAAACTAATACAGTTTTCAAAAAATCACCGCTGCAATGTTTGTGCACTTGATGATTGGTTTATGATCTTAAAAACTGTCCATAAGTATGTTAATAGTCTATGCAAAAACTTGAAGTGATGCACCCAATGGAACACTTTCAAAATTAACATCATGTACGGTAAGTCGCTAAAACTCAGAATGGGTCATTTCTGCACTGACACTAATTTAAAAAAAAAGTAGCCAAAAAATTTTTTTTCGGATAGAGGGCATCATAGCAACTCATTTAAATAAACATTAGATAGTCTAAAACCAATAGTTTAGAAGTTAAGTGATTGGAGTTAAGAAATTTCAAAAGAAACTTGAAAAAATCATAACTTCTAAAGTATTGATTTTTGCGGAACTAATGTTGTTTTTAAATGACTTGTTATGATGCCCTCTACCTAAAAAAAATTTTTGGACCACTGTCGCTGGGCCACCCTGTATTTAGCCTTGGGAGAAAAAGGGTTTTGATATCCTATTAATATTATAAATGCGAAAGTTTTTATGTGTGAATATGCCGTGTTGCTCTTGCACGTGAAAACTACTGAATGGATATAGCTTATACATCTAAATAGCACATAGGCTACAATTTATTTTTATAATCTTTTTTAATACCTTAGTCCACGCGGACGAAGTCGCGGGCGGCCGCTAGTTAAACTTATTTCGCAATCGCTTCTCGCGCTTCATACCACATCCTCACTCGCTTGAAGTCTTGTCAGGCTTATTTGGACTTATGTGTATTTTTAACTAATGTATGCAGAATGTTTTGTATGTATAACTAATACATTTGTGTATGTTCCAGTGTTCTCTGACATGGACGTAGCGATGCGTAAGCACCAGGAAGCGTCAGTGCTGGTCAACTTCGCGTCTCTGCGGTCCGCGTACGACAGTACCATGCAGGTAAGTCGTGTTTCAGTCCTCAATGCTGAAGGTTTTGCGCAGATTATTTCACCATTTCTATCCCTGCTAGCTATTAAACTAGAGGTGCCCGTGGCGCAGTTGTGACAGTGATCGGCGACGAACACTGTTGTGAAGCAACACACGCTGTGTCGGAAATGGGATGGGGGACCACCCTGACCGAAATTTAGTGATCGAGCATCTCCGTGCTTCGGAAGGCACGTTAAGCAGTTGGTCCGAGTTGACGTTGCTAGATGTCAATCGTTAAGCCGATAAGCGGCTTGATAACATCTGATATTGAGGTTACTCACAAACCTTACACCCCACCAACAACCCGAACTGAGCCCACACTGAGCGTGTTGGATGATGGCTTGTACCTCATAGTTGAGGGGAGGCCAGTGCCCAGCAATGGGACGTATACATATAGGCCGTTTATGTAACCCTAGATTTCTATTGTCCCACATTGTATCCCACAATTATAATGTTTGTTCCAGGCGATGCAGCATCCTCAGATCAACACAGTGGTCATCATCGCTGAGGGTATCCCCGAAAACATGACGAGGAAAATCATCAAGGTCGCCGACACGCGGGGGGTGAGTTTATCTAAATTAACTTATACATAACTGTCATAGATTAACGTATACGTTAATCATGTGATCATGCTTTCATTTTAAATCTTTTTAAACATTGTAATTTTCACTTCATCTTAATGTTCCAACTTGTTTACTTACAGTAATAAATAATTGTTAAGAACCATGAAGAAACACATGATTTGACAGTTTAAAATCTCCCACTAAAATTATTCTAAAATTACTTAAATAATTTAAATAGGTATCGTTTTTTTGCGAACTGTATTTTTTGAGGTCACGTGGTTTTTGTTTTAACAAGGTTCCAGCGCATTAGCAATTGGCGAGGATTATAAGAACAAGAATATTCAGCTTTATAATTTAAGTATAGACGATAGAATTCCAAAATGCATGGCTTGTGGAAAGATTCCGTTGTATCCCACTTCTGTATTATAAACAATATCTTATCTTATCTATTCTTCCAGGTGAACATTATCGGCCCTGCTACAGTGGGCGGCATCAAGCCGGGCTGCTTCAAGATCGGCAACACTGCCGGTATGATCGACAATATCGTGGAGAGCAAACTATACCGCCCTGGCAGGTTAGATATTAATATTATTGTAATAAAATGAAGCTAGAAGCTTCTTCCGAATGTCAATAAGTAGAAAACGCTTTAAACAAGAAAAGTTTCATACAAAAAAACTGTTTATTTACTAATTTTATTAAAAATCAATCTACAATCCCATAATTACCTTAAATAAATTAGTGCGTTGCGTTTCGCTCCGAAACTGCTGTATTTATGTATGTAACGACGCAACAGTTCCCGTCCTGCTGCGTCGTCGCAACGCAACGTATGTTGCCTCATTCTTAGAAAATCATGTGTCAAGAAAACGTCAGCATTTCTTTTTTTTTTCAAAGGGTCGATGTGTTGCTGCTTCGTTTTGGTTAAATGTCTATGTCAAAAACTTAACTAGAGACATAGCTTATAGTATAAAAGTAATGACAGCGAAATTGAACCCAACGCGGTAAGGACTGTCCTTTCCCTTATCCCGGTTGCTTTGGGTATTGTTATTTTTGTTATCTTCCACCATTGATTTTAACTAGCAAATGTTCTTATCTCTTTCAGTGTGGCATACGTGTCCCGTTCAGGCGGTATGAGTAACGAGCTGAACAATATCCTGTCGAAGCACGCTGACGGCGTCTGTGAAGGAGTCGCCATTGGAGGAGATAGGTACCCTGGGACCACCTTCATCGACCATCTGCTCAGGTAATAACATAGTTATAAGGCCTTTGTTACTAGCCAATGGATGATGTGATCTGAATAAATAAACTTATTTTTATTATTTACTAAAGGTCTGAAAACCAGAAAAAGACATTTGGTCATGTTATAATATTGGTCATGTTATGTATAACATTGATGAAATCACCCTGGCCCATAGGGTAAAATATACCAGAAAGATTCGGCCGGTCTGTTAATAGTCTCGGTAGCATAATTGGAAGTGCAGTCGCCCGGTTTGTGAGTGAAAGACCAAATGTCTTTTTCTGGTTTTCAGATCTTTAGTAAAGATACTGCATGGAAAATGCTAAAACAATAATAAAAAATATTTTTATTATTATCATGCTTATCCTATCAATATTATAAATGCGAAAGTTTGTATGTGTGGATGTGCCGTGTTGCTCTTTCACGTAAAAACTACTGCATGGATTTTAATGAAACTTTACAATAATATAGCTTCAGACATAGGCTACCATTTATGAAGTGAAATCGCTTTCTTTTTAGTGTTAGTTAGAACACTAGGAAAAAAATGTCATCCTTTCCTTTAGTTTGCCATATTCCCAAAAACTGATACTTATAAGCGACACTACGAGATGGCATCAAAATACAGGGTGACTTTTTTTACAAAAGCAACAGGTTCGATTCCCGGCTGAGAAAATACATTTTTTGTAAAATCTGAGTATGCAGTTTTAGTTTTTGCCAAAATCTCCCTCCAGACTCTTTTCAGCATTTTTAGATATTCCTCATAGTTTAGGATTTGGCCTACCACGCCTGATTGAAAAACTCACCCTATATTAACTTTATCTTCTAGATTCGAAGCGGACCCCAACGTTAAGATGTTGGTTCTCCTAGGAGAAGTAGGTGGTGTGGAGGAGTACCACGTGTGCCGGGCTATCCGCGACGGACAGATCAAGAAACCGATGGTCGCCTGGTGCATCGGGACCTGCTCAGGTTTGTGAGGATAGATAGATATCGTCTAATCCGAAATGACGCGCCCCTCCACTGCATCTACGCATACAAGCAAGGACTCTTGTTTTCGCCGGTGCGGTGAAGGGGCGCGTCATTTCAGCTTAGACGATCTCTAGTCTACTATAATGTTGACATAACATCTGGCGTCCCAAAAGGATCTCACCTAGTCTTTGTTCAATTAAAAAAAAAACTGTATCATACATTAATATAATCATATTGAAGTTCTTATTACAAATATCTAAGTATGTAAATAAATCTCTAACTCCTACAAAAAGTCACGTCCCTTTTGGGAAAGTTATAAGTAGCCGTGGTTTTATCTGTGTATGTCTGTGGCATCATAACTTCCAAACGTAAAAACCTAATCTCACTCAGTTTCTTGTACCTCAAAGGGTACATAATCAAGAATGCTTTTACCTATAATTATATTAAACAATCCTTTCAAATCCTCAGATATGTTCACATCGGAGGTGCAGTTCGGTCACGCAGGCTCGCTGGCTGGCTCGGCGCTCGAGAAGGCAGTCTGCAAGAACGCTGGACTCAAAGCCCACGGGGTCACTGTTCCGGAGTCCTTCGACAGCTTGGGAGATGCTGTGCAGAAGTAAGTAGAATAGAATAGAAGAATAATTATTCAGCCACCACAATAATCAGTAAAAAAACAAATTCTGAAAAGCTAACGTATTAATAACATTATTGTGGATCTGAAAGGATTCCCCACTCAGCATATTGTCGGGGTACCTGATTGGCACCTCGTAGCTAGTCTAAATAATTGTATTATTATTCTATTCTAAAGAACGAAAATAGTTTTATTCGACACTCACAGGATATAAACACATGTTTAACATAAGAATACCACTTATCTCAAAAACGAAGAAAACTAAAAGGGCATTAGATATTTTTTTATATCATGTTCAAACAAACAAACAATAATAACTTTATTTAAATAGACCTGTTACAAGTACTTTCAAATCGTCAAATCTAATTAACAAACAAAATACAATTAATAATAGACATGAATACCATAATATTAAATGTATACAATAAATATACTGTACTTAAATAAATGTGACGCTACCACCGGATCGGAAAGTTGTTTCTGTACTGAGAAGAACCGGCAAGAAACTCAGCAGTTACTCTTTTCAACTGTTTCTCTTTTTTACAATCGTTGTTAGTCGTTGTTACAATATGAACTTTGAACAAGATAGCATAATTCAAAAAATAAGAAAAGAATAACACTTCTAAGTAAGTACATCGACGAGAAGCTATATAAAACAAAAATGGTTAGTGTCTTAAACGTAAGTATTAATTGTTGATATTACAATAGTTAATTAGACTCTGTCGGGAGCAGAGAGCTTATTCCCAAGCATTCTTATCCATGATATAATCTCTAGTGCTATAATATCCCTTTTTCAGCAACTTAGCTTTAATGTGATTTTTAAATCTATGTAATGGTAGCTTACAAATTGCTTCCGGAACTTTGTTATAGTAATGTACACTTTGCCCCATAAATGACCCTAAAACTTTCTGTAGTCTGAAAAATGGTAGCGCAATTTTGTCTTTATTCCTAGTATTTTTAGCATGGATATCGCTGTGTTTGGTATAAAGATTGATATTTTTTCTTACCAAGACAATACAGTTGTAAATATATTGCGAAGCTACAGTCAGAATACCAATTTCCTTAAAAAGATCCCTAAGAGAGGCCCGTGCTCGCAGCTTATAAATAGATCTAATAGCTCGCTTCTGAAGCACGAAAATTGCTTGTATGTCCGCCGCCCTTAGAGCATTAAGAACTGGAGATGCCTTACGTGCATTACCCCTCTGCACACGTTACGATTAAAAATCCGAACGTTGAACAAAACTACTTGAAACTCTGAAATTTTGACATAACGAGTCATACGTCGATGAGTAAAGAGCTCTTCAAAAATGCCGTTTTGTGCTGTAGATAGTTTTAAGAACACTTCGAGAAACTCAAATTGGAAGAAGGATAATGTTATGTTTCATCCGTATGTATTTTTTTGGTTCAATTTCATGTTTCTTTTGCAAAAATCACTAATAATTAAAACACCTGAAACATTGTTTGGAATGACATTTGAGTTTTTTCGTAATCACACTAGTGTTGGGGTTAATGTCAAGAAAAATCGATTGGCAGGTTCCGATTGCACTCGAATAAAATATTTCAATTAGTTCGATTGACGTAAGAATAATGTTTCTAATGATTCATTTATTTATTATCCGACTGCGCTAGAAGGTGGGTTATGTTTTTCGAGTGTATGTATGTATATATGTAAGTATGCTTGAATGTAATAGCGTTTGACACGCTCTGCAGCCTGAACGGCTCAATTCATTTCAGCTTGAGTGGTGTCGTTAGATTTGTAATTACTGCGAAAGTGATACTGGGCCTAACAATATAAAAAACATTCAAATTCATTTTAAAAAAAGATTAAATAAAATTTGTTAAAATTTGTTTCCGAGCATACATTGTCATGATTTTGATGTACTAGTCAGTAATAACGTGGAGTTAGCAAGGTCAGTCCTGAGGAAATATTCCGATACAAGGATATCTTTCCTTACCAAACAAAGCAACCCACGAAACTGTATTAGACACATTTATACAAAACTCATTCATTTTAAAAATCAATAGCGTGTTGATCAAAATAAATATACATTCAAATTGTTGTTTCCTGAGTGTTTAAATTTAGAAATTTAGAAGTTAGACGCACAAATATTTACTCTGCTGTTTGTTGCTACTTTGTTCTGTTTTTATTGTTTTGTTTTATTGCGATATTTTGAATTTTAATTATTATTAGCAAAACTATGTTGAAAGAGTTTCTTGCTAAGTAAAGTGACGCCTGAACAAAGGGGTTCCTAGTCACATTTTGTTTTTTATATATTTGTCATGTCCTGAGTAAATAAATAAATAGGTGAGTGTTTGTAAATGCTTACAATAATAAAGATGTTTTTTTTACTTTGCTGAGTTATTATGTGCAGTGAGCGATATAACGTCATTAGCAAACAAATCAGTTAGGAAATGACTTATAATGGCTATGATAACATCATATTATCCTATTCATTTATAGAAATTAATCGGATGAAATGATCGGATTTTCTATCAGTTGATTAATTAAGAGGAGTGATTGAAATATTCACCAAAAAATTACTGTGGGTGAGGTAGGTAACACTGTTTGAAATAAAACTTGTTATTTGACCAGCTGTAAGCTTCAATCCGAAAGCATGCATTTAAAAACGATGTTTCCAATCACATAATATCAAGTTTACTAACTTAGGCAGTCTGTCAAGCCCTAGAAACATACATACAGCTCGTTTCAGTTAGGGCAGATTATTCAACAGTTAGATCAAAGTTATCGGATGAACAAATAACAACTCGGCAGATTTCAAAATATTGAATTACGAAATCTAAATGTGGACCATCCATTTCAGACTATGCACTCGTCATAGGTAGATTTTAAAATCTGCGGCGTTATTATAGGTTAAAAATAAAAGGTTAGCCGGTTCACAGTCCACAGCGAACAATTAGCTTTTAATTGTTATATTTGTGGACAGTGAACCTGTTAATTTATCAGACCAATAGGTCTGATAAGTTTTTAATCCTCAAAATTGGTCCTTAGTCCAAATTTTTACTCTAATAATTTATTTAATGATTGCTTACTGCTATATTGCTTTAAAAGATTAGTTGAATTTGTAATTTAAAATATTCGTCTAAGAGTTTTAAGTAAATATTCATAAAGGTAAAAAGCCTGATTTTACCTGTTTACGTGGACTTCTCCACGTAAACAGTTAAAATCAGGCTTAGAACTTATGGAAAGTGCGTAATTTCTAATACATAATATAATTCACAATTTCTAATCGAAACATTTGTTCAATTTATTTTTGTACATCCAAAAGCTGTGTTATGGTCAGCACTAGCCAAGTTGACATAAGTACCGTGTAAAGACACAACTAATGTCAAAAGTTGTGGTAGTGTGAATCATTTTATTGACATGTATGTGTAAAATATCCCTGTGTTGCTTATTTAGGTTTGTGTGCGATTGTGCCAACAAGCCTCTTCTGTTATAGTAGTGGTAAGTTTCTTTGTGTGAGTGTTCCCCCTGCCCCCGCAAAAAGGGACAGACTTTTTTGCATTGACGGGCGGCCCAATCGCGAGTCCATTTCTATATTGTCTAAGCCGCCGCCTGACCCCAAAGTACTATTCCGTAGGACATAATACTGTGGAAGTAGCTAAAATAAACTAACCGAGCAGTGTCAACGTTTGTCAATAGCCTTATTTTCCTAATAGCAAAAGCAGCTGAGCTAAGCCTACCTGAAAGACTTGTCAAATGAGGGTTCCATTGTAATTTTGAATCTAGGGTTATTCCAAGAAAAACTGTTCTAATTGGTTTCATGTCCAAGGGGCCGATTATTGTCGTTTTTGTATTTAGACGTTTTAGACGTAACTTTGTACTTTCATAGGCTTCTTTTATACCTTTATATCGTTACATCATAACTGGTAACCATCCACGTGCAGTCTAATATTTTTGTTAACTTTCTAGGGTGTACCAGAAACTGGTGAAAGAGGGCAAAATCATCGTCAAAGAGGAGGTGGAGCCTCCGAAGGTGCCCATGGATTATGACTGGGCCAGGGTAAGTGTTTATCTCTATACCCTTTTATTCTCAAATGTTGCTCAATGTTAAATAGCTCCTTAAATGAAATAAATGAATTGTAACTAGACACCAACAGGATACTAAATATTTAACTGTTTTTGTCAAATATGGTCCAACTCGTTTTTGGACCACATTTTTGAACAGTTTGAGACATTCTCCAACTCGCGGGCTCAGTGCGGATCGCTACTGAAGTGTAAGGTTGGTGAAATACCTTGTAGTCAGATGAAATCAACCCTTCTTACAGACTCCGTTTAGGCTTGAAGACACTGGGACTAACTGCTTAACTTGCCTTCATGTAACAAGAAGATATTGATTGCACAATGCAGGCGGTCTTATCAATACAAAGCGATGTTCCAGACAACTTTCGATATAGGATTATTTTGCTCAAGAAATGGTGTTTTTGTTGTCACAATATGCTGAGTCCCTTCACCTTTTGTCCAATTTAGTATATAATTTTTTAATGTTTTATAGATTTCATAAAAACCTGTATCAAACAATAAATTTATTACCTTCCTTTCAGAAACTGGGTCTGATCCGCAAGCCGGCCGCCTTCATCAGCACAATATGCGACGAGCGAGGCCAGGAGCTGAGCTACTGCGGCGTGCCGATCACACAGGTTCTGGAGCGGCAGTTGGGCGTCGGCGGCACCATCAGTCTGCTCTGGTGAGTGCTATTCATTTATGTATTATAGATAATTGTATAATAGAACATAACATACCCTCACGACCATATCCCTATTGGGTTAGTCAGAGGCACACTGATTGTTGCCGTTATGGTGAACGGAACATTCAGAAGCCCACATTTTGGACAATTTGAAGCTAACTCTCCAGTGATCGAAAACACCGATATACAACTCAAGCAACCCGGATAACGGCGGTAGACTCGCCCCTTACCACGTTAGGTTTAAATTCCCTCGGCGAAATGTGGGCTTCTGTAAAATAGAACCTTTAAATATAGTCTGCTTAATCCAAAACTATGAGTGAAATAGCTATAAACTGAAAGCTAGTAATAAATAATAAGAATAGTGGTCTTGGGCTGGAGTGTCTGTGATACCTCTTAGTACCACAGCCAGTAAGTGAATTTAAATCTTTCTTCGCCATTCAACTTTTTCGTTTAATGTTTTGAAAACAATCATCAATAAATCAAATATTTGAAAATTTTGGTTAATATAATCAATATAACTTACCTTAAAACCATAATCAAGGACACAGACTAACAAAACACTCGTTTCCCCCCAGGTTCCAACGCGAGCTGCCAGAATGGGCGTGCAAGTTCTTCGAGCTGGTGCTGATAGTCACAGCTGACCACGGGCCGGCCGTGTCTGGAGCGCACAACACGATGGTCACCGCACGTGCTGGCAAGGACCTGATCAGCTCCGTCGTCAGCGGACTACTCACCATTGTGAGTGTACTCAGTAGTAATAACCTTTATTCACAGCTATCACGCTAAATCACGACAGAAACATGCCAAATTTGAGACAGAAACATGCTAAATGCGAGACAGAAGCATGCTTAATATGAGACAGAAGCATGCCTGATTACGAGACAGAAGCATGCTAAATGCGATACAGAGGCAATACCATTTTCTCGCTCAAAACGCGTTTTCTGCTCGTTTCTTTTCGACCCGTCTTCAAAGAGGACCATCATTAAGTCGACATAAAAATAAATGCTTAACTAGCACAATTGTAGGTATCTGAAATATGTAAAAGCAAAGCATACTTTTGTTGTTAATGTATTAGAATAGAATTTATCTGCATCTGTCGACATAATGTTCTTTTCATAAAATGTAAATCCTTTATTGGCTGTACGACCTGTACGTTATTAAAATCATATTAACTAAGAGCTGTGGATTTTGTTAAATAAATAAAATAAAATAAATTAATTAATTAACACTGCCAATTTCATTTATACAGGGTGACCGTTTCGGCGGCGCACTCGACCGCGCGGCCGCAGACTTCTGCGCGGCGTACGACCGCGGACAACATCCCCAGGAGTTCGTCAACGAGAAGAGGGCTAAGGGAGAACTTATCATGGGCATTGGACACAGGTAAAACCATGGTTTTAATAAAAAGAAAGAAGGAAAAACATTCACCCCCTTATTCATAAAAACGAACGCAACGCTAACGCATTGTTTAAGCTGTGCCGTGTTCTGTCACTTTCTCGCAAATGGCGGCAGCAACAAGAATGACAGTGACAAAGCGATACAATAGTTATCGTGTTCTATAAGAGCTGTTTAAGTTTTTATGAATAAGGGGGTCAGAATTTTAGTCTATCGAGATAATTTGCAGAAAAAAAACGATTCAAATTCACTTAACTATTCTAGCAGACAGCGGAGTTAAGCGTTGAAAAAAAAAAAAATTTTTATGTAGAGTGCATCATAACATGACATTTAAAAAAACATGAGTTCCGCGAAAATCAATACTTCAGAAGTTATGATTTTCTTTCGAAATTTCTCAATTCCAATCACATAATTCACCCTGGTTTGGAAACTATCGCACTGAGTCTTTTCAAATTTGGTAAGGAAGTAAAAGTCATGAAGAGACCATACTATGTGCGAGTTTTGAGTTTACTTTAAGCCAATTTGTTTTTTTTTTGTTATTTTGTTTATTATTTATCGCCATTTCAAAATCGAATAATTCAATTCTATTGATTTTCGACTATCTAATGTTTTTTTTAATGAGTCGTTATGTGGACTTCTATCAGAAATTACATTCAAAACAATTTTATACCAGCACCTAACATGTCAAAATCCTAATATTCCAGAGTAAAATCAATAAACAACCCAGACAGCCGTGTCCGCGAGCTGAAGGCCTACGTGACCTCCCGCTGGCCCTCGTGGCCGGTGACCCGCTACGCGCTCGACGTGGAGGCCATCACCACGCGCAAGAAGCCCAACCTCATCCTCAACGTCGACGGCATCGTCGCCGCCGCCATGGTCGACCTGTTCCGGCACACACAGCTGTTTACTCAGTGAGTATAATGAACTTTAGGGCCATGACATCGCAGGCGAGGGGTCAGTGACCCGAAACATCTTTCAGTTTGATGCAATTGCGGGTGAAACAGCGAGAAATAAACAAAAGACGACGATTTTATTGGTCAACGCCGCTCCGCGGAGGGTCAATGACCCCAAACATCTTTCAAAATGACGCGATCGCGGTTAAAACACCGCGACGTAAACAAAAGACGGCGATTTTTTCGAGGTAAGCACACTTATTTCAAGTTCAATGACTCCTAACATCTCAAAATTGACAGAATCGTAGCCAAAAGTCTTAAAATGAACAAAAAAGAGGCATGCCTTTGTAAAATACATGCATTCGGGGGCAATGACCTCTAACCGCCGTGAACCCGGTGCCCTGTAAACAGTCAGTGACCTTCCAACTTCTCTAAAGTGGTTGCATTCAGCTGATGACGTAAGAAATCCAAAACCTCGTGACGTCACGCTGCCCTCGTGGCCGGTGACCCGCTACGCGCTCGACGTGGAGGCCATCACCACGCGCAAGAAGCCCAACCTCATCCTCAACGTCGACGGCATCGTCGCCGCCGCCATGGTCGACCTGTTCCGGCACACACAGCTGTTCACGCAGTGAGTATGATGACCTTTAGAGGCAATGACATCGCAGGCGAGGGGTCAATGACCCGAAACATCTTTCAGTTTGATGCAATCGCGGATAAAACAGCTAGAAATAAACAAAAGACCGCCGCTCCGCGGAGGTTCAATGACCCTAAACATCTTTCAAAATGACGCGATCGCGAATGAAACACTGCGGAAAGACAAAAGACGACGGTGTTTTTGCGGTAAGTACATTATCTTTAGGGGCAATGCTCTCATTTTTCGTGACACTGCCGTCCGGCGAAGGGTCAATGACCCCTAACTTCTTTCAATCTAATGCGATCGCTGTTAAAACACCGCGACATAAACAAAAGACGGCGACTTTTACGAGGTAAGTACACTTATTTCAAGGTCAATGACCCCTAACATCTCAATAATGACAGAAACGTAGCCAAAAGTTTTGAAATAAACAAAAAAGAGTCATACGTTACGTAAAATACAAGCATTCGGGGGCAATGACCTCTAACCGCCGTGAACCCGGTGCCCTGTAAACAGTCAGTGACCTTCCACCTTCTCTAAAGTGGTCACATATAGCTCAAATCGTAAGAAACACAAAACCTCATACGCCCGAGTGCGTCCGTGACGTCACGCTGCCCTCGTGGCCGGTGACCCGCTACGCGCTCGACGTGGAGGCCATCACCACGCGCAAGAAGCCCAACCTCATCCTCAACGTCGACGGCATCGTCGCCGCCGCCATGGTCGACCTGTTCCGGCACACACAGCTGTTTACTCAGTGAGTATATTGACCTTTAGGGGCAATGACATCACTTGCGCCGTCGGGCGAGGGGTCAATGACCTGAAACATCTTTCAGTTAGATGCGATCGCGGATGAAACAGCGAGAAATAAACAAAAGACGACGATTTTATTGGTCAACGCCGCTCCGCGGAGGGTCAATGACCCCAAACATCTTTCAAAATGACGCGATCGCGGATGAAACACTACTCAAAGACAAAAGACGACGGTGTTTTTGCGGGAAGTGCATGCATTGGGAGGTCGATGACCCCAAACATCTTTGAAAATACATCATCTTTAGGGGCAATGCCCTCATTTTTCGTGACACTGCCGTCTGGCGAAAGGTCAATGACCCCTAACATCTTTCAATCTGATGTGATCGCGGTTAATATACCGCGACATAAACAGAAGACGGCGAATTTTTCGAGGTAAGTACACTTATTTCAAGGTCAATGGCCCCTAACATCTCAAAAATGACAGAATCGTAACCAAGTCTCGAAATAAACGAAATAAGAGGCAAACGTAGCATAAAATACATGTATTCGGGGGCATTGACCTCTAGTCGCCGTGACCCCGGTGCCCCGACGGCGGTCAATGGCCTTCCAACTTCTCTAAAGTGGTCGCATTCAGCTGATGACGTAAGAAATCCAAAATCTCGTGACGTCACGCTGCCCTCGTGGCCGGTGACCCGCTACGCGCTCGACGTGGAGGCCATCACCACGCGCAAGAAGCCCAACCTCATCCTCAACGTCGACGGCATCGTCGCCGCCGCCATGGTCGACCTGTTCCGGCACACACAGCTGTTTACACAGTGAGTATATTGAACTTTAGGGCCATGACATGACCCGAATCATCTTTCCATTTGACTCCACCGCAAGAAACAGCGAGAAATAAACAAAAGATGGCGGTATTCTTGCGGTAAGTATATGCGTTGGGAGGGCGATGAAAAGAAGGCGTTGTTCCTGCTGTAAATACAACTATTTTGAGGTCAATGACCCACAAACATGTTTGAAAAGTACATCATTTTTGTCCGGTGCAATGTCCTCATTTTTTGCGACACCGCCGTCCGGTGAAGGGTCAATGATCCCTATCATATCACTCGACATTATCGGCCGAAAAAGGCATTCTCTACCAGTCACCCATAGGGCTAAGCAGTTATGTGTCACTATCTAGCGGTCCGAATTGATATTGACGCTCACAGCGCTGTAATCGCATTACGGACCGTACAGTTAGTGTGTAGCCTGTGCTCAGCAGTGGCCATACCTTAGGTGTTTAAATGAGTACAATTTAATTTAATATTTGTCCGAAAATAACAATCTTTCCAACCACAACTAACCCAAACCATTTGTCAACAGGGAGGAAGGCAACAACTACATATCCTTGGGCTCCATAAACGCTCTGTTCGTGCTCGGCCGCACCATCGGCCTGGTGGGCCACTACCTCGACCAGAAGCGCATGAAGCAGCCTCTCTACAGGCATCCTTGGGACGACATCACTTACATGTCGCCGCTGCATTAAAGTTAAGACAAATAGCAGTATAGCAATAGCAGTATAACAGTTATAACGATTATTTCTGCTATAGAAAAAACAGCTATTCTGGTTGTAGATCAATTGCTGTTGAAATATGTCTTACAATAGGCGAAATTGGAGGTTTTTTTCCCAAGAAGCTCACTGCTTGAAAGTCGTTTAAAACCACGCGTCTGTATGTGAGTTTTGTCAGGCCTGAATATGTTACACTGCTTTTGTTATAATGTATTATCTGCGACAGGTGATGTTTAGGTGTTTGAGCGGTAACTTATTAGAAAAGACAGGTAATTTCTTAATTACTACTTTATTTGAACTGCGGTAACTAAACCGTAATATTGATGGTTCTAAGATTAACTTATCATCTACGTACGTTGCAACAATATCGTCCCTTTTTCAACAGACAATAAAACTGTCTTCCAACTATGTGTTTCCTTATTTAAAAAGGTGAGAGGAAATATTACCAGCTTATAACTCATACATGCTAAAAGCTGCCGTTTATACTTCACGTTGAGAGTCCATTTGATAAGAAAGAAAGATGAAAAGAAACTCCATTTACGTATAATACACTTGAAATCACTGAACAGATGGGACTTACGGTCACTTTCACAGCCACTAAAAACTAATAACAAACTATAATAACTAATTACCAATTCAAATCATAATAAGCCTAACAAAACTTGTCAGGTTTGAGTCGATCTTGGGGACATTTCTAAAATCTTAAAAATCTTAAGCAGAAGATGGTGAAATCCAGCTCCAACATTCAAAAAGCATTTAAAACCTTAAACATGCATTTATAAATATATATGTTTATCAGTTCTTGTCAATTCTACCTGATTTTGTCTAGTTCGCAGTCAGTTTCTTTTATTAATTCTTTTAGATTTCTTTTAATATCTTGGCATAAAATGCCAAGATATTAAAATTCAAGTTCAAAATGTGACGTCACACCAAAACAAAACTACATTTAATGAAGTATGCTGATTTATAAAAGATGATGAATGGTCGAGTCTGAACATAGTGTCTTATAAGTTATTTTTATAGTTAAACCAAATACATGTGATGTCGCTTAGGATAATTTTATTTTTATAATAAATAGGTACTAATTACATATTTTTTTATTAATTACGTATGGGAAACTGGGTATCGGGCTATTTCAAGGGGTTAAAAGTAATCATGGGGTGTTGGTAATATTTTTTGTGACGTCACTTATAATAATATTTCCATAAGAACGTAAGAATTTGAGTCTTCGTTTTTTATTTCAACTTATCATTTAACAGATGCATTCTATTTAATGTTTGCTGACAACTTGTTGCTTTCGACCAAACTATATAACTACCCATATATTAAACATTTTAATAAAAAAATTGCAATCATTAACACAGGTTTCAAGCTGACTGGCTAAGTTTATTTTAATTTCCATGATTAACCGAATTTACACAACTTTTTGATTTTAAATACTAAAACCTAGTTGACGATTAGCCAGGTAACTCAACCTGACAAAAGATTTGTTGCGAGCTTTTAACATGTAAACACAATGAATTACCTTTATAACTGGAAACCAAATGGACTCAGATGGTGGCAAGAAAGCATGATGGAAGCACGTTGTGGTATTAAATTATTTTAGGCAACACAATGTTGTAGACAGTTTTCTGTATTTGCTGCAGGAAGTTAAAAATATAATATTCACCATTGGACAAAAAAACTACTAGGAACTGAAAACGCTCGACACCTAGATGTCAATCTGTCTATAATAATTATTATTTAATTTAGATAGCGGGTTTTGTAAAGATGTTATTATTTTTATGTATCGTATGAGGACTAAAAGGACGGTGTTGTGTAATAAGTGCATGGATGTGTAGACAATGACAAAATCGATTTGAAACCCGTTTCTTAAGTACATTTTCCGCTGAGTGATCTTTAGAACTAGTGTTACTGATGTGATTATAAAAGTACGTAATATATCTTTAAAGCTTCTTTTGTAAAACTTAGTTGTTTACGCCCTCTTCAAATTGAAAATCTATATTATTTGACGATTACGTTACACACTCCTGTGCTGTGGTATAACTATGATCAATGATGCAAGTTATTTAAGTAGCTTATCACTAATAAAAAGATGTGCTTTGTTACATAACACCGCTAAATATAAGGCCTACGCCGATATTAGGGCATTCCACTTTCATTTTATTTATTTGAATAAACATTATAATCATTAATTCATCATCTGTTGTCATTACATCAAATATGAAATGGGTTGAGCGAAGTTTAACGTAATTTACAGCACGTAATTAGTTGTCATTACTTTTTATAGAATGTAATTAGGCTATATTATGCTTGCAAAGAAAGACATCTTGTTATTTTCTTTCTAAATTAACAACAGACAGTTAAGACATTATTTCAATTTCTGGTTATGTACCTGTTACACTTCGCTTGATATTACTTCGTGCTCTCGCGTTGTTTTTGAAACTATTCTTATTGACGCTAAAAGTGTTGTAATCAGTTGTAATTAATTGTTAAAACTACGCGCTTGAGCACGGTCACATTAACGTGTAAGTACAACATAGATCTGTTATGTAAGAGTAATCATTGTTTAAAACTTTGCTATCCTTCTCTATCTTGGCGCTGTGTGAGCGAGACGGGCTACTTTAGTGATACAACGAGCTAATTTACTGTTAGTATAGTGTGTTAGTTTTTGGTATGAAGTTTCAAAATGTTATATTTTGTGTTTTTCCGTACACTCTTTTGGCAACGTGAACCACCGTCCACTCTCTGTCCCGCCCAATAGTTCGACTGGAAACGACCGGTTGTAGCTTATTATGAATAAAATAAATAAGACCATATGCACTAATGTAACATTATTGAAACTTTATACTAATTTCTTCATTAAAAACTTGCTTAAATATAGTATATTTTTCGATGGGAGTTATAATTCTAAAGATTTTAGACGTGTTTTTATATTAAACTAATAAATAAAAATTGAACAAAAAAACGGTAAATTTTGCACCGTAGAAACTTGGCACCAGGCTGTTAATATTTTTATTATGCATATAAAGTGTAGGTATATATCTAACATAAACAACACACTTAGGCTTATTACAAAAAATAAAATTGTTATTTCTAGTGATACTTTGATAGTAATTTATTCCTGTTTTCAAGATAGTGTGTCGGAATACGTTAGTGTATGATAAATACCAACATTTTATAAGTTAGTCACAAAATAAATAAATTATTGATGTTAAAGGTAGTATTTAGAAAGTGGTGTATGTTAAAAGCAAATGGAAACCGTTCGGCGTCTGGTATTTGTCGACTTGTATACTAACCAATACAGAATATTATTAATAAAAGAAATATCAAAGTTCTGTATAAACGCCTTAGTTACAGCGATTTGCGGTGCATTTTTTGTGTATTTTCCTCAAAGGTAATTATTTATATAATTTTAACATTCCTGTTGTGTTTACATACATATATTTTCCTTGGACAGATTTCCTTCAGAGCCTAGTAGGACTTTTATTTAGGAGCAGAATAAAGACAGGATGAATGTCAGAAAACCTGTCAATTCTTTGATAAATTGACATTTTCTGTCAAATTACCTGTCATTTGACTGCATCTAATGAATCTAAATGAAAGTCCGAGTATAGTTACTCTGTTTTCCGACAGGGTTGGCACCGGCGGAGTTGGAGCGCATTTTGTAATAAGTTAAGGAGATTTGAAACGATTTTTAAGAGAATAAGATCTAAATTTGTAAAACAACAAATTTCGACTTTACGCCCTGTATTAACGCTTCTTTTTTTGTTATTATGATTACGCAAAATTGTCAGTGACTTTTGCCTCCCTATTACCTTTGACTACTTTTGTAATTTTAAAGGAAAAACACTTGACCTGCTTTGATCCTCGATTTTTCATTTTCCGACAGATCATTTTATTTATAGACTTAATAGTAAAATAAAATATGTTTGTATGTATAAATCACAAAATGACGATTTCTCAATATGAGCTAATTTAATGGAAGCGACCTCGTGGCGCGTTGTAAGTTCTTGATTATTTATTGGTATATTTGTGAAATGGTTGGTATTTGTAAATAAATGAAATTTGTCAACTTGTTTCAATATATTTTTTTATTTACAGTATTGCAGTTTCATTTTAGTGACTAGCCACCAGAGTGCCAAGTACGGCAGGCACACCGCATTTGCTCACCGAAGCCGGGCCTGTCGTACTTGGCACTCGGAGTGCCTTTTCCGACACTCACAAACAGTTTCGAGTTACTTCACCGTCAAGTTTATCGAGCATACACTAAACTTTGTTTTTCTTAAGTTGGCATAAGTGCAGTTAGCCGACCAAATAAAGAAGGTCATTATTTACTGGTAGATTACTCGATGTAGATGACTTTCATATTCGTCAAGGTCGTGGTTTGACGCTTCGCAAACGTTATTTCTCCTAATCGCCACTAGATGGCGGTGCTTCAACGCCAAACAAATTCGCGTTTACAGACTCTTGACAGTTTAGTGAACAAAAGCGGTGTGCGTGTCGGAATAGGCACTCAGTACATAGCTCCTTCATAACTTTGGTAATCTTGTTATTGTTGGTTATAGGGGGTTTTTCAAAAAAACAAAATGGTTATTTTTATAATTTTTATTAAATTTCTTAACAGATAATTTCATGTTATTGACAGTGGAGGTGGCGGGTGCACACAAAACTAGGAATAACTTTCAGGCATACACTAAACACTGTCTAAATAATTTAAACGCTAATATATCTCAAACTTATGATAACAACGCAGAAAATAACAAAATTCGATACACAATCGCGACCATTGCTATACTTCTTACACAATTATTGCAATTATAACTCTATTTTCTAAACGATTAACTTATTTGTGTATTGTATTATAATTTAACGTCTGTTACATAATGGACGAACTATTACTAACTGATAAAATGGAAACAGAACTTTAAAGGAGTATTATATGGGATATTCAAACAAGTTTGTAGTAACTAGACCCCGCTATGCATGTGGACCTATTCCCGCGCATCCGTGATTGAATCACAGTTCACAGATAAATAAATGTCACAAGAACCAATGATATTATAATAAAAAGACGTAGATAGAAGTAACCTACTTGTGCAAAAAAAGTGGCACCCGAAAGCAGGACTTTCGACCACCAGAGGAAATCATTGACAGTTTGAGATAACACTGCGCAACATGTTTCTGTCTCTTTTGCGCTCTAGTGAATAATCATGCTATCTTAAACACACGGTCAAATTGTAGGTACGTACGCCAGGGGACAATTTTTGACTTCTCGTCAGTACTGACATAACCTGTCTACGTCTTTTTTATTGTAATATCATTGACAAAAACTGTCAAATATTCACTGAATTCAATTCATTACCACGGAAAGATAGTATTTTATTCAATTCTGAAGATAACCATTTAAAATGCGAATATTTTTTCGTTTAACAAGACAGTTTTTGCAAATAACCCAGAATCTTTTGTTCAAGTAGTTACTTCCTTGAATAAAACTATATTACGAAAGGATTTTCTTGAAATCTGAATTCAGTAGATGTTATGACAACTCTTTAAAAGTATATTATTTATCTTATGCATGCGATATTATATCAAATACGCAGGAATTGGACCCTGCCTTGTCAGTCTCGATAGGGTAGGTCAACAACAACTCTATAGATTAACAAATAATAATAAATATCTATAACATTGACTACTTAGACCATCTGACCTGTAGGCCTTTGGGCGTCAGGACTGCTACATGAAGACATTCAGCTAAAGAAACAAATTCATTTAGCTGAAAAAATGAAGATAAATTATCAGATAACTTACGAAATGTTTCCTCTTTTTTAATACATACAACATACATGCAAAATGTAAATTCTTTGCCTTATGATAAGCATGTGCAGTGAATGGCTCATCAAGCACCTATTTCCATATTATGTGGCTTTTGTTTACTGATAATTCTTTGCAATAGAGCCTAGAAAATAGGTAGCCTATCATGCCGTTCACTGTACATGCTTGTTGAATTTAATATTTCAATTAGATTAAGATCCATTCATAAAAATCGGCAAACATCTTGAATCATAATGTTAATCTATTTAAGGCGACTAATCTATAGCCCAGCCCAGGTTGGATATAATTTTCAAATCTGCCACTAAGGTGGCATACATTTTGATAACGTACAGGCATCATACAGGTGCGCGGTCCGTTTTGAGTCAAAAGTGATGATACCGCGCTCACGTCGCTCACGCTTATACAATTTATCAATTCGAGACGCGTGTGAGCGCGCTATTATCACTTTTGACTCAAAACGGACCGCGCCTCAGGTCAGTTAATTTGAAGTAGTACTTAAAATAAAACTTAATTTATTGAGTTCTGCCGGCTAATACGAGTAAAAAATACTAACAAATTCAAACTCGATTTAAAAATTGATCCTAATAAATAAAAACTTAGCATTTCTATGAGTCAATAACAAAACTGACTTCCTCTTCTGACGGTGGTCGAGTATACAATGAATAAAGTTATTTTGATAGTTTTATATTACATAAGGTCAAGTTGGGTTTCTTTGAATTTCAGTGTAACATTGAATCCACTGTTTAAAAACAGCAACAGTACCTACATACTGTTGTTTATGGTTTGTTTTTGAGCCAATCCCTCATAGACTCAACAACATCTTTTAGTTGGAGTACTTGTCAAAAGTAACTGATCTAAAAGAGAGGATTCAATGTTACAATGAAATTCAAAGTTACCCAACTCGAGTGTATTATTTGTTATATTAATTTTACCAAGCACAGCTATAGATGAAAACCAGGTGAACCCAAATATTCGTCTTATGAAGCACGGAATTTCAATACATAACTCAATTCAAATTATTGTATTACGAATAAACACATTACGTTGAAGATAACAATACGCTATTTAGCATTAGCTGTGTTATGTAGCTGCAATATTTGCGAAAGTCAGTTATATACTAGACCGCCGTCAAAGTAGTCACATCACTAAACTAGTTACCATATTTGTTCTTCAAATAAATTTACTCACTCAATAAATCTAATTAAAATTTTGATTCGTCTCTTTACCGATCCCGCGGCTTTTGATGTCATCACGTCCATACATTCTTTTCTTTTCTTTTCTTTCAACTTTAACATTCTTACCACCTTATTCATAAAAACTTAAACAGCTATTCAACAACACGTTAACTTTTGTATCGCTTTGTCACTTTCATTCTTGTTGCTGCCGCCATTTGCGAGGAAGTGACATAACACGTCAATTGCTTAAACTATGCTTTAGCGCTGCGTTCGTTTTTATGAATAAGGGGGTTGCGTTTTCTGCAAATCACAGGGCGACTGCTAGGTCCCATATTTAGAGACAATGCCTAAAAGAGTTTAATCTTTTGCATTTTCTCCAAATGGATACTGATATTTTATTATTTAGATTAACGCCCGTACATTTTACCTATTGACGAACTATTTAAAACCAACCACCAACGGTTTAATAGCGAAACCGTTTGGTTTGAAATAGTTCGTCTTGTGAATGATATTTTAAATTGCACGCACAGCGCGGCAGCTTCGAGTGAACAAATTTATTAGAACAGAAACAATTAAGAATCTTAAATAACTTACAACAAAAGATAATTTGGTATGAAACATCCAATTGAAGTTGGACAAGTATAATAATACAAGACGACTCTAGGGTGGGGAGGGGGGCTGAGGACGTGAACATCGACCTCATATCCTCTAGAGACCTCATTACATGAAAGCAGTCTGTCAAGTGATCAGACTTATACGGCTGATAACGGAATCGACCACTAATAAGTCTCGAACATTTTCGTGAGCTGGAAGGCGACATCGGTATTACCGATGTCGCTTTGGTTGGTTGATTGGTCCTATGAAAGAATCCAAGTATTCAAACAGGCGTCTAGTGGCTGAGGTCGATGACTAAGACATACACCACAAAACAAAGCAGGCTTACTTAACCCTTCAAGATAAATTGACCCAACTGTCTTCTATTGTCTAATCGTTCTAATCGTCTTTACGCTTCACCTTGAATTATTTGTTTGTAATCTGAAAATCTCATGCGGCTTAGTTCTTTTCACTCTAACGATCACAATCAAAATTTAAATGAAGTGAAGCGTCGAGTGAAGTTTGCGTTGAGAATGGCAAAACGTGAGGTTGTCAAAAATTCACAATTAGGTCGATTCAACTTAAGAAGGCCACTTTATCTAGGAGTTTCAATAATGTTTTGCGGTATATGTCTATCCTCTTATTACTTAAAGAACAGTTCAACAAATGAAAGAATAAAACTAAAACAAATCAATGAGCATTTGATGAAAAACAGTAAATTTCATTTAAATATAAGAATTTTGTATTTTTAAATGTAATAAGGTTTTGAATAACCTTAATAATAAACCCACGAATACTACATCAATGTTTGTATGGTTTTAAGGAACATGTAATGTATAAATATAATTCATTCTGAGTGTAGCATAGATGCTTAAACTAATACTTAACGACGGTTTTCATCGATTCGACATGATTATAATATCTATTTTTTATACAAATATAATTTATATTACTATTGCTACTTCGACACTAATTGCTATACATTAATATGTTGATATATTTTTATTATACAGTGATTTAATTATATCTTACATTTAGCCTTGAATATTTTTTTTAGTTGGAAATGTGGAGACCTGTATCTAAATAATTTTCATTTCATACTTAAATATAATCATATTTTATATCTGTTATGTATTTATTTACCTCTATTAGGGACATTAACCATATGCTATAGAGCGGCTTAACTTAAATTTTAATGACAGTCTGAAAAAGAGTCTGGTAGTTCTGAGACGAATAGCGACAAGTTATATCCTCAATAGATAGATTATTTAGACTTACCACTCTTATTTATAAAAATAAAGTTGTCTTCCCTTCCATTTTAACTATCGTCACATATCACTTCGAATGCTATTTATTCCATGTTTATATTTATCATTAACTTTTGTTTTGGGTGGGAATTGAACCTATGATCGGCCAACAATCAATCTGTTATTTTTTGAGATTTGCGACAGGTTAGTGATAACCCTTTTTTCAATAACTGTATTATACACCATAACATCAATTCTGACGAAAAACAATTTATCTTAGCTATATAATTTGGTCTTCTAACTTAAGCCTAGTACAAATATATTTACATATACCCATCACCCGATGACTCGAAAACGATCGACGATGGATACTTAAACGATTTAGGTAAAATAACATATCTGTAACTAACAACTTATATCAGTCGTGTTAAATAAAAACTAGATGAGAATTACAACGAATAATATAAAAATTTAGTAAAAACTCTTTTGTTTATGTTAAATTTAGACGAGGATTGGACGTTTCTTTTAATTTGTGACATAACCAAAGGGTCTTACGACAAGGACAGGTCGATGTTGTAATTGAATAAAATAAGCTGTGTGTGAGATATTAATGTATTTTTTATTTTATTCGAAAGGCCTATTAATGTCATTTTTTATGGAATACGCCATCGTTCAAATGTTCTCCGCGGCTTTGGATAGAGGCACCAATCCGAGAGGTCCCATTTACATACTCTGCTGCAAAAGTCACAAAGCACTTTCCATAAGAAATGGCAGTAAAAGGCTTTTCGAGTAAAATAAAAATACGTTAATAGCTTAGAGTCAGCTTACTTTATTCAATTTCAACATCGACCCGTCTTTATTGAAAGATCCTTTAAAAGCAAGTGTCTCTGTTTTTGACCATTAGGCTACAGTGAGCATCAAAAATGTATGTGTAGTAGTTAAACATGTCTAAATACAAAATCAACCCTATTACTACCGCATTTAAATAGAATTTCACTTCTTTCCGATTTTATTGACGCTGCAAACAACATACGACATCATTGTAGTACGACAATTTGTTTTTGCCAAAAGTGCTAACAACTTTTAACCAAAAACTTTTGATGCGCACTGTACGTATAAAAAGGAAAAAGTATAATGAATTTTCAATACCTATGGTCCGAAATTTAGATCCTTGATATACCAAAACCTGAAATTCCTACTTAGAGTTCGCAATCCCAAACTTAAAAACTCATATGAGCCGAAAACATGTTCAGTGTAAAATAAACGTCTTTTGCCATCCTCGCATAAACTCAACATTATTTTAGGCCCATATTCTAAAATATTGCTCAGGCACAGGCACTTATCTTCCTCAATACTTTATTGCATCTTCTCTTGAGTGAAATCATCAACATTTAAAACATCGCTCACTCAGGTACAGATATTAGCGATGTATGTTAGAATATGAGCCTCTTCCCCGAATTCAACAACAGCCTTCAAAATTAAGCAGCCCTTACAAGTATAGCTGTCAAACCCTACTGAGTCTCTCAACTTTGAACGATGTTACAAAATTCGGGTTAAAATTGCAAATTTTAATCCTATTTTTGGTGAGTTTATATAATTTCATTAAAAATAATAATTGATCTTAACGAAAGATATAAATAAATTAACATACTCTTAAACTAAAGCGAAATACTTCTTTCACACCTATATTATTCTAATGTGTTGTTCACTATATATTTTCAAATCTGAAAATGTTCTAACAATAAGCAGGATATATTAATTTAATAATAAAATTATTATCAAATAATTGCTATGTATACATACTTATAAATATTTTATACGTTAATATTATTCTTTTTAATAATTCAGTTTTAAATTCAGCGTCTGATGGCAATTTCTAATAATAAATCAAGTCCGTTGACAGTAATAATTATCAATAATACAATAGATAACTGTAAATGTGTTTTTTTGCCGGTATTCAAACGGAAAGCGGTCTATTATTTTGAAGTTGAATAATTTTCAATCAATACTAAGTTTTTATCGTGAATAAATTAGGTATCATTGCATTCAGTAAGTTCCGTAGTTAGTTAGTTATTATATTTTTTTATTAAAATAAATCGTTTAATTAAATCTTAAAATACAAAAAATATCTTGAACAGTGTTTGTTTGAATATCTCAAATGAACAACAATGAATATAAAACGATTGGTCGCGCTAGTGGACAGCGAGCGGGCCTCAAGCAATTCTAGTCGCTTGAATAATGGCAAAAATACTACAAGAAAGCATTTAAATACCAGTATTTTAATGTTTGCATGCAAACAATAACTGAGAAAAATACATAGGTAAAACAGTTTTTTCTTTATCTATACTGAAAATAATTGCTATAGATTTTGTCGTAATTTTGAAATGAAATGGCGTAAATATGTAAAACTTCAGTCATATTCCGTTAAATTTCAGTAATGTGATTTAATCAAACGCAGCTATTTTTTTTAACTAGTTGATAATTAATTAAATTTCAGAATCTTGCTTTGATAAATAAGATTACAACTTATACTTAAGATTATAATTTATACACAAAAAACTTGTCTCAAGAAAATTCAAAATGTCGTTTTTAACCCTCTGTGTGTTATATTATTTTAGCAGTGAACAATTTTTCAAAAGACGTTGAGAATTGTTCGTAATATTTGTTTCAGAACTAAAAATATTGCACCTGATAAAAAAAACTCCTAGATAAAATAATAAACTTTATACCAACAAAACATAGGGTTTAAAATCAACGTGAATATTAACATATCCTACCCCTAAAGGGTACTTTAACAGTCATTGCTTAATTTAAAACTCAGATAACTTCTGCTATATTATTTATTATATCGGTCCTCATCATTTATCAGCGGAACCGAAAGAGACGGCAATATTTTGACTACGTCAACGTAGTTTTATATCAGGCTGTTAAATTAAAAATTCACGTTCACACTGCACCATATCTCAAAGCTACTATTTAAGCTACCATGTCAATCTTCTGACACTTTTAATCTACCATGTCAACTTTTTGACAGTTTCGTTAAAAGTAGCTCAACTCCTGTTAAACACTGGTTTAAGTTCTCACTTCACTTACAGTATCTCTTGAGGCACTTAGCCATGAAGTCCCTGCATCATTCGTCCTGGGGGCTGTGTCACCGGGGTATTTCTCACGAGTCGTCGTCGCGTTTGCTGTCGAGTTTCTTGGCGGCGACGATGGTGAGATCGGGGCGAGTTCGCATGAGTTGCGAGGGCGAGGCGGGGCCTGGGGGGCCGGGGGGCGTGTCGGCGCGGAGGCTGTCGAGGGAGGCCACGCGGATTGTTGGCCATTTACCACCTGGAGAGAATTAGACATTTTATTTCTGTTTTTTAACATCCACACAGTATTTTGAGCAAGACTACTTTAGGTAAGTGTACTTCAAAAAGTTTTCTTTTGCAGATATATTTTTAAAAATACAGTTTATTGATATTTTTGCGCTTTTAATTCATAACTTCGCCCGCGTGGAAATCGTTATATCCCAAAGTCCATACACAATCTCTTTATCAGGCCTGCGATTACATCGGGGAGTTAATTTTAAACTATGAAATCCCCTGTATTCATTGAGTCAATTTTGTTCAAAATTAAATACTGAACAACTAAACTTTGGTTATGAATTAATGCCATGTTTGTAACGTAATAAAAATCTCAAATGAACAACGACAAACAATAGGAAATGTCCACATATGGGAAAAAATACCATAATTAACTAAAACTTTCATAGATAGAATATATCTTAAAGAACGTCGGAATTACAGTGTAACTCTAGACTCTTAGAAGCAATGATATTATAATAAAAAGAAGTAGTTAGGATACTTGTGCTAACAAAGTGGCGGGATCGCCAAAGTTCACCTAAAATTTAAACTCCTAATATCGGAACTCCGAAAATTTTCTTCCTAAAATTTTTCATCCTAACAATCCCAATTCCTAACTTCTCTTTTCCTAATGTTTTGGTTCCGAATCATTCAACTTCATAATTTCGATAGCCATAAACACTTATATCCTAATTTTTGTCAACATAACCGTCTTTGACCCTAATTCTACTCTGGGAAAATGAATCTTTTCTCTATGAAAAACTATGAATTATTTGTTTTAACAACTAATTGGTATACTTGTCTGCCCTATACTAGAGTCGGGGCGAAACCGACACGGACAGATTAGGTTAGAAGGTTTAAGGCGGGAGCGAAGCGAAGCGAAGCTCCCGCCTTAAACCTTCGTGGTTATTTTTTTTTAAGCCCTAAAAACAACTTGCTTGATTAGCTTGCTGCTTGCGGTAACCCCAGCACTTTTTATGATCTTTAGCAATGTGCATTTATTAATGTGTGTATTCATTATATCGTTATGAAAAACAAAATTAGGAGAACAAATATTATGAATTGCAGTTTTAGGAAACATGAGCGTTATGAACATCGTCATTAGAACTACAAAAAGTATGAAAGAAAACTTTAGGACTAAAAATTTTAGGAAGAGTGATCATTCGGATCACAAATCGTTAGGAAGAACAATTTCGGAGAAACAACTTTAGGTGAGTCAATATGGACCCCAAAGTGGCTCCCGAAATCAGGACTTCGACCACCTGAGCAAAGCATTGACAGTTTGAGACGACACTGCGCAACATGTATCTGTCTCGTTTAGGTACGCTTTAGTAAATAATCATGCTATCTTGTACACACGGTCAAATTACAGGTACGTACGCCATGGGTCAATTTTTGCACTTCGCGTCAGTACTGACTTATCCTATCTACGTCTTTTTTATTGTAATATCATTGCTTAGAAGCATAGCTCCATCATTTAAGCTGGTAAGTAATATGTTGTTTTAAATGACTTACTAGCAACTGTGGTGGGCGTGGTGACGGTGGCGAAACCCTTCGCCTCGGAGGTCGTGATAACCGTGGCAGGAATGGGATCCTCATCTATTAAACTGCCGATAACTATCTTCTTTGAAGACGGAGACTGAAATAATTATTATTGTCATAAAATTAATGTATTTTGAAATTGGCGGCAAAATTTCATCATAATTTAAGATTTTTAGTGTTCATTCTTAAGAAAGAAGACATTCAGAATGTCGCAACTTTTCTAACATAAATTCAATTAGTTCAGGGCGCGTCGTTAGTCGCGCAAAAGCCTCCTCAACGCCGAATTAGGGCTACAACCTGACCTGAGCCCCAAGTCTTCTAATTAAAGAAGGCTTCAATTGAATCGTAATTGAATCACAATCGGCTAATTTGACACATTTTCTATGAAAAGTATGTCAAATTAGACTATTAAGACCTAATTACGATTTAATTGAAGCGTTCTAAAATTAGCAAACTTTGTGCCCTGATAGATCCGATTGAAACCGGATTGTAAGGGTTAATACTAGATTCCAAACGGATTTTTGTCATGGTATACAACAAAACACAAGTTCCCCGCAATTGAAAATCTTCAAGAACAATATTTTTAAAAGTTTATGTAAGATAATTGATGCTGTATTGATAATTCTAATGTAAGTTTGTAATAAATTATTCGTAAACAAATAAAAGTTTATGTCAGATAATTAATCTGGTTTAAATCTTTATTTGTTTCCCACAAGAATCACAATAAATTCACTTGCGTGAGAAATATTTCAATTTTAACAATAACTTAATTTAGGAGAGTGTACAACATAACTGATTGCTAACTTGGTCGAGTTTAGAAAAAATAGAATTATTAATACTTTATTGATAATGATAATGTAGTAATAATTATCTGAAAAAAAATTATTTAAAATCAACAAAATTTCGTTGTTTTCTACTTTCTACTGAGTTTTATTTTCAGAAAAAGACGACGAGTGGGTGTGTGCGGTCAATGTGACTAACCTTGTCCGTGTTAGTTTGAGGCGCGGGTTGGGGCGCGGCGGCCATTTTGCGTAACGCGTCGGTCGCGGTCGCGGGAGACAACTCCAGCGAACTCATCTTGCCGGAGAACACCTGCCAGATGGAATTTATTATGTACTAGCTGCCCCTACAGACTTCGTTCTGTTGTCAAACATTTAGAGCCACGTGAGAGGTAAAAACGGTTGCTAAGAGAAAACTAAATTGTGTTTTTCACTATATTCCTAGCATCTCTTCATCTTTCCAACCTTCCCTGAACTTCCACAAACATTTCAAAGCCAAAATTAGCCAAATCGGTTCAGCCGTTCTCGAGTTTTAGCGAGACTAACGAACAGCAATCCATTTTCCTATTTAAGAAGATGTGTGTCAACAAATGATCGACATTGATGTTTGTTCCATGTCGCTAGGTAGATTTCGCACAACGTTTCATAAAAATATACATTTAATTAAGTAGAGTATGAGCGATAAAAACTAGCTTTGAATTATTACTATTATTGTCACCTTATTTTTTTTATTAAACTCATGCTGGGTTCACCTGTAAGTGACTGTACATTTAGCATTTAATATTTCAAACTGGCTCTTATTTTCGAACATAACAATTACACTCCTACAAAGGAAAAATGGGTAAGTTTCATAAAAATCATAAAAAGTAACCTTATCGCCTACGGGCGCGGGGGCTAACTTGCGCAGCTTAGGCGCCAACGTCGCGTAGTTGGTGCGAGGTCGCATCTTCAGAGACGGGTCGATCTCGATCGGGATGGGCTCGAAATCTGGAACAAATTATTGGGTATTCAGCTATTTGTTGCTATTTAGCTATGTATGTAGTGCGAATAATGAATATGAATATAGGGTGACCCGTAATTAATGGTCCAACCAGTCTCCCTTGATAGGTCACTGGTCACCTTCAACAAATTTTAACAATGTTTTCAATGATCATGGTCAATAACATTAAAATTTTGATTTGTTTTGAGCTTCTAATTTTGCCATAAAAATGAAGTTTTTTAATTGTTTTTTTTCCGCCGGTCGACAAGTGGCGATATTTCACCTTTCAAGTTTTAAATCATTTTACCAACATTGCTTCCAAAAACTTCGTAATGATTTAACATTTTATTGAACTTCATTGACGTACAGTCAACAGCACATCAGGTTAACCCATTTCCGTTTTTTCTCTCGCTCTTGCCAAATGACATTTGTTCGCGATAGAGCAAGGAGGACTGACCGGAAATGGGTAGCGTGATGTGCCGGCCACCGTACATCACTTACATTAAAAATCCTCCTGTGAAATAATGGTTTATCACCAAAGTGGACCATCATTTAAAAACACGTGCAGTTAACAAAGTTGGTAAATTAGTATGTGCTTCAAAATTGTTCTATCTCGAAATTCTATCTATTTCTCAGCTTGTTATGTTTAAACGCAATAGAAATATACGGCACCAGTTCTATCCTAGAATAAAACCAAAATAAATATCTATAGGCGCCTCTTATCACTTTTGCATCACAAAATATCAAAAATAATACAAGATGACGCCGATGCAAATGGATTAATTCTCACTTATCTTCTCATGCGACTGCGAAAAGTCGGCCATGTAAGCGGCTGTGTCTATCTCGAGTCTCGCTCCTTAATCTCATTTAATTATGTTTTTACGAAAGAGCAGAGACAGCAATGGTTCTATTCCAGAAATAAAACCAATTCATACAAGTACAGGCATCTCATATCACTTTAGCATCACAAAATATTAATAATAACACCAGATGGCGCCGATGCAATTGGATTAATTTCCACTTACCCTTTTCATGCGACTGTGGGAAGTCGGCCATGTAAGCGGCAAGGTTGTATCTCGAGTCTCGCTCCATAAAACCTCTAATTATGTTTTCACGAAACAGAAAAGACAGCAATGGTTCCGTCCCAGAAATAAAGCCAACTCATACAAGTACAGGCACCTGATATCACTATTGCATCACAAAATATCAAAAATTATACAAGATGGCGCCGATGTAAATGGATTTATATTCACTCACCCTTCTTATGCGACTGTGGGAAGTCGGCCATGTAAACGGCGAGGTTGTGTCTAACCCAAGACTCGCTCCATAACCCAGTTAATCATGTTTTTAGGAAAGAGAAAAGACAGCAAAGGTTCCATCCCAGAAATAAAACCATTTTAGACTTGCACAGGCACTTCTTAGCTATGTAAAATCACAAAATATGAAAAATAATTCAAGATGGCGCCGATGTAAATGGATTTATTTGCACTCACCCTTTTCATGCGACTGTGGGAAGTCGGCCATGTAAGCGGCTATGTCTATCTCGAGTCTCGCTCCATAACCCCGTTTAATTATGTTTTTACGAAAGAGAGAAGACAGCAATGAACATCGCGCATTTCCGCGATGGAACATCGCGGAAATAAAGCCAATTCATACAAGTATAGGCACCTCATATCACTATTGCATCACAAAATATCAAAAATAATACAAGATGGCGCCGATGCAAATGGATTAATTTTCACTCACCCTTCTCATGCGACTGCGGGAAGTCGGCCATGTAAGCAGCGAGGTTGTTGACGCTGACGCCCAGCGCCAGAGACGCCGCCTCCACGGAGATGTCGCCTCGCTGCAGCCGTTCTAACACTTCCGAAGGGCCTTTGGCTTGCCAGAAGTCCCGGGCCGTTCTGGAACAGTTTTTAAAATCAATAAACGGTTTCGGTTTTGACCAAAAAAGGGGTTTTGGCGAAGGTGGCACCAGATCACAAGATCACAAGTTCAAGTGTGGACCAGCCAACATGGGTGCAGACACCCGCCAATTAGATGGCCAATTTACTTAGCGAATTTTTCAAGTAGGCGTGCTAGGCCAAATCCTAAACCAGTCTTTCCCAAAGTGGGCGATAACGCCCCCTTGTGGGCGCTGCAGGTCTCAAGGGGGGCGGTAAGAGACCCAGAAAGAAATTGGGGGCGTTGTGTTAAGGCGGTAGGTGAAAAAATGGGGGCGCTAAAAAAATATTTATTCGCGAAGTGGGCAGTAGACAAAATAAGTTTGGGAACCTCTGTCCTAAACTATGAGAGTTGTAGATAAAAGGATCCTCTAGGATCCTCAATATTGAGTGCGTTCGAACAATTTGAGTTTACTTTGCCATAAAAAAATATTATTTGAACCATTCGATACATTTATTAAATAAAACATGAAGGATTTTTTTAATTATTATAACAATATTACTACGCGATGGCGTTTTTTTTCGAAACCAAATGGTTCCAACCAGAAAAAAAAGTAAAAAAAAACATTTTTTCATGTAAGGTTACAAGCATTTATGACACGCCAAGACAGAAAATCAAAAAGACTAAATGAACTAAGTGACTCTACCAGTGGTTTTGCCAAACCAGCCTGAAGACTCCTTTGATCATTTTCTATACTAAGGGCCATACGGTAGGATAGGTTTTACCACGAAGTGAAGGCTTTCAGGGGTTGAAATGAGTTCGCAACAAAGGCTGATAATAACCAAATAATATCCTTACCTATAAGGCCTGTTGATACACCCGTACACATCCCGGTACCGGCCGTAGAGCGTCCCGTAACTCACTCCGAGGATTTCCGCCGCTTGCTTCATCTCCAGCTCTTTCATACGAACTGATTCCATTACCTACAAGTACATACATTTTAAATAATTTAAGTACTTAGGAGGGGAGAGGTGCCCGTGGCGCAGTTGTGACAGTGATCGGCGACGATCGTTGTTGTAAAGCAACACACGCCGGGTCGGAAAAGGGATGGGTGACCATCCGACCGAAATTTAGTGATGTGTATTTCGGGCATCTCCGTGCTTCGGAAAGCACGTTAAGCAGTTGGTCCCGGTTGACGTCGCTAGATGTCAGTCGGTAAGCCTAGTCAGAGGCCTTAGGGCGGCTTGATAAAATCTGACAATAAGGTTGCTCACTGACCTTACACCCCTCCAACAACCCGCACTGAGCCCGCGTGTTGGAGTATGGCTTGTTCCACCTCATAGTTGAGGTGAGGCCTGTGCCCAGCAGTGGGACGTATATAGGCCGATTATGTTATGTTAAGTACTTAGGCAAAATATTTAGGGTCGTAAAATAGAAAGATTCAACTTATGAGCCTAAAAATCAATTACTGTGAAGGGATAGATCAACCACAGAGTTCTCCTTACATCGTTTGGGCTTGCCAAAAAATCGTTTCTCAGTTTTTTAATTGAAATATTCAGCGGGCCTAGCATGCGCAACATCGACAAAATAGTCATCTCCCCCTCTTTCGCTCGAGAGAATCGAAGGGCGTGACTTGACTTCGTTGCTTCACGACAGTGCTGCCATATTACAGAATAAAAATGAGAACCTCCATTTTTTTACTGGTAACACTTGTAAAATTAATTCACACAAAGACTCAATCAAGAGTAAGTAAAATATTTTGTTACTGCTTATCGCATAACAAAAAATTGAAAGATTTTGTTTTTAGATTTTGTGTTTGAGACGAAAATTGGCCGAGTATTTCGACTCTAAAGTAAAAAGCAAGCACGCGTGCGCCATCTGTCGCCACTTGCCACAATCAAGTTGCACACTGTTATCTCAGTTGCTTTTTGTTCACATAGCCATTCATTAATAAAACTTGTGTTTATTGAAGAAATTGATATGTGAAAATTACTTTTTAATTATGACTGGTATAAAAGCAACCGTAATAGGGTGTTTAGACAACGCCTGTCAAAGTTTCTTTAATTGGAGAACTTTTAATTTGGGCTTAGCGGCGCCATCTGTGAAGATTACTTTCCATATAAAAGTAGTCCGGTCTTGTCATTTTATTGTTGTTGAACGAATATTTGCAATGTTATCTTTAATTATTGTGATGTGATGTGACACCGAATGGGAGTTGGGTTGTATTGCGGCCCCGTTTTAATTCACCCTAATGATGGTAAGCAAATTTCAAAAATATAATGTCCTTTTACTCCGAATTCTAATAGGTTATGTCGTATCGTTTTAGCATTGACGTGTATTTTAATCCTTTTCTTTTTTTGACAAAGCTGCACGCGTTGTATTTTAATAGTTTCGCATACAATTTCACTCGTCTCGTCACTTCTCGTCCACCCTTCCGATCGACGAGTAATTAAGCCAACAGAAATGTCAAAAATCGATAAATCTGTGATAAAACAGTGGTGCCATGTTAGGGCTTGTCGAGAAATCCGTATTTTCCATACAATATTTCAAATCTGACATTAAGCGGCCATGTTAGCAACAGTAGAGAAAAGGGAGAAATGGCTGCAGGGCGACCTGTGATTGGCTATTTGCTCTCTCGGATTTACTCGCGGCGTGCATGCTAGCCCCGCAGAACGAGTTTTCTCAAAATAGGTAACTATCCTGATCGATATATTATGGTTTGATCAAGAAAATTGATTGCACATCAAAACAGCAAGAATAAACGATTAAAAAACTAGAGGGTGTTAATGTACAATTCGGGTGGCTTCTTCACTAAAAAGATATTTTTTTCAAACAACTTACAGGTAAAAGGAATTTCATCAGTAGTGGAAAAATTAAACCTGTTTATGTCATAAAGCATTCCTCTAGAAATAGACTATTCAACACCAAAAGATTTTTTCAATTCGAAAAAGTAGTTCTCGAGATCAGCGCGTTCGAACAAATAAACTCTTCAGCTTTGGTGTCTGTCATGGGTATAAAAATACCTGTATTACAGGTCACCACGCCCAACGAAGTTCTATAATATGTTAATGTATATAACGTACCCTTTTAACGTAATGCTCCTCCCAGAACTGTGGCCGTCGGCCGTGTTGCAGGTAGTCGGAGAGCTTGACCACGTCTGTGAAGCGAGGGTCCGTGGGGCCCGACTTGGGGCCCACCGTGGCTGAAGCAAAGGTCACGTTAGAGTGGACAATAGCAATGGAAAATAACCAATACATAAAGACAACATAGTTTTTATAGTACGTTTACGTTGAGAATGCAGTTATTTTTACATTTAATTCTATTGCACACATAAAACTCAGATCCACAACGTTTGCGTTCGAAAGTATGCGTTCAACTGGTCATTGTGGTTAAAAATGTGAATGCTAAAAATAAATACATTACCAACATTCAAAAATCGCAATAGGTAATAATATTTAATTGTTATGTGCACTTATTATAAAATAATTAACAGAATAGAAAGATGTCTAAAATTTTTGAACGTCATTTCTCCGGCCACCCTGTATTATATTTTTTATCAATAAGAATGGTAGCAATAACTTGTGAAAACTTACGTTTGGAAAGCGAGCTGACTAGACAGTCCATCTTGAGGTCGACTCGGTCGGCGACGGACGACGACGACGCAGCTAAAGACGACACAGAGAGGGCGCCACCGTTGCTGTCGTTTGAGTCGTCATCTGTCGGCATTTGAAGAAATGTTAAGCTACAGATATACGCGATATAAGCATGCTACTAATAAGCATGCTACTAATAAGCATGTTAATTAACTGATACATAAACACGCTCGAACCGAGCATGCTCATTATTAGCAATGGTTCAACACACATGCTACTAAGTAGCATTTGCTCAATAGTAGCATGCTCTCGTGCTACTAATAAGCAAGTGTATCTGTAGCTTTAGGTTTCACGGCTCACTATTAGTGCGGTCCGTTCTGCGTCAGAAGTGATAATAGCGCGCTCACGTCGCTCACGCTCATACAATTTATCAATTCGGGACGCGTGTGAGCGCGTTTTTATCATTTTTGACTCAAAACGGACCGCGCTCTATATCATATTATGAAGGTGGCCGTGGCTCAGCAACAAACGCTGGGTTGGAAATGGGATGGGTGACCATACCAACCGTATCTTAGTGATACATTTTCGGGCATTTCTATGCTTCGGAAGGCACGTCAAGTAGATAGTCACGGCTGGCGTCGATAGATGTCGCTAAGCCAAGTCGGAGGCCTTAGAGTGGTTTAATAATATCTGTCAGTAAGGTTTAAAACTGACCTTTCCAACAATCTGAGCTGAGCCCACGTAACTTCATAGTCATGGTGAGGCCAGTGCCAGTTTGTTTGAAAGAAATTACAAAAATACCCAACTAGGCGGGAGTTGAACCTGCGTCTTCCGCTAACCGGGCGGCTGCTCTAACCACTAAGCTACAGACCCTTGCAGATCGGCAGATTTCCTATATTCAGCATTTCAGAGGATTTGTCACAACACACCCATTTGGTAAATTAGGGTGGCATTTTAATCAACATGCAAATTTTTAAACAAGCTCTATGACACCAAATAAAACTACGTCTTCATCGTATTTTTTAAATCGTGATGGTTTTTCTCAATGTTATAAAATTTCCTAAAAAGTCACACTGACTTCTACACTTGTAGTAAGTAAATAAATGAGAATTTTAAAAAAAACACATGGTAAAAAACTTAAGATATTTAAAAAAACACTTTGCAAGTCCTGAAAATTTGGATGGTTATTAAAATGCCACCCTGTATATTTTCAAGGTTATATCTTAAAATAATTATTAATCTTAGTAAAGCCTCACCAGCACTATTATCCCCGTCCACCCTCAGCCTCGTGTGCAGAAAGGAGCCAATATCGGTGGGGGCGTCCGCCCACTCGTCGTCCGAGGGCTCGCGGGACCACTCCCCTTCGCCCCCGCCTTGGCCCCAGCCCACCACTCGTTCTGCTGTTATGTCCTGATGAGACAAATTATTTGTTTATTTACTGGTTTTGTTATTTTGATCTGTCATAAGTGATTTTTCAAGGTTACATGAATAAAGAGGCATCTGTTTAGAAATAAGGAGGAAATTAATGTTTAGAAATTAACGAAGTAACAAAGATAGGAAAACCAGAAAAAGGCATTCGGTCTTGGTATCAGGCGGGTCTCGAACCCGCGTCTTTCGTAAACCGGGCGACTGCACTAACCAATTATGCTACCGAGACCATTAACAGACCGGACGAATTTCTCTGGTATATTATACCTGGTATATTATTATAAGACGCGGGTTCGAGTCCCGCCTGATGCCAAGACCGAATGCCTTTTTCTGGTTTTCCTATCTTTAGTAAGATGATGAATGCATTATCCCTAATGCTAAAAATAAAATAACCTTTTAACGAAGTAATGTTCAGAATTTAATGAAGTAATGAATGATCAGAAATTAACGAAGTAATGAATGTACAGAAATTAACGAAATAATGAATGTTCAGAAATTAATGAAGTAATGAAGATGATTCAACATATTTCATCACCTTGTCTGCTACAATTGGATACAATACAATATATCTGATGGCAACTACACAGAATGAGCTCATAGTTTAGAGCCTGTTCACACCTAGCGAGGCCATTTCGCAGCGTCCTCGCAGCCTAGATGGCGCGATCTCGCAGCGATAGTTCCGCGATAAAATTAACGCCGCGAAACCGAGCGATCTCGCCGCGGGCGGTATCGCGGCGGATGAACGCCACATCCATCAGTCAAATTCAAAGGGGGCTTCGCTGCGAAATCGTGGCGTGTACGCTGCGAGAACACCGCGAGGTTGCCTCACCGTAAAAGCGCTAGCATGAACAGGCTCTTGATTACATACACATCTCTATGTCTATACCAAGCGGAAGGTGCAATAAAACAGTGAGATGCAAGGATGAAAAATAATTAAATGATAACAATAACAAACTCTCATCGACAAACTCCACGTCGTAACTTACATGTATACGTACCAGGTTGCCATGCTGCCATTCGGCGTCCCTGTCTCTTCCTGAGTCACTGAAAGAGATAACAAATAAAAATACAATTCAGTTACATTTTGCCCTTCTGTAATGGCTGCCATACTCGCGAAGAGGAACGATGTAAACCGAATAGAAATACAGGGTGGCCCAGCGACAGCGGTCCAATTTTTTTTTCAGGTAGAGCGCATCATAAGAATTTTAAGAATTAAGAATTTACTAACAAAAAATTAAAAAAAAAACAAAATGACTTAAAATAAACTTACAAGTTGCACAAATTATGGTTCCTACATGACTATTTTAGTTTCATAGCAAATTTGAAATGACTCAGTGTGATAGTTTTCAAACAAGAGTGAATTACCTATGTGATTGAAGTTGAAAAATTTCGAATGAAATTTTAAAAAACCATAGCTTCAACACCTCGCCATAGCGTACTCCCTAGAATCAACACTGAACCGGTGGTAGAATCACATTTTTACTTTTCAATTTTTATGTTGTGACCTGTCATAAGTGCTGTTTAATAAGTTATTAATAAAGACTATTTTTACTTTACTTCTAAAATATTGATTTTAGCGGAAATAATGTTTTTTTAAATGATTTGTTATGATGCCCCCTACCTCAAAAATGGGTCACTTTCTGGGCCACCCTGTATAAAACAAGTAATGTGAATACGTACGGTAATGAGTGTGAGACAGATTCGTCGTCTGTATGCTCCGTGGCGCTCGCCAGCCGCTGCCGCTTCGGGCTTGGTGTTTCCCTGTTAGAAACAAACAAATATACTCTTATTCCTTCAAGTGTCGGAGACATACGAGCTATCAGGCGGGTCATCGCCGAATCTTACTAAAATGACGGTAGATCTTTGCGCGTTATTATTCGGCACCAAAACGACCGAAATGCCAAAAATTGCAAATGTTAATTTTTTAGCGCGAAAGTCATAATTATACTAGGCTTCAATTTGTCGCTTGGAACTGCTGCAATTTCCTGATGAGCTGAATCAGCTCCTCCGACACTCCAGGGGATAACTTGATAAACATGAACCTTTTAAACAAAATAATCAAAGCGAAATTGCTGAGCTGAGCGAATTGGTGAGTAAACATGAGGAAATGCAACCATTTCTACCTGTCAATGATTGACAACAGAACAAAGTCTTAAGATAGGAAAACCAGAAAAGAACATTCGGTCTTGGCTTCAAGCAGGAATCGAACCCCAGGTTTGTTTCACCAATGATTAGGCATAAACCTCAAACGCGGGTTCGATTCCCGCCTGAAGCCAAGACCGAACGTCTTTTTCTGGTTTTCCTATCTTTAAGAAGATAATGCATTATCCCTAACGTAAGATATCCCTATCTGTAAGATGATAATGCATTATCCCTAACGCTAAAATACAAAATAACCTAGAACAACGTCAGTCGGAACTGCTAGTTACCAATAAAACCAACTTTAAAAAAAACATTATAGCGTAAATAAAAATGAAAAATTCTTTATTGATCTCTGAATTCTCTTAGACTAAACATATACTTACATGGCATTTTAAGACTTTTGTCTAATTCGTCGATTAGTCCAAGCATACTTTTATTATTTTAATGAACAGGGGATCCCAAACTAGGCACAGCCTGAATCTTGGGCAACCAATAGACAAATTGTAACAACAGAATTACAGTATCTATTGCTATGTAAGTTTATTAGATTAGCTGAAATAAATAACTTACGAATCTGATCGGTCTCTCTTCGGTGGGCTTGATTTCTCCTTCGTGGGTAATTTTATTAACGGTGGGGGGCCTCCTGCATTAAAAAAATAACAATTTAATTCTTTATTGCATACTAAGTTACATTTTACCACTGTGTTGGTTTTGTGGGTTTTACTGCAGCAGACACATAATACTAAACTGGCGGAACTCGGAAGGTTAGGTTTTAAATTAAATATTCAAACGAATTCCATTTTCCCGCGCGTAACTAAAATCTGAATAGGTCCTGAGATGTCAAAACCTTTTTTTTTAATTTCATTTATAATTTTGGCGACTAGGCCACCTGTCAAAACTCTTCTTTGCCGCCTTTTCAAACTTTTTTTTTCATCAACGACAGCTACGTTCTGTTTCACCCTTTCATAACGCTGAATGAGTGCATTTATAAATAAATTACAGAAGCTTTCTAAACTTCAAATAAATATTATACACTTACTTACTAATATACTTTTTAATGATTTATAAGATATTTATGAAAAATAAATAAATACATAGTTCATTAAAAAGTCTAACAACACACGCCGGATTGGAAATGGGATGCCAGTGTAATCGTAATTTAGTGATGCAATTTTCTGGCATCTCCGTGCTTCGGAAAGCACGTTAAGCTGTTGGTCCCGGTTGACGTCACTAGATGTCAGTCGTTAAGCCTAGCCAGAGGCCTTACGGCGGCTTGATAACATCTGACATTGCGGTTGCTCACTAACCTTACACCCCTCCAACAATCCGCACTAAGCCCGTGTGTTGGAGAATGGCTCGTTCCACCTCATATTTGAGGTGAGGCCTGGGCCCAGCAGTGGAACATATGTAAGCCATTTAGGTTATGTTATATTAAATGTCTATACACTTACCATTGACATTAAACTTCTCTGGCTTAACTTCCACTTCCTCTTCATTCGTCTCCTCTTCCGCCGGCTTCGGCGACTTCGCCGGCGAGTGCTTCGGCGAAGCATGCTTCGGCGGTGAATGCTTCGGCGACGCTTGCTTCGGCGAATGCTGCTTCTCTTGCTTCGCTTCTGTTCTTGCTTCGGGTTTAGTTTCTTGTGTGGGCACGGCTGTTACTACACCTGAGGATTAAGTAATTAATAATATAAACCAGGCTGATCATTACACAGTTACCAAAGTTATTGTTTATCTTGTGTTAGGGAAACCAGAACCAACGAAGGTATTTTATGTGTAAAAGTCTAAAGTATTAAAGAAACAATTCACTGGCCCACTAGCGCCACCAACCGTTTTTTATTGATGGTGGTTTATTATGATATTTAAACAAAAACTGGGATCATGAAATAAGACATTTTATGTTTTTTAGGATGTTAACAGAAAGTAATTAGTGTAAAACCAATTTTGTAATTTTGGCTAAAAGTGGCCAATTTAAGCATAAATTACAACGAAATAAATAACTTTACAGATTCTACTCGCGGTTTTATATTTTCTTTCATTTTCCCGTTTCATTCCCGTGATCACGGCTGCTGTGAAGTAGTCGAAACGTCGGGTTAGAAAATGAAAGAAAATATAAGACCGCGAGTAGAATCCGTTGTTTCATTGCGATGTATAGTGTTCGCGTAAATATTAGAAAACATTATAAATAACAAATTGGTGGCGCTGGTTGGCAGTGGACTGGCTCATTAAGGTGGTGTGTTCCATTTTATTTCAGGCATCGTAACATTGCGGTGGATCATTCGATTATTTAACTTCTTTGTTAGAGTCATTTTTTGGCCAAAAAATTCTGTTCTCTTTGTTTTTACTTCCTGAGTTGCGATGTCCTAAATCAAAAAATGTTTTTTCTTTCTTTCTAAAGAGAATCATGAAAGCTACCTGTGTCGCAATCAGGCGGCTCGTCCTTGTTGTTCCACCGGATATCTGTGAGCCCCTTGATGCGAAGCTCTTCCGCTGTCTTCAGCAGGCTGGCCAGTTGTGACTAGAACAAACATTTCAACGTTAATAAAGTAATGTTTTTGAATAAGAGAGTGCCCGTGGCGCAGTTGTGACAGTGATCGGCGACGATCGCTGTTTTAAAGCAACACACGTCGTCGGGTCGGAAATGGGATGGACGACCACCCCGACCGAAATTTAGTGATGTATTTTTCAGCATCTCCGTGCTTCGGAAAGCACGTTGAGCAGTTGGTCTCGGTTGACGTCGCTAGATGTCAGTCGTTAAGCCTAGTCAGAGGCCTTAGAGCGGCTTGATAAAAATCTGACATTAAGGTTGCTGACTAACCTTACACCACTCCAACAATCCACACTGAGCCCGAGTGTTGGAGTATGGCTCGTGCCACCCCATAGTTGAGGCACAGTATAAAAATACAGTAGGTTATCTGAGGCCGCCCGCCGAGTTAGCCTATTAGCCTAGCGTGCACACAGACACGCGGCACAGCCCGTCCGTACTGCCGCCACCTTATTCCTCCCTATTTTATGCTAGTGTGTGTTGTATGTAGATGTTCTACTGTATGTTTATACTGTGGTTGAGGTGAGGCCTGTGCCCAGCATTGGGACGTATATAAGCCTTTTATGTTTATGTATATTTTGATTAGGGTTGCCGCCGTGGCTGCTTGAAACCTACTTCTTTAAAAAAGAGCATCTGTGGCCCAACCCTCTGGTATGGAACCTGGTGGTAATCTGACCGGACAACACCTACTTTGAGTTCATTAATTCCTTACGACCGGTTTGGTGTAATGGTTCAGAAATGAGCTATTACACCAGTGGTCGCGGATTCGATCTTCGCCCAGTACAAACATTTGTGTGCATGAACTGAATGTCTGTTTGTACTGGTCTGGGTGTTTTCCACGTATATTATCTGTGCGGTCCGTAATGCGATTACAGGTCCATGGGCGCTCACAGCGATAACAGGCGTCCCGAATTGAAATATCGCGTCAACAGTGCCCACAGCGCTGTCAGCGTGAAAACCAATTCGGACCGCTAGATAGTGACACATAACCTAACAATTTTTAAACTTTTAATTTCTATCATTCCCAGGTTAAACTTGCGGTTCTTGTGGTAAAACTTTCTGTTTCGCTATCACAGAAAAATATTTGTCCTAGCAAAGATTTATTTTGAGGAAAATTAGCAAAAATATTTTTACGCGAAAATGACTGTTTGACGTTTCATCTATGAATCTGACATAAGGCTCACAGCGACAACGCTCCGGAGCATTATCGTTGTGAGCGCAATGGCGCCGCTAGTGACGTCACCCATGACGTAAAAGCTGTCTGACGTTAGATGGGCCGTTGGCGCGATATCTCAATTCGGGACGCTCTGTGAGCGCGCTGTAATCGATTTTGACCCAATTCGGAACGCACCCTATGTATGTATTAATCAGTCATCAAAAGCTAAAACAACTTACATGGTGCACGTTCATCTCTCCAGTGTACATGTAGTCCAGCAACGCCTTCAGATGCTTCGGCTCAGCCCCGTCGATGACCAGCACCGGCTCTCCCTGGGCCTCATGAGCGCCTAGTAACGCGCCCAGGAGTTCTGAACACGCTGCTAGGACCACTCTGTAAATAATGTTACAAATGTTAGCTGGGCCGAAACTAATAAGCATGGGACAAACTGAGTCACACGGGTATGCCGGTAGTGTATTTCATTGTAGAAAAACTGTATGGCAACCTAATGAATCAGGTAAGATGGGCGGAGACTTCGTCAGACTAATATAAGTTATATGGGAGTTAGTTTTCAAGTCCGGTAGACTTTAGCTTTCCAAGATTTGTTATTGATTTCTTTTTATGTTTATATTTATTCGACTTCTTTTATTTTCCAGACTCATATGGATGTATTTCTGAAACAAAGATTTATTGTATGCCTAGGGATTCCTACTAACATGATATCACCTCAGGGGAGACTATTTATTTAAGATGAGGCGGATAGACGATTGAAGAGAGCGTGCAGCCGTGCTATTCCGGCGGTGCACATCGGACATCCCTTCCCATCTCGGTGCTTCACGCTTACCTCAATCATCAATACGCTTTACTTTGAATAAGTATTTTCCCTCATTTTGTACGTAAATAATTAAAAAATGAAATTTGGCTTTGTAGTTCTTTTCTCTCAAGCGACCACAGTTGCAAAGAAATTGAATTTTAAAGTTCACTCACACAAGCGGAGAGAGTTTTGGCGTCCGCCGGAATAGCATAGCAGCATCGAGATGTGTAGTGATATTGGTGAAAATCGTCAGGTTTTGTTGCTGCGTATTTGCTATTCTCACCTGTGGGCTCGTAAAGAGACTCCTCGTATGTGGTTTGGGTCCACCGTGTCTTTGTTGGGCACCTGCGTCGCGAATGATGGCGAGCAGTACAGTGTAACGTCGCAGAATCGCTCTGTAACAAACAAAATGTATGGTGATACCACGGACGTAAAAGAAAGACGGACGTTACATCACACTGAAGAAATGTGAAGCATGCACGCTACTACAATTTTGTTTGTTGTACATGGCCCACACTTACACAAACACATTATAGTGCGCTTGGCGCGTGATGTCAAAGTCTATGACAACACAAATCGTCTGATCAATAAATAACGCTTTGTTTAAATCGCTTTAAATTCCCCACATTTTTTTGCACTTTTCAATAATTATTTTCACATCGAAAAAGAAATGCAATTAGAAAATATTGATAGAGACGTAATAAGGATTGAAAATAGTACCTACAAAAAATAATAATATGACCGTCATCTGTTTCATGTGCATATTGCCTATTTGGATTATAAATACAAAATAAGGTAACATAGGATAAGACGGCCTATAAGCGTCCCACTGATGGGCACAGGCCTCACTTCAACTATGAGGTGGTGCGAGCCATACGCGGACTCAGTGCAAATTGTTGGAGGCGTTTTAGGTAAGTTAGCAATCTTAATGTCAGATGTTATCAGGCCACCCTAAGGCCACCGACTAGGCTTAACGACTGACATCTAGCGACGTCAACCACGACCAACTGCTTAACGTGCCTTCCGAAGCACGGAGATGCCCGAAAATTGCATCACCAAAGTACGGTCGGAATGGTCACCCATCCCATTTCCAAACCGGCGTGTGTTGCTTAACAACAGTGAACGTTGCCGATTCAATGTCACAGCTGTGTCACGGGCACCTGGAACATCATCTGCGGGGCTAGCCCCTTACTGGTTCGAAATACGTCTTGCGAAATGTGGGCTTCTGAATGTGCTGTTAACTATCACAGCCAAAAAAAGTGTGCCTCCGGCCACCCCGTTTGGGATAGTGATGCGTATGTGGTATGTTATAAAAGTAGCCCTATAATTTCGCATTATTCGATCAATAATGCGAAACCGCGTTCAATGTCATAAATCTAATAAAAATCAAGAAAATTGTGCAATAATTGAACGAGACCAACTTTTAATAATAAAATAACTGTTTTGGATATTACAAGGCGCCTTCCTGTTTATTTTGATGCGAACACGTGTGATACCGAAATAGACATGACCCCAAACGTCCACCAGAATTTTGGGAGTTCACAACTAATGTAACATTTTTGAATTTGAAATAATTGAAAAGTCGGATTTTTATTAAGATTTCGAAAGCAAATTTTTAAAGGTTAGGTTTAATCCTTGAGAGCGTCGCAGCCCAGTGGTTGAACACTCTAGATCGGAACCCGGTGGTCTCGACATCAAATCGGGCCCAGAAGTGAGACATATTTGGCAGTTTATGTTATGTCATAGGTTTTCCATAAGAGTTTTCCTTCACAAGAGAGTTAGCCGCAAATAGTACATCGAACACAAAGAACTTAGATAGGTGTTCTGGCCAGACCTAAAACTGGAGACCACAAGGGTTCTACTGAGCCAAACGATGTGTCATGACACTCTCATATTAATAAATATAGTTTAATTTTACAAATGTACAAACCAAACATATTACAGTGAAAGTAAACTAGTGCATTTTTTGTCGTTCATCAAAGTTGGTCGGTGCAAAAAGCAATTATTACAATATTTTCCTTATTCCTAAGCAGTATTCACACCGGTTGAAACTAGGTGGGTACTGGACCTTTTTTACTCTACTCCTCCTTCAACATTTTATTAGCTTCATGTTATTTATTTAAAAAACAGAAAATAAAATGAATGCAAAACTTCGTAATTAAACCAATTTACCCCTAAAATACAAGCAAAGATCCAGAAAAGCAATACCTATGTTAAGATAAGATATTTATTCGTAATATTCATTACATGTCTTGGTAAACATAGCCCTCGTATTAGGACCGGATAAACAGCCCATAGGAATAGGAACAGCACCTGCCGCAAAGAAACAAAAAAAACCGTTCCAAAAACTATTGACGCAAAAATCAACGTATAGGTACGTTGATTTTTGCGTCAATAGTTTTTCTTCCAAAATCATATCTGTCACGCACAACGTAGATACGCGCCAAAAATATTAAAAATAGATGTGACGTCATCACAATTATTGTCATGGTCACCAAACCGGTTGGCGCGAAAATAGCTGACTACTTTTAAGGTCCTGACAGTAGAAATCTGAAATAGTATGTAATTTATTACAGACAAGAAACATAAGTTGTTGCTTTAATAGTCAGTGTCTAATAATCAGAACATTAATTATAAAATTTGTATTATTGACTACCATCAGCTGATGTTTATCAGGGATAATGTCGGCTTCTAATGGTCAAACAATCTTTCAAATTGGTTTCTTAGTTTAGAACTTCTTGGCTGGTATTGCTGTAGTTATTAAGTACCACCACCTTAGACAGGTCAGGCAACTTTGTGCCTTGTGGTCACGTGCACCCTAGGCCTATTTTAGCTAAGCTCTAGCCCGCTTAATAGTACATTGTTATCCTAGGGGTGAAAGTAACTTATTTAGTCCCGAGACGGGGTTTGGCGCCCGGAACGAAGTGAGGGCGCCAATAGTTCGAGGGACTAAATAAGTCTTTCACCCGAGGTAAACACTGTGCTTTTCATTACGAATACAAGGAAAGTAAAAATAAAACATGAATTAGCCAAAGAAAAAGATGGAAAAATAAATGAAGATCGAATTAGCGCTATCCCGCCTATTTTGTTTGTTTTTTTTTCTGTGGTGGCCTACTATTCAGCCATTATTTTTTATTTTTTTCATTGGAAAAATGGTAAATATTTTGCTTTAAGCTAAGTTATTTTGAAGAAATTGTTGAAACTGAATTATAATAAAGTTATTTATAAAATATACATTCTCTAATCAATACTTAACTTTAAGTTATTTCAATTTTACATCGTGGCTGTATAGAAAGTTGAAACATGGTTCAATAGATATGTGAAAAATAACTAAGTTTTTTTTTTATAATTTGGCAGCTGTCAGTTGAAAGTGATTCTCCCTAGGGATGAAAAGTATTACTTTCAGCCCGCTTCTCAGGTCAGTAATGACCTACTTTCAGAGTATGAGTAATGAAATAGTACATTGTTAGCCTAGGGGTGAAAGTAACTTATTTAGTCCCGAGACGGGGTTTGGCGCCCGGAACGAAGTGAGGGCGCCAATAGTTCGAGGGACTAAATAAGTCTTTCACCCGAGGTAAACACTGTGCTTTTCATTACAAATACGAGGAAAGTAAAAATAAAAACATGAATTAGCTAAAGAAAAAATGAGGGAAATAAATGAAGATCGAATTGCCGCTTTCCCGCCTATTTTGTTTGTTTTTTTTCTGTGGCTGGCCCGCTATTCAGCCATTATTTTTTATTTTCATCATTGGAAAAATGGTAAATATTTTGCTCAAAGCGAAGTTGTTTTAAAGAAATTGTTGAAACTAAATTGTAATAAAGTTATTTAAAACATACTTATCCTCTGATCAATACTTAACTTTAACTTATTTCAAATTTTACATCGTGGCTGTATAGAAAGTTGGAACATGGTTCAATAGATAAGTGAAAAAAAAACAGTTTTTAAAAAAATAATTTGACAGCTGTCAGTTGAAAGTGATTCTCCCTAGGGATGAAAAGTGTTACTTTCAGCCCGCTTCTCAGGTCAGTAATGACCCACTTTCAGAGTATGAGTAATGAAATAGTACATTGTTATCCTAGGGGTGAAAGTAACTTATTTAGTCCCGAGACGGGGTTTGGCGCCCGGAACGTAGTGAGGGCGCCAATAGTTCGAGGGACTAAATAAGTCTTTCACCCGAGGTAAACACTGTGCTTTTCATTACGAATACAAGGAAAGTAAAAATAAAACATGAATTAGCCAAAGAAAAAGATTTAAAAATAAATGAAGATCGAATTGGCGCTATCCCGCCTATTTTGTTTGTTTTTTTTTTCTGTGGCGGGCCCACTATTCAGCCATTATTTTTTATTTTTTTCAATGGAAAAATGGTAAATATTTTGCTCTAAGCTTAGTTATTTTGAAGAAATTGTTGCAACTGAATTATAATAAAGTTATTTATAAAATATACATTCTCTAATCAATACTTAACTTTAAGTTATTTTAATTTTACATCGTGGCTGTATAGAAAGTTGGAACATGGTTCAATAGATATGTGAAAAATAACTAAGTTTTTTTTTAATAATTTGGCAGATGTCAGTTGAAAGTGATTCTCCCTAGGGATGAAAAGTATTACTTTCAGCCCGCTTCTCAGGTCAGTAATGACCTACTTTCAGAGTATGAGTAATGAAAAATAATTTTGATAAACAGCATAGGTGACCTACATCATGCATAATAATCCACAATCAATGGGTGCTAGTGCTAAAGACATATTTGTGGACCTCACTGAAGCCTTAGCCCCCATTTAAAAAATAATAGGTAATTAAACCTCCTTTGTTTAAAACGATGCTATGATGTAATTTTAGCACTGGCCCCTATAGTCGAAAAAAAAGTAGCAGCCGCTGAAAAAAAACATGCCTTTTTCTTTTAATCGTCTTAATGGCGTAATTATTTCGACACTTGGTGCCAGGGTTACAATAACATCTTCGTACCTATTTACTACATTAAGGTGCTTTTACATTCTAGAACGTTACTCAGCGAAAAAATGATTTTGACTTACAAGTTTAAAAACGTTTACAATTTAGAAAATATGTTTTTTTAGTCTTAATTCACAAAATACAAATAAGAATAATTATATTTCTTTTACAACCTAATATTTTCAGAAAATTACATCTAGCATGCAAATAGATAATATTAAAACGTATAACATGCATTAATTTAATAGCACGAATTTGATAGACTAAATTTATCTACCACTGAATTGTCGATTTCTAATTCATTCGGTAAAATGACTAACTGTAACAAGAATGTTGTCCAATATATGGCCTGGCATACATGAAAGATTTGTTTAATGGTAACTGTACATTCGCTCACAGCACAAGCGGGAACGTATGTTTTTTTTACTTCAGGAAAACCGATTTTCTACCTAAAGTTTTGGAATAATGTATTAAAGTCAGAACATTCAAATGCTATTCTTAGGCGTTGTCCTAATACACCGCGATCATCGCGTGATTATGCGATGCGACCATCGCGAGATAGCAAAATCCAGGTATCCTAATAGAACGCGAATACGCGATCACAATATTCCCGCCCGCGCCCCCTATCCACGCGGCACGATCATCGCGCCAACTTCAGTTATCATTAAGTTCATCATTAATAGGTTCTACGTCCGATTGACATCTACCAGTAACGCCCTAAGACGAGGCTCGGCCTCCCCTGGGTCACCCACTCTTAGGCACGTTACTTAAATGTTAGGGGTTCAAAGCCTTCCGCTCACCCCTTTGCTCGGTATAGCCATTGATATTAACAAGATGCGTTCCAAAAGTAACTAAACAAATCAGGTCCACCGGACCTGCTTTGAAGCCAATATGACACCGCTTACAGATAGAAAGAAAGAAAACGCGTTTATTTAGAACAAAATGTAGCTCTGGCTCAAAAACCTGTGGGGTGCCGTGGTGTTCATCAACTTTATTATACAATTTGGGGCCAGTTAGTAGTTTGATGGTGATGGACAACACGAATAAAAATCCCCAGGCAACCCAGCTAACGGTAGGGAATAGAGTGCAGAGGCGCGCATTAGAAGATTCCTACTCCAGGGGTAGTATCCTAAATGCAAACTTCGAACGTCATACGGGCGATTTTAAAGCGATATTCCATTTTGGCGTTTTTTTTTTAAACTCAGTAACAATGTGATCGTTACAGCAAAACGAACTAAGCCGCATAAAATTTTAGAATTATTACAAATGAGGGAGGATACTTATTCAAGTCAGGGAAGGGAATAGACGATTCGAGAGGGCGTATCCTCCTCAGGGAGATCGAGATATGAAGTGATGTTAGTGAGAATCGCTAGTTGGCTGTGGACTGCTATAGGCGATTCAAAACGAAGAATCGTCATCGTGTGTCCAGCCTTAGCTACCTCAACAATTTATATTACTACTTAAAACTTAAAATTACCATAAAACACACACTTTATTTTTAGAAGCACCTTTTTAATAATTTATTTTAATTTATTTATACAACTCCTATTTATTTATGATGAAGTGTACGAGTTTTAATATTGACACTTTTTTGCCTTTCTTTTCTGTTTTAACGTTCTTATTTATTTATTTGACTAAAAAGTTGTCTAAAATAGTTTGTCGAAATATGGGCCGTTGTTGGTTGAATCGTACTTTAAAAAAATATGAAATACTGTGCAAGCGAAACTGACGACCTCAACTTATCTGAAGGCCAGAGAGTTGTTCACAAATTGCAGATAAATGTTTTTATATATACGCCAAGTACTTATATATCTAAAAATAGCTTGCTCTTTCAAAAAAGGTCATACTTGTAATTATTTTTTTGAAGAATGTTCTACGACGCATGACACATCATTGCGTTGTATTATCCAACAAATTATTTAACAACACGTAGAGATTTTTAATTACTTTATTTATATCGACGTTAGTGATATATTTTTCAGTTTTTTTCGTGCTTCGTTAAGCGTAGTAGGAGGCCTCAGGGCGGCTTGATGACATCTGATAGCTTTATTACTAACCTTTCACCCCTAATATCAATAATCTGCGCTTTTTATTGTAATGTAGTGATATTTTTTCGGGCACCTCCGTGCTTCGGAAGGCACGTAAAGCAAGTCGGTCACGGTTGACGTCGCTAGGTGCCTAGAGATCATCTAAGCTGAAATGACGCGCAACTACACCGCATCTACGCAAGCAAGAGTGCTTGCTTATATGCGTAGATACAGTAGAGGGGCGCGTCATTTCAGCTTAGACGATCTCTATCATAGTATGGCTCGCGCCATCATATAATGAGGTGAGGCCTGTGTCTAGCAGTGGGACGTTCAATTTAGAGGCTATTGTTGTTGTTATTTTACTAAGCATGAGGTTTTCCTAATGTTGTCCATTTACTTAACACGAGATTTAAGAAAAAAAGTCCCCGTGATAAGTTATGTCCTGCAATCATATTGGCAACATTTTTTTAATTTTACAGAAAAACAAAAAATAACACTAACCTTTTTCAAGCAACTGTGCGAACATATTCTGTACATTTGAGTGGTGGTGTTTCCACCGCAGGCAGTACTGCTGCGGCATCATCTTCATTTGGTCCTCGTTACCTGGTCCGTCAGATCTGGGCCTATGTAGGCCTATTGAGTGGTCCTTTAGAAGCCTCTTCAAGCAATGTCTTTTTGTAAGGTACTTTTTTAAAGTGGAATGTCCTTTTTGGTGGGTTTTAAGATTTTTTTATCTGTAACAAAAGAAAATGGTATAAGTCTATGATCTCCCGACTTATCTACTGAAGATTTGGCTGTATGGTTGACCCTGAAGCCGTAGAAACAATACCGTAACAGGACTTTGAAGATGTTTCAAAGCTCAAGTGAGGTGCTGTTATTCTTTTATTTATGTGGGTGTTTTTGTTGTTATCTGTAGTGAATATAAAAACATACAAGAAATTAAGAAAAAGAAAGCTTTGAAACATCTTCAAAGTCCTGTCCCAATTAAGACCCTGATACCAATTCATTCCATCTTACCGGTATAAAAAAAAGACTCGCAGTGAAGAAAACTGACAGAAGATTTGTAATCCGGTCAAATTAGACATTCAAAGTTACCTAAATTCCCACCAAGCTGAAAATCGGTAAGATTGTTTGAAATACCATTAAAAACAAAATTTGAAAGTTCCCCATCTTTCCCCTGTAAGGAAAAAAAAATATTCAAGGTCAAAGGAAAAAAAATGAGTTTTTCGCGATTTTCAGCAAAACGGTAAGTTTCATCATAAAAATATCTCAGACAAAAATTGTAGATCATAAAATTATCTACAAAAAATTAATTGATACTTTTTTTTCTACGAGCCACCGTTTTTGAGATATAACGATTCAAATAGTTGTAAAAGTTCACTCAACCATTGAAGATTTAAATATTCTTATCTGGCAATCCTAGGGATCCCGTCTCGTTCGTATCGTTTATTGCAGCACTGCAAATGAATTCCACTCTTTTGCTATTTAGTATTAAAAAAATGGCTACAGCATAAATTAATTACTTATCCGTTAAGCTAAACATTTTCAATCTTAGGTTTATCATTCTAGTATTCGATCTTAATCTGTGCAACGGTGAAGATGGGATCTGTCAGTAGATACGCCCCGCCACGCACATTCCGAGCTCAGATCTGCCTGCCGGATATGTTTGTTTTTTTTCAAACTTACCCAAGCCCTGGTGTTTTGCAGTATATTCCGCAGCGGTAATAAGCTAAATCTAATAGTTTAATCCGAACAAAGATAGTAATAAAATAACAAGTTTCAAAATATTCCGCTGCGCCGGCGGACGCAGATATCTTTTTTTACATTCGAGCAAATAATATTACCAGTCTAATAACAATATATTACTATTACAAACAAAAAATTCCACAGCACAGAAACCAAATAGCTATGTTGCGGTGCAATGGTAAGATCAGGCTTACCAACGAACGACACGGGGAGATCTCGTCTAGCTATTTTTGACACTTGGGCGAGTGTCATTTTTGACACTTCGTCGAGTGTAATTTTTGGCTAAATCTTAGATTTAATTATTTTTAATAAAGTTATTCTATTTTCTGCTTTGTAAAGAAGTTGAATTTATGAAAAAACTAAAAGTTTTTACACTTGAGTTAAGAAGGAAAAAAATAGTGGCCGATTTGTTGTATTTATTGTAGGTAATTTAGGATGCTTGTTTTTTTTTGGGTGTTCGTTAAGCGATAATGTCTCTTTTTGTTTGCTCCTGTTGGTTTCAATAGAAACTAGGCATTTTTTTTTCACCCTGAAACATTTGAAGTCAGTTATAAATTACAATGGCATTGTTAAGACCGACTCACAGACATTTTATTTCACAAAAATAACAGGAACTTCATATGAACTAGAAATCCTTTACCTACTAGATTTTTTTTTAACGATATAAGTATTCTTTTGTAAGCCTATCTTACTCGTAGTTACGCAACCGCTTGAAGTATTTTTATCTAAGCTAGACATTTCTCCAAACGCAAAACCTCAACATTTACTTGCAACGAACTATTTTGAGTATCTATCGATAAGAGCAGTAGGTACCTCCGGGTTATCGCAGTTTCGAAAATGTTACGTAAACGATTACCTTATCGCTTTTCGGAGTCCGGTCAAATTTCAAATTTGTACGATAATTAGTTGACGAACAAACATGTTTACTCTGGAAGTTAGGACGCCGATGTTTATATTGAGTTTGTTGGTTTATATTATCATTCGAACAAGCCCAAAAATTAACGTGACAAATGTTTTTTTTGTTCAACAAGGAAACAAACAGCTTTAAATGCCACATAAGTTATTGTTGCCGCATAATCAGAATCAGAAATATCTTTTTTTTAATAGAATCGTCAAGAACTAAATCGAACAAATAAAAATACACTTTATAGACTTACCCCCTTATTCATAAAAACGAACGCAACGCTAACGCATTGTTTAAGCTATTGACGTGTTCTGTCACTTACTCGCAAATGGCGGCAGCAACAAGAATGACAGTGACAAAGCGATACAATAGTTATCGTGTTCTATAAGAGCTGTTTAAATTTTTATGAATAAGGGGGTTAAATACTATAATAGAAATAATAAATAAATATACAGTATACAAACGTAATGTGACTCAACCACGGAACTGTCGGAAAGTTGCTGAAAGAAGCTGTACTGAGAAGAACCGACAAAAAACTCAGCAGTTACTCTTTTCAATATGTTCTGTACAATAATCCGTTAGTAAATAACAATATTGAAAATCCAGTTATACCTGCTTAATCTATTAAATGTAGTTGAAGAATACACAAGCGATTAGAAGGCGACGATATTAACTAAATAATTACTGCCTTGTCTCTAAATTAAAAATTCAGTAACCAAAAATTGTGGCTTGTGTTGTGGTCGCTGCTTGCGGTCAGTTTCTCCTTCTTTTTTGTAGCCATCATTATGTATGAGGAATCGCGAGAGTGGCGTGTGGCGGCGTTTGTAGCCCTTGCGGTCCACAATAAGGCGCTTTGCAAAACGTCTGCACAGTATAAACCATACAGTAGAACATCTAAATACAAACGTGCCACTCACGGTTTCAATGTGTGCGTGAGCGTCGCGCGCCGTGTCGCGATAACACGCAGACGCGATTTCACGCACACCCTAGCATAAAATAGGGAGCCCTATGCCTAGGCGGCAGTACGGACGGGCTCTGCCGCGTGTCTGTTTGCACGCTAGGCTAATAACTCGGCGGGCGGCCTTAGATAGCCTACTGTATCGTTTATACTGTGACGTTAGGGGCGGGCCAGGCCGGTCGAACGATATCGCAAAGGGAATCCTATACTACCAACGGTCATGCAGGGCAACAAGTCCTCGCCGCAGATGCCATTTAATGCTTTGTGTCAGCGGTGAGGGCAGTCAAGGGCAACGGCGAGGCAGACGCGGTCTTATTACTTCGCGGTCAAAAGGGCCGGCCCGCCCCGCCGCGCGCCGTCTGCAAAGCGCCTAAGCTAGCCGCTAAGCGTCCACCGTGTGCGGTGAGTCCATATAAAATGTATGAAAACTATAGTTCGTCGTCGTTTTGTGGCTGTGGCATGTGGCCCGTGTGCGGTGTCACTTACTCAAAAATTAAAATTAATCCTCCTTATTCATAAAACTCAAACAGGCCTACAGCTCAAATAACAAGCGTCAATCAAGTTGAACACTTCTCTAAAGTCATTTAAGTTCAGTTACAGGAGGACGGCATGAGTACGCCTTAGCGTGCTCAAATCTGATTGACGTTTGTGAATTAGGGGGTTGTCGGTTCTCTTTCTTGCTGTCGACATTTGTGACTAAGTGACAAAACAATCAATCGCTACCGCTAAGGTCAACCACAGACATGCTACTTCTAAGTCTTCTTAACATCAGCGATCGGCGATTTTGGGACTGAATTAATGTTGAATCACGATTTGGCGACTCTTTGCGTTTACAGCAGTAAAAATATGAGATTGTTTCGATGCAGTATTCCGCGACTACTAGCGTTCGGACGCGGAATCGGAATTCAAGACAGCCCCGATCCGATGGATCACTCGGCTGGCGGTGAAGTAAGAGGAAAGCCAGCAGCAGTGCAGCTTTATAAAAATTCAAGCTAAAGTTGTAGCTGCCCGTGCCCGGAGCCCGTGCGGAGGTGCCCGTGGCGAAGTTGTGACAGTGATCGGCGACGATCGCTGTTGTAAACACACGCCGGGTCGGAAATGAGATGGGTGACCACTCCGAGCAAAATTTTGTGATGTATTTATTGGGCATCTCCGTGCTTCGAAGGTGCGTTAAGCAGGTGGTCCCGGTTGACGTCGTTAGATGTCTGTCGTTAAGCCTAGTCGGAGGCCTTAGGGCGGCTTGATAACATCTGACATTAAGGTTGTTCACTAACTTTACACCCCTCCAACAATCCGCACTGAGCCCGCGTGTTGGAGTATGGCTCGTTCCACCTCATAGTTGAGGTGAGGCCTGTGCCCAGCAGTGGGACGTATATAGGCCGTTTATTCCTCATCAAAATCTATCGCAACACTAATGCTGAACACTCATGTTCCGTAGAGATGAAAAATCGCTGCGACGACCGTGCATTCGAATTGAGTGTGAGAAGTATAACAGTGAAAACACCGACTCATGTTGAAGTTCACTCTTTTTTTTTCAAAATCAATTTATAGTCGGATTTTTAATTGTAGTCAGTGAAATGACATTTTCAGTGTGGCAGGTTTTCAGTCCCAAATAAATAGTGATGTGGTAAATCGAGTTTTTACAATTAAAAGTTAGTCGACATTACAGCCTGGCAAAAAAGTCGTAGTGAATGACCACGTCCCACTTCCATATGTCATTACTGGCAACACACACTGGTCAGACTTTCGTTTTGAGACATAGAGGTATTTCGGTAAACTGTATTTAGTAAATAGATTTTCAGTTTCAAAATGTTTTGTTTCTGTATTATATTATTTACAGGTAAGAATTTCGTTTATTAACAGGTCATACAACTGGAAAAGTTTGGGAGGATACAACAGTAAAATAAAGTGTTTTCTAAAGGTTTGACTACAGGCCTAAAGGGCCCAACCGGCAAAGGACGACGCCTTATAATTTCATATATAGGCAATGATGAAGGTTTTGTAGATTCCGGTTTACTTATTTTTGAATCAAATAATAATAGTATGGACTATCATGAAGAGATGAATTCAGAATCGGAGTCGGAATCAATAGCAACCGTAACGAATAAAAACGTATATAATTACTTGTATTTTGCTGACTTTCAAGTGTTAATTCCCCTGAACCTCTTTGAACATTTTTTTTCCAGCTATGGTTATAATTTTTTAGTGAGAAGTTTTAATATGGAGGTAGGGCCCATATTTCTTAAATCGTAATTATTTAATTCGTTTTGTACACTATTAAATATTTACAATTATTTAAAAAAGGCTTTGATACCTCATAAAATAAATCATGACTAAATGTCTTAGTCTAGTGATTGCCGAACGTCACTATTGTAGCGGGTCACCCTTTTTTGTATCAGTCACTGTTGAAGTTGTCATTTCGCTGACTACAATTATTAATCGTACTATAGTGCACTGTTACGTAAAAAAACGAAGTCACTGGCAATTTAAAAAAACAACACAAAGCACCACAAAAAAAATTAAATGACAATATCTCAACATCTTTTTTAACAGCATTAATAACCTCATTTATGCCAGTCTTGGTATTAAAAAGCAAACTGTACAGTCAGCATCAAAATTATGAGTGCTGAGTGCTGACAGCAATTTTAATACTGAAACGATAGAGTCGTTTGTCATTTGAAGCGTCACCAAACTCTATGACAAGTGAAACACTATTTTAATCCTACAGCGATAAAGTTGCTTTTCATTAAATTTCAAACATATTTGACCACTCTGTAGTCAATGCTGACTGTACTGTGCGATGCGCTTGAGTGCACCCAATGGATTAGATTTTATGCTGATCACAGTTTTTTTCTGCTTCTGAATTGTATGTTTAGAAAATGTTAATTGGGTGTCAATTTCACGTAAACACATTCAATGCCAAAAAGACTTGAAGCAGTATTTTTTTCGCTTAGTTTTTCATGCTCTATTACAATACCTAGCTGTCAGTTATTTTGTCGGCATATTTACTATATTATTAGACACGTGCTTTATTATTGTGTCCCTTAGCTTAATTATTGAAGTATAATATAGACTCCAAGTGGTGACGGCCTCATTTTTCAAAGAAGGTAAAATAAAGCAGGCAAAGCTGCCTGGCAGGCACTAGTTCGGGCACATCTGCCGGGTATATCTGTACGTTTTGGCGGGCCTTTGAATTGATGCTGGCTGTTAATTGTCAAATTATTTTTTTTACCAAAATATTCTTAATACATTCACCATGGAGTTCCGTCTTATGTCCTAAACACTGTCAAAAAAAATGCCATCAAAATTGTTGCGTGTCTGCGATGGTGCCAAACCAGAGTGTTATGAAAGTGCTTGTATGAATTTTGGCTTAATTTCAATCTATACCTTTGATTACTATGAATGACAAAGCTTATTTGTTACATCTGCGCGTTTTTGGCATCATTTGAAATTTATAATCGTGTGGATAGCAACGGAGACCGGAAAGCTATTCAAGACGGAAACTCAAAAAAATCATGTTTATATTTTTTTGAGTTAACTTTATCATCAACAGCCGAATGACGTTCACTGGACATAGGACTCTTCCATAGACAAGACCCAGTTGTAGGCGGCCTGCATTCACCGAAATGCTGCAAACTTCATCAGATCATCAGTCCACGAGCGAGAGTGTTGAAATGGTCTAAATTCTAGAACTTTTAGTGGTTAGGCTCCACAAGCCCTCACTCAGTTCTTCGAGCTGTGTGCCCACCTACTGCCACTTCGACCTGTTGACCGGTTGTTTGCAGGCGACTTAAGTTCTTCTTTGGATCGAAATAAAACAACTTTACGGATTCTACTCGCGGTGTTATATTTTCTTTCATTTTCTAACCCGACGTTTCGACTCCTTTACAGCAGTCGTGATCACGGGATGACAAAGATGTTCTATGTCACAAAACAGTACAAAATTTTTTAGCAACCCTCACTTAACTACCGTCATTTCCACTAACATTATTGGAAATGTTCCTATCCACCCAGTACGAACTAACCGTATCCTGAGACCTCACAGTATTGTGCTGCCCTCTGGGATTGATCAAGCGTATAACAGGCTCCCAAGCTGGTGGTAAATTCCAACCATCCTCACGATTGAAATTCGGATGTTTTTTAATTTCAATAGCCTCTCGCAGCATCCTTGGTAAGTAACGATTCTCCCTAGCAAGGACCTGCGGTTTATCAAATCGTATGAAATGGTTGGGCTTATCAAGGGCATGTTCACAAACTGCTGATTTTGTAGATCTCCTATTCTTAATATCACCTATGTGTTCTTTGATACGCGTCCCTATGCTTCTTTTGGTTTGACCTATATACGAGAGCCCACAGTCTCAGTTCTTCTTTGGATTTCCATACGCCTTCTTCATTGCACGTAGGATAGAGATCTTCTAAACTGAAATGACACGCCCCTCCGCCGCACTTACGCATACAAAAGTGCTTGCTTGTATACGTAGATGCAGCGGAGGAGCGCGTCATTTCGGCTGAGACGATCTCTAGCCTTGCAGAGATCGTCTAGCTAGAGATCGTCTAATGCCGGCTTCACACGTCGGCAGACGCGTCTAGCTTCGCAACTCCGTACTGACTGATGCATCGTCAGTCAGACGTATGAACGGTGGTGATCCATCTGCTGACGCGTCTGTCGACGTGTGGAGCCGGCATAAGCTAAAATGACGCACCCCTACACTGCATCTACGCATGCAAGCAAGCACTCTTGTTTGCGTAGATGCGGAGGAGGGGCGCGTTAGTTCAGCTTGACGATCTCTACTTTCTTAAGAGGCCCATACTAACTAAGCACTGGTGACGCACCGGTTACCGGTAACTTGGCTCATTTTCTATCGAGTGAAGTCAACCAGATTGTATTACTTTAGCATCATTTAGATCAAAGATAGGAATACCAGAAAAAAACATCAGGCGGGGATCGAACCCGCGTCTTCCGCAAACGGGCGGCTGCGTTCACCACAAAGTTACCGATATTCCTATCTTTTATGAAGATTGATAATCCTAAATAGCAGGAAAAAATAATCTGTAAGATCATGGACAGTTATGTTTCTGATTTTTAGAATAGAATAGACTTATAGACATATAAACATTTTTATAGTGTTGACAGTTCTCAGTTCCTCACTAATGTAATTTAAGTTATTGCAAACTTGTGTGCATCTCTCCCTTTCCGATTATCTGCGAACAGTCCCCCCTCCCCCCCCCCTCTCAACGGCAAGCCAGGTTGGGAAACCGCTGCTAGCCCTAGCTTTTTGCCAGCATTTACAATTCAATGAACGCAACAAAAACTTGAATTGTAGAGATGTGACTTGCATTGCAATGTTACATCGATAAAATTGTTCCACACGAAATTCATTACTTTTCGCTTAACGCAGTCTCTTACGCGTAATATTTAAGAGGGATCTCAGTATCTGCGTTATAATCTGCATTGCATTATTTGGTTGTTAAAAGTTGTCATACGATTCTCTAATTGCCTAAATTGACAGTTAACGAACTGGAAGGCTACCCATTTCCGGGCATTCTTATTTGCTCTATTGCAGATAAATGTGATTTGGAAAGAGCAAGATAAAAATGGGAATTGGTAAGCTGATGTGCCGCTGACTACGGTACTTCAATTACATCCGTGTTGCGTTTGAAGCGTCATTAAAATCTAAAACAAATAAGGTTGGTAAAGCTACCGCTACCTTTTTTTGAATAATTCAGACATATTTGAACACTCTGTAGCACACATAATTTTGATGCTGACTATACAATACTGCTACGCCCTAAGATGGCTGCTGTAGCCCATTTAATTGGTAAACCTTCATCTTCCATTATCAGTTATGCGGTTTATCGATAAGTGTACCAGTACAACACTATCAGTAACTAAGCTACGCCCATTCACTTTTAGAAAACAGTAAAATACGTTTTCTAAGAAGCCTGCTTCTCAACTATCGTAATAATTGTAGAGTAGATTTTCATAGTTATACTACTTACTAAAAACTATTTTACTAGACAAATCGGATTATTTGGTGTGCATGAAATATCAGGATTCCATGGTGAGTAAGCTCGACGAAGGGACACAGTAACGCCCTAAATCTAAGCTCTAAGGGGGTGAGAGCCCCTTGGGCCCCTTGGGTTGAGAGCCTACCGCTCACTCCATTGCCTGGTAAATTTGGATTAACAGATAGCCACACTAAGGTTTTTTTTCACTGTATTCCAATTTGACTCGTCATAAGTGCTTTTTATTAAGTCTACGTGAAATGTATGCATTTGAATCTTCATGGTCAATAAAAAAAGGAAATAAAATGCTTCTTAATTCCACATAATAGGTACTCGGCTCAAGATTGGTCATCGCCTACCAATCATAGCAAATGCTCATCTCATCAATTTTAGTACTCGATCTGAATTTCTATTCAAAACTAAGTTAAGTTCACTTCAGTATTGTTTTGAGTCAATCAGACAAACGTCGTCGCGCGTCGCAATGTGCGACACAGATAGCGCTATACGAGGCCGAAATCAGCCGATCGTCTTTTTCTAAAGGACGATGCGTATATTTTATTTATTTGCTCTATGATAGAGAAACAGTAGAGTAATAACACATCAAACGACAACAGTAGGTAATATGTGTGATATAATCTTTTATTTCCATTAAAAATCTGTAAGTTTACAAAAACGTAATTGCAAATCAACAGAACTTTTGTTTGAAAAAATTGTTGCGAGATCTATTTTGTGAATGAAACTATTACAGACTGCTTTTAGAGTTCAATTTGCGACGACGGATAGCGACAATTCTCAATTTCACCCTACTTGGTGTGGTACATACTTATTATTGGTTTAGATTACGCCCAGGGCTAGATATATTTTCTTGTAGTGCGGTCCGGTTTGAGTCAAAAGCGATAATAGCGCGCTCACGTCCCTCACGCTCATACATATCAATTCGGGAAACGAACCGCGCCCTTGGTTTACAACATCTACCTTACAGCGACTAGACGCCTGCTGCACACGCTTATTGTCCAATATGTGTCTACACCCAGCGGGATCCCCTATCTGGGAGACTTATGAGTGATACAGAGAATTAGATCTGAATATGTTCTACTGAATTATGCTGAAAACAGAATTTGTTCCGTAAAATAAACGGAAATATTCGCTTCTTTAACCGACCTCCAGCCAGCGGGATATTTTCTTATTTCTTCTAAGAATGTCATTATTGCAGCTTTTACGATAAGATAGATAGATAGATATTCTTTATTGTACAAAAACATTTCTGCTGCTGCAATAATAACATCCTTTAGAAGAAATAGTCCGCTGAATGGAGGTTTCTTTGCAGCTTGATTGTGACCGAATTACGGACTTTAGGAGACTGATTTTTCTTTAAATAAACAGAATGAATATAGATCTAAAAGTTGATATCAATTTACAGTTCATCAGACGTAGTTTAAGAAAATATACCGCTGGCTGGAGGTCGGTTAAAGAAGCGAATATTTCCGTTTATTTTACGGAACAAATTCTGTTTTCAGCATAATTCAGTAGAACATATTCAGATCTAATTCTCTGTATCACTCATAAGTCTCCCAGATAGGGGATCCCGCTGGGTGTAGACACATTTGTCCAATCAGTGACGTTGTCGCCTGACAGCTTACGGAAATGATGGAAACTCATTGTGTAGGAGATTCCGAATACTTCTGAGGGATGCTCAACGTTGATTTCCGTTTGTGAATTCGGGGGTTATTTAAATTTTGGTAAATACATACCAATAAACATAATAAAAACATATTTACTTCTCAACCGTTTTTTTTTTCAGATTACGTACCGTAGCCCCTAGCCTATTTCATACAAGTTGTTTGTTACACATTCACATTTTCGCACACAAGCACACACGCAAGCAGACACCCCACACACAAATGCACTCGAAACTCGCTTAGACAATTGCATTTCGTAGAATTGCATTTACTGTGCGATCGAGTTTAGACAACTACTAAGTTTATTACATTCATATCTGGTTCGCAAACGTTGTTTAGACATGGCAACAAGTTTTCTTCTTCTGAATCTAAACCTCCCGTTAAGATCTCACAGTTGGGCCTTCCCTGTCTAGGCTGTCATGAGCTCTGGTCAGTCCGAAACCATCCATTTCGTCCTTAAAAAACAAAAAGAGGTCTTCCTCTTTTTGTTACGTCACCCGAGTAACGCGCGTGGTTCTACAAAATCGAGTCCAATGGACATGTTACGATCAAGTCAAAAAGTCATGCGTTATTGAATTTGCGAAGCAAAAACCTAAATTTTTTTTTTTTACAAAATGTGTCAGGGGCATAAGGTACCCATGTAAAGGTTGACGTGAGCACCTCTGCACGGCCGGGTTCCCACTATGCCGGACCGGCATTTCTGCCGGAAACCGGCCACCGGACAAGGGTGTTCACATTACACCGGATCACTGGATCCGGGGGCCCAGAGGCCGGGTTCACAAGAATTCTCACCGGCAAATCTCATTGAATTTGGACCTGTGCCCACACGAAGTTGTTGTGTTGTGGTGGTGGTGGCGCAGAAGGCAAAATAAAAGAAGAAAGTATTGGGTACATCCTATTTTACGAGAAAGATTTTCACTTGGGACATTTGAAACATTGATGGGTGAACTGAGAAGTGACGAAGCAAAGTTCTTCAATTATTTTCGAATGACAACATCCACTTTTGACGATTTACTAGGACGACTTTCGGCGGGGTGGGCCGCAACTCGTTCACATTACTCCGGTCCGGGCATTTTGTAGCGACAAAACGCTCGGTAAAAATGCCGGGCTCGGCGAAAAAGCCGGATCCGGGATAATATGAACAGCTTCATACAATTAGTACCGCCGCTAGGCCTTCCGGCGATTTTACCGGACCGGGAGATCTGCCGGTCCGGCATAGTGGGAACCCGACCTAACTAACGTATTCGTATCTTCCTAGTTTTGTTTTAATAAAAGAGTTCGCGTGCCACCATCTACGACAAGGTCAACAGTCATCTGTACAGATTTGGCGGGCCCACTCTCTTCAACTCTATTGCTCCCTTTGCCAACACATCATCTGGCACTTTGCTGACGTGTCCAGCCCAATTCCTTCATTTTGTTACGGGGGTAAGCCCTTTACGGACTTCCTGTCCTATGGGGGAAGGGCGGGGGGGTGTTAGGCTCGCCTGCCTTGAGGCGCCAGGCACTACACACTGTTTGTGGTGATCTGTTTCAGTGCGTATCCAGAGGGTCCCCGTGATCTCTGGTCAAGAACTCTGTGCCGGTGGACCCCTGCCGCGCGATGCTGGTATAACCAGTCCAGTTAAAGGGGAGTTAAATCACCGCTTTACTTGGATAGAGACACAGCTCCCGCCGTGTGCACTCCCAGTGACCCCAAAGGGGGCCTTTAATTGCCTCTTACGACACGCAGGGGGGTGGTAGTATTCTGGAGCCTCTCGCTACCCTCGCTACTCGCTCTCGCTAGCTTGTCCCACATCAGCTACTTTGGTCTTGGAGCGTAGATCTGATTCCGTCAACCAGTTTGTCACAAGATGCTATGTAAGAAGTTTGCCGTAGGGCTAGCTTCGGCAAACCTTGAGTTTGGACTCTTGCGTTTGTCGAGGACCAAGTTTGACCACCCTAGGTAAAATCAAACAAAAGGTTATGTATGTCTTCTGTATATTTATTAAGCAGATCTGGCATATGCAGTCTATTCCATAACGCAAATCGAGGTTGAGCATACTTAACAAGTATAGCTGTCCCTTCCGGTTCGATTGATACTCGTATCTTACGGGACAGCATGAGCGTGAGCGCGTGCTTAGCGTTGATTGACGTTTGTCAATTCGGGGTTTAGATGCATATGGGTTTAAAGATATTTACTCCATCTTAAAGAAATAGATGAGGCATATCTACTTTACAAATACAAGAACCATAAACTTTACAACTTTTTGCTAAATGACTCTCCGAGAAAACGACCCTTTGCGTCTGACTTACTGTAAAAGTGATCAATTGTTTTCGAGATGATATTTTTTGTCGTTTTTTTGGAAAGCGTAAGGGCAAAGTGGTTAAACACTCTGGCTCGGAACCCGATGATCCCGAGATCAAATCTGGCCAGAACACACCTACTTTGTGTTCATTGTAAGCGGCTTACTCTCCGGTGATGGAAAACACCGATAAAAACCCAAGCAACCCGGATAGCGGCGGTAGGCTCGCCCCTTGCCACGTTGGGTGCCAATTCCTTTGGCGAAATGTGGGCTTCTGAATGTTCCGTTCTCCATGACGGCAATAATCGGTGTGCCTCTGACTAACCTATTAGGGATATGGTCGTGAGGATATGTATGATGATATTTTTTAAAAGTGACGTTCTGCGGAAAACCGTTTTGTTTTGAAGTCTATTGAAACTCTGGACTCAAATAAAACGTCCTTGAAGTATTACTGGAAACCTGTCAAGCGGAAAATCCATTGTCCGATTTCATTGAAAGCAGAAGGAGAGGCTTAGTGCCCTTCAAAGCAACCATTCAATTCTAGTACTTTAACTAATTCAGAATTTGGTTCATTCATATAGACGGTTATTCTTGTTTTTGAACATTTTTTCACTAAACTTATTATTATAGTAGTGGAGTTATTTTAAAAACTATAATATTCCTTGAGATAATCATTGAAATTATAAGATGACAGTGTTGTTCCAAATTGAATAAGTCGATAAATAACATATTCATTGGTATAAGGATTAATATCATGTCCATAATAACACCTTTGCAATTTAGAAGGAATTTGATTATTAAACATTTTAGAATTACTGTGGTATAATACGTGTGGGGTCACATAAAACATCACTGAATGCGTGAATGTATTAAAAATGGTTGCAATTCGGACAAGATTTGTTAAAACTAATAATTTGGATTTTAATACTTTTTTCTGCACAAATCCCAACAAATAAATCAATAAAAATATACACTAAACTCATTTCCATTATGCTTAGATACTTCTAATAGCTAGATAGAAAAGAGATGTTTTTGAAATGTTTTGCTCATCTCACTTGAAATTAAGGCATTTTCCATAAAAAATGCTGCAGTTTTCACCCAGATTATTATTTATTTCGGTTACACAGACTGTTTACCGCGTGATTACATCGAAAAAGTTGAATAGTAGATTATGCCACAAGGGCTTAAAGAAGTGTATTATGTCCCGGGCGTGATATTGAACCCCGAGTATGAGGGATTCTACGGTTAACTCCCGAGCGGAGCGAGGGAGTTAAGGTTAGAATCCTGAATACGAGGGGTTCAAGACCGCCCAAGACAAATACACTTTTAAGCCCGCGATGCATACTCTACTTTTTATACTTTCTGCGAGGCAATCGAAATTAGTGGCTGAAAAAAGTAAGTGCTTAAATATTTATTTCAAATGAAAATAGGTAATTAAATATGAGAAATTAGGTATTTATCAAAAATTAAAAGTGATGTTAGAAACATATGACAGTTGTGCGAAGACATTGGAAAGATGAGTTACAATCTTTGGTACATTTATTTTATCAGCATAAGACTCAGGAGCTATTTGAGCGGTTGGCGCCTTTTTTCTTTCTCTGGCATCTATTTTGTTAGTGGCCAGTACGACATTCGAACTCAGAACTCATTGCACCTAAACATTTTTGACTACACGGTTGCATTCCAAATTCAAATCACTTTAATCCCTGGGGATTAATGAAATTCAGTACAACATTATGTCCCGGCTAGACCATAGGGCTATAATGACTTACTTTAGGACAGCTTTACATGACACATAATGTGGCATTGACGAGCAGGTAGTATAAAAATGAATGAAATACAGTGCTTTTAAATAAACATGGTGGTTCTTTTTTTAAGAAATGACCAGCGAAGGACAGGGGATCTTCAGGGTTCTGAAGCGGGATGTCTGAGGAGAGGAAAGGTTCAAAGGGTTCTTCATTTTCAAGGTCTGAAAAGAGAAAAACTACTTTTTAAATCTGATTAACATCCGTATCTAACGACCAGAGTGCCTACTATGTAGCCTGCTGTTTATTTTTTATTTAATGGCCAGTAACCTCTTATTATATCAAAGGTTTCCTGCCGAGAAAAAATGCAGATTGCATGTAAACAAAAACTCTAGAACAACCCGATTGCACGTAACTTAAGAATAATTGTAACAGTCGGGACGCGTTCTAGATGTTTCTAGAGGCTTACCGAAAATTTTATATAAAACTAGCAGCCGCCCGCGACTTCGTCCGCGTGGACTTAGCTGTATGTAAAAAACGTTTTTCCCGCTTTTCTGTTGAAATTTTCGAGAATTTTCTTTGCTATAAACCTCACGGAGCCCGAGACCTTCCCAACGAATGCAAAACCGTGGAAATCGGTTGGTGCGTTCTGGAGTTATAGCGTCAGGAAGGAAAACCCAACTTATTTTTATATAATAGATTTTTATAGTTGTTTTAATTAATATTACAATTTTTATAATTTATATTATTTAAAAATTAATATTACACTGCAGATTTAGATTTAGATTAGTGATGGGCCGAATGTGGTTTGAACCGAATACGAAATACGGCCGAACATTCGATAAAAATGAAAAATTCGGCCGAATGACGAAGTTCAGTTTAAGCTGCAAAAGTTCGGTTAGACCGAATGTGAAACGAATTTCGGTCCATCCCTACTGCAGATCTGCCTGGCGACTTTCTTGTTGAGGGTTTTTTTTAATATTACACAGAGATATTTTTTTATACTACCATGATGGCAAGCATGCGGTCTGCCTGATGGTGAGCAGCTACCGCAGCCTATGGACACGTGCAACACCAGGGGCATTACTCGTGCGTTGCCGACCCTGCAAGAACCTTTTCAAACCCCTCTTGAAGAACTCCATGCTATAGCTCATCGGGAAAACCTTGGCAGGGAGTTCGTTCCACAATTTAAGTGTCCTGGGAAGGAAGCATCTCAGGAACCGAGCTGTACGAGACCATGGCGGCTCTAGAGTTTGTGGATATTACTTTTTTTTTTAATTTATTTCAAATGTTTTTTATTTTGATATACCCAGTGTCACTTTCGTAGTAAATAATTTCGAATCTAACGACACCTCAAGCTACAATCCTTCCAGCCATTACATACAAACATACATAAATAAACTCGAAAAACATAATCCTTCTTGCGCCGTCGGGTGAATACTGGTGTCATGTATTTTAATGCTACGTGGAGTTTCGGGCGGTTTTTTTCTGTTCCTTTCCGTGCGGGTTTTTCGTGCAAGTATACACGCGGCTGCAATATCTTAACATGCCATAAGGTCATGTAGGCCAGTGGATATTAACATTAAATTCGCAAAGCACGATGTAGTGCTGCATTTTTGGTATGTTGTTTGGATCAGTATAGCATATAGGTATGCATATTGTGAGTGATTGTGTTGTGCTCTAACAGAAGAAAATTAAATTTTCTCCAACTTTATTTTACGACCTTCTCATAGAACGAGCGGTTTTGCCAATATTTTGCTTCAAACGGGAGCAAAACTAAAAATTTCAAATTTTCGGGAAAAACTGTCTATCTTTGAAAGGGTTTACCCTTGTTTGATCGAACAACGTTTCGTCGAATTTCAGTTGGTCGAATTTCAGTTGGTCGAATTTCAGTTGGTCGAATTATTCATTTGACCGAATATTTAATTGGTAAATTTTCATTTGATGTAATTATTTGTTTGACCGAATTTCATTTGAACTAATTTCATATTATCGAATTTCGTCACTGCCCTATATTATAGTTTGGGCGGAACCGACTCGGTTAGATTGGGTTAGAAGGTTTAAGGCGGGAGCGAAGCGGAGCGTAGCTCCCGCCTTAAGCCTTCGTGGTTATTTTTTTTTTAAACCCAAAAAAACGACTTGCCTCATTACATGCGGCTTGGCATGTTATACCATCTGAAAATTACATCAAATGAACATTCTACCTTTTGATCATTAGTGCAAACGTTGTTATAGCAAATAAACATTCGACGAACTGAAAATTCTATCAAATAAACATTCGACGAACTGAAAATTCGATCAAATGATATTATACAAAGTGATGATTTTCTCAAACGTTGTTCGACCAACTGAAATTCGACGAAACGTTGTTCGATCAAACAAGGGTAAACCCTTTGAAAGGCCACAGCTTAGTTGTTTATAAGGTTTAGAGAGCTGCGGTAAGGCTTAAATTGTTGCAAATTTAATTAACTTCATTTCTGTAGGAAATGTTACTTGTCGGAAACGCATAGTTTATGACTTTTAGAGCAAAATGTGAAAAATGACCTAAATTTTCGCAGTTTATCACGCGGTGCGCAGCGAGCACAACTTTTTCGAAGTTGCAAATTGGGATTTACATCACCCTAACTGATACAAACAACATACCAAAAATGCAGCACTACATCGTGCTTTGCGAATTTAGGGTTTTTTAGTGTCGATTTCTACTGGCCTAGTGAGGATTTGTCCGGCGACAATCTCAAGACTCAAATGGTCATGTTAAAACGATTAATTTCAATAACATAGACTAACTAACACCACTGCGGGACTTTACTGAATAGCCAATTGAGAGCCTCGTGGCCTGGTGGTTTAACTTTATGACAACTCGTTTGGTGTAATGGTTAAGAAGTTGGCTACGACCTCACAGGTCGCGGGTTTGATCCCCACACAGTACAAGCATGCTTGTGCATGTACATGTCTTTGTACTGCTCTGGGTGTTTCCTATGTCACGGTAAAGGAATATAGCAGTAATATGACTCGGCCCCGTCCTTGAGTTAAGTGCCTACTGCCGCGCGGTCCGTCGCCACACGATAGGGCTGCCGCCTGTAGTATTTTAAAACATCCAGATACTTGTTTCTTTCTTGTTTTGCAACTGTTTTTCGTGATGGTAAATATTGTATATATAATATTGATATATAAAGAAATAAAATACGTATGTGAATGGAAACAGGATATATTCCATAAAGCACGCTAAGTTGGTTCATAATTTTGTATTTAAAAAAACAAAGTTATAAATTTGACACATTAAATATTGACTATTGTATCTTAATACCTACCTACAATCAACCAACTTTTGCGGCGGACTAGCTATTTAAGAAAACTATTGCGTGAGCAAATCCTTTACTCGAAGAGTAGGTATGTCGGTACATAATCTCACTACCAATTGATGCGTATCGTGCGCACAATGAAACTCCGACCTAAGGTCATTCCTACCTATACTATCTACCGCTGAACCACCTATTTCACTTGTCTGTCACTATCCTTTCCCTGTCAACTCATTTAATCAATAATCTAGGAGTATTACTTGGAGGATAGAGCGAAATACCTGTCTTTAAAAATATTGTAACAAATTACGTGCTATTATGTAGGTACGTAACAAAACATTTTAAACTTACCTTTCGGAGTTTGTAGGTAATGTAAAGAATGACATCTCTGGGTGCGTTCTTGATGAATTCAAACAACCAAAAACAGCACAATAAAATAAAAAAACTTGCCCTGCCATAGTACATTTACAATATTATGTTCAGAAAATGGTACAAAACACATAAAACTGTCCGTCCGACACTGCACGGCGCGCGGCGCATTCGCGACTGACAGCCATCGTATCACCCTCGTAACTGGGACGCGTAGGTATAACTTGCGTTCCGTCCGCTTCGTCGAAGTCACAATACTGTTATATTCCTTTACTGTGCCTATGTTAAGTATATGTTTCCTAAAAAAAGTGTTTATCCGTTGTCTAGTATCCCATAGCGCAAGCATTTAGTTGCTTAGTTTGGGGCTAGAGAGCGCTGTGTGGAATTATGTCTAGCGATATTTATTAATTTATCTACTTTAGCTTGAAGCCGTGGTCCCGAGTTGAAAACTGCGGGGGGACCTTGCCTGGATTCTTACGCCCCAGACCACTGGGCGATATATTCGATGTACCTAACAACCAAGTGTCTAATATATGGCCATTGTTGGTTCTTTTGGATGCTACATTGACGACCGATGTGGTGTAATGGTTCAGAAGTGGGATATTACGCCAGTGGTCGCGAGTTCGATCCCCGCACAGCACAAACATTTGTGTGCATGAACATGACTGTTTGTTCTGGTCTGGGTGTTTCCTATGTACCTATATACTTAGTATTTACAAAAACGATAGTATTTATGTATGTTTATCCGTAGTCTAGTATCACAAGCATTTAGTTGCTTAGTTTGGAGAGCTGGGTGGCACTGTGTGGAATAACGTCCAGTGCAGTGAAATTGAAAATTGATTGGCTGTATGTAAGGCTGAAACTAATACGTCTGTTGCACAAAATGGCTAGACAACAGGCATTTTTTTAAAACACAGTGCATTTTACAATCCAGCTGCGTCACACATCATACTAGAGGGCACGAGGTCAAAAACATTTCTATTATCCTGATTAGACTTGAAATGTACAGCCAACGGCACATCAAGTTACCAATTTCCGTTTTTTATCGCACTCTTTCCAAAGCCAGGAAGAATGGCCGGAAATGGGTCGCCTGACACGAGGTTGATCTACCTAACTCAGGGCTGTCCCAAAAGTGACGTAATTTCATTTTAATTACATGCTCGATGCTCACTTTGGGTGTTGTTTAAAAAGAAATATAATACCACTTTTTCGATTAGTCTCTTAACCCCCGAATTCACAAACGTCAATTAACGCTAAGCACGCGCTTAAGCTCATGCTGTCCCGTTAAATGTCAATAGAACTGAAAGGGACAGCTACACTTCTGAGGGATGCTCAACGTTGATTTGCGTTTGTGAATTCAGGGGTTAAAATAGTTAGCCATTAAATTTATCTGTTTATTAAATAAATTAGGGTCACAGATCATGACATAAATGTTTAAGGTATTATGCCTAAACATTGGTGAAGCAAACCTGGCTGTCAGGTAAAAATATACCAGAAAAATTCGGCCCGCCTGTTAATGGTCTCGGTAGCACAATGGTTAGTGCAGTCGCCCGGTGTGCGAAAGACGCGGGTTCGATTCCCGCCTGATGCCAAAATGACCAGTCTTTTTCTGGTTTTCAGACCTTTAGTAAAAGTATGCCCGGTTGAAAAAAAATGACTTAAAAATTCATGTGAAAAAATAGGGAAACCCATTTTGAAACATTTTTTCTAAATGGGTAATGGGTTCTCATTTTTAAATGTTTTTTTTTTTAATTCAACCTATACTGGCCCACTGCTGGGCAAAAGTCTCCACCAAAGTTCTCCAAATGTCTCTGTCCTGAGCCAAAATCTGCCACTCCCCAGAATAACGGGATATGTCATCGCTCCATCGTTTCCGAGGTCTTCCTCTCCGGCGATGACTAAAGGATTTATGGCAAAAAAACATTATTCACTTGAAATGTTTTTCACAAAACTTTACACACATTTCCAATATTTATTTGAAATGGCGTTATCTACAAGTCAACAACATGGTTAGTCAGACCGAGACGTTTAGGTGGTGGACAAGATTAAGACAATCAAGCTAACATTACCAAAATGTGGTAAGTTGGCAGGGAATGCTTCTTGGTGTTAGGCCTGCTAGATGGATGTTTTCAGATATGGTACAATTTAGCTCCAGACGGACTGCTGAACAGATTAAAAACTAGAGGTTTTTGGCCACCAGTAAAATCACTTTTAGTATGGTATTTAATTTGGTATGTAAAAAAATGACATGTAATGGAACTGAAATCAAATTTCAACAACAATATTAGCATACATTTTGGTATATTATTTTTATTTTGAATTGACTGGTTGTTAGTCCAAGGTGTGAAAGTCTTCACAGCTTTACTGGGCAATGAGTAAAGCGGTAGGCTCTCAACCCCTAACATTTAAGGGAAGCCTAAACCCACATGCCCTGGACTGGACACACAGTAAGAGGCGAGGAGAGATGGAGCAGGGCAGTGACCTTGTGGTACCCATGAGAAGGAAAGAGAGCTAGAGGAAAGCAGTTCAAGAGATGGGAGGATGAAATCCCGAAATTGGCTTGGAGAGCTTGGACTAGACTGACACAAAACAAGGAGAGTTGGAAGAGAATGGAGTAGGCCTTTGTCGTAAGGCACACAGAGAAACATGGCAAATCTGTGGATAAACAGTGATAAAATATTTATATAGAATTGTATGTATGATAAAAGGCTCATAAATAAATCAATAAAAAACCCACATGCCTATGGTTGCCTCTAGGTGGTGGAATCTCAGCTTAGGGTGTTAACTGGGAGATGGCAATAGGATATAAACTAAATAAGCATTGGCAGCAAGTAGAAACTTAAATAAATTATTGGCAGGCTTATATCTACAGAATAATTACTCACAAAATGGTTCTTATAAGATTTGTATGACACATCAACCACACATTATTTTCCTAACTAACAACTTATTGCAGCTTTCAATTTGATAAGGCCCAAAATTAAGTAACATTGACATACAAATTATGTCAATTTAAGTTCATAAAATGACCACACAGATTAGGGTCATTCCACCCTTAGATTGTTCATAGTCAACTTTTAAAAACTCTTTGAAGATATAGGGGCCAAAATTAGATAACCTTTGTGAATGTTGCAAGTGAACAACTGATTAGAAGTTATATCAAGTTCTTTTATGGTTATAAAACTTTTTTAGATAATATTTACTCAAATAAAGACTGAATCTTAACTTGAGATTGGTCAAAGTAAGGTCATTGACACTTATTTGCATAACCATTGAGTTATTGGTTATGGTTTTAACTAGTTTAGCCATGAAATGGTCTATTTAGAGCCAATTAGACAGGATTTCATAGGATAGAGTTGTTTATTGGGTATTTAGCTTAGATTTGAGTTTATAAACCACTTCTGTGGCTAATTTTCATTGACATAAGGTCCAAAACATTTGACCTATGCTCGGTAAGAAATAGGGTCATCAGGGCGGAAATGGCATGTACTTACAGTATTTGGCGATCAGCTGAGCCAAGCACAACTCGAGCATCCGTGTCTCCAGGCATCCATACAATCCGTAATAGCACAAAAACACAAATCTATAGTAAACTTTCACGATTGGAATGCACTAGACACAAGTATCATACAAACAAAAACACACACAAATAAACAATGTAATATCACAGAAGTCAATGGTCGCAAGATCTCAGAATTCCTTACCGCTAACCCATATTCGGGCAATGTATTACTGTGTAATCAACGGAATTATTTCCAATTTACGGCACCGCTCGCGACGACCGTTCGCCCGCTGAGAAAAAAATTATAATGTTTTTCGAAAGCGCCTAGACGCCCCGCCGCAGACCTTTCGAAAAAGTACAAAATGCAATCGCGCGCTAAATAGGAAAATCGATAAGGCCGTTGGACCGCCGCCGAATCGAAACTAGAATAATAATTTATCAAAAAATGTAATAAAAACGACATTATTTTCTTGTGACGGTTCCGAGCTGTCAGAATTTTCTATGCGCAATACAGCTGATTTCAAAACACCTCTGTCGTAATTCGAAGGTGGCGCTGTTTTGTGACGTCTGAATTCGGCCGGTTCGCCTTGATTGACTGGCGAAAATGAACCTTATTGACATTACCACTTATGACTTTCTTATTTGGCGCTAATCGCGAAAAATTCGAAACGGATACGAATTTGTTTGTAAAACTTACTATGGACAGTAATCAGTCGATTGGAAAATTCCAAATAATAAATGGTAAGCGAGCGCGCGGTGTTCGTTGAAAGAAACGCGAGACACTGTTTTCGAAACAACACTGGCTCGACGTCATTTTTGGCGTATTTTGAGTTGGATCGTGACGGGAAAACTCGAAACCATTCGGATGCGAGAACGAGACAGTCGTTTAGATGTGTTGCAGTAAATTGAACCCTATTAAGTAGGAGGCTCATACTTTTGCGCTAGAAACTCGTATAAAACGCCGGGAATGTTGTGTGAAGCCGTACTATTTTGAAGTTTTTTTCTATACTACGTATAGATAGTAAACTAGAGAGGAGAACGGCTGTTTTCTATATAAAACTGCAGATGTGTGCGTTACTTCCCGTATATGTAGTTAACGTATCGTATGGACAAAATCATATCTGTGTGTGTTTTTGTATTACTTGGGCTTGGGTATATAAAAATCGTATAGTCGAGCGCGCCTTATGGAATCAATAATCTAAAAATCCATTTTATATTTTCGAGCTAGTCATGTTGGCGTGAAACTGTTGGGAAGTTGGATAGATTGCGGCTAGCGACTATTTTAGTCCCTTATTTAGACCTAGGTACCTACCCTAGATAGTTGAGGCCGTGCCGTAGTCGTAGGTAGGTAGGTAAGTTGCTGGGTGTCGCATGGTTTTTAATAGTTTCTTGATACCTAGCTATGCGTCAGTAACAAGTAGTATTCATCGTAATAGGTACTAAAATGGGAATAGATGGCACTTTGAGGTAGCTAAGTACCTAGCTTGTTAAGAAGTTAAGACAAGCGCAATGTTTTTAGAGATAAATTTCAACGAGATTCTATTTAAACGTAAGCGAATGGAGTGTACCTACTTACCTACCTAGGATTTTGTCGGTTGGTTAATAGATACCTAAAAGATCTTTTACTTAATCTCCAACTATACCTAGGTACTTAACATCATGCAGTCATGTAGACCAGCCACATAAACTAAGAATTATGTTTCTTATTAAAAATTGAATAGTGAGTAAGTAGGTATTATAGGCTACCTACAGGGCCAAAATTGTCTATTATAACAATACTTAATTAGTTAGACCACGATCTCTGTACGTGATAGCAGTATCTTATATTACTTAGGTAGTTCAGTATGTACTTACCAAACGTATTCCTAATAGGTACCTATCACCTAACTAATCCAGTGTGAATTGCCTAGATAAATATCAACAGATAATTAAGACAGCTTGATTGCAGTATTTCTGATGCAGCAGTGGCTTCTTTTTCTAAATGTTTATTCTAAGCGGGGATTGAACCCGCGACCTAGTGTTGTAGCTCACTACTTAACCATTGCACCATATCTGTAGATCAAAGATCTTAGTTAGATACTATATTTTGGTGAAAAGCTTTGATTCTTATATTATTATCGGTCCCATCGATTGGTCATTGATTTTATTATGAGATTTTATATAGAGTGCAATTTTTTTCATGTTTCTCTTTTGTAAACCAAAGAATTCCTCCAGATACGGTGAAAAAAAAACACTCTGTCTATGTTTCATCTTACTTACAGACCTACCAACTTATCTGTGAACTGAAAGAGGACGACACCGTCGATTCAGTGTTGCTAATTAATAAAAGGTGCCTAAAATTGAGTGAGTTTTACAAGTAGGTAATTTTTCATATGAAATAAGTATTAAATAAAAATAATGAAATTAAGTATTGCAATTATTTATAAATTAAAAATAAAATATACATATTAATTTGTAGTAAAGTAGGTACGCTAAACAGTTGTCCTTCAGGATTATTAAATGGCTTTATTTAGAAAGTGATCCAGTGAATTGGAAATCCTGCAGATATTAAGGTTTGATATCTAAAACAGTTACTAGAGAGATAAACTAGAATCTGGAAAACTTAACAATCATACTAAATGTTTCACACTTAAAACTTTCATTCAATGTGATTCATGTACCCTCCCTGCATCAGGTACAAGGTACTATTTGCAGCATTTAGTTAAGACCGTACCTTACCCCTTTTTTTTGTTTTTTTTTTTTTTATTTTTTTTTTTGACGGGGAAAAAATGCTTTATGCACTATCCCACCGTTCGGGGGAACGATGGGGGAGTGTGGGACTCCCTGCCAGTAAAAGGCAGGTCTACCGCACTAAAACGACCCCGGTGTATCTCCGCTTCGCCTTTGCGTGGGGCGATGTGGGATTCCGTTTGAATATCTCCACTTCGCCCCGAGCGGTCGGCCCAGCCTTCGCGCCGGGCCTCCTCACGCTATGGGGGGATATTCTGATACACGATGAATACCCCCCAGACGGGTGACACCATGCAATGTGGGTGAAAGCCCCCCGGCAATCATCCACCGGTGTCACTAAGGGACTGTTTGGGCGGCTGCGAACCGCCGCCTCTGAGTCCCCCTCCGCCTACGTCGGAGAGGTGCTGCCAGGGGATCCTCCTCCCTGGCCCTCTCCGCGGTCTCCTTATGTTCCATCACAACTTCACAGAAGGAGACCATTGCTTCCCATGATCTCTCACTTTCAAGCATAGCTCGTACTATGCTTGGGAGTGAGAGATCCTCTCCGACAGCTGCCACCAAGGCGCGGCGCTGCTCCGCCCACGACGGACACACCTCTAGGGTGTGCTGGGCATCGTCCTCGGCTGCGCCACAGTGGTGGCACATGGGAGTCGGCTCCCTCCTGGCTATTTTGTACAGATACCTTCCGAAGCATCCATGCCCGGAAAGCATCTGCACCAACCGGTAGGTTAAAGAGCCGAACGTCCTCCGGCACCACCGACCGAGAACCGGTCGGATAGCGTCTATAGTGCGTGCACCATAGACGGGATCCACCAGTTCCTCCTTCCACTTTCTGAGGACCTCCTCTTGGGCCCTCTTCCGGACGCGCTCCACCTCCTCAAAGGTAGGGCGCTCCCCTGTGGTTCTTGCTGCCGCCTGGGCCTCATAAACGGCAGCAAGGACCCCCGCCTCCAGCTCCCAGGGGGGCATTCCGGCCAACACGCAGGCCGCCCCCCCGGAAATGGTCCGGTAGCCCCGGGCCGCCCTCACGGCAATCGTCCGCTGCGGCCTGCGCAGTAGCCGCTTGTTTGCCATGGTAAGGGCATCCGCCCAGATTGGCGCCCCGTAGAGCGCCATCGACCTCACTATGCCAGCGTACAGACGCCGGCATGTGGCATCTGGGCCGCCCTTGTTAGGCAATAGGCGGCCTAATGCGCCCGCAGCGCCGACGAGGCGGTTCGCGAGCACGCCGAAGTGCCCGCGGAAATTGAACCGTCCATCCAAGATCAGGCCCAGATACCTGTGCAGGGCCATAATTTAAAAACAAATGTAAAGCTAGGTCTACAACGCCTGTTTAGTCTCTAGCTCAGCCGGCGAATGTCGATGCGCGCCAAATTGTAATGCCGGTTTTCCTTTCCCACCCACTTTTCATTTTCGACCCCACTCTCCCCCCTGCCACCCAGATTCATAAGCCGGATAAAATGTAGCTTACGTTCAAACAAATTATGTGTAAAAGTAAGTAAGTATTTTGTAGACTTCAGTCTTCGGTTCAAACCTTTTAGATCTAATGATAGGGGAGAAATTATTTAGGAATTGAATTATTTAAGTATAAAATCAAAAAATCTTGTATAATATTAGATTTCATATAAAAGTAGGTACTACTTAGGTTTATAAGTGAAAAATATTAAGGTTGGAGTTTGGACCCATTCGACACACAATTAGTTGAGATACATTCAAGTTTTTTTTTTTAATTTTTCATTAATTTATCAATTGTACTATGTTAAGATATTTACAATTTAACAATACTTATTAACATATTCAAACATTGTAACATATTCTAAGTAATTGTTTATTTTGAACTGTATAAAAGAGAGAAGCATTTCATGCGAGATGGCAAGAGCAACCTTTTTAAATTAAAACATTTTTCTTTAGCTCTCTCTGTCAAGTAATATGTTGACAAGGGAAACCAAAACGCAAATCCTACTACGAACGTCCATTATTTACGTGCTTGATACAAAACAAGCATTTTTTAATATTACTAACGTAGGTACCTAAAACTATTTCGCAAACCTCAGCACATTGCACAAACCAGCAGTGCAAATTACCACCGGTTTTAGATCTTAGGAACAATCGCGATTTATACAAAATCAGTTTTAAAATGTGTGTCATGGCTAGAAAGCTAAAGTCAGTACCTACCTAAGTACCTACCAAGTATCGTTTAGTAAAAGCTATTCCGGACTTGTTGATTAGCAGGACTGTTGGTGCAATTGTTAGTGACGCTGCCTATTAAGTGGGATCGTGGGTTCGATTTCCACCTAGGGCTGAGATACATTTGTGTCAAAAATTTGGTTTATGCCTTTTCTGAACGTTGCAACATACATTATCATCAAATTAAATGGCTAAACATTTCACGTATGTTTATATCTTTCGTGTAGGTAACAGTTGCCTGAAAAACTATCATTCTGCGGGCTCAAACTTTGAGATATGATAGAAATGTATCCTATCTATTTTGTTTTGTGTTTAATTTGTTTGTTTTCGAGATAAAGAATATTATCATATCTTATCATAAATAAGGGTTATAAAAGCGGCCCTAACCGGTTATCGCAACGCAATGTGGAAACCCAAATAAATGGCGCGAACGGCGAAATATCGTACACCTTCTTTTAATTTGTAAAAAAAACACTTACTTTTTTTATTCCAGCCATTTTGTTTCAAGTATGGATGACCGATAACATTTTAAGGCTAAAGATCTGAAAACCAGAAAAAGACATTTTGGTCATGTTGGCATCAGGCAGGTATCGAACCCTGCAGGATCTTAAGTAAAGATACTGCATGGAAAATGCTAAAACAATAATAAAACATTGTAAGGCTACTTAAAAATTTCGAACAAGAGTGTACTCATGTTCTACTTTTTTTCTTGAAAAAAAGGAGGCAATACAGTGACTTATCATCACTGTATTGGATCCTTTAATAAAACAATCTTAAATAATGTCAGTAAGTAGTTCTTTATTAAGTAACATAAACATTAAAGTCGATTTAACAATAATCCACAATGCTGTTTACCAAACAAATCGGTGGAGTCCAACGATAGAGTACCCTAAGGGCTACACGAATTAAGCGAATACTTATGTTTCACAATTTAGTTTTTGTATTTTTTGTCTAACCTCGACCTGTAGTTATTATCCGCAGTTTGAACTTTTTAAGCAGTTTAGTACAATCCTGAAACTAGCCTATTTATTAACACGCGCGTGTACACGCCCCCTAACTCGCAGCATGGTCGCTAGCTGTGGAATTTTCCCACCTTTCTCTTCAAACTCTATTTGTTTTGCAACGACTCGCGCGGAAAAAACATTGAAAAGAGTATTTAAATCGATCGTCGGCCTCGTTTCGTTCGATTCCTGGTTTAGACGTAACGATATTACTTAGATTATTAGACTAAGGTTGTACAGTTACTGAAACGAACAACGAATATCTTAGAATAGATTTGAGCCTGTGATTGGTCCAAACACTGGAATTCACCGAATCCCAGGCCTGAAACCTTTGCTTAGGATTAAATCGATGTCAGCCTAACCAACGGTTTCACAAACGTTATAGTAATTAAAGTTAAGCAAGCCTTATAAAACATGACATCCCGTTAAGAGAATAGAACTGTAAATTTCAGCTATCCTGTAGGGGCTACTTTTTAATACAAAGATTGTGTCAAGCAACCATGCGGACTGCCTGAAGGTAAGCGGTTACCGCAGCCAAGAACTCCAAAGACAAGCCTCGCACGTTGCCGATCCTGTAATTACCTTCTCAAACACCTGTTGAAAAATGGTATTATAGCTCATTGGGAAAACCCTCTAATGTAGAAAGTAGCCTTGGGCATCATATCAAATAGTTCTTCAGACACACAAAAAGTGTAGGTAAAGCTGTCAAAAGAAATCAGCGGTTATACAGCTTTAGCCATTTAGAAAAATAAAATAAAAAAAACAGACTAATTGATTACCTCTTCCTTTTTTGAAGTTTTATAAAAAAAACAACAACACTGGACGTGCCTAAATGTAGTGCAGATTGTAACAATACAAAATGGAAAAGCCGATGCAAAATGTTTTTTTCATTACTCATACTCTGAAAGTAGGTCATTACTGACCTGAGAAGCGGGCTGAAAGTAACACTTTTCATCCCTAGGGAGAATCACTTTCAACTGACAGGTGTCAAATTATTTTTAAAAAAACTAGTTCTTTTTCACATATCTATTGAACCATGTTCCAACTTTCTATACAGCCACGGTGTAAAATTTGAAATAACTTAAAGTTAAGTATTGATCAGAGAATATATATGTTTTAAATAACTTTATTATAATTTAGTTTCAACAATTTCTTTAAAATAACTTAGCTTTGAGTAAAATATTTACCATTTTTCTAATGATTAAAATAAAAAATAATGGCTGAATAGCGGGCCGGCCATAGAAAAAAAACAAACAAAATAGGCGGGAAAGCGGCAATTCGATCTTCATTTAATTTTCCTCATTTTTTCTTAATTCATGTTTTTATTTTTACTTTCCTCGTATTTGTAATGAAAAGCACAGTGTTTCCCTCGGGTGAAAGACTTATTTAGTCCCTCGAACTATTGGCGCCCTCACTTCGTTCGGGGCGCCAAACCCCGTCTCGGGACTAAATAAGTGACTTTCACCCCTAGGATAACAATGTACTATTATTGCATTGGTTTTAAGATGATTTCATTTTGAGCTGTTTTTACCACATTTTTCTACTTGCTACGATCTTGCGCTTATTTCACTCTCATTACATGATTTTCTTAGTTTTCACGTTATATTTTGAAGGTAAACGTTTTGAATTGAATTGAATTAATGCTAGGCATCCGCATTATTTATTTAGGAACGAATTCAAGTACATATCTACTTAGTTAGGTAACATAAGGTTTCAAATGTGTATTAAAGTATCTTTCGTTAGATCCGTGAATTGATTTTCTTCCAAAACACAACCGGTTTCTGTTTTTTTCCCATTTGCGTACAGTTAGCATTAAAATGATAGTCGAATATGTTTGAGTTACAAAAATTTAAGATCTCGAAATATTTATCTCCGGTTCTATTCCTAACTTTATTTTTGTTACTTAATCTGCAAAATTTTAATCGACCACCGCATTGGGAAAAAAGCGCACTTGTAGAATTGCCGTACTCACCTTTGGTGGTATTACAATCTGCTTTCGTCAATATCTATATATTTATCACATCAGTCGGTCGCTGACTGTACAAGATAATGCTGTACAATATCCACCATTTTTAGAGTTATGATGTGAAAAACATTTGAAACAAGTATAGTAACTGTTGGATCTTCCAAAAACCGGTTAAAATTATGTTTCCAGTTTATCTATAAATAAACTTAACAAATTACTAGTTTTGACCAGGGCAGAGTGTTTGCTTTCACCATGAAAATCAAAGAACTATGCGTGACTCATCATCCATCGTATTTAACCAACCTATACTACTTCTCGTCCGGTGTCGCACGAGTCCAAAGGCTGCGGTAACCGCTTAGTAAGCTGCGCGGTCCGCATGCTTGTTTGCAACCGCGTCGTTCAATGAGAAATGTCTGCCTCCGTTCATCATCATTGTTGGCGACCTGCACCGCACCTTTTTGTACAGATTTTTAATTGTCTATTTTCCATATATTTTTCTATTGTCTTTATCGATTTGTCAGTTTGTGTAAAATAAACGAAAGTGCATATGGTGAAAAATCTGGTTTCCATTATAATTAGGCTGTCCTCAACATTTTGGTGTCAGAAGTTTTAAGCGACAATGCCCATGATTACCCGATCCCGCTCGGTCGTTAAAAGTAATCCAGAATTTAGTGGAAGTGCATCAAATTCTAGTGATATTGCTGCAAATCAAGACGGTGCCCCTTCCTGTGGTGCCCTCGCACTAGCACCGTCCACTTCTGACACCAAAATGTTGAGGACAGCCTAATTATAATGGAAACCAGATTTTTCACCATATGCACTTTCGTTTGTGAGACCGTGTGATGACCATGGGTTTGCCAAGACGCAACCTAGAGCATTCACCTCTCAACGTGTTCATCCAGAAAAATGTAATTTGTATACAAATAAAACTAACGACAGGGTTGATACACAGAACAATTTTATTCAACTCGCTAAAGCCATCGCGGACCTTGGACAGAAGAGGACAAGGGTGAGTGACCTCCCTAGGTTCGACGGTCGCGCTCTGGACTGGCTTCCATTCTCAAGGGCCTTCATACAGTCCAAAGCCAGCTTCACGTCGAGCGATAACATAACGAGGATCACAGGAGCTCTTCATGGTCCAGCGCGGGAGGCGGTTGCGATGCTTCTGGTATCCGCTGACGATCCAGAACAGATCATGAAGGCTTTGGAATGCCGGTTCGCTCAACCTGAGTACATTGTGCTTCAGCAGCTTGCTCTCGTTCGAGGTCTTCCCAGACTCGCCACTTATGAGGCACCACGTGAGCTCAATATCTTCGCCTGTCGTGTCCGCAACTGCGTGGAGATCATTCGCCTCCTCAACCAACCAGAGTATCTGGCTGCTCCCGAACTAGCTAATACCATTATCGGCAAGCTAACTCCCCTACTCCGGTCAAGGTGGGCTGATTTTGCGGCGACACGAGTTGACTCTGGCAAATTTAAATTAGAAAATTTGGCAGACTTTTTAGAAAATGAAGCAAATCTACAAATAATAAAAGAAAGTCGTGTTAGTTACTCCACTTATAACTCAAGAACGGCTGAACCGATTTAGCTGAAAATTGGCATGGAGGTAGTTTAGAGCCAGGAGAAGGACATAGGATACTTTTATTTATTTTACTTTTTTTTTTACTTTTTTTATTTATATCCCTTAAGGCGGAACAAAGTTCGCCGGGTGAGCTAGTCTACAAATAAAATTTGGTTTTATAACGTCAGAGTCGACACTTGTCAATGTCAACAAAAGTCAACCCATCAAAACAACCAAAGATAAAATTTACGCAATTGCAACCTCGGCAGACTCAACAAAAAGTAGTTTTCTTTGTCAGTACTGCAAAAAGAGTAATCATGAGGTGAGTGATTGCGGAAATTTTAAATCTCTCTCTTTGGATGATCGTTGGCAATGGGTGATGGAAAACAAATTATGCCGTAAATGTCTTAGGAGGGGTTCACACCAATACAAATTTTGCAAAAAGAGGTGTGAAGTTGAAGGTTGCCCGGCAGAGAGGAGGCACCATACACTTCTCCACAGAGTGCGTTCAGCAATCACTGCCCATGTAGAGGTACAGTCAGCTCCGTCAACATCTTCTGCGACTTCGGTACAGTCAGCAGGGGAAATACCTACTACGGTTTTCGAGGCAAGCACTTCTGCAGTTAAGTCGAAGTCAGCCATCGTGGCTCATAGTTCTATGCCACTGAATTCATCGAATTTGAAGCCACTCCTTAAGGTGATAGCGGTCACCGTTACTGGACCCCATGGCAGTGTCGATACACATGCCTTACTGGATGATGGGAGTTCCGTGACCCTGTTGGACCAATCCGTGGCTGACGCAGTGGGAGCTAAGGGGCCCAAGTCCAAACTAAACATCGACTGCATTAGTGGATTGAACACGCAGACTGTCGTAAGTCACGTTGACATAAAGGTAAGAGGTCGTCACAGTGCCGACACTTTTGAAATAAAGGCGCGTTCAATCCCCAACCTGGGTATTAGAAGTCAATCTGCATCGTTAGGTGACATAGCAGAATATAGATACTTGGCTGATTTAGCAGATACTTTAATTTATCATGATGCCAAGCCTATGCTACTCATAGGAGCTGACAATTGGCAGGTAACAATTCCTAAGGCAGTTCGTCACGGGAGTCGTATTCAACCCGCAGCGGCCCTCACAGCGTTAGGGTGGGTCCTCTTTGGTACCATGCCACATGGGTCTAGCTACACTGAATCATACAACCACATTTCCGCTGCTGATGATAATGATCTTTCCTTGGATATTCTTATCAAGGACTATTTTAAACTAGACTCAATAGGAATAGTTAAGGTAGATCATCGTAGCGCTAGTGAGCAACGTGCGTTAGACATACTAGAGGACACAACAAAACACCTTGATTCTGGTAGGTACGAAACAGGCCTGCTATGGCGAGATAATATCACCGCTGTCCCTAGAAGCCGCGAGCTGGCCCTGTCTAGGTTCACAAGCCTCGAACGGAAGATGGCTAAAGATAGTGCCTACGCTGATGCCTACAAACAAAATGTTCATGGTATGATTTCCAAGGGATACGCCGAGCTATGTACTGATCCTCCGTCTGGTGCAATTCCTTGGTATCTCCCACACTTTGGCGTCATCCACCAACACAAAAAGAAGCTGCGCGTCGTCCATGATGCAGCAGCGAAATGTGCGGGTCTCAGCCTGAATTCGCTGCTGTTGACTGGACCAGATCTTCTTCAGCCACTACTTAGCATCGCCATGCGTTTTAGGGAAGGTCTGGTGGCTTTGACGGGAGATATCAGGGAAATGTTTCCCCAAATAAAAATAAGGCCAGAAGATAGGGACTCCCAGCGTTTCCTATGGAGAGACAGTCCAGACCTACCACTCCAAGAGTTTCGAATGTCTTCGATGATATTTGGTGCCGCATCCAGCCCATGTACAGCGTTGTGGATCAAAAACAAGAACGCTAATAAATTTCAATCCACATTTCCAGATGCTGTGCGATCTATCATCGAAGATCATTATATGGATGATTTTTTGGGAAGTTTTGACAGTATCAGCGAAGCTGCCCAGCGTGCATCGGAAATATTGAATATACACAAGGCAGCTTCTTTTGAAATGAGGTCTTGGGTGTCGAACCATAAGGAAGCATTAGCTTTGATCCCTTCTGACCTACACGCTACGGAGGTAACGGAAGTAAATCTTGGTCCAACCTCTCCCTCACGAATTCGTGTGTTGGGGCTAACGTGGAATGTCAGCGAGGATAAACTACACTTTTTGCAGTCACTTCCTAAATTTCCAAGCAAGTTTACAAAGCGTTCAGTTCTTTCTTTGCTAATGTCCTTTTATGTCCCTCTAGGTTTGTTAATTCCAGTAATTATGAAAGGTAGAGTGCTTTTCCAGAAAACCTGGAAGTTAGGTATTGACTGGGATCAAACTTTGCCATGTTCTTTGGTTGAAGATTGGAAAAATTGGTTTAATGAAATTCAAAATTTACAAAATAGTTCGATTCCCAGGTGCTACATGAGCAACTCAAGACTGTTCAAAAACGTCCAGCTTCACGTTTTTGCCGACGCAAGCGAACGAGCTTACGGTTGCGTAGCCTATTGGCGTTTCACTTGCGTCGAGGACAGCGTTAGTTTATCTTTGATTGGAGGAAAAGGTAGGCAGGCACCTCTCAAACCAGTTTCCATTCCGAGATTGGAGCTGCAAGCCGCCCTTATCGCTTCACGTTTTGGCGCATATGTTTCGGAAGCGCACAGGCGAAAACCAGATCAAACATTTTATTGGTCGGATTCGCTTACAGTTTTAAAATGGCTCCGTAGTGACGCCTGCGTATTTAAAGCATATGTTTCATTTCGTGTGGGAGAGATAGCTGAAACGACCAGCATCCAACAATGGAGATATGTTCCCACAGCTTTAAATGTCGCCGACGACGCTACGCGGAATTGCCACGACTTTTCGACTTCATCACGATGGTTCACCGGCCCTTCGTTTCTCTTGTCTCCCGACTCAGATTGGCCGCTTGAACCAGCGTGCAAAGTCCCCCCGATTGTCGAAGAACTAAAGTGTGATTCGGAATCGGTGGGACTCCTAATTGCTGAACCGCAACAACTGCCTTCACCGGTAGTGGCGGACCACCTTCGTTTCAGTAGGTGGCTACGTTTGCTTCGCGCGACAGCTCGCATACATCAGTGTGCAAAAGTGTTTCGGTCAATTTTAAATCCAAATTCAATATTTTCTCCTCATTCCCCTCGAGATCATCAAAATTTCATTTCACTCACTGTCGAAGATCTCAACGTTGCGGAGATCCATTTATGGCGTAAAATTCAATTCGACTCTTTTCCCGATGAATTAAATTGCGTTCTCGCAGCACGTCCTATTTCAAAAGATAGCAGACTGAAAAATTTATCGATTTTTCTCGGAGAAGATGGCCTGCTTCGACTTTCTGGCCGTACTGCCGCAATCAACGACGTTGAGTCCACTCCTATAGTACTAGACGGCCGACAGAATCACCAGACTACTGATCCACTCTTGGCATATCAAGTTTGCCCATGGAAATAATGAGTCGGTAGTGAATGAGCTACGCCAGAGGTTCTATATTCTCAGCTTGAGACCAGCCGTCAGAGGAACAGCACAGAAGTGCCAGATCTGCCGCATCCGTAGAGCTGAACCCGTCAGACCACCGATCGGAGATTTACCAGACGCCAGGTTGGCCCATCACCAGCGCCCTTTTACCCACGTTGGACTAGATTACTTTGGCCCTGTCACCATCACCATTTGCAGACGAAAGGCCAAAAGATGGGTAGCTCTCTTCACATGCATGACCGTGAGAGCAGTACACCTAGAAATCGTCGACAATCTATCTTCGGACTCTGCCCTGATGGCGCTGCGACGTTTTATCGCCAGAAGAGGATGCCCAACCCACATCTACTCAGACAATGGGACCGCTTTCGTTGGTGCCGCCAGATTGTTGCCAGAGCTGTTTGATTTTTGTGCCAACAGGAAAATAGAATGGCGTTTCATACCACCATCAGCACCTTTCATGGGGGGCTGTTGGGAGCGACTAGTTCGATCAGTCAAGAACACAATTGCAGTGACTCTGAAAGAGCTCTCACCAAAGGAGGAAGTTCTGAACACCCTGCTTCTTGAGGCTGAATGTATTATAAACGCGAGACCGCTTACTCACGTGTCAGTCGAAGAAGATTCGGATTACGCTATAACTCCATTTACCTTTTTGATCGGTAGCTCCAGTAATGAGCCAGTGGTCGGAGCTTTCAATGACGCAGATCTATACAGACGAGCCGATTGGAGGAAGGCACAAAGACTAGCGGACCACTTTTGGCAGCGCTTTGTCAAGGAATACCTGCCGACTCTTGTACCTCGAAGAACGGTTCCGCAGATGCAGCAACTGAAGGTTGGCGATCTGGTACTCATAGCAGATGGAACACTTGCTAGGAATTGCTGGCCACGTGGTCGCATAACGGCAGTGCATCCCGGCAAGGATGGCATAGTACGGGTGGTGGATGTCACTACAAAAGGAGGCGTGCTGCGTCGACCCACTCGCAAGGTGGCGTTGCTGGTCGCCGGCCAGTAGAATTGGGTGCTTCTCACCGCGTCGGGGGCCATGTTGGCGACCTGCACCGCACCTTTTTGTACAGATTTTTAATTGTCTATTTTCCATATATTTTTCTATTGTCTTTATCGATTTGTCAGTTTGTGTAAAATAAACGAAAGTGCATATGGTGAAAAATCTGGTTTCCATTATAATTAGGCTGTCCTCAACAATCATGTTACGTTCCCATAAAATGGGAATATCCGAAAATGACTGTCATTTATGCTCAGTGAAGTTACTTAAGGTTCAAATTTGAATGGCAAGATAACTGCTGGGTGGAAGCCGTGCAGTTGCCGTGCTGGCATAATGTGCTATGACCTTTTCCTAGGGCCTCACACAACACCTCAGGAGAGCCAAGGGCTGCACTCGAAGTATGTCATAATTTTAATTCGCTATAAAAATGGCCGTGAAAAGGAATATTTTATCATGCCATTAAAATTTCCGACACGACCCAGGTCAAGTAGGAAAAGCTATAACATTTTTAGACGTTATTTTGATTGGCACCAAAAAGTTTTGGTCTTTTGACGCACTTTCTTAAAAAAAGTTATCCGTCAGTCTACCTAAGAAAATACTCATTAAATTGAGCCTAACATTTTCGACGCCTGAAGGTTGAAAAGGTTTATTAAAACGTTGAGTTACCAAAAAGGGTCTTTTCGCCCAACCCAAGAAAATTGGACGCACAAAAATTCTATTTTAGCGACGCCCGGACATTAATATTTTGGTATGTCAGTGCGTGTGTAACACACACTATAAAGAACCTTTCCGCTTGCATTTGAAAACGCGCTTTATTTATAGTTCCTTAGGGTTTAGAATACATTGTAAGAAAAGTTTGTAGAATTTCGTATAGTTCAGTTCGAAATTCAAAACGCTTGGCATACACGCGCCGGGTGATCGATTTTCGAAATGGCTGGAAGTCGGAGCCTCGCCCCCCTCGCCCCGCCCTCTCCGATGCCGTTTACGACTTTTTTATTTTTCTTTTTTTATTCTTGCCCCCGTCTTGCCTCACAGCTTACGGGCGGTGGTGACCTAGCTTTTTTATTTGTTGTAAAACGTCGGAGATGGGAATTTTATATTTTTAGCCTACTTACCATAGAAAAGGAAAATGGACCCGACGTACTTTAACATTTTCTGAGTTCAACATATTTGGTGTCTTATTTATTATATGTATAAGTATACTCAATAAGTAATTATTCAAACACACCAACACCAATAAATAAGACACCAAATATGTTAATAATTACTTATTGAGTATACTTATATAATAAATAAGCTCTGAGCTCTTCTTAGGCAATAATTATGATGCACATGGAACCAGCTGCTTTGTCACTGCACTTACAACGTGAACTGCTCGCCCTCACCACAAATAAAGCTACCATCTATATCACATGTAAGAAAAGGTACCAAGTTACTGTCATACGCCAACAGAGCTCAGTGCGGATTACTAGAAAGGTGTATAATCAACAACACATCAGGCCACCCATTTAAGTTTTTTATCTTTGCACTTTCCAAAATACATATTTTTGCAACATAGCATAGGGGACTGACCGGAAATCGGTAGCTTAGCCTTTAATGCCGTTGACCGTGTACGAAGGGCGTGCATTCAATGTATTATTTGATATGAAAGTCACAGATGTTTCTGTTTCCAAACGCACGACGTATAGAGGCACACACCATCAACCTTTACAAAACCATTGCAAAATGAGTCTAATCAGCAGCATAAGGTGCCCCTATGTAGAGGTTGATGTGTGCGCCTCTATACCTAACTCCTGAACATACGAATAGGCCTCTCTCTTCTATTGATTTCGGTGGATTTTAGTTGGGTTCCTCCATCGGAACCTGGGACGCGAGAACACAGCGTTTGCCTCTCCAATCCAATCCTATTCGCCCAAAAGGCCATCAGTTCTAGTAATCTTCCATGGCGCATAAGGCCAGTGGATTAGTACTCCCAGCCCAGCGCGGCAGCATCCTGGGCGGGATTACTTCGACGCCCCTTTTTTGCAATCTCTCCCAGACAACCTTCAGGTGGTGCATGCATGATCATGGGTACGGTCCGCATCGAGTTAAAAGTGATAATAGCGCGCTCACACGCGTCCTGAATTGTTAAGTTATATGAGCGTGAGCACCGGGAGTTGTGGCACACTTTGGGGGAGGGCTATGTCCAGCTGTGGACTATGACAGGCTGATGATGATGATGAGCGTGAGCGACGTGAGTCACGAACAAAACTGCCCGTTTTGAGTCAAATGTGATAATCGCCCACTACATGATTGAGACTAAATCAACTTGTAAAATTGTAATTAACAGTTTATTAGAACAACAGCTTTTGGTTCTGTACAAATTTTGGTGGCCGAACCGCTCTACCCTTACGCCGGCACTGCGTAAGGCATCGACCTCATAGGCATAAGGTCTTTAGTAAAACTCTAAAAATAGTTACAGAAACTTAATGTGATTTAATAAATTTCCAGTCTTGACAAAACAAATGACCGTTTTAATGTAATAAGTGCCTATGCGGTCATAACATCGCGAGATTACTTGTGCAACCTGACAAAAAATGACAAGAAAAAAACAAAGCCAAAGAACTTCGTTACTCGTGTAACACGTTTCTATTTATAGCGAAATGCGGCCAAGCGCTTTTTGAGTATAATTCCAGTTAATATGTTTTTGAATAGACACAGTCCACAAAACTAGGGTGACCAGCTTACCACCAAAATTTTAAGATTCATCTAATTAGATATCTATTTTAAATAGGCCTCCCCCATAGATTTCCAGAGCGGCCTGCATCCACTGAGACCATCGAGCTTAATGAGAACATCCGTCCACCTTGCGTTTGATTTGAAAATTTCAATGAGATAAGGGAAAGCAGTCTTAATTTACTTGATTAAAATTAGGTAATTACCAAAACAGCAAACAGTTACATAATACAAAGGTTTCTTAGTTTCATACTGGTAAACAACCTTTTTTAATAGCATACAGATCTTGACTTGTGTTTATTTCATATTTAAATTAAGGTTTAATCAAATAAAAACAATTACAATTGTGACAAAACACCCAGTACAGGAACAATACGTGCAGAATCGGATACTTATAAGTAATTCTTCATTAACCAGCCCAAGGGTGCAAGTCTTCGTTGAATCCTTGTACTGGGTCTTAGAGGGCTGCAAAAATTCCAGCAGTCTTCGGACTGACAAACAAGGGTGACGGTTGGTCACCCTAATCACCTCCAACGACAACTTGACGGTGTTTTCGATTACTTAACGCTCTGCTGTTGAATCGAAGGAGTTTGCTGGTTTGATTCCCACACAACAATCTGCATAGAACAGGAAAGTTTTTTTAAATGAATCCAAAATGTCTTTATTCAATTAGACCGATTCATAGTACCTAATTGATTGACATAGACGCACAGGGGTCGCGGGTTCGACTCTCGCGCCAGCACGAATGTTTGGTTTGTATGTTGGCTGGGTCTGGTTTTTTGTTTTTGGGGGAAACTAAGGGAAAAACCATAATAAAGAGCAGAGTTGACTCATATTCAAAAATCTATTTCATCAAACAGACATTCGTGCTGTTAAACTTAAAGTTAGAAAAGTTCAAAATGCCTAAAAACATATTCAACCACGCTGATACTCACACACACTTCAAAATTTCATATTCCAGACGGTCTATTGATTTTGAAAATTTTTCCCGAGGCACGCAGACGCGGAGGTATAAATTTTTTTACAACCTAACCCCCGGCCCGGCTGCCGCCCTCCCCCAGCCCCCTCGTCTCTCAAAAATCCGTCTGTAAGGAAAATCGAAGGACGTAAAAAAGAAAAATGTTGGAAAAAGGGTACCGTCAGCAAAAAGGTTTCGAAAAAAATAGAATCGAAAAGTTGATGATTATTTCGGCACATACAAAACTCTCTCTATAATTTTGTGTTGGGCAAAAAGTATCTGTGAACTGAAAAAAAATATACCTGTGCCTCTCTCTGAGGTTTAATAGATGCAAGTAGTTCTTCAACAGAGGTTTGAAAAGGTTCTCACAGAGCTGGCCCCGTGAGGTAAGTTTACCTCGGCGTCACAAATGTCTATAGGCTGCGGTAAACCCTTCCCAGCAAGCTCATATACTGGCACCGCAAGTGCACGGCTGCGACCCAGAAAAAATCTTGACACTCAGTTGACTTTACCACTCAAATCGCAGCTCACATACTTACAACTTAAGGTCCTGAATGGCAAGATAATTGCTGGGACGGCAGTACAGTTGCCGTTCTGGTATAGTGTGCTATGAGCTTTAGGCGGTCCACACCTCTACCGATTGCCATCGTTGTTGTTGCGTGTGTCTGTTTGTGGCAGATACTTTTCGGAAACAACACATTATGTATACTATTAATTTGCACTGGCTTATGTACTATCTAGGTATGACATGGATTAGTTTTACCCAAATGAGACTTGCCAATTGCTATTCACGAAATATTACCCTTATTTTTATTTCATGATTTTTATCTATCTTTTTTGCGAACGCTACTTATGATGCTATGTCCACAATATCAGCGATCGTTTCATATGTAATTTGTGAACCCCAGAATAGCCTAAAGTGTTTCGAAAATTCACATCTTCTTTACTTTGTAGGTACAGTCACCAGCACATCAGGTTACCCCATTTCCGTTTTTTCTCTCGCTCTTGTCAAATGTCATTTCTTTGCAATAGAGCAAGGAGGGCTGACTAGAAATCTGTAGAGTGATGTGCCGTCCACCGTACATGTAGTTTTTATGAGCCATGGCCGGTTCGATTCCCATGCATGACAAATGAGTAGATATTTATGTTTATCAACAATCTACTTTGGGTTTATAATGCAGCGAGCCCCATGGTCATGGAAAAACTATAACAAAAATTGCCCATATACGTACCACGCCTGGGCACGACCTCACCCCAACTATGAGGTGGATTGAGCTATGCTCTAACACGCGGGCTCAGTGCGGATTGTTGGAGAGGTGTAAGGTTAGTGATGTTTTTAAGCCGCCCTGATGAATGACTCCGACTAGGCTTAACGACTGACAGCTAGCGACGTCAACCGGGACCAACTGCTTAGCGAATGATTTAACACACCCACTGGTTCAGAATAAAAAGGACGAACCACGTCTTTACAATAGGGGCATGATACACAGGTCAATATTAACATGATCCTAGTATCGCGATATCGTTAATTATTGATACGATAGTGGGCGATACGCGGTCTCTAACACTATCACGATAATATTGGCCAGTTTAAGAGGCCCTACAGTTAGGTACGGAAACGCTGCAACACCACAGTCAAACGTTTCGTTTCACGCTTTTTGCTGTTTTTTCCCGCCTTATTGACTAACTTTTCAATCTGTCAATTTATTTTTTATTTTTTCTATTTAAAGTCATGAACATTACTTATATGTTTTTATTTCAAAAGATAGATAGAGATCGTCTCTACTCTACCTTTTGAATTTGAACTAAACACCTACTAAAATATAAATTCCGGTTCCACCAATCATTTTAAATGCAAATTCCTAAAAGCATTTGATTAAAATAGCATAATAAAAAACTCAAATCTAAAAAACCTCCCATGCCATACTCGACGCCTAACCTATTCGCGACCAAAACAAGTCCACACGTAAAAACCCGCCAGGTAAGTAGGTACAGTTTTTACCAAAGCAGGCGGTACCGTTGACGCTAAATATAGCTGTGGTTCGGAGCTATTTATAGCATACGGCTATTAACATAAAAACTCGCGAGCTAACCGTTTCGGTCTCTGTGGGTCAGACAGACCCTGGAGGTCGAATCTACTCACTCTCGTTCGCATTGTATCGAATTATGTATTGTAACGAGGTGCCCGTGGCGCAGTTGTGACAGTGATCGGCGACAATCGCTGTTGTGAAGCAACAGACGCCGGGTCGGTAATGGGATGGGTGACCACCCCGACAGAAATTTAGTGATGTGTATTTCGGGCATCTCTGTGCTTCGGAAGGCACGTTAAGCAGTTGGTGCCGGTTGACGTCGCTGGATGTCAGTCGTTAAGCCTAGTCAGAGGGCTTAGGGTGGCTTGATAACATCTGACACTAAGGTTTTAAGGTTGATAACCAACTAGGTTGCTCACTAACCTTACACCCCTCCAACAATCCGCACTGAGCCCGCGTGTTGGAGTATGGCTTGCCACCTCATTGTTGAGGTGAGGCCTGTGCCCAGCAGTCGGACGTATAAAGGCCGTTTAATCCTTTCTATTCATTAATTTATGTTCGTATTGTTCATGTAACGCGCCCTCTGTTGGGAACGGGGCACATCTCAACTCCACTATCAGCTATGGTATTCCGGTTGGCGCCAAAACTGACATCGCTCGTAGCGACTTATCTTAAAAAATAATTTCTTTGCGACTTTGGTCGTTTAAGAGAAAGGAACTGAGCCAATTAATATTTTTCAATTATTTACATTCAAAATGAGAAATAATACTAATTCAGAGTGAAGCGTATTGATGATTGAAGTAAGCGTCAAGCACCGACATGTGAAGTGTCAGCCGGAATGCCACCGAAGATGCGGGCTCAGTTTGGATGGTTGAAAAGATAAGTTGAGAACCACTATTGGACACACAACACAGAGTAATTTACAGACAAGTTATGTATACTGTTAACGTACAATTTATTTGGTCTAATTGCAATCTCTTCCAGACAACACAGGCAAAGGAAAGACAGAAAGGAAAAAGATGTGCAGTCACTACTAGTTACGTGCTTATAATAAAAACAGTGTTGTAGTTGATGGAAGAGGGTCACGTCACACATCCCGCCACTTGATCAAGCTTGTATTTTTGCTACAGTGAACTGTGAAATCAAGATAACACAGACTTTTCTAGTAAATCTGTCATTTTCCTTTCATTTTCCTGCATCAAAATAAAAGTACCCAGTTTATTTCATAGTTAAACATATTTATTAACTTGTCGCAACAGACTGGTGCAGCTTGACCGTTATTTTTACCGTTGGATATGAAGTAGAGATTAACTCAACACAAAGTCTAAGCGTGACTTGCTATTTGAGTGTTTCTCACAGAGCCTTCTCAATTAAAACATATTTAGGGCCGACCATTAATAATTTATAGAAGAATCACCGAACCGATGTCTTTTTGAATTCAATGAGGAGACTAAAATCAATTTTTGATTTTTATTTGTGAGATGATTTTGACATGGCACACCTACTAAGTGTTTAATGTACAATAATTAGTGAGTAACTCTCCGGTGAAGGAAAACACTGATAAGAACTCAATCAGCCCGGATAATAATAGTAGGTTCGCCACTTACCACGTAGGGTTCAATAAGCTTGGCTAAAAGTGGGCTTCTAAATGTTCCGTTCACCATAACGTTAACAATCAGTGTGACTCTAGCTATCCCATTTGGGATATGGTCGGGTTGGTATGTATGTACATATACATACCAACAGTCAAGTTGTCGAAAGTGCAATAAGGAAGGAGGAGTAAACATGGCACATAACCTTTTTAGTTCCCGGAACTACCTATATTTTTTTAAACATAGGCCTTCTGGTATATTGACGAACCACAAAGTAAAGCTGACAAAGCCACCAAACCAACGGCATTTTTAAAAAAACCTAGAATTTTTTTCGCTCATTTTTTGACGATGGTCAATAAGATCTCACAGCCTAACCTGCGCATTCAAAACACATGCGCCTATTAGGGTTAGGAACGTAATTTGGAGTTTTTTAATGATAAAGACGTCTGAATGGCACGAACGAAGCCGGTTTGTAATGTATGCGAGCGCGTCACGTGTGAGGTAATTAGATATATTTTTGGATTTCATCGTAGAAATGCTAACAACCTTTTTTGAATTTTAATCTTTCGAGGGCTGCAGGCGGATTTCACGGCTTTTCTCTGATACTCAACTCATGGTTTTGATTCGAAGTTAAACCGCGAATTTATTTTCATGTTAGGTTGTCTCGAGCACAGTCCAGTAAAAATTAGACTATCTACCACGAACGTAGCAATAACGAACTACTTTTTTACGCGGAGTAGGAGAGCAAGGGAGCAGTGTAGAGCTCACCCACGTGAGGGGTGGGATTACCCACTAAAATCCGCAAAAAAAAAAGTGGCCATCTTCTGCGTGGTTCAAGGAATTCCCGAGTACCCTCGTGAGGGACTCTACCAGTGGACCCCTAGCGCACTATACCGGCAACCCAGTTCCTTACGAGGCGAGTTTGTTATGCCTCCCCTAATACACCCGCCGTCGTTTACGGCAGTGCGAGGCCCATCCGCACTCCACAGAATCGCCCGGTACAATGGAGGCACACAGTCTTCACCGTTTTCACTCCTCTCCTCTTACGTCAGGCGGGGAGGAACCTTGGCCGAATTCTAACGCTTGCCCCGAACCACTGGTCAAATGTCACAAACAACATGTTTAATACATTTTTGTATTTGTATTAAACCTAAACTACATTTTGTCTCCACAGCCCACTCTAGCTCATAATAACTTGTCATCGACTTTTACGAGACGAATTAAATTTTGAGTGTGCGGTCCCACGGTTATGCGGAGCCGAAATTTTCCGCTAGTTGTTTTCGGAAAAAAACTCAAAAGGTCGACGCCGCGTGACGCAAGCGTTCGAAAGCCGCCGCTTTTTGCCGTTTCATTTCAGGGCCGTTTTATTTCATTATCGGAGTAACGAGACTTGTCAAAAACGGTCGCTTGGACACTGGCATGTTGATCTTGTCTATGAATTTATAGAAATGAGATATTGAAAGATCTCTGTACAGCCGGGGCAAGGTTTGTAAGATTGTAAAACTGAGATGAAAACTTAAAGGCTCTGCGGTATTTTTTCAAAAAACAACTTCCCTGTCTGAAACCTGTCTACTCCACTGACCATCGGTTCTTCGAAAGATATGGGCAGCCCCCTGCTACTCCAGTTTGCTGACTATTTCAGTTACTCTGTTCGTTTCTGACCCCCTTATTCATGAAAACTTAAAGAGCTTCAACGACACATTCACTTTTGTATCGCTTTCCCCCGAATTCACAAACGCAAATCAACTTTGAGCATCCATCAGAAGCATAGCTGGACAGCTATGCTTTCAGTTCTATTGTAATTTTACGAGACAGCATGAGCGTAAGCGCGTGCTTAGCGTTGATTCACGTTTGTGAAGTCTCTTTCATTATTGTTGCTGCCGCCATTTGTGAGTGAGTGACAAAACACGTATTAACACAAACATAAAGTACAAATAAGTAAATAAGTTTTTTTTTTCTAAGAGAGTTCATTATTTTGTACAAACTTATTAGCCAAATGATTTGCTTCCGTCAACCTATATAAACTACTTTAAAGAACGTAAGAGCAGTCGAGGGCCACTCACTTTAAATTAGTTCAGTTACACAGTCCGTCGCAGCGTTTTTTACTTTTTAGAGTACCTCTACGAGTTACCGATAGTAATCATTCTGTTTTTGAATTTCCGAACGGGGCCAAGCGGCAAGCAACAGGAAAAATATTTCAAAAACTATTTGGTATGATATTAAATAGGTGCAGTCAGCATTAAAATAATGTGTGCTGACAGAGTATTCAAAAGGTATGGCAGTTTGACAAAAGCAATTTTAATGCTACTAGTACAGAGTCGTATGTCGTTTGAAGCGTTACCTAACTCTTTAACAAATGAAACACTATTTTAATCCCGTAGTGTTATGGTTGCTTTTAATTAAAATTTCAGACATATTTGAGCATTCTGTAGAGCATTCTCATATTTGAGCATCACCATCGTTGATGGTGACTGTCTACATCACATTGAACAGCGAATGCTAAATAATTACAAACACTTTTACTTAGGGGCGTAACTTTCAGCACGTCTCGGTAGCGATTCACAACAGAGTTATCGTACGATTCGGTAACTTTCATTTAATTCTAGTAAATCGCTTGTTCAGGAAAAGCGCTTGAATTTCGTATATGTTAGGGCCAATGGCATCATTTATTAAAAATATCATAGAGACACCTCCCATACTGAATAATGAAATACAAATTTACTCTGCAACTGTGGTCCTTTCAGAGAAAAGAAGTAAGCAAAATATCATTTTTTTAATTATTTACATACAAAATGAAGGAAAATACTAATTCAGAGTGAAGCGTATTGATGATATAAGTAAGCGTGAAGCACCGAGATGCGAAGTGATGTCCGCCAGAATAGCACCCCTGCTCCGACAAGCCAGCATGCGGACCACATTGTAATCAGATATCGTAGCCTTTAGGTAGATAGACACTACAAACAACGCTCAACGGTTACGCTTACCTTAACCGACATAACTTTTTTTTTCTCTTTTTTCTGCTCTCGTCATTTACTTTAAGGTACAAGTTTCATTATGGCACCAGTGCTGCGGAAACGGCTCAAAGAGTTAATGATGTGTATGGTAGCCGTGGACAAAAGTGCGGATTTCTCAAAAGTGCATTTACGAGGAAAGTGTTTCTTAAAGGAATGATCTAGCCTCTTTAAGTTTCTAGATAACATACCCTTACGACCATATCCCAAATGGGTTAGTCAGAGGCACACTGATTGTTGCCGTCATGGTGAACGGAACATTCAGAAGCCCACATTTCGCAGAGGGAATTTGAACCCAACGTGGTAAAGGGCGAGCCTACCGCCGTTATCCGGGTTGTTTGGGTTTTATATCGGTGTTTTTTTTTAAATTGGAACTAGGCAGTCATTTGACCACAATCTCGCCTGATGGAAAGTGATGATGTGGTCGATGGTGGTAAAGTGGCGCTCACATCAACTTTTACACAACCGTTGAAAAATGGGTCTTATCTCAGCGGCATAAGGTGCCCCTATGTAAAGGTTGGTGTGAGCGCCTTTGTACATGTCTGCCTAGCAAGTGCCTATTCACTCTTTTCTTGAAGAGACCCAAGTTATATTTTTCCGGAAACACATGCACAGGAAGCGAGTTCCACTCCTTAGCCGTTCGCATCATAAATGTGTTAGCAAAACGCTTCATGCGAATGGCCGGAACATCGACAACGTACGGATGGAGAGCTAACGTGCGTCTAGTGGTCCGGTGGTGAAAAGGTGCTGGCGGAACCAGCTCGTGCAGTTCACTCGAACACTCCCCAAAATGCATCCTATAAAAGACCGCCAGACTAGCTACCTCTCGCCGATGTCTAAGGTCTTGTAATTTTGAAGTGAGATCTCGGTCCCCCATCAGCCTCACGGCGCGTGCTTCCACCGAGTCCAATGCGTCCAGTTGGTAGGCAGCCGACCCGTCCCATAGGTGGGAGCAATACACCATACACGGACGGATTTGCCCTTTGTACATCTGGAGCAGCTGTGCTGGTGTGAAGTATCGCTTAACTCTAGATAGAATACAGTTTCTTGGCCGCAGTTGACGCAGCACTCTATGCACCCACCAAAGTTGAGACTTGAAGACAACTCAATGCCAATTGTTGGCAACTAGTAACGATAGATACATCTCGGAAAGTTGGTTCTCGGTTGAAAGTTTTCCATCACCGTAGAGTTAGCCGCAAATTGTACAATGAACACAAAGTAGGTGTGTTCCGGCAGGATTTGATCTCGAGACTATCGGGTTCCGAGCCAGAGTGTTTAACCACTGGGCTACGACGCTCTCGAAGTTTCTAGATGTCAGCGTTAAATTAGTAGTTGTTAGTATTGGCAATTCCAAATGTTTCTAAGACTTTGTAGATAGCTTCTCTTGGCTATTCATTATCGAGGTAAAAAAAACAGCGCATAAGCCTTCAACCAACAGTTTATTTTCCATATTATAATACAACGAATAATTGGTTTTAAAAACTTGCATCATACATAACTAAATACATAAACGAACAACTTTTGAGAGAGAAATACAATAATACAGCTCCAACTGCATTGGGACCCGAGTCTTAGCCTAAAGTTCAGTTTAAATAAAATTCATATAAGTTACAATAATATTTTTCTAATCTCCTAGTACGAACAGCGATGCGACTTTGTCGCTGCGATTAATCGTACAACTTGTAACTCTGCCGTAACTTGTCAACATTGCGATACGCGAATATATTTAAGACAACAACGAAATATCGTTAAGGCACATAAAAATACGACATAAATCTTGTCGAATTGAGATCCTAGTTCGCGCCAAACAAGTTAGTCGCAATTATAAAAGTTAATAATAGGCTTTTAATCAATAATTATACAGCGTTGCGTCAGTTGAATGAAAGGAATGTAATATTTAGGCTAAGCTTTAGATCTGATCGAAGTAATTGTTAAATTACGTAGCATTGGAATCTACCCTCACTTTTTAGAATACAGATGCATAGTTCAAAGATCATTCAATGGCCCAGCCGAAGTTTTATAATAGACGAAAGCCACTTAACACTAGACATGATAGTTCAGTAGAACGAACTTTCATATTCAGCAAATAAAAATAGACTTTATGGCAGAATATATAAGAGAATAAATATACAATACGTTTGTAAGATTGTAACATAAAGTTGCTGACGCAACGCTGTGGCAGCTTAGCTATGTTATTTTAAACTTTATGACATACCAACATAACGAGCTTTGTTACAAGTTTAAAATAGCAAGACTTATACTGCAAACGACAGGGTTCCATATGCTGTTTGTTCTTTTAAAATTCAGTGTAATGTTGTGCACAAACACGTCACGGTTGTGACGTCACATCCTGCGTGATGGTTGTTCCAGGTTTAAGGTTTATCCTTTATATTTACACCATCAGGTAATACTAGCTAGTTATTGAAGTAGAAATTGTGCTCTACTGTGTGTAAGTTGACCCATAAGAAGGAAGTCGCTGAATAGTTGTCATTTTATGTGCTTGGAGTAAGGTCCCAAATGGTGAAGATTTGCGAGAGAGAGCAGCTATCCTAACTATGTAGTAACAGAAAAACCACCTAGAATTTAGCTATTTTTTATTGCTTTTCTAAATGACTACTGCTGTGTGGCCTCAGGTGGCCTTGACAGCTTTACCGGACTTTAGGGTGAGCGCTGAGGGCTCTCAACCCTAATATTTAAAGCAACGTGCCTAAGAGTCCCCAGTGGGGCAAGAAACTCGGCTTAGAGCCACTTCAGCAAGTTTCTGTCTAACCCTTCCGATCAGGGTTTGCACCACCTTCACTGATGCCATCTCGTAAATTGTCTATAGAACTAAAAGTGACAGCTTTGGCTAGTATAACAGATAGTTTTCAATAAAGGATACACCTCTGGTCGTATTGTTTTGTACCGTGTTTTAAATATACATAGCACAGATATGATTGTTTTTACATATAAACATATTACAATTCTCACACAAAGTGCCTATTCGCCACAAACTGCCTAAGTTTCTAGAAAATGTCTAAATACATATAAAAATCAGGTTTTATGAACATAATGTATTTCATACCGTTAAATATAATAGCAATTATTATACATCTGGTACTTATCATTCCCAATGCTGTATTTTTATCAAAAGATAGAAATACCAAAAAACCTATCTCGAGTTCTCATACACCTGATAATTATATTAGGTACGGTCGAAGTCACATCAGGATACCCATTTCCGGTCAGACGTCCTTGCTCTTTTACAAAGAAATGCCATTTTTTTGGCAAAATGCGTAGCCCGATGTGCTGTTGCTTATACATTAAATGGATATGATAATTATTTTTCAATACCACTTGAATACCGCGAAGAATCTTTAAACATAATTTTACCAAAACAACAGATATTTTGTAGGGAATAAGCACCTACCATTATTGTGTACATTTTGTGAAACAATCAAATACAAGCCACCAACATAGCAAAAATCTAATTGATTTGATAGAATCAGAGCATGATACCGGTACCAAAAACATTGGCATTTCAGCGGTCCTTACCGGTAATTTGATACCTTTACCGGTAATTTGATACCGATTTTAGCCAAAAGTACAGGTATGGAATCTAGCTCACCCGTTTTCTTTTACAAGTCTTACATCGGTTTATTCACCGATTAATATCTGTAATGATACCGGTTCGACACCGATATTATAATTTTTTGGACATGGTACCAGTACATTGTTTCCCAAACCCTCAATATAAGATTGCATAAGTCAACTGAGAGGCTAACCTTTTTTGCTGTAACTAGTGGCTTATATTATTTCGCTTTTCCCAATCATACAACATTACACAAGTTCATTGATGGGATATGCATTTTGTTACAGAGTAAAATATAAGTCAATCATTGCGACCCCCTAGAATTCACAAACGTTATTCAAAATTGTATAGCTGTCCCCTTCATATCTACAGACACTAAAGGACGGCTCGAGTTTGACAGGCGTGTAAATTTGGATTGACGTTTGTGAATTAAGGTTAGATCACTCGATACTAAGTAACAGTTCATAAATGCTATAGAGTATCACTGATACTTATCATTGCATCACGTGATATTTTCGAGCTATTAATTAATTGTATTTATACAGTCTTATATGCATGTATTTTAAATTTATCGGAATGAGGCGAGATTGTTAAGATGTAGTAATTATAGTCTGTTTTAGTTATTGTACTGTTTTGTCCCCTCCAATCGTAGCACAGTCAACATTTGCAATGAAATCAGAGAATAGTACATTAACTAAGTTAAGTTTTTCACGAATGTCTGCACCAAATAAGACAGGAGTGATATTATATTCAGCGTAGACCGCCATTTATTTGTTTAGACTTGCTAATAACATTTTATTTAATTAATAATCAATATGTTGCATGGTTGTTAGTGGTTTCAACTTAAAGTAATACTGTGATATGATGCATTTTTCGCCCCATCCCGCACGGTACAAAACACAACTCGTTTCTAGCGACCGTCCGGATTCAGCCGGGTAGCGAACATTAGCTTACAGTGTTACGTATTAGCTTAGTTTTCCGGATGTACTATAACCGGTAACTGGATGTACTATACCCAGTAACTGGGTGTACTATACCCGGTAGCTATGTACTAAACCTAGTAACTGGGCATGTTATACCCGGTTACTGGCTTTTTTATACCCATGATTCCGGGTATAATATACCTAGAAATCTGGTTCAGCCATACCCGGTAATCCGGACGGTCGGCGCTTTCCCCGACAGCTTAGTAGTCATCGATGTCGTATAGGTTGTCGATTTCTTCATCGTCCAGCTGCATCGATTGGAAGTCCACTTTGTAACGCAGTAGACCTGGAAAAATACAGCGGTTATTGTGGATCTCAAAATATTAATTCACTACCAAATGAGGCGTAAAACAAGATGAAAAAGGTCATTCATAGCCAAAATTGCAGTCTAGAAAACCGAATTTGGAACATAGGGTAGTTCTAAAGTGAAGTTTTGGTAAATTAAAATTCAATAAGGGCACTAACTTTGCCTTGTTCTATGAAGTTAGAAATAAGAACAATTTCGTTGAGTATAAACATTAAAATAAATATTTTAGGTTCTTTCCAAAAAAAGCAGCTCTAGGAATCTGTTTGAGGCTACATCGCCTAGAAACTAAAAATTCTAATAACAACAGCCTGTATACCTAACCTTGATTACAAGGTGGTGCGAGCCAAACCTGCGGGCTCAGTGCAGTATAAATACTTCTATTACCCCTTATAAATAAAAACCCCCAATATACTATTCCAAAAATGTATTTAAATAAATACGAACACCCAAACACACAACAAAACACTTTTCATACCACAGATCGAGCATTACATAGTATTTAGGAAATATACTTTAGTTGTAGCTTAACAGCTAGCAAATTGTATAATAATATGCTGGGTCTGTGGACGATTTTCCAAAACAGGAAATAATAAGTTAGTTAGATCATGCTTAGAATAATGTTAGTTACCTCTGTATCCCAGAAAGAAAGCATGAAAAAAAAACCTGTCTAACCCCATTATTCAAAAAAAACTAAAGCAACGCTGCCTCTAGCGTTAGTTTAGCGATTGACTTGTACGGTTTTTTCGCAAATTAATAATGACATTAGTAAGGAATAAAGAGGCAAAAGGGGTGCTGAAGGGCCGCTGTTCGAGTTTTCATGAATAAGAGGGTTGGTGAATAAATATGGTTAGGTTTTAAATGTGAATATGATGAATAAACCATTTTATTCTAAATTATCATAATAATTCGATGTCGGACACCTTCAGAGTTAAGTGACCTATCTCAGTAGCGACATCTTCTCAACATAGGTTACTTATGGTATATGCCTAAACATTCGTGGAACAGATCTGGCTGCCAGGTAAAAATATACCAGAAAAGTTCGGCCGGTCTGTTAATGGTGGAATCAGTGGCTAGTACAGCCTCCTGGAATGCGGAAGACGCTGGTTCGAGTCCCGCCTGAGCAGAAGACCAGATGTTTTTTCTGGGTTTCCTATCATTAATAAAAAGGTAATGTATTATCTCTAATGCTAAAATAAAAATATCCTGTAGGTCACTTAAATCTGAAGGAGTCTCTACACTGTTGAATACAAGCTTACTCAACAAGTTCTGAATTATTTCAAAAGATGGTTGTATTCAGAATCCAAGGAAGGGTTTGTTCAGGATTTGATAGGTTTTTATTGCATTAAGATTTTTTGATTGTCAATTCAAGGTTTGTAGCGATAAGACCGCCTGAATCGTGCTAAAAATGCCTTTAATTTTGATTGCTGTATGTATTTTTTTGCGTATGATTCCTATGATTATAAAAACTAGATGTTTTTGGTTCTGAAACATATTATTAGAATATGTACGCATATATGGTAATTAATTTGTTTGTTTTACTACACACAATGATTTTACTCACTATCATCTGGATCCAGGACAGCGGTTCTTTTGTAAATTTGTTTTTTTTGATTTTTATTTTATGTTGTTGCAACAGCGATGTTGCTTTTTTGAAAATTAAAAAGCTGTTAGGCCTAATTTGGTTTTAACAGTTTTACCGGATGGGGTGATGAGAGCAGGGCTCTCCCCAACTCCTAATATACGAATAGTGCTTCGGTTTGGGACGTTACTAGGAGATGGCAATCGGACGTACGGGTCAAAATGGTGGAGCCAGTTACCTACATAACAATTTCAAAAATCAGTTTCCTGTAATAAAAAAAATGTATTTGTGATATTGTTTACGAATATTACTTTTTCATGTGATTACTACAGAAAATAACGTCTTTGTGTAACTAATAATTTATTTTTTTCGTTAGTTTACAACGATGAATACAGTTACAGTTAATTAGGAGTTAGTTGTAGTAAAGGAAAGGATAAAAAAAACATTAGGTCACTTCAAACTTTTTTTCATATTTCTGAAAAGCATACATTTTCAAACCCGTTTCACATCAAAATACCTTTTACGTCTTACAACACGAATAACTATCGCAAACTCATTTTAATATTAAAATAGTTAATAGACTAGGCTAAAAAACTTTCTTGCGCCGTATAAAGAAAACCTAAATAGATTTTTCCGCTAGACGCACAAAAAGCTGTGTCCAAGCTTAAGCTCAAAAAACATTTACAAAATTTACAACAAAACAAGATTACAAACAACACGCGTTATTTACAAAACAAAAACACGATAATAATTTTGCCCTGTAAAAGAATCTAATTTACTTTACAAATCAATAAAACTAAGTAATTAACGGCATTGACGTCAGATCATCTCTTTCACTCAATATTTAAGTAAGTGAGAAGAAAAATAGACGTAATTACAAGTAGAGTATGATCGAAACTCTTATTTTAATTCAGAATGTTCCCTCACTCGATCCTGGATGTGACTATCATACACAAACAATGTATGCTCCTCTAATGAGATTAAATGTCAGCTAAAGGTAATATATTGTAGATAAAATAACCAGCCCAGAAATACTTTGTACTTTTATCATTCTTTCTTCTCTAATTCGACCAACTACGTCTAACTCTATGGTCGTTAAAATCCTTTTGTCGGTTTTCGCAGCTTATATTGCGACTGAAACGCAGTGGTCGGTAATGACGGTATAGCGAAAGAAACAAATGGTCGATAAATATTATAAACGCTAAAACTATAATTTTGATGTGAATCGTCGTTTATTTAGGTGTTAGAAGGTTCTATAAACACAAAATCTTTGTTTTTGATCGAAACGTACTTTTTTGGCCAAAACATTCGAAAGCGTATCAGTTGCAATTTAACTGTGTCATTTACAGACATTAACCCACGTGATAATTTCTCTCTATAATTACATGACTATATGAAAGCAAAGTACTTAATCAATTCACTATTATTGTGAAAACCAAAACGGCATGTAAAATACCGGTAAACACTAAAGAATTACCGGAAGTTTTGGTATCGGTATCAAGCGACTGATAAATGTTCATAACAAAGTGAAAATTTATGGCATAATTTACGTTTACAAATACCGGTACTGTATATTAATCCGGTCTAGCAAAAATGCTTCTAATTATTGTATTTTTCAAGAGGTGCGCCCAATTTTCAAAGAAGCTTCAGAACCACAAATTATATTTAGATATTATATTCACTCGACTTCCATCATTTCAAATTATAAAAAACGTTTTTATTTTGTCATCGAGATACCTAAAAATTAATTATATTTGTCACTTCAACCTGCGGTTTTCAAAAAAGAAACATTTTGTAGAAATTTGGAAAACCATTTAAAAATGTCTCACTCTAACTTCACATCCTGCATATAAAAATATTTCAGCGGACTATGATAAGATCAGTAACATACGCTATTGAGACATATTTATAGTATATCTAGCAAATTACTTTACTACGAGGCAGATAACGAACGACGTAGCTGAAAACTGCTATTTGATGTAAGACCTATGTATCGCAATGTGACATGCTATAAATAGGCACTTCACTTAATTCATAATAAGTGACTATTTTCTTCATTGTTATAGTTATTCGGAGTTATTCGCCAGATCCACAGCTGTTTACACAATAACAGGTGAGGGTTTATTGACATCAATCGTTTTACAGCACATTGATTCTTAGTCACATCACTCACTTCGGTTTATCATTACATCATGTAAAGACAGTGATTAATTTATTAGTTGTGTGTGTGTCCTACGTTAACCACACATTATTAAAGTTTTATTAATGAATTTTTCAGTATTACATTCAGACAAGTGTATGTAGGAGAAAAATGAGATTTTCAACTTTGTCGTTTGTATCAAGCCATCCGTTATAGCTATATTAGTTTACATGTAACATAAGCATCTAGCTGTTCTATTCAATAAATCATGTTTATATGGCTAAACAACAATTATATAACGCAGATTTCATTATTACGTACTAAGTAGCCACCAACCCGGATATTACAAATGTATTCTAATGCATCAATATTTTACGAACTAACGAGTCCTACGGAAGAACTGTTTTCGCCCTATATTTTGCTTATTTGTTAAAAACTAGTCATAATTATTCAGAACGGTGGTCCCGTTACTTCTATATTTTGTTTCTCCTAAATAACTAACTTCCATTATGGCTTATTTTTCCTTCTAAAATCTTTTTCAAGAAAAGCATTTCCTGAGAGCCTTATCTGGAAATATTATTAGCGAGGCAGATTAATTAATACTCGTCTAAGCTTATATACTACTAATCCTTCATGTAAAACCTCTGAATTTAAAAAAGGGAAATAATCTAATTTACCAATTTCGTACGCTTTAAAGGCAATCATGGTATTATTTCTGTTTTATATTAGTTAATGTTGTAAACTTTGCGCTTGCTACCACTTAGGAATTTAATAAACATGCAACATATTTAAATTTATATGCACGACATCAAATATATTTTATAAAAGACCAGTTATTTATTTACTGCGCCTATGATCTACTAATTTGTATAATATTCAGCGTTGATTAAATATCATTTATATAATATGCGTTAGTAAATTCTATAAAAGTTTCAAATCTGGTATAATATTCATTACCGGTATTAAACGAGCTACTTATGGTACCCGTAATATAAGAACTTGCTGCATCTACGTTAAATATCATCTTTTATAAATATATTTATTCGGTATCAAAGTATCAATTAAGGCTTCACGGATAAAACTCACTGGCGGATTGCTCAAAATTAGTGTGAAAGAACATTCAACCTATTTCAACTGAATATTCAAAAACATCATCGTTTCCTCTATATTTGTAAATCTATTAACGAAACTTTAAAAATAACAAATGATTATTTTATGTTATCAGAATGTTTTTTATACTTTTTTATCATTTTACTCTATGACTACATTTTTATTGCTCAAAGTGTATAAATATTCCGCGACTATCTCTTACAAATTATGTTAGAAAGGAACTTCTGTTCCTTGCACTATCACTAGACTTTGTGATCGATTATAATTCACTATCGTGTTCCGAAAATACTTTTTCGTTTATAGAGATCATTGTTCATTAAGACCATAACCATAATGCTTATTGAGACCATAACCATAATGTTCATTGATACCATAAACCATAATGTTCGTTGAGACCAAAGTCATACTGCTCACATTTCTCGATTGTCGTAGATTCAAAATACGTTATCCAATCCAAATTTAAGCGATCACTTTTATATGGATGACCCCATAAGTGGTTTTGAGGCTTAAGTTTAAGAGTTTGTACTGGTTTTCAGTGATTTCAGGCACTTAAGACGCTATTGGGCGGATCTTCCACGACCTTACCTAATACCAGAGTCGCATAACTAACGATGCATTAAATAAATAACTCAATCGATTTTGGTTTTTCTTTCCTGAACACGACAGTTTAATTTTGCGGTACATATATAATTTACGTTTAAACTATTAGATGAATTAAAAGGCGTATCAAGTGACTGTTCAGATGTGTTTCAATCTAGTACCATACGTTTATATTACTTGTTAATATGTTTTGGTCCTAATATCTAATTAATCATCATAAGATTTATTTAAACAACATGGTATTTTTCAGACAAAAGTTGCTTTATAATATATAATTTCTAGTTATAATAATGTCTGTCATTTACGAGGTTTTTTTTACATATTTTACTTTATTATGACACCTATATTTTTAAATACTAGTCTATTTGATTACAAAATATGAAATCCAATCCTCATTATTAGACGTTATTGCTTAAAATATTACGCTAGTGTAAGTTTCATTTATAATTCCCATGCATTATTTAGTAAATCGCTTGCTAAAACTATTCTTAGATTATGTCATAAGCCACTAACTGCAACTAGAGCTCCTTTCTAATAAAATTTGAAGTTACAACAACTGATACTCGGTAGACTTCGTTTGCACTTGCTTGATAACAAAAATGGTTGAGCCCAACATCCTTCATTTTTTATTTTCAGTTACTAGTGACAAAAAAGCTTCTATTCGTAATGACAATTTTTAATTTCAGTCATATTAAGGATCTCTTAATGGATATTTAAGCTTATATCTGTCAGACATAGGCAACTGAAGGGTAGTAAGGTCACTAGTTTGAATCCACCAAACAAGAAATGGTTGAATAGTGCGCGAATTTGCACTATTTAAATATGTCTTTTCCAAAATATATATCTTTTTAGTTCTAGCACAACTGTCACTAAATGTTTGTTTGTTTGTATTTTAAATGTATTATAATTTTTTTCATCTCATTTGGAATGAATAAATAGTAAGTAGGTTATTTTCACTAACCTGTGATTATAAGCAATGACGTCATCATAGCAAGTGCCAACTTAGCAATCACGATCATACCTCATACTATAATATTCCTGGGCTGGTAAAAATGTAATGGTGTCATGTATTTATTGTGTTATGTTACAAGTGTATATGTAATATAATAGGCACAGATATAACATGTTTTGTTACGTAAGTTTCTTTATTTTTATTAATGTGTACTGAATTTTGAAGACAATACTTGGTGAATTACTTATGCTTTCAATTAGCCATGTGCTTTTTAATTATTTGCATGCAGTTATCCCCTTGACTCAGAATGTGTATATCACTGAAACTTAACCGTATTTCGCAATCGTTATGTTAGTTTTCAAAGTCATTTGTAAAATACACAATATAATTTTAAACTCCCTCTTAACTAGTGATGACAAAATTCAGTACACAAATAATTTCACATACAACAAAAAAAATGAAGCTTCAGAAAGGGGGTCGGGAGGCGCGTAAATAATGAAGGAATTAAAGATAGAAGTTGTGTTAAATAATGGAAAAGACTAAGGCCCAGACTCCACCAGAGCTAGAATCACATCTCCATGTGTGAATAACGCAATTCCATTGGTTGTTGAAAACACAGCTCGACGCCGCACATCTCCGCTCAGCTCTGGTGGAGTCTGGGCCTTAACGTCTGGCACATGGTACAGGGGGAGGAACCCTTCCACATTTTAAACAAGAACTGGCTACTTCTAGAGGAAAGCTGAGATAATGGTAAGTTTTTCTTTAGTTTAGTTAATCTCAGCAAGTTTTTAAGGGCTGTGAACAAAGAGTCAGACCCAGAGGTCCAGGCATGAGCTGTGCGTGGTCTATTTTATTTTGGCCGTCTTATCTTGTCTGTTTGAATTTTGTTTATTTTCTTTTTTTTGGCCAAATAGTTTTGTTTGCTTTCAATTCATAAATGTTTTTTCTTTCTATCATTATAGATAGACTATCCATAGCATTAATGGTGACAAAACTCTAAATCATATTTCTGTTTAACATATAGTTAAACCGCCATTGATGACGCTTTATTTTAATAGGCAAGATGATTTGGAAAGGCCGAATGTTTTTTTGACTAGGCATGGATTCGTGTTGTGATTTCGAGGAGCTGCCTCATTCGGTGTCCCAAAACCATCGGATCACCACGCACCAGCATCTTGCGGAATTTTGAGGCCACTGCACTATATCCGTTTCATCTCCAGATATGCAAGTTTTTATAAGATAATGTTAATCAAGAATGTTAATAAGAAGTTGTCTTAATAGCACATCCTCTTAGGTAGTAGCATGTAATGATTGATGTTACTTTAAACAATCTTCAAGCATAGCTTTTAATCAAGATATAAGGAGAAACTTGTCTTGGCATAAAAAGCGAGGAGATTTAAAGATGTACCCTGAAAATAAAACATGGACAAGTTTCTCGTGTATCATTGATTTTTTATAACTACAGCTCAAAATGTTTCAAAATGTAGAAGGTTGATAGGTATTTACTGTTGAAATGTATCATAATAACCTAACATTAACATTACATGGGGTAAGATTTGTCTGAGGGCTGAATACCTTTTAAAATCATTAAAAATTAAAATAAATTGACAATTTATAGGCGGATCATTTTTTCAAATAAATAAATATAAAAGACATCTTAAAACAAAATCTATCTCAATCTAAGCAGAGCTTGTATCACGGATGTGACATCGATATTAACGCCCAGACACAGGCTAATGTTTGTCCATCAATGTTCTCCCAGGATTTAATTACAAAACGATAAGTGTTTCTTCTTCCTTTTTTTTTACTGACTTTTCATAAACACTTACCGCCGCACTCAGAGACGTCAGTTAACGTTAATGGTTCATTAGAGTCAAAATGTTACAAGCTTAAAAGTTCTTTATTCAATTTGTTATAGTCTCTTTTGAAAAATGGAATTTTGACTCTAATGAACCATTAACGTTAATCGATGTCTCTGAGTGCGGCGGTTAGAGTTTACATGAAATAAATACTTTTCATTTTCATTTTAATTTTCTATTTCAAAATAAAGCTCTGCTATGCCAATTTTTAAAAGATGTTATAACTAAAATTAAGCCTAATAAAAAAAAATATGTTAATACCATGTGCCAGACATTAATAAACCAAAAAACATGCAAGCGTCTTAAAACTACTGTTAAGTGATGTTTTATAGGCATTTCTAAAAATCTTTTCTTTTTTTTAGTTTTTTTCTTGTTTTTTTCAGTTTTTTTTGGGGTCATTTTTTAATAGTCGTCGAGGTCTACGTCGTCCAGAGGCTCGTCGAGCTGGAGAGACTGGAAGTCCACTTTGTACCGAAGAATACCTGTTTTTTGTTATTTTTTTGCGATTTTTAAAAGTTTTTTTATCCATCCGATGTTTTGTTGGTCCAAGCAGCAAGAAAAGAGAAAATGTACACATTAGTTACTAAGTTAGTTAGCTAAAGCATTATTTAGGTTAAAATAGATAATATTTGCAGTAAGACTTAGGCCACATTGCGATTTTTAACAGCGATGCAAACGCGATACAGTAGGTACAGCGACAATCACGTTTGTATAGGTACAAACGGATGTATCAATCAATGCATAATTAAATTAATTTAAATGCACCATTATAAAAATGTACAAAAATATTAAATTTACTTTAGGTCTTATACAGGCTGGTCCAAATGAGGACGACAAAAATATTATTTTTTGATTCCTTACAAGGGACCTTTCCTTTTTACCTTTTGGACCAGCCAGTATATCAGCAAAAGTGAGAAAGTTCAATAGTTTCACCAGCAATAAACCCGGGTTTTTGTTTTCGAAAATGAAAAATTTGCTTCAATATTACGACATGAATTCGCTTCCAATAATTTAATAATTATTTGAAGCAACGTGTTTTAGTAAGAAACCAGAGTACAAAAGCTGTTTTAAATCAAAATCATCAATATGGCCCACCAAGCCTATTCACCCTGTATATTCTAATAATTATAGATAAATACACATTTACCAAGCTGATATCCCCAATAAATAAGCATCTATCTTTCCTAGGAATTAATTGAAATGGTGTATATACCACCGATCCCATCCCATCTATAAATTAAACTGGTGTTCATACCACCGACCCCATCCTATCTATAAATGAAAATGGTGTACATACCACCGATCCCTCCAAAGCCTCGTACAAACTGACTCCCCTCCTGGCTCTTGTCGGTGATAATCTCGAGGGTGGCTCCGAAGGACTTGTAGTTGTTTGCGAGCCACTCCAGCAGCGGCTGGCATTCCACCAGCTCCAGTTCTACGCCGCTCTGGGGACACAATTAGAACCTGTTATACCTGGTGGTCGGGAATACCTCTTGGCATAAGTGCACCAATTGTAAGTACTTAACACGTTGAGCGCCACGCCGGTCACAAACAATAGGAATTCGATTGTTAAAGTGACCGGCGGCGGTGAAAGTATTAAAAGCATGTAACACATTGCGGTTGGCTAGTAAGTAATGCCTAAGTAATGAAACATATTTATTAAACAGTACTGTACCGTTATTCGAAGCCTATTAAATGAGAGTAGCATCCGTTTACGGTCCGAGTACTAGTCATGACATCCGGTCTCCATCCACGTGGGCCGCCACTTCCGCTTCCTTCCCCCGATTACAGCGCCACCATCGGCAGTTGAGTGGGGCCACTCAAGTCTCAATATTTTAATCATTGGCGTTTTAGTTTCCGACCGAGACGGTTCTCCGAATAAGCTTCGCATATTTAAAACCGACTCGTTGGTACTAGTTGTGTTACAGTGGTTACAGGACGAATACTTTATAAGTGAATATTCTTTGGTGAGAAATATTTTAAAGTGAAACAACGGTAAGTGTTTGAAAATTATTAAAATAAGCCACTTCTAAACGTGGGGAATACGATTTTCGAAGAATCTAGGCTTTTGTCTACTTCCCGCTAACTTTTCAGTGCAATTCATTAAAAGTATTAATACGAAGAATATTCAGTGCAATTATTAACGATGTTATCGTTCGTGAAAGTTGTAAGTCACATCTTTTATTATTATATTTTAAATTCCTTTTTACTATAAAATTGTAGGTACCTTTTACCATGATATTTTAAGAAATTAATTGTTTCTTTCTAACGGATAACCGTTAGACGTGTCATTTAGAATGAACGAAGAAAATCCATCCACGTGCCGGAGCGTCGAGGAAAATGGCGGTGTAGCAAGGAGCCTACACAGAAAGCGGAAGCGTGCGAAGTCATCGAGCAGTGATTCAGATGTCAGCTCTTCGTCAAGCTCAAGTTCCTGTTCGAGTAATCGCAATAAGCGGAAAAGGAAACGTAAGCATCGCAGAAGGCAGGGGGTGAGTAGTAACTTGTTAAAACAATTGGCCAGTGACGTATCTCAACTTAAGCGTCAAATGGCCTCGTCAAGTAAAGATAACAGTTATGCATGCTCAGAAGACTTCGTAGATCACGATATTAGTGGCGAACTCTACGAAAACGATGAAACCTCTTCGAATAACGTTTCGAGGCTACCTTCCACTGAATTAAAATTGGATTTCGCAATGAACACAAAAGTCAAAGAACCAGCTATCCCTATCGCACCAGATCATATGCTCCAGCAACTAATTGAGCTTCAACGCTTTAACCAGCCAGACTGGAGCAGTGTTCGCTATTCTGAGGTACAAAAGAGTTGCTTACGCACCCCTGGCTTTACTAATTTGGAACCAAACGAAGAGGTGAAACGATTTGATAGCTCCAAGTATACCTCTAATATGGAAAGAGCTTTCGCAAGCATTACATATGCTTTGATACAACAACGTGAGACATTACAAAATGAAATGAAAGACTTTTTGCTATGGGCGAATCAATCTGAATCGCTGTCATACGCGGAAATATATTCAAAGATAAACGATATGTTTTCGAAGGGAGACTATAGCAAATCGGCAAATGACACTATGCAATTGATATGTGGTCATAGGGCTGAGCTTATCCAGCAACGAAGAGAAGGTATCCTCACTTTTGTCAAAGATCCATTTCATAAGACCGCACTTCGCAAGATACCACCGTCCAGCACTTATCTGTTCGAACCAGAGAAATTTAGCTCAGTTTTAGAAAAAGCAGGTGGCATCAGGAAAGTCTTTTGGCAAAAGAACAAGGATCGCAACTCTGCTACGCAGAACGATCTGGGTACGATGTCCCATGACGTACCTCCTAGAAAAGCCCTAAATAAATCGGCTAGTCAAAAATACGACCCTCCCTTGCAATCAAGGGGCGGGAATAATTCGCGGCCGGGGCAAGGCTTACAGGGGACGAAATGACAGGACTAAAAGAGCCAGAGGCCATTCTCCCACATCCCGCCGGGATAGGAGAGATCAGCCAACTAAAAGATACTGACTCGACCCGGGCATTTCGTGCCGGTCAACTCCTTCAGTTTTATTATCACTGGAAGGAGTTAGGAGCACCGACACACATCCTAAGAATACTAAGAGGGTATCGCATACCATTCAAAGGCAAGCCACCATTAATTATCCCAAACCTTCAACATCAAACGCTATGTTCGAAGGAAACTTCGATCATAATCAAGAGGATGCTGGCTCAAAAGGTCCTAGAACGAGCGGAGCTAGCTCCAAGTTTTGTATCAACAATATTTCTTCGTCCAAAAGGCGACGGCACGATGAGACCTATATTCAACCTCAAAAGCCTAAACAAATTCGTTCACCCAGGCAAATTCAGGTTAGTGAACGTTCAACGGGTACCAGATTTCTTGCAAGCAAAAGACTGGATGGCAAAAATCGATTTTCACCAGGCCTACTTTCATCTGCCTGTTGCGAAGAGTCACAGACGATTCCTAAGGGTAATATATGCCAACGAGTTGATGGAAATGACCTGCCTGCCCTTCGGGCTCAGTTCTGCACCGAAAACGTTCGCATCTCTGACAAACTGGGTAGCTCAAAAATTGAGAGAACGCGGTATAAGGGTGCTGGTATATTTAGACGACTTCTTCTTGGTAAACCAGAACCCAGCCATGCTACAAGGTCAAATACTACTCGCATTAGACATGTTGAGATACCTTGGCTGGACAATAAACATGGAGAAGTCGATCCTGGAACCAACACAAGCCATAGAATTTCTAGGCATCGTGTGGAACCCCTGGCAAAACACCAAACAGCTTCCAGTCAGATTATCCACCAAATTACAAGCTCAAGCGACAGCAATGTTAGAAAAGGATCGAGCTTCCTTAAAAGAACTGCAAACAATTACAGGTCTCATGAACTTTGCGAGCTTTGTCATAGTAAGGGGACGATTACACTACAGAGCTTTGCAAGCAATGACCAACAAATTGCTCAAATTCCATACACAGAAAAGAGTATCTCTCCTTATAGAAATGAAACAGGAACTCAAGTGGTGGAGCGACAATTGCAAGGGCTATTCTATGATCCATCACCCTCTTGCAACACATTACCTAACTACAGATGCCAGCGACATTGGATGGGGAGCCAAACTGGACAATCAGAGCTTAGAAGGTGCTTGGTCTACCACCCAGCAACATCTTCATTGCAATCAAAAGGAGATGATTTCCATCATCAACGTCCTAAAAGATCAAGGTCAGCACCTGAGCTCGAAATCACTTCTCATACAATGCGACAACAGAACTGTTGTGGCTTACCTCCGCAACGAGGGCGGCACAAAATCTGCCGCGCTGACGCGCCTCACGCGGTCAGTGTTCCAAATATTAGACCAATTCAACATTCACATGTCAATTTACCATATACCGGGGAGTTACAACAGCGACGCGGACCACCTGTCCAGGAGGAAAGCCTCTCCGGAGTGGCATCTCCTGCCACAGTTAACTCGCAAGTAGTTCCCATGTACTGCACGCTCGACCGGAACGACCACAATGCGAGCTACTACGATGCGTTCAGCCGGAATTGGAACTTCCCGCTGGCATGGATTTTTCCACCACCACATCTAATACCACGGGTTCTAGCACACCTGAACTGCGCCTCGGGCATGGTCTTAATTGTGGCCCCGCGATGGAAGAATGCATATTGGCGGCCAGACCTGAAGAGCAGAGCGTTAGCACCGCCCTTCACGATCATGAATCTGGCTCAAGTGCTTGTGGACGTAACGACAGAACTTCCACCACCCAAAGTGTCGGAAATGACCTTGGAAGTTTGGAAATGTGGGGGTGGAACTCATCGTTAACTAATTGGACAGCTGATCAGCGCGCTTTGCTTAAATCAAGCTGGCGAGAATCCACGCTTAAAACCTATCGATCTGCGTGGAATAGGTGGATAACTTGGGCAAGAACAAAAGACGTTGACTTGTCAATGCCTACCGGTTCGGACTTGGCGCGTTTTCTTGCTGACCTTCATCAAAGGGAGAATTTATCATTCAGCACGATATTAGTTCACAAGTCAGTAGTATCTACATTTTCTAACCCAGAGTGTCAAGTAAAACTAAGCTCACACCACCTCGTCAAGCAAGTTCTGAAAGCAATTTTGCTGGCAAAGCCAAAACCAAGTAAACCACCAATTTGGGACACGGATGTATTAATTAAGTACTTGGGAAACAACCCAAAGTCCCCACAGTTATATGACATATGCAAACGTACAGCCACCTTGCTCTTACTCTGCTCGGGAAGACGCGTTCACGACCTTACTCTGTTGCGTACATCTCCAGAACACTACACCGCTGGCGACGATTATATTATTCTAAAACCTACTTTTGGCTCCAAAACGGACACTAGCAGTCATAGACAATCTAGTTGGAAGTTGACAACTAATAAAAATAATAGAGCCCTGTGCCCAGTATATTGGGTGAAGCAGCTTACTTTACTTGCCCAAGAAAGAAGGACTTTGGCTCAAAGCGACCATCTGTTTATAACCCTGACTGGGCGTCCAAAGCCAGCCACACGCGTTATAATAGGTGGTTGGGTGAAGAAATTGCTCTCGGAAGCTGGCATAGCAGCTACCCCCGGCAGTGTACGGTCTGCTGTGGCATCGAAAAGCTGGGTAGAAAATTTTCAATTGGATGATATTTTATCCAGAGCGAACTGGAAATCAACAAATACATTTATGAAATATTACCGGCGCGAAATTTCGAGTGTACCTGCTATCACTAATTCTATTGCGCCTCTCTTTACCCCTATAGATGATTAGTCTGATAAATTAAGATCATATAAACAATACTGATTGGCTTCTATTGTGTAATTATTAGTTAAGAGCATAAATTGAACAATTGAAATTGTTAGAATTCAGAAATCCCCTGATTTTGTTTTGAACTTTGAAGTTGATGGTCTATTGTTAAAAACAATAAAATAATTGTTATCTCAAAGTCGTTTTTTAAAAACATCTTCGCGAATCACATTGGCGTCTCTCAGCACCACCAGGCGATAATAGACACGTCTCTCATTTAATAGGCTTCGAATAACGGTACAGTACTGTTTAATAGCTACGTTTTACCTGAAAATAAAACGTTTATTAAACATACTTACCTTATTCGAAGCCTACTTTTAAGCCTACCTGGTGACATATAAAACCCAATGATTAAAATATTGAGTGGCCCCACTCAACTGCCGATGGTAGCGCTGTAATCGGGGCAAGGAAGCGGAAGTGGCGGCCCACGTGGATGGAGACCGGATGTCATGACTAGTACTCGGACCGGAAACGGATGCTACTCTCATTTAATAGGCTTCGAATAAGGTAAGTATGTTTAATAAACGTTTTATTTTCAGGTAAAACGTAGCTATTCAGGCACCACAATTTTGAGTAAAAATAAATTGACAAATAAATTATTTCTTGGCATGAAGTGCGCCAATTGTATTTGATTTCGTTCAAAAACAAGTTATACATTGGCGCTATCTAGTACAGAATGCCTTTCGGTATTAAGGGCGCCACTTGTACTTTTTTTTTTGCAACAAAGTATCAACAAATAAAATCCTGTTTTACATTGCGGTTGGCTGGTAGTGCCTTTTTTATTTTAAGAATAAATAAATTTATCCTGTCATACATTGCGATCGGCTAGTAGAGAAGGTCTCTTGGCATTAAGTCCGCCAACTGCCCTTATTATTTTCTGCTTAGGGTCAGTCGGACACGTTTTTAACTACATTTCACGTCATTTCCGACGACGACTGTACATCATGATTTCCAAACTTAACCCCTAATCGGGCAATGGGAATGGGAACAGTTACTATCTGAATTTGAACCTTGATTCCTCGACATATAGTTGAAAACCAAAGAAATAACTATGCCATGTCTTATTAAGGGTTAAGCTTTTCCTAAATATTATTTCAGATCCCATACCTCCTTGTCGGTGAAGTGTGACTTGTCCTTCTCCTGCTCGGGGGTGAGATGAAGAATAGTTTCAATGTTGGTCGCGTGCGATTTCAGTACGTATCTGTAACCAAAGAGGGATATTATAATATTGGTGGGGCGAGTAAAGAAAGAAGGAAATACAATTTAATTTACTATCAATTATTTATGATTGTATATTTGAGGCTATGTCGACTCAATTTCGAAATTTGCGTGAGATATGAATACACTGTTTCAACTTGGCGTGATCGGCCAAATCCTCTGTATGTGTATTTGTCTGTAACGTTATCACGCCTAAACAACCAAACCAATTTGAATGAAATATGGTATTCAGACAAAGCAGAGTTTGGTATAGGATAAGTAGACTATAATCCGTTCACGTTAAGAATGAGTGAATTTTGTTCGTTATAACACGCAATGGGCGATTTTTGACTTCGCGTCAGTACTGACATAACCTGTCTACGTCTTCTTTATTGTAATATCATTGATTCCACGTGTTTGTTTAGGTTCCTCACCTTTGTATATCGAGGTTCTCCCAGCAGATAAGTGTTTCAACGGCACCGAGTTCCAAAGCGCGTAAAGTGTCGTCCACGCCGAAGCAGTACTTGCCCGTGTCCTGTGGACAATATAAATAAATAAATAAGACATTATTACACTAAGATCTGAGTTTGACTGCAAATGTGACCTTAAATTACTCCCAGTCGTTGTAACACTCAATCGGCGTTTATTTCTTGCAAACTTTTACAAGTGTTTATAGTCAGTAAATAATTTACATTAAAAAATAAGGAAGAAAACACATAATGTAATTCTACCATCAGTTCGTCAGTGGTTACATCGCAAATTTCGGAACGACTGTCACTATCGAGTCGAGGTTTGTACGAAATAAACTTCTCAGAAAATGATGCAGGATGGAAGACAATTGCCTTGTCACTTGAATTTGGGACCACAAGGGTTCAGACCTTCGATTCCAGAGTGCTTAGCCAATCTTAATTTCTCAATTTACAATCATTAGGCTGTGTTTCCACCAGAGATGCGTTGCAGGGAATGTGCTAAAAAGGCCCCCTAGATGAAACATCTAAGTGACGTTTCATCTAGAGCGCGCTCACGCTCATACAATTTATCAATTCAGGTCGCGTGTGAGCGCGCTATTATCACTTTTGATTCTTAAAAACACATTCCGCAACGCATCTCTGGTGGAAACGCAGCCTAACACCAAATAAAGATGGGAAAACTAGAAAAAGACGCGACGCATCTCTGGTGGAAACGCAGCCTAACACCAAATAAAGATGGGAAAACCAGAAAAAGACATTCGGTCTTGGCTTCAGGCGCGAATTTTAGTAAGCTAATAATGCATTATCCCTCCCTAATGCTCTAATATAAATAATAAATCACACCAAATGGGTCGTGAATAGCTTACCTGCGATATCTCATCAAAGTACCGTCCAATAAGTTTCTTCTCCTGTATAAACTTGACGTTCTGCAGCGACTCAGCCGCCAACTCGATGGCCTGGTTGAACCCGTTCTCGCCGCCGTAGGATACGTCCACCAACTTGATGATCTTGGCTTGCAATCTCTGGAAGACAATGTATTGGTCAGTGGTCAGTTAAGTCCTCTTTTTCTCGACCATTTTCTTGAAATTGTATAACTGTACGTGTACTTAATAAAATTGTAATTTAGTAACGGATTATTGTACAGAACATATTGAAAAGAGTAACTGCTGAGTTTCTTGCCGGTTCTTCTCAGTACAGAAACAACTTTCCGACACCGGTGGTTGAGTCACATTATGTTTGTATACTGTGTATTTATTTATTATTTCTATTATAGTATTTAAGTCTATTATTAAGTGTATTTTTGTTTGTTTGATTAAGTTTTTGACGATTTGAAAGCACTTGTAACAGGTCTATTTAAATAAAGATATTTCTGATTCTTGGGCACATTTCTGACGCTTTGTATATGCTAAAATTACGGGTCTTTGCAATAAAGCAGGGATGAATGACCAGACAGAAAAATACAAGTTTTTTTTTATCTATGCATGTTTGGTCAATAGAATAACCCTTTTCTTCTCCAAACAGGGTTTATAGCCTAGGTTATACTAGTTCTTGTAAAAAAGGGAATCAATCATTGTTAAGAAAAAAATCTATTTTTGAAAACTTTAAAAATCAACACCTTTTACAACTGTCTCAAGTACTGTGTTCTCAAATTTCGAAATTTCGCAGCGTTTTTTTTGGCATCCTAGAATACTATACTATCGATACTGTAGTTACAATTTTATCCTAGGTGAAAACAAGTATGACTGAAACATAGTTTTTTTTTGTCAGCTCCTTATTTTTCCCAGCCTTATTTATGGCCAGCTGTGGGAGTAAGTAATCATAATGCGAAGGAGCAGCAAAGGAGTATAATGAGCTTCCTGAGTGTTTCCATAACAACACAACTTTGACCTCTTTAAGAAGAGAGTAAACAGTCATTTGTTAAGCCAGGCTTAGACCACATCATCATTTACGATCAGGTGAGATTGTGGTCAAATGTGCGACTAACCTAAGGTTATCAAAAAAGCTGTTGTTACTCACCGGATCGAACATGTCTGACTGGGACAGCTCAGTCTTGAAGTCTGCGGAACCGGCGAGGATGAGACCAGCCAACAGTTAGTGACTATGCCCAGCAGTGGGATGGAGGCTATTACTCACCGGATCGAACATGTCTGACTGGGACAGCTCAGTCTTGAAGTCTGCGGAACCGGCGAGGATGAGACCGGCCACGTTCGGTCTGTCGGCGCTGATGAACAGCTGAGTCGCCACCTCGGCCACCTGGGGAAACGTACAATATTATTGTTGGCTTATTTGTAAACTGTGGGGGACTAACAATTCATCTAAAAGGCAAATCCACTGAATATAAGCCTTATGGCTTATTGGCGCGCTCTTTGCACATTTAAATGGAATTTTCTGATCTTGTTTCATAAAAAAAATATCGCCATAGTCGCAGAATGTTACTGTGGTGCATTTGAGTGAAAATAGAAGTTATCAGTTCTTTAATTGTAGTGAAAAAAGGTAAACACTCAAGTAAACAAACATTTCAATTATTTAAAAGTGCAGTGAACACTGCTCAAGACTTAATTGTGTATTTTGTAATTGTATCTGATCAATTTAAGTCTTTTTGTAATAGATATTTTATGCATGTTTAGATTTAGATATACATTACAATAAGAAATGAGTGCAAACTTGCTAACAAACTGCTTTTGCAGTTTGGCGAGATGTTCAATGCAAAAATGTGAAATGTATACTTGGTAAATAAATAAATAAGGGCCGGCGCCCACTGTCGGCATCGGCACGCTTCAGGATTTTAAGGTGGCAAATAGTAATATACTCTAACAAAATGCCGAAACAGCAGCCTCAAGCATACCGATTGTTTTTACGAGAACACATCACGGAAATTTCTACTTTATTGCCATAATGTTAAAGTATATTGCTATTTGCCACCTTAAAATCCTGAAGCGTGCCGATGCCGATAGTGGGCGCCGGCCCTAAACGTACCTTGCGCACGTAGTTGTGTCTCTTCTCCATACGCAGACGCGCGAAACGCAGCGCCGACTGACCACCACGGCCGTGCTTCTTCGGCAGGTCCACAGTGAACTTGTGCAGGACCTGGGGAATTACATTTGTACGTAAATATCACTGGAAATTCCAAATAGCGCCATCTAGCCTCAAACTTAGCAACTAAATGCTTGTGTAATGGGATACTAGACTAAACTACTAGGTAAACATACTTAAATTCTTTTTTTTGGAAAGAAATACTTAATATACATAGGAAACACCCAGACTTGTACAAACAGACAAATTCATGAACACAAATGTTTGTATTGTGTGGGGATCGAACCCGCGACCTCTAGTGTAATATCCAGCCATTTAACTAATACACCAATATGTTCCTCATATCACAGGAACCAAAATTTATATTGGTTTGAAACCTTTAATTTTCTTCAAGACGGATTTATAGTCTGTTCAGGGAAAGAATGCAGTGATTTTTAAATTTAATTCTCTTGCACACAAAAAACTCAGGTCCACAACCTCTGGTTCGAAAGTATGCGTTCAACTTGTCATTGTGGACTTGACTTTCTAATTAGGAACGATTTGATTGGTAAGGGGGCGTGCTAGATCGAAGGACAAGTGTGAAATTACTGCATTCTTAACGCGGACGGACTATAGTCATCTTGCAGACCAGCTAAAATTAAACTCAAGACATGGCACTTTCAGAGTGTCATTGTACAACTTAATATGAAAAGCTGCACTCAAAACTAATATGAGCCAACTGACAGGTCAGTATATGAAAATTAATTAATTATTAAAATTACATTTTAATTTCTAATTCTGTTTGGTTAAGCAAGATTAAACACAGTTAGTTTCAAGGTCGTTCTACGTTATTTCTAGCGATATTTTAGATTTACTGATAGAAAGAGGTTGAGTTATCTAACAATGTAGTAACATTATGTAAGATGGATGATTGGTCAATATTATAATTAACAAACAACAGCTATCTTGTTAATCCTAAACAGACTTATCAAGATATTGTAAGAAACTATCACAAGGAATATTTAAACACAGTAGGTTACCTTACCTTGGGGAACTTGAATCTTGAACAAGTCCTGAGTTAGGATGGTTAACCACTGGGCCATGACTCTTTCAGAAATACGGGGTAATTTTGCAAGTACTTGCCAAATTTTTAGGAGTGCTACCAGGAACTGAAGTGATTTCCGCGAAACAAAAAAATATTTTTAGTTTTTTTCTTACATGCGTTTTTTTCAAAGTTAATTTATTTCATTCAAAAATACGTCAGCTCACGTGACGATATTATTGCATGAGTTGAACTGCGAGTGTAGAAGTCATTTTTGTGCGCAAAAATAAGCCCTATCCTTCATTGTTATTAGTTTTTAAGATATTTTTATTATTAAATAAAAAAATACTTAAATAAATACGTTGAATACTTAGTTTTATATTGAGGTTATTAAAAAAAAATGGCAAGTACTTGCAAAATCACCCTGTATGTTTTGTATAAACCCAGACTCACCTCTCGAGTGTTCCCTTGCAGTGTCCCGAACAGAGCACCGTTACCATCCATAACGATGAATCCAAACTTGTTGTCATCAGCCAACAGGGCAGTCAAAGCCTCGGTGTGGAACTTGTTGTCGCACAGGTAGAGAGATGTGTTGATCGGTTTGAACGGCTCAAAGTCAATGTTGACCTTCTTCTCCTTGCCCTCTTCGGTGACGATGGTGCCGCAGTAGATGACCAGGCCGTTTGGTGGTACTGTAAAAAGATTGTATCATTAATGTGTGTCAAAATTAAAAGTATAGGATATACGATATTGGCTGCTTTAAACCTGTGGTCTGATAAACTCAGTCATTTCTAAATATATGGTGAAGTTTTTTATGCCTGTTCATTTATTTCACCTGACACAGGACAAACACAAATGTTTGTACATAAGGTGGGAATCGAATCAACGACTTTCCGCTCGTTTCTATTCGAGAACTATTCGGACCCATCAGCCATCAAGCCCTTTGCACCATGGTAAAGTAAATTATTAAGTTACGTACCTTTTGTGTACAGCTTCAGTCGATGCTGTACAGAAGTGATAGCACCAAGCACTGACAGACGGTTGACACGCGATTTGATGTTAGACGCTGTGCCAAACTCATCAGCTAACATCTTGGACACTCGGGAGATCTGGTCCTTAGGTGGGATGATGAGGGATATCATGGATGTGCCATTTCTGAAATGAGTAAAGTTTTGGTTAGGTTAAGAAATTGCCACTTTAATCAATTGACTTATTTTTTACTTCTTAGGAGCTTTGCAAACGGTGGGGCGGGCCGGGCCGGTCAATTTGACCGCGAACGATAGCGCGAAGGGAATCCTATACTACCAACCTACATGAAGGGCAAAAAGTCCGCGCTGCAGATGCCCGTAAGGCACTTTGGGCTTTGTATTCGTGGTCAGGGCATTCGCGGGCATCAGCGCGGCAGGCGCGTTTTATTACTTCAAAAATACCGGCCCACCCCACCAACTGCAAAGCGCCTTGAAGTTTTGCTATGAGCTAAGCTCTGTCACAAAAGTGTATCTAACTGGGTTCCCAGAAATGGCATCAAAAGCAGAGGTTGCCAAGCAAGACGGTAGTAAGATGAGCTGAAGACTAACAGCTCATCTTACTGCCGTCTTGCTTGCTTGCTGTTGCTGTGACAGCTAACAGAGGAGAATGAAAAAAATTATAGGAGGACATTCTTTGTCAATAGATATTCTGCAACTTTAGGTAAACCAATAAATTCATTTTTATTTCTTAACGAACTTACCCCCACAAAATTCACAAACACAAATCAATGTTGAGCATCCCTCAGAAGTATAGCTGTCCTTTGCAGTTCTATTGACATTTTACAGGACAGCATCAGTATGAGTGCGTGTTTAGCATTGATTGACGTTTGTGAATTTGGGGGTCAGTCTTAAGATAAAATAAGATACATCTTATTGCACAACATAACATACATAATTGTAATTATAAGATATGCCATTGCATCATCTTTTCTGAGATCTTCCTCTTCAGGCTTGGCTGTGTGATATGCACCCAATCACTAGTGTACCTCCTGTATTTTGTGGCCAACAAATGGAGAGTGCAAAATATCTTGAAATTTAAAGTGTTAATTGTTTTCAAAAATATTTGAGACGCTGTTGCACCACCTACTATATTATCTTTCTGCTCAGCCCCATGGTAGAATTAGTTGCCTCATCAGCAAATTGGTCTGCCATTTGTACCAATTTCATTGTTGTGCAATAAAAATGACCATTTTATCTTCAGCTAGGTGTGACTGTTTGTGTAATGACTTGGTGTGACTGGTGATTGAACTTTATGGCAGTCATGCAGACCCGATAAACATTTACCCAATGATATTATAATAAAAAAACGTCAGATAGGTTACTTGTGCTAAAAAATGGCACCCGAAATCAGAACTGAACTGAACATCTGAGCAAAGCCTTGACAGTTTGAGACAACACTGAGCAACATGTATCTGTCCCGTTTACGCTCTAGTAAATAATCATAGTATCTTGTACACATGGTCAAATTATAGGTTTGTATGCCAGTGGACAATTTTCGATTTTGCATGTACTGACTTAACATGTCTACAACTTAAATATCATTGCATTTACCCCCTTATTTATTCATAAAAACTCAAAAACCCTACCCACCATAGCTTTTATTCTCATTTCTGTAACCATTTGCAAGTGAGTGACAAATTGCTAAGCCAATGCTGCTGTGTTGCTTTAGTTTTTATGAATGAAGGGGTTATAGTCACAATTTGGATGAAAAACAAAAGGATAAGCTTTGCCATCTAGCCTACCCTTTCCCACAGGACAATGACTAAATAATGTCAGAGTAAGTGGTTTATGTATAAACCAACAAACAAATATTGTAAGTCCACAAGTAAACAAACAAAAAATTTACCAAAAATTATGTCAGGAGGAACAAAAAAAAATTGGTTACTCTTGTGAGGTACCTACTTGACAAATAATCAGATTATTTATTGTAAAGAGGAAATGTATGCTTTCAAGATAAGTCTGCAAGAGGATAGAAGAAAACAAAACAACAGTTTGGTTTTATAGCAACTCCTAAATTTCTTGTCAGTGTTTCCTGAACCCGAACAAAGCAAAGGAATAATATTGATTATTCCTTGTTTGTGCAAATTATCGATTGAATTGCGTGGCATAACCTCCGCGATTCCTTGAACCATTCGACTTTACAGCCAAGTTTGTTCTGTACCTACTTTTCAAGAAAAAATATCGCGTGCTCAAAGGTTAGAAGCGCATGCACCAGAATAAAATTCCTGGCGCATGTGTATTGCGAAAAAGTGACGCAGCCTTGCTGGCAACCTCAACAAAACGTGTCATCGAATGTTTAACACAAAGACTTCACGGAGTATGAACCAAAAGCATAATGATATCAATAAAAAACTCACCCTCTAGCCATTTCCAAGCTTTTTATAAGCTTCTTGATCTTCCAAATCTCGACATTGCGATCTGCTGACGACTCTTCAGACATTTTGAATAGCTTCTAATCAACCAATTCACTCAAAACACTAAGATTAAGTAAAGTAAAGTCTTTTTTACACACAAATAAACTTCTAAATAAAGGAATAAGTGGGAAAGGGAGCCCGACTCGCGGTTCTAACTGCTGTAAACCAGATTGAACCGGACGGACCGTACACCTCGCGACTCAGTCCAACACTTTCTAATTCACATTTACGTCTGCGATTGCTCGTCGGACTTTTCTTCTGGTGCGGGGATTCTTGGATTTTTTCTTTATTCGGTTACCCCTAAGCATGTGGGATGCGAATTTCAGACATTACACGGGTAAAAAGATGACGTGACCAAACGATCGAACGAAAGCCTTGTCGTCCGTCGGGGAAATGAAAGAAAAAAAAATGCGGAGTGAAGTTGCTAGACTAAAAAAAGGTTTTCTTGCATTGTACCTTTTTTGAATTAAGGATGCGTTCTTCTTCCGTTTGTTTCTGACCTCATTCTAAAAGACGTCGATTTTGCCTTCGTTTACTGACACAGTATAAATAACTTACTTTTTACGTAATTAATTAGCATTTAAGTCAATTTTATCCGACAATAATTGTACATTAATGTATTTTTTTATTATTTTTCTTACCAGTGCCTTGCCATCTTGCAAACGAGTCAGATTTTAAAAGGCAGTATTTAACATTAAGTTTCTTTGTTTTCAAACGCCACAAAAAATGCACACAGTTTCTCTTATCTCTTATCAATTTTTAACTCAGTAACACTGCTCATCTTTTGTCAGAAAATCGAGAAAAAAAAACAAGTCACAATTAATTGTCAAACCGAAACAATTTGAGGTTAGAATTTCGCAATCGCTCACGAGATGTTAAGTAGGAAATTGAGACAAACATTTGCGAAAACGACATTGAATTACAATGTGCATTACCAATGCCTGATAACATCGAGATATATTTCAAAGAGATGCATATTTGATAGCGTCTTTGCGTTGTCTAAGTCAGAGAGTCGGGCTAGAATGTCGTCAATAAGATTTATGTTGAAAGATTTGAGTGTGTCGAGGTTTTGGGTTGCCTGGACAAGGAGTTTTATTGTGAATAATGTGGTGAAGAGGTGTCGACGGGAGAGGAGTGTGCGTGAAGTGATACAGTGTTTCAGGCAGACTATATTTAAACCCCGTAGGACATTTCTGTTGTCGGCTACTGCGGCCTTCAAGAGAGGAGATGATGATGATACTCCACCAAGCTGCGAGCAGAACATCACCGACGAGGATTTGGAGGTAAATAGTACTAGCGTTTGCCCACGACTCCATCGGTAAATCATAGATGATATGGTATAAGATTATCATGTGTTTTCTCTCCTAAGATTACTATTCTAGCAAGTTGTTCAGCCCAAACTTCCTGTATTATCTATTAAGCCTATAGGATGACTTGTAAATAAGGCCTCTAGGCATTAAGTCTGTAAATTTTACTTGTTTGATATAGTTTTGTGCAGTAGTTAATGAATAGTCAAGGCTCTATTTCCCCTTACTAAGCTTAACATGTAATAGGATTCAGCCTGAGACTATTCTAAATTTATGGACTTGCCCAATGGCTGGACCAAAGTTTTAGGTTCGATACCCAGGACTACTAATCCAATTGAAATCTTCTTTATTATTTGTTTTTGTTCCTTAGCTGGGTGTGTTATCCAAGTATTAAGAAATACCTCAATATGTCTATCACCACACCTTTAGTAAATCTGCTTAGTTTGAGGTATAAGAATAAGATGTAGCTGTTTTTTTTAAATAATTGTTTTTTTGTAATTATGTGGAAAGAGAAATTAACTCAAACAACACACCACACATTCAAATTACCTAACTTTGCCTCTTTGTTTTATTAATTCATGTAGGTACAACATAAAAACTTGAATTTACATTAAGCAAACAGGAAAAGTGGATGTAATGTAACATTGAAGAGTAAAGTAGATCATTATCAAGGTACAGATCAATTCGAACTTAGTGGTGGCCGAGCAGAACACATTTTTAGGTGTCAGCAGGGAGGGGAGGAGGACTTGCAGGTTAAATAAAGACAAAAGATCAGGTTAATTATTCTTAATCAGGTATGAGAACTAGCTTTTTCCCATTCCTCTATTCTATTTCCTCATATCTTTTTAATCTTGCTTTATTGAAATCCCAGGAAATTTGCTAGGCATCTGTTTTTAGGCATCCATTAGGCCAGCACGTACCACCATCCATAGACCATGGCCATCATTTAGAGAACAGATTGTGGTCAAATGTATGCCTATTTTGTCTTTACTAATAAAATAAAGCTGAAGAGTATGTTTGTTTGTTTGAACATGTTAATCACTGAAATTACTGGTTTGATTTAAAAAAATCTTTCTGGGTTGAATAGTCCATTTATTAAGGCTATAGGCTATACAGGGTGTTCTGTAATGAGTGGTTCAACCGAAAACCCTAGATACGTAGTTCATTTGATTACCTACATCTAATTTGAGCAGTTTTTGGAAATTCCTCAGGGTTGGCATGAAAAAAATAAAAAGTACTTTAAAAAAACTGTTTTGCAATGGTTTTTTTTTTGCCATGGATGTGGATTAAAAAAAAAAGATCACAAGTACAAAAAGACGAAGTTGCGGCCGGCCGCTAGTGATGCTTTAAAAAATCACAATGTGTTGTTTTGTCATAATAATGTATAATGCATTGTATAAAGTAGTCTTCTGAGTAGCTCTAGGAATACTTACTCTGAAATTCAAACCCATTTTGCGTACAAGTTCATTACAATACATACTGTCAAGGTTACATCGAAAGAGTGTGGTTCAGTGGCGACAGAAAATCGGCAACAAACAACACTCTCACAGTTAATAATCTGTTCATCCATTAATCCTGGGGAATAATAGTTGTTATGTTTTATTATTGTTTTAGCATTTTCCGTGCAGTATCTTTACTAAAGATCTGAAAACCAGAAAAAGACATTTGGCCATGTTGGCATCAGGCCGGTCTGTTAATGGTCTTGGTAGCATAGTTGGTTAGTGCAGTCGCCCGGTTTGCGAAAGATGCGGTTTCGAGTCCTGCCTGATGCCAACAAACCATGGTTATTCATACTGAAAATAAACCATGGGTATTATTGTTTTTAGGATTTTCCATGCAGTATCTTTTCTTTACTAAAGATCTGAAAACCAGAAAAAGATATTTGGTCATCTTGGCATCAGGCAGGAATCGAACCCGCATCTTTCGCTAACCGGGCGACTGCACACGGTTTCTGCCTGATGCCAAGATGACTAAGGGTAAGTTGCACCATAGTAGAAGTTAAAGTTAAAGTTTTTGTCAAATTTGACAATTTGACGTCATTTTTGCTTACCTGACCGGTACTTTAACTGAAATTTTGATGTTTGTTATTGTTAAAGTCAGATGGTGCAACCCAACCTAAATGTCTTTTTCTGGTTTTCAGATCTTTAGTAAATAACAAACCGTTATATTTTTGTTCGGTTCATTCACATGGATATACAACAAAGAAAGTGTGTCTTGATTTCGTCGCCAAGGACATCTTAAAGAGAAGTAATAATAGCTTTGTAAACAAACAAAGATAACGTAGTTTCTGTCCAACTAGGTAAATAAAGATATACATTGTCTAAGTAAACAAGTACGGTCAAACCACAGTTCGCCTCTTAGGAACACATAATGTTATTTTTCGAAATGTATCTTGATTTTCGTATATTCTTAGCATTTCAATAATACGTTGTATTGTACACAATACGTAAAACCTTTAAGCATCACACTCGTTTTATACGCTACCTTCATATTAGGAGTGCTCATAGCCATTTTATTGAATGAGAATAACAGAAACGACGAACAGAAAAACAACTACAAAGAGCTCTTTGTAGTTGTTTTTCTGTTCTGTTGCGAAAGGGAGTGAATGCAAGCTTGCATTTTCGCAACTGCGTACTGACTGATGCGTCGTCAGACGTGTGGACGGACATCGGGCATCTCCCTGGAAACCCTTTGATGTTTGCCAAAAAATTACAACAGTAAAGCCCTAACAGACGTTCGAATCTCGTGCGGAGCGCACCACGAACATGGTGTGGTCCGGACCATATTCGAGTGTGTGTTCAGCGGTCCGCCGGATATTATTATTATTATTGCCGGTACGGTCGGTTCGATGGTTTTGCCACAGGATTTGGTACGGACCGCACCGGGTTCGAACGTGTGGCCGAGCCACCGGACCATTTAGCGCTTTAGACGCAATTCTACCTCCGAGCGTGACGCACGTAGGTAGGAAGCGATGACGTCGTCAGGCCAAGAGTTCGTAAATATTACAAAGAAAAAAATAATAATTGAAATTTTAGAACTCTACAAAGATTTTCCTACGGAACTCAAGCGGAGATTTATACAATCTTCATCATCAAGGTCTTTTATAAGCCGCATATGACTATAAGACTCTCTGTTTCTTAAATAGAATTTTGCCCATTATTTTCTTTTCTTTCTCTTCTTCATTATAGGTGTAGTAGCTACGCGCGACGGTTGCCGCAACCAACGCGATTTTACGTTTTTTAGGTTGACGTGATCACAGTGTAGTAGCTCGGAAAGCACTGGACCGTTTGGTGCGGTACGATCAATGTGCGGTGGTGTGGCGTGCCGAACGCACCGTACAAGTTTGCGTGCGGTCCGCACGAGATTCGAACGTCTGTTAGGGCCTTTAGTTCGGCGCCGGACGCGTCAGCCGACGTTAGATTCCTATTCTACCCGAAAGCGGTATCTCAAAAAAAACTAAAATTTGATTTTTATGGCATCGGATAGCTTAGAAAAATACGCATATATTGAAATAAACCGTACAGCGGTATGTCACTTGTAAGGTATAAAAAAAAGTTATGAAAGTTTTTCCTATCTCAGTTTTACCTTACATTTCCAAGGATATCAGCGGTCGGTACATGAATAATACGTAGGCAACCCACCGTATATTGAAATACCGCCAAATCGTTTAAAAACCTGAGCGTTTTATGCTCGTCGTGTGACGTTGTGTTCTAAGCCAATAAGCGGTAGGTATTTAATTTTTACGTAATTTTACAAAACATCAATTATCTCGAAACTAGCTTGCACTGAGATACCGCTTTTGTGCTTAGTAGTATCACAGGCGCACAATTCTACCCCTACACACGTCGGCGGACGCATCTGCTGATGACATGGACAGACGCATCTGCCGACGTGTAAAGCCGGCATAAGTAACGCCCTAGGCCGAGGTCCGCGGCCTCTGGGAAGCCCTGAGGCACGTTACTTCAAGTATTAGGGTTTGGAGCCCTTTGCCCTCACAGACTGGCTGAACAGCGGTAGTCATATTCTTTTACCCAACCTAAATTGATCCCACTGCTGAGCAAAGGTCTTTCCCAATTTTCTCCACAGTTCTCTGTCTCGTATCAAGTTATGCCAGTTCTCCTTATGGTGCCCCAAATCATAACACCACCCTTTTCCCTGCAACGAAGTCACATAGTTAAAAAAAAACCTAACCTTCAAATGACTTGATAACTTTGGTTATTATTGTTTTTAGCATTTTCCATGCAGTATCTTTACTAAAGATCTGAAAACCAGAAAAAGACATTTGGTCGTCTTGGCATCAGCAGCAGCAGTGCAGTCGCCCGGTTTGCGAAAGATGCGGGTTCGATTCCCACCTGATGCCAAGACGACCCAACGTCTTTTTCTGGTTTTCAGACTTGATAACTTGTTGTAACAGGCGCTGGTGACAGAGCTGGAAGGCGTCGAGCAGCTGTCCAGGTCGACGCTGTTCTGCACGATCTGCGGCCGGCGGCTGGTCATCGAGAAGCAGCTGCCAGGGGTGCGGTACTGTGCGTTAGTATTGCCATTCACCCTATGCGAGGGATGGACGACTGTGTAAAGGCTTTGTGACTTCGCTGACGTTGCACAAAACAAGCAAACAGCGGGCTATTCCACTTATTTCACCTAGCCATCCCAACTGGGTGGGAAGAGTGGTTTTGTATCCACCCTTCCCACCCAGGCACCCTAATTTATGCTCCTATTCTGTATAGGCTCACAAAGACATATTGAGCAGCAATATTGGCTCAATATCGGTTCAAATTATCTTTGACGAAATCCAATTAGAGGAAACATTTTCCTGCTTTAGTAATTATTTAATTATATTTAGCAACATAAGCTGTGTACTGTCATACATAGTCGTAAATAGGTCGTAGGTAGGTAAATAGGTGTCAGATTTAAAATCATGCTATACCTATTGTTAAATAAAATAAACAGGCAAAATGTTACAGTAGCTAAAGTTAGATGTTTGAGTTTTTATGCTGTGAAATTAGTAAATAGATTTTGTTATGAAACAGAATTGCCGCCATTAAAAACCAATTTTTCCTGCAGATGCAAAGAACCTAAACCGCCGGAGGAGTCCCCCGACGGATGGGTGCCGTACATGGAGGCTGAGGACGTCGTCATATGGAGGAAAGAGTACAAACATGGACAGGGGCTGTATGCTTACAAAGGTAGGCTTACATTGTACTCATTATTTACTGCGGTCCGTTTTGAGTCAAAAGTGATTATAGCGCTTTTGACTCAAAACGTACCGCGCCCATTAATTGTATTGGCTGTACAATATTGCATGTCTCATAGGTATCCTTGCAGTATGAGTATGTTTGTCCATCTTCAAAACAAGTGTCGAAGCCTATTTTCTTGCACTTTGACGAGAGTTCTTTCCTCCTCTTCTTCGTCTATCCTGATAATTTTTTTCTATATTATCATAATGACCGAATGTGTAGAGTTATGAATGAGCTTATGCTCTGAATATGATATAAGATTAGATTAGATTATTGTCATTAGCGGTATTTACGTCTCTCCATCGACTCCGTCACGCAGTCGGATCCGGCTGCTACCTACGCCTTCGATTCGCTAGGCTCGGCCGGGACGCCCTCGATTTTCGTCATTATATGTTTGTCCGCGACCCCCTATTAAAATTCGAGGGCGTCCCAGTCGAGAATCTCGCGGATCGAGGGCGAAGTGGCTGGACCCGCGCATTATATTTACACTGCTCAAAAGTGTCTAGGGATATCTCAAGCATTTTCATACAAAGTATAGCTATTTGGGAGGCTGTAAAAATTAAAATATTGATACCAACGTAGAAATTTTTAGAACGCAGAAACTGCAGAATCTGCCCTTTCAGATTGTATAAAGAAATTCACTGTAGTAGCATTATTGTACAATCGTAAGGACGTTAAAAAAGACAGATTTTTCTTTTAAAAGGTGTTAAAATTTTACCAAAATCAAACGTTGTTTTTGTAATATTCTTAACCTTTATCTTATGCCTCTGTCCTCGCGTTATTCTAAGATAATGCTCAACTTGTAAACAAACTTAACTTTACGAAATATTTGAAAAATGATATCCCTATGATATCCCTAGACAGTTTTGATGTGTGTATTTATTTATTCTTTATCGCAAGAGGCATTCTCTACCAGTCAACCGCAGTCAGGGAGATTTAGGGATTTTAGTGATAGTTTTTATTCATTTTATAATTTTTTTTATTCTGATGAAAGCTGTTTAATACGTACAATTTCCACTTGCACCGGAAATCTACTCTCAAGTACTTACAGTTCGGAAGGACCACGAAAAAAATCGTTCTCTCCCACCTACACAACAGTTTCAATACGTATAATGTGAATACATCTTGTCAGCCTCAAGTTTTCTGGCTATGGCGACGTCAGCCGTTAGTATGTGGTTATCATGCACATCTAATTTGAATTTTCCATTGGCCGTGGTAGGCTGAATTCATTAACATAAGAGGAAAAATGTAAAAACCGGGGATATTTCTTTCATATTTCTTTCGTTTCCTCATTTTGTGTTGTTACAAATCCGTTTTCAATATGTACAGTCGAGGAATGAAAGGCTTGACCACCCTAAGATCTGTTTTTGCTTGCTCAATGATGACATATACAAGATCAATTGGTTCAACTGTCAATCGTGTAGGAACATACGTCTAATCGAATTTTAGTTTTATTGTCAGACAATAAATCATACTTTTCGACATACTCTAGCTTGATACACAGTTTAAAAACATGTGCTTGCAACGCGTAAATGAATTTGTTTGAAAACTGGTCAACCTTTTCATTCCGCGACTCTTCATAAATTGACAGTGAGCCAAGCAGTCAGGATCCTAGATCCCAATCTCATTTTACTATGTATGTAGGAATCGGAATGTTACCTCGACCTTGGGCACGCGATGAGTGTGTGCTAAGTGTCGTTATCACTTATCAGCTTGAACTATTCATGTAATGTTGAGTAGGTTACGTAATTTGTGACGTCATGTTTTATAGTCTATGAATCAATGATATTATAATAAAAAAGAGGTAGATAGGTTATGGACGTCCTCAGGCAAGGTGGAGTGATGATCTGCGCAGGATGGCTGGCAGGAGCTGGATGCGAGCAGCCGAAGATCGAGTACAGTGGCGTACAAAAGGAGAGGCCTATGTTCAGCAGTGGGCTACAACAGGCTGATGATAATGATGAGATAGGTTATGCCAGTACTGACGCGAAGTTAAAAATTTACCACGGGGTACGACGTAGGTAATTTGACTGTGTTAAAACGTGCGAACAAGATAGTATCATCATTTACTAGAGCGTAAATGAGACCGATACATGTTGCACAGTGTCGTCTCGAACCGTCAACTCAGGTGCACTAAAAGTTCTGATTTCGAGTGCCACTTTTTTAGCACAAGTAACCTATCTACCTCTTTTTTGTTAATTGCTATGAATACAATTTGATGCAGTACCTTTGCTTAGAATGATAAAATGAATGTACTAATGGGTGTAAGTGACTGATAAACTATAATTAGTGGTTTGATATGACGGCTCACTTATCGCAGTGATTGCGAGTCCCGGTTGAGGCGCAAAGAGACAGTGGAGTGTTTAATTTTTCATGGTTTTTGATTATAGTCCATTCGCGTTGATAAGAATGGAGTGATTTCATTCTTGTCCTTCGACCTAGCACGCTCTCTAACCAATCACATCGTTCCTAATTAGAAAGTCAATTTCACGGAGCCTTAATGAGCATTCATTTAAACGCAACGGTTTAGTACATGAGTTTTGATGTGTGTATTAAAATTAAAAATTAAATTACTGCATTCTTAACGCGAACATACTATAGTTGGATTTGTCTCCGCCTCGAATAGGAGAATATAAACATACATACATACCATCACGCCTATTTTCCCACGGGGTAGGCAGAGCCCACTCATTTCCACTTGGTACGATCCTGACACACAAATTGCGTTTCCTCTACACTCAGGAGTACTTTCATACAATATGCTCATCGGTTAAAGGTACTCCTAACCTGACCCCTCCGAGAACCTCCTGTAACTTTTGATTAAGAGAATAAATAATAAATATTTTAATAATGAAAAAATTTACAAAATACACTAATATATTTTTACGAAATTTATTCTTGGTTCTCCAAGATTGTTTTTATTTCGCCGTCCAGACTAAAATCGTCGACCTCTGTCGGGAATGCTAGGTTTAGGAAAAAGAAAGCAAGGTATGTGATGTTATTTGATCTCTATTTATTGTTTATTCAACAAATCAGAACGAACATAAAAACAACTAAAATGGATATATAAATAAAAGGCTTATTTGTTTTTTTATTGTTTCTTCAGTATACGGCCGCTACAAAGAGGTTTTAGCGCAAGACTTCGCAGCAGTGCAGGTGGACGGCGCCTACCGCCGGGTGTGGGACCAGGCGGTGGCCTCGCTGTCGGTGGTGGAGCGCCGCGCCAACGGGGTGGGCGACCAGGCTGTGCTGCACTGGGAGGTCTTATGGCCGGTGAGTGTTCTCACCACATTTCATTGGTTTCAAACCTTATTTTATTAGCATAAGGTTCATATTATGATGGGAACTATCTTCGCTCTGGCTTTTAGAGGCTTAAAGCCGTACAAGGACTGCTTGATCAATATACAGGGTCTCGCAGCAACGTTACCAGCTTGAAGCTTTTTTAATAGACCAGCATTTGACAGCGATCTCACCTGGTGGAAAGCATCGATGCGGTCGACGATGAAGCATGCTTGCCTAGAAGAAACCTAGTCTATTGACTCTTGGCTTGAAGACTCCCAAATTGGACTCATCGGGAAATACAGGGCCCAGCAAAGCGTTCCACTCCTTAGCTGCCACTGATAACTGGCAGTGTATGCCTGGCTGTAGCTTGAAGCAGTCGATCCTAACTGATTCAAGTAGTCCGACTTTGTGAATGGGCCTTGGCGTCGCAACAGTTCAGGTGGACGGGGCCTACCGCCGGGTGTGGGACCAGGCGGTGGCCTCGCTGTCGGTGGTGGAGCGCCGCGCCAACGGGGTGGGCGACCGGGGTGTGCTGCATTGGGAGGTGCTGTGGCCGGTGAGTGTCTGACCAGCCATGGACTGCTTAGAGCAGTTAGGATCGACTGCGATGAGAGTGCGCAATAAAGTTTTGAAGTTTGAGTATTTTAGTGTCAATGTACAATTTAGGCGGTCTTATTGCTAAAAGCAATCTCTTCCAGTCAATCCACAGGTAAAAGACAGATGACAGTCAGTGGAGTATCATGTAAACGAGGGCCTGAAGCAAAAAAGATATTGGGCCCCTGAAATGTAAATACATCAAAATACTTATACTTAAATATGCTAACCTACAGCATCATCACCAGACCCTTTTTAATTCGATGAGAATCTTGAAATAGCTACTAACTTCTTTCGAATGTCGTCATTTAGGACCCTTCTGGGCTTTCGGGCCCTTACGGCAAAAAATATAATTACCTAAAGATCTAAAGACCAGAAAAAGAGATTTGGTCGTCTTGACATCAGGCAGGAATCGAACCCGCATCTTTCGCTTTTTCTGGTTTTCAGATCTTTAGTAAAGATACCGCATGGAAAATGCTAACAATAATAAAAATATAATTCCCTTTTGAGTAAAGCTACCACACAGATTTTGAATATTTGCAATAATGATAATGACTCATTTCTTTCGGTTCCTATGCAGAAGCGATTATTATCTAATCTAATGGTTATGTCAGTCGTTGACTGTTGAAAAGATGTTTTAAGCTATAACAAAACGATGAATTTGAGTCGTCTTGACAAAGTTTTCAATAATCGAATTAGTGAATGTCTATGTATACATTCATAGTTTACCTACTGTATGTAACACACACACCCTCACGATCATGTCCCTAATGGATTTGGTACCACAAGAACAAAAAACTAAAAATAAAATAAAAATAACAGTAATAACTAAACTAACTTATTATTATATTAGCCGTTTTGATCCCACTGCTGAGCAAAAGCCTCTCTTCCACTTCTCCATGCACCCCTATTGCCTGCTACATCCGGCCAATTGGATGAAAAAGAATCGAGCTCGTCTCGCCATCTGCGTCTCGGTCTGCCACGTCGCCTAGTTTATTTTGGTGGGCTCCAATCTGTTGCGATCTTAGCCCAACGGTCATCCGGCGTGCGGCAGACGTGACCAGCCCAATTCTTACTAACTTACAAAAAGGTATTATCTAAATGGTCTCCGCTCAGTTTAAGGCAGTGACGGCAGAGCACGTCATGACCACTGGTATTCTGCGGATGCCATGTGAAAGGATAGGCCTCCTGTTTCCTATGTACAGACAGACATATACATGAACTCTACATAACATAACATAAGCGGCCCATATACGTCCCACTGCTGGGCACAGGCCTCACCTCAACTATGAGGTGGATTGAGCCATACTCCAACACGCGGGCTCAGTGCGGATTGTTGGAGGGGTGGAAGGTTAGTGAGCAACCTTAATGTCAGATGTTATCAAACCGCCCTAAGGCCTCCGACTAGGCTTAACGACTGACATCCCGACTGGCTAAGGTGCCAGTGGCGAAGTTGTGACAATGATCGGCGACGATCGCTGTTGCAACACACGCCGGGTCGGAAGTAGGATGGGTGACCACCCCGACTGAAATTTAATGATGTGTATTTCGGGCATCTCCGTGCTTCGGAAGGCACGTTAACCAGTTGGTCCCGGCTGACGTCGTTAGACTCTACATATTAACAATTTAATAGTTAAATGATGTTTTAATTTTCCCCAGAGACTGTTCGCGAACCGCGACTACGTGTACATCCGGAGACATAAAGAGTTTGATGTCAAAACTCCTTCGGTTCTTCGCGTCTTCGAGGCGGAAGGTGCGTTAAGCATACATTATACATTTATTTGGTAAGCCGTGAACGCACAAATGGAAAAATATGGTTAACACGAATATCAATCATAGAAGAATTGGTTCGGACAGTCAGTGCCAAAAGTGCCTAATCGATTTTAGCACTTTTTCGCACTGGCCAATCTAACAGTTCCTTTACAAGTTCTATGACAACTGAAGCAAAGTTAATGTGACATGGTTCTAAAGTGCATAGGCACTATTGTATTGGCGTCGACCCGTGAATAAAAATTTGCAGAGCCAACCGTACGCACAGAAATTCGTATACGTATCTCAATCCAGTATTATAATTATTCTTATATCCGTATTCGAAATTTAATAATCCATAAGCGTCCCACACACGGGCCACAAAACGCTGCCGACGTAATTTATTTTTTATTCTCCATTGCACATACAAAAAAGTAGAAATGGCGGACTTAATGCCAGGAGGCATTCTCTACCAGTCAACCACATGGTAAGACAGAGAAATTAAGGCGTAACATTCCTATAGTTTGAAACGTGTGGCGTCTGGCGGCTACCGGCGTCACCGTGGCGAGTCCATGTAAAATGTATGAAAATTACAGGAAATATGCCGGTGGCGGCGTTTTGCGGCCCGTTGGGAGGATGCTAACATCTCTGAAACAAATGATTACATTTAGATTTTTACTTAGTGCGCGGTCCGTTCTGAGTCATAAGTGCTAAAAGCGCGCACACACGCGTCCCGAATTGATAAATTGTATGAGCGTGAGCGACGTGAGCGCGCTATTATCACTTTTGACTCAAAACGGACCGCACTATTACAGAACCAGTTGAACCCCCACCAGACCAGAATGAACAGCCAAGTGTTCACTCCAGGGCGAAAAGAAAGTCACAAGAGAACGACAGACTACAAGAGAGAAACAAGAGTTCTACTACTATCAAAGATAATAAAGTAAGTCATATAGTGCGGTCCGTTTTGAGTCAAAAGTGATAATAACGCGCTCACGCTCATGCAATTTGTCAATTCGCATTGCGTGTGAGCGCGCTAATATAACTTTTGACTCAAAGCGGGCAGCACTATTAGTTTTATCTTGTTCAATTTAATTCAATAGAATCGTTAAACGAAAAGTTCAATACAGTTCAATTGAAAAAAAAACAATTCAATTGAAAACCAGGATTGTCGATGATCCCAAGTTGACTTGCGGCTTGGAACCAATAAGTTTGAGAAAATATTTCTTTCTTCCTCTTCTTGCGTTCTTTACCGATTGTACAACAAAGAGCTTTGGCTTGGGACCTGGGTAGTACCGAATTCAAGACTGGCCGCGACACCTACTTAGTGTTCATTGTACAATTTGCGGCTAACTTTCTAGTGATAGAAACACCAATAAAAACTCAAGAAACTTGGATAACGGCGTCAGCCTTGCCCCTTACCACGTTGGGAAATTGATCAAATTCCCTCGAAGATAAATGTACTTCAGAGTGTTCCGTTTACCATGACAGCAACATTTATTGTACCAGAGGCTACTACCCTGTTTGGCATATTAAAGTCTGACAGACGATCTATTCAACTTACAGTCTTATAGGGTATCAACCTTTACATAGAGGCACCTCACGCTGCTGACATAAAACCCATTTTGCAATGGTTTTGTAAAGGTTGACGTGGACGCCTGATATACGATGATATGATGTCCGCGGCACTGAAACTGCCCAAAACTGAAACTGTTATTAGCTTATAAATAACGTTCTTATTATAATTTCCAGGTCTTCATAATAATATCCAGGTCGTGTTCCCACCCGAAGGTGCCGGTGACGAAGCACGCGATAAGGGTCAACGAGTACTGGAGCCACATGGTTGTCAAGAGCATAGATGGCGTTGGTGAGGTTAGTTGACTCTTACATAAGAACATAGATGGCGGTGTTGTGCTTGTTTGAAAGATGTAAATGGTTGAGGGTGTTTGTGAAAGTATTATTCTCAAAAAAACTACAAATTTTGGTGTAATTGTTGAGAAGTCGGATCGAACCCGCGACCTATGGTGTACCATAGGTCGCGGGTTCGATCCCTGCACAGTACTAACATTTGTGTGCTCTAACATGTCTGCTTGTATTGGTCTGGGTGTTTCCTATGTATATTATGTATGTATTTACAAAAGAAGTATTATGTATGTTTATCCGTTGCCTAGTATTCCATATAAACGGGCTTAAAATTAGCTCATCTAAAAAACCGTGGTTTGTCCCTTAAAGTAATTCATACTACTATACTACATTCATGGTATCAACATGTTATGCTCCAGTAAATAACTTAAACATGTTTCGAAGCGAGCCTTCGTTGGGATACTACGATTCAAACTTAATGGCGGCACACAAATAAAGGTGTCAGCGGGTTGCGGGGTGAATCTTGCGCATTGCGAGAGAGAGACGACGAATGGCCGCGAACGACGAAAGTTACGCTGAAACGAATTATTTGTAAAAAAATATTAAAGTCCTAATAAATTCAGTTTCTATAGTGAAAACTTATTGTTTCCATTCTCGACCCCACATCTCTTTAACCAGTGACTTAAACTTATGAAGAGGCTGCTCAATAAGAGTTTGAGGTATCTTATTATACTTTGGCCAACAAATGATTTTCCTACTTTTATTAGTCGCATTTGAACTGACTATCATCTACCACTTCAAGCCGGGCATGGAGTTCGTGCTAACATACTACGACGAGCCGGCAGTGGGGGGCCTCCCTGGTGGAGTGGCGTCCTGGGCCACCGGGCGCGCCGCGCCGCTCTACCTCGGCCGCATGCGCCGCGCTGCCGCCGGCTACAAGAGCTGGGGTGGGGCCACGGACCGGGTGAGGGAATATAGACTCTGATGTAGACTTTATAGAGCGCATTTCAGCCTGAGACGTGACTATAGGTGGACCAGGTGAGACATTCTAGAGACAAACATTGACCTTTCAGCATTTCAGCCCAGCATAGTTTCTTTGCTGAACGGTCGTGCCGATAATTTCTACTAGTTACTAGTCGCTTTATTCCCCAAACATATGGCGGCCTTCCAACATATACTTGGGAGACATTCTTTAAGTAACGCTCTAATTCGAGGTCTCTTTAGGTACGTTGCTTCAATTAGAGGATTTGAGAGCTCTCTTTGCTCATGCTACATTCCAGTTGATCTGTCAACGCCATTAGTGCCCTAAAAGCAGTAATTATTTATAAAAAAGCGACAGATGACGCAGTGAATCATGCACATGAGACGCCATTATAGTGTCTCACTCACACTTTTTATAGGTGACGTTTCATAATTACGTAACTAAGCAATAGTCATAAGTTTTGATCAACATTCCAATGAGCTACACATGATTTAGTGTAATGCGCTAAATTCTGTTACAAAAGTGAGATATGGCACCGTCTGCCTTAGTATAGTATAACATACTACGACGAGCCGGCAGTGGGGGGTCTCCCGGGGGGCGTGGCGTCCTGGGCCACCGGGCGCGCCGCGCCGCTTCAATTAGAGGGTTTGAGAGCTCTCTGTGCTCATTCTACAGTACGGTTGATCCTGTCAAATCCATTAGCGGCTTAAAAGCAGTAATTATTTAGAAAAAAGCTACAGCAATGAATTATGCACATGAGACGCCATTATAGTGTCTCACTCACACTTTTTATAGGTGACGTTTCATAATCACGTAACCAAGCAATAATCATTAGTTTTGATCAACATCAAAATTCGCGCATTACTGGACTAAATCGTGTGTAGCTTACACACGATTTAGTCCAGTAATGCGCGAATTTCTGTTACAAAAGTGAGTTATGGCACCATCTACCTTAACATAGTATAACATAGTACGACGAGCCGGCAGTGAGGGGCCTACCGGGCGGGGTGAGGGAAAATAGACTCTAAAAGAGACTATATAGAGTGCATTTCAGCTTGAGATGTGACCAGAAGAGGACCAGGTGAGACATTCTAGAGACAAACGTAGACGTTGCAGCATTTCAGCACCGCATGCTTCCTATACTTAACGATCTTGCTGGCAATCGTTACTGGCTACTAGTAATATTACGCCCTAAAAATTATGTTGGATGGTCCTCTTCAAGTAACGTCCTAATCTGTACGTTGCTTCAATTTGAGGGTTTGAGAGCTCTCTTTGCTCATTCTACAGTCTGGTTGATCTGTCAACGCCATTAGCGCCTTAAAAGCAGTAATTATTTAGAAAATGAGAAAAAAGCGACAGATGACGCAGTGAATCATGCACATAAGATATCAATTTAGTGTCTGCCACTCGAAGTATTTTTACATGAATGTACGGCAAATCTAGAACATCCTATTGAATTTTGTCGACTGACTCCAAATTCCCCCTTGAGTTAAACAACACAATATTAATAATTAATATTTCTTCCAGGAACTGCCAGACTTCACCCCATTCGGTGCGCCGGACCGGCCGCCGGACACACCCACAGAAGTCAGCCTCGTACCAGCGGCAATCAGGGAGCAGGATATGGAGGTGAGAATTTTCTTCCACCAGTATAGCTGCAACTTTTTAGCTGCAGCGGTTTATGCTGAGACAGGGACCTCGTTGTCCCTACATCGTAGGCTCTTTAGATAGATAGATAAATATTTTTTAAGTATTGTACAAAACATTACATTTCAAGCAAATAACACAACATCAATGAGAACAATGTACAATTTAGGCGGTCTTATCGCTAGAGAGCGATCTGTACCAGACAACCTTCAGGTAGAGGATCGTAAGTGAATAAAATAAATGTGAGTGAGCTAAAATAGTAGAGGAAAATACTGATAATAATAATATAAATAAAATAATTGAAATAAGGTCAGAAAATACGAACTAAACACTACAGATACATAAGTAATTAAGTTACTACATAAATATAGTTATATTTAGCAACTTTAGTTATATTTTTAAAAAAATCGGTTAACGTCACTTCCCTTTTTCACCCATGACAAAAAAAGAGTCTTGGCCATGATTCGAACCCACGACCACTGAGTTACAACATTATCTGAAGCTAGCACCTGCGCCGCTGAGCTAAGCGGCTTTTTGCTACAAAGACGAAATAGATTATTAACTAACGCGTAGGTAGGAATCTTCACGGCTACACCTTTACCTACAACGAAACCGAAAGCATAATACGCGATTTTGCTACTAAGACGGGTAACTTAAGTCTTAAGGCGTCTGTACATATTTAAAACCTCAAATAGATTTTCTTTAATTAGATAGATTTTATCGAAATCAAGGAAAGTTGTGTCTTTATATTCTTGTTTCTCGCCTCGTGTAGGGCTTGATTATCCACACAATAATTTTATCTGAGCTCACCTAAGTTTCATCTCAAAGTATTTATTTTTTCAACAGTCTTCAAAAGACGGCCCTGACATGGACAACGGCAATGGGAACGGAAACGGAAACGGCACAGAACATAAAGATGAGAGCACGCAAACGGAACCGGATGCGATAGTGGCGCCGCCAGCCGGGCACATAAAGGAAACTCGGAGTGAGAATGAGCCGAGTAAAGGGGTTGAGGTAAGTCCGTATTAATAAATGGGCGTCTTCGAAACTTTACATAAACGCCGTATATACGTCCCACTGCTGGGCGCAGGCCTCACCTCAACTATAAGGTGGAACGAGCCATACTCCAACACGCGGGCTCAGTGCGGATTGTTGGAGGGGTGTAAAGTTAGTGAGCAACCGTCAGATGTCAGATGTTATCAAGCCGCCCTCAGTCCTCTGACTAGGCTTAACGACTGACATCTAGCGACGTCAGCCGGGACCAACTGGTTAACGTGCCGTCCGAAGCACGGAGATGCCCGAAAAATACATCAAATTTCGTTCAGGGTGGTCACCCATCCCATTTCCGACCCGGCGTGTGTTGCTTTACAACAGCGATCGTCGCCGATCACTGTCACAACTGCGCCACGGGCACCTCTTACATCCTACTAATATTATAAATGCTAAAGTTTGTGTGAATTTGCCGTGTTGCTCTTTCACGTAAAAACTACTGAATGTATTTTAATGAAACTTTACAATAATGTTGGTTATGCATCTGAATAGCACATAGACTACAATTTATGAAAAAATACGATATATTTTTTTTAACTTTAGTTCACGCGGACTAAGTCTCTAGTATACATCTATTTTTATAAAACTTTCTTGAGTTAGGCAGTTCACTCAAAATATTTTAATAAGTTTAACGTTTCAGAAGGTGCCAGTGATTAAGGCAGAAGCGCCAGCAGAAAAAGAACCTGCCAAAGAGGTGAGTTTATTTTTTTAACCCCCAACCTCAAAAACTTCACGAAGTATTAAAATTCACGATAAGTACCAGTATTTTAATGTTCACAAATGCAAACTACAAAAATTACACTCAACATTGCCAAAATACCCTATCATCATCATCATCAGCAGCCACATGATGTCCACTGCTGAACATAGGCCTCCCCCATAGATTTCCAGAGCGGCCGGTTGTAGGCGGCCTGCATCCACCGAAAACCTGCGACCTTTATGAGGTCGTCCGTCCACCTTGCGGGTGGGCGTCCCACGCTGCGCTTGGCCTCGAATGGTCTCCACTCGAGGACTTTCCGGCCCCAACGGCCATCAGTTTTCCTACTATTTTATAATGTGTACTGAACGTTTCAGAAGGTGCTAGTTAAGGCTGAAGCGCCAGCAGAAAAAGAACCTGCTAAAGAGGTGAGTTTATTTTTTTAACCCCCATAACGAACTCAGTAATAGTATAGGTTCAAAGTGTGTATCTAATCTAAAGGAACCACGTACCCCTCACGTTGGGTTGGAATTCGCTCAGCTAAACGGGCATCTCTGAATGTTCCGTTCACTTTGACAGCAACAATCATTGTATCTCTGACTACCCCGTCATAGTCCTAAGCGTATGTAATGTTCTCATCAATTTAGGTGACGAATTGCAGGCTGAGTGTGTGAAGATGAAAAGGAAATCCTATGAAAATTATTATAATTTGTTAGTTAGGTTGATTGAAATAAAACAACGTGTTTGTGGTTAAAGACACCGGAAGAGTTTATTTTTTAATTATTTAGGACATAGCTACACAGACAATCAGCAGTCAGCCTATTGTTATGTATCGCCACGATGCGCGTTCAAGAAAAATGTTTTTCAATATTTTTTATTAATCACAGGAGGAGCCATCGACAAAGCAAGAGGGAGAGAGCGAGAAGCCAGAAGAAGAAGAGAACAACGGTAACGGAAACGGAAGTTGGTGGCGATATCTCTATCCTTTCTACTACTTCGTATGAGAGTACTTTTTAAAGGACATTTGACCACGTCTCAAAATAAGGACTCCTGTAGTTTACGAGTTCACTCCATTTCCTGATTTGCAATGCCGCCACTCATTCAATCCCGCAGGATTGGCTGGCGGGATTGTCCCGCGTGGTCAGCTGCCGGGATTGTTTAATATAGCGTGGTCAGCTGCCGGGATTGGTCAATCCCGTGTGGTCAGCTGGCGGAATTGGTCAATTCCGCGTGGTCAGCTGGCGGGATTGGTCAATCCAGCGTACTCAACTGGCGGGATTGGTCTATCCCGCGTGTTCAGCTGGCGGGATTGGTCAACACCGCGTGGTCAGCTGACGTTATATATCAATTTCGCCCAGGATTTAAGCGAATTCCGTCGATTGTGACTACCTCAAACATAGAAAACTCAATAGGGTATATGCATAGTTTTTTATCAAGGCCATTTTATTTGCCATTTATTGACAATCAAAATATTGGTAAACCCCAATAGTAAACACTTAACTACATGAAATATTTAGGCGTTACATCAATCATGCTTAATGTAAAGGAAATGCCTTATTCTTATGCCAATAATTTGGAACTATTTCATTAAGGCAATAAGGACTCAGGCATCGTTCTTTTCATAACAATAAAATAATTTACCAAATATTAAAATTCAACTATGGCAGAAAATCAATAACTTTGCAACTGGTATGTATGGCCAAAATGACAATTAATTTTGAACACAATCAAATCATTTTAAAATTCAAAATAAGATAAAACTATTTTACGTTATAAACTATGCTTATATCTTAATGCCCATATTATTCTCTGACTGTGGTTGGTTTGAAAGGAGTTTAATGTTTTAAGTAGCACTTAGGTGCTAACAACTACTATGTTAAGCAATACTTAAGTGCTAAATAGGAGACAATACTTCGATTATATTGAAGAATGACTTTAGCCATACTTCAAGAACAGAAGTTTGGTATTAAAAGCGAATAAGTACCTTGTGTCCATCGCATAAGAACCTAATCAACGTGGCAGAATGGGTTGAGCGGTTGTCCTGTCTCTTACTCGCGAATGTAAAAAGCAATATGTGTGAAAGAGACAAAACGTTGCAGTACTGTTTTAGTTTTCATAAATGAAGAGGATGAGAGTTTGCGATGCAAACGGAATGCAGCGATGGTATTCCGGCGGGCGCCAAAACTCACTTCGCTCGTGGTGAGTTATCTTTAAAATTCAATTTCTTTGCGACTGTGGTCGTTTGAGAGAAAAGAACTAAGCCAAATACCATTTTTTTATTATTTACATTCAAAATGTGAGAAACCAATGTAAAGTGAAGCGTATTGATGATTGAAGTAAGCGTGAAGCACCGAGATATGGAATGATATAAGCCGGAATGCCGCCCCAGCTTCGATACTGCATTGCGACCAATGAATTACAATAAAAAAGACGTAGATAGGTTATGTCAGTACTGACACGTAGTCAAAAATTGACCCCTGGCGTACGTGCCTATGATTTGACTGTGTGTTCAAGATAGCATGATTATTTACTAGAGCGTAAGGCTGCCTGTCCATTGACGCGGAGAGGGGCAGCGGAGCGGAGAAACGTATGAAATCTCCGCTCCGAGATTTCATGCAATCCTATTGGTTAATATTTCTTCGTTTCTCCGCTCCGCTGCCCCTCTCCGCGTCAATGGACAGGCAGCCTAAACGAGACAGATACATATGGCGTAGTGTCGTCTCAAACTGTCAATGCTTTGATCAGGTGTTCGTAGTTCTGTATTCGGGTGCCACTTTTCTCGTCTACTTATCTACGTCTGTTTTATCATAATATCATTGGTCGCTGCTCTGACATAGTACAGCGCCGATGGCGTTTGCAACGATACAACCTTACGTATGAATCGCTGCAAATATTTTTTGATCGCTGCTGGTATCGCGATGTTAGGGCCTTGTAGCTGCAAAAAGATATTGGAGGGATATCGGAGATGTAACTTTAGGAAACTTGTTCAATTGTTAATGAAATTTATTAATAATTAAAATTTAAAAATAAATGTTATATTTCGCGTCCACTTCTGTTGAACATACATGATAGAAAACAAAAATGCAGTTATTTTATTGAACAAAAGAGTTGTTACAGAAAAGGTTAACAATAGTGCCTATATTTAATTTATTTTAAACTATATTTTTAAAACTACAGAAGTAGCATCCGAGCCGAAATAAGTGTAAAACCAGTATTTTGGTATACGTCGCCTCTAGCCTGCGACTAAACTTTGAAAATAGATTTATTTAAACTGCACAGACTCGTTCGCTACAAAACCATTGCAAAATGGATCTTATGTCAGCAGTATAAAGGTCGTAGCTCACCAGGCGAGCACGGCAACAGCACGGCTCCGACCTAGATATAAATTTGGTTTAAATTTGGATGGCAAGACAATATCTAGGTCGGAGCCGTGCAGCTGCCGTGCTCGCCTGTTGAGCTACGACCTTTATACCGCTGCCATAAGATCCATTTTGCAATGGTTTTGAAGGTTGATGTGAACGCGTCTGCACAGTAAGATATGACAAGTAAAATGAAAAATACCTTAAAAATGAAATTCCAAATGTCATAATTTTTCTTCAAGCATTTTGTGATGTATTTTTAGTTAGTCTCGAAACACGCACAACTAACAACTTATTATTGTAATGGTCCATTTGAAATATTTAACAACTTACACCACAGTGCAAGGAAATAATATCGCTTTTATTTTTTATCTAGGCTAATGGACAGTTCCTGTCAGAACTGTTTGAATGATGTAAAACGTTGATTTATTATATAAAAACGTTGCTTTTAATTTTCATAAAAATATGCACAATTACCTAATGAAATATTTAATATATTTATTTCGATTCTGTTTTTATATCTTTTACGCACACACACACATTTTGTGCAATTTATTTGCACAATTGAAGGGAACACCTATAAGTAAGTTATCTTGCTTTAGATAAAATGAATATCTATGTCATTAATGAATAACTAGTCGCAGTAGATTTAGATTTTGTGCCATTCGTTGAGTTTTCCTTTCGAGAATCCTAATGTCTTACAATCATTAAAATAGTCATATGAATTTTATTCGGAAACTTTTATTACGGTAGTTATCTCCCTCTTGTCTCCTCTATAAAATTATATCTACGTCTCGAAGCTAAACTGTAACAGTGTTTGATGTCCAACATCTAAATGTTAGTGAATGTTTTTTGATCAAAATGGAATGTGTGGACGACAATGTCCAACGGCGATATTGAGTATTTTTTGCAACAGTGAAGATTTTTATAATATTTTCTAACAAGACTGATAATTATAATATGACATGCGGTGTAATATGCCACATGAATTGAGAATTGGGCTTCTTTTTCGATTATATTTGCGAAAACAATTTATACATGTTACTTTTTACTCATTTTTATGTAACAATGGTTGATACGTTCAATGAATATAGAAAATCGCGACAAGCGACAATAATTCTATATTTATAAAAATTATACTTCTAAAAAATATATTTACTAACGTGCATTCTATTTTGTACAGATTTTTAACTATTATTTTTAGCTTCTTCAAATGAACCACTAAAACTGCTGGTAACCTATATCATACGCACAGGAAAGCATTTTTTGAAACCGGGTGGTTTAGAAATAACTTGATACTATTTCCTTGCACTGAAGTGTAAATAGGTATTACACAAACCAAATATTTAGTCAAATTGACAGATTGTTATTTTACTTTTATAACTTAGTTTAATATCTTTAAAAGTAAGTTAGTAGATAATAGTAGAAATTATTTTGTACATAGAAGTTAGTCTCGTTTACTCCTTCATAAATGAATTTAGACAGACTATTTACTGGTTGATGGTCTCATTCATTTTGTAAGGAGGGCAAGGGACAATCCTCTGATTAAGAACCTCCTTGTCGACTGATTCGTTCTAAACATGTTTTTAAAAAAACAAAAAAAAGTTTTTATAAAAAAAACTATGGTTCACTAAAACGGCCAGTGTTTGTTGATTTAAAAAAAATACTAAATCGTTCGAAAACGAAGTTCTGAATCAGATGGTTGATGTATTTGTTGGTTGGTAGAGTAGTGAGAATTCTTATATGAGTGAGATATACATCCGCGTTAGTTTTCTCGATACTTTCGATTGGACGATTGGAAGCGTGTATGACTTTGCCATTAGTAGAATAACATCTATTTCACTATTTATTTGTCAATTGAAAAAATAAGCATGTAACTAAATTGCTTTTATTGTCAATTTCAGACGAATTTCATTTGAAATGCAAATTTTTGATGTTGAATTGTAAATCATGATGAACTCTCTGTAATCCTTCTGCAGTGCCGTAGAAGGTACTAGTACGATTCAAATTTAATAGCGGCTGTGAACATCACGCGCGTCGATGCGCATAATATTTTTTTTTTGTTTACTGTCGAAAGACCTTATATTTATAGAAACAATCTTAAAAGAATCACTTCATTCTAGTATCAATACTAACCGAGGTATCACAATTTGCAATGCACATTTTTGGACTTGCTCAAAAACGCTTCTTTCAAACGTGACTGTGATTATGACGTCACGTTCACTGTGTATGTAAGGAGCGCGTGAGATCTTTGTTCGACTAGCTATATTAAATATTGCGTTTATGAAAATGGTCTTCTAACATTATTGCTTCGTAATAGTATGGGTTACAAAAAACTGATATTGTTTTACAAAAAATTAACTCTTTTGTAATGGACTTGCCTACCCAAGTTTGCAGGCCTATTGTGGCCTCATTTTGAAACGAATTTCGATTGTGGTTTCACAATAAGATTTGAATTGAATTATTATGTTTGGAGAACATAAAATAATATGCAAAATGACAAAATATAGTCGTCTACCTCACTTTATGTGTCAGCGGGACGAGAGGTGAGGTCAATCGGCGCTCGCAGCTGACTTCCGAGCCGCCATTAACTTGGAATCGTCTGAAATATAAACTCTCGATTTTACTATCGACCTGTGAATGTTATATATACTTATATGTTATGGCAATTGTTACTGTGAGTGAAGTGGCACTAGCTTTTATAAATTATTAAAAAATAACTTTTGAAAATGTTTTGTGCAGTGCAATAAACAATAACAATGCATTTGTGTATAATCGTGTATAGTTGTTAATGTACGGAGCCTGTAAATTTATTAAATATTGTTAGTTACAAAAAATGTTTCATTTTATTTTATCAACATAGTTTTAAAAAAAAATCTGTTATAAAACATTGTTTTTCTCGCTTATTGCTTATTTTCCACATGTATAAAATCTAACATCGTAATTGTCAGAAAGCGATAAAAATACTCTCAAAAGTTTAGTATGTGATAATTTTAACTGCCTATAGTATAGTATAGTCATGTAGCCGAGTCACCGTGAAATCTAAAGAATTCGATATTTTTACATAATGGCTTCTTTCCTGCGTATATGTCTGATGGTCTTTATAGTTAGTAAGTAACATAGTTAAACTTTATATACTCGGTTATGTTTTTTCCTAGTAGAAATACCCGTCGCTATAACATGGCGGAGTTATATGGGACTCGCCGACTGCAATGCAATGGGCTCCCTAATCAAGAAATCGCCTAGGGGCTTAGCCACTAAACCTCATACACGGTTCTCCCTAAACTCTTTTGTGGGTACCCAACCCACAATCTCCCGTGGGGCCCGCCTGAATGGCAAGTAGAGTACCTATAGCTGGGAGAACCTAGCTGTCCATGCCAGACAGCGGAGAAGGCTTGGGAAAGAATACTCGACGCTAAGATAGACAAGTTGAATGCCAGACCACCTGCAGCTCTAATTTAGGATTTAGTAAGGATGACAAGTTAGTAGTTGCAAGCCGCCTATATTAAGTATAAATCTATTGCGTATTCATCAGAGGACTTCTAATGGCTACGCACTGCGTAAATTGAAAATGACTGGGCGCGGTCCGTTTTGAGTCAAAAGTGATAATAGCGCGCTCAAACACGTCCCTCATTGATAAATTGTATGAGCGTGAGCGCTATTATCACTTTTGACTCAAACGGACCGCACTATATGTTTTTCCAGCAATCATTTCCATGTCAGTGTTGAATGCGGAGCGGCGTTCGTTCATAATCTCCAAGAAGGGCCTGCGCTCTCTCTGGTCAAACAAATCTCTTCCTGAGACACCGAAACAGCGAAGAATCGTCAACTTCAAACACTTTCCTTCATTATTGAATTAATTAAATATTTACTACTATTAGACGTGGGTTTTTACTAAGTACTTCCCTTTTAACTACTAATGGAAATCCCAATCCAAATTCATAGATTATATAAAAACGTGATGCTGAAGAATTGATCATTTTATTATCTAAGACCCATGTAGGCACGAGTATTGCGTTTGTTTTGTATGCATTGCTGTTTGTGTGTGTGTTATGTTTATGTACCTCTACATAAGGTAAAGTATTAGGGAGAGACCTTATCATAAATGAAATAACAATCAACAAAAAAAATGTAGCTACTATACATGAAGATTTTGAAGTATTCAAATTATGTCATGATGCCAACTTTCCTATAATACTTCTAACGTATCCCCTTACTCAGTTTTCACACATTGATGCGGACTGTACCTAAAAAACAATGGCAATAGGTACTAGTTTTAGGTGACAACCCTTATTGTTAGATGTTATCCCTAGCTAAAAAAGGGCCTCCGACTAGCATATTCTAGCGACGTTAACGTGGCTTTCAAAGCTCAGAAATAACCGAGAACTTTCTAGGGATCGATTGCCCTTTGCTTTTTTCTTTTCTCGAATATTAAGGAAGTGAACGAAGGAACCTAAATCGAACACCTTATCTTGTACAAATCATGAGCTCGAAAGTGTTAAATCCATGTTCATGCATCAAAACACCGAATGACATAAAGTCGGCGGATCGAATACTACGTCCGGTTGCCCTTAAGCACGATTTAAAAAGCGGTTGTGAGCCTTCCGCCCACACCATTGTCCGGTAAAGCTGTGAAAGTCACACCTTGAACTAACAGCTATAGTCAATTCAACAGAAAAAAAGATCGAATGCGTTTAGTTAGTAGTAGCATTGGCTATCACGAAACTCCAGTTGGGGTGGTCACCAGCAGTGGTCACCCATTTAATTAGCCGTATCACAGTATAAACATACAGTAGGTTATCTAAGGCCGCCCGCTGAGTTATTAGCCTAGCGTGCACACAGACACGCGGCACAGTCCGTCCGTACTGCCGCCACCCTATACCCCCCTTTTTATGCTAGCGTGAACGGCGTGAAATCGCTACAAGGCGCGCGGCGCGCACGCACTCATTCAAAATTTCAAACCGAGAGCGGCAGGTTTGTATGTAGATGTTCTACTGTATGTTTATACCTATTATGGCCGTGGCGGGTGTAGCTTTGCCATTCTCACAATGCCTTTTCAACTGACGCGCTGACTCGCTTCGGAGCCTATACTTCTTCCAAGGATTTCTTCAGTTCTAATCCGACCCATTATTTTGTCCACCATTATTTTTATCAAATTACTCTAACGATACGTTGAGTGTTATGGCTCCTTTATCGGCCTCGTTAGGCCAGTCGAGACTCGGCACGCGACGGCAGCTTTCCCGATGGGTGACCGGATCAAAGTCATTGGAGCGTGTCTGGTAAGTACAGGATTAATTGAAAAGAAAATACATTTCTTCGTTTAATCATCTAATAATTCACGGAACAGGAAAAACAGTGGAAGTGCAATGCAACAACATTAGTGAAGGAACCGTTGTCGCCAAACTCACACAAATATATTGAAAGTCATATAATGCACTACAAAGAAAAAAGGCGTTTGATTGGTCGTTTCAATTCTAGTCCAAATTAGCTTAATTCACAGATCGTACATCCGGAAATAAACCTTAACACTCTACAGATAATATTTGTTGTCCTTTACTGCTGACAGTATTTACGACTTTTTCTAATCTAATGTCAATTTAGTTTCGATTGAAGAGTTTTTTCTGTTCCGTGTAATAATGCGTATTGTACAGGTGCTGCTGGTCTCCGGATTGAGAGCCGAGGATGAGATAGAAATTGTAAGTAGATACTTAATTAATTTAGAAAGTAAGAAATACAACTTCACTTCAGAAATCGACGACCTATTGTGTGGTGTTATGGTTCAGAAGTGGGTTATTATTACAGGAGTGGTCGCGGGTTCGATCCCCGCACAGTGCCAACATTGTGTGCATGGTGTATTAAGTATGTATTTAAGTTTGTTTATCCGTTGTCTAGAATTCCATTGCACAAGCATTTAGTTCCCTAGTTTGAAGCTAGATGGCGCTGTGTGGAATAATGTCCAGTTTAATTTCATTAACTATGATTTTTCAGCTTGCCCGGTACTCTTTTCCGACTGTGGAAGCTGTGAGTACCAACATTACTGAATACTTAATAATCTATTATCCACTTCGACCGTGTAGCCATTGATTCCCAAAGTGGTCCTGGTTGGACCCCCACGGGTCCGCGGGATACTTGATAAGGTCTACTTTGGCGTGACCAATAAATGGGGGTCGACAAAAAATATATGAGGGGTATAGAATCAAAGGCAGCTAAGTCCCTGTGAGTCTCGATAGCGTGATGAAGATAGGCGACTGTTATAGATTACCTATGTCATTTGTTGCCTGAAATAAATAAATAAATATTACCTGCCTCACATTAAAATTAAAATTCGACTATTTTGCGATTGCGAAGTAATGTAGATAAATACATACCCCCAAATTCACAAACGTCAATCAACGCTAAGCACGCACTCACGCTCATGCTGTCCCGTCAATAGAGCTGAAAGGGACAGCGATACTTCTGAGGGATGCTCAACGTTGATTTGTGTTTGTGAATTCGGGGTTTAATGTACCTAATAAACATGATCATCACGAGTTTGTCTGCTGATGCCATTAGCGCTGCATCGTTTTACATGTATCTTATTAAATAACATGCTCCATTGCACGCAACAGTCAACATGGCGCTGCGTCTTCGCAATGCAACGCTCATATCCTCACCTCAATGAGGCATCAACATAAGGGTCTACCCACACTATTCGACAGCGCCGTACCGATGCGATCAGCTAATCGACAAACCGCTCGTTTCGCCGTCGGCCGGTGTCGCGTCGCGTCGGCCGAGCCGAGCCGATGCGAAAGGTATTAGTAACACCCTTATTCCGTCGGCATAAAGACTTTTTTGACCGGCGTTAGCCAATTCCGCGTCGATAAATGTGGTTAGATCCTAAGGCATGATATTGGCGCGTAACCTTTTTCACGCAACTACACCAAGAGTCGTGAGTTCCATCCTCACCCAGTGCGAACATTCGTGTGCATGAACATTCTGTGATACTAGTCTGAAATTATTATTTTGTTAATTCAGAAACCGTACAACATGCCAGGCACGAAGGACATAGACCCTAAGCATAGCTACGCCGACGAGAAGTTCACGCAGCTGCAGGATTACTACAAGTACATGAATGGGCGCGTCAAGGAGCCGCATAATCCCGTAAGTTGACCCCAAGGGGGCGGTGACTATGTTTGAGAACCGTTTTCACTCACAGTAGGGTTGTCAGCTGGGCGGGATTCGTCTGGATAGTACCTACCGACTTTTCATATCATATCCTCCCGAAGTCCCGACCAAATACTTAATAAATATCTTTTAGTTAGGAGGTAGTTAAAATATAGGTAATTTTTAGGCACGTAAAATAATGTCATAGGTGGTCAAACTGTGAAGTCAAATAAAAAGCGATTGAAATTCAATTAGAGAATGCGGTTTTCTAAAATTTTACTTTGTAAGGTGGGAAGTGGATGTGGATGGATGTAAGGTTCGTAGAAGGTAATCCTACTTGTCAGTTGTTAGGCTTAGTCAGAGGATTTAGAGCATCTTAATAACATCTGGCAGCAAGGTTCACCATTAACCTTCCCCCCTCCAACGAACCACACTGAGCCCGCGTCTTACAATATTGCTAGCGCCACCTCAAAATTGAGGTGACGCCTGAGCCCAATATTGGGACTTAGATATAACGGTTATTTTAAAAGTGTGGACATGCATTTAGGGATAAACCCTTACTTAGATTATTTAGTATCTATTTTTTTATTGAACACAATTAAACAGGCCTAACACAGTAACATAATTGTTGCTTAATAACTAGCGAATTATTTCCATTCGGGGTTATAGAGGGGGGGGGGGAGATTCATCTAGATGAATGATGATAATATAGGATTTAAGACTCGACCTGTCGTGATTAAAACTGAGGTGCCATGTTAGGGCTTGTCGAGAAATCACTATTTTCCATACAATATTTCAAAACTGACATAAGCGGCCATGTTAGCAACAGCTATGCTATTCCGGTGGTCGCCAAGACTCACTTCGCTTGTGCGAGGTAACTTTAAAAATCCATTCCTTCGCCACCGTCGTCGTTTGAGAGAAAAGAACTAAGCCAAAAAACATTTTTTGATTATTTACATACAAAATGAGAGAGAATACTAATTCAAAGTCAAGCGTATTTATGATTGAGGTAATCTCATTTCAACATCAATGTTCGCACGTGCGATGTGCACCGCCGGAATAGCACGGCAGTAAAGAAAATAGAGAAATGGAGACAAGGCGAACTATTTTATCTCTCAGATTTACTCGCGGCGTGCATGTTAGCCCCGCAGGTATTCAAACAATATCTTAATCCTCTATCGAAGGTTGTCTGGAAGAGATCGCTTTGCAGCGATAAGACCGCCTGAATTGTACTAATGCATGTCCTTTTACCGAAACCCCGTAAAATGATTTTTTGTGCAATAAATATTATTTATCTTATCTCATCTCACCAGACCGAGCGCAAAGAAATCCTCGACCACGGCGCGAAGAAGCTGAACGCGTTCATTGACACCCACATCAAGGACCTGAAGCGGCTGCTGTTCGCCACCGACCTGACCCTCATGTCCATGGTGCTGCTCAAGCTTAACAAGAAGATGGACACGTCCGAGTCGAAGATACGCTCCACGCAGGCCAAGATACCTTTTGGAGTGTACACTAGCCCGGGTAATGTTCGCCATTTTCACACATCATCAACCTCTGAGGCGAACACTACAAGTCAATAAATATCGTGATAAATATCATGATATTTACTGATGTATCTTGAGCCGGATTAGAGCACACCCTACACCATCAATAATGATCGCTTCTTGTACAACAACTTGTACTTACGTAATAAATATTGACAAGCGAGACCACACGCAAGATAATTATCACGATCCAGGATCTGGGAACAGATCATGGATTTCCGAAAATCCAGCGATAAATATTGTGATCCGTGACTACACTAAGGTACCCTACACATCGATGAATGTCTTGATCCGTCAGTATATATTGACGAATCACAATATGGAAATGCTTGTAGCGTTCGCCTAAGAGTCCACAGCTGGACGTAGGCCTCCCTCACAAACCGCCACAGCGAGCGTCTCCTCGCAAACGGCACCAGGCCATGCATGGGCCTAGTAGAGTCCATCACGGGGTCCTCGGGGATTCCTGGTACCGCGCAGAAGATGGCCTCAGCAGGGTTTTGTAAGTATGCCCTCCCCACACTCCACCGCTCTCTTACTCAGGGAGCGGATAGTGCGTAAAAAAAAGCAGTAGCACAAGCATTTCATTGCTTAATTTGGGGCTAGGTGGCGCTATGTGGAATAATATTCAGTGATATTCAAAACTTTTCCGGTTTCGCGATCGTGAATGTGTAGAATTCGACCATGGTTATGCCATGGCCAGGGAGCTTCTTAGAATGATGTGATTTATGTTACAGAGTTCAAGTGCCTGGGGACGTCCTACTACATAGCATCAGCGCACAACCAGGAAGACGCACAGATGATACTGTCTAGTGAGAGGAAACCGCATTGCTACACTTTCAGAGGTAATCAATAACGTTTAGTGCAATAAGGAGCTACGAGAGACCGTTTTCTTCTCAATTATATGACCAGTGCCGGTGGCGCAATTGTGACATTACATTACATAGACGTCAGTCGTTAAGCTAAATCAGAGGCCTTAGGGCGGCTTGATAACATCTGACGTTGAGGTTGCTCATTAACCTTACACACCTTCAACAATTAGCAATGAGCTCGCGTGTTGGAGGCTCGTTCTACCTAGTTCTAGCAGACGGACGTATATAGTTCATGTTATGTGGACTATTCACAAATCTATCTCGCTTGCAGGAGCGTTCGCTTTCTCCGGTTTCTACCACCGGCACTCGGAGGCCTCATACGTGGGGCCCCACGCGGAGCAGTTCGAGACGAAGGACCCCAGCCAGGGCCTGTACTGCCACTCATACGACAACTGGAGCGACGCCCAGTGCATATACAAGTAATGATCATAATTCTATTTGTGGTTCTGCAATCAAAATGAACACGGTGCCCACACCCGGAGAAGATTTTATCACCGGGTGTTTATCATCAGTTCACAGCTCATATGAATGGTCCTTCGAGCCGGATCTTTCGTGAGCATCAGCCCATATTCATCGGGCATCTCCGACTTCGATGAGCACTTGGTCCCGTTTGACGTCACTTGATGTCAGTCGTTAAGCCTACTCGAAGGCCTTAGGGCGGCTTGATAACATCTGTCAGAAAGGTTAATATCCAACCTTACCCCTCCAACATGAGCCTGCGTGTTGGGCGGCACTCTCAAACATAATTGAGGTGAGGCCTGTGCCAAGTTGTAGTACGCATGACTATAATATTTGGTATCTAGGATACGCTTTGTCCAATAAGCAAACCATGATGTTAAATGATGATGTTAAAAGGTTGAGAACCACTAGCTTCCACCAGTTCCAACCAATGATATCACAATGAAAAAGAGGTAGAAAGGTTGTACCTACATAGGTTGTAAGTAGTACATTTACGTGTTAACTTTATCTACTGGCCTGTGCTATTGTTGTTGTTTTAATGTGCAATAACGAATATTTACTTACTTACTTAGGTTATGTCAGTATACAGACGCGAAGTCAAAAATTGTACCTATCATTTGAAATAGGGTAGATGACTATGAGTGATTTTGCATGTTTTTTTATGTTCCCCAAAAATAATAATTGATTTCAAATGTTATTGTAAAACCACAATCGAAATTCGTTTCAAAATGAGGCTACAATAGGCCTGCAAACTTGGGTGGGCAAGTCCATTTCATATGTGTTAAATTTTTGTAAAACAATATCACTTTTTTGTAACCCAAACTATTATGAAGGAATTATGTTAGGAGACCATTATCATAAACGCAATATTCAATATAGCTGTCGAACAAAGTTATTACGCGCTCCTTACAAAAACAGCGAGTGTGACGTCACTGTCGCTGTCACTTTTGTATGGAGCGTTTTTGGGCAAGTCCAAAAATGTGCATTTCAAATTGTGATATCTCTGGTGGTATTGATCCAGATGAAGTGATTCTTTGAGGATTGTTTACATAAATGTAAGGTCTTTCGATAATAAACAAAAAAAAATTACAGTCATCATGCCTATTATTTACTAGAGCGTAAACGAGACAGATACATGTTGCGCAGTTTTGTCTCCCAACTGTCAATGCTTTGCTCAGGTGGTAGAAAGTCCGGATTTCGGTGCTACGTCTCTTTATTATAATATCATTGGTTCCGACCCAGTCTCTGCTAAACTCAATTCCGCAGGATCAACCCGCGCGAGGAGTTCCCCGAGTCCGTGGAGTACGAGCCCAAGATCTCGTACTGGTGCGGCCCTTACCGGTACTTCATCCCGGCCACGACCGACGTGCGCTGCATATTCTCCATTTTCTCCATGAACTTCATCTTCAGATTCGCGTACGATGGAGTCACTTATAAGAGTTCAGACTTGTCGTTTGTAAGTTTGGGGGAACGTTTTTCATATTTATAAGTCGTCACAGTATACCCAGTATGCCATCTTCGACACAAATGCAGCGAGCGCAGCTTGTTTGTGAGCGCGGTCGAGCCGTCGCGCATACACTGATGATTTTCTTGATTCTAACGATACTCACGTTACGTCGCAGCACATGCGGCCGAGCCGTCCACTGACTTTTAGTGCGGTCCGTTTTGAGTCAAAAGGGATAACAGCGCTCACGTCCCCCACGCCCATCTACTAACAATTTATCAATTCGGGACACGCGTGAGCGCGCTATTATCACTTTTGACCCAAAACAGAATGCGCCCTTTACAGGTAGCGATAAAAGTATTGATACTCTTACCGCTAATAAGTTGGATTCGTTACCAAATTACCGCTACTTACCTGTGTTACCGTTAAAATTTTAACCCTTTGAAAATATCGTTACTTATAGTGTGAAATTGATAACGTTACCAAGCCCTGCTCTGTAGGTAGGTTGGTTGGCTGCCGTATAGTCCGAGTTTTGTTCATCCTGCCCAATGATATTTAAAAGAAATAGATAGGTACGTTATGTCAGTACTGATGCGAAGTCGACAATTGACCCCTGGCGTACGTACCTACAATTTGACAGTGTGTAAAAGATATTGATTCTTTACTAGAGCGTAAACGAGACAGATACATGTTGTGCGTCGTCTGTCAAACTGTCAATGCTTTGCTCAGTAAGTTCTGATTTCTGGTGCCACTTTTTTAGCACAACCTATCTACGTCTTTTTTATCAAAATATCATTAATTCAGCCCTATTGCCAGCCTTGAGGTAGCCATACCTCGATACCCGTATTTAATGAAATACCTATATAACGTGCTTTCCCTTTCCCAGATGTACCAGAACGGCCAAGTGTTCTACACAGACGAGCCGTGGGCGGGCATGTCTTGCTGGAACTGGGCGTGCAAGTGGCGCCACAACCAGAACACGCGCGCCAACGAGTTCTTCGTCAACTGAACGCAATACATTATTACTAGCTAAACATGGTTTTTGATTTACTAACCAAAAATGGGATGACGGGACGAACTGCTGAGCTGTTCGTCCGATCCCCGATTCTCACTAACATCATTTCACACCTCGATCTTTCACGGGTGTACTACGCCATATCGAATGCCAATTGATCGAGAATCAAATAATCAAAAGATAAAAACATCGAACGTTTAAAATATCGAATTCACAAAATGTGATCTAACGTTCAAAATATCGAATTGTTTTTTTTTTTTATAGGATAGGGGGCAAACGAGCAGACAGATCACCTGATGGAAAGTGAATACTACCGCCCATGGACATTTGCAACACCATAGGGGCTACAAAATGCGTTGCCGGCCTTTTAAATGGGAGTACGCTCTTTCCTTGAAGGACCGCAGGCCGTATTTGTCCGGAAATACCGCATGCGGCAATTCATTCCACATTTTCGTGGTTCGGGGCAGAAAGTTTCTGTTGAAACGAACAGTAGTGCTCTGCCAACTGTCAAGGTAGAAGGTATTTTATGGAATACTCTCCACATCGAATGTTTAATTTATCAAAAACCAATATGATGCATAATTTTTTACATCATGAACGGTTTTCCCTCATTTTGTATGTAAATAATTAAAAAATGTTATTTGACTTAGTTCTTTTCTCAAACGATTACAGTCGCGAAGAAACTGAATTTTAAAGTTATCTCACCAAAACCGAAGTGAGATTAGGATTGAGGAAGGCACCACCCGGAATACCATAGCAGAGCACTGAATTAACTTCTAGAAGGAAGAGGTGAGTCCTGCGGGTGAGTCTATGCGCTAAGCTCAAAACAGTAAAGACGAATATGTCATGAAGAAACTTTTAACTTCAGCCAACTACAAAATCTTGTTTTATTTTACGGCAAGTCAGACTACGCATTTCAGGCCATTTCTTCTTGTTGCATATACACACATCAAAAGTGTCTAGGGATATCACAAGCATTTTCATACAAAGTATAGCTATTGGGGAGGCTGTAAAAATTAAAATATTGATACCAACGTAGCTAAATTTTTAGGACACAGAAACTGCTTTTTAGACACTTTTGATGTGTGTAATTTGTCATTAGATAAATGTGAGATCAAAATTAAAATTAAATAATAACAACAAAATTTGGAAGTAATATCAGAAAATGTTTATTGTCAGAAATAATAAGTACTCAAGAGCTTATTTATTAAAATATAACATGATAGGTAGGCTTCTGTCTGATGATCTACCTCCTAGGCACAGCAATCAACACAGTCTCTAACTTGATTTTTTTTTGTTTTCTTGGTCCATTGATTCTAAAAACTTTGTTTAATCATCATTCACCTAATTTGACCTAATCAACTGATCATGTTTTAGTGTTTAACTAAAATCATGATCACAATCTTCCATGCAAAATTAAGTGATTTCAAATAATCCAAGTACCTACTTAGTTATAGAAATGAAAATTATTAATAAAATACGTGATTGCTTTTTATATGCACATCACAATACAGTCGGCTCCAAAAAGATAAACCATACAGTTATTGGACAATATATTCTAATTAATATCGTAAGATATGGACCATTACACATTCTAACATCAGTATACATACATATGCAATAAATAGTTAAGAGTTCAACAAACAGTTTCCTTAAGCCTAACTGATTAAAGTTTTTTTAAAATCAACAACATTAAAATTATTCCCAACATGGTTACTTACGAACTAACCAGTCTTTTAATAAAACTTAAAATTAAAACAATTAGAATTATTAAAATCAACAATACCAGTCAAAAATGCAGAATGGCAGTTTTGATCAAAAAGCCACGCTTTCAGTCATAAAAATAAGGTAATACTCATTATAAAAAACAACCAATATTTATGGCAAAACAGTGTCATATTAAAAATAATATTGCAAAGTTATATAATCCTAACTTAGGATATTTTGAAAAGTATTTTTATACCTTTTTCTAAACTATTCGCCACTATGGCATCTCTCTCCCTGCTCCTAACATCGCCACTGTAAAAATATACAAAGAATATAGGCTCAATCTATTCAATTGAATATCCAATGTCGAATTAGTAAAGTAATCACGTTTATAAAAATATGTACTTGAAAATAGTCCAAAAATATACGTGCTCACTTTTATGCACCTGACTGTACTACGAGAACTCTCAGGTACCGTCACGTGTAAGACTTAGGAACTATGTACTCTCTAGTATAATAACTACTTAAGTAAGATCTAGGTTAAGCAATGCAAAATCAACAAATACTGGTAAAAATCCCTACATTTCCATACAACAGTTTTTAAAAAATGATCATAAGATGCACACAATCTATCAGATACAATAAAATCCTCAGATTCATTGGAACATGATTTTGTTTCTTATGATTATATTATAAAGGCAATTTCAAAATAGTACAAAGTGAAACTATAAACTGAATTACTATTTTTATGTTGGTATAACATAAAAATTAATAATTAACCTTTTATAAGTAAGTTATAAATAAAATTGCATGCAAATAATAACTTTTTTCACCAAATTACACAGCAATTGAGAGAAAAATATATTTATTTACAATTTTACATAACATTACTTCAGTATGTAAAGCTAATATTGGTACATCTTGGAATATTGTTGATAGTGTTCCTAAGAAAACACATTATTTTTAACCCATTGAAAAGGATATAGAGAATATTAGTATACTATAGTGAAGTTATATCTATGCAAGATCTTTTTTCTTTTTCAAACGTTTGATGCATGCCTTAATTTTGAAACAACTATCAACTTTTTCATTAGATTGATTTGAAACTGAATCAATTCTCATATGCGACGTACTCCGCAGGTGGTGACGGTGAGTCTTCCACATTAAACCTATCCTGCAGCTTGCTGTGACCTCACGTCAGCTAACTGGCGGAGGTTCTTAGTTACACTGCTATCCATCGGCGAGGTGTCGTAGGGAGGGATGACCTTTAACCAAACTGTATTACAGAGTGTGAATTACTAATGTCTCAATGCTGGAAAGAGAACATAGATCATTATCTTTCTCTTCCTTAATATTTTTAGTATTTCTGATTTCGTTGAAAAGCTTATTCGTCACAGCATTAGTCTGAGAACTACTGATCAGTATTTCAGGTTCATTTTGATTGCCTGAAATCTCTTGTTGGTCACTGACTGAATGTGGGTTCTCAATGACCAACTGACTAAGCGCTGGCTGTTGACCATCAGATCCTAGTTTGGCATCAATATCGTTAGTTGATTCTCCACTATAAACAGTTGGATGCTGATTAACAGCAGTGGATAGGTTAAATAACTTAGGACGTTGGTTAAAACCTGTCGGTTGCTGGTAAGTATAAATCTTTTGATTACCAACAGATCCGGTATCCATTCGTGGATCGGTTAAAAGATAGCCAGGACACACACTCAAGTTGTAACCAGGTGTTACGTTTAGGTTGTACCCACGGACCATGTTACGTCTGTGTGTCTGCGCTTCACTTTGATTCTTATTGCAGGCATTGTCGTTCGGGTTACAAATGCACAAAGCCTTGTTGCACACGGACAAGTCTTTCGGTACATAACCTAAAATTTCGTTCGCATATTCTGTAGTGTAATATCCTACATTATTGGCCATGATAGGAGCATCTTTGATAGGTGGATTAGCAAGCAATATTGTTTGTTTACCAAAACTTTTTGGTAAAGATTTATTTGTAGCAGAATCAGTGGTCTTACGTGCAGGTTTGGAAGACTTTTTCTTGTCCTTACTTCTTGAAGTCTTCGAAGATTGTGGTAGCGGGGTTGAAGTTTGTGATGGAGTAGCTTCTTGCAGCTTTGTAGTTTCCTTAGACTTTGGTGCTTCCTTTTGCTTTGCGGCAACTGATTTGCTTTCAGGCTTGCGGTTGGTAGATACTGCAGCTATCAGTTTGGCAGCAATCACATCAGGCCTGAGTTGTGACTTGCCTAAAAATTTCAATCAATAAATAACTAGGTATGATGATGATGACTTTTGACAGGTTAATTTTAATAATTATTTATTGCTTGATGCACACAATGAAAAAGTGCAAATGGCAGACTTTAGGCCTAGAAGAATTGTCTACCAGTAAACCACGAGGTAGGTACAACAGAGAACTTATGAAGTCTGGGCTGTGCAACTTGCTAAAATAATTAAAATCACTTAACAATTTAGTTGAATGGCTGACTTTTAAAACTAAAAAAAAAACGTCAAACGCCTTGCACACCCTTAGCTACACTCCAACCCAACATACCCTCACAACTCTGATTGTTGCCGTCATGGAACATTCAGAGGACCACTTTTCGCCAAGAGAAGTTAACAACAATCTATCTACGTGGCTCTGACTACACTGCTTCTGATTTTAAACTCGTCAGCGTTTGTCAATCAGTAATTCATTAGAGAGAGGGTAAAAATTTAGTTGGTGGACGCACGAATTTGGGGGAGGGGGGCGATGAGGGGGGAGGGGGAGGGGAGGGGAAGCCCCCCTGTGATAAAAAAGTTTAGGAGATCAACAGTTTTTGAGAAAAACGAAAATGAAGTTTTGAGGTTAGGTCCTACAAAATGATTCAATTTTGAAAGACTGAGACTGGTCTCAAGGTACTTTTCAGTAATGACATCAGTTTATATGAAGAATACAAGAGCTGGAGCTTCGCCACGTTTTTTTGGATTTTTTTTGGTGCGTTCACTCGCTCGGCTCGCTTAGCGTTTTTGGTCACAGTACTAACCTGACCTATTCATACCTATTATAGTACTTTTCAAGTGGTGGGGGGCTTTACCCCCTGAGCCCCCCTTGAACGGGGCGATGCCCCCCTTGAACAGGGGGATTGTCCCCCCGGACCCCCGCTATTGTGGCTGCCTACCTGCCGTTATTGCCTGCCATTGTGTTCTGTTAACTGCCACATTTTAAAAGACTAAGACTATTTCCAAGGTACTTCTCAATATTACATCAGTTTTAATGAAAAAACCATTGACTCTGGCGCTTCGCCGGCCGCTGCCGCGGCACGCTCGCTTCGCTCGCTCGGCTCGCGCGTTTTTGGTCACTGTTCTAACCTAACCTAACCTATTGATACTTGTTGAAGTACTTTCTTAGTGGCGGGGGGCTTCGCCCCCCGAGCCCCCCTTGTTAGGGGGGCTGCGCCCCCCCCGTCCCCCCGCTACTGTGGCTGCCTACCTACCGTTATTGCCTGCCATTGCGCTCTCTAGCAAAGTGCAAACCAGCCTTTACTAACCATAAAATAGGGTGGTTAATTTTTAATTTTTAGTTCAACACTATTTTCTCCTATTGACAGCCGTTATTATCTGTGAATGACAGTAAAACGAAACGCAATTTAAAAAAAAAAGGCTAGAAATCAGTACTTTTCATAGGAAAAATCGAAACTTTAAGATTTTTTTTCTCACAAAGTATTAATGTCCTAAACTTGAAACTTTGCAAAAATGCTTCTAATAATAAGAGCTTCCTACCATAAATTTGTCGCCATCCAAATCGTGCGTCCACCAACTAAATTTAAGCCAATAAAACAATGGGGACGGCATTACACACAAATTGCGGGGCTCAGCCAGATTTAGGTACTTCATAATGAAAGTTGTCTTACCTGAACTTTTTTCCTCAGAAGTTTTAGACTTTTTGGCCGCGGGTTGACAAGACTCGTGATAAGACTTCTTCCTCTTCATGCTGTTCAGCTCCAGTCCAAGCTCGCTCTCCGCAATCAGAACCTCCATGTCGGCGAGAACCTTCTCCGATCTTGCAATGGCCGTCATCGCCTTGACTTTTTCCCGTTTCAGCCTCACCATCAAGAGACGAGCTTCCAAATCACTTCTAGCGGTCGTGTCTGCGATATCCAGCATCGCTTTTGCGACTTCGTCTATCGTTTTGTCGATTTCGTTCATTTTATTGTTGGTCAAATCGCGGAGAGTGCGAGAGGTAGATGATAAAGTCATTGCGGTTGATGGTTGGCGTTAATAGTTTAGTGAAGTTGCTGATTAGATATAAAAAATAACTTAGGCAGAATATAAACTTCAATGTTTAACCCACGGGTTAAACCATAATCCGCGGTGCAAAATGGATGGAGAATAACTAACGACAAAATTATTTATTTACCCGCGAACTTACGATGACTGTTGAACTTTGTGACAGATGCGAACGAGAACGAACGCATAACGAACGACACTACGACAGTGTTGCCAACGAAGTATCACGCTCTCCATCAGTAGAAGCGACCCCTAAAACCACTAAAAATCCACTAACAAAAATGGCACTATCTAAAAACGTAGATTTGTATTCCTTGCGGAAGGAAACAACATTTTTAAGATACATTTACCTATTAAAATAAAGGTATCAAAAAGTCAACAAAAATACACGGAGCGCAAACTAAAAAACACTTATTGAGTGATTCGCTGTGGACAAATTTAAACTATGATTGGTTTGTGAGGCATAGTTTTGTCAAATCTTTGTTTTGAACAATAAAAGGAAAAAAAAAGAAAACGGATACTTTCTAGGTAAAGAGAACCAGGGGAATCCCGAATTATAATTTACTGTCATTTTAAAACAGTTTCTGGCCTTGTGGATGGTCCATTTAACTCACTACACTAAATTCCTAATTCCTACTAGATAAATCCTATATCAGTCTAGCCACTAAAACCTATAATTGTCCGCTAAAAGGTAAGTTAAAAACCACCAGATTTAGTGGAAAATTCACTAAATTGGCAACACTGCAAACGAGCGAAGCGAAAACTTTCGTTTCGTATGTTGGTTTCCTGTTCCTGTTTCGTAAGCAATCGAATGAATGAACATCATCTCGCTCATGCCAAAAGCCAAATTCTCTGCCTCAGAGCAAGAAAGAGTGACCGGAAGTTTAGGTCCGGAACCCTGTAGAGTGGAGCCCATGGTTTTTTTAATATTATTTTTACGGCTTCGGTGTCAACCATATAGCCAAATCTTAAGTCAATAGTCAATACCAAAGAGCTTCCAGAGCGTGTTTTCAACACTTTTAGAGTGATCAAGTGAGTAAAAGAGAAACTATTGCATATATGGACATCACACAAGAGGAAAAGAGACAGAGAAATGCCCAATATTTGTCCCCAAAACCAAACTTCACCACCACACCACCGTCAAAAGCGGAAAATTTGAGTTTTAAAATTTTATTCAAAGTAGGCGATAAAAGTGGATGAAGCTTTAAAAAAATAAAGTAGTGGTTTGTTGCGTGCCCAAATATAAAACGAATCATAGAAATGCAATAGTTTAACAGGTAAATACATAAAGTAATTGGTTTTTTCAAACTACACACATCAAAACTGTCTAGGGATATCATAGGGGTATCATTTTTCAAATATTTAATAAAGTTAAGTTTGTTTACAAGTTGAGCATTATCTTAGAATAACGCGAGGACAGAGGCATAAGATAAAGGTTAAGAATATTACAAAAAAAAAACGTTTGATTTTGCTAAAATTTTGACACCTTTTAAAAGAAAAATCTGTATTTTTTTAACATCCTTACGATTGTACAATAATGCTACTACACTGAATTTCGTTATTCAATCTGAAAGGGCAGATATAGCAGTTTCCGTGTTCTAAAAATTTCTACGTTGGTATCAATATTTTAATTTTTACAGCCTCCCAAATAGCTATACTTTGTATGAAAATGCTTGAGATATCCCTAGACACTTTTGAGCAGTGTATGTTTTGAGCAATTACTTTCACTACCCAGTTCAATTAAGTTATTTCAGCTATCATTATATTAGTCCCTCATGCTGCTTAAGTTATTATTTCATAAATTAAATAAGAATTGGAAAAGTTATTGTGTAAAAACTTAATTGATTCACGTACGATAGGGATGTACAAAATGAAGAATGACATGTCGATATACGTAGTCGATATTTTTTAACAGCTGAAGTCATGGCCCAGGCTAGAAGCTAAAACTACCAAACAATAACAATCAATACTTGGCGCCATTTTTGAGCAATTTACCGATCATATGACCACTACCGTACTTATTTGAAAAAGCTTATTTAAAATTTCTTTATTTTTATAGGATACCAAGACCACCGTGTTCTTATGTTAACAAAGAATTTATGCCTGGGCCGAAACAAGAAAATCAATTTGAATCTACAGAGTACGGGCCAACAAAATACTATTTAACCCAGTCCTAAGTAAGGATAAAAATTGATGGTGTGGTGTTTATATTGTTTCATCTCGTAGTTGATGTTTAGATATCATAAACAATGTAAGTAACGAGTAAACCTAATTAATAATAAAGAACGTCAGACTTTTATTTTCAAGAATACGAGTATACCTTTATTCATTTGTTGGTCGAACATTTTCGATCCGAACTCCTTTCGTTCGTGATTTCGATAATCTGTTGAATTGTTAAGGAAAGTACCAACACTATTGTGCTAAATGACAGCAGATGTCAACGCACACATAGACAATCACTCACACATGCGCAATTCAGTTTTGGGAACGTTTAAAGAGGCGCTTTATCAATCTATTCCTTTACATCATTGGTCAATACTCTTCAATATTCATTTTTGTTGTTGAAGGAAGGAACTTGGGGTAGGACAACTTCGTTCCATTCAATGAAGTTTCACCAGATGTTTAAATTTCTTGAAAAGTTGCTACTACACAGAGTGAGTTTTTCAAGTCGGCATGGTAGCAACCGGCCGCTCTGAAAATGTATGGGGGAGTTAGGCATTAGTTAGGTTAAATCATTTTGTCTTACATAAAACTATGTAGTTGATCTTCAAATCTAAAAGAAGCAAGGGTTGTGTATGCAATCGTACTTTTACTGACATTTTAACTCTACCAAATCTAAATGTTACTAAGTCCCTCCATACGCTGTGGTGGTAAGGCTTTTCAATTATGCCAGGTTATACAACTTTGCCGGCCGGCAAAAGTCACAGTGGGTGGTAGTGCTTCTATGAGCCTCTTTTTTCTAATGTCATAACAAATGGAGTATAGGTACATTTAATTTCTTCTAATCTAGGGATGTCGAGACAGTTAGTTGGCCAGTGGACTTCTTCTCAAAATAATTAACTGACCACTAATCGAGACATATTTTTTATGCAGTTATGTATCTTTTGTTTTACTTACATCTGCTAACGTGCATCTGCTAAAACATGGTATTGTGAGCAACAGCCCATCCAGAACAATGTACACAAAATTTTCTCAGTGCGTGTAAGTGCCACGTCTATAATTGAATCACATTTAAGATTATGTACAATTTTTAAAACCAAAATTAAGAGCACATTATTTTTTACTTAGTAATATTCCAACCCTAAAGGTTTAAAATAAGATTTACATTCACCTGGGGCTCACCTACGCCGCACCCGCCTGGTACGCCCTTTGCTCGCAAACCCAGAGGAAGCGTCTCCAGGCAGTACAGAACAAGATCCTCCGCACGCTCACAGGAGCTGGGCGCTGCATCAGGAATGACGTGATCACTCGGGACTTCCACGTGCTGCCCATCTGCGAGTTCGTGGCTGAACTTGCGCGTCGCATGTTCAACTATGTCGACCATGGATCGCACGTTTACCTCATCCAGGTGGCGCCACTGCTCGCCCGACATCCCAACCCGTGGCCAACAAGCACCCGCTACCACGGGCGTTTGTAACGTATTCCAGCTCCGCGGGGGTGCGCACAGGCTGCCCAAGGACTGCTTTCCAAATCGTCTCAGGCTCGAGTGGAGCACTTCCTCACCTGAAGCGCACCACCACACCGCCACCGCAAAAAACGAAAAACCAAACCCGGCCCGAGCCCGCCGGGTCCCTCGAGAAAACTAATGAACTCCCATCTGTGTAAGAGGGCAGGTACTACTCCCCTCGAGGTGAGCCGGGACACCAGCACAGCGCGCCAGGGTTTTACCGGTAGAGTGCCTCCCTGGGAGAGTCTTCGGTAAACTCTGGTCACGCGCAGAGGAAGGCCGCCCCGGTGTTTTAGTGGGTATTCTCACCCCTTGCAGAGGTGGGCGAGTCCCACACTCTACCCCGCTGCCCTCCCCCAAGCAGCGGAAAGTGCGTAAAGGCATTTCACCGGGTTAAAAAAAAAGCCTCGCCGTGGTCAAAACTGAATTGGACATACAACCCAAATTACAGCTACCTTGCAATGCCTCGTAACATGGTATTGTCATTACCGACAAGAGTAACGCTTGGAGACACCCCCCTCGTATTGATCATTCGGGCAAGAACCCATGTTCGAGACCCGCACCGCCTAAAAGCGAGATAACCAGCAGCATTTCTATGCCTACTCAGTATTAATTTTTATTCAATAAATATGTTTAAAATTTTATGATTCGTTCGTTTTAGTAAATTATAAAAAAAAACTATGAAGCTACCATTTTAACCAAGCCCAAAGATTAGTTGACCTTTTAAGACGTCAGTCTCTCACCAGGACCACTTTTGGCTAGCTTTCTAACTACCTACACACCATTAATAATTGATTTCAAGTTTTGCTTAATTATGAAAAAGAAAAACAATAATTTTTGTGCCATTTTTTTTACTCATCTATTATTAATTTCATAGTCATCTATTTAATTTCTTAACTCTTTAGCCCAAATTATGAGTTATGCTGGCAAGCACACACACCCACCTCACCAGACGCCTTCACGTTTCAAGCCTAGCCGGGCCATTTTTGGCTTGCGTTTTAAAGGAGATAGCAACCTCTATCTAATAAAAAGATCGAATTCAAATAAAAACAATATTTTTGGTGCGCTTTCTTGTAAAGAAGTACGATTTCTTTGGCTTCCGGTAGTTCCGTTCCGCCGATCATTCGTTCATTTATTTGCTTGCAGTTGGTTGCCCTGCTTCAAAGTTTTTATATTTTCATTCCATTCTTTGTTTGTTTCTACTACTGCTGGGTGCTGGTTGGTGTCGTTATATCATTGACTTGATCATGATGATCAGATCTGGAAGAAGACGTAGAAACTCGTTTAATTTGAGGACTGTCGTCGATGGAATGGAAATGAGCCCGTGAGTTAACTAAAACTGTATCATTAGTTCAGTCTTGTCATTTTAGATTGTATTTTTGAAGGTAGGTAGGTACTTACGTCGCAAGTAGCAAACTAGGCATTTTTGTTGATTACCCTAGTTCTCAGAAGTTTATTCGTTATTTGTATTGTAATCGCGATCAGAAATCAAACTGTTTTCAATTGGAACGCTTCGTCTAAAATTTAATTGTGTTTTAGGTACGTAAGTACCCACATAAAACTGTTTTTTCTAGTGCCTCGACCACGTGTTAAACTTTGTTTTTGTGCTTTCGATTTCGGGAATTTTTCATAGACAAGTTGTATCAACGGGGATTTCCATGACTTGTGTACTTAGCTATTCATAATTGGCAAATGCAATTATTACATTTGCCGGCCTACAATGCGCACCGTAACTCGCAAGAACATAGGTACCTATTTGCGTTGCGTTGGAGTCGCCATTTTTATCTAATGATTTTTTCATATTATTGCTCATTTAATGTTATTGTACTCTAAATAGTAAGAGTAATGTAAGATAAATGACTACGGTCACCAAGTCACGGACAAAGGCGCCGGCAATCGACGCGGTAGGCGTGATGAAAACCAGCGAAAAATGGGTACCTACCTACTTGAGAAGTTCTCACACAATACGGCGCGCTACTAAATAACAAGACCATTTTCAGTACATGTAATGTATGTATTGGACTTCATTTGGAAAAAATGATTTTCATTGGAAAAACCAAAATTCTTAGGGACTGCGTAAATTCGATAACTACCTACCTACCTGCTATTTCTAGAAGTACTTACCTACCTAATTTCAGAGATTTCAATAGTAACATAACATACCCTCGCGACCATAATATGGTGCAACTGTGTAACTAACCCATTATGGATAATGTTAATGTCAAGAGGCACACTGATTGTTCCCGTCATAGTGAACGGAACACTCAGAAAGCCCACATTTCGCCGCGGGAATTTGAACCCAATGTGGAGAAGCGATTCTACCGCCGTTATCCGGGTAGCTCGGGTTTTACATCTGTGTTTTCCATCACCGGAGAGTTAGCTGCAAATTGTACAATGAACACAAAGTTCCTAGGTGTGTTCCGGCCAGATTTGGTCTTGGGACTCTTTGGTAATAATAATGCTTGCAAGTATACCTATGTGTAACTAATATTGTAGCTATGTGTTATTAGAAAAGTTACAATTCACCACAGCGCATTGCTATTGATTATATTAACTGGTCCACAGCCCTCATATGGAGTGGGAACAATTAGCTCCTAATTGTTATATATTTGTGGACAGTGAACCTTTTAAACTTTGCATGACAGACTTCATAATCTCTCACCAGGCATTACTTTTTACCCTTTCAGAATTTGGCTGCTTCTTCTAAATGAGTGGGAATCTTCATACTAAGGTTGAGCGACTCTCAAATGCAGAACATTTGAATCACCTTCAGTTTGTGTAAGTATGGTCCCTGATTTACATCTGTATCTCTTTTATATTTATTTATTTATGGCACAGAAATACAAAATTAGAGCTATTTAGCCAACAAGTTTAAATTCTTAGCAATTTATATCAAATTACTTACAACTAAATATTGTTCGATAAATTGTGTTGCACTTTCGCAATAATGTGCTGTGAATACCTATGTTCCTACATCCTCCTGGAAGCTAAATAAATGGGCTACCTGTTTGCGTCTAAACCAAGACAAGGCTGCAGAGGGCGTCTATTCACAAAATTATTTTAATTTATTTTTCATTCCAGGCTGGCCTTCAAATGCTGTATTCAAAACACATGAAAACAAGTTGATGTCAAATCGTTCCCTTCATGAGAGGATGATAACTGTGATGATGTTGCATCGGGTGAGTAAAACTACAAACATTAAAATAAATAAATATTCTTGGACAATAATCCAAACAGGGCCCTCTAGCCCCAAACTTAGGTATTATGTAATATAAAATATATTAAGCTAATAGGTAAAACAATCGACCGCGAGAATGTTTTCATGACCATGGTCCATAAACATTTTTACAGTTAAAAATAATATTTTGACAATTCATTTTAAAAGCTTATTGATGGTCCCCCTTTCTGCATTTTTTGCTGTGCTTTGCAAGGTATAGAATGGTAGCCTTAGCACATAAGCCTATAATACGACCTACAACAAAAAAAATACTTGTAATTTCAAAGTCAAATAGCAGTCTAAGGGTTAATTAATAAGTTAAGACGGTTCCTGTACTAGTAAGATATCTTCAGGAAGTAATTTCCAATAAGAATCCAGTATTATGTTTGTCTAGTCGGCACTTGAATTTTTGGGTTCAAAATGCATGTTGTCCTTAAACATGACGCGAAGATGGGTCACTTAATGCTGAAGGCGTCTGTACCACAAATACCCAGACCCAGCACAAATATCTGTTACATCAAAATGCTTCATTGTACCCCTTTACATCCGATTGCCAAATCTCTGATCATGACCTCTTACACAGCGGCTGTGGCAGACGAGCTTGCGGACTGCCTGATAGCAAGCGGTTGACGCTGCTTAAGGACCCCTGCTTGCTACGCTAGGAACATTGCTCGAGCTTTACTGACCCAGTTAGTACTTTTCCTTCCATACCAATGATATTATACTATTGGACCACCTGAGCAAAGCATTGACAGTTTGAGCCGACACTGCGCAACATGTCTCTCTGTCTTGTTTACGCTCTAGTAAATAATCATGCTATCTTGTACACACGGTCAAATTATTGGTACGTACGCCAGGACAATTTTTGATTTCGCGTCAGTATGGATAAACCCATCTGCTTCTTTTTTATTTATTTACTTACTAGCGGCCGCCCGCGACTTCGTCCGCGTGGACTTGAGTTAAAACAAATTCGATAATTATATCTTTATAAATTGTAGCCTATGTCTTATTCAGATATTATTGTATATACTATATTACTGTAGAGTTTCATTTAAATCCATCAAGTAGTTTTTACGTGTAAAAAATGGAGAGACTTCCCGTTTCCCCAATATTACCCTTCACTGCTCTGCTCCTATTGATTGTAGCTTAATGAAATTGAAAAGTATACTTTAACCTGCCTAAGAGTATGAAGAATAATTGTGCCAAATTTCGTTAAAATCTGTTGAGTAGTTTTTGTTTCCATAGCGAATACACAGCGGACAGACAGACAGACAAAAAATTTACTGATTGCATTTTTGGCATCAGTAACGATCACTAATCACTCCTTAATGGTTATTTTTTTAAATATTTCATGTACAGAATTGGCCTCTCTACAGATTTATTATAAGTATAGATTGAGGTTTGCCAACAGCTGTACAACGTCACATTGGTAGAAGGTACAAACAAAAATCAACTTATTCTAAGAGTACAGCCTTACAGGCAAACACAGCATGCAATATATCGTTAAGGTTTTAAAAATGCAAAGAAAATCTTTAAAATTACAATTTAAAACTAAGAAAAGAGATTCAGAACTAAGCTAGTTTCTTTCCTTTTTCTTTAAAAATTTTATAAACTATCCTACGATTCTTGCCTACGCAACCCGACATATCGAGAGCGTCACTGTTCTGGTTATAGAAGTCACAGAGCCGTGGAACTGGTGAATTTCTACCCAAGTTTGTTTTTCGATGAGGGAGGGAGAATAGCTTTTTTATTTTACTTCGAGGGTATCGAGGGGGAATTGTAATGTCATTGGTTGTGCCCCTTTTCTTGTGTGGACTAGTGAAATGTTTCTTTCTTTCTCTAAATCCGATTTTCAAATCTCTGATCATGACCTGTCTGGTACAGATGAGCATGCGGACTGCCTGATAGCAAGCGGTTGCCGCTGCTTACGGACTCATTCAACGCTACGAACATCGCTCGCGCTTTACCGACTCTGTAAGTACTATTCCTTTCACACCAATGATATTATAATAAAAAGACTAATAGGTTACTTGTGCTAAAAAAGTGGCACCTTCGCATCTGACATAACCTATCTACGTCTTTTTTATTGTAATATCATTGGTTGTGCCGCTTTTCTTGTGTGGACTAATAAATGTTTCTTTCTTTTTTTCTTTCTTTTCTTTCTCTACATCCGATTTTTAAATCTCTGATCAAGACCTCTTATACAGCGGCTGTGGCAGACGAGCTTGCGGACTGCCTGATAGCAAGCTGTTGCCGCTGCTTGTAGACACCTGCATGCAACACTAGGAACATTACTCTAGCTTCACCGACCCGGTAAGTACTTTTCCTTCCATACCAATGATCTACTATATAAAAATAAGTCGGGTTTTCCTTCCTGACGCTATAACTCCAGAACGCACCAACCGATTTCCACTGTTTTGCATTCGTTGGAAAGGTCTCGGGCTCCGGAAAATTTCAACAGAAAAGCGGGATTTTTTTTTTTCATATACAGTTAAGTCCACGCGGACGAAGTCGCGGGCGGCTGCTAGTATTATAATAAAAAGACTTAAGTTACTTGTGCCAAAAAAGTGGCACCCGAAATCAGGACTTTCGACCACCTGAGCAAAGCATTAACAGTTTGAGACGACACTGCGCAACATGTTTACGCTCTAGTAAATTATCATTGGATCACAGCTAAAAAGATCCACCGGCCAATCAATAACGATAGCATCTCCCATTCACCACTTGACGCTGGCAGAATTTGTGTGTGAAGAAACACACGAAAAAGCCATATTAAAAAAAAAAAAACATACTATCTTATACACACGGTCAAATTATAGGTACGTACGCCAGGACAAATTTTTGGCTTCGCGTCAGACATAACCTATCTACGTCTTTTTTTTTTATTGTAATATCATTGGTTGTGCCTCTTTTCTGTTGTGGACTAATAAATGTTTCTTTCTCTACATCCGATTTACAAATCTCTGATCATGACCTTTTATACAGCGTCTGTGGCAGACGAGCTTGCGGACTGCCTGATAGCAAGCGGTTGACGCTGCTTGTGACACCTGCATGCAACGCTAGGAACATTACTCTAGCTTCACCGACCCGGTAAGTACTATTCCTTTTATACCAATGATATTAAAATAAAAAGACTTTAATAGGTTACTTGTGCTAAAAAAAAGGCACCCGAAATCAGGACTTTCGATCACCTGAGCAAAGCCTGACAGTTGAGACGACACTGCGCAACATGTATCTGTCTCGTTTACGCTCGAAAACCTATCTACGTCTTTTTTATTGTAATATCGTTGTTCATACCACTTTCTTTAGGGGCCTCTCTTAGTCGCTACACTCTTGCCAGAGTAGTCATCATTATGTATCACGATGAGTAATTAACAAAACTAGTTGTAAGTTACAGTAATAAATAAATAAATAAATAAACTATACGGCGCCATTCTTCGTGGACTACAGCTTTCCGGTTGCATTCGTGAACTGAGCACTGAGTTGCGGCCGTAATCTGGTCTGTCCACCTCATCGACGATAACCATGTGGCCTGGTGCCTTCCATTTTTCCCAGTACCACGAGACGCTCTATGGAATCGTTACCACGGCGAGATATTATGACCAAAGAGAGTCAGGATTTTAGGGGCCTACAGTAAACTAAACTTTAACGCCTACAGTTAGGGTGCAAATACTCAACAAATTGCTCAGGTTTTTGTCTAGGGCGGCAAAATGCTCATAGCGCGCCGCCCACTCTAGAGTTAAGTAACATCATAGGGCAAGGTGCCCGTGGCGCAGTTGTGACAGTGGATCGGCAACGATCGCTGTTGTGAAGCAACACGCTTGAAATGGGATGGGTGACCATTCCGACCGAAATTAAATGATATATCTTTCGGGGATCTCCGTGCTTCGTAAGGCACGTTAAGCAGTTGGTCCCGGTTGACGTCGCTAGATGTCAGTCGTTAGCTTAGTAGGAGGCCTTAGGGCGCTTTCAGAATCAGAATCAGAAGTTGCCTTACATTCCTCCAACAGCACTGAGCCCGCGTGTTGGAGTATGGCTCGCGCCACCTCATAGTTAAGGTGAGGCCTGTGCCCAGCAGTGGGACCATGGGCCTTTTATCAATTATGGCAAACTAAAGAAAAGGTTTTGAAATACTCACCCAGAATATAATGTTTTCTTAATTTCAGATGTAGCCAAGAAGTTACGAGTGATGCGATGGAACGAATACTTGTCATCAGCTGGACACGGCTTCAGCTGGACACACATCTCCACGACATCTGGCCACCTTGAGGTGGTCCGTCCACCTGCTTGTTTCGCTTCGCCACGAGTCTGCGTTACAGAAGGTTTTTGACCCAATGTTTACCATTTTAGGATATTTGACATCAGAAATATCATTCAGAGGTTGTTTATCTCATACTAGTTTATAATATAAGTAAGATGTAAATTTATTCACTGGCAGGTAACACCATAGAAAAAGAAGAGATCCATAGCTGAAATTATTTCGAATTACCCAATTTATTCATACCAAACTTTAGTCATCTAAAGAATTATTAGTGTAGTGTACAGTCAACAGAACATAAGGTTACCCATTTCCGGGCAAACCTTACTCTATTGCCTAAAATTGTTATTTAGGAAGAGCGAGATAATCAACAGTAACGGGTATCCTGTCGTGCAGTTGACTGTATACATTTTATTTGCATTTTAGTGCAAATTATTTATTTGTTGTATTGAAAATTTTACTGTTTCGTTAGGATAGCATGAATTTCATGAATTTAACTTAGCAAATACGTCTCTTGAAGATCTCTTAGTGTACGGTGGACGGCACATCACTCTACCCATTTCCGGTCAGTCTTCCTTGCTCTATTGCTAAGAAATGACGTTTGGCAAGAGCGAGAGAAAAAACGGAAATGGGGTAACCTGATGTGCTGTTGACTGTACATACACACCCTATCTTATTGTTATTTAAATTTCAAACTTGTCTATTTTGAACATTAACCCAAGAACTATAGTCCGTTCGCAATAAGAACGCAGTGATTTCATACTTGTCCTGCGACCTCACGCCCACTAACCAATCAAACCGTTCTTAATTAGAAAGCAAAGTCCACAGTGACCAGCTAAACGCATATTTTCGAACGCAAAGGTTGTGTTCTTAAAGTCAATGAATGATTTTACGAACGAATGGATTTATCTAATTAAAAACGGGGAAAAAATGCTTTATGTACTATCCCACCATTCGGTGGAACGGTGGGGGAGTGTGGAACTCCCTGCCAGTAAGAGGCAAGTCTACCGCACTAAAACGACCTTGGTGTATCTCCGCTTCGCCTTTGCGAGGGGTGATGTGGGATTCCAATTAATATTTATTTATTCTTTATTGCACATTAAAAAAAAAAAAGTACAAATGGCGGACTTAATGCCAAGAGGTATTCTCTACCAGTCAACCACATGGTCAAACAAAGAAATTAAGAATATGTCCACTTCACACCGAGCGGTCGGCCCAGCTTTCACGCCACGGAGAGGTATCCTGAAACACGAAAGATATCCCCCCAGACGGGAAGCAACGTGCAATGTGAGCGAGTACCCCCCGGCACTCGAATCACTGGTGGCCTTTAGGGATCCTTCTCCCGCGTCTGTCGTGACTAGATATTTTTTGTGATAGATTTGATTGAATTTGATATTTGCTGTTATTTATATTTTGTGTGTCTCATCTATATTTTATTTTAGGAAAATCCATATTTTTCTAAAGTTCTGTTAGTGTAGAATACGCACATCAATTTTACTATATCTCTGACTTGTGGTGTATTTGAAATTACCCGATTTTTCTGTCAAATAGGTATTGAGGTCTGATTTTGTATTTCTTTTTTATTTCTGTGCAGTTCGATATGAAAGTTTACTGTCCTGTGTCAATTTTAACGCAGGGCGTGGGATGCTAGGAATGCCCGGAGAGGATTGGTTTTCTTCATCAACCTCCAATGGTGCTACCCCCTTCTCTTAATCTCCCCTTCGTTCCAAATATTTATTTGTACTTGTCTGAATGTCTAATATTCGACCTCTCTTGATTCTTCTCTGATTAGAATTGGTTGCTAAGTCATTGTTTAGGTGAGTGACAAAGATTATCAGTTTTTGGCAAATATTGACTTAGGTTTAGTTTTCTTCTAGATTCTATCTAATTAAATTAGCCAAGCTCTTACTTTAGCATTACACAGTTTTATGTCAAAGGCGTTCGAGACACCATTATTAGCACGTTGGTGTCACAAGTGGCATTTCCTCCATTACCAAAAAAACACTTTAAAAATGGCATTCTGTCTCTTACCCAACATTTTTATTACTCCCACTAATAGCAGAGTCAGACCGATTTCCCATAGAATAATTTATTTCAAAGTTCACTTGCATACAATACATGACGGATATGTGAGGAGATTTTTCTACCTTACTATATTTTTTAACTCTCATTATTTATTTTTTAGTTCTTTTATATTTTCCTTTATGTTATTTCGCTTATCAAATGATTTTTTTTAGTGTATATTTGTTTTGTTTCGCACTTTGATAAAGTTTTAGTTTAGTAGATATTTAGTAAGTGTTTAAGTTTATGAAATTACAAAGTCGATTCTACCTTCTGCTTGAAGCAACTTTTAAAGATTTACAAATCCCTGTTTTCGATATACTCAAACCTATAAGAGCTATTATTATGCTCACTAAAAGCAGAGCCAAACAGAAATCCCGTTGAATTACTTAGTTCATAGTCTGTTAAGTCGACTAAAGTATCCAATCATATTAAGAAGTGCCGACAGTATCTCACGGTACTTATAACCCCCTATTGCAGTCTTTCCCAAAGTGGGCGATAACGCCCCCTTGTGGGCGCTGCAGGTCTCAAGGGGGGCGGTAAGAGACCCAGAAAGAAATTGGGGGCATTGTGTTGAGGCGGTAGGTGAAAAAAGGGGGGGCGCTAAAAAAATATTTATTCTCGAAGTGGGCAGTAGACAAAATAAGTTTGGGAACCTCTGCCCTATTGTATGGAGCTGGCCAAGGGCACACTGATTAAGTAAACACCCTCTCAGTCAATACCATAAGTTTTTACTCTTTCTACTCAATCCCGGACAAAATACAGACGATAGGCTAGCGATTACCGCACAGTTTCTTATAATTTCTTCTGTGCGGAACGAGATAGTGTCACACAAATTGTTAAAATCAGACAGATGTTAGTTCCGGGTGTACCAAAACGTGAAAAACTGGAGTTACTCATCATGTAAGGTCTGGCTCTCGTACTGAGGTACCCAAGCATTTGACGTCCGCACCCCTCAGGAGAAGGGTTAGACCTCCACCCCTCACTTTTCAAGCCAAAGCGGTTTTGTTGGATATATCCTTTGCCGGCCTTTCCGCCTTGAGCATGTAAATCTCAGTCTAGCTAGACCACAGACAAACTACTGTCTAATTAAGAACACTGAAGTTTTCTTCCTCACTTATGCCCTCCCTGAGGATGGGTTACTCCGTTTAGGCGCTGTTGACCACATAAGAAGCGTTGAAGAATTCGCAAATTTAAATAGTTATTTTTAGTAACCAAAACCCTAAAATTTTACTAAAACAAGTGAATTGAATTAAGAACAAGTCACAATAGTCCGTCATAATTAAGTCCCTCACAACGTATTTAGGTTTTAAATAAACTGTCGATGTACAGTCAACGGCACTACAGGCTTCCCATGTCTCGTTCGAGGACGAGGAATGGCCAGAAATGCCTGTTATGGCGTTGACATGTTTGCATGCAGATTTCATCAAGGAAGACAATAGGCCTTCTGCTCATTTTAGAGTTATAGAATAGAATTCATATCGATTACGACTTCACTGCCAAAATGGGTATAAAAATCTCAGTCTAGACCACAAACGACCAAAAGGCTTATCATGCTCACTAAAAGCAGAGTCAAACCAAAATCCTATAGAATTACCAATTTGATAGTCTGATGAGCTCACAAAGTATCCACTCATGATCATTTTAACAAGAGGCGAGCATAGAGCTTGTCTATGACATTGACAGTATAGGGGATAATGAAAAGCACCGAAAGGTTCTTAATATAATGGCAAGGTTAGTCGCTAGACAAAGTCACACTTGAGTACTCAGTCTCAGACCTATAATACGGTCTATTCTGTACTCTCTACTCAACTTTGGTTAAAATCCAACCAAAGACGACAGGCTTGCGATTACCGCACAGTTTCTTGTAATTTCTTCTGTGCGGAACGAGATAATATAGTGTCACACAAATTGTTAAATTCAGACAGCTTTAGGTCCGCTTGTACCAAAACGTTATGGGAAACTGGAGTTACTCACCATTATTCTAAAGTTCTGAGGTAGGTTACCAGAATTCGGTAGCATATCGACGACAGCACCACTACCTCTCAAAGGAAGAGTTAGCCTTCCGCCCTTAATTTTTCTAGCTTAAGTGGTTTTGATCAACTATCATTACACCCTCACTGCCAAAATGAACGAAAAAATCACAGTCTAAACCACAAACGAGCATAAGACTCATAATAATATATGCTCACTAATAGCAGAGTTAAACCAAAGCCTTTAGAATTCGCTCTCTTGCTTAGGTACGAATTTCACAGCCTTTTTTTTTTTTTTCTATAGTAGGGGAAATGCACTTACGCATACCCGCCAACCGGGGGGTTGGACGGGTTATGTCGGACTCTCCACGGGCTACCCCAGTGGCTCTACCGACTAAAAACCCTACTACTCCCTCTCATCGTCCATGGTGGGGGAATACGTTGTGTAAGCACGTGCCTTTTACGCGTTCCCCCGGACGGTGCCCGCCTACACGGCGGGCCGGAAGCGACCCCCCCTTCGAGAGGGGGGGCCAGTAGGGACAGCCGAGGGTGTCGAGCCGTCCCTACCAGGCAGTGGTGGAGGCCTGTGCAATGCCGGCAACGGTACCCCCGTACCGCGCGCCGGCGTGGCGCGCAGATGCGCGCGGTCTTCCCCACCTCCTCGCCCTGCGGAGCCTATTGGACGCGGGATCCATATCCCGCAACCGCTCCGCGGCTTCCTTGGCGGTCACCACCTCCTCGCAGAAGGTGGCGAACGCTTGCCAGGCCTCCTTGTCTGCCAGCATTGCAAGCACAATGCTAGGCAGAGAGAGGTCCTGGCCCACTCTGGCGACTAGCGCCATGCGCTGTGGGGCCCACGTTTGGCACACCGCCAGTGTGTGGTGTGCCGTGTCCTCCACAGCGCCGCACTCGTGGCAGAGTGGGGTTCCCTCTCGTTGGATGCGGTGCAAGTATGACCCGAAGCACCCGTGCCCGGTCATAACTTGCGTCATCCTATATGAGAGGGACCCATGCTGCCTGGAGAGCCACCGGTCAAGCACTGGAGTGAGTGCCTCCAGTGTTCGCTGACCGGAGTCCGCCTTTCTCAGGTCCGCCATCCACAGCCGGACCAGGCTCTCCTGTGCCTCCTTGCGGACGGCCTCCCGCTCTTCAGGGCAGAAGGGGTCGCCCGCGGCCCTCTTGGCGGCCGTCCAGCGGTACATGGCCGCCAACACGTCCGCCTCTAGCTCCCAGGGAGCGTTTCCCGCCAGCGCGCAGGCCGCAGGGAAACCGACGGTGCGGTATGCCCTTACGCTGCGCTGCGCTATCGCCCGCTGGGGCGCTCGGAGGAGGCGGACGTTCGTCGCCTTCGATAGGGCCGCCGCCCAGATCGGGGCTCCGTAGAGGGTGCTCCATGCTCTTCATGCTCTTCAGAATGCCGGAGTAGAGCCTCCGGCATTTGGAGCCCGGGCCGCCGATGTTCGGCAACAGCCAGTTGAGGCTGTTTGCCGCCTTCATCAGCCTCGGTGAAAGAGCCTGGAAGTGGGGCAGGAATTGCCACCTGCTGTCCAGGATAAGACCGAGATACCTGATCTCGGTCTGCACCGGTACGAATTTCACAGCCTTACTTCACAAAGTATCCTCTCATGGTCATTTTAAAAAGAGGGAGGAATTGCCAGCAAAGCCTTTCATGCCGTTGCCATGATTGCATGCAGATTTCATCAAGGAAGATAATAGGCCTTCTGCTCATTTTAGAGTTATTGAATCCATATCGATTACGCACTTACTGCCAAAATGGGTGTGGAAATCTCAGTCTAGACCACTAACGACCAAAAGGCTTATCATGCTCACTAAAAGCAGAGTCTAACAAAAATCCTTTAGAATTACCAAATACATAGACTGATGAGTTCACAAAGTATCCACTCATGGTCATTTTAAAAAAAAAAAAGGCGAGCATTGAGCTTGTCTATGGCATGGATAGTAGAGGGGATAATGAAAAGCACCGAGAGGTTCACACAGTAAAATGGCAAGGTTAGTCGCCGGCCAAAGTCACACTAGTTAACACATCAAGACGGTGTGCCAGCTCTCTTGTATCACCGTCGAAGCCCCTCACAAAAGGGGCACCAAGGGCAGTGTCATCGCTGCCAGCTCTACGGGCACTCTGCCCGCAACTGTTTCGCGACCCCCAGGTGCGTTAAGTGCCTGGGCGATCACGGCACGGCTGATTGCCCCCGCCCCAAAGACCTCTCTCAGTGCACGGAGAACGGAAACGTCAAACGTCATCCCGCAAACTACCGCGGCTGCGCCAAAGCCCCTAGATCCCAGCGCCCCAGTCGCACCCTGGCTCAGAGCCAACTCTCTTGGAGGGCCCGTCCAGCCCCCATAAACTCTCAAGCCCGCCCAGCCAGTGCCAGACCAATCTCTGGCCAACTTCCCGGCCCTAACAAAGTCCCCGCAGACTATCCCTCCCCTTATTAATGCCTGTTTTCCAGCAGAGCGGCACTTTTCAAGCGAAGCCGATTTAGTTTGATATCCTATGCCGGCCTTTCCGCCTTGAGCGTGTAAATCTCAGTCTAGCTAGACCACAAACAAACTACCGTCTAATAAAGAACACTGAAGTGTTCTTCCCCACTCGCGAAATGCCTGTTATGGCGTTGACATGTTTGCATGCAGATTTCATCAAGGAAGACAATAGGCCTTCTGCTCATTTTAGAGTTATAGAATAGAATTCATATCGATTACGACTTCACTGCCAAAATGGGCATGAAAATCTCAGTCTAGACCACAAACGACCAAAAAGCTTATTATGCTCACTAATAGCAGAGTCAAACCAAAATCCTATAGAATTACCAATTTAATAGTCTGATGAGTTCACAAAGTATCCACTCATGATCATTTTAACAAGAGGCGAGCATGGAGCTTGTCTATGGCATGGATAGTAGAGGGGATAGTGAAAAGTACCAAGAGGTTCTTACAGTAAAATGGCAAGGTCAGTCGCTAGCCAAAGTCACACTTGAGTACTCAGTCTCAGTCTATAATACGGTCTATTTTGTACTCGCTACTCAACTTTGGTTAAAATCCAACCAAAGACGATAGGCTAGCGATTACCGCACAGTTTCTTGTAATTTCTTCTGTGCGGAACGAGATAATATAGTGTCGCACAAATTGTTAAATTCAGACAGCTTTAGGTCCGCTTGTACCAAAACGTTATGGGAAACTGGAGTTACTCACCATTACATAGCCAGAAATGCCTGTCGTGCCGTTGACATGATTGCATGCAGATTTCATCAAGAAAGATAATAGGCCTTCTGCTCATTTTAGAGTTATAGTATTCATATCGATTACTCCTTTACTGCCAAAATGGGTATAAAAATCTCAGTCTAGACCACTAACGACCAAAAGGCTTATCATGCTCACTAAAAGCAGAGTCAAACCAAAATCCTATAGAATTACCAATTTGATAGTCTGATGAGCTCACAAAGTATCCACTCATGGTCATTTTAACAAGATGCGAGCATAGAGCTTGTCTATGACATGGATAGTAGAAGGTATAATGAAAAGCACCGAGAGGTTCATACAGTAAAATGGCAAGGTTAGTCGCCAGCCAAAGTCACAAGTTAAGTACTCAGTCTTTAATACTGTAATGCCTGTTTTCCAGCAGAGCGGCACTTTTCAAGCGAAGCCGATTTAGTTTGATATCCTATGCCGGCCTTCTTCCGCCTTGAGCATGTAAATCTCAGTCTAGCTAAACCACAAACAAACTACCGTCTAATAAAGAACACTGAAGTGTTCTTCCCCACTTACGCTCTCCCTGAGGATGGGTTACTCCGTTTAGGCGCTGTTGACAACATAAAAAGCGTTAAAGAATTCGCAAATGTAAATATTTTTGTAAACCCTCAAATTTTACTTTTTTTTAGTGCAGTAAAGGAGGAACAAGTCGCAAAAGTCCTATCATAATTAAGCCCCTCAGTACGTATTTAGGTTTTAAATAAACTGTCGAAGTACAGTCAACGACACAACAGGCTTCCCATGTCTCGTTCGAGGACGAGGAATGACCAGAAATGCCTGTTATGGCGTTGACATGTTTGCATGCAGATTTCATCAAGGAAGACAATAGGCCTTCTGCTCATTTTAGAGTTATAGAATGGAATTCATATCGATTACGCCTTTACTGCCAAAATGGGTATAAAAATCTCAGTCTAGACCACTAACGAACAAAAGGCTTATCATGCTCACTAAAAGCAGAGTCAAACCAAAATCCTTTAGAATTACCAATTTCATAGTTTTATTAATAGGTTCACGAAGTATCCACTCAAGGTCATTTTAAAGAAATAGAGCTTGTCTATGGCATGGATAGCAGAGGGGATAGTGAAAAATATCGAGAGGTTCTTACAGTAAAATGGCAAGGTTAGTCGCAAGCCAAAGTCACACTAGTTAAGTACCCAGTCTATAATACCGCATTGGGGAGGAACAGGGTGTTATTATTAAATACACAAAATCCAACCAAACTAAGAGGATAGGCTAGCGATTACCGCACAGTTTCTCGTAATTTCTTCTGTGCGGAACGAGATAATATTATAGTGTCACACAAATTGTTAAAATCAGACGGCTGTTAGTTCCGGGTGTACCAAAACGTGAAAAACTGGAGTTACTCACCATTTAAGGTGTAGCCCTCGTACTGAGGTACCCAAGGATTTGACGTCCGCACCCCTCAGGAGAAGGGTCAGACCTCCACCCCTCACTTTTCAAGTGAAAGCGGTTTAGTTTGATATCCTTTGCTGGCCTTTCCGCCTTGAGCATGTAAATCTGTCTAGCTAGACCACAGACAAACTACTGTCTAATTAAGAACACGTGTGTTCTTCCTCACTTATGCCCTCCCTGAGGATGGGTGACTCCGTTTAGGCGCTGTTGACCACATAAGAAGCGTTGAAGAATTCGCAAATGTAAATATTTTTACTAACTAAAACCCTCAAATTTTACTAAAAATAAGTGCAGTAAAGGAAGAACAAGTCGCAATAGTCCTATCATAATTAAGCCCCTCAGTACGTATTTAGGTTTTAAATAAACTGTCGATGTACAGTCAACGGCACGACAGGCTTTTTTTTTTTTTCTTCGGGGAAAAAATGCTCTTTACGCACTATCCCACCGTTAGGGGGAACGGTGGGGGAGTGTGGGACTCGCCCACCTTTGAGGTGGAAATACCCACTAAAATAACCCCGGTGTATCTCCGCGCCACTTTGCAAGGGGCGATGTGGGATTCCGCTTGAATATCTCCACTTCGCCCCGAGCGGTCGGCCTGGCCTCCGCGCCAGGCCTCCTCACGCTATGGGGGGTATCCTGATACACGTCAGATACCCCTCAGACGGGTGACAATAGGCAATGTGGGTGAATGCCCCCCGACACTAACCCACTGATGTCACTAAGTGACCGAGGAGGCGGCTGCGAATTGCCGCCTACTAGTCCCCCTCCGCCTGCGTCGGAGAGGTGCTGCCAGGGGATCGGTCTCCCTAGCCCTCTCCGCGGTCTCCTTCTGTTCCATGACAATTTCACAGAAGGAGACCATTGCCTCCCATGATTTCTCACTTTCAAGCATAGCTCGTACTACACTTGGAAGTGAGAGATCCCCACCAACAGCTGCAATCAAGGCGCGACGCTGTTCCGCCCACGCTGGGCACACCTCTAGGGTGTTCTGGGCGTCGTCCTCAGCTGCGCCACAGTGGTGGCATACGGGGGTCGGCTCCCTCCCGGCTATTTTATGCAGATACTTTCCGAAGCATCCATGCCCAGAAAGCATCTGCACCAGCCGGAAGGTCAATGAACCGAACCCCCTACGACACCACCGACGGAGAACCGGTCGAATAGCTTCTATGGTGCGTGCACCATAGACGGGATCCGCCAGGTCCTTCCTCCACTTTCTGAGGACCTCCTCCTGGGCCTCCTTCCGTATACGCTCCACCTCCTCGTAGGTGGGGCGCTCTCCTATGTTTCTTGCTGTCGTTCGAGCCTCATAAACGGCAGCAAGGACCCAACGGCACGACAGGCTACCCATAACCCGGCCGAGAAGGAGGAATTGCCAGAAAAGCCTGTCATGTCGTTGACATGATTGCATGCAGATTTCATCAAGGAAGACAATAGGTCTCCTGCTCATTCTAGAGTTATAGAATTCATATCAATTACACCCTTACTGCCAAAATGGGTATGAAAATCTCAGTCTAGACCACTAACGACCAAAAGGCTTATCATGCTCACTAAAAGCAGAGTCAAACCAAAATCCTATAGAATTACCAATTTGATGATGAGTTCACAAAGTATCCACTCATGATCATTTTAACAAGAGGCGAGCATAGAGCTTGTCTATGACATTGACAGTAGAGGGGATAATGAAAAGCACCGAGAGGTTCTTACAGTAAAATGGCAAGGTTAGTCGCTAGACAAAGTCACACTTGAGTACTCAGTCTCAGTCTATAATACGGTCTATTTTGTACTCGCTACTCAACTTTGGTTAAAATCCAACCAAAGACGATAGGCTAGCGATTACCGCACAGTTTCTTGTAATTTCTTCTGTGCGGAACGAGATAATATAGTGTCACACAAATTGTTAAATTCAGACAGCTTTAGGTCCGCTTGTACCAAAACGTTATGGGAAACTGGAGTTACTCACCATTATACTAAAGTTCTGAGGTAGGTTACCAAAATTCGGTAGCATATCGACGACAGCACCACTACCTCTCAAAGGAAGAGTTAGCCCTCCTCCCTTAATTTTTCTAGCTGAAGTGGTTTTGATCAACCATCATTACACCCTCACTGCCAAAATGACCAAAAAAATCACAGTCTAAACCACAAACGAGCATAAGGCTAATAATAATATATGCTCACTAATAGCAGACTCAAACCTAAATCCTTTAGAATTCGCTCTCTCGCTTAGGTACGAATTTCACAGCCTGATAAGTTCACAAAGTATCCTCTCATGGTCATTTTAAAAAGAGGGAGGTAATGCCAGAGAAGCCTGTCATGCCGTTGCCATGATTGCATGCAGATTTCATCAAGGAAGACAGTAGGCCTTCTGCTCATTTTAGAGTTATAGAATAGAATTCATATCGATTACGCCTTTACTGCCAAAATGGGCATGAAAATCTCAGTCTAGACCACAAACGACCAAAAGGCTTATCATGCTCACTAATAGCAAACCAAAATCCTTTAGAATTACCAAATTCATAGTCTGATGAGTTCACAAAGTATCCACTCATGGCCATTTTAACAAGAGGCGAGCATTGAGCTTGTCTATGGCATGGATAGTAGAGGGGATAATGAAAAGCACCGAGAGGTTCATAATATAATGGCAAGGTTAGTCGCGGTCATACGGTCTATTTTGTAATCTCTACTCAACTTTGGTTAAAATCCAACCAAAGACGATAGGCTAGCGATTACCGCACAGTTTCTTGTAATTTCTTCTGTGCGGAACGAGATAATATAGTGTCACACAAATTGTTAAATTCAGACAGCTTTAGGTCCGCTTGTACCAAAACGTTATGGGAAACTGGAGTTACTCACCATTACATAGCCAGAACAGCCTGTCGTGCCGTTGACATGATTGCATGCAGTTTTCACCAAGGAAGATAATAGGCCTTCTGCTCATTTTAGAGTTATTGAATCCATATCGATTACGCACTTACTGCCAAAATTGGTGTGAAAATCTCAGTCTAGACCACAAACGACCAAAGGGCTTATCATGCTCACTAATAATGAGTCAAACCAAAATTCTTTAGTATTACTAATTTCATAGTCTGATGAGTTCACAAAGTATCCACTCATGGCCATTTTTAAAATTGGCGAGCATTGAGCTTGTCTATGGCATGGATAGTAGAGGGGATAATGAAAAGCACCGAGAGGTTCATACAGTAAAATGGCAAGGTTAGTCGCCAGCCAAAGGCACACTAGTTAACACATCAAGACGGTGTGCCAGCTCTCTGGTATCACCGTCGAAGCCCCTCACAAAAGGGGCACCATAGGGCAGTGTCATCGCTGCCAGCTCTACGGGCACTCTGGCCGCAACTGTTTCGCGACCCCCAGGTGCGTTAAGTGCCTGGGCGATCACGGCACGGCTGATTGCCCCCACCCCAAAGACCTCTCTCAGTGCACGGAGAACGGAAACGGGTCATCCCGCAAACTACCGCGGCTGCGCCAAAGCCCCTAGATCCCAGCGCCCCAGTCGCACCCCGGCTCAGAGCCAACTCTCTTGGAGGGCCCGTCCAGCCCCCATAAACTCTCAAGCCCGCCCAGCCAGTGCCAGACCAATCTCTGGCCAACTTCCCGGCCCTAACAAAGTCCCCGCAGACTATCCCTCCCCTTATTAATGCCTGTTTTCCAGCAGAGCGGCACTTTTCAAGCGAAGCCGATTTAGTTTGATATCCTTTGCCGGCCTTTCCGCCTTGAGCATGTAAATCTCAGTCTAGCTAGACCACAAACAAACTACCGTCTAATAAAGAACACTGAAGTGTTCTTCCCCACTTACGCTCCCCCTGAGGATGGGTTACTCCGTTTAGGCGCTGTTGACAACATAAGAAGCGTTGAAGAATTCGCAAATGTAAATATTTTTAGTAACTAAAAACCAAAAACCCTCAAATTTTACTAAAAATAAGTGTAAGTCCTATCATAATTAAGCCCCTCAGTACGTATCCAGGTTTTAAATAAACTGTCGAAGTACAGTCAACGGCACGACAGGCGACCCAAGTCTCGTTCGAGGACGAGGAATGGCCAGTAATCCCTGTCATGCCGATGCAGATTTCATCAAGGAAGACAATAGGTCTCCTGCTCATTTTAGAGTTATTGAATTCATATCGATTACACCCTCACTGCCAAAATGGGCATGAAAATCTCAGTCTAGACCACAAACGACCAATGGCTTAGCTCGCTAATAGCAGAGTCAAACCAAAATTCTTTACAATGACCAATTTCCTAGTTTGATTGATATGTTCACAAAGTATCCACTCATGGTCATTTAAAGAAATAGAGCTTGACTATGGCATGGATAGCAGAGGGGATAGTGAAAAATATCGAGAGGTTCTTACAGTAAAATAGTAAGGTTAGACGCTAGTCACACTTAAGTACTCAGTCTATAATACGGTCTATTTTATACTCTCTACTCAATTTAAAATCCATCCTAAGACGATATAAGCTAGCGATTACTCCACAGTTTCTTGTAATTTCTTCTGTGCGGAACGAGATAATATAGTGTCACACAAATTGTTAAATTCAGACAGCTTTAGGTCCGCTTGTACCTAAACGTTATGGGAAACTGAAGTTACTCACCATTATACTAAAGTTCTGAGGTAGGTTACCAAAATTCGGTAGCATATCGACGACAGCACCACTACCTCTCGAAGGAAGAGTTAGCCCTCCGCCCTTAGTACTTAACTTAGAAAAATAAAGGTATTTTTCTAGCTAAAGTGGTTTTGATCAACTATCATTACACCCTCACTGCCACAATGAACAAAAAAATCACAGTCTAAACCACAAACGAGCATAAGGCTAATAAATATGCTGCACTAAAAGCAGAGTCAAACCAAAATCCTTTAGAATTCGCTCTCTCGCTTAGGTACGAATTCACAGCCTGATAAGTGCACAAAGTATCACCTCATGGTCATTTTAAAAAAGGGAGGAATTGCCAGATTGCATGCAGATTTCATCAAGGAAGATAATAGGCCTTCTGCCCATTTTAGAGTTATTGAATCCATATCGTTTACGCCCTTACTGCCAAAATGGGTATGAACATCTTAGACTAGACCACAAACGACCAAAAGAATTACCAAATTCATTGTCTGATGAGTTCACAAAGTATCCACTTATGGCCATTTTAAAAAGAGGCGAGCATTGAGCTTGTCTACTTGGATAGTAGAGGGGATAATGAAAAGTACCGAGAGATTCTTACGTCAACTGGCAAAGTTAGTCGCTAGCCAAAGTCACAGTAGTTAAGTACTCAGTCCGTAATACTGTAATAGCAGATACATAATTTCCAGCGGCGGCGTCGTATGCCAATTCTAGGCGATGCCAATCGTCTAAGTCCTTAGACAGAAAACGCCATCTAACGGTAGCCGACGTTTACCCCCGTCGATCAACATTACATATTCTTAAAAACTCGCTACTCAAGTCTACTAAATCGCGTTAAAACTCTGGAGGCTTCACACGTCCCAGGTCATTCAGGTCTTTCGGGTGTCCCAGGTCTCAAGTTGTCCTGAGGAATTTAGGTGGCTCAATTTAGTGTCCCAGGTCTTTTAAGTCTCCCGGTCTTAGGTCGTCGTAAGGATTTTAGGTGTTTCAATTTAGTGTCCCAGGTCTGAAGTCTCCCAGGTCTCAAGTTTTCCCAAGGATTTTAGGTTTCCCAGGTCTTTTAGGTATCCCAAGGTCTTTTGTGTGTCCCAAGTCTTATGTTCCCTCAAGCATTTTAGGTGTCCTAGGTCTTTCAGGTCTCCCAACTTTGTGCCAAGCATTATAGTCGCTATAGGTCTTTTAACTTTCCCAGTTAATAATAATAATAATTTATTTCTTCACAAAAACACATTTCAAAAACGTAGGGTTGACTTATTGACTATTACAGTTATTTTGGGTCAATTATTACGCCTGATTTTATATATTTTTTCTTATTTCATTATCTTTATAAAGGCTTTTCTTCTAAAACAACACTTTGTAAACACCTACAAAGCAAGCGAATGATTACGAGGGGCAGGCAGACACCCTCCACATGCGAAGCCGCTACGGGAGTGGAGTATTCTCGCTTCTGGATGCCTCTCTGAGCGTTTATATTTTCTACTCCATTTTCTGGGTGTAGGATCTTTAGCGCTGGAGAAGCGGCCCTCTTGGGAGGTTGGGTTTTTTGATCACAGGCCTGTGATCCGTGACTAGCTCATGATGCATAGAGCATAACCGTAGGTTAATGTTCTTTAAAAGCGCGAGATCTAGTATGTCGGGACGGTAGACTCTATTGTGGGGATATTTGTTGGGTTCCATAGAGGCTATTATGAAGTTTAGAGTCTCTGCCAAAGACTCTAGTTGGGTACCGAGCCAGTTGCTTGAAGCGCAATTCCAGGCGGTGTTTTTGGCGTTAAGATCATCCGCGATTAAAACGGAATGATCTCACTCCATTAACGACTTGATGTCGTTGGGGGTAAGAAGTTTGGTGCTGGTCGGGCTTAGATAAGCGGACACTAAGGTAATTGGTTGATGACCTGTCATAGCCAAACGGCAGACAGAGGTCTCGATCCAATCTAAACGGGGTGGGTCCATAGGCATACAGTGTAGAGACTTCTTATATTGAATACGAGTGCCACCGAGAGCGGTAGTCCTATCATTACGAACCATGTTATAGTTGGCAATGTTAGGGTTCCGTTTACTGGGTTTGAGGAACGTTTCCTGAATAAGGAAAACGTCTAATTGATGGGATTGGAGGAAGGCGGCTATTTCCGCCCGCTGATCAGTTAAACCGTCAGCGTTGAAGTAACCTATTCTCAGGGATTTCGGTTTGACTCTGCTAGTTGGAGTCGTAAAATCCATTATGGATTGAAGCTAAGGACGCTTTGAGTTTGTCCGCTTCGAAGCACGCTTCTAGAAGGTGAGTTGGGGAGCCCTTTGATAGACGTATCAGTTGGGCGACTTTGCTGACTTGTTCGAAGTCAACAAAATTAAGAAAGTCCGATACCAACTGGTAATCGGCACTAAAGGAAGCTGGGATAGGGGATCGGGGCGCTAGAGGTGCGGCCCTCTTGGGAGGTTGGGGGAGGCCGTGCGGCCGGGGCCTTTGGTGGGGCGTTACGCTGAGCGTTAACGCGGACAGCAGCAGCATAACAACCATGACCAAATTCAAAAGATATGACTTCTGACGTTCTTGTCGGTATCTAAGAGACTTGAAATAATAAATAAATAAGTAGCAAATAAAGTACTTAATAATCAACTAATAACATTCATTACCACATTGAAAAGAAATTTAATGATCTTGAATGTATGGTGAGATTACATCGTATTTAGTACTGACATCATGTTTGGAACAAATACAGGTGACAACCTGCTTTTGGATACAACATGAAGCGCGTGATAACATTCAAACAGCGTGTCGAAAGCTTTATAGGCCGATTGAAAAACATACTTGACTTTGTCTTTAATTAAATATTATATTCCACCAGTATTTTCTTCGGTTGTGCAATGAATGATGTATGGTTGCTCAGTTTTTCTGTTTCCTGACGTATCCGTCGAAATTTCGTCGAGTTTCTTTTGTATGAAACTTTGGGTGCACTTAGTGGTGTAAAATTATTGCTGCTTGTTTAAGCGGCCTTTAGGAGGAACTAATTTGCAAATCAATTTTATCTAAGAAGGAAGTTTGTGTTCTGGAAAAAAATATGTTATTTGTCAACCTATAGTAAGTACACCTTTGTAATCTGAATAGAAAATGCAAAAAATAAATAAAATAATCCATAATTTGCAAGAAATAATTCGCAGGGTGCCCAGTTTCCCCGCAAAGCACGCAGCTCGGAGGCTGCATGCACTGCGACTGGTCCTTTGGACGGGGGCAGTTGGGGGTGCCGTGACCCCTGAGGCACTTAACGCACCTAGGGGTGGCGAAGCAGTTTCGGGCGGAGTGTCCGTAGAACTGGCAGCGATGACACTGCCCAAGTGAGCCACGTTTATGCGGCGTTTCGACGATTATGCCGCCAAGTTGGCACACCGTCTGAAGATTGAATATTGCCTTACCGGCATCAGTCCTGTCTACTACGACTAGGACCATGTCGTAAGAGACTTTCGGTCGGCCTCGGCACATGCGGTGTACCTCGACTAATGGGATATTTTGACCGCTGAGGTCAGAAATTATTTCAGGAATGCTCACTTCCTTGGGAACACCTCGTATAAGCGCTCGTCTGGAAGAGCGTAGGTATGAAAACCCACACTCATATCCTTGAGGAGTCGCGTCATCCTCCTATGGTCGTTGGAGGTTTGGACCACGACTTTAATGCCCTGCTGGGTAGGACGGGCAGAAAGATAGTTACCGCCTTGAGCGTTGCATCGTTTGGACAGTGCGGTCCAGGCGGACTTGTCCTGTATGAACAGGGGCGGAGGGGCGGGCTCTTTCCTCTGAGAGTTAGAGATTTGAGCGGAGGTTGGGGCTTGGGGCTTGGCCTTTCTGGGGGCCGGGGTGGACGGCGGAGAGTCGAGGCGAACTCGATTGCCGCAGTTTGCCTTTTTGGCTTGAGAGGTTTTTGGGCGTTTAGCCCGTTTTTTACCTTCTACTAAGGTGAAGGAATCGGAATCGTCGGAAGCGTCGGACGCAGAGTCCTCCGCAGAAACGTTCTCGCACTCCATGTCGCTAGCAGAGGCGACTGGTGAGTGCGAGCGGGATGAATGAGGCGACTGGAAATTGTCGTAACCAGTAACGGGAGAGCTCACTAGAGGGGGTTGGAGCATCACGGGTGGACACTCGCTGGTGAGGAGATGAGGGGCTAGCCTTACGGCTGCAAGAGGGGGTGGGGGCTCGTGATTCCGGGACATGTTCCCGTATCTCAGCAATCACACCACTGACTTCTTCCAAAAGTTTGGGAGAGCTAGCTGCTAAGGCCTTAGCGAGCTTAGCGTAAAATTCGTCGGCACAAACGAAACGATATACTATGTAGCTTCTTCGCGTCGCGTTCCGCACAGAAGAAACTACAAGAAACTGTGCGGCAGTCGCGCTACTGCGCTTGGGAACCTCTCCTCTCACTGTCGGTCCATTGGCCGGCGGGGCCAGTGTCGCGCCTGGCGGCGGCTCTGGCATGTCGACACTCGGCATCATAGGCGCCTGACGCTCGTTTGTAGTTGGCCGGCGCTCGTCTGTTGACGCCTTTGAAATTTGAGGTTGCGGCTTGTTTGGCCTGGGTGGTGGAACCTTCACCCCCTTTTTACGGGCCTCCTTCTTAAAGGCCACACAGCGGCGGTCGTTGGCCGTGTGTGCCTGGGCACTGTTGGCGCATCTTCGCGTGGGTGGGGGCAGTCGGCGGCAATGTGTTCGCCGGCGCACCGCACGCATTTAATGGCGCGGTGGCTATTTAGTAAATAAAATAGTATTTACAGATGAGTGGCCGAAGGCCTGCCAGCGGTGACATTGGGCGGGGCCCCTTTCCGCCCCGCCAGGTTTCTATTTTTACGCCCCGCATACCTAAAATCTCCTCTGTAGCGTAAAGGCGCGCTAATTCTGTGCCATCCAGGCGCATTAGCTGCACATGGTGCAGGAACCCGAGACGTTCTCGTCTTGGCGGTAGAGTTCGAACATGAGTTACCTCAAACCCGCGCTCGCCCAGGGCGCGGGTTATTTCCTCCGCTGCGGTGTCGTTGGCTACCTTAGTGGGACGGTCTGCTTGGGGCGCGAAGCTGAACCAGGAGATGGCCTGGTCCTTCTCCTTAGCCTCCACCACGTACCTTTGTATGGTCCGGTACTCCTCTGCGCTCTTTGGGATGAATCGGACTCCTCCGCGGCGCGCACGTAGGGTGGCTCGCCGAGGCGCTTCCCAATTGCCTCTACGTGGCTGACGCAGTTGGGTAGCTGTTCCACCACTATTGGTGGATATCCCTTTTGGACGGCAGGTTGTGGTGGCGGTATGCAGCTTGGCGGAGGCCTCGACGTCGGGGACGGAGGCGCAGCGGCATAGGACGGCACAGACGGCCCGGCCACATCCGGTGACACGATCACCGTGGGTTGCGACGGTGTCGGAGTAAACAGCCTGCGAGGCACGGCTGGGGGCGACGGTGAGCGAGCGGGATGGAAATCCTCGTCCGATCCTTGCGACTCCGATCGCTTCGGGGTGGAGTTCCCGCTTGATGTCGATGACGAAGACTCTGACATATAAAATTCCATGTTTTTAAATGGAGATGGCGAGCGTGTCTCGGACGTCAGGGAACCTCTGGGATTCTGGGGTAGTCCAGTGCAAGCTTGACGCGCGGGCGGAGCTGTGAACACTGGAGCACTCGGAATCAGAACACGAAAACGAAGACACGGGCGAGCGGGAATGCTACGAGCGCGTAATCTCGGTATACCGTCTTACTACTACTACTACCGGTTTCATCGCCACGTCGTCATATAACTCCAAAATGAGCAGTCGATCTTATTATCTTCCTTGATGAAATCTGCTTTTTCACCTATCATGACGACAGATGCGAATTGTGTTCACGCGAGTACATCAACGGCTCGCCTAAGGGATTCGTCGAGTTTTATCTCGCTTGGGGCTTGGTCGATTTGGGATTGAGTTCATGATGTTTGTTTATTACAGCTGATATTCTCTCTTAAATAGTTTATTTGGTGTATTAAATAACTGCAAAATGAGCAGTCGATCTATTGTCTTCCTTGATGAAATCAGCTTTTTCACCTATCATGACGACAGGTGCGATTGTATTCCCGCGAGTACATCATCGGCTCGTCTAAGTGATTCGTCGAGTTTTATCTCGCTTGATCGATTCGAGTGTGAGCTATATTTATGAGTTCGTGATGTTTGTTCAAAGCAGACATTCCTGAAATGAGCAGTCGATCTATTGTCTTCCTTTATGAAATCTGCTTTTTCACCTATTATGACGACAGGCTCGACGGCTCGTCTAACCTAAGGGATTCGTCGAGTTTTATCTCGCTTGGTCGATTCGGGTTTGAGCTATATTTATGAGTTCGTGATGTTTGTTCAAAGCAGACATTCCTGAAATGAGCAGTCGATCTATTGTCTTCCTTGATGAAATCTGCTTTTTCAACTATCATGACGACAGGTGCGATTGTGTTCACGCGAGTCCATCAACGGCTCGTCTAAGGGATTCGTCGAGTTTTATCTCGCTTGGTCGATTCGGGGTTGAGCTATATTTATGAGTTCGTGATGTTTGTTCAAAGCAGACATTCCTGAAATGAGCAGTCGATCTATTGTCTTCCTTGATGAAATCAGCTTTTTCACCTATCATGACGACAGGTGCGATTGTGTTCACGCGAGTACATCAACGGCTCGCCTAAGGGATTCGTCGAGTTTTATCTCGCTTGGTCGATTTAGGGTTGAGCTATATCTATAAGTTCATGATGTTTGTTAAATACAGCTGATATTCTCTCACAAATAGTTTATTTGGTGTATTAAATAACTGCAAAATGAGCAGTCGATCTAACTATTGTCTTCCTTGATGAAATCAGCTTATTCACCTATCATGACGACAGGTGCGATTGTGTTCACGCGAGTACATCAACGGCTCGTCGAAGGGATTCGTCGAGTTTTATCTCGCTTGGTCGATTTAGGGTTGATCTATATCTATAAGTACAAGATGTTTGTCCAATACAGCTGATATTCCCTCACGAATAGTTTATTTGGTGTATTAACTAACTCCTAAATGAGCAGTCGATCTATTGTCTTCCTTGATGAAATCAGCTTTTCCACCTATCATGACGACAGGTGCGATTGTGTTCACTCGAGTACATCAACGGCTCGTCTAAGGGATTCGTCGAGTTTTATCTCGCTTGGTCGATTTGAGGTTGAGCTATATCTATGAGTTCATGATGTTTGTTTAAAGCAGACATTTATGAACATTTGGTGAGCTTGATTTTGTCATCAATACAAGGTCCTGCCGGTCTGTTAATGGTCTCGGTATACCTTATTAAGGATAGGTAGTTATTAAGGTATATGCCTGAAAATTGGTGATACAAACCTGGCTGCCAGGTAAGATATACCAGGAAAATCCAGTCGGTCTGTTAATGGTCTCGGTAGCACAATGGTTAGTGCAGTCGCCCGGTTTTAGCGCGCTTAGCACGCTTCTTACCAACTACGGTAAAAACCTCATCGAAGGATGGGGCAGAGTCCTCGTCTGGTGAGGTCTCCGCCGCGACCTCCATGGCGCATTCTAGTGCGTCATCGGAGGTCGCGCAAGAGGGCCCAGTTGAGGTGGGTTCGGGAATGGGCTCGGAAGAGACGTCCTGTTTGACCTCATCGAAGTATTCCCTGATCTCATGTAATTCCGAGACGAGGGAAACCAGTAGGCCTTCATTTTTGTCGGTACGTGACATGGCGTACGACCAAACAGCTATCTAATACTATCGAATTCCGCACAGAAGAAGTGCCAAGAAACTGTGCGGCAGTCGCGCTACTTGCACCACGGTACTCGCGTTGTCCGCAACAAGTGCAGGATGCGCCTGAGCTGGAGCGTGGTTGAGTGACCGCTGTGTAACCCGCACTGCTCGTTTCTCGGTGTGAGGAACTGGCCTATCCTACGCAGCGGCAAACACTCTCAACAGCAGGATTATGTGTCGGTAGCTAAAGGGCAGACGTCTGTCTTTGTCCGGTTTCGGCAGGACAACTTTCCGGTCTTACCGCACTCAGTGGTGTTTGCGCAGGATCCTGCCGTATAGCTTTGTGAAGATATTGGTCTCCTTCTCTATTAGTCTCTGTTAGGCTGCGGTGGTCACCTCTGTGGGCCAACCGTAGGTCACGTTTGGCCAAACGGAGGACCGCATGGCCCCTGAGCAGTTCAGCCGTAAGTGTTAAAACTACCTATTCCTAGGGATTTCGGTTTGACTCTGCTTTTACTGGGTGTAAAATCCATAAAAGATCATGGAGGCTTGCTGTCTGGCAAACAGTATGCTCCGAATAGTCGTCATAGCGCTTTTCCGTCGGTGTGTAGCTCGACGCCCAGAGCATCTAGCGAACGCAGAGGTGATGATAGTGCTGAAATCCGATTTTCTTTCTGGGCTCTTATGTTTGAGATATGTTCCACCACTGGAGGCGGAAATCTCTGCTTTTTTGTAGGATCTGTTGAAGACAGAAGGTAGGTAGAGGCCCGGTGAGCAGCCATGAATGGGCCTTCTGCGACCGGGCTTAACCCTCGGTTGGTCGCGAACTTTTTGCATACGCGGTTAGTCGCGCGGGGTCTCTAAAGGCCCGAAAGTTTGGTATCGTAGTTTGATTATATTGCTATGTGTTTTATGTGTTTTTGTTGATTGGGTGTGTTGTGATAAAACAGTAAAATAGATTTATAATGTTTATTGGAGCTAAGAATCATTAAATCAACAAAAAATACAAATATTTAAAAAAGGAACCATTTTTCTTTGGAAAATAATCATCATTACAAAAAATAACTATAAATCAAGGAAACATTGAAACTAAAATGTTTTACCGTTCAATATGTAATGACGATTAACTATAGAACTTATTAACTATATACAGTGTGTTTGGGAACCGGTGTCCGACCCGTTAAGGTGAAGTAATATGATCTATTTTATGAATAAATCCACCATAATTAAGCACTTTGCCCCAGTTGTTTTAAAATGGCCGCCATTTTAATTTTTTTTTCTCGGGAGTACGGGTGGGTTATTTTAGTTTGCAATATCTGCCGATTTAGAGGTCCTACAGTCACAAAAGTGGTATCGTTGGACAGCTACAAAAGTAGGCAATAAGCTGACAAAAAAGCATTTTTTCATAACTCCCTTAAAATACCTCAAAAAAATGTTTGAACTTGAAAATTGTGATAGAATTTGTTAGTTTTTTTTACATTTTTTTTTTTCAGAAAAACTAAACTGTCAACATACATTTATTTTTAACTTTTTGGATACCCAAAGACATCACCTAAACACTGAAGCAAAAATCAAAGTTCCAAGTAAAATAGTTAAGTTGTGACAAATTGAATATCGCCCTGTCATCAAAAACCCTTTGAAACGCAGGTAAAATTTACCTGAAATAAATTAATTTTTTTTTAAAAAAAATTAATTAAAAGTGCTTAATTATGGTGGATTTATTCATAAAATAGATCATATTACTTCACCTTAACGGGTCGGACATCGGTGACCAGACACACTGTATATTCAAAGAGATCAACGAAAATAATCATCACTTCTTAAGAGTGCGCATAAAGCAAAACTACCAATCTTTTTCTTGATTGTACGTGATAAATACTAGATGAAATTTTATGAATTTATTAAATGTTACGCTACATGATATTTTCAAGGGTTGTGTTTGATCAAAAACATAAAATAATTAAATTATCTCGATAAAAAAAAATCACGAAGTTACGTCTGATTTTCCCTTTTTTTCGTTTTATACTGGACATGGCAATTACTATGATGACAATTTTTTTACAAATAATTATATTGAAAAATAAGTAAGGGCTATGTCTAGTCATTTTTTAAAATTCCTTTTAGTTTTGGATTTATAACGATTAAACACTTTTGGCACTTAATACGTTTTGATTCCGCGAAAAAAGCCATCTCCCGTCGCACGTTTGTGAAGCTTGACACATATTTCTATTTCACACATCAGTACCGATCGCTCCGTTGAGACGAGAAGACTACGCTCAAATTCTTAGCTGCTCCAAGTTTCAAAATAAATAGTGAAATGGGGAAAAATAAAAAGACTTAGTAAACGAGAGCTAAAAAAGTTACAAACTGAAAGGATGGCTAATTGTCGATGGTATGTTGTATTGTATTTTAAGAGAAATAAATTCATTTGAGTCGATCTAAAAGGATGACGTAAACAGATGGTGTAAAGTATATGCTAAGTAATCACATGACTTTAGTTGGTCTCTTCAAATAATAGGTTGATTTCGAAGGAATTTGTTTCAATCCACCAGGTATTTATTGTAAGTAAATTGTTTTCAAATAATATTTAATTTTCAGAATTGCTGTATCTCAAAATATTTCACAATCTGACAGGTGTGATCAAAATGAAGTTGCGCGTCGTCGACTATGTAGGTTTCTTTAAAAATAGTATCCATACTCGCTTTTCCATCTTGGGTTTTTTAGTAAAGTTGAAGCTGGCTGAAACAATAACTAGTTACTACCACATGAGTAAATATACTAAGTACTGTGTTTATTTAACAGAACAACATTGAATTTGGAAAATGTAGACCCTAATATGTCTATTATTATTAAAGAGGCTGTCGCCTATATCTACAGACTATTGTCAGCCAGAAAAAAATACTTACTATTATGATTACTCGAGGAATGAAGAGATTACTCCAGAAAGGTATCCGCCTAAATTCTTACAGTACAATCGATAACATTTAAACTAGTGGAGACCTATCATTAGAAAAATAACGAATGGGAAATGGTCATTTGAGAAATAACGTTAGATAATTTCTGATAATCTTCACTTTCAAAACCATCCTTTCTTAAATGAAAGTAACTAAGCGCAAACAGACGCCGAAATTAACCATTTCCCGCCTACTTTTTTGCCTGGCCGCTGCTTTGCACTCTCCTGTAAATATAAAATAAATCCGATCAGTTGAACGGAAAAGGGTGGATTTGGGTGGACTGCAACCACAAAACGCATGAGCCGAGCGATATTTTGACTCAGAACGCCACTTGCTACGAGTACTTTAATGCTTAAATGACTTTCCTAATAGTGGGTAATTTGTGCCTTTTTTAACATAAATTCTGTAAAATATGGCTTCCGCATTTTTTTTTTCTACTGTGTCATTTCTGCATGTTTTTTTTTGGAAATAGCTGAACTTTTTTATTGAAGCGACGACGCACTCTAAGTAGTCGGCCACAAGCTCAGAATGAAGATCAGGCTAAAAAGCAGAGAGAGTGATAATAGACAAGTTGTACTTTTTTGAAAAAATAAAAATGGTATCGAATCATGCTCCTCAATTCGGTTGCACTCTATCTAACTTAAACATCACAGGAGAAACGAGGGTAAAGTGGGTGGCCACCGTTTTCTGGGATTCACAAGGTTTGATCTACATCGATTACCTCGAGAAGGGTAAAACTATAAAGGGCTTTACTATGCCGATTTATTGGGCTGATTCGACGCCGAATTAAAGAAAAAACGACCCCACCTTTCGAAGAAAAACGTGCTGTTTCACCACGACAACGCACCGGTTCACACGTTTGCCGTTGCCATGGTCAAATTGATCGAATTGCGCTACAAATTGCTGCCCCATCCACCGTATTCTCCAGAGTTGGCCCCTTGAGACTTCTTTCTGTTTCCTAATCTGAAAAAAACACTCCCCGGGAATAGATATGGATCAAATGAAGAGGTCATTGCCGGAGGCCTATTTTGCAGAGTTTGACAAAAACTATTTTTCGGACGGGTTAAAAAAGTTTGAGCATCGCTGTGCTAAGTGTATCGAACTGAATGGAGACTATGTTGTAAAATAAATTGCCATTTTCCAAAATTTTCCTTTACTTTTTGTAGGCTAAGTGTATTTATTGAATGACCCTCGTATAATATGTACATACTTGAAATAAAGATGATGTTTTTGGCATTCATTTTCATTTTTCATTCACCTTTCAACGCACTATAAACCAGATACAATTGAAAATCTATTATTATAATCGCTGACAATCGCGCCAGGCGGGATGCGACCCTTTAATTCGTCTTCAGTTGGTGGAGGAGAGTCAAACCACCCCCTCATGAGTTCTCACCTTGGCGTTGCGAGGGGGCTTAGTACCGGTGGTAGGGTCCAACCCCCGGGAAGCGAATAGAACTCAGGAGTGGCAGTGTGGTGGACTAGCCACCCACTCGCTGAGGCCCGTAAGGGTGACACGTGGGGTTGCGGGGCCAGTGCGGCCTGCAAGCGCCTTGAGGCGCGTGGTAGCGGCCGCGGGGTTTTAGTCGGTAGGAGTCCAACATAACTTCGTCGTCTCCCCGGGCGGCGAGGTATCCATGAAGATTTCCCCACGAAAAAAAAGGCGGGTCAAATCATGACACCGGGGAGCTTTTATTTATAAATATATAAATGCGTCCACCTATTACCGTCACTAATATAGAACAAAGAACGCAAAAAAACCCGCTTGTGTATTTACTTTAAAATATTATATTAAATTTTAGTATACAACACGACTTATTTTTAAGTCGTGTTTTCCTTTCTGACGCTATAACTCCAGAACGCACTAACCGATTTCCATGGTTTTGCATTCGTTGGAATGGTCTCGGGCTCCGTGAGGTTTATAGCAAAGAAAAATCAGGAAAATTTCTACAGAAAAGCGTGAAAATCTTTTTCCAAGTCCACGCGGACGAAGTCGCGGGCCGCTGCTAGTATTTAGTATTTATTGTGAAAAAATCAACTGGTGACAGATAGACAGAGTAGTCTATGTAATAGGGTCCTGTTTTTACCTTTTGCATACCGATCCTTAAAAATAATTTGAAAGATGAGACTACTATCTACAACATAACATTCAACTTATATACAAAGTAAAATTACACACATTAAAATGTAGGTAATGTATTCACAAAAATAATACCCACTGTGTTATCTGATTGTTTTACGTATACTACGGAAGCTACGCGTTGAGCGAGCGAGAGAGATGTATTGTGGTTCGGCGGCCGATAGTGTTCGCAGAGAGGGGGGCGCGGGTGAATTTTAATAATTTGCTGGGTTTATACGCACTCTTAAGATCACAAAACTACCTAGGATTACCTAGGATTTAGTATGAATGGGGCAAATGATGCCCTTACAAAAATGACAAATTGTCTTAAATTTTTGATCTGTTCGTCTGAGACAATGCATACAGCGCTTTCTCATGGAGACAAAAACGTCTTCTGCACCTGGAACAGCTCGAACTTCTTGACCATTTCAAGAAACCGCTACAAATTCGCGAGAAAAAACTTACGTGAGCGGTCGCGCGGGGTCTTTCAAAGCCCCGTTTGCATTGACACGTGCGTTTCTCACAGCGCTTGCGCGCAAAGTGACGTTTGAAATGCTGCGCACTACCGCCAACATTATTTAGGAGGCTACCGAAAATTGTCGGTTAATAGCATAAACACAAGAAAAAATAGAAACGATTGTTTGAAAACTAGGCTTTCAAAGACCCCACGCGACTAACGGAGGGTTAAATAATAATAGTCAGAGACTGATCTGGCTGTCAAAATATTGCTATATTTTTCGTTAAGGCTCGATACCAGGAAAACGGCTCTCGGGAAAACTAAAGTTTTATATAGAAAATATGAAGTATGAGGCACGAAAAAAATCGTCATAGTAGTCAAAGAGTTGCACAATCAGCTCAAACTTCCAGTATATGGATCAACTCACTAGATTAATGTGAAAAAAAATCAGAATATCGCTAAAAACGTGCAAAACGCACTCCCGTATTTCAAAAGTTTAGGCATCATATAAACTAACAACTTACGTGTTTTAAATAACGTGTAAAGATCAGATATCAAAGAAGCATTGCCAATCAGTTGTTTTTCATTGCTTTATTTCAGTTTTGTGCAAAAAATTCCCAAACATTCCGAATTTTTCGCTTGAAATCTCCATACAAATTACTATGGAGTGAGTGAAGTTTCTTTGATAGCTGTCCGCGCACCGTCGCAGCTCACTCCCCCCCATGTCCCCAAGGTGAGCGCACGTCGCTTTTGACGAAAATGACATTTATAATTACGCGGATAATTTACACGAAATAGGCGCACATAGGGTCTTTTGTTGAAAATAGTACAACTTTATTTTTTTTCCTCCGTACTGTTTGTTCATATGCATTATGCATAATTTATCAAACGTATGATTTTATCATGATTCACCATGAGAGTTATATGGCAGGTTTATATTTATAAGTACACTTGATTAAAAGCTCTCTTGGGTTTGACAATTTCGTACTAGTTGCCATTTCATTTTCCTATTCTTTACGCAGTGACGTGCACTCACCCGGCGTCATGTGGAAGACTGACTTGCGGGACTGCGCAGACGGCTGTCAAAGAAACTTTACTCGTTCCATAGTATTAGGATGGAGATCTCGAGCAAAAAAAATTAAAGTTTGCGTTTGCTTATACGAAACAGAAATAGTTATTGTAATAGAACATAATGACAAGTTATTCGAAATGGAAACACACTTCACACCGGAACAGCTTTTACAATTGTACCAAGCACAAATTCGGTTGTGTATGGAGTACTTCTGCCACCTCTGGGATGGCTCTGCCAAGTATCAGCTGGATGCACTGGACTCAGTAGACCGAAGAGCCAGGAGACTGATAGGTGACGAGACGCTCGTTGGAACCAAACTCGAGTTTGGAGCATCGGCGTAGAGTTGCCTGTCTATCGGTTTTTTATAAGGTGTATTTCGGAGAGTGTACGCAAGAACTTCATGACCTGATACCACCCTCTACTTTCTACTACCGGACCACAAGACGCCGCGAGGGCTTTCATCTCCATGTGGTCGACTTTCCAGCGGTCCGAACTAAGCGGTTTGGTGCTTCCTTTCTGGTCCGCACCGCTAAGGAGTGGAACGCCCTCCCTGCGGTTGTGTTTCCGGATACATACAACCTTAGTGTCTTCAAGGCAAGAGTGAATAGGCATTTTTTGGGTAAGCGTGGCTGGCAAGACTGAGGTCAAACGCAAACCCATTTTAAATTAAAAAAAAATGGATCAGATAGAACTTTGATATAAATATGAATTATCATATTTACGTCAGCCATGGAAAAATGGCAGTGCAAGCATTTTTATCTCTAACTATCTATTTGCACACAGCTTTTCTCTGTAGTAATTTGAATGAACTATACAGACAAACGTTCTAGAAAATATAATTAGCATCAACTATCATTTAGATAGTGAAAGCTTATGTAAAAACAGACAGAAAAACGCGGAGGGTCACTTCCTTTCATACTATGCTCTACTTGTAGATCAATTCCAGTAAGATGAAGATCACGGTGGATTCTGTATTAAATTCAGCGCGATGGCCTCTACAGGAGACTAAAGGTATTACTCAAGTGTTATTATCTAAAATAAATTATCCACTAAAAGTGTCTCAACTGTTGACAACTGTTAAATTCCTCGTTTTAGTTAGTAACAAGATAGCTCCGTTTAATGCTTCTTGCAGCTTTTCATTACAAGTAAGACCAATTAATTAGTGGGTTCTTCTGCATGTTACTAGAAATGGCTCCGTGTATTGCTATATTATATGCATTGGATGTAAGAAATATTTTGTGTTGATGATGATCGAACGGATAAACCAAGTTACAACTAAATCTCGATGGAATCGTCAAGTACCAGATATAACATTGTGCAAATAACGAGGTCACGAGAATAGATTGCAAATAATTGTGTAAAAAAATAATTGGCAAAACCGCTTGTTAGTATGTTTAATAAAATAAAATTTTTGGTTAGTTTCTTTTGTTTGCCCTATATCCTGAAATATTTTGGGTGGCGAAATAAAAATATCTTTGGTGAACGCATCGAATGATTATCATGCCGCGATTTATAATAATAATAAATAAATAAATATCCCTGGACATTATTCCACACAGCGCCATCTAGCCCCAAGTGAGTTAATTATACTCCGTTTTTATGGGATACTAGACAACGGATAAACATACTCAAATACTTTTTCTTTTGTAAATACATACTTATTATACATAGGAAACACCCAGACCAATACAAACAGACATGTTCATGCACACAAATGTTTGTACTGTGCGGGGATCGAACCCGCGACCTTTGGTGTAGTAGCCGACTTCTAAACAATTACACCAAGACGGTCGTCCGGATTTATGCATTGCATTTATGCACGGATTGCACGGCCCAACCACTGTGTGACCATAGCTGTCACGATCGCTTTCAAATTTGACAGATTTTCTCTCCGGCCGACCCTAGTAGCGAACCTTAAAGCAAGAAGGCAGATTGCCACTTGTTTATTTTGTGAGTTCAATAACTCCAAAATGAGCAGTCGATCTATTATCTTCCTTGATGAAATCAGCTTTTTGTTCATATATTGGGTCAGCATTTTAGCTATTTCATCTCATTACGCACACCGTTGTAATCGTTGAGCGGGTAAATTCCTCCCACTCCTTTAGCTGACTTCGGTCGGGATGTTGTCAATGATATTCCAATAAACGCAATATGATAATAGTCACAGACTTATCTAGCTGTCAAAAGTAACGGCGGAAGGATAGTAGTATATTGCTATATTCTTCGTTAGAGCAATAAGGCAGATTGCCACTTGTCTATTTGCAAATTCAATAACTGTCAATGCGAGTTCAATAAATGAGCAGTGGATCTATTATCTTCCTTGATGAAATCAGCTTTTTGTCCAGATATTGAATCAGCATTTTAACCATTTCATCTGACTTTTGCACACCGTTGGAAACGATGAGGGTACCAGTACACTGCCTTGGGGACATTATCGATCCATCTGGTTTTCTTTGTCCTTTTTGGACGGTGTGGGTATTTAATTATTTCCCCGGACTGCTGCTACGGCTGGTGGTCATCAATAACGCCCGCGGTGGCGGGCGCTTGACTGCTTCGGGTGGTGGTGCGTGCAGCGGTGCCAGCTGGTTGAGGTGCGGGTGCGGTCCGTGGTCGGCGCGGTCGAACATACGACGCGCAAGTTGGACCACGAACTCGCCGATGGGCTGCACGCGGAGGTGCCGAGCAATCACGTCGTTTCTGACGTAGCGCCCAGCCCCCGTAAGCGTGCGGAGGAGGGTCTTGTTTTGAGCCACCTGGAGACTGGCATCTTCATTGCTTGGCTCAATAGCATGGCTAGCGCCTTCCCTACGTTGACTGACAACCTACAAGCATCCAACCACGACGGGAGCCAATCCAAGACTTGCTGCATCTTCAATGCGGCGTGGTGGGGTGCATAAGCTGCATCGTCAGCGTAGAGTGCCAGTGTCACGCTGTCATCAGAGGGAATGTCGTCCGCGTACCGGGCGTAGCACACAGGGGAGAGGCAACTGTCTTGAGGGCCTCCGGCTCTGATGGGTCTGTCTTCGGAAAAGGCATCTTCCACTGCCACTTGGAAGCGCCTGTCTTTTAGGAAGGTGGCCACAGTCTTAACCATGCGACGTGGCATAGTAGACGTGGCCAGCTTATACAGAAGACCAGAGTGTCCAGACGCGGTCGAAGGCTTTCTCTATAAACACTGCCACCGAGTGTTCCTTTCGGTTGTAGGCGGCCGCAACGTGGTGTAGTACTCGTGCGAGTTGGTGGGTGCTGTAGTGCTCGGCACGAAAACCGAACTGCTCTCGTGGCTCAATATGTGGTGACATGATGGGTAGTAGCATCTTTTCGAATACCTTCGATATCGTTGGCCCCAATGTGATGGGGCGATAGCTTTCCGGTTTGGTGTCATTTTTCCCCGGCTAAGGAAGCATAACGACGCGACCCTGTTTCCATATGAGAGGGTAGTGGCCGAACCGCAAAATTCCATAGACGAGGTGAGTCAGGGCTGCAACTGAGCGTGATGAGAGACGGCGCAGCGCCTCTTTCGGGATGCGATCCGGGCCAAGAGCCTTTCCTTAGAGGGGCACGTCTAAGTACTCTCTGCACTTGGCCTGGGGACATAACAATCGGGCTTTCGTCGGGAGCTATCGGCACCTCGAAGTATGCTCGAAGTTGTTCGATCACTATCCCTGTGTGCTCGATATTCCGTGTCAGGTTTGGGCGGAACTGTTGTTTTAGATGGTCCGCGAAGATTTCCGCGCGGTTTTTGAGCGTGCCACCCAGGGACATCAAAGGGCGTATTGGGGGCTTCTTGCCACTAAGACGGCTGCATAGGCGATGGATGCCGTTCCAGTCATCCTCCGCGTCGGCTGCCAGAGCCTCGAAGATCCTCCTGGCGAGCTAGTTCAGCTGCGCCTTCATGGTCGGGAATCGGCTTCTAACTCATTGGTATGACGAGGAGTTCTTCTCGATTGAATCGGGGAAACTGTCCGTAACCACGGTCACTTTCAGTGGTTTCTGCCGCCTGCTGCGGAAACAGCAGGGTCAAGGGGGTGCCACTGGCGAGGCTAGCCTGTGAGCCAGTGGTGTTGCTGGAGTGGCGCCGGCGAGGCTGTGCTCGAGCCGGCGCTGCTGGGTCTTAGGTCCTGGTTTGGTCTTCGGCGGCCGGCGAGGCTTGCGCCTGCGAGCTGGCAGCCGGGGGTGGTTCGCCTATGCGGATGAGACTGCGAGGAAGAGCTTTCCCGTCCGGGGGCGGGTGTGGTATGGGGCGATGTCCCTGATGTGCTGGTGGTGCGATCTCGCCGCCTGTCCGAGCATCTGGGTTGCTAGGCGACCTATAAAGTCGCCAAGGGTCTCAATCCGCAGGTCTCGACGAATCACGTCGTTCCTTACGAACTTCGGGGCGTTGGTTATGGCCCGGAGAGTCAAGGCTTGCTGGGCGTCGAGCCTACTCCTATGTGTCTCCGCCACCAGCGCGTACCAGGCTGAGGCAGCATAGGAGAGGCGTGATCTTATGTAGGCCTTGTAGATGCCTGTCTTGACTCTCAACGGGAGGTTGGACTTCAGTAGTGGGCGGAGTCTTGCGCGTGCGGCTCGAGTCATCCCGACGACGTTTTTGACGTGCTGAGCCATCGTGATTCGGCGATCGATGGTCACTCCCAGGTATTAGCCGTGGGGGACCATTCGATCAGCTGGCCCTGCAGGGACTGTCTGGGTGGGGTCTTGTTGGTAGCGCTGAGCAGTATGGCCTGTGTCTTCTGGACGTTGACGGAGAGTCTCCAGTCGTCCAACGACGAAGGGAGCTTGTCCAGTGTGCGCTGCATCTTCTTCGTGGCTCGAAGGACTCTTCTGGACGTGGAGACGAAAACAGCGTTGTCAGCGTACAGGGCGAGGATCGCGTCGCTGTCCGCTGGGATGTCGTCTGTATACCGGGCGTAGCAAATAGGCGACTGAAAACTGCCCTGAGGCACTCCAGCTTTGATGGGTCTCTCTTGGGATAGGGCATCTTCCACTGCCACTTGGAAGAGCCTGTCTTCCAGAAAGGTGGCCACAGTCTTCACTTTGCGACGGGGCATAGTGGACGTGGCCAGCTTGTAGAGGAGACCCGAATGCCAGACGCGGTCGAAAGCCTTCTCCATGTCTAGGAACACTGCTACTGAGTGTTCCTTCTGGTTAAAGGCTGCCGCCGCGTGGTGCAAGATTCTTGCGAGCTGGTGGGTGGTAGAGTGTTCGGCTCTGAAGCCGAACTGTTCTTGGCGTGGCTCGATGTGCGGAGCCATGATGGGCAGCAGCAGTTTCTCGAACACCTTCGATAGTGTTGGCAGCAGTTGAATGGGCCGATAGCTTTCCGTTTTCGTGACATCCTTACCAGGTTTGGGAAGCATTATGACGCGCCCCAGTTTCCAGGAGCGTGGAAAGTGGCCGAACTCATTGGTATGGAAATGGAACTCAAGATTATAGCCCTATGTTGCCCTTTAGTAGTAACTAGTGTGAAGAGTTAATTACTAAGTTCTGGCCTATCATGTTCCAGCGGGTCTTCTTAAGGTCAAGGTAGCTATCTGAGAGCGGTGCCTATCTATTCCTTTATAAGTCCTCATTGTGAGGTTGTGTACTATCTATGGGTTTATTGATTGATTCGACAAGTGGATACCTCACGGTGCTACATGAAGCCTGTTGGGTTTTGCCCTTTCTGGGTAACGCCAAAATCGGACGGGGCTACTCTCACCGGCCTTGGGGGATCTCCTAGCCGACGGTAGCCGTCAACCTTTCGCCCTCACCCTCTACCACAATAAGACTGGCGGAGGGTAATAACCTTAGGGCTCACTAAGTAAGGACATACCCCTCCTTTCTTTGTTTTTCGTGGGGAAATCCTCATGGATACCTCGCCGCCCGGGGGGATAACGAGCTTATGTCGGGCTCCTACCGACTAAAACCCCACGGCACTCAACAGTGGCACTTTGGCAGCGAAGCTGGATCCTACCAAAAATAATGACTCACTGCTACGCCGCCAGTGCTAGCCCCTGATGGAGTACGCAGGCACTTCGCCGTCTCGGTAGACGCCGTGCAATGCAGGCCAGAGCACCCCCGCACTCCGGCCCGCTGGCTCCCACCGTATATAGTCACGACGTCCATAGCGGTCGATTTTCTTTCCAAATTTCCCGAGATAAGGGGCGTTGTCCCCGAATCTCGGTCCCCAAGCATCTCGTCATAGCCATCACCTTGCCGTAAAGCAGGGTTTCTCAAACTTTTGGCACCACGTACCCCTGTTAAAATTTCCAGGTGACAGCGTACCCCTAATTAATTAATTGCTCCCCCCACCCCCCAAAGAAAATAATAAAATTGACTATTGAAGAAAATAAGGTTTTTATTTTAAATAAAAGGTAACAAACATAGTGCCAAAAGAAATTTCTTTTTAATATTAATGTGATGGATGTGCTTGTTTCTTGTCGCAAAGGGATTCAATTTTAGGTGTAATTTTGGTGAATTTTATCAAGCCGCCATTACGTAAATTTTGTCGCGTACCCCTTGCCCTCGAATGGCGTACCCCTCTTTGAGAAACCCTGCCGTAAAGCAAGACCCCCCAGACGAGAGAGAAACTGGAAACTTAAACGTCAAAACCTCCTGGTCAAGGAGGTACCTAGAATGTACCGAAGCCGCCCCAAAGTGCCCTACGACATGGTCCTAGTTGTTTTAGACAGGACCGATGTCGAAATGCAATCTTCAATATAGACACTGTGTGCCAACTGATGGGGTTCCCACATGTATGCCCACATGTATGCCGACATGTGGGAAGCCCATTCCATTTACATTCGATTTTATTACTATAGGTATTTACCAATTTCATCTATTTTTATTCAATTTTATTTTATTTTATTTGTTCATTTGTAATTTCGTTCGTGTTATTTTTCTTTTTTTTTCTGTCACGGTGCGTGATTTCATCATTCATTTTTTTAACCAAATTATTGTATTGTTTAATTATTTTTTATGTAAAAATGTTGATTTCTTGGTGTATTGGTAATAATCACTGTAAACCTGCATGTGAATTGAAACTATATTTTAATAAATAAATTGCTCAAATGGCTCATACATTTTACTAAGCCACTTACAATTGCTATGTAATGTATTAATGATTCTTACCTTGTTTTTATACATTCATACATTGCGAAAGGGAGCTGTAACGCAGTTTTGTTGAAAACCTGCTTCAGGCGAGTGTTCAGGCATCTAGTCTCTCATAGGTGAAGGAAAAGAGTGAAAGTAAAAAATAATTCTTCTTCTTTTTGTTTGGTGGCAATATCTGTTATTACCAAAATTCTGCCAATGTCACGTAGTTATTGGCCAACACGGTACCGTGTTAAAAAAAATATATTCAGTGGCACTTTAAATGTTTTTTTTTCTTTGGTATGTACCAATTAAAATATTTTCTTTCTTTCTTTTTAAGCTTCATAACGATAGTGGTAGGCATAGAACAGTGTAGGGATCGTCTAAGCTAAAATGACGCGCCCCTCCACCGCATCTGCGCACTCGAAGAGTGTTTGCTGGTATGCGTAGATGCAGTGGAGGGGCGCGTCATTTCAGCTTATACGATCTCTACTCTTAGATGTAAGTTAATTTTAAGGCCCAATTATAGTGGAAAGAAAAAGACTGCTTTGTAAAAATATTATATTATTTAGTGCATGCGCTGCGTATATGCATAGTAAGTAGGTGCCTACACTAAGCTAAGATTTATGAATGTAATTTAGATGACTGTTAGTAAGCCAAATAAATAAATGTAATTTATTATCTTTGTGAATTTTTATATGAATAAAAATAAACGGGAAGTTAAACAACGATTTCTTTTTTTCTCTAATACTCCCCTGTCCGCTGCAAAAGGCCGAAAAACGTCCAAAATAGATTAGCGTGGAGAAGGGGAAGAGAGGCCTTTGCCCAGCAGTGGGATCCTTATGGCTGATTTAGATTTAGAATACTCCCCTGTGAGATCTTCCGTCAACCCTGAATCTTTGCATTAAATCTGCAGGAACATCCAGGTAATTCTAAAATAATAGTTTTTGAGATATTTCGATAATTTTATTATGCTTCATACTTTTTCTTTAGTGAAATTTCGCGCTTAGGGTTGGTTGATTAAATTATTCTTCGAAGAAAGGTGTTCGATCATTGTATACAGGGTGATTTTGCTAGGGGTGGCCCAATATTCAGGAGAGGCAAAAGTAACTTATTGATTTAAGCATTTGAAAATCGCCATGTCACTCTGTTAAATTGTGTTGTGTATTATGTTCTCAAGATAAGTAAGTAGGTATATAGATTTATAAACCGAACTAGTTAATTCCTGCTGGCGAGTTTGCGGCACCAACGTCGCGCTGTTTGCCGCACCGTGCTCTTTATATAAAAACATCTACCGTCTGTCCGCCCCACGACAAACTCACCACTTCGGCACTGCAGAGCGGTCTGATGGTAAAGCCTAAATTCTTCTTTTTTCTAATCATTCATTGGCATCAAAAGGTGCTCCAGCAAGTCTGTTCAGAAGCATCCTTTTAAACAGCTTAAAATTGTGGCAGAGCAGAGATATGGTGCGATAGCTTTTGGGAGAACATCTACCAGGCTTGAGACTTGAGGCCAGGACGTCTTGACCAAACAGCTGTCAACCAGATTAATTACAAGTAGGTACAACCATTAAGTAAGCAGTTATTCTAGTTTTAAGAAAATAGGGGTAACCAATCAGAAACATGATTACATGAACCTGGAATGCGCTAGCGAAAGTAAGGAAAGTTGACCAAAGTCTCAATAATACTGTGCGTTTCAGACACAAACAGATCGAGGGCGACGTTATAAGCCATGGAACAGATTTTTTTTCTGCCCGTGTTATAAGCGCATTGTGGATCTATAACTCCCGGTCAATAAAATACATCTTTTAAACATACCTACCAAGGCCGCCTCAAAGTATCCTATGACATGGTCGTATAAGATGTAGACAGGACCAATCCCGGAATGGCCTTTTTTTCTCGAGGGGAAATCCTAATGGATACGTCGCCGGGATCCATCCATTAGGATTTCCCCTGTTATTTCAGACTCCTACCGACCAAAACCCCACGGCACTCAACCGTGGCACTTTGACGGCGAAGCTGGATCCACTACTGATTTATCGCACTGCTCCGCTGCCAGTAGTAACCCCTAGAGGGGCACCCACTGTTCGCAGACCCTACTGGGCCCGCAACTACGAGCTACCGGAAGGGTGGCTCCGCTGCCGCATCCGTCGGTACAGCCCTGCCGGGCCGCGACGTGCAGGGGGCTCAGCCTCGGATCATTGGCCCCCATCATCCGTTTGTGCGCCGCGGCCCCTACCACGCGCCTCAGGGTGCTTTTTCTGTTGAGTGATTAGAGGGCTATTAGGGGTTTTAGTGGGTAAGTCCACTGGGATACCACCTTCCCAGTGTAGAGTCTGATAAAACCCGTCCACCCACTGGTGGACGCTTATGCGTAAAGCATTTCCCCTACCGGAATTCCACCCCAGACATGTTTTGAAAAAGGTCAATGGAAAATCCTGTGTTTTTCTTTTTATTCTATCTTTCTAGATCTATTGTCAAGTACGGTACAGTTGGTTCACAGTAGCGCGGGTGAGCCTTATTTGTGTTGTAATGCGTATAGACACGCGCCCATGCGTGCATGCGCACCCGCGAATCGTCCTATGATTGGTTCAGAGCATACACACGCAACGCCAATGTGCTGTACATTTACACACACAAGTATAGCTCACCCGCCCTCATGAATAGGACTACTGTTAAACCTTGTTGTTAGTTAGCTTTTGAAGGAGCCCTAACGCGCGAATGCTGCCGGCTTGGACATTAAGAAAGAAATGAATGAAAAACATGAAAGGGTGAGGGAGCTCCTTTTTGGCTTTGATAGTGAAATCTGTGTTTGCTTTATCTGTGTTCTGTTGGCTGCATGGTTGACACCAAAGCCGTAAAAACAACATTAGAAAAAATACCTGTCATTTTGACATATTGGTAATTTTGTAATTTGTAAAGGCCGCTCTACACTTAGTCCGCGGATCACGCCGCGATCTCGCGGAGCGAACTTGCCGCGAATTCAGCAACGGTGCAGGTTCGAACACTCGAACGACTCGAAGAACAATACTGATCTTCGCGGAAGTCGTGGAGTCATCATGCACGTTCGCGTCGCGTTCGCTCTTCGCCCTCCCTTTGACGCGGGACCAAAAACCGACCAAAATTGGGGAACAAAGCGCGAAACCGCGAAGAATATGCGAAACGGCTCTACACTTAGCGTTCGCGCCCCTTCGCAACCATTGCGCGCGATTCGCGGGCTAAGTGTGGAGCGGCCTTTAAAGGCCGCTCCACACTTAGTCCGCGGATCACGGCGCGAACTCGCGGAGCGAACTTGCCGCGAATTTAGCAACGACTCTACACTCGCAATGGTTCGCGGTATTTTCACAGTTGTGTTCGCAACGTTGAATGAAATGGACGTTGAAGTAGCTGTTGCTGCGTCCCTAACTTTATTCGCGTTAGCGTACTACAACTATGTAGATATTGAAAATAAATCGCAAAATCCACAAAATGGGTTCCGTTTGGTAATATTTCAAAACTGTAACTCCAGCTCGTTTGTCCATGTTGCGCTCATTTTTTACCAATTTAACAATGGACGGTGCAGGTCCGAACACTCGAACGACTCCAACAATACTGACCGTGTCGCGGACTGCGAGTGTGGAGTCATGCACGTTCGCGTCGCGTTCGCTCTTCGCGCTCCCTTTGACGCGGGACCAAAAACCGACAAAAATTGGGGAACAAAGCGCGAAACCGCGAAGAATATGCGAAACGGCTCTACACTTAGCGTTCGCGCCCGTTCGCAGCCATCGCGCGCGATTCGCGGGCTAAGTGTGGAGCGGCCTTAAAGGCTGCTTTGTGGATTTGTTTTGCTTACCAAAGAAAATAAAGCCATGTCGAATAACAATGTGGCCGTAGAACCGGCTCCCGTCCCAAAACCACCTGCGCTGCCTGCAACACCACTTGGCTTTCAAACTACACCACCTGCACTGCCCCCCGCACCTGCATTGCCCCCAACACCTGCTGCCTTGCCAACTACACCTGCGCTGTCCCCAGCACAACATGTGTTGCCCCCTGCCAGCTCACGTAGACCGCTGCCCCTTCAAAGAAGGAGGCATCCAGCTAGAACCGCTCGAAGGAGGCTTATGGGTCATCCTTCAGAGCGGCGGTTTCCTTCAGAGCGGCGGTATCCTTCAGAGCGGCGGTTTCCTTCAGAGCGGTGGGTTCCTTCAGAGCAGCTCATTAACGCACAGTTAGAGATGATCGAGTTGCTGAAAGTAAGTCACGAGATAATTTAAATCTTTAAAATGAAGTAATTTTACTGAAACTTCAAGTTTTATAATGTGTTTTCATTGACTTCAGGAGTTAATTCAAGTACTAAGGAGGCGTAATAAGATTTCAAGGTAAGAAAATAACACACATAATATGATTAACTGTTATAGGAAGGTGGTTAATAAAATGCATAGTGTGGTTATACCACCTGTGGCTGAATCCAATTCAAACATTTTTTTTACTATGTATTTTTTAAAAGTCAATTTTAAGTTCGCCACATAAAGCTACTTTAAAATTAGTGCAAAGACTAGATCATAATAATATGCTATTTCTTGTAGTGGCCCTTCTTACATATTTTTCTCCTCCAGAGGAAGTCCACCCACGAAGTGATCTACTCTCATCATGTTCTGGTCTAAACTAGTGATGGGACTCGAATCACATTTGATTCGAATCATTCGAGTTATAACAGTTTAAGTTCGACTCTAGTGAAATTTTATGTTCATTCAATCTATTCGATTCGAATCGTTTTTATTGATTCGAATCTTGGTTACACGGAAAGCCTACCTTATTGAGAAGACGACAAGGATTTAATGAGTGTTTTTCTTAAAATAAAAACTTAACTCATTAAGAAAAGTATTTAGTTAGTTATTTAAGAAGAATAGTTAAGTAAATAATAATTGGATTTCGTAATAAACTTAGCTATTTGTGATTTAGAAAGGAAAAAAAAAATTCAAATAGGTACCTACGTTTATAATGAGAACATGATACCTGGTGACTTTACAAAGATTGTTGTGCCCTTTTAAAAGTAATAACTGAGTTTATAAAACTTAAAATGCTCAAATATTTTGAAATATTGATTCGAATTGATTCGACTCAATATTAAATACGAGTCAAGGGTCAATTCGAATCATGATTCGAATATTTTAAAAGTGATTCGAATCCATTCAAGTTTCAATTTTCGATTCGAGTCCCATCACTAGTCTAAACTAAGCCTGACATGATTGACCAGTAGGCCTAGCAAGAACTGCCAACATTCTGGTAATCTAAAAGTATACAACACTTTTTTTTCTTTTTCCTAAGTCATTAAGAAAAAAAGTATAGTTTACTTTTCTATTTCCAAAACGATATCAGTTTATGCTAGGCCTACTGGTGTTTGCTGCTCTAAACAGCAGTGACAGCAGTAACAGAAGTGAATTTTTGTAATGAAAGCACACAAAGTCTAAAAATGACACTCATAGCAGGATTATCTAGGTTTTTAATCTAGAAAAAAAAAATGAACAGACCAAAAAAGGATCAATACTAAAGCTAACCGTCTGCTGAAATGAACATAGGCATAAATTAGCTCTGATGCTGTTTAAGGTTATTGATAGTTTAAACTCTTTTTGTTCTGTACCGACCTAATGTCAACTGACATAATTACTTTTCCGTGCTTTTAGTATTTGGACCTCGGTGGCGAACTGTACTTCTTTCTTGGGCCAACAGATGGCGTTGGTAAATTGCCGAATCTAATTATGCTGAATCGCGCTATTGAGATTTTTCTCTGGATGTATAACCTTTAGCCTAATGTTTTAAGGAGATGTCTTGAAATACACAGTCAGTACAAGTTTGGTTTGGGTTTTATTTCCGTACGACGTGTTCAAGTCCTCAACCGTGCAACGTGGTTGTACATTTTGGTTCTTCGAGCCGACTTTGGATCAGTCGACTAAGCAGCAGCGGCCCATGCAGCAGCTGACAGTTAGTGGAAACAACAGCTGGCGGCTGGGCAACGTGTGACGGGCTTACTGCGGACGGTGCCAAGATTAGCACCAGTCAGGTTTTGGTGGAAGGAAGCGGGTGACTACGTCACATTACAGCGAGGAGAGTACAGCGCGTGGCAGGCGTTGTACGATATCTATACAGTCCATTAAGGTGAACTTCGGGAAAAACTGTAAGTGAATTTGAACTTTATTCATAGGAGAGAATTTACTTAGAAGAATTAACTTAAATAGTGAGTGAAACTAGTGAAGAAATTTGTGACAATTTGAACTCTATTTGCTTGAGGAATTGAACTTTGAAAATTTAGTATCTATTTTAACTTAGAATAGTTTGATTGTAATATTTACTTTGTTAGATTTTAAGCAAATTTGGTACCGACGGGGAATCCATGCCCAATTTTCGGTAGACCTGTAACAACCTTAAAACACTTGTAAAATTTTCAAAAATTGTCCGAAACTATTAAATATTATTTTTGGCATGTTAACATTGTAAATATATTTTTATTTAGGTATTATATTATTTTGTTAAAATGGAGAACTTGATGCATGAACAAATGGACACTTTCGATTGTATGAATAGGGCAAAAACTAATTATGAAAAAACACCGAACGATAAAATTAGTCAACAATATGTGCAAGTTAGATTAGACTTATTAAATGAACTTTGGTATAAATTTACAGCTACACATAAAGAAATTGTAAGGGGTAAATCGGATAGGGAAACATCATATTTTAAAGACAATTTATACGAATTGGTTGAAGAGTTCTACGTGAATTATAAAACGGAATTGACAACTGTTTTGGACTCATTTAAAAAGCCAGTGTCATTACAAAATATTGGTAAAGAGGTTTCAAATATGAAGCTACCTAAAATTGTGATACCTACTTTTACAGGGCTTTACTCAGAATGGACCACATTTAGAGACCTGTTTGTCTCTCTAGTGCATAACAATACGCACTTGGACAATGTGCAAAAATTGCACTACTTAAAAAGCTTCTTGTCCGGGGAAGCTGAACTACTAATTAGGCAGGTTCCGATTTCAGATTCGAATTATGATAGGTGTTGGTTTTTGTTGTATTCGAGATATAATAATAAAAGGTATATGTGTCACGCTCTTTTGAGAAAATTACTGAATCAAAAGAGTATTAATAATGAGTCAGCAGATATGCTAAAAAGTTTACTGGATACAACTACAGATTGTTTGAGTGGCTTAACAAATATTGGAGTGGATGTCAGTTCCTGGGATATACTCATTGTACATTTGCTAACGTTGAAACTTGACTTAGATTCCAGAAAAGAGTGGGAAATTCATTTTAGCAATCTGAACGAATTAGACGCATTGCCGTCGCTGTCTCAATTTACAGATTTCCTGACGAGACGCTTCCGTGCACTTGAGTTTCTGGAAACTAAGTCAACAGACCCGAATAAGTTTACAAACGTTCAGGCACAAGACAAAACCAGTAGGCCCAGGAGTCCCAGGACCTTTCATTTATATCAGAGTTTATGTGAATATTGTAATGAACAGCACAAAATAGGACATTGTAAAAAGTTTGCAAAAGAGGATGTAAATAGTCGTAGGAAATTTATAGAGCACAATGGTTTATGTTATAATTGTTTTGGTCATCATGCTGTCAGATTGTGCCAAAGTATGATGAGCTGTAGAGTTTGCCGGCGAAAACATCATTCAATGCTTCACCCCGAAGATAGTGATGGTTTTGTGAGACCTCATTATTCAGTTTGTGGTAATAATGTAAATAAATATAGTCAAGTTTTTGTTTCTACATCTGGGGAATATGATGAAAATTCAGTTGGTCAAGCTGACAACCTTACTGCTATGCACATTCGTACTTCTGTAGAAACGGACGATTGTTTAAAAGTACGTAGGCAACAGGAAGCTGATCACAAGAATCAACCGCAAGCCTTATCACACGCAGAAGACGAATGTGAAAAAATTTCCGCACAAACTGTGCGCAGGGATTCGGAGGGTCACTACTCACTACATAGAGCAGAGAGACATCCTTTCAAAAAAGGATTCAAAAATTCTGAAATAATTGCAGAAAGAAAATTACAGCTGTTAGGTTCTAGGTTTAAAAAGAAAAGATAAACTTTGTATACTGCCTTTACTAGAATAATAATGATGTTTGTTTAATGGGGTCATTATCTTAATTGTTTTTTTTTCATTGTCCAAGGACATTTCAAGTTTCATAACGTTTTTTTAGTGGGCAGTTAGTTGGTTAGTTGGTTAGTTGGTGAATGGTGGGCGGCAATCTTCGTTACATAGAATGAAGGACTAAATAAATTGTTTATAGTAGTCCTTGGTGGGCGGAATGTTTAAGGTTATTGATAGTTTAAACTCTTTTTGTTCTGTACCGACCTAATGTCAACTGACATAATTACTTTTCCGTGCTTTTAGTATTTGGACCTCGGTGGCGAACTGTACTTCTTTCTTGGGCCAACAGATGGCGTTGGTAAATTGCCGAATCTAATTATGCTGAATCGCGCTATTGAGATTTTTCTCTGGATGTATAACCTTTAGCCTAATGTTTTAAGGAGATGTCTTGAAATACACAGTCAGTACAAGTTTGGTTTGGGTTTTATTTCCGTACGACGTGTTCAAGTCCTCAACCGTGCAACGTGGTTGTACATTTTGGTTCTTCGAGCCGACTTTGGATCAGTCGACTAAGCAGCAGCGGCCCATGCAGCAGCTGACAGTTAGTGGAAACAACAGCTGGCGGCTGGGCAACGTGTGACGGGCTTACTGCGGACGGTGCCAAGATTAGCACCAGTCAGGTTTTGGTGGAAGGAAGCGGGTGACTACGTCACATTACAGCGAGGAGAGTACAGCGCGTGGCAGGCGTTGTACGATATCTATACAGTCCATTAAGGTGAACTTCGGGAAAAACTGTAAGTGAATTTGAACTTTATTCATAGGAGAGAATTTACTTAGAAGAATTAACTTAAATAGTGAGTGAAACTAGTGAAGAAATTTGTGACAATTTGAACTCTATTTGCTTGAGGAATTGAACTTTGAAAATTTAGTATCTATTTTAACTTAGAATAGTTTGATTGTAATATTTACTTTGTTAGATTTTAAGCAAATTTGGTACCGACGGGGAATCCATGCCCAATTTTCGGTAGACCTGTAACAACCTTAAAACACTTGTAAAATTTTCAAAAATTGTCCGAAACTATTAAATATTATTTTTGGCATGTTAACATTGTAAATATATTTTTATTTAGGTATTATATTATTTTGTTAAAATGGAGAACTTGATGCATGAACAAATGGACACTTTCGATTGTATGAATAGGGCAAAAACTAATTATGAAAAAACACCGAACGATAAAATTAGTCAACAATATGTGCAAGTTAGATTAGACTTATTAAATGAACTTTGGTATAAATTTACAGCTACACATAAAGAAATTGTAAGGGGTAAATCGGATAGGGAAACATCATATTTTAAAGACAATTTATACGAATTGGTTGAAGAGTTCTACGTGAATTATAAAACGGAATTGACAACTGTTTTGGACTCATTTAAAAAGCCAGTGTCATTACAAAATATTGGTAAAGAGGTTTCAAATATGAAGCTACCTAAAATTGTGATACCTACTTTTACAGGGCTTTACTCAGAATGGACCACATTTAGAGACCTGTTTGTCTCTCTAGTGCATAACAATACGCACTTGGACAATGTGCAAAAATTGCACTACTTAAAAAGCTTCTTGTCCGGGGAAGCTGAACTACTAATTAGGCAGGTTCCGATTTCAGATTCGAATTATGATAGGTGTTGGTTTTTGTTGTATTCGAGATATAATAATAAAAGGTATATGTGTCACGCTCTTTTGAGAAAATTACTGAATCAAAAGAGTATTAATAATGAGTCAGCAGATATGCTAAAAAGTTTACTGGATACAACTACAGATTGTTTGAGTGGCTTAACAAATATTGGAGTGGATGTCAGTTCCTGGGATATACTCATTGTACATTTGCTAACGTTGAAACTTGACTTAGATTCCAGAAAAGAGTGGGAAATTCATTTTAGCAATCTGAACGAATTAGACGCATTGCCGTCGCTGTCTCAATTTACAGATTTCCTGACGAGACGCTTCCGTGCACTTGAGTTTCTGGAAACTAAGTCAACAGACCCGAATAAGTTTACAAACGTTCAGGCACAAGACAAAACCAGTAGGCCCAGGAGTCCCAGGACCTTTCATTTATATCAGAGTTTATGTGAATATTGTAATGAACAGCACAAAATAGGACATTGTAAAAAGTTTGCAAAAGAGGATGTAAATAGTCGTAGGAAATTTATAGAGCACAATGGTTTATGTTATAATTGTTTTGGTCATCATGCTGTCAGATTGTGCCAAAGTATGATGAGCTGTAGAGTTTGCCGGCGAAAACATCATTCAATGCTTCACCCCGAAGATAGTGATGGTTTTGTGAGACCTCATTATTCAGTTTGTGGTAATAATGTAAATAAATATAGTCAAGTTTTTGTTTCTACATCTGGGGAATATGATGAAAATTCAGTTGGTCAAGCTGACAACCTTACTGCTATGCACATTCGTACTTCTGTAGAAACGGACGATTGTTTAAAAGTACGTAGGCAACAGGAAGCTGATCACAAGAATCAACCGCAAGCCTTATCACACGCAGAAGACGAATGTGAAAAAATTTCCGCACAAACTGTGCGCAGGGATTCGGAGGGTCACTACTCACTACATAGAGCAGAGAGACATCCTTTCAAAAAAGGATTCAAAAATTCTGAAATAATTGCAGAAAGAAAATTACAGCTGTTAGGTTCTAGGTTTAAAAAGAAAAGATAAACTTTGTATACTGCCTTTACTAGAATAATAATGATGTTTGTTTAATGGGGTCATTATCTTAATTGTTTTTTTTTCATTGTCCAAGGACATTTCAAGTTTCATAACGTTTTTTTAGTGGGCAGTTAGTTGGTTAGTTGGTTAGTTGGTGAATGGTGGGCGGCAATCTTCGTTACATAGAATGAAGGACTAAATAAATTGTTTATAGTAGTCCTTGGTGGGCGGAATGTTTAAGGTTATTGATAGTTTAAACTCTTTTTGTTCTGTACCGACCTAATGTCAACTGACATAATTACTTTTCCGTGCTTTTAGTATTTGGACCTCGGTGGCGAACTGTACTTCTTTCTTGGGCCAACAGATGGCGTTGGTAAATTGCCGAATCTAATTATGCTGAATCGCGCTATTGAGATTTTTCTCTGGATGTATAACCTTTAGCCTAATGTTTTAAGGAGATGTCTTGAAATACACAGTCAGTACAAGTTTGGTTTGGGTTTTATTTCCGTACGACGTGTTCAAGTCCTCAACCGTGCAACGTGGTTGTACAGATGCCTTTTCTGTTGATTAAAATGGAGCACTCAATTCCTAGACACCACAGAGTTCCTTTTAGGTAGCCATTAGTGAGCTTTACCCAATTTCAAGCTCTGCAGTGCCCGTCTTTTTACCGCTGTCTGGGATACTCAGGTGCAGCATCAGAGCAGAGGATGGCAGTGCGCAGTATTTATCCGAGACGACAGATGACAATATATTTATATTATGTCAATAGTATTAATTATGTATGTTTGTGTATAGTAGTTTAGTAGAATACTACAGTAACATTCCTTTTTTTGTTTCAGGAGATGCTGCTGCTGCCGCTGCCGCTGATAAAATTATTATTAAAAACAACCAAAGTTTACTAGTATTTAAGAGTTTGATTTGTGCATCATTCAGGGTAAGTTTTTCAAGTAGGCGTGGTCAACGCCCACTTCTAAACTGTGAGGAATTTAGAAAAATGGTCAATGGAGTCTAGACTGAGTTTGCCAAAAACTGAAAGTTTTTTTAAAACCTTTTTTCTTAGCAGGGAAGCGAAGGTGTTAGTATTAAAGGTCACCCTGTATCATAATGCCATCTTGTTGCCGCTTATAAAATGAAATTCTGGGAAGTAACATTATATGACAAGATAAGGAAAGGTTTAAAAAGGTTCATTTTTAAAAAACTATATTTGTTTTCTTTACAAATTTGATCAAAGAACTGTATTATGGAAAATAAAATCATTTTTAATAAAAATGAGACTGCCAGTTTGTCATATTATGTTTCTTCCCAGCGTTTTATCCTTATATGCAACACTACAAGATGGCATAATTATACGGAGTGTATTTTTTTAAAAACCAACAGGTGCAATTCTCTTCTAAGAAAAAAGTATTTTCATAAAATTGAGTTTGCAGTTTTAGTTGTGTCAAAATCAGTATCGAGACTCCTTGAACTCCACTTGAAAAACACATCCTGTGTACTTGTGATTTGTGATTCATGGTAATACTAATTGTGATTATAATGTTAGAGTTAATTTGTTCAAAACCTGTTATCTGTGATTTGTACCTTTAATTATGAAAGTCTATTATGTAAGAGTTGATGTGTTCATAACTTGTAATTTGTTATTCATATCAGTGATACTGATAATAATCTATATTCTAAGGAGAGATCTTCGAAACAACAGTTCTTATTCTGTTGTTTCAAATAGTCTGTTAAATCAAGAAAACATTTCCGAGAAAATAAAAAATAATTTTAGTATTAAAAGCAAAAATTTTCAGTATTCAAATGGTAAGTTACTAGGATTAGCTTATTTCTTTGTACATACAAGGCTTAGAGACAGGTTGATAAAAAGTTAAAAACCTTACTGTTACTACAATCCCACTGATAGAAACACACTTTGACAGCTGCCAGTGTCATTGGAAATTGTATTTTAACTCAATAGAAATACGATTCATGAGCTGTGGCTTGAGTTATGAACCTGTCTGAACACCTTGGACCTTGTTTAAGCATTGCATAAAGTTCAATTCCCAAGGAAACTGGCAGCTGTCAAAGTGTGTAGGTATCTTATGTTAGTTGGAGTTTATGTATAAATATTTTATAACAGACTTAATTGTGTAGACATTGATTCATGAGACTGACGACAGTTATAAAAGATATACTTTTTCCAAGCGTTTATTTTACTTTTGACAGCTGTAATACTTAGTCAAATAGTGATATCCTGATCCGTTGCAAATTCAATTTCTTTTATTGATCGATTTTATTCATGAAGAAGTTTTAATCGATATAACACACTCATTATTAAAGCTGTAATGGTGGGTTTCTTAACAGGGACTCCAGTAAGAGACCGTGTTGCAGCAGCATTAGATATTAGGGCTCCAACAGTGGCAAAAATAATTAAAGAAGGCTACGGCAGTAGTGGCATGGAACAGAATAAACTATCTACACCTAAGAAAAAACTTCTGCCCTGTAAAATGAGAGCAGTATCTATTGTATAGGTATTTTATTAATTTAATCGATAATCGATTTATTTCAAAACCGTGTTATAGTCAATGGTCATTAATTAGGAATGACACATCTCTAAGTGGGCGGAGGCCGTTCATGAAGTACAGTATTCCCTGTAGTATAATGTGTAAATAGTACATTATGGTACAAGTGTGTAATGTTGGTGATTACCGCTGAGGCGCCATTGAGACCCGAGCCGTAGGCGAGGGTCTTAAGAGAGCCGAGGACGGTAATCATCAATACACACGTGTATCATACGACGTTTTTCAACACAATTGTGAATAAAATAATGTTAGAAACTCATTTTATTTAGTAAATAAAAGTTTATTTTATGTACTACCTGCTCGTCAATGGCACATACAATACATGAATGTCGAGTAAACTTGTCAAGTAAGTAAAAAATAAAGTGATTTGAATTTGGAATGCGAGGCCGTGTAGGCAAAAATGTTTAGGTGCAATGAGATTTTATTCTGAAGAAGGCTGTATGTTATCGTTTTCTTTGCATATAAAAAAAGAGAAGCATGAAAGCTTTTCATCAAAGACGATTCATTCGAATTTCAAACTGGCCACTAATAAAATAGACTTGGAGCATTCTTGTAACACGATGTTTTTTGTATCGAAAAAAAAAACTCTATAACTCACTAGTGAATAATAGTAATGAAAAAGTCACAGTTTGATTATAGGTGTCATTATGTGCCTAATTGCAGTGAAATAAGAGCCACTTTATGAGCAAGTGTGTTGAAATAGTAGTTTTCGATACAAGTGCGGAAAGTATGTCATTTTGCACGAGTCTCGAGGCATCTTGGCCCGAGCCGGTAGGCGAGGGTCAAGACTCGGGACGAGTGAAAATGACACTTCCGCTCGTGTATCGAACAACGTTTTTTAATACATTTGCGAAAAAAATTAATATCAAACCAATGCGAATCATTAACACAATTAAATCAAGAGTAAAAAGGGCGGGAATTAAAATTTTTTTTTTTAAGGCACCGGTTGTTTGCATTCAGCCTAGTAAAAATAAACTATTTTGAAAAAATATGTTAAATACTTGTGTACGAAAAATGAAAAATAAACAACATTAAAAACGATCAATAACCAAAGTATATCGTAACAGTCGTGACTAATCGTAAATAAAGAAAGCGGGAATGAAAAACTTAGGATTGACAGTATTTTTTTAACACGGCATCGGTTGTATTCAGCCTAGTAAAAATATAAGAAGTAATTTAATTGCATTTAAACATGGAAATGCAATAAATACCTATTATTTTATTTCAAGTATTTTTAAGTGAAACTCATTCATACTTACAAATATCCGGCCATTGTTAATACACAAACAGCCAACTTTAAGTAAACTGTTTCAGAAATTCAATTGTTAATAGTTACTAAATAACCCTTTATTTTGTCAATTATGCAATTTAAATATTTTTAATAATATTATATTCCCAGTTTTAATGCCAAGTAACGTATCAAAATACAAAATAAACTGATTGAACAGACAACCTCTTTGGTAGGATGTATGGATTTTATTAACATTATCAAAAAAAAAATGGAAAAGTAAAAAGCACTAGTGCGGAAAAACCAACTTTCCGCACGCTAAACAGCTACGAAAAGTAGCACTTTTTGAGCAACTGTATTAAAAAAAATATTACAAAACTTACTAAATGTGTGTGATCTGTCAAAAGTAAAATAAACGCTTGGAAAGAGTATAATAAAAGTGAAAATAGCTTGTTGACTAGAGAAACATGTAATTCATAACATGTAATGCTAAAACAATAATAAAACATGTAAGTCATTTTTATACTTAAATGTAACATTGATCTTGAATAAAAGGTGATTTTTATAGTTTTGTGATTTTCATTGTAACAGAACATGACAAACACACATATCCAAAAGGAAACAATCTCCAATTCTTCTATTGTGCAGCTGTTTCATCTCATCTTTCACTCCACATTGCTTAGTTAGACAATATTACATAGACAACAATCTTAATGTTCTAAGCCACATTGGCACAGTATAAACATGGTATAAACAGTAGGTTATCTAAGGCCGCCTGCCGAGTTATTAGCATAGCGTGCACACAGACACGCGGTGGGTATTCTCACCCCCTTGCAGGGGTGGGCGAGTCCAACACTCCCCCGCTGCCCTCCCCCAAGCAGCGGGAAGTGCGTAAAGGCATTTCTCCGGTTAGAAAAAAGCGTTATGCTTGTAAGCAGATCATTTTATTTTTGTAACTGTAAAAGTAGATCCGAAAAAGTAGACCGAAATTTAGTGATGTGTATTTCGGGCATCTCCGTGCTTCGGAAGGCACGTTAAGCAGTTGGTCCCGGTTGACGTCGCCAGATGTCAGTCGTTAAGCTTAGTCAGAGGCCCTAGGGCAGCTTGATAACATCTGACATTAAGGTTGCTCACTAACCTTACACCCCTCCAACAATCCGCACTGAGCCCGCGTGTTGGAGTATGGCTCATTCCACCTCATAGTTGTGGTGAGGCCTGTGCCCAGCAGTGGGACGTATATAGGCCGATTATGTTATGTAAAAGTAGATCACTTGTGTTTGTAAACTATCCGACTAAGGAACTTCAAATATGGGATGACTTATTAATTAATCCCATACTTCAATTGGCTTCGCTTTATTTAATGTTGACTGGTAGATAATGCCTTAACAGCATTAAGTCCGCCTTTTGTATCACTCATTGTATTGTAATGAATAAATGTATAAATCCTTTTTGACTCTCTTCTATTCTTACTCATTTTGAAGTTCGTCAGTCGGATTGTTTACAAAACCAAAGGAATTATGTCTCTGAAGTTCAACCACTTAGGCCCAAAATTTTAAAAATAATAACTTGTAAACTATTGGTTTTCGACTAACTAATGTTTTTTTTAAATGAGTTGCTATGATGTCCCGAACCGGTTTTTTTTTTTTGAACTGTAGCAATGCTTGTGTTCATATATTATGAGTGGCGGAGGAGAGGAAGGAGAAGGAACACGTGACTTATTCGACCAATCAGAGCGCACATGGCGTTTGGTTACTGCTCACTTATTATTTTACGGATGCGTTTCGAAAGTTAATCAATTTCCGGGAATGAGGGCGTAAAATAATACAATTTATCTCCCGTTTAGAATCCTACGGAAGTTGAAAAAATTCCTAGGAAATTTATACATTTACGGTTCTTGTTATTTTCCGGTGAGATGTATACTACCTGCTCGTCAATGGCACATTGTGTGTCATGCAAACCTTTCCTAAAGTAAGTCATTATAGCCCTACGGTCTAACCGGCACATAATGTTGTACTGGATTTCATTATTACCCTTGTGCATATAGTGATTTGAATTTGGAATGCTACCGTGTAGTCAAAAATGTTTAGGTGCAATGAGATTTCACTCTGGGTTAGGCTGTAGGTATATTATTATTTTCTTTGCACATTAAAAAAAAAACATGAAAGCTTTTCACTAAGACAGGTTATTTTATTCGAATGTCAAACAGACTACTAAGGTTGGGTTGCACCATCTGACTTTAACAATAACAAACATAAAAATTTCAGTTAAAGTACCGGTCAGGTAAGCAAAAATGACGTCAAATTGTCAAATTTGACAAAAACTTTAACTTTAACTTCTACCATGGTGCAACTTACCCTAAGAAAATAGATGACAGTAAAATAAAAAGGGCGGTGTGGCGGTAGCTGGGTCTTAGGCTCAACTGTCGTCTTTTTCCCTTTCTTGGGGCGCGGGGCCGTGCAGGACTTGCTGCCGACCCTGTGTCTCGCTTGTTAGCCGTTGCACATGTAGCGACATCTGTCTCGCCACATAGGAACTACAAGTACAATCCTGAAACGCGCTATCAAAGTTTTCGGAGCGATTGCGCATAGATAGAAAAACCCGACAACAACAATGGGGCAGCAGCCCACCAGACATAACACCCGTCTGGTCGGAGGATCCTCCCTTTTCAATGGGGGATGAGGAACTTAACACCCTGTTCCTACTATCCCCAAATTGGTGACCCCTAGCATGAACATCAGCGCAGCCTTCCAAACTACGTCATCGCTAAGTCAAATCACTTCCTCAAGCTTTCGAGCAGTGAGTCATCAGCCAGCAAGCATCCACGGCTACAACGGGTATCCTGACCACCAGCATGCACCGAACGTGCATTCCTGGTCATCACCCACAGCCTTCTCAGCGACCTTGGCACAGCACACCGCACTTCGGCCGGTCAGCAAGCAGAGACGCACTTCTCTCCTGGTCGACGCAGCAGCCAGCCACTACGCAGCACTGCACACTCCGACTCACTGGAGCACTTGCAGCACCACTCCGACTAACTGGAGCATCACCCCGACTCACTGGGGCATCACCGCAGACAGTTCCGACTCACAGTGAACTATGCGGCATCGGGTTCCGACTCACTGGAACCTCCCACTGGCCCGGCAAGAAGACTCAAAATGCTAGCGACCTCCGGTCTCGGAGGTGAGTGATGTAGCGACATCTATCTCGCCACATAGGAACTACAAGTACAATCCTGAAACGCGCTATCAAAGTTTTCGGAGCGATTGCGCATAGATAGAAAAACCCGACAACAACCGTCGGGCAGTAGCCCACCAGACATATCTAACACCCGTCTGGTCGGAGGATCCTCCCTTTTCTATGGGGGATGAGGAACTTTACACCCTGTTCCTCATATCCCCAAACACACAACGTGCAATGCGCCGCTGCCTGGCATTCAACGGCCTTGTGACCTAACTGGCCACAGCGGTAGCGCTGTTGACTACGGTCAACTTCCGATGGGCAGAGGCTTTGTACGGGAACCCGTCACTTGTCCGAAATTTACTAGTCCGAATTTCATTTGACTGAAAACTGTTGGCCAACATTTCATTTGCCAGATGTATTGTTTGACATATTTTTACCCCATCGAAGTATCTTTTGACAGAAGTGTCGTTTTCCCGAACTACGATTAACCGAATTTCAGAATAAACTTTTTACTATTGCCCGAAATCTTTTTTCAACTTTTTTTATTTACCAGATGACTTATTTGGCATATGATCACTTTACCTAAACTACATTTTACCGAATATTACTAGGCCACAACTACTGTATGATAACGTTCAACACTCGTTAACGTCGATTTTCAGTAATTTCAACTTCAGGGCGAATCCGACTCAGTCAACCCCGACACCACGTGGTACTTGTTTTGCCCTACCCCAAGAGTGTTATTTAAAAGCGCGTAGGCATGGAGGGGCGAGGCGGCCCGCGGGCTGAGGAGCAGGTGGCTATGAGCGAGGCGCCGCGGCTGAGGCTGGCCGGCGAAGCCGGCCAACAAGCCGAAGCTGCGGTGTTGAGCGAAAGCCATCTGCGACGATTAGCACGCGAGGAACCGCCGGAGCCCCGTAATGCCGAAGCCGTGACAGAATTCTTGTGTTTTACTTCAACTTGCATGTTAAATACTTGCATGCTGTTTGCCTGCGTACTTACATGCTCAGTAAAATTTCCTATTTTATTTTAAATCCAAAAATGCCTTGTCTGCTTTTATGCTGCTTGCATTAAACCAGTAACTTTTTTATGATCGTTTGGTAAACTAAAAATATGGCAATCAAAACAGTGGTCTAATGATTGTTCTGGAAAACAATACTTTGGCCAAGTGTCATTCCGGCTAATCATTACTTCGGTAAAACGTTTTGTGGCCTAATGAAATGTCTGGCAAACGAAAAAAATCCAGTTGAGAATTGGTAAACTGATACAGTGGCAAACGGCATTTCGGGAAAATGAAAAAATGCCGAGCGAAAAAAAACCAAACGTTTTCGGGAAAATGAAATTCGGGAAAAGAAAATTCGGTCTTATGATAGGTAACCGCTTTGTACATGTCCCACCTCCAGGCAGCGGAAGCATCGCAGTTGTCGGGGCTCTTGAAGTTTTATTACAGCTGCCACCCAGCCCTCTAGAATTCGACGGTCGTCCGCCAGTTTTTTCGCGATCGCCAAAGGACAGAGCGTGCCCACGAAGTCCCTAGCCCCGATTTGTCCCAGCGGATAGAACCGGCTTTCATGCAATCTGCTGGGCAATCCGCAGCCTTGGCAACCGATGCCACCAGCTCTTCCACCGTAACAGACTCATCCAGCCCAGAGACCCTTAACTCTGGAGTCTTTACAGGCTGGTGTATGTGTACATCTTCCCCTGGCAACACGCCTCTCAGGCGTTCAGCTAGGGTGCTTGCTTTTTCTCCGCTCGTTGCACCGGCACCTTCTATTATAGTTGCCCCGGTGGCGGCTTTCCGGAACCGAACGGACTCCATGCCCAACCCTGCCAAGTCAAATTTTGATTTCGCCTCACTGAGGACGTCGGCGTACGTAGCCCCCTCTTTTCTGCTTCTGGCTGTAGCGTAATCACTACTGCCGCCGAGCGAGGGGTGCGTATCTTTGGTGCCTTCTTCGGCTCCCCTTGGCTTTTTTTTTTGGCCTTGGAGCGTGGCTCCAACGTGCTGCGTGATTTAGGTCACACAGGTCTTACAGCGCTGGTCTTATTCGAGGCTTTGCCCCTTCTCCCCACTCTCGTCCAGGTATCCTCGACCGGATGTTCTGAAAACAACGGCACTGTCCGCTCTGTCATTGTCGCCGCTGGGGTCTGCTTTGCTTTTTTAGCCGGAGCTGGTTCGCGGGTTTTCGGTGGCGCTGGGGCACCTTCAGGTCAAGCCTGTGAACCCGCGTCTGCAGCAACCAAAGGCCGCTGTTTCGTACGGGGACGCAATTGCCGTTGTGGCTCAGGAGTCGGCTAAGGCGGTGGCTGGGCCACTTGGGCGTATGTCGCCCTTGCTCGATCCGCAGCCAGCGGCGACCTCACTCGAGGGAGCATGGGGTCCACTCCGGGGCGTGGATACCGCGCCTCCATCATCGTGCCCATTCTGATGGTGAGATTTTGCTCCATCTCGTTCATCCTCTGTTCCTGTTGCGAAGGGATACCTTGCCTCAGGTTTTTTATTTCGCCACTCAGATCGGCTAGCCTTTTCTGTAGACGAGCATTCTCGTCTAATACACGGTCATGGTTTTCCTGCAGGGCCACGTAATCTTTCAACATTTTAGTTGTCTCCTCCGTGGCGTTGAGCTCTAGCACTCTAGCGCCCAGAGCCTCAGCCTTGTCATGAGCGTCACATAAAGCACGCTGTAACGCGCCTTTAGAATCTCTGCAGCCATCTGCAGGAGGTCATCTTTTATCGTCTGTGCAGAGTCGTCTTACTCGGCCGCAGACACCGACATGGAGGACTCGCTTAGGCGTGTCGCTCTTCCTATTTTGGCATCGGCCCGATGTTCGGTCTCCAACTTCTCGGCATCTTTCTTTTGTTTCAAGACATTTTCTATGACATTATTTTTATCAAATATTTCTTTCATACTATAAACGTATTTCTTTAAAGATAGTAATGATTACAAAACTGCTAAGCATGATGGAAAATAATGTATATTGGCTATGATTCGAACCCAAGACCACTGAGTAACATAATCTGTGGCTGGCGCTTCTGTCCGCTGAGCTAAGCGGCTTGTTGCTACGAGGACGAAATATAAAGTTCATAACGCGAGAACATACGTGGGATTCTTCACGGCTACACATTCATCTACAAGGCATGATGACAATACGAAAGAAGCATAATACGAGTGGTCGCTTTAGATACCTATCGTTCTTGTGTCCAAATAAATGAATTGTCCCCTAAGATAGGTCACATAAAGCCAAAGGCGTCTGTCTGTACAACACCTTGTAGCGTATCAAAAAGTTTAGGAACTGATTGTCTATGATAAATTTCAAAAAAAGGATTTTTAAGGAGGGGCGATTGCGCATCGATCGAATGTGTATTGAGATTGTATTTTGTATTTCTGATGAACTCGTTTTTTTACACACTGCTACTGTCTCATCAGTGATGACCTAGCTAGTAAGAGACTAGAGTTAAGTTAACTTGTAGTAACAGTATTTTTTTTCATTCTCGAATATACTAAAAGGGAAGCTCAGAAAAACGCTTTAAACCATTTAAATTACAATTTATTCACAAACTAAAACAAATACAAGTTGTACAAGAAAAAGAGAGAGCGAGATAGCTATACAAACGTCAAATAATGGCGGGGAATACTGCTCTTGACAAGTTGCGTTCGGAAATGCCTAACAGTCGGCCTTCCTGTACCACTGCTCGCCCCGAGCAGTATTCTCCATGTAAAGCAACGTAAAAGTAAAACTAAGCTAAGTAATATTGACATACCCAGGTGACTTCTTAATGCCACCACAACTGACTTCTTAATGCCAGTTCAGCTGACTTCTTAATGCCAGCACAACTAACTTCTTAATGCTAGTTCAGGTGACTTCTTAATGCCACCACAACTGACTTCTTAATGCCAGTTCAGCTGACTTCTTAATGCCAGCACAACTAACTTCTTAATGCTAGTTCAGGTGACTTTTTAATGCCACCGCAACTGACTTCTTAATGCCAGTTCAGGAAGTACACCTTCCAAGTCGCGACTTATACAACACCTCTTAAGGCAAATCTCGAGATTTAAACAGTCAGTCAAATAACAAACAGTCTGAAACGTTCTTAATCGTTTCCAGTTATTTAACAAGTATGAAGCGTTCTTAATCGCCTCCAGTCAAATAACTTAGTCTGAAGCGTTCTCAATCGCCTACAGTCAAGTAACAAACAGTCTGAAACGTTCTTAATCGTTTCCAGTTATTTAACAAGTATGAAGCGTTCTTAATCGCCTCCAGTCAAATAACTTACAGTCTGAAGCGTTCTCAATCGCCTACAGTCAAGTAACAAACAGTCTGAAACGTTCTTAATCGTTTCCAGTTATTTAACAAGTATGAAGCGTTCTTAATCGCTTCCAGTCAAATAACTTACAGTCTGAAGCGTTCTCAATCGCCTACAGTCAAGTAACAACAATGAGCGAACAATTATCGCCTTCTTAATGGCAGCTCACTGAGTAATATTACAAACAATCACAAACAAACAATATAAATCAGATAATGCAACAAAATGAGCGAACAAATATCGCCTTCTTAATGGCAGCTCACTGAGTAATATTACAAACAATCACAAACAAACAATATAAATCATATAATGTAACAAAATGAGCGAACAAATATCGCCTTCTTAATGGCAGCTCACTGAGTAATATTACAAACAATCACAAACAAACAATATAAATCAGATAATGTAACGAATGAGCGAACAAATATCGCCTTCTTAATGGCAGCTCACTGAGTAATATTACAAACAATCACAAAAAAAAACAATATAAATCAGATGATGTAACAAATGAGCGAACAAATATTGCCTTCTTAATGGCAGCTCACTGAGTAATATTACAAACAATCACAAACAAACAATATAAATCAGATAATGCAACAAAATGAGCGAACAAATATCGCCTTCTTAATGGCAGCTCACTGAGTAATATTACAAACAAACAATATAAATCTTAAGAATACAAGAAGTAATGTTTCATTCTTACTAAGAATAATCAGATAATGGACTATATGATTAAAACGATTCAGTTTGTCACGAGCCATCACATTACAGTATGCTTGACGGCGACTATGTGTTTAGTCTTAATCACATTACGGCTTACACTTTTACAATCCTGAATTTGACTATCTAAACTTGGTGCAAGCCTGTCACTTCGTTACCCCTTGCGCATGATATTACGTTCACCAATAACCATGTCACATACCTCAAAAGATCTTAACTTAACACATGTGAAGCATAAAACGCAGAACGACTTAAAAACTTTGTCTAACATCGTAAAACAAAATAAATCATCCAAGTCAGATCACCAAGCTTTACCATTGACATTCAACATCACTAAAGCGCCCAAAATGATTTGTCATTAAAATAGGTAGTAGACTTGCTCATTTACGCGCGGATTGACAACAGCAGTCAAAATGTATTTTATTTGTTTCTTGTAGACCACAGTAATCCTTAAAATACTTACAAATGAAAGCTTTGTTTCGGTCGCATACAACTCCAAATATCTGTAATACTATAATAACACGAACAGCTTCTAACTACAAGAGCTAGAGTGAATAAATTTCGTAAATCAAACACCAAGGTGGCCCACGTATATGTACTATGTGTAACGGCAACGGCATCTTTCATAAAGAATACAACAACACTGCTTGACACCCTGTATATTTTTCACGCAAAGTGTTAAGAGATGCAGCCATGTACATTTATTTTTTGTTTCTACAGCGCCGTATTTGCCAAACCAGTTTTTAAATCCACCACCTAGATAAAAGTAAGCAAGTTCTGTCAAATAGTCACTTTTAATTTTACCTTAAAATAATTAGTCAACAGTTGAACCAATTGAATAGTCTCCCTGTTGCATTGCTTCTATAGAAGTAGGTACTAAACATGTATCATTTATTCGCTTAACGGAAATGACATGGTTTCGGCTAAACCCATCCAGGTGGCCCGTTGACTTACCAGCACGGTATTCGACCTTAATCAAAGTGTCAACTTTGTACCTGGAGCTACCAGCGGGCTATATATGGTGACAAATCTCGTTTCGACGAAGTCCAATTAGTACAATCGGTAACTACTTAACTTAATACCTGTAACATACACCTTCAATTTAAACAAACTTACAACAACAGCAAGGGTCTCTTAATTAATACTTTGGCTTCTGCTAGGCTGTAAGTGATTCACCAGTCCCAAACATTCGTAAAAACGAGTTAACTCAAAACGATGTAGGTACTGCCGCTATCTTTCATCCGGTCGGCCATCGACAAACTACAATACCTATAATATGAGCGCTTTGAATCTGTAAGCTACGCACTTTTTGTAGAACATTTATCAATCTTACAATTACAGAAAAAACAATTCGAAAATCCATCTGATACTCATCAAGACTATTTCAGCAGGTAAGCTTTCGCCGATCTCATAACCACAGTATGTCTTCAGACAACGATGCATGCAATGCACGACGCTCACTGATCCTAAGATAATGTGACCAACGTGCGGATGTCAATTAGTTAAGGTATTACACACTGCTCTAGACACTCCGTATATATTATATTGTAAACCCTGAAATATATGATTGTGTGCCTAATATAATTGCACTTGCTGTGGCGCAACGCCACAACACACCAATGTGAATATGATTATCACATTTGAACAAAACTGATAGCCTTTCTTTTGTCTTGTCACGACACACCCCGTCACAGCAATATTATGTTGGTCTGTATAATTCGTGTACTAATATCCGTATTAGGGTCCTTCCTACAACAGTTTGGTTGTCACAAATCTAAATAACACATAATAATAAATATGAGCCTCGCTCTGTGAAACCAGGAACAACGAAGGTACCACAGACAACCAGATTCAGCACAAACACTTGTTTCATCAACAAACCCCGCACTGTGCGGAATCGAACACGCGACCCCTCGATGCTCAACCGTTGAACCACTGCGCTAAACGGGTCATCAACGACTCAAAACAAACGAAATATCAACATCAAAATAACAAGTTCGAATCTAATCGACAGGCAATTATTTAACACCTTGTACGACTGCACTTACATTTAGCAGTTCGAATAATTAATTTTGTAAATACGAAACATCTACTACGTTTTTTAAATAACACAAATCACCGTGACAATACTCAAACGCTTAGTTGGTAACAGGCTGACTAATATTAACCTCTGTTTTGGGCACAGTTTGGCCTCATCAGCCACCTCCTTGAAGGATTTATTTTCGAATTTTTGACATACCTCAAATGCCCAATGGTTGACTGGCAGATATTGCGCTCAGCATGAATCCCGCCATACCGTACTATTATGTGCAATGAAGATGAAATAAATAATTAAATATTGAAATTTTTAATTGAACAACTAGACTTGCATGGATTGAATATTCAACTGTAACTGTAACCTCTGGGCTCTGTATAACTCTGTAATTATTATTATTTTACCCAAGACATGACAACTGAAATCAATAAAAATGACAACTAATAATTTGCAGCTACAGTAATATCTGTAAATAATTAGACATAAGTTTGTCTGAAGTAACAGTTTACTTCAGGACATTCATTCTTATCATGGCCTGTACGATGATAACAGTGTGATGAACACCTTTTCTACCTAATTGTTTTCATCATCATGACAGACACAGCCACAGAATGCACAAGTTTTATGAATTTTGTAATGTTGGTGCAATGTGACCACAATGCTTACAACTGCATCATTTAATTATTAAATCAGTAACACTTGACTTACTTCAACGTTGAAAATTAATATCTTAACATGCTGGACGTGTCCTGATAACCAGCAGAAATAGCATCAGCTTTCTGGTACGAAAGGTACCTACCTGTTATTGCTTCTGTAACCTGCATCGGGTAACCCACAAGCATAACCTTAAATAGATCTTGTCACATTAAAATTTTTAAATAATATTCAGAACATTACACCATAAGCATTAACTTAGTCACACATCTGACTAACTTACTGATTGGAAAGAAAGGCAGTTAATAAACATTAGAGTTATGTAAGGTTGAGATATTAGTTCAGGTTTAGATAGTTGTTAGTATCAATGTTCGGCATACTTTTTTTTTTTTTTTTTTTTAAATTTAAAAGTCCTAATAAGTTTCAGAAATAGTTTTCTCATCACCAGTCATACATCCACAGAATACAAAATACCTTTATCTTTTCAGATTAACTTACTTACTCAATAATAATTAACAGATCAGATAGGATCAGAATCAGAAAATGTATCATTAAGACCAGCATAGACTTGAACTAAATCAGCTGTAGGTTGCCAATGGCACAGATGAAATGGTGGGGTACTACTGAAGTGGGGTAAAAACAGACCACTACTGTGGCTACTGGTTTCCATTATTCAAAGTACTAGGCATAGTAGATACCTAGCACTTTAACTAGGAGTAGTTTGACGAATGAAACTTGTTCAGGTTCGCAAGAACCTGCTGCTTAATCACTCTCCCATCAGGAGCATGATGAACACTCCGCAATAAGAGAGCGATTAAGGCAGAGGTCAGTGACCGCGCACACGGTCCGGTGCCGCGGTGCTCCAGCTGACTCCGCTCGGGACCGCCGAAACGCTGCCGATTTGAGACACTATTCAAAAGTTCACGAGGCAACGTATCATATGGGTACACCGTCCGTCACTACTACACATTTCGAAGATGACAGTCCAATATCATGGGAAAATTCACGTCCACTCATTGTTATTGGCTTGAAAGTTACTTTTATCACAAATTCACAACAATCCCCAATACACTCGATGAAAACTCGCAGTAGGGTTAGTTCGCCTGTTTGCGTCCACCACCCAGTTCGCGTCCACTTTACCGATCTGCCTTTGAAAATACTCGAAAATAAGTAAACTATCACACGAATTGAAAAAAAAGACATAAGTGGTAATACCTCAATGTTCAAGAGACACGCACTTAAGGATATAAGGACCGTGCGCCAAACCAATCCCGTTTAAAAAAATAATTTGTCTCGGATGTTCAGCAAGAGAGTGGATTCTTAGCGAAAAAATAGTGTGCAGTGGCGCGTTCGAAGGGAAGTTTTTTGTTGTTATATGTGAATTTTAGGATACATAGCTGTTTCTAGACTTTTATAATGAAAAAAGGAAGAATATTAACTATGCATTTGCTTAAGTTTTTTGTATTTGACGAATAAAATGGGGTGGACGCGAATTACTACATCGAATTTATAAAACTCCCAGTTTGCGTCCGCTATGGACGCAAAGTATACCTATAGGGAATAATGATAGACCAGATTGCGTCCACTACTTTTTAAAATACAATAAAATTTACTTACTTGTAAAAATAATTTTAAATGTATTGTTTGTTATTATAATAGATTTTTTATTCAGACTACGTGCTTATAAATATATTTTTAAATGAAATTAGGTACATTTTTTCATTATTCTTATTATTTTTTTGTCTAATTAATGTAATTGGGTAATCCGTATTAATTAATGTAAATAAATAAATCAATAATAAATAAATTTAAGATGCGGTCGGTTCGGAACCAAGAAAGAATGAAGAAAAGAGAACATAAACAGAAGACGATTTAAAGGAAGCGTTAAATGAAATTCCAGTGAAGAATAACCCCCTTATTCATAAAAACTTAAACAGCTCTTATAGAGCACGATAACTATTGTATCGCTTTGTCACTGTCATTCTTGTTGCTACCGCCATTTGCGAGTAAGTGACAGAACACTTCAATAGCCTAAAGAATGCGTTAGCGTTGCGTTCGTTTTTATGAATAAGGGGGTAAAACGATAAGACAAAACTTAACAGAACTGATTACTTACTGTTTATTCATTCATAGACAGACGACTGGATAACAGAACCAACCCAAAAAAATCAACAAAGCTCTTGGTTGCAAGCGTGCTCAATATGTACTATTTGATGATAGCAGAAGAGATGTCAAGATAAAGACGCCGGGCAGGCTGGCCGGCGAGCGTTTGCCAAACCAAAATCTCCGCAATTCTGGATTTCGCTGACACGCCTGCTAGGCAAGCGTCAAAACGATGACACAAAAGTGATGATCTACAGTGACAGCCAGGCGCACTGAAAGCACTCAACAAGTAGAGACAACATCAGTGATTGTCAAAGGATGCAAATCAGCACTAGAGAGACTAGCTGGCACAGCGGAAGTTGGATGTGCGAGGGTCTCCTGCTACGACAGAAAGGCATACAACGAAGAAGCTGATCAATGGCCCAAAGCAGGGGTCGAGAAGAACCCAGGAGGGGTTAACATCATCGAGGGATAATCAAGCGCAGCAACCAAAGAAGGATCAAAGACCACGGCAAGATTGCGACAGTTGAGCTAGTTTACCAACGGACTAGACACGAAAGGGGAGGGGCTACTGATTAAGCTTTCTAGAAGCAACGTTCGACTAGTAATCAAGATAGAAACGGGACACTCCCAACCAAATAGACATCTAACCCTGATAAGCGTGAAAGACGACCCGATGTGTCCGCAGTGCGAGGAGTGCGAAGAAACAAGTCTCCACCTGATCGCAGAATGCCCAACCTACCCACTGACCAGATGGGAGCTCACAGGGTCGGACAAACTAGGCATAGCCCAAGTACGAGCGCTGACGGTGGAGCAGATTATCAGACTCTTTAAGCAACGCGAAGATTCGACGGGAAGCTGTGACAACTTGAAGACACAGAGCCTGGGGAAATGGGTAAAATGGCACACAACAGGCGGACCGAACACCCAGCATATTCCCAGTGTTTTATTTTATACACCACTACTTTTTAAGTATATCTAAAAATTTAATGGGCTTATCACTACCAGTTACTGAACCTAAGAGTGCAGAAATAATTTTTAAAATGTCATAGGTTTTCAAGATATTGAGGTTTGTTTAAATCCTAAAATTGCACGCAAATCATGGCCTAGTGGAATCAGTGTTCATTCATGTTCGGTCAACCCACGAGAGCAAGCGAGAAAGAGAGATAGCTCCTCTCTCTCTTTCTCGCTTGCTCCCGTAGCGCCTGCCGCCTATCTACATTACAGCTGTTATTTTTGATAACAATTACGTAAAACGGGAATATTACAAATAACGAGTAATTATTCACGAAACGTCTAAAAATTTCGGGGCCAAAACAGGTAAAAGTAACTTTGGTGTAGGCATTTAACAGCTGATTTCCAAACTTACATGCATTTTATTTATCCTTCAAGATGGCAGCCTTCATTTCATTACTCGTATCAACACAGTGACGCGTACGTTTCATTAAATTGGTTTCCAGTGAAAGAAGCGATGTTTAAACAGTTCAAAACACTAACTTTACATTTTAATCACACCCGATTATTCTCACTGCACAAAAAACACCTTTAGCGTAAGTTCAGGGGAGTGTGCAGGCCAGGCTATAACAGGACCCACCACTGCACGCCTAATTCCTGAAGAATCTACCTGGATCGTTGTAACACATAACTTTTGTAAATACGGTGGTCTAGTCCACCTTCACTGAAACGTAGATGGGCATTTACTATTGTAGGTACTGTTGTTTTATTGTAACCTAAAGCGGCTCGCTTGTTCTCGCCACATTAAAAGAACACAGGTGCGACGGCATTCACATAACTCAAAACTGGTAACTAGGTATTCGACAATAGCCTGAAATCGCAAAATAAACGCACGCACGCGGTTCGCTTGCAATTTGGCACTGTTGTTATTATTTTTCGGTGCGGTGCGTGCTGGCCCGGCCGGTCGCGCGGTACTGGGAGCGCTCCCACTCCCGCGCGGCGCCTCTTTGGGGTGAACGTCCTAGGTAGGTACTTCCCCGCGCCACAAGACACGTGCATGCGCGATCCATTTCATTAAGGTTTTACGTGGCTTAGAGCGAGCGAGTTTACACACGCGCGCGCATCTTTGTGTGTGTGACTCTGTTCTGGATATAACCAATAATTACTATTTTTGATGGATAATTTTTGTATTTTGATTTTTGAATTTTTAACAGCAGAAATATGTTCAGTAACGTGTATAGAAAGCCCTATTTTTTTTTTAGATGTACTTAAAAAGTAACCGTGTATAGGTGCAATGATTATCTACGTACAACTTACCTAATTTGAATACTAATTTTTTTCAAGCGTTTTTTTAATGTAAATAAAGTTGATTTGAAATATTTTTATCCTTAAATAAAGGATTTGATATAATACAACTTTTTCTGTACAAATTCATAAAAATATCACCCCTATTATCCTTTATAAAGCCAGTGGGCGCGAATTGGTCCAGGGTGGACGCGAACTGGCTTTTTTGGACGCAAACTGGGTAAAACGCCTAATTCGGATAATTATCTATTTTTAAAAAAAACGCAAGCTTTTTCGGACAAAACTGTAAGTTAATCCTAAAATAGACTATATAATGAACACATTATATCATTTTTTCATACAAATGAGTGCTAGAACATTTTTAGTTTCACCTTCAAACTTAGCAACTGCACTAAGTGGACGCAAACCGGCGAAATGACCCTACCTGTGCAGCAAACAGGTACGAACCGGTTTTTGTTTTCTGCAAGGCGTCCCGGCCGGTGCGGCCGCGCTTCGTAAATTTTGGAAAACGATATTGAAGTTACTTTCACTTATTGTTTCGTCAGGAAAACGTTTTTGTAGGCGCTCGGTACAGTAATCCCGCTTCTGAGCTAAAAGGGAAGCTCAGAAAAACGCTTTAAACCATTTAAATTACAATTTATTCACAAACTAAAACAAATACAAGTTGTACAAGAAAAAGAGAGAGCGAGATAGCTATACAAACGTCAAATAATGGCGGGGAATACTGCTCTTGACAAGTTGCGTTCGGAAATGCCTAACAATACTTATTAAATTCGAGATTCAAAATTTAAAAAGCAAGGCTGCGTTTGTTTACCGATTGCACTCTTAAACTTATGAAACATGGTAACATTCGGGACCCATTCTAGAAACAGAGGCTTAGTGCATCATATTACACTGCAGATTTAGACAGCTGACTTTCTAGTATGGGTCCGACTGTTTCAATTTTTCTGTTGAGTGCAATCGGCTATGCCGACTTTCTTGTTTTAGGGTATTTATATTACACGGAAGCGTAGTCGGGTTTTTTAAACTATTCTTTTTTACTCTTTATTGTTTTTTACAATTAAATGATTTTATTTTTACTTTAATATACCCAGAGTCACTTTCAGTGTTAACTCTAACGACACCTCTCAAGCTAAAATCCATCAAGCCGTTCAGGCTGCAGAGAATGCCGTCAGTGTGAATGCCTAAGTGAATTGTAGTCAGATACTACAAAATTTACTCTAGCTTTCTATAAGTGAGATAAAATAATAACGATTTTTTGACTCCCATGGTTCATCTTCGTTCGTTTCGTTGATTTTTTCTTTTACGTTTTGTATTCTAAAACAAAAAAAAATGCAATATTACGCGCGCTTTATTTGATGTTTCGCTTGAAAAAGAGACGAATTAGTGACTTTTTAATATCCGAGGGCTACAATATTCCTAGTTCCCGGCTGTGGAATACACTCCACAGCCGGGTACTAGGAACATTATTATTGTTCATTTGTCATAAAAAACTGTTTTCGTACCACTTGCTCAAAAAAGTGACATTCTAGCCCGCAAAAAGAGAACATAACAATAGTCATTTTTTATCTGTTAAAAACAGGGAAAGAAAATTGTACTGAATTTCATTCATCCCCTAGGGCGAGAATGTGATTTAAATTTGGAATACTTAGGTACCGAGGTTTTTGAGCGCTAATTTGAATCAGAAGTTTTAATTCTTTATTTATGACCTGCCAGTATTATCACTACATAGTATAAAACAAAGTCGCTTTCTCTGTCCCTATATCCCTATGTACCTATGCTCAAATCTTTGAAACTACGCAACGGATTTTGATGCAGTTTTTTTTAAAAGATAGAGTGATTGAAGAGGAAGGTTTATATGTATAATAACATCCCATTGCACCCGTGCGAAGCCGGGGCGGGTCGCTAGTATGTGATAAAATAGAAAAAGTTTAATAATAAATATTTTTCTCGCAAATGATACGGAAAGTAGAGTATTTTCCTCGGTGATAAAGCTGTCTTAGTCTTGGGTGACCTTAAATCCCTCGCTACACTCAGGACTCGTACTAAGTATTTAACACCCTCGCTGCGCTCGGGTGTTAACCTCGAGTCCTTCGTTACGCTCGCGATTTCAATCGTCACCCGCGACAGAAGACACTGCTTTATCCCCTTGGTTAATAATCTACTATTTCATTGTATTTGATACATAGAGAAGTTAACTTGTAATCACAATATGTAAATTCGAAAAAAAATTATTCGATTATCTAGAGATATCGATGTTAGATCCCAAAATACTGTCTTTAGTTTTAGGTGAGAAAAATAAGCACTTGGTTTGGACTCACAAGTTTCTTTGTTGATAATGTTCCATGTTGTTATGATTTTATTTTTGTGTTTTATATTTTTACGCGAAAAATGTCTTCTCAGTTAAGGAGGTGCAGTGTTTTCGTTCTTGATATTTCGTTTGAAAAGGACGAATTAGCGATGTTTTAATATTCGAGAGCAGTGAAGTCGTTTAGTAGAAGCATGTTTTTCTTTAATGTTAATATGTCGTAGAAAAATGGTCTTATGGCATTTAATAGGCTATAATGAAAAAGCTCAACCAACAACATTACTTAACTATATTTATCTTTACTTCTCCCAATAAAATCTTTATGTGTGGTCTCCTCAACCATAGAATTTCTTCGCACGAGTTGGATGATTATTTAAAAAAAAACTGGACATAACAATAACAATCAATACCTACTTGGCGCCATTTTAAGCAATTTTACAAAGGCGTTATTTTTTTGACTAAAACTTGACATGTTAACTTATTCTTCAAAGTTTAGTTACAAAGAGGAATAAACGTTTTTCACTTTACGAAAATAAGAGGTTTGGGTGAGCACTTTAAAAAAATATATACTCAAGAATGCGCAGTGATAGTAGTTTGTTTTATGTTTTACAAAATCGTGTTCACAGTCAACTAAAACAGTACAATTATGAATGCCATTTAATTGTTAGTTCGCTAAAATATCAGCCCTTGTAATAACGTGAGGATTAGGTGAGCACAAGAAATCATTTGTATTTTTTTTATTACGGATCTTGTGAAACCGAATTTTAAAACCCTAGTTGAAATAGATTTTTACTGAAATTCAGTACACTATTGCTATTTGTAAAGTCCTTACATACGGAGATACGGCTGAGCCTTTGTGAGATTCTCTTTTCCTCACTTGATCACTCTATACGTGTGAAACACAGACTTCAAGTTCTATGGTTTTGATCATACCTCAACCTCATAGCCAATGTCGTGAAATTAATGAGGGCGCCACTTTCGTTAATTCAACTTATTTTTTTAGAGAGAATGGCTATCTCGTTGTCCCTATACAATCTCCCCACTACCAATTCACCTGACGCAATCATCGCGCGAACCACTGGACACTCCTTTAACATCAATAGGTTTGATCTCGCGTTCGCACGTACTAAGTTCGCGGGAATGCATCACGTGTCGACCACCTAATAGGACACAAAATTTTAGTTCAGTGCTTTCTCATTCCTATAAGTTTCGCATTAAATTATTAAAACGCGTTAAATTTCTTTAATCCCACATTATCCAGTAGAATAATGGAATTAGTCATACAGGTAGCCAGGTCAATCGCGTGAACCGCAAGATGGCAGGAATGCAAAGGCAGTGGCACCAACACAGTTGATTACTAGTGTCCGACCGAACTTTCGGTTTCGGTTTCGGCCAGTTTCGGCCAAAAAATCGAGTTTCGGCCTCAGTTTCGGTTTCGGCCAAAATCGGCCGAAACTTTAGCCGAAACCGAAACTCACTTCGGAAGATGTCGTGCGCGCTCGTATAACTAACTTCGTTTCTCGCGGCAACGTTATAGCAGAGCCTGGCGATCTCCACAATCTTCGGGAATTGTCGTGGGACATTCGGATGGCTCCATAGGAACAACAAAATTGGGCAATGCGTAATCGCCTGACGCAAAACTTCTTTAGAGGTAATGTTTTGACGGAACTGATTACATGAAAGTTTTCGTTGCGACTGTTCTGTTGGGAGCTCGATTCTCGAAGTTGTCGACGGGTATGTCTTGACCAAATGATTCAAGCAGGCAGGTAAACCTTCGAGAAAGAGTTTAATTAATGTATCCGACGCGGCTGGGTACTGAGGAAAGTAGGTTGAAGTGTCAGTTGGCAAGGCACATTGCACGAGAAACTGGGCCATCAGTTTGGTGTCGAAAAGTTCTCGAGAGTATATCGTTTGAAGCCAAACGCAGCGTGAGATTCCCACCAGCAAAGAAGCAGAATGACCAGATAGAGATCGCAGGGTTTTGGGTGGATGTTGGCCGCCCATTACCAGCCGCCCTGGAAATCTAAGGGGCAGTCCTGATGTTCAGAATTAGACGTCGTGTGTGTGGTTGTTGATTAAGTTTTCGTTTCGTTTCTGTACTTGAATGATGTATATAGTTCAATATTTGATCACTCGGATTATTTACTATCGCATTGGCGGAAGTTTTTAGGCAGTTGGCTCTTGCCAACTGCCTAAAAACTCCCTAGTCTAATGAAGAAGTCGATGTCGAATTATAGAAATCGACTGACGTCGTGCTTTTCGCCAACACATCCACCGAGTGGCAGGGCAAACAATGTTCAAAGAACTAAGTGTAGCGTGCTTTCGCATTAGACTGGTGATGAACCAGACAAAAACGAAACTGACGATAAACGGCACACGAAGTAAGGAAGTGGTAGACGGCAGACAATGCAACTCTTGATGAGTAGATATATTGACTTGAGGCAGATTGTCTCCTTTCGCCTTGTGGTATGGGACGTTAGAATTCTGGCATGGTTCCCCTCCACCTATCGTAAGAAGCGACTAAAAGGGGGCCTTCGGGGTCACTGGGAGTGCACACGGCGGGGCTTGTGTGCCTCCATTCCAAGTGGCCGCGAGGAAGGGTGGCGGTGCGAGAGTGACCTAACACCGCCGTACACACTGGCAGGTGTAGAGCGAAGGTGTAACTCCCCTCAAGGTGGGCTGGTTAGCATAGCGCGCCAGGGGTCCACCGGCACAGAGTCCTTGACCAGAGATCACGGGGACCTCTGGATACGCGCTGAAGCAGGTCACCGGGGGGCTAAGTGAGTTATATCTGCCGCCTAACGGCAGGCGCGCCTTGCGCACCCCCGGCCTTCCCCCAGAGTCCCGCCCTCTGAATCATCCATATCCAGTCCAGTCCATAAACGGTATTCCCCGAAATGAGCAAATCAAAGCCCGAATCACCTAGAGGGGCTAACTTTTCAAAGCATAAGCCTTGAAAGTTAGCTCAAATAAATGAAGTTCATATAAATGAAGTGCCACCTCCCTATATTTTTAAAGCGAGAGCTTCTCGACGTTTGCATTCTGTCCACGGTGCACAAGCCTAGTTGCTCATGGAACACCCAAAGTCAAAGCTTGGAATGGGTTCAAGGGTAATGGAGTGGAGTGTGTTAGGCATTAAACCCACAGACAGAAAATGGTCACCACGATCCGTGCCAAAACTGACGTTCAAGACGTAGGCCAGAAAGTCGCCATGCTCACAAAATGGGGGTGAGCACTGAGCAGTCTGTAAGATGCATCCGGCCCGAATGACAACCCAATGGCTCCTCAAGACTGATATCATTGAAAGACGAGACCTAAAAAACGATGGTCCGACCCCCTGGTACATTACTCTGGCGAATGGCTGACTTGAGCAAAAGACAGGGGTAAATCGAAAAATTTGGGGCAGACCTTTGCCCAGCGGGCGGATCTTGTGTTGAAAAAAAATGAGTCTGTAACTGTAGTTTTGTTGTTATTAGCAGAATAGTGAGTATTTTTTTTCAGAATTTAGTAATTGTAGGTATTTTACACTTGACCACGTGAGTTTCGGTTTCGGCCGAAAGTGAAGCCTAGGCCGAACATTCGGTTTCGGTTTCGGTTTCGGCCGGAAAACTAGTTTCGGTCGGACTCTATTGATTACCAGCACATACAAACACATAGTCTGGACGGTTTGCTACTACCAAGTAAAAAAATGAAAGAAGAAACTAGAAAATCATAAAAAAAAATTTGAAACAACAAAGCAACAAAAGATTTGCTTATTCAAAGTTTGTCCCCGTTGGTAATAACCATTTTCTTTTTTAATGACGTTATATCATGATTTTCTCCTTTCTTCGGTATTTTCTTAAAAGCTGGCTCAGATGCTGCTTTGAAAACTAAATTAAAATTAAAACCTAAAATTAATAAAAGAAGGTATAGAAGGTATATAGCTAAAATGTGCTAACTTCCCAATTTGGTTTTTTTAAACACAGTATTGCCAGTGATAATATTTTTTAGTTACCTTTCAGGACTTTTTTGCCAAGCTGTATGTACGGTGGCCGGCACATCACGCTACCCATTTCCGGTCAGTCCTCCTTGCTCTATCGCGAACAAATGTCATTTGGCAAGAGCGAGAGAAAAAACGGAAATGGGGTAACCTGATGTGCTGTTGCCTGTACTCCCAATGACAGGCGAGATGCTATCCACACTGTAATGATTCACCCCGTTTTAATAGAGAATCAACCCTCAAGTTACGAAATGACCCAGAACTTATTAATAATGGGGCAAGTAACTGTCAAAGTGGCGCTAGTAGCGCAAAGACCAATAACAATGACTTCAATTTTTAATTGAAGACGACTAAGGGCCGGCGCCAACTATCGGCATCGGCACGCTTCAGGCTTTTAAGGTGGCAAATAGTAATATACTCTAACTTAATGGCAATAAAGTAGAAATTTCCGTGATGTGTTCTCGTAAAAACAAAATGCATTTGTTCTGTTTCTGTTTCGGCATTTTCTACTTTATTGCCATTATGTTAGAGTATATTACTATTTGCCACCTTAAAAGCCTGAAGCGTGCCGATGCCGATAGTCGGCGCCGGCCCTTACAAAGAAATGCCGGTGTTGGGTACCAAATTGCAAAGAAACTGGATGCCACCAGTTTCTGTGGAGCGCCGTAAGGTTTATATCTCGGAATCCAGGGCCAGTCAATGAATCTTAATATAAACCTTGAAAATATGATTTTAATAGTTTTTTTTAGTTTTTTTTTTATTATTATAAACAATTATTATTTTAGGTTATTTTTTTTTTTTTTTAGCATTAGGGATAATGCATTATCATCTTACTAAAGATAGGAAAACCAGAAAAAGTCATTCGGTCCTGGCATCAGGCGGGACCGAATGACTTTTTCTGGTTTTCCTATCTTTAATTATTATTTTTTTGAAGTTTTCATTAATTTATATTAGTCAAAAGTCATATTTCAAAAAGGACAACTATTACAAACTTGAAAACTTGATCTTGGATCTTTAGGGACTGCAGGTCGAGGTTGCGGGGCGCCCAGCTTAGAGGAGTTAATGTAACAGCCTATGCCAACGACACCCTTGTCACAGCGGTTGAGAACTCCTACCAAGATGCGGCAGTCTTGGCCAAGGCCGCGGTGGCGCAATTGTCGCCAAAATGCGGAACCTGGGCCTGAAGGTCGCCCTTGAAAAGTGCGAAGCAATATGCTTCCACGGACCGCGGCGCGCGCCCCCTAGAGGGTCTGGCATTGTTGTTGGCGGGGTCACGATTAGCGTGAAGTCCACACTAAAATATCTTGGGCTGATACTCGACGCAAGGTGGACGTTTGTGCCCCATTTTGAGAGCTTGGGCCCGAAACTGCAGGCTGTGGCTGGCGGTCTGTCTAGGCTCCTTCCTAATCTGGGTGGGCCAAAGTGCTCGGTCCGACTACTGTACACCGGTGTCGTCCGTTCAGTTGCGCTGTACGGTGCACCCGTCTGGGCAGATGACCTGGCGGCGGGCTGCGTGAAGTCGCTCAAAAAAGCGCAAAGAGTAATGGCCGTCAGGTCTATCAGGGCATACCGAACGGTGTCCCACGACGCTGCAATTGTTCTGGCTGGAGAAGTGCCATGTAACCTAGAAGCCCGCTCCCTTGCCGCTCTTTACGAGTGGAAGAGGACTGAAGTGGCCAATGACAACCGCATATCGACCCGGGAGATGGAAGGGAAGCGTGACGAACTGCGCCAAGTTGCTATTGCAAAATGGACTGACCGGCTAGAAGAGCCCACAGCTGGCAGAGACACAGTGTTGGCTGTAAGGCCTATGCTCAAAGAGCGGGTGGAGCGAGACCAGGGGCACCTCACGTACCGCCTCACCCAAATGCTGACGGGCCACGGCTGCTTTGGCAAATACTTGTGCCGCATTGGTCGGGAGCCTACAGCCGTGTGCCATCATTGCGCTGACCCCCTGGACACAGCTACCAACACCCTTGCTGTGTGTCCAGCCTGGTCCGAAGAGCGGCAGGACCTAATTGCCTGCGTCGGCCAGGACCTCTCTTTCCCCTCGATCATTCGAGCGATGGTCACCAGTAAAGAGAAGTGGGACGCTACTGCTACGTTTTGTGAAGCGGTACTTGTAGCGAAGGAGGAGGCTGAGCGTGCGCGAGAACGGGAGGCTCTACTACCATGCCGCGCTCGGCGCACTCGCCGCCGTAGAAGGGTGGACGACCAGCGTCCGCCATAATATGTTTTGCAGGCCGGGAGCTCGGGGGCTGGGAGCCCTCCCAGCCATTGCACTGCAGACCCAAGATGATGGCCGCCTAGTTCCGGGTGGCCTCTCTTAAGGCGCCAGCCCAACGGGCAAGACCAGCCAGGTGTCGCAAATGCTATGCTCACGCTTCTTGTGGCCCTGGACAAAAACTGGTGCGAGTGGAACAGTCAGGTTTTAGTGGGTATTCCCTTGAAGTCACCTTCAGGGGCGAGTCCCACACACGGCCCGCGGCTTCCCCTAGTCGCGGGTTATGCTGCGTAAAGGCATTTCCTGACTTAAAAAAAAAAAGAAAAAAAAATCGAGATCGGTCAATTATTTTTTTTTAACTTTTTTATTTGAGGCTTTAATAATGCAGTCTCATACTTGATATATATACAGATTCATTGACTGGCCCTGGGTTCCGAGGTTTGACCATTTTTATGCCTTACGGCACTCTACTATCGGGACGAGCAACTTAAACAAAAAGTGTCTCAAAGGTTTGAGGCTAATAAAGTTCGAGCCTTAAATCAGGGCGAGGGTGTGTCTCAAATATTTCAAGGCCAGTAACATAAAATTTCTACCTTTGAAATTGCTTTTTTTACCCTATGTCTTTTCAAATTTTGATTTTTTATTTAAATGCGTTTATTAAATGGCCTACCATGTGGTTTTAAGGAATCCCAGAATGAAAAGTTTGTACTTTTCGTTCTGTTTCGATATTAATATCGAAAATATAGTTTTAAGTTATGATCAATATCGTATTTAATCATCGAAACATGAAAAACAAAGATTGTCAAAGAAGTTCAAATTTTAAAAAAAAATTGAGTTACTTGGTACAAAATCTGGCTAAGGTTTCTACGAAACCGGGCCAAAGTAAGGCAGCGACAGGTAAGCGACAGTTTTGTAGGTATGACAATATATTTCCAGTTTTTTTGTGCACGACTTTTTGGTACAGGTGGTAGCGATGAACTTTAATGCAGATTTATTTAGCATGGAGGATACACCGCGCTGTTCCGAGTCATACCGTTTTTCAAAACAGTCTTTGAATTTTCTGTCATTTTTTACCGGGCAACCCTGTGGTCCACCATAGACTCGTTTACCTTTATAACCTGTGGTGAGCGAGACTAGCGGACTTTCGGCATTGCACTGAGTTCCGCTTCCGCTCGTCGAGTTCTGTAAAAGTTACCGACGAAGTTCGTCTCCCGGAAGATTTTTGTGAAACATAGTGCGGCATGTCACTCTAACAATAAAAACATTGGACATTGGTGTTACATTGGAGTGAAGAGAAATTCGAGACTGTTGGAAAAGCCGTGTGTTTAGACAATTAGTTCCAATATTGCAGTTTGTGTTCGCGATTTTGTGCCTGATCTACCTATCTTCGGTCTGTCTTGCAAGATTAGGCTTATCTCCGTGCTACTGGTGAGTAACGAATTTCTGGATCTGTAGATTATATAAAACTGTGCTCGTTGATCTGTTCGAACATCGTTTCGTAGTTTGATTGAGTTGGTATCCACGTGCAGCATTTGATTTCAAGGACGTAACGAACACAGTTTCGACTTGCCCATCGATTATAATTTTCAAGCGAACATAGAACGAACTATTGTTTTATCTTTAAGACCAAGTATTTTCTATGATATTTTATTGCTGTGTTTGTAATTCAAACTTAGATTTCTCTGCGAAGTCGAAAAATTGATAAAAAACTGTTCACCTGTCTTAAACACTTGTTATTCCCAATGAAGTAATCTGTCACCTTTGACCTGTCTTTTTGTCACCAAATGCAATGACAATTCTTATTCCTAAAATTGCAATGCAAAAAAGACGATAACTTGATGCTTTTCCCTCGGGCACGGTTTTTATTACTGTCGGCAATATTAACCGAGTCCTACGGTTATAATGAGGCCGCCACAATCAATCAATGTCTGTGCCCTTTCCCAAAGCCCACACTCCTGTGTACTAAATTTCATCGAAATTAGTTCAATAGCTTAGGCGTGAAAGTGCATTTCTAATATTCAATATTTATTCAGTGTAACATCAATATCAAGTATTTATTAGAATCAGAATCTGAAATATCTTTATTTAAATAGACCTGTTACAAATGCTTTCAAATCGTCAAGAACATAATCAAACAAACAAAAATACACTTTAATACTATAATAGAAGAGATATAAAGATATAATAGAAGCTTGAGTTCTTATGAAGAGTGTAACTGTGGAGCTAGGCCAAGGAAAAGGAGCACATTGTCATTATGACCCAAGAGGCCAATGTACAAGCCAGGTGTCTCCTAGTGTTGCTGGAACTATGCGGAGCTGGGTACTCGTAATGCACTCTACAAACTGCCTGCTAGCCCCAAATACATAAGATAAATATAACAATTTAAGCGTGGGTATGCCGCTGGCAGTAGGCTGGGTAATTTTCTGTCTTGTTAGCCATTTCCCCTATTTCCTGCCTTGATTTGTCCCAACTTTAAACTCCACAGTACTGCCCTATCAACTCCACTGTCAGTGCTCTCAATTTTAAAGCTTTATGTCTCATCTATCGGACCCTGTGCGTTCCAATCAGTCAGTGCTATGCGCACACTTCTTAGAACAAACAAAACTACTGAACAAGTTACAAGCAGAAATCTAGTAACTTACATTTGTTAATAATTCATTCCATTACCTAAAATAGGTATGGTTGAGTGGGATGATGGCTGGCTTACATGTCAACTTGTGAACAGATGCCACCTCCAGGAACTGGTCTGCTCAAGTTTACTTAGTTTGTCCAAGTTTTCTTCAATAACTTTCTGTTTTATTTATCTTCATGTCAAAACTTTATACACTTTAGCTTATTTTCATTTTTTAGCATTAGGGATAATGCATTATCTTATCATCTTACTAAAGATAGGAAAACCATAAAAAGACATTTGGTCTGTTCCAAAGTTCCAAAGTACCTACCTACTGGTAATGGTCTACCTACTTGTATAAAGAAATATTGAATTTGTATTTTATTTATTTTGTGTTTTGTTTGAGATGCCTATCTAAACTTGAAACTTTGCGATATCCCAAATGAGATACCTATCGCAAATTTTGCAAAATATTTTGGTTTTAGTGAAAAGTAAAGTGGAAAAGTTTAGATAGTTTAGATAGGATCTCAAACAAAACACATAAAGAGTTAAATTCAAATTCAATATTTCTTCATACAATTATCAGGACCATCCTCGCTATGTATTTAATTTGTAAATTAGGCCTTACATGTACCTATGTAACTTTATTCATTATTTATATCTCTATGAGTTAGGCGTGACTTCTGTCAAAGGGCTCCAGCTTAGAGTTAATCTTATAATAGGTAAAAAAAAAAAGTTGTTTCCAGTTAAAATTAAGTCAATCTATCTATATATATAAAAGAAAGTCGTGTTAGTTACTCCACTTATAACTCAAGAACGGCTGAACTGATTTAGCTGAAAATTGGCATGGAGGTAGTTTAGAGCCAGGGGAAGGACATAGGATACTTTTAATTATTTTACTTTTTTTTCTTTTTTTATTTATTGCCCTTAAGGCGGAACAAAGTTCGCCGGGTGAGCTAGTATTATATACATATAAAAGAAAGTTGTGTTAGTTACTCCACTTATAACTCAAGAACGGCTGAACCGATTTAGCTGAAAATTGGCATGGAGGTAGTTTAGAGCCAGGAGAAGGACATAGGATACTTTTATTTATTTTTTTCTTTTTTCTTTTTTTTGATTGCCCTTAAGGCGGAACAAAGTTCGCCGGGTGAGCTAGTATTTAATAATTATTAAAGACTAGCTGTCCCAACAGACTTCGTTCTGTTGTCAAACATTTAGTGTCACGTGACAGGTAGTAACATTTACTAAGAGAAAACTAAAATTGAGATTTTTACTATATTCCCAGCATTTTCTCATGATTACTCACCTTTTAAACCTTCCCTCGACCATTACAAATATTTTAAAACCAAAATTAGCCAAATCGATCCAGCCATTTCCGAGTTTTAGCGAGACTAACGAACAGCAATCCATTTTTATATAGGTATAGAGATTTACTAAAGGTTTTACAGATGTAAAACTTCAGTTTTTATGGACATAGTCCAAGCTCAGTAAATTGTTGCAAATTCATCCAAATAGTTATGGTTCTTTATAGCAGTTAGATTTTATTCCCTGCATCTAACATCACTGTGACACTTCACTTCTTCTTAAATGGTTTCATTGAATAACATGATAATTATTATCGAAAGTTCATAATGTCTTAGTTCAAATATAAAAATAATGAATCTAATCCTAATGTTATAAATGTGAAAGTTTGTATGAGTGGATGTGTTTTGTAGTTTTCGAGTTATGATTTTTTTTAAGTAAATTTGGGAATTTTCCACTTGACCTCATGATTATTTTTTTTTCGGAAAATTAGCATTCCCGGGTTCTCCTCGTTACCTGCTCTGGATAATTCAATTCAGCTGCTTCGTTGTCTGCATTTCCCCCGAAGCAGGAGACCCTCACACATCCAACTTCACCTATGCCAGCTAGTGTCTTTAGTGCTGATTTGCATCCCTTGACAATCGCTGATGTTGTCTCAGCGTGTTAAGTGCTTTTACGCCTGCCTGCTATGTCAGCGCAATCCAGGATTGAAGAAATTTTGGTTTGGCAAACGCTGGCCGGCCAGCCTGCCCAGGCGTATTGATTTCGTTATCTCCGAGCCATCATCACATAGTAAAAGTGCACGCCTGCAACCAAAAGCTTTGTTGATTCTTTCCTGAAGCGGTCGGTGTAGCATACTACTCCATCTGTTTCTGTTCTCCAGTCGTCGGTCTATGAATGAATAAACAGTATGTAATCGGTTCTGGTAATTTTTGTCTTATTGATTAATTCGTCACTCAAATTTCATTGAACGCTTCCTTCAAATCGTCTTCTGTTTATGTTCTCTTCTCCTCATTCTTACTTGTCTCCGAAGACCGCATCTTAGATACAAAAGAAGAATGGAAGAAAATACTCATTTTATTTAAAAATATAATTATAAGCACGTAGTCTTAATAAAAAATGTATCATTATAATAAAAAAAACTTTTAAAATTATTTTTTCTAGCAAGTAAAATATTATTGTATTTAAGAAAGTAGTGGATGCTATTTGGCTTATTATTATCCCCTGTATGAGTTTTGTAAATTCGATGTAGTAATTCGCGTCCACCTCTAATCGTTAAATGTTAAAAACTTAAGGAAATTCATAGTTAACATTAATCCTTTTTTCATTATAGAAGTCTAGAAACAGCTATGTATCCTAAAATTCACATATAACAATAAATCACTTACCTTCCAACGCGCCGCTTCACACTATTTTTCCGCTAGGAATCCGCTCTCTTGCTGAACATCCGAGACAAATTGTTTTTTTAAACGAGATTGGTTTGAAACATTGAGGTATTAGCGTTAGTGACTTTTTTTCAATTCGTGTGTTAGTTTTTGATTTTCAAGTATTTTCAAAGGGAGATCCGTAAAAAGTTGCACCATAGTAGAAGTTAAAGTTAAAGTTAAATTTTTTGTTAAATTTGACAATTCGACGTCAATTTTGGTCGTCAAATTTGACAAAAAATTTAACTTTAACTTCTACTATGGTGCAACTTACCTTAACTGTTTTCACAATTGAAGGCAATCACAACATGCAAAAAAAAAATTATGAAGAAGGGTAAGTTCGCCTGTTCGCGTCCACCACCCAGTTCGCGTCCATTTTACGGATCTCCCTTTGAAAATACTTGAAAATCAAAAACTAACACACGAATTGAAAAAAAGTCACTAACGCTAATACCTCAATGTTTCAAACCAATCTCGTTTAAAAAAATAATTTGTCTCGGATGTTCAGCAAGAGAGCGGATTCCTAGCGGAAAAATAGTGTGAAGCGGCGCGTTGGAAGGTAAGTGTTTTATTGTTATATGTGAATTTTAGGATACATAGCTGTTTCTAGACTTCTATAATGAAAAAAGGATTAATGTTAACTATGAATTTCCTTAAGTTTTTAACATTTAACGATTAGAGGTGGACGCGAATTACTACATCGAATTTACAAAACTCATACAGGGGATAATAATAAGCCAAATAGCATCCACTACTTTCTTAAATACAATAATATTTTACTTGCTAGAAAAAATAATTTTAAAAGTTTTTTTTATTATAATGATACATTTTTTATTAAGACTACGTGCTTATAATTATATTTTTAAATAAAATGAGTATTTTCTTCCATTCTTCTTTTGTATCTAAGATGCGGTCTTCGGAGACAAGTAAGAATGAGGAGAAGAGAACATAAACAGAAGACGATTTGAAGGAAGCGTTCAATGAAATTTGAGTGACGAATTAATCAATAAGACAAAAATTACCAGAACCGATTACATACTGTTTATTCATTCATAGACCGACGACTGGAGAACAGAAACAGATGGAGTAGTATGCTACACCGACCGCTTCAGGAAAGAATCAACAAAGCTTTTGGTTGCAGGCGTGCACTTTTACTATGTGATGATGGCTCGGAGATAACGAAATCAATACGCCTGGGCAGGCTGGCCGGCCAGCTCTTAAGCAACCATATTTTATCTTTGTGTTTGAAATGCTGATTCTTATGTTGGTCATAATTAAAATAAATAAAGTTCTTAATTTAAGGGCCATAGAATTCAAAAAACGATTTCAAAAAAAGGTACCTATTAATATTTTAAAAAAATATTTATAGAAGTGATAACGTTGGTTTGGCGACGTTAATAATTACATAGTTGAAAATTCTGTGTGTTTACAACTGTGGTTTTAATTATCATTATGAAAATACAGACAGCGGAGGTGCCCGTGGCGCAGTTATGTCAATGAACGGCGATGATCGCTGTTGTAAAGCAACACACGCCGGGTCGGAAATGGGATGGGTGACCACCCCGTCCGAAAATTTAGTGGGAGTATGGCTCGTCCCTCCTCAAAGTTGAGGTGTGGCCTGTGCCCAGCAGTGGGACGTATATAGGTCTTTTATGTTTATGTTATGAAAATACATACCCCCTTATTCATAAAAGCGAACGCAACGCTAAAACCTAGTTTAAGCAATTGACGTGTTATATCACCTAGGGTCGGCGCCCACTATCGGCATCGGCACGCTTCAGGATTTTAAGGTGGCAAATAGCAATATACTTTAACATTATGGCAATAAAGTAGAAATTTCCGTGATGTGTTCTCGTAATAACAAAAATACCGCTTGAGGCTGCTGTTTCGGCATTTTCTACTTTATTGCCATTATGTTAGAGTATATTACTATTTGCCACCTTAAAAGCCTGAAGCGTGCCGATGCCGATGGTGGGCACCGGCCCTTACTCGCAAATGGCGGCAGCAACAAGAATGAAAGTGACAAAGCGATACAAAAGTTAACGTGTTGTTGAAGCGCTGTTTAAGTTTTTATGAATAAGGGGGTTCAAGTCTGGTGTCCGCATATCAGAAATCCATCTCACTGTGTGTGTCTCATAATAATCAAATGAAATAACCTATCTGGGGCTTCATTAGGCTATACATCTACATTAAGCTATAATATATTCTGATCGTATTAAAATAAATAATTTATAATTCAGCGTATTTTTGACATGATTTTGATGCGTAATAATTATGTTCTTGTAACACTGGAAGAAAATTCAAACAAATATTAAGTAATGAAGTTAAAGTATAAAGTAAAATCAGTCAAAGAAATAAAATTACCGAATTCAGTTTTAAACATTACTATTGTGAAGTGAAGAGTGACTGCTGAGGTTCTTCTCGGTACATAAACAACAGTCCCACACCAGTGGTAGAGTCACATTATGTTTATGCTTTGTAGCCTTTCATATTTTGATGTCTATAATTTGTACATTTATTTATTCTTCAATGCACATTAGAAAAAAGACAAATGGCTGACTAAATGCCAATAGGCATTGCCTTCCAGTCCATCACAAGTAATTTAGTTTTTCTCCTGTGACGATTTGAATATTTTACCTGTAAGAGGTCTAATTTTTTAAACATAAATTTTGATTGCATGGTTTTATGGTCCGTTTTTTTTTCCTGGGGAGATACTTTTACGCTCTTCGCAGGGTGAAGAGCGGTACCTAGTGTAGCTCTATTTCTATTATAGGTTCGGTAATAGACAAGAAATCGATTTCAATACTTATTTGTTTGTACCATGACAACGACATAACGTGGGTTTAACTAAGTATGACCCCATTATTCAAGACGTAAACTAGTTTACACCACCCTTTGGCAGGCCTTGTCTCGGAAGTCCCCAAACAAAAGCACAGAATTAGTCATAAAAGTAGTAAACAATACAATGGCTCGTGCCGAAAAGGCGCCCTCAACGGAGGTTTGTAAACAAACAAAAAAACTTGTTTGTATGCGCGCTGAAAGTTTGCTTCAAAGACGCCGCGCCGCCTACCGTGCTTCAGCGGGAACCTCTCAGTGTCTCTCGCGTCGCGCCGGTGACGAGACGACGTGCGCTCGCGCGGTTACCTGTACCTATCAATTTTTTTAAATAACAGTGTATCCAATAAACGTATTCATCTGATTAAAATGTTGAGGATTAAAAATTGTCATTGTAGTTTTCAACTGATTTTAAATTTCGTTCAAAATAAATGTTTAGAATCTTAATAAATCAATTGTAACAAGTAGAGTTTGCATCAGTGTTGTGTACATTACAAGTGCTACTTGGCGAACATTGCAGTTTAAAGTTATCCTACAGCGTAGGATACCTTTTTATTCAATACTAGTGGCCTCCCGCGACTTCGTCCGCGTGAACTCCATAAATAAGTACACAATTTCACACTAAAATAATTTAATTGAACCAGTGGTTCCTGAGATTAGCGCGTTCAAACAAACAAACTCTTCAGCTTGATATTATTAGTACCTAAAGATTTTTGTGTAACTAAAAGTGTTTCGTGATATTCTGAAAGTGAACAGTGTGAATCCGAATACACATTGCAACATCTGATTCTGTTGGTAGAATTTGGAGAGCTTAACCGGCAAAACTTGGAGCATCAGACACGAGTTGTGCGTCGGCAGAGCAGCCCCTGTTTGCTGGCGACAGCGTGTCCTGCAGTTGAGGGTTGTAGAGCATCCGTTCAAGGTAAGGTAAGTGTCCACCTCAGCTCAAATAGATGTTGTGTGACTGACACACACAAATAACATTGCCATTGCCATATAAACGTCGAAAAGATATGATTTAATTTGCTTATTTAATTATTTTCACTGGTTAGCTTTGTATTATTACTTTACCGTTACCACTTGCCACTATCTACAATGTTTACACACCAGTACATTAAACACAAGTTTCCCATTTAACAGTCGGTCACATAACAACAACTCACACGTTGGAAAATGACCATAAAATAACAATTATTTATTCTAGTTCGTAAATGATGATTGATAACGCGAACTGCCAAAGTGTATTTGTTAAATAAGCGTATGAGTCAATCTTAGGTTCTCCCTAGGATGAGTCCGTCATGAGTTGGTAAATGTAAGGATTTATAGTAAATGGACGCTATTTTTCGAGTTTTCGCCATGGGAATTTAGTATAAGCTAGGGTTTGCCACTGACAAGTAGTAAATGTTAGTTTTGGCAATAAAAACAATGAGTAATTCTTAATCATTTATTTCCTTCACATATTATTATGAAGTAAGAGTGATTTCACTATTTTTTCATTTGGTATTTTTATTTGTTACTAGTCATTTTATAACACCTTTACAATACTTTTTAAATAATAAAAAATAACCAAAAATCAATTAACTTCTCAGAAGCATACCGCTTCATCCTTATCATCATCAGCAGCCACATACGCTTATTTAATCAAACTGAATCAGTATTTTACTTATTCCCATTTGGTACTGTTACTTAACAAACAAATTGCAAGGGCCATTAATTGTTATTAATTATAAGGTAGGGTAAGTGTCCACCTCAGCTCAAGCTGATGTTGTTGTGTGACTGTCCCACACAAACAACAAACACATTTTACTTGTAACAACACGGAGGGCTATTGCGGCATATAGAATTACAAAGAAATCCTCATAACTTGCAAGTGGAGACATTACCAACATTAAGGCTGCCTGTCCATTGACGCGGAGAGGGGCAGCGGAGCGGAGAAACGAAGAAATATTAACCAATAGGATTGCATGAAATCTCGGAGCGGAGATTTCATGCAATCCTATTGGTTAATATTTCTTCGTTTCTCCGCTCCGCTGCCCCTCTCCGCGTCAATGGACAGGCAGCCTTAGAGTGCCTTTGATGTAAATCCTAAGATTTACCAAGTGAATGGTGGTTAAAGTTACGTAATTGTTCGGCATTCCACCATTAATAAAATCAAATAAAATATAAAGCCTTTTATTTCTTGCAAGTATAGTTAAAAAAACATTGTATAATGAGAAAACATTTTAGGAAAAAAAGAATTAATTAAAAAAGTGTAAGTTATGTAGTTAATTTGAATTTTTTCATTTTTTTAATGATAATAACAATTATTTTTTGTTAATTAATATTATTTTTTTTGCATCTGCAAGAACCCCTCTGCAATTGAAGGCCTACTCCAAGGATAGCCAGTCCTCTCTCATTCCACCAATAAGCGTTGGTAAATCTCAGGTTTTACTAGAAAATCTTAGAATTTACCGTAGTTCGTGCTTTTACAGTAACATATCTGTTTTTGCATTAAATATTATGAATGTTAGTAGGTATTTTTGTTATTTAGTTAGGTTTGTGTTCATATTTCAATGTATTTGGTTTCTCTTTGTAAGTAAATTTAGGTATTTTGTGAGAAACACGTGTCACAGACCTAGCGTCTCTAATAATCAGTTAGGCTTCTGCCTCTAAGCTCATAATAAAGTATTTCAAGCGAAATGAAGGGTTAGTTATTTCCGTTAAAGGACTGACGGATATTCAAAGGCCTTAGGAGTTAGGTCTAATATCACATCCTTATTGAACAATAACGAGTCTTTACTAGAAAGAGCAAGATTTTTTCACTGATGTCGTCGATTGACGTCCTTCATCCCTTCGTTCTGCCACGTAAAAGTAAAGCGTTTTTTGTTTTTCTCGTGTTATTAATAAATACCATCACGCATAGAAATATAAACTCACTCAATCGGAACTTGCTCGTTGACTAATTACTAATATTAATCGGAAGAATGTAATTAATTTAATTAAATAATGTAGCTGTATTCTCAAGTGATTGACTTCATGTTTATTTTGAGAATTAACGAATTTAAACCTAGATAACGATATTTACGACAAAAAAAATGTAGGCCACGTTATTTAAATATTGAAGTCATTCACCCTTTCGACGGCCCTGTCACTGAAGTCGTTTAACAAAAGCACAGAGTAAGTCATAAAAGTAACTCCAGAGTAACAAAAGACTGGCGCGTGCCGAAATGGCGCCGTCGACAGAGGTTTGAAAACAAACAAAGACAAGTTGTTTGTTTGAGTTTAAGCTCCGGAGTTTTTTATCACTAAGCGTTGTGTTGTTTTTAACTAAATCTTTCGTGCCCATTGTAAATCACTGGACATTATTCTACGCCACGCCACCTAGCCCCAAACTAACCAACTAAATGCTTGTGCTTTGGGATACGGAACAATTCATAATTTTATTTATATTTTTTTGTAAATACATACTTAATATACATAGGAAACACCCAGAACAGTCCAAACAGACATGTTCATGCACACAATTGTTTGTACTGAGGATCGAACCCGCGACCACTGGTGTAATAGCCCACTTCTGATCTATTACGCCAGATCGGTCGTCACCAAATTATACATAGGATTGTGATATCGTTAAATCCACCTACACTTGAGCAATACCTATCATAGAAAAGAGAGTTATGTAGGTAAACATACTACGTCATTCGAGTGTACCAGCTTTCGAACAATATGAGGCAGTGGAAAAAAAAAACAAAAAAACTTGTGTCGAGCCAGCGGCATTCGAAATTACGTAGGCAAACCACCCGTTCATGACAAGTGCTAACTTGCTGATACCTAGCGAGATGTGACATTTACACAGTGAATGGTGTGAAACCGAATAAACGGTGCAACGTCTGTTTGTAGAATTTGGAGAGCTACACCAGCAGAACAACTCCGCTCATCAGCCTGTGAACTGGCAGAGCCGACAGCACCGGCTCGCTGCTGGCTGGGCCGCCCTGCAGCTGTGGGGCGTGGAGCATCCATTCAAGGTATGTTTTGTCCACCTCAGCTCCAGCGAACGTTGATGTGTGACTACCATCCGCGCGTGGTACCATAGAAATAAGAAAAAGCGCTTAGATATTTCACAATACACGCAGTTGTAAAATTACTATTATTATTCATAATAACAATACTTATGTTATTTATTTATTTAGTTACTTTAACGGGCGCAAACTGCCAAAAAAGAATCTGTCCCTCTGTTTGTGCACGTTTTTGATGTACAAAAGCGCCCTTTACAAAACCTTTGCAAAATAGGTCTTACTTCACCAGCATAAGGTGCCTATGTGAAGGTTGATGTGAGCGCCTCTGTGCCTATAACTACTTGAAATTATTTTCACCACCATTCGATGCATATGTTAGTTTCTATTCTCTGTAAGTCGTGTTGCTTATTTCCAATTTATACAGAACATAATAATATTATTGTTAAACCAAAGATTTTATTCCATACAAAGTTTCTAAAACGTTATTTAATTAATTAAGTTCAAGACTTGACATTATTATAGTAAGTAAACTGTTGAATGACCTTCACATGTTATTGTTGTGTTATTCATAACAAAAAAATAAGGCATTTCGCAGTACCGTTTCCACGTTATTCAAAACTAAAAGTAATTTACATCACCCTTTTGGCCGGCCCTGTCTCCGAAGTAGTATAAAAAGCACTGATTAAGTCATAGATGTAGTTACCCTTTGGCCGGCTCTGTCTCGGAAGTCGTGTTTTTTGTGTTTTAAGACTTTATTTCTCATAAGAACATTACAATTCACTTGTTGAGAAACACAGAATAATAATCTAAAAAGAAATGCCTACCCAATACATTATGTTTCTTACAGTTAATGAATATAATATTAAATCACACGTACCTATTTTAATTTCATTCCAGACACTTTTACACAATTCAATTACACAACCACAATAAAAGTTTGTTTAACTAACAATACTTATAAAATTTACGTAGGTGGGTAACGTAGCACACTGACTGTCCCCAAACAAAAGCACAGAATCAGTCATAAAAGTAGTAAAAAATACAATACAATGGCTCGTGCCGAAAAGGCGCCCTCAACGGAGGTTTGTAAACAAACAAAAAAACTTGTTTGTATGCGCGCTGAAAGGATGCTTCAAAGACGGCGCGCCGCCTACCGTGCTTCAGCAGGAAGCTCTCAGTGTCTCTCGCGTCGCACCGGCGACGAGACGCGTGCGTTCGCGCGGTTGCCTGTTCCTACCTTTTTATTTAAATAACAGTGTATCCAATAAACGTATTCTTCTGATTAAAAGGTAAAGGATTAAAAATTGTTCTTGATGTGTTATTTCAGTTTATTGTTTTTCCACTGAATTTAAATTTCGTTCAAAATTAATGTTTAGAATCGTAATAAATACATATAACAAGTAGAGTTTGCCCCAGTGTTGTGTTCACGACAAGTGCTACTTGGCGAACATTGCAGGTTAAAGTTATCTAACAGTGTAGGATACCTTTTTATTAAATACTAGTGGCCTCCCGCGACTTCGTCCGCGTGAACTCCATAAATAACTTCACAATTTCACACAAAAATAATATAATTGAACCAGTAGTTCCTGAGATTAACACGTTCAAACAAACAAACTCTTCAGCTTGATATTATTAGTACCTAAAGATTTTTGTGTTACTTACTAAAAGTTTTACGCTATATTTTGAAAGTGAACAGTGTGAATCCGAGTAAACAGTGCAACATCTGATTCTGTTGGTAGAATTTGGAGAGCTTAACCGGAGCATCAGACACTATAAGTGCGTCGGCAGAGCCCCTGTTTGCTGCCGACAGGGCGTCCTGCAGTTGAGGGTTGTAGAGCATCCGTTCAAGGTAAGGTAAGTGTCCACCTCAGCTCAAACGAATGTTGTTGTATGACTGACACACACAAATAACTTTTTGATATTTAAACACTTGCCACTATCTACAATGTGTACACACCAGTACAATAAACACAAGTTGGATTATGGTAGAGTGCAATTATTGTAAAACAACAAAAATGGAATTTTCCATTTAACAGTCGGTCACATAACAACAACTCACACGTTGGAAAATGACCTTAAAATAACAATATATTTCGTACCTAAATGATGATTGATGACTCGAACTGCCAAAGTGTAAATGTTACTGTAAAAGTCCGTATAAGAGTTAAGAGTCATTCTTAGGTTCTCCCTGAAAATCTTAGGATTTACCGACATGAGTTTGTGAGTGTAAGGTTTTAAAATAAATGGACTCTATTTCTCGGGTTTTCGGCATGATAATTTGGTATAAGCTAGAGTTTGCCACTGACAAGTACCTAGTAAATGTTAGTTTTGGTAATAAAACGATGAGTAATTCTTCATCATTTATTTCCTTTACATATTATTTGATGTAAGAGTGATTTCACTAATTATTTTTATTTGTTACTAGCGGCCGACCGCGACTTCGTCCGCGATTAAAAAAGTGAAATATATCTTAATAAATTGTAGCCTATGTCCTATTTCGATGCATAAGCTGTATAATTGTAAAGTTTCATTAAAATCCATCCAGTAGTTTTTTCGTGAAAGAGCACCACGGCACATACATCCATTCACACATACAAACTTTCGCATTTATAATATTAGTAGGATATAATTATTTGAAAGTTTCTATCATAACAGGTTGGCTGTCTACAAAATAGAACAATTAATAACAGAAAGTTGTTGACAGAAATAGCTTCTCCCGTTATCCCAATATTTCCCTTCACTGCTCTGCTCCTATTGATCGCAGCGTAATGAAAAGTATATTATAACCTGCCTAAGAGTATGAAGAATAATTGTGCCAAATTTTGTTAAAATCCGTTTCCGTCTCCCTCAAGTAGTTTTTGTTTCTATAACGAATATACAGCGGACAGACAGACAAACAGACAAAAATTTTACTGATTGCATTTTTGGCATCAGTAGCAATCCCTAATCACCCCTTTATAGTTATTTTTAAATATATTTCATGTACAGAATTGGCCTCTACAGATTTATTATGAATATAGACTAGTCATTTAATTACACCTCTACAATACTTCTCAACTACTAAAAAATAACAAAAAAACAATTAACTTCTCAGAAGCATACCGCTTCATCCTCATCATCAGCAGCCACATATGCTTATTTAATCAAACTGAATCAGTATTTTACTTACTCCTATTTTTTACTGTTACTTAACAAACAAATTGAAAGGGCAATAAATTGTTATTAATTATAAGGTAGTGTAAGTGTCCACCTCAGCTCAAGCTGATGTTGTTGTGTGACTGTCCCACACTAATAACAAACATATTTTACATTTTACTTGTAACAACATGGAGAGCTTGTGACATATAGAATTACAAAAAAATCCTCATAACTTGCAAGTGGAGACATTACCAACATTCAAAGTGCCTTTGATGTAAATCCTAAGATTTACCAAGTGAATGGTGGCAAAAGTTCGAGTAACGTAATTGTTCGGCATTCCACCATTAAGCGTTGGTAATCGGTTTTGACGCAGATCGTCACTTTCGCAAATGGTCAACTCGAAAATTTTGGACACTTTCGCAGAATGTCACTTTCGCACAATGTCATTTTCGCAAAAGGTCACTTTCGCAAAACGTCATTATCATCAGAAACAAGTCGGTGTCATATTTAATTGAAAACACGTCCATTGGACCTGTTTTTTGTGTGACCGCATTCAGTACGCAGCCGTATCTTCCGTTTTTTGTTTACATTAATGAAGGTATATAGTACATAAACTTCTATGGTTTAGGAAGCTGATTTTACGTTATTGTACAATCAGATTTGAATACGTTATAGGGTTACTTACAATAGTTAACCCTTATTTGTACATTACGTTCCTGGTAATTCTGGGTTTTTTGGATATGAAATTTTGATCCTTTCTTTTCTATTTTTATTTAACAAGATCAATAAATCAACGCCATCTGTTGTGATACTTCTGAATATCAATAGGCAACTTTGGGAGTGTCACCAAAAACCAGGTACTAAATGCGGTCACACAAAGAACAGGTCCAATGGACCTGTTTTTAATTCAATTTGACACAGATTTGTTTCTGATAATAATGACGTTTTGCGAAAGTGACTAGATGCGAAAGTGACCTTTTGCGAAAATGACATAGTGCGAAAGTGACCAGTTGCGAAAGTGACCAAAATTTTCGAGATGACCATTTGCCAAAGTGACGATCTGCGTCAAAACCGCTCAGGTTTTACTAGAAAATCTTAGAATTTACCGTAGTTCGTGCTTTTACAGTAACATGCCGGTCTGTTTTTGCATTAAATATTATGAATGTTAGTAAGTGTCTTTTGTTATTTAGTCGAACATTTAGTTAGGTGTGTGTTCATCGTTAAAATTTGGTTTCTTTTTGTAAGTATATTTAGGTATTTTGTGAGAAACACATGTCACAAACCTAGCGTCTCTAATAATCAGTTAGGCTTCTGCCTCTAAGCTCATAATAAAGTACTTCAAGCGAAATGAAGGGTTAGTTATATCCATTAAAGAACTGACGGATATTCAAAGTCCTTAGGTCTGATATCACATCCTAATTGAACAATAACGAGTCTTTACTAGAAAGAGCAAGATTTTTTCACTGATGACGTCCTTCATCCCTTTACTGCCTCGTAAAAGTAAAGCGTTTTTTGTTTTTCTCGTGTTATTAATAAATACCATCACGCATAGAAATATAAACTCACTCAATCGGAACTTGCTCGTTGACTAATTACAAAACGCAGCCTTCTTCTAATATTAATCGGAAGAATGCAATTAATTAAATTAAATAATGCAAGATGTATTCTCAAGTGATTGACTTCATGTTTATTTTGAGAATTAAAACCTAGATAACGATATTTATGACAAAAAAAAAATGTAGGCACATTACCACGTTATTTAAATATTGAAGTATTTCACTCTTTCGACGGCCCTGTCTCTGAAGTCGTTTAACAAAAGCACAGAGTAAGTCATAAAAGTAGCTCCAGAGTAACAAAAGACTGGCGCGTGCCGAAAAGGCGCCGTGGACAGAGGTTTGAAAACAAACAAGGAAAAGTTGTTTTTATACTACCTGCTCGTCAATAGCTCATTAAGTGTCATGAAACCCTTTCCTAAAGTTAGTCATTATAGCCATGGCTAGACAGCCGGGACATAATGTTGATGAAGGGCATGAATGAGAATGAAGTGATTTGAATTTGGAATGCAACCGGGTAGAGACAAAAATGTTTAGGTGCAATGAGATTTTATTCTAAGTTAGGCTGTATGTTTTTATGTTCTTTGCCTAGTCTGCTTTAAAAAAAGTATAACATGAAAACTTTGTACGGAATTCATTTTAACCTAAAGAAAATGATAAATGAAAGATTAATTCGAATGTCGAACTGGCCACTAACACAATAGACGACAAAAAAAGAAAAAAAGGCGCCAGCACCGTAAATAATAATTGTGCTGCTGTAACAAAGATTGATTCATCTTTGCACTCTTTTGTTTTTAACATGACTTTTAAGTATCGATGAATATTCTTAATCTTTCTTACTTTTAACTTACCTACTGTAAATAAAATATTTCAATACTTTCTTTTTTCCGGTCGTTGGTTTCAATTGCCTCGCAGAAAGTATAAAAAGTAGAGTATGTACCGCGTTACTACCGGTTAACTCCGCTAGGGAGTTAACCGTAGAGCGTCCTCGGGGTTCAAAAGAGCTATTGTGGCATATAGAATTACAAAGAAATCCTCATAACTTGCAAGTGGAGACATTACCAATATTTAAAGTGCTTTTGATGTAAATCCTAAGATTTACCAAGTGAATGGTGGTAAAAGTTCGAGTAACGTAATTGTTCGGCATTCCACCTAAATGGTGGCGTTGGTAAATCTCAGGTTTTACTAGAAAATCTTATAATTTACCGTAGTTCGTGCTTTTACAGTAACATGTCGGTCTGTTTTTGCATTAGATATTATAAATGTTAGTAGGTGTCTTTTGTTATTTAGTCGAACATTTAGTTAGGTGCGTGTTCATTGTTTAATTTATTTGGTTTCTCTTTGTAAGTTAATTAGGTATTTTTTTGAGAATTACGTGTCACAGACCTAGTGTCTCTAATCAGTGAGGCTTCTGCCTCTTAGCTCTTATTAAAGTATTTCAAGCGAAATGAAGGGTAAGTTATTTCCGTTAAAGCAGTAATAAGATATTCAAAGTCCTTAGGTTTGATATCTCATGCCAATTGCACAAAAACGAGTCTTTACTAGAAAGAGCAAGATTTTTTCACTGATGACTTCCTCCAAACCTTGGCTTCCACGGGCAAGTGTTTACGAAAAGTACCGTCGCAATGAATCGGTTATTGTGTGGAAGTGCTTGCAGTTCTTTGCGTGATAGCTAATCACTAAAACACCTCACGATCTCCTAAAGTGGTTTATTTTTATCGTGATTTAATGTTGTTGTTTTCTCTGCAATTTAATAAATGTCGTTGTATTCCTTGAGAAAATTAGGATCTCTCAACCTATATCGTATGGTTTCAACACCACTTAGTCATCGTCATCAACATTTCAGTCGAACGACGCCCACTCCTGGGCATAGGCTTCCCCCAAGGATCTCCACAACACTTACCCTCGAATTCACAAGCGCAAATCAACGTTGAACATCCCCCAGAAACACAGCTGCCCCTCACTGTTCCAATGTCATTTTACGAGACAGCATGAGCGTAAACGCGTGCTTAGCGTTGATGGACGTTTGTGAATTTGGGGGCTAGTATCAATTAAAAACTAAACACAAAATACAGCCGAATTGATAAACTCCTCCTTTTTTTAGATCTGTTAAACATACTCTTAGATCAGCCTCTAGCTGTGCATGTGCATCTAGCTGAGCTAGCCACTTAGCCTCGATAGGATATAGTCACAGGCTTTGTCTGTTGCAAGACAAACAAACATAATGTTGGGTTACGACCTTTCTAATGTTTGTTATTTTCTGTGGACCCAAAGAAACCCTATTAAGTACTAGCAATATTAAATCATTGGTCTGTTGACCATTTAAAACGACTTAGCGTTGAAAAGATATGATTTACTTTGCTAATTATTTTCTGTTCTTGGCACTATCTACAATGTATACTTACCCACCTGTACATTAAACACCAGTTGGATATGGTAGAGTACAATTATTGTAAAACTAAAAAAATGGTGTTGAGATAATTTATTTGGTACTTAAAACATTTAAGTAAAGCGTATTTTGTTTTTCTCGTGTTATTAAGAGGGGTTAGGCGGTCAGTGAAAATTCAGATTTCGTAGTAATTCGCGCCTGAGGTGAGGGGGGGTCGGGGTCCGCGTTTAGTATGGAATCAACGTGCTCGAAACTAAAAATCGTAAGCGCCATTCACATTTTATCAAAAAGTGAATGAAAATATTAAGTATTTTCTAAATCTAAAACAGTCACGAAATCGAGAAGGTAGGTAAATACCTATGTATTATTGTGATTTTATACGAATTATTATCGTAAAATACGGTTGTAATGAGCATTTATATGATATTTTAGAGGTAACTTCAGGATTTTTTTTTATCGAGCAAAGTTTTTCTAATCGTGTTTTGGAAACAGTCATCCCATCACACATACATTCTGTAATACATATTAGCTATTTCAGTGCGACAAACATTCAATATTTTCAATTATAGCTCATAGATAACAGTCCATTTTGCCGCTTTCACCTACTAAGGGCCCTTAATAAATACCATCACGCATAAAAATGTCAACTCACTCAATTGGAACATGCTCGTTAACTAATTACAAAACGCAATCTTCCTACTAATATTAATCGAAAGAATATATTAATTAAATTAAATATTGTAGCTGTATTCTCAAGTGATTGACTTCATGTATTTTTTGAGAATAAACAAATTTATACCTAGATAACGATATTTATCACAAAAATAAGAAGACATTTTTGTAGGCACATTACCACGTTATTCAAATCTTGAAGTAGGGTCATTGCGCTGGTTCGCGGCCCTGCGTTGTTTCGCGGCCTTTCTAAGTACCAACCGCATAAAAATTTGAATAACAAGAATTCTATCTCACCCTTCCGAACGTGTTGTAGGACTTTAAAAAGTAGGATAGTTGCGAAACGTAATGCCTTTTCAAGTTGGTCGGTCAACCTTAACCACGTGCTGGAAATAAATCATCAATTTTGCCTGCCGCGCTCTCAGCGCATACACGTAGGCAAAGCTGCCCAAAAAATAGTGAATAGGTTTCGCTTCGAAAGTAAGTATTTCAAATTTGCTATTACTTATTACTATTTTGTTTGTTTATGGGTGATCATAGTTATTTTATTTACGTCATTTTGCATTTATTTTGAAAGTAAATTACTTTAATAACGGTTTTATTTGGTGGCCGCCAACCAACACTTTATTTTTTCTCTAAAGTTGGTATACGGCCGGGTGGCCGCGGCACTAACTCATTGAGTGAAATAAATTTTCCTCTTTCTTATTATTAATGTATTTAAAGTCTCGTTCTGTGCAACAGTTTTTTCATTGTTGGGATTGATTTGAATGCTATGGTTAGTTCACGGCCGGCAAAATATAATTTTAAATGTATCTTTAGCTATTATATGGCCGCCAACTGAGACAGCCGGTGCAGACAAATCTGGTTCGCGGCCGTCCTTGAATTCATATGAAAAATAGACGGCCGTTAACTGACTGTATGGTCAGTTTACGGCCACTTCTATCACTCTCAGTATTTGGTTGGTGTTTAGCTAAAATTTTTGATTACAGATGTCTACCAAAAAACAGAAAAAAAAGACTGTGACTAATACGCCTGAATCTCTACAGCAAGCACTAAAGGAAATTCGCGAAGACGAAATTCCGATCAGAGAAGCATCTCTTAAAATTGGGTTTAGAGGTGCACAATTCAAGATCGATTAAGTGGCAGAAGGGCTGAGGAACTGAAAAAAAAACAAGGCCTAGAACTGGTTCAAGGAGAAAAATCATCATCATGTCAGCCTAACGACGCCCACTGCTGGGCATAGACCTCACGCAAGGATCTCGACAACGATCGGTCCTGCGCTGTCCGCATCCAGCGGCTTCCCACGACATTGACAAGATCGTCGGTCCACCTTGTGGCGGGCCTGCCCACGGAACGTCGTCCGGTACGCGGTCGCCATTCCAGAACCTTTTCCCAACGGCATCGGTTCTACGCGCTATGTGTCCCGCCCCCTGCCACTTCAACGATACACTCTTTCGAGCGATGTCGGTTACCTTAGTTCTCCTGCGAATCCCATCATTTCTGATTCGATCAAGCAGGGAAATACCAAGCATCGCTCTCTCCATTGCTCGCTGGGTAACCTTGAGCCTTCTTATGAGAACCATATTGAACGACCACGTCTCACTCCCATATGTCATTACTGGCAACACACACTGGTCTAAAATTTTCGTCTTGAGACATTGAGGTATTTCGGAGCTTCCCAAACGCTGCCCATCCGAGCTAGATTCGACGAGAGATCTCTTTCTCGAAGTTGGACTTACCCCCAACTGGACTGGACTGCCTGTCCCAGGCGGGTGCAACATGGGCATTGAACATGATTTTCGACTTGACCATGTTCATCCTAAGACTCACTCTTTTTGAAGCATTACCGAGATCTTCGAGCATTATGTTCAGGTCTTCCAACGTCTCAGCCATAAGCTACATCATCGGCGAATCGTAGGTGTTTTAGGTTCTAGCCATTGATGTTGATGTCGCGTCCTTTCCAGTCCAGAAGCTTGAAAATATCATCCAACGCAGCTGTGAACAATTTCGGGGAAATAACGTCTCCTTGTCTCACGCCCTGCTGCAGTTGGATCGGATTAGAGCTCTGGTTCTATAATCGGACCGACATGGTGGCGTTTTGGTATAGGTACCTAAGAACCTCGATGTACCTGTAGTCTATTTAGCACCTTTGGAGAGACTGCAATACTGCCCAGGTCTCAATCGAATCAAAGGCTTTCACATAGTCCACGAACGCTAGGCAAAGTGGCAAGTTATACTCTTCGGTCTTCTGTATAACTTGCCGCAGCGTATGAATGTGGTCTATGATACTATAGCCTTTTCGGAATCCGGCTTGTTCGGAAGGTTGAAAGTCGTCAAACCTGCGGGCGAGACGATTCGTAATGACTCTCGAAAACAACTTATAGATATGGCTCAGAAGCGAGATGGGTCTGTAGTTCTTCAAAAGAGTTTTGTCACCCTTCTTGAAAAACAGCATCACATCGCTTCTGCCCCACGCCTTTGGCGTTCTGCCCACGAGGATGACAAAACTGAAGAGCATCTTGAGGACCTGAGTATCGGCCGACCGCCCGCTCTCAGGAGCTCAGTTGTTATTCCGTCATCACCCGGGGCCTTGTTGTTTTGAAGCTGCTTGAGAGCCATCCTAATCTCGTACAGGCTGACGTCCGAGATATCTTCGGTATAGTGTCAAGTAAGCTTGGCTCTATGGTCTTTAGCCTTGCTTTCAACAGGTGTTTGCGTAGAATACAGCTGTCCATAGAAACTCTCTATCTCCCTCGGGATTTCAGGTAGGACATGAAGTAAAGAGAACAAAGGGAAAATTTACTGCAGTAATTAAAGACCAGGGTATGTTAGGAAGGCAAATGTGCTGTGGAGATTAGAGATACGATGTTGAATTGCTTGACCACATATTATAAGTAGCGTACCTGTGAAAACGTGAAATGTTGGAATAGATGTAAACTTTACACTAGGTGCACACTTGCAAAGGTTAAGATGACAAAAAAGAGATGAAAATTGAGGGGAAACATGATTTTTAGGATTTAAGTCATCTAGTCATAATCGGGATCCAATACCCAATGATGTTGAAATTCAGGTTTAGACCAAATACTGTAAAGAGGCTACGAAAACATTATAAAAGTCTGAACCCGTCGCAAGTCAATATTGTATGTAAAACAGACGGCCGCGAACTGATCTCAACGTGGCCGCCAACTGAAAAAAATGGCCGCCAACCGGCATTTTGGGTAACTTTTAGTTATTTTTTTTTTTTTAAAAAATCCAGCAAAATATCCCTTTAATGATCATGTCAACAAAAAAGTTGACTATATCTGCAACGCCTACAGAATCAATTGGAAGTTGAATTATGGACTTATCAGACCGATTTCGTGGAGCGAAGTTGGGAAGGCGACTAAAAGGCCGCAAACCGGCGCAATGACCCTACACACATCAAAAGTGTCTAGGGATATCTCAAGCATTTTCATACAAAGTATAGCTACACACATCAAAAGTGTCTAGGGATATCTCAAGCATTTTCATACAAAGTATAGCTATTTGGGAGGCTGTAAAAATTAAAATAATGCCACCAACGTAGAAATTTTTAGAACACAGAAACTGCTATATCTGCCCTTTCAGATTGTATAAAAAATATATTGTAGTAGCATTATTGTACAATCGTAAGGACGTTAAAAGACAGATTTTTCTTTTAAAAGGTGTTTATTTTAGCAAAATCAAACGTTTTTTTTTGTAATATTCTTAACCTTTATCTTATGCCACTGTCCTCGCGTTATTCTGAGATAAAACTCAACTTGTAAACCAACTTAATTTTATGAAATATTTGAAAAATGATATCCCTATGATATCCCTAGACACTTTTGATGTGTGTATTTGGGAGGCTGTAAAAATTAAAATATTGATACCAACGTAGAAATTTTTAGAACACAGAAACTGCTATATCTGCCCTTTTAGATTGTATAAAGAAATTCATTGTGGTAGCATTATTGTACAATCGTAAGCACGTTAAAAAAAGACAGATTTTTCTTTTAAAAGGTGTCAAAATTTTAGCAAAATCAAACGTTTTTTTCTGTAATATTCTTAACCTTTATCTTATGCCTCTGTCCTCGCGTTATTCTAAGATAATGCTCAACTTGTAAACAAACTTAACTTCATGAAATATTTGAAAAATGAAATCCCTATGATATCCCTAGACAGTTTGATGTGTGTAGTTCACCCCTTCGGCCGGCCCTGTCTCTGAAGTCGTTTAACAAAAGCACAGAGTAAGTCATAAAAGTAACTCCAGAGTAACAAAAGACTGGCGCGTGCCGAAAAGGCGCCGTCGACAGAGGTTTGAAAACAAACAAAGAAAAGTTGTTTGTTTGAGTTTAAGCTCCGGAGTTTTTTATCACTAAGCGTTGTGTTGTTTTTAACTAAATCTTTCGTGCCCATTGTAAATCACTGGACATTATTCCACACAGCACCACCTAGCCCCGAACTAAACAACTAAATGCTTGTACTATGGGATACGGAACAATTTATAAACATACTCAAATATTATTTTTTGTAAATACGTACTTAATATATACATAGGAAACACCCAGAGCAGTCCAAACAGACATGTTCATGCACACAATTGTTTTTACTGTGTGAGGATCGAACCTGCGATCACTGGTGTAATAGCCCACTTCTGAACCATTACACCAGATCGGTGGTCACCAAATCATACATAGGATTGTAAGACCGTTATATCCACCTACACATAAGTAATATCATATAAAAGGGAGTGCATACCACCAGCGTGCGTGCTAGCTTTCGAGAAAATGAGGCAGTAGAAAATAAATTTCAAAAAAACGTGGTTCGAGTAGTCAGCGGCATTTGAAACTATGTAGCAGAGCCACCCCTTCATGACAAGTGCTAACTTGCTGATAGCTATCGAGATGTGACGTTTCCACAGGGAACAGTGTGAAACGGAATAAACAGTGCAACGTCTGTTTGTAGAATGTGGAGAGCTTCACCAGCAGAACAACTCCGTGCATCAGCCTGTGGACTGGCAGAGCCGACAGCACCGGCTCGCTGCTGGCTGGGCCGCCCTGCAGCTGTGGGGCGTGGAGCATCCATTCAAGGTATGTTTTGTCCACCTCAGCTCAAGCGAACATTGATGTAAAACGACTCTATCATCCGCGCGTGGTACACTAGCCCAAGGAAATCAGAAAAAATACTTATAAATTTCACTATACATACAGCTGTAAAATTACTATTATTCACACACTCGAAGCTCGGCCTTCGGCCTTAAGTGCGTGGTCACAATTCGATTTCGCGTAATGATCCGTTTGCAGCTTATGTTGCAAACGGTACTGAGCGTTGAAATTTCAAAACATTCTTGTGAATACAAAGTTTCTAACGTTAATAATTTAATCAAATTGGGCTAAACGACATTATAGTTAGCGTTATATGACCATCACATGTAATTCAGTGTGATATTGATATATTTTTTTAAACTTTCATGGTCAATAATACACATTAAATGTATCATGGCGCTTGTAACAGTGCCGAAATATCGGAAACTCAAAACAAAAAAGGTACATGGTAACAATCCCGTTCTTAATGTTTTAAATGTGATATTGATGACAAAAAATAAGGCCAAAAAACTAGGTTTTCTGCAACATTTAAACTAAGGTAAAAACTGTTATTTTACCTGTAATTGCCCGACGTTTTGGCGTCAATTTTTGTCAATCAAGTCAAGGTTTTTAAGTCTTTATACATATAGTGAAAAATGCAACAAGAAAGTTTAAAAACCTAATAGGTAAATAAGGCATTTTGGAGCCGTAACACGTGATTTACTACACCACCCTTTCATCGGCCTTGTCTCTGAAGTCTTAACAAAAGCACCGAGTAAGTCATAAAAGCATTTCCGGAGAAACAATAGACTCGCGCGTGCCGAAAAGGCGCCGTTTGACAGAGGTTGTGCACAAACAAAAAAACATGTTGTTTGTTTGTGTTTAAGCGCCTGCGTTATTATTACCATTGCCTTGTGCTGTGTTGCACTTAATATTTTTGTGTCCTATGCCTACTCTGATTTGATGTCATTTGAAAAAGGCGAAAAGGAAGTTCCGTGTTTCTCTTCCACGTAAGAACTGCTAAATTGATTTTAATGAAACTTAACAATGATAAAGCTTATATATCTCAATAGGTTATAGGCTACAATTTATAACAAAATATTACATATTTTTTCAACTTTAGTCTGCCCAGACAAAGTTGCTGAGGACGCTAGTTTATTATACCTATACATATAGGTAATTAATTATTATATCTTGTAAACCACTTTAAACAATAAATATGTACGCTTACACTTGCATCTACTTATTCGAGAAAAACAGTGTTAATCATTTTAATACTAGAAACGAAAACAAACTTGTCTAACCTAGTCTCAGACTCCATAGGGTAGGAAATCATTTGAATGTGTTTAATTTTTCACTCGAAACGTACCTTTGCGCATATAATGAGTCGTAAATAGAAATTACAATCGATGAAGCAAGGGTATTATAATGTTGAAGATTATTTATATGACAAGAATTTGTGGTCATCTTAGGATAATCTGCTCCTCTGAACATTTTGTAAAGACTACACTCTGTAACTTCATCACTACATAGTATAAAATAAAGTCGCTTTCTCTGTCCCTATGTCCCTTTGTATGCTTAAATCTTTGAACTACGCAACAGATTTTTTTGCGGAGATTTTGATGCGGTTTTTTTAATAGATAGAGTGATTCAAGAGGAAGATTATAGGTATAATAATACACAAGTTCAGCCGTGCGAAGCCGGGGCGGGTCGCTAGTTAATTGTAAACAAACTATGTATGTTGAGAATAGTAACTATCGAGTTTCTTGCCAAATTACTCACGAAAGAAACAACTTCCGAACCGGTCGTAGAGTAGGATTAAGTGTCTCTTACATTATGTATTTTGTAAATTATTTACCTAACTGATCAAATACGGGTCCATATTGACTCACCTAAAGTTGTTTCTCCGAAAATGTTCTTCCTAACGATTTGTGATCCGAATGATCACTCTTCCTAAAATTTTTAGTCCTAAAGTTTTCTTTCATACTTTTTGTAGTTCTAATGACGATGTTCATAACGCTCATGATTCCTAAAACTTCAATTCATAATATTTCATCTCCTAATGTTGTTTTTCCTAACCATATAATGAATACACACATTAATAAATGCACATTGCTAAATATCATAAAAAGTGTTGAGGTTAACGCAAGCAGCAAGCTAATCAGGCAAGTTGTTTTCAGGGCTTAAAAAAAAAATTACCACGAAGGTTTAAGGCGGGAGCTTCGCTTCGCTTCGCTCCCGCCTTAAACCTTCTAACCTAATCTATCCGTGTCGGTTTCGCCCCGACTCTAGTATAGGGCAGACAAGTAATTGATATTAGTTGATATAACAAATAATTCATAGTTTTTCATAGAGAACAGATTCATTTTCCCAGTGTAGAATTAAGGTCAAAGACGGTTAGGTTGACAAAAATTAGGATATAAGTGTTTATGGCTATCGAATTTATGAAGTTGAATGATTCGGAACTAAAAAATTAGGAAAAGAGAAGTTAGGAATTGGGATTGTTAGGATGAAAAATTTTAGGAAGAAAATTTTCGGAGTTCCGATTTTAGGAGTTACAATTTTAGGTGAACTTTGGCGCACCCATCAAATACACTTGTATAAAAGGAATGCTTTAGAACTTTAAAATTGAACTTATAAAATTAAAGAGTTGTTTTGTTCGTTTGAACGCGCTAATCCCTGTGTTGAATTGTCCAGTTATTGAGGATGGCTATATTTTATGTATAAACATCACGCTGTCTATACTAGTAGGGGAGCACTATTCAAAAATGTTGTGTAAACGGGAAAAACCAATGTCCACAGGGAATAAGTCGCGGGCTAAGGTTAATGTTTGGCAAACTTGAATTTAATAATGTGTTTTTTACAAAATACAAAATGGATGGATTCGAAAGGCTGCTGTCGAAGGCGCCGCGCCGCCTACCGTGCTTTAGCAAAAAGCTCTCACTCAGTGTCTCTCGCGTCGCGCCGGTGACGAGACGTGCGCTCGCGCGGTTGCACGTATTTAATAACATAACAGTGTATCAAAAAAACGTATTAATATAATTTGAAGGTCAAAAAGTGGTTCTTCTTTTGTTATTGTTTTTTTTATCATCAACAAAAAAACACGACGTCCACTGCTGAACATAGGCCTCCGCCATAGATTTTAGAGGTGAAAAAAACTTATTTAAATAGTTAATTTCGTTTAAAATTCTTGTTTAAAATCTGAATCAATTAGACAAGTAGAGTTTGCATCAGTGTTGTGTTCATGAGAAGTGAGTGCTATCTTGCTGCTGGCGAGCGAGGTGTGATACACAGTGAACAGTGTGATACCGAATAAACAGTGCAACGTTTGTTGGTAGAATTTGGAGAGCATCACCTTCGAGCAGTAGACTGCGCCCCGGCGGAGCCGACAGCCCCTGTTAGCTGCCGACTGGGGCTACCTGCAGCTGGAGGGTGTGAAGCAACCATTCAAGGTAAGTTCTTCCACCTAAGCTCAAGGTAACGTTGTTCAATGACCAAACAGTGTCTGATCACCGATGTCTGACCCGTATTTTTTTTAATCAACCTATTTTGTCCCACTGCTGAGCAAAGGTCTCTCCCAATTTTCTCCATAGAGATTTTTTTTTCTAATTTTTTTGTCTCATCCGTTAGGGGTCAGTAATATAATCAATTCTATAACATATCTGCTTGTAAAGTCTCTTATTTAACCAATTTCAATATCCTTCCATTTATTTTTATTCCTTTTTTTAGTTATTTCTAATACAGTAAAAGGCATGATTCATTCTAAAACGAACGGCACTTTTTTAAATCTTAGCAAATAGTTTTTATTTTAGTGTGGCGGCAAGGCGCATACAAACTCCTTGTGTGCGCCTGGCCACTAACAAAATCTGGAGCGCGCGAAAAAGAAAAGAAAACAAGTGACTGTCAGATACCAGAAAATTATTTGTTGGTATTATTGTTTCAAACTTTTAATTAATGTAAATAATTCATTTTACTTAATGTTTTTAGTTTTTTTGTATATATTTGATTATACAAGTTTGATTTTTATGGAGGAAAATACTTGGTTTGATTTTCCCCATATTAGAAAAGAGGTCAACATTTTATGAATAAAATTAACCCTGGGAGATAAAACTTGCTAAATAGTCATCTAATTCTTTAATGTAATTAATGTTGACTATAAATTACATCATATTATTATTTTTAATCTTATTAGCCTGCGCAATCCCACCGCTGGGCAAAGGCCTCTAATTACATCTAATTACTAATCTAAAAAACTCAAATATATTACTTTACTTAATAATAATCACTGGCTGAATGAATGAATGAATGATTTATTTGCACATAAATTTGGTACATAAGTTCTTATGCTATTTACTTAATTAAGCTCTCAAATTTTACCACTGTGTGGTCTGCAAACATTATTTTACAAAATTGAATAATTCACTAATTCTACATGAAAAAATAATACCCTAAAAAAAAAGAGATCAATAACACTTTATATGAATTGAAACAATGTCAGACACATTTGAAATTATTGCCAATTGAATTAAATTAATACACAATAAATAAATTAAATTAGATTTTACCATAATGTTCATATTAAATGTTAGTTCTAATTTAACAAAATGTCAGTCATTGTTAAGAAATTAAATATGCTCTAATGTCATAAAAACATTTCTCTAAAAGATAATTTTTAATTTTACATTTGAAGCTTTTGAGATGGCTATAACATTTAACATGATCAGGTAATTTATTAAAGATTGCTATACACATCTTGAACGAATTATTTTTGTCTAGAAATAAGTTTTTTTTTTTTTTTTTTACCCGGTGAAATACAGTACGTACTTTCCGCTGCTTGGGGGAAGGCAGCGGAGGAGTGTGGGACTCACCCACCCCTGAGGGGGGTGGGAGTACCCACTAAAACACCGGGGCGGCCTTCTTCTGCGCGTGACCAGGGTTTCCCGAGAACTCTCCTGAGGAGCCACTCTACCGGTGAAACCCTGGCGCGCTGTGCCGGCAGTCTGGCTCTCCTTGAGGGAAGTGGTGCCTCCCCTCTTACTAACGTCCGTGTACGGCAGTGCGAGGCCACCCTACACTGCCGTCCTCCTCGGGGTCACTTGTGCAATGGAAGCACACAGCCCCCGTCGTGTGCTTTCCGAGCGACCCCAAGGGCCCCCTTTAGTCGCCTCTTACGACAGGCGGGGGTGGACCTTGGCTGCATTCTTACGCCCCAGACCACAGGGCGAAGAAATAAGTTTGACCTTGGCACATGCAATTTGTGTCCATATCTGGACGTTAGAACGTTCATTTGCTTATTTGTCCTAAAGTAATGCGGATACTTTATCACAAAGAGGCAAGCTTCTTGTATATAGAGACAAGGGAGGGGTAGTATTTTTAATTCCTGGAATAAAGGTTTACATGAATCCATATAATGCTTTTTACACAGAGTTCTAATACACCTCTTCTGTACTTTAAATATCCTATCTATGTCGACAGAATTTCCCCATAGTAGAATCCCATAGCGTAATATGGACGCAACATGACCATGGTATACATTGAGGGCCGCCTCTAACGATACTGTCTGACGTATTCTTCTCAGAGCAAAAATAAATCTCTCGAGTCTTTGGCAAATGTATTTTATATGTTCTTTTCAACTGCAATATTGATCAACTACGATACCTAAAAAATTAGAACTATCTACTTTTTCTACTAATTTATTCTCATAACTTATCAAAATCGGAAAGTTCTGCGCTCGGGAAGTCTGAAATCTAATTAGTTTTGTCTTGTTTATATTTATATTTAGATTATTTGATCTCAGATATGATACCGTACTGTCCAAGGTTTTATTAATTTGATCAACAAATTTGGAATTACTGTTAGCCGTTATTACCACCGCAATATCGTCCGCATATTGTACACATTTGTGGCAAATGTACTCCGGAAAGTCGTTCACATAAACCAAGAAGAGAAGAGGTCCTAAGATACTTCCTTGGGGTACGCCATACTGTAGTTTTCGTGAAAGCGATCTTTGTATTTCCTTCGTATGGTTCTTAAAAAAACAAATTTCCGTGCACTGCCATCTATCTAGTAAATAGGACTCAATCCAGGTGTACGCCTGTCCCCGTATGCCCACAGCGTACAATTTTTCCATCAGTAATTTTTGATCGACACAGTCGAAGGCCTTGGACATATCGAGAAACAAAGCCCCCACAAGATGCCTAGCATTTAAATTTTCCGTAATAGTCTTTAATAAATCAAAACACGCCAAAGAAGTTGAGCGGTTTTTTCTAAATCCGTGCTGACAAGGATTTAGAACGAGATGTTGCATAAAAAAAGAATTCAAGTTTTCGACCATAATCTTTTCGAATATCTTAGATAAAACCGGGATGAGTGCAACAGGTCTAAAATTATTCATATTAGTTTCGTCGCCCTTCTTAAGCAATGGCTTTATTATTGAAAATTTCAAGCTCTCTGGAAAAGTGCCCTTTTCTAGCGACAAATTAATTAAGTCAGTGGTTGAGCCAGTTCTTTTGAACATTCTTTGATTACCCGTGTACTGATTCCGTCAAAACCAACTGAACGTGTATTGCGCAGATTCATTATGACTTTGCGTACATTTTCCTCGCTCACCGGTCTGAGGAATATACTATTGCTGAGTTTCAAATTAGATTTCTTATCTGAATTTGATTTCCCCGATTCAGGTTGAGTGCTAGGGTTTGTTGCCATTTCTACAAAGAAATCGTTAAATTTATTGCTAATTACCAATGGATTACTATAGATAGACCACCTCATACTCAACGATCTGTGTTATTGGTTTAGGAATAGTATTGAATTTGAGTTTATCATTTAAAAAAATCCATGTCGCTATGCATTTATTTTTCGCATTTAATATATATTTGTTGGCTGTTTGGTTGTGTGCCATGTTGTTGCCATTTGAAAAAAAAGCGCAGATGCGCGCGCATCGCTAATTTGTGAAAAAGTAAATCCGTTTATTAAAAGCCCCTGTTTTATTTATTTCCTCGCGAATATGTTATAAAGGTGCCTGTGCCCTGTAGAGGTGCCCGTGGCGCAGTTGCGACAGTGATCGGTGACGATTGCTGTTGTAAAGAAACACAACGCCGGGTCGGAAATGGGATGGGTGACCACCCCGACCGAAATTTAGTGATGTGTATTTCGGGCATCTCCGTGCTTCGGAAGGCACGTTAAGCTGTTGGTCCCGGTTGACGTCGCTAGACGTCAGTCGTTAAGCCTAGTCAGAGGCCTTAGGGCGGCTTGATAACATCTGACATTAAGGTTGCTCACTAACCTTACAACCCTCCAACAACCCGCACTGAGCCCGCGTGTTGGAGTATGGCTTGTTCCACCTCATAGTTGAGGTGAGGCCTGTGCCCAGCAGTGGGACGTATATAGGCCGTTTATGTTATGTTATGTTATAAAACGTCGTATGACGTATACATACGTGCGCTTTGATAATAACAGCCTCTGTCAATATCGCCTCGGCAATAATTAGCAACAAATCCACTGCTCATAAATATATGTTACTGCTACCTGCTCGTCATGCTGGAGGTTTTTCTGCGTGGAGTAGAGTAGAGTATGGTGCCATCTTGAGCACTTCTTACAAGTTGGCGCCTTACATGTTGCTCTTGCGTTCTGTTACCGAAGACACTTGAAGCGAATTCTCGCTTTCTTTACCATTTGTTCAATTCAATTCCTCTCCTATGATACTTCGGTGGAGCGAAGTCGCTGCACAAGTCCGCTTCGATTTTAAGAAGTCTTTTACTAGCGTTAGCTCTTGTTCATCCTCTCGACGACGGCTGCGATGGTAAATGAACCATCAGTATTTTATTGATGACGGCATCTTCTCTATGAGCGTCTTCATAGTTGCTGGCGAACTTAAGTATCTTTCCAAGTGCCTTGATGGTGACTACGCAGTTTCTGACGTGCCTGGTGAATGTTCAAACACTGTTCGGAGCTTCATTAATGCGCGGCAGACCCTTGAGCTTTTCCAGTTCTGCTAATGCCAACCCCCCCTGGTCTCCCAAAACGCTTCCAGTCGTCCCTTCATTACTTCTTCCAGCGTCGCGGTGGTGAAGAGTAGACTCTTGATGGCTTCTTTTGCCCTTCCCTGAAGAGATCGTAGACAAGCCAAGTTCTGAGCGTGAGTGAAGGCGTGTGCAGTATCTTTATCGCCTGTATAAATACCAACCACTCTTCGCTGGCGCCGTTGAAGGTTGGGAGTTCAATTATTTGATTAGACTTGCGATGGCTTAGGCGAGTTCCTGGATGTCACCTCTGCTTTCTTGATGTGCCTCTTGGCGAACTTCTTTAGGCTGCTCCGGCGATGGATTCTCCCGAACTGTGTCAGTTTGGTTCACCCAATGCTCCACTCGATTTTGCGGTAGTTCTTCCTGACCAGGATCATTATTCACGTCGAATCCGCTTGCAGTAATTCTAGCTCTGCTTGCGCTATCTTTGACTTTGCCTCGGCGACTTTGAGTTCTCGTAGGGCCACTTGCATCTTTGCTTTCGCCTCTGCTCTTCTTCTGGAAGAGCGTAGAGAGCGTGTCTCTACATTCAATTTCCTGGACGGTATTTCCCTGCTAGATTGAGGCGCTCGAGTCTCTGTTGCTGGTGTCGCAAACTGGAACTGTTTTTCCTCTGCTTGGCGTGCGAGGCGCCGTTTGTCCGGCTGTGCAATGCAGGCCAACATTTCCTCGTATTGCTTGATGACTACTGTTGCCGATTTAAACACTTCTTCAACACGTTACTGTGGTATTTCCCCTCTAAATGCTAGCACTGGTGGGGGCCTATGGTACTCCCCGTAATGCGGCTGGGAGATTCCCCTCTAGTGCGAGCTGCCGGTAATGTGTGATCCCCAATGTGGCATATAATGTGGTCGCACAAGTAATTATTTACTTAGTTTGGGCATCTATAATAACAAACCTGACCTACATGTCTATGTCATAATAATTAACCTGAATTATTATTATGGCTAGCATGCACATTACCTTGCATAAAACAGGTATTGATATAGTTACTAGCGTAAGCATAGTTTAAATGTCATCTGTCAGCAGATTTGAATTATGTAAATAGTATTTAGTTATAAATGTATTGATACCGTTGTCTCATAGGTTAAGTTTTATTCTGAATAAATTTTTACTTACTTACTTTACTTACTATACCTACGGCGAGGCGAGTCGGGACCATCATGTCGTCGTCGATTGGCGTGTCCTTTCTGACCTCGTAACTGGCATATCCGTATTTCACTAGCCGGCTCGAAGGACCATAAAATGTTACGTGCCATACAAAACGAACGTAAGAGAGTGGACTTTGCGGTTGAAAATATGCGTTCAACTGGTCACTGTGGACTTGACTTCCAAATCAGGAACGATTTGATTGGTTAAGGGGCGTGCTAGATCGTAGGACAAGTATGAAATTGCTGCATTCTTAACGCGAACAGACTATACCCAAGTAACATTTTATTCGGGCCTAGGTTGTAAAGAATGCCTTTTGGTTTTATTTTTATATTAGTCCTAACAAGGTTAATGTTCTGTCTGATCATTTTAAGTACTTGAGAATGATTAGTAAGTATTAAAACTAATTGTTTATTTTCGCAACCTCGGAGCCGCTGACAAGAGTTTACGTTAACGTTATGTTGACTTGTGTTTCAAGAGCATAGAGTCCTAGGGTCATATAGTTTCCATAAACTCCTTCCTGAATGAGTTTTAAAAAGGCCAGCAAAATGCTTAGGTTAGACCTGAAGGTTTAATTTTAAACTTCGATGCAACCATAAAGTTATGAAATGTTGAAATCGCTTATAAGTAATTTCTTAAACCCACTTTTAACCTTTGGGCCTTAAGGGAGTTGTAGGAATTCGTAGTGAACAACCAAACCAATACGCTATTTTCATAAGTTGAAGGCATGTTTACAGTTCTACAAGAATATTTTAAAGCTTTAAAGGCATCTCTAGAAATTGGGTCTACCCTTTTTCGCAGAACTTTTTTTGTCATAATTTTATAATGCATAACAACGGATGGCAGAAATTTAATTTCGCAGAAAATCATTTCGCATACACTCATTTAGCATACATTCAAAAAGCATAATTTTGCATGGCAGAATCATCTTTTGGCATAATTTTAATATCCATAATAATCAAAAAGCAGAACCATGGTAACGCAGAAAGTTAACATGCAGAAACATCACATAGCAGAAAGTTAATATGCAGAATTATCTTTTGGCATACTTTTTATATCCATATAAAAATATGAAATGAAGCAGCAAGCTAAACAGGCAAGTCGTTTTTTGGGTTTGAAAAAAAAATAACCACGAAGGTTTAAGGCAGGAGCTTCGCTACGCTTCGCTCCCGCCTTAAACCTTCTAACCTAATCTATCCGTGTCGGTTTCGCCCCGACTCTAGTGTAGGGCAGACAAGTACTCCAATTTGTTGTTATATCAAATACCACGAAACCACGAGAGAAATGGAATGACAATAGTATGCCAAGTGAAATTCTACCAAATAAGCATTATGCAAAAAGTAATTATGCGTCATAAAATTTAGCCAATTAAAATTCTGCCAAATAAAATTCTGCTATCTTAAAAGTATGCCATTGAAAATTCGGCCATACAAACTTTCTGCGAAATGATGATTATGCTAAGTATTTTTTCTGCCTTAAACATATTCGGCCAAAGAAGATTATGCCAGGTGTGTTCTGCAAAATGAAAATCTGCGAAAAAAAAATCTGCCAGATAGAAGGAACCCCTAGAAATTATCAGTTGTCTCCGCGACTTCTAAGCTTACACTTGTCTTTCAAGATGAATCGATACAGGGTGATATCGAAACAACGGAATGAAAGTTTTAAACGTAAAGTACGTGAGAATCTCTGAAGCCAATAGATTCATCTAAACTAATAATTTACTGTGTCAATGCATCAATCTAAAAAGGGCGCCTCTTTTGTGGAAGGAAAGCAGCCCTAATTAAATGGAAATTTGTGTTCCATGAATTACTTCTTTTTTTTTCAATTTAAGGCCTTGGAACTTGCTTATAAGTTTATTAAATGTTTATCTATGATAGACTAGCGAGTGTGTAACCATTTTATCATTTTAGTAGTAATGAAACTTCATACTATCTTTTTTTTTTAAAGTAGGGGAAATGCCTTACGCATACCCGTCCACCGGGGGACGGACGGGTTATGTCGGACTCTCCACTGGAACGGTGGTATACCAGTGGCCCTACCGACTAAAACCCCTACTACTCCCTCTGATCGTCCCTAGTGGGGGAACACGTTGAATAGCGCGAGGCCTGGTGCGCGTTCCCCCGGACGGAGCCCGCCTGCATGGCGAGCCGGCAGCGACCCTCCTCGTGAGGGGAGGCCAGAAGGGACAAACCCACCACCTCCCATGGCCCTACCAACCTCGCGGTTATACGGGCCGAATCTTGGGGATATGCGCGCGGAACTTGCTTCTGCTAGGCAGCGTGCACTACAGCCGCGCGCAATGCTTGAATCCCCTACGAATTCTGTCTACGTCCTTTGTCCCTTGACATTTCTCCCCATTCTGGGGCATGTTAACATCACACCACGTTGGCACCGTCCGGTGCCTGGCAGTCCATCATTCTCCTCGTCCTATGCCACACGTGCGCGAACTCCTGCAGCCGTCTGAAGTTGCCTTCCGTGCTCACGAGATCGAGGTACCAAGCGGGGCCGTGGCCTTCAAGAGTCAACCCATCCAGCAACTGTCCCCTAGCATCCTCATACAGAGGGCAGTACCACAGAGCGTGATGTCTGTCCTCCAGGTAAGCCACCATGCCTCCCTATCCTGAGATACTTTTCCTCGTTTATTTATTCATTTGTTTATTAGCACAGCCACATCATATGTATCACACAATGACAAACATAATATACAGGGTTATCTTACCTTATACATTTAACAATTCCGGCGTACATAACATTTGCCAATGTTTAAAATAAAAAGTTAACAAAAATAATCAATACTAATTCTAAATCGCAAAGCCAAACTATTCGTGAGTTGATTGAGGAGTCGTGGTGGTTGATTTAACTAATTTATTTTTGAAAGAATTATAGGTGTCATGGAAAATATCTAAGTCGGATAATTTGTTCTGAGCGTTATATTTGTGTAGAATTCTATGGAGAGGGGAAAAAAGGCCGAGGTTTGTTCGGACGCGAGGGGCATGAAATACTTTTTGAATTTTGGTTTAGGGATACTTGTGAGGCACACTTAATGAGATTTTTTCTAAAAGAGGGCCACATTGTAGGCTTCCATGTAAAATTCGGTGGAGAAAACACATATCCAATATGTATCTTCTATGATTACAAATTTTCTTGTTTTTTGCCGTAAATATAATATAGTTAGTTTTAGAGGTATTCATTGTCAACAAATTTGATTGAAACCACAAGTATAATTTATCTAAGTCATGCTGTGCCTGATTCATCACTACTTCCACCGAATGTCCAGAGTAAAACAGGTTAGTATCATCAGCGTAAAGAGTAATGCCTCCCTTAAGATCAATCTCATGTATATTATTAATATAAATAAGAAATAGTAAAGGACCTAGTGATCCCTGGGGCACGCCACGTGATACTGTTTGTAGCTCACTTTGCTGGTTTCCTATTTTGACAGCCTGATTTCTGTTTTCAAGGTATGATCTGAAGATTTTATAGGCTTCCACGATAATTCCTATGTTATGCAGTTTCATTAAGAGCACTTCATGGCTAACGGTATCAAAGGCCTTTTTAAGGTCAATAAAAATTCCCAGAGATACGTTCTTGCTGTCAATGCTATTTCTGATATTTTTGACTATATCAATAGTAGCGGAAAGTGTGTTAGACTTAGGTCGGAAGCCTTATTGTTTTTCAGAAAGAAAGCCGATGGTAGATAGAAATTGTTCCAGTCTGTTGTGTAATACTTTTTCAAATATTTTTGAGATAATAGGAAGGACAGATATTGGCCGATAATTGCCTGGATCTGTTTTATCACCTGACTTGGAAATGGGACGAACTTTAGCTATTTTCAAGGAATCGGTTAAATACGCTTCCGCCAAGCACTTATTGATACAGTTAGACAGATTGAGTGCTATGATATTTTTGATACACTTAACCATCTTTGTACTAACACCGTCTATGCCACTGCTGCTATTTGAGTCTAGGTTGCCAATTATTTTAACTATTTCAGCAGGTGTCGTTGGGTTAAATTTTGATTGTTGTTCTGTACTTGTTGATTCACCTGAACTTGAAATATATGATTGGTTGTTTTGAATTTTTTTTGGAATTTTTTTGAGAGCTCTTTGCCAATGGAAGCAAAGAAGGAATTAAAGTATTCGCAAATTTGTATGGTTTCTGTAATTGGGCCGGACGGACTATTAAGTTTCAACGGCGGTGGACTAGAATCTGCTTTATTTTGGTTAGTTGGTTAATTCGTTTCCACTTTTTTGAAGGTTCACTCTTACAAACCTCAAAAGCTTTCAAATAAAACTGATTCTTTGCCGAATGTTTTTTTTAAAAAGCTGTCCTTCTTTTCTGTACGAAATCTTGTTTCAGTTGTTCCTCTTCTGGTTGTTGTTTCCAATAGTTCCACGCAATATTCCTTTCATTGATTGCTGTAATGAGGGTTTTATTTATCCATTCTTTATTCGGGGGGTTCAGTATCTTGAATCTTTTGACCTTATTCCTTTCAATCACCTCTAGTAGGTTCGCCTCAAGTCTTGCATAATCCAAGTCCACGTCCATCTTGAATGTCTCTTCAGCACATTTGTAAAGATGAGTGTAGTTTGTTGATGTGTATTCTATTCGTTTCAGTTTGTCGCGTCGTTGTCTATTGATTTCGAGATAAATTTGATTGTGATCAGACATGTTGGATTCTATGATCGTCATATTGAAGCTACATGGTCCAGAATGGTTTGAGTAGATTTTGCTTGTCGGGTGCAATGGTCTTTGGTAACTTTGTTTAATATCTTCATCTTGTTTTCTAGTAGATATTCTTTGTATAGTTTTATTGCATTGTCATGGCTGAGAAGGTCCAAATTAAAATATAAAAGATAAAATATAAAAACCGAACACCAGAACTCGTTTCTTTTTTGATAGATGTTCGTTGTGAATTTCTAGAAAGTGATTTGTGTTCGCTGCAGGCTGTTTGTATATCGCTCCAATGTCAAGGGAGAGCGATTTAAGGTGGACCCACAAGAAGTGGTTTCCGTCTTCATGCTGGTCATGCAAAGGCTCGTGCTGTAGATTATTGTGAACGAAAATCGAAACCGCATCGAAAAAATCGAATCGAAATCCGCCGCCCCTCGACTTAGGTCTATAATTGTAATAATGTGAGTAATTCTGTAGCTTGTGCCTTTGAGCTTCGTGTTCATCTTTTATCCATGTTTCTGTCAAAACCACAACATGAATGATTGCATGAAAGGATTCCATTACACATCTCAGTTCGTCTAACTTTCTGCTGCTTGCTTTTTGCTGTGTCTTGAGATGCAAAAGTGACTTTCAGCAGACGGCTTTTTTTTGGGTCATATTTTCCAAGTCGAATTATTTTCTCAGGTTTTGGACAGGGTGAATAAATCGCGTTAATAATTTTAGTTACTTCATTCCTGTCAGCTTGTTGTCTATCTGCCGTTTCACCCAGCTGTTGCTCAGGAATTCCACCTATAATAATATTTTTACTCCGCTCACTACGTTCCTGAAGTTTTTTCCAGTGACTTCATTTTTTCCCGGGTCTCAGTGACTGTGCTTGTGAGGTTTGCTATCTGGATCTTAAAGGATTTGTTTTCCGCTATCTGTTGCTCCGCTGTAACCTTTATATCAGCTATTTGCTCCTTGATAGACGATATGTTTTCACGAATAGTATTAACACCCTCTGTCTGTTTAGTTCCAAAAAGTTGTAATAGACCTATTATTTCTTTTCTGAATTCAGAAAGATGATTTGAGTAATCATCATCTGGTATTTTCCTCTTTCGAAAGGACACATTATTTAATTCCAATTCACGTGCTCCAAGCCGTGAAAGATCGGGTTGAGAGATGCTGTTTCCTCCTGTGTTACTCATAATGTGTGTATTTTTATTTGTTGGTGATCTTTAAGTGCTCATAACCGCTTCCGCTTATCGCTATGCTTGACTAGTGTGCGCACACCCCTTGAAATCCGCGCGCGAACGAGTCCAGCGTCACTGTAGCCGAACGCTCCCGAATGCTTGACTCACGAGGTCCGCGCTCCGCACACGCGATTTAAAATAGACGTATGTGCCGGTATAGGCTATTAGGAACAAGCACTATGTTACGCTTACTTTAGAGCTCTGATTTGGGTGTCACTATTTAATAATTTTTATTTGTAATGTTTTCCCGCACGACCACTCGCTACGCTTGCCAGCGGCGAATCCGAAGATAAATTGCAGTGTCGTCCGCATATGTTGCTGTTACCACTCTCTCTGAGGTTGGTAGGTCTGCAGTATAGACGGTGTAAAGAACAGGACCCAGAACGGAGCTCTGAGGCACTCCAGCCTCATCACCTGGCTTGGCAATCATATTAATGATTGAGACTTTCTATATAAGGGAAAAATACTGTTGTCTTAGGACCCCGTTGAACAGGATGATTAGGAGGACGATTCCTTTCTTCGGCAAGTGATCTAGGACTTCTGATGGTATTAAGTCAAGTCCGGGTGCCTTTTTCTTCTTCATAAGAGGTATATGTTTACGGACTTTTGAAGGCGTACACAGTTAGAGTGGTAGAGACGTCTGCTAGTCGCTATACAAGATGTCGTCAATTTCCTTCCCTGGGAACAAGTTGTCTGGTTCATCAGGTCCAAATACTTCCTTCAGGAATTACGCAAACAACTCCGATTTCTCACGGCTCTTCACTCGGCTCCTTCAGTGGAGGCACGTGTTCTTTCGGCTTTTTAAGCGATTTTGTCAGTTACCAGAGTGAGTAATTGTCTGTCTTATAGGTTGATAGGGTTTTTGACTTGTCCTGAAGCGTCCTATTTTCGTTTTTTCTGAGCAACTATTGCAACTGCTTCTGTGCTTTATTTAAAGCTCTTTTCACATGTAAGTTTCTGCTAGTTTGCCATTGTCTCCTTAGCCTTATCTTCTCAGCTTGTTGCGAATTTGTTGTGGAGTTGGCATTTTGTGGGTTATAGTCAATGTGTGGAGTAGAAAGCCAGGCAGAGGTTTGAAACAGATTTGTGACATACAGAGCAGTATCTTAGACGTCTTCTTCAGTTTTCAGGGGTATGTGGAGATCGGTATTTTCCTTTATGTACTTAGCTCCGGTAACTTTTCCAGACATTATCACTACCATTCCATTGTACAGTTTTTCACCAGGCTCTCTACAAATGATTGTTGCACGTTTGTTGAGTACTGTTTATACTTCCTTCTGTGGCGATTCCTGGTGTGTAGCCTTGGGTTGGCTCAATCAAGATTAGGGTTAATTTCTTACTAATAAAAATAAATTGGTAGGTATTTAGTGTTTTTTTTGAGGTCGGTTATTAATCAACTACCTACATAGGTCATTATTAAAATAACAAATTTTCAATTAAACAATAATGGCTTCTCTAATGCATCTTAAATTATATATTAATTCCCACTACTCATTTTTTCACTAATCGACAAGGTAACCTCATACAACACGAACAAAAAATAATTTCGCTGAAGAAAATGCTTCATTGGCTCGATGAGCGAAATCTATGAGCTGTGAGGCGAAGGGTAGCGCGGGACGCGCGTTATGAGACGCAGTAGTGCGTTCGTTCGAGCACCAACCAATCCGTTGCGATTTCTCGTCAAGAGATTGCGCGCGCGGTTTACGTCCAGACTCCAGTCGCACCGCTGGACTACGCGACGTATTAATACTGTCTTCGGACACTCTGCCAAAATTGCTCGTGGCTGCTGATGAACAGGGAAGCGGCTCACCGCTGCCGCTGGCAGCCGCACGTCGCACGATGTCTCACCACTTTTGTCGACTTTGTGCGTTGCGAGTACACTGTACAGCGGTCGACTGTGTATACTTTCTAATAAGGTTGATCCAGCGAGAAGGAGACCGGCCTCGCGCTCTCTTCCCCTCGGTGTGGCCCTGCACTACAAGTTTCTTCATCAAGTCCTCGTTTCTGGAGGTATGCCCAAAGAACTTCAGTATTCGCAGCTGCAGAATCGACGATAGCTTGTCTCTTAAGTGAAGTATTTTGAGTATGGAAACATTGGTGTGAAACGCCGTTCAGGGTATTTTCAGAAGACTTCTCCACCACCACATCTCCAGTGCGTCGATTTTTCGGCGGTCTTGCAGTCTCAGTGACCAAATTCCGGCTCTATACAGAAATATTGGAAAAACAAGGCACCTTAGTGTTCCTAGTTATTCTCCTGTCTCTCCAAAACTTTTCTAGTAATTGGCTATTTATAATAGTTTCGTAGTTATATGTTCAGCTCGATCTACTATCATAACCTTCGTCTTGTCTCTATTTAGACCCAGACCGAAGTGGAGATTAGTGATTTCCAGACGAGTCAAAAGATCCTCCAACTCTTTTTTCGAACTGGCAAGAAGAGTGGTATTTATTTAATTAGATGGGTAAGTAGGTATATTGTTCAAAACTTGGTTCTGTGGCGCCAACCTCGCCATTATTGAGGAATCGCCACTGCTTTTCATGAACCTACTGAGCGTCCCCAGACAGGCAAATTCTCCAGCCGAGTAACAAAAGGCTGAAGCAAATGTGGTGAAGTTAATAGTTAATAGTCAGCCTCATTCATAACTTATTTATTTCCTTTGAATTATTCTTAATTATTGTTAGTGTAACATATTGTCACTGTCATATTCTCTTTCTTTAATTTTGCTCATTAAATTAATTATTATCCAGGTTTTGTCTTAATGAATTCCACCGTCTACTGTGATCACTCTTTCGTTATTCTGAAATACATACATAGTTCGGATAAAGTCAAAGTTGATAAAAACCTTTAGGGCCGGCGCCCACTCTCGGCATCGGCACGCTTCAGGATTTTAAGGTGGCAAATAGCAATATACTTTAACATTATGGCAATAAAGTAGAAATTTCCGTGATGTGTTCTCGTAAAAACAAAATGCATTTGTTCTGTTTCTGTTTCGGCATTTTCTACTTTATTGCCATTATTTTAGAGTATATTACTATTTGCCACCTTAAAAGCCTGAAGCGTGCCGATGCCGATAGTGGGCGCCGGCCCTTAATGTTGATTGATATTACTTTTAGGTTGGGAAGGGGAATTTCAGATACGCCATTCAATGGTATAATGATTTAGCGTTTTTCTTTTCTGAGCTGAGCAAAAGTAACTTTATGGACCCGAAAATAAGTCATCTTTTATATTCTATGATAAACAGTAGTTGGTGGTTACCAACCCAAACAAGTAAAATAACAGACAGAAATAAAAAAAGGGTTAATAGTGACATCTTTTGAGTAAGAAAGAAAACACCCTCGATCACCTCTGTGATGTCGCCGCTGTGGCGTAAACTTGTTGAATAAATTCAGCAGTATTCACATAGATGGCACTTATTTGATTTTCTTAATCTAAGCGTCTGTATGCCTAAATGTTTTTATTAAACCGGTTTTAATGGAATAGGGATAAACGTATTGCCTAAAAAAATGTGAACGCGGCGTTAAATGAACGCGCGAAGCTAACGCGACGTCGGTACTACTTGAAAACGTTGAGATCGGGCTCATACATCTACTACTTTACTCTTAGGGCCGGCGCCCACTATCGGCATCGGCACGCTTCAGGATTTTAAGGTGGCAAATAGCAATATACTTTAACATTATGGCAATAAAGTAGAAATTTCCGTGATGTGTTCTCGTAAAAACAAAATGCATTTGTTCTGTTTCAGTTTCGGCATTTTCTACTTTATTGCCATTATGTTAGAGTATATTGCTATTTGCCACCTTAAAATCCTGAAGCGTGCCGATGCCGATAGTGGGCGCCGGCCCTTAAAAGCCTGAAGCGTGCCGATGCCGATAGTGGGCGCCGGCCCTTACTCAGACATTCGGGCTCCACCACCCCGTGAAATGATTTTATAACAGTAAGATAGAAATATAATGTATTAGACAAAACAAATTGAAGTATTTCAAAAAATACTTCGCTGTTCTCAGCATGCACTGCCATCTATGAACTTGGTTATACAACTAAGGAATAGAGAACATATTTCATTCTTGGTATCTTCTATCTATTATGTAGGTATATCTATCTTAACGTTGCGTTGCGATACCTTCTCCCCTTTAAGATATTCTAGTAAGTCAATTTACTAATTTACGGTCTTGGGTTGTTCACAGATCCCCCTGCCGCACATAATACCGCCATCAGGGTGATCAAGCCAGGTGGCAGAAGTCGGGGTGCTAGCCAACCAGCAGTTTGCCCAGGGATCAAGTGGTAAGTGAAGTGTTCAATTTTTGACCCCACGGTGCGTGGTTCATTTGCAAGCCTCTCATTAACTATGCGTCAGACTGGGTTAGAGGCCTCAAGCTAGATCGTAATTGACCCTCAAGGCTGAGGTCTGTCTTTTGTTGCGTCCAATTGTGGGGTGGGCCTCACCCACACGGGGTCGGAATCGATTTGATATCAGCCTGAACACGGGCCTTTCAGGTTCTTGGCAGCAGGTAGTGGTGTGGGGTACTAGGGGGCCTGGTGACAGCACATGTGCCCTTGGGTTCGGTCGTTCCTTGGTAGGTCTAGGGTGCAGCGAGCGGCGCGAATGCATTCAGGTACCGTGATTGCCCATGAGCCACGAGCTCACGAACGGACTGGAGGCCGGACTGAGAATGCATTGTGTAGGTATCGTTGCGTTAGTTGGTGCGTTCGGTTCCCCCCAATGCGTACTTTTTGTGCGCGCAAAAAATATCTATCTGTCTTGCTCGCACACGTGTTTCCATCTTTTCCAGATTATATTTTTTTAAATGATTCTTTTTTCTTTAATTTATTTATATAGTCTTAGGTACTACTATGGAAATGTTAAATGACGACCCTAAAGGAAATTCTGAAGACTCCAATAAACTCGTTAAAAATACCTAAAACAGACAAGCTGAAAGACGTGAACTTACTACCTAACTAACTAAAGTTTGACAAGATGATAAACTTTATCATTTATTTTTTACAATACACATTACAATTTTTATATATAATTTTTATAAATAATGAAAAACTATTTAGTTGTTACATATCCATAGCTTACACAATTTTTTGAGACTATGTACGTTGTATATAATGAGATCTTTTCATCTCGCTCTTGCCACGCTCTCTTTGTCGCAAGAGTTTACCGTGCTGTGATTGGCTAATCTTGGATGAAGAACGATAACTTTGTGAGACTTCGTCCTGCCTATAAAAGTGGCGCACCTAAAATTACGTATATTAATCTCGGAGTCGGAGTCGGGAGTCGGGCAGTCGGGCGGATCGATAATGTTGGTGAAAAATTGGAAGAAAGAAAAATATTTAGTGCATATATGGATGCATATGAATATCGTTTAGAGAAGAAGACGTGTGCGTTTAAAATGAATATTATCGTTGTTTACTAGAAGAATACACACCTAACTAACTGGATTAGATACACCTACATCGAATTATTTAATTTCCTGAATCAAGGAAGGAAGAAAAGAAATGAAAGGAAAGGAAAGGAAAGGAAAGGAAAGGAAAGGATCAAGCTGAAACAGGACTCAGTCACCTGGCTGGCCTTTGTTGTTTATGACTCTTTTGACTCTCGTTCGTTATGAAACTAGTGTCCCAATATTGGGACACATTAAGAATGATATGTTAGCCCTGAAAAGGGCTTTTTGAAAACATTCGACGGTCGCTGCAACCGCAGCAGCAGCCGCGCGGTGTCCGGCGCGCCTTCCTTTGTTTCGTTGCGTCGCTCAGCATTGCATTGCACTGCACTGTAACTGTATAGGCGTTGCGTGCGGTGGCTTGATGGTGTACACTGTTCCACTTCTTGGCTTGGTTTACTGGATGGTTCGGTTCGATCGTCGCGTCGTCGTATTCAAAAAAAAATACGTACGAACGCAGGAACGCAATAGAGGCACTGATAGAAAAATATCAATACTACTAACCCGAACCGAGATCCATTCAACCATACCAGACAGCAACGAACAGAACCACCACTGGACCACCACAGAACTAAACCACAGAACAGAACAGCACAGCACTTTTGCTTCGCTTCGCTTTGCGTGCAACTAGCACTGGTGAGGCGAGCACGGCACGCGACACGGCAGGTCGATCACGTCGTCACGCCTGATGCGTCTATGATGTTGGTGCGTCGTTTACTTCTTAGACGCGGCGGCCTTCTTTGCTGCCGGCTTCGACTTGGGAGCGGCGGCGGCCTTCTTGGGTTTTGGCGCCTTTGGCTTCTTGGTCGGGGGCTTCGCGCTCTTCTTCGCCTTGGGAGCGGCGGCGGCCTTCTTGGCGGCGGGCGCCTTCTTCGGTGCTGGCTTCTTCTTGGCTGCGGCCGCCTTCTTGTCCTTTGTCGCGGGCTTCGCCTTGCTGGGGGAGGAGGCGGCGGCTGCTGCTGCCTTCTTCGCCCTGCCGGCGGCGGGGGCGGCGCTCTTCTTTGCCTTGGCGGCGGCAGCTGTGGCCGCGGGCTTCCTCACCGCACCACTGGCGGGCTTCTTGGATGCTGCAGATTTTGATTCCAACTTGAAGCTGCCCGAAGCGCCCTTGCCCTTGGTCTGGATCAGAGCGCCACTCTCGACGGCGCTCTTCAGATACTTCCTTATGAACGGTGCCAACTTTTCAGCGTCAACCTTGTACTGAGCGGCGATGTACTTCTTGATCGCCTGCAGGGAGGAACCGCTGCGCTCCTTCAGCTCTTTGATTGCGCTGTTCACCATTTCAGAGGTCTTCGGGTGAGTAGGCTTCGCTTTCGGCTTCTTCGCGCCGGAGGCGGTCGCCTTCGGTTTCTTCGCTGGAGTCGCCGGGGCTACAGCCTCTGATGCTACAGCTGTGTCTGCCATTTTTTGGTTTTAGGTTCAATTGATAACAAAGCAAACGAACGACAATATACGTGGTGTACGTGGTAGGTTGATTAAAAACCCCGCGCAAACGATTCGAAGCAGACTCAGCTATACCTTATAGAGAGCCTCGATGTCGCTAGACGTTTTCTCGTACGAACGCTTCGAACTTTTCACTAGCATGCATCTGAAAAAATAACCTTTTTACCCAATTGTATCATCAAATAACTTGTTAAATTCCACATCGTTAATCTCTTTTAGTGAACCCAGGATCTGGTACAATCATCTGCCTCATTGTGAGGACCCTATCCTCAATGGAACTGTTTATTTTCAACATTGACTACTAGACTCACCTCGGGTCATGTTTAAAAGTTATTTTTCTATTTTATTCATGTTATTATTAGTCTCTTTCGGACGAGAAATTAACTACGAATATACGAAGCCTCATACGCAACAGTTCAGACATAATATTGGATTATCTTGCGGCCAAATTTATCCAAGTTAACTGGACGGTCGTAAAACATGAACGCGCCGAACGAAACACGCGAAGAAACCCTAACATTTGAGAACGTAAAATGTTTCAAAAACAATTCAATTTAAATTAATATCAAACACCAATCTATAAAGCGCACTATTCGACAGGTCACCACTTATACAGATAGACACTAATACAAAATAACTAAACCTCATTCAGAGTTGACGTGCGATAATCATGCACAGCGCGCAAACGTCCTTCCGACCTCACGAGGCGTATTTCAAAAAGCCCAGACGGGAATTGGCTAGCTAATCCAGCTCATTTTTTTAAATTCATCTCACAAAAATAACAATAATAACAACTTCGTTAAAATATAACCGTTAATTGACGTTAGTTAAAAAAAATATATTAAAAAACTTTTCTAACAGAGAAGATACACTGAGAGGACGACGACACGCTCATTTTCATATTCATTTCAGTATATTTGCTGACCGACTCTCAGTTTCAATAATGATATTTATTTAATCTGTATTTTTTTTTTTTTTCAAACCTTGTTAAGTGTATTAGTTAATAATAAAAAAAAAAAACCATAAGAATATTATCGTATCATAGCATAGGTAGAACTATCAATATAGAACGTAGGTAAGTTAAATTGATTCAATTACTGACAACATAGTACAAGTAGTGAGTTATTGAATATGCTATTAAGCGTTGCTATTTGTCGCTGCTATTGCTATATAATAAAAATAGCTATATAGCGCTATAAGATATTTGACATTACTTACTTTTGAGGAAAGCTTGCGAAATGTTTGTTTGTTCAAATAAGTTGCTCGTGTTATAATAATAATGACGGGTAAATGTGCCCATGTAATATTTGTATTCGCATGCTATTTATTTTTCTATGAAAAATAAAAAAAAATGCTTATATCATACAACGATTTAAAATGATAATTTAAAGACTCATAATCTGTCGTTTGAAACAGTCATTAAAATAACGAAACTCTTGCGGCCCTGAAAAGGGCCTTTTTTCTGATTTATCAATCCCAACCAATGAAAATCAGCGTTGTCATAATAATAAATAACACGAAGATGATCATCGGGTCGGATCGGATATGTTCGGAGCGACACGTCCGCGTCCTAACCTCCGAAACCGTACAGGGTGCGTCCCTGACGTTTCAGAGCGTAGACAACGTCCATGGCGGTGACGGTCTTCCTCTTGGCGTGCTCGGTGTAGGTGACAGCGTCGCGGATCACGTTCTCTAGGAACACCTTCAGCACACCGCGGGTCTCCTCGTATATCAGACCGGAGATACGCTTCACACCACCCCTGCGAGCGAGACGGCGAATGGCGGGCTTCGTGATACCCTGGATGTTGTCACGGAGCACCTTCCTGTGACGCTTGGCTCCACCTTTTCCCAATCCCTTGCCTCCCTTACCGCGACCGGTCATCTTGAGCTTGTGTTAAGTGAGTGAGAGAAAACTCGAAAGGTTACAAGTACGCGTACCGCAGCGAGTCGCGTCGAGCAGCAAACTTGTGATAGCAGTTCTCTAGACCCCTATATTTATACGTTTGCGCCTTCCTAGCGGGGGGAGGGGTGAGGGGGGGGGACCTATCTGTTGGAAAGAGACGCATGCATATCTATCCATCTCTCTCTCGTCTCAACTCAATATCTTTAGTTCTATAACTGAGAATGTATTGCAATGAGGCGATGGCTAAGTACCTACGTATACATGCATACACAATGATGAGTACTAAATCCGCTACGCTACACCTATCCAATGGAATATTGAATAGGTTCAATTATATAATTTTTATAATATTCTTGAAAGTGTATTTGTATTTTGTGTATTGCTGTCTCTTTCAGTCCCATAGAGAGTGTGAGGGACGGCACGAATCTGAAGTCGTGTGCAGCTAGCTCTAACTGCTATAATTTTGAGAGCTGCCTAAATTATTATTGCTATTTTTTCTTGTTACTATTATCTATGTAGGTACTTGTGAGGACAATTGTGACATGACAGTTCATTTTTCGTAACTTAACCATCTTAAATTATTATAAATAAAAATAATAGTAGGTAGTAGGTAGACTCAAATAATCATGTACGCATGAAATATTTTGCTCAGGACAAAATAGAATAATTTGCGGCCCTGAAAAGGGCCTTTTGTTTGATTGTTTGTGCGAGATGCAACAACAAGCACGCACGACACGTTCGCTCGCTCGTTAACGTCAGCTAACTAAGCGCGCTCTCCTCTGATCCTACGCGCCAGCTGGATGTCCTTGGGCATGATGGTGACTCGCTTGGCGTGGATGGCGCACAGGTTCGTGTCCTCGAAGAGACCGACCAGGTAAGCCTCGCTCGCCTCCTGGAGGGCCATGACGGCACTGCTCTGGAAACGCAGATCGGTCTTGAAGTCCTGAGCGATCTCACGCACCAGACGCTGGAACGGCAGCTTGCGGATCAAGAGCTCAGTGCTCTTCTGGTAACGACGGATCTCACGGAGAGCTACGGTCCCCGGCCTGTAGCGATGGGGTTTCTTGACACCGCCTGTGGCCGGTGCACTCTTACGAGCCGCCTTCGTGGCCAGCTGCTTACGCGGCGCCTTACCACCGGTGGACTTACGAGCAGTCTGCTTGGTACGTGCCATCGCGTGTCAGTTCAGTTACGAATTAGAGAGAAATTTTACAATTCAATGCGACCGTACGCCGTGAAGTGTCTGGACGATATAAAACCGCGCATCGTAGGATGTCGCCTTTTTATAGGGTTCATGGAGGTGGGAGAGAGATAGAACACTTTATTTCTACAACTATCGTCTCGCTCGCACAGAGCGCAAGTCGCTGAAGGAACGAGCGACAAAGGGAATAATGTACCACGATTTCATAATATGTAGCTTAAAAGGTAGATAGATATAATTATGGTAGAAAGTTTAGACTTTTAGCAAAAAGAAAGTAATGTAAAATATGTTATAGCGTATGTAGCTATCTATATAATATAGCAGCTATAGCATTAGCAATAGCAACCTCAAAGAGCAACGTCAATAACGTAATACTAATATTATATAAATTGTCAAATGAAAGTAACATTATTATTTTAACTTTTTAATTATTATTCGCTTTTCAGGAGGATCTACAATAACGCCAGGCAGGCGATGTAGGGGTTGGCGTTGCAGTGCGGTGTGCAAGCGGTCGGTCGGCACTTCTGGGAAAATCGCTTGGATATTGTTTCAGCGAATGGAGGTTAGGTTATTTTTTTTTCTTTTAGTTTTAAAATTAATCCTAGTATGTATAAACAATTATTATAAAAAAAATAATAATATATATCAAAATTAATATATCAATTTAATGTGTATGGATTATCTATTTGTAATATACCTTGGTTGGCAGTATTATATTATAATATCAATATTACTATCTTTTTTTTTTTTTTCCCCTCAGTCTTGCTACGGTATGTCTGTTAAATTATTTATTGTGTTTGTGTGTAATTCTAATTGTTGACTCATTCTTTCGTATGAAACATATTAAAATATGAATAGCATTTTGTGGCCCTGAAAAGGGCCTTTTGGAGTATGTTGACTGACGAGGATGCGCAGAGCGGAGCAGTGATAGATCTGTCCGCCGCTGCCTCCGCGTCGATCGTCGATTTGCCAAGTCTCTCACTTGGAGCTGGTGTACTTGGTGACGGCCTTGGTGCCCTCGCTGACGGCGTGCTTCGCCAGCTCACCAGGCAGCAGCAGCCTCACTGAGGTCTGCACCTCCCTGGAGGTGATAGTGGAGCGCTTGTTGTAGTGAGCGAGGCGGGACGCTTCGGCGGCGATGCGTTCGAAGATGTCGTTCACGAAAGAGTTCATGATCGACATCGCCTTACTGGAGATACCGGTGTCGGGGTGCACCTGCTTGAGCACCTTGTAGATGTAGATGGCGTAGCTCTCCTTCCTCTTGTGCTTCTTCTTCTTCTTGTCGGTCTTAGAGATGTTCTTCTGGGCTTTGCCAGATTTCTTGGCGGCCTTTCCACTTGTCTTGGGCGGCATGGTGAATACAATACAGTTGTATAGTATGCGAGCGAGACAGAGACACTACCAGTCGACGGGGCGAACGGTAGAGTGTGATGCGGCGAACCGGGTATGCACTGGGTAGATATTAAAATGCCAACGCAGAACTAGCGACAGCGGGGTTGAGTGTAATGATCTCGATCCACCAATCGGAACGCCACTCGAGGCACGTTTTTAACCGTCGCGTCGCGTCCCCATCGTGTAAACTGTGCCATGATCGCGGCGTTGGAGAGAGACGGCTAGATACAAGTTCGGTGCGTTAGAGCGAGAGGCGCATATCTCACCTTCCCTCTCGCTCTCGCTCGACCGAATTAAAGCACCACTCAAAGTCATTAACGGTTACTTAAGTGAGAGCGAGATAAAAAATAAATAAAAAAGAAATAATCTATGAAAATTTTATAAATAATATGCAATCTTTTTAGATAGGTACCTACCGTATAGTTATAGTACACACATACAATACCCACCAAATTCTAAAAAATAAATAATTTGTATGTAAGTTTGTTTAATAATTTGCGGTGTCGAAGGACACACAGGATGAATGGTGTTAAAATTTTCACTAGAATATATAAATAAATAATAATAATAATTGGGTGTTTTCAAATATTACAATACATATTCAAAATTTGGGTGTTTTCAATTTTTCATTTTTTTTCAATTCAAAATTTCAATTTATCATCATTCCATTACCTATAAAGAATTACTATATTGAATACTCATGTGGTATTTATTATTGTGTGCATGTCTCGTGTGGGTGTTTTGAAAATATTACAATATATATTCAATATTTATCATCATATTATAAAAAAAAAAAAAGAATTACTATATTAAATACTCATGTGGTATTTATTATTGTGTGCATGTCTCGTGTGGGTAAATAGGTAGGTTATTATTATTTTATTTTTTGAAACGTAGTTTGACTCAATACTCTTATCGGTATGAAATTATTTATAAAAATAATTCAGAATAATTTTGCGGCCCTGAAAAGGGCCTTTTTGTTTGTTAATATATCGCGGCGCATCAGCGTCGCACGATATATCGGAGGAGAGAGAGGTTGGCTCAGTTAATTTAAGAAAAATTAAATTAAGCCTTCTTCTCAGTCTTCTTGGGCAGGAGCACCGCCTGGATGTTCGGCAGCACACCACCCTGGGCGATGGTAACACCGGAGAGTAGCTTGTTCAACTCCTCGTCGTTGCGTATCGCCAGCTGCAGATGTCTGGGGATGATCCTGGTCTTCTTGTTGTCACGGGCGGCGTTGCCGGCCAACTCCAACACCTCAGCCGCCAGATATTCCATCACGGCGGCCAGGTAGACAGGAGCGCCGGCACCGACGCGCTCTGCGTAATTACCCTTACGCAGCAGCCTGTGAATACGACCGACGGGGAACTGAAGTCCGGCACGGTTGGAACGGGACTTTGCCTTTCCCTTAACCTTGCCACCTTTACCGCGTCCAGACATGTTTGAATGGAGGTTTTAATTAACTTCACGTAAGCGTAAATGGACCGACACACACGCGGCGCGTCGACGAGCAGAGTGAGATATTTTTCTAGCCTCGGCGTATTATAAATATTTATTCGACGGCGACGGTCGCACGTAGTGGGTACTGGAAAGAGCGAGAGAGAGGGGACGACGATTCGATGCGATGCCGGGACGCAAGCGGGCAGGCAGGCGCAGGCGAGCGCTTGATTTTTTTCAAAATCTTCAAAGAGCGACAAGGACGGGCGTCTAGCCTGCCTGTACGGTGTTCCGTCTCTCTCTCACGCACACTCATCTGCCGTCTGTCTGTCTCGCTCGAATTAATATTTATTTTTTTTTTTTTTTTTAAAATTGAGAATACTTAGGAATAATAAAATAAGAGTCGGGCAGTCGGGCGGATCGATAATGTTGGTGAAAAATTGGAAGAAAGAAAAATATTTAGTGCATATATGGATGCATATGAATATCGTTTAGAGAAGAAGACGTGTGCGTTTAAAATGAATATTATCGTTGTTTACTAGAAGAATACACACCTAACTAACTGGATTAGATACACCTACATCGAATTATTTAATTTCCTGAATCAAGGAAGGAAGAAAAGAAATGAAAGGAAAGGAAAGGAAAGGAAAGGAAAGGAAAGGATCAAGCTGAAACAGGACTCAGTCACCTGGCTGGCCTTTGTTGTTTATGACTCTTTTGACTCTCGTTCGTTATGAAACTAGTGTCCCAATATTGGGACACATTAAGAATGATATGTTAGCCCTGAAAAGGGCTTTTTGAAAACATTCGACGGTCGCTGCAACCGCAGCAGCAGCCGCGCGGTGTCCGGCGCGCCTTCCTTTGTTTCGTTGCGTCGCTCAGCATTGCATTGCACTGCACTGTAACTGTATAGGCGTTGCGTGCGGTGGCTTGATGGTGTACACTGTTCCACTTCTTGGCTTGGTTTACTGGATGGTTCGGTTCGATCGTCGCGTCGTCGTATTCAAAAAAAAATACGTACGAACGCAGGAACGCAATAGAGGCACTGATAGAAAAATATCAATACTACTAACCCGAACCGAGATCCATTCAACCATACCAGACAGCAACGAACAGAACCACCACTGGACCACCACAGAACTAAACCACAGAACAGAACAGCACAGCACTTTTGCTTCGCTTCGCTTTGCGTGCAACTAGCACTGGTGAGGCGAGCACGGCACGCGACACGGCAGGTCGATCACGTCGTCACGCCTGATGCGTCTATGATGTTGGTGCGTCGTTTACTTCTTAGACGCGGCGGCCTTCTTTGCTGCCGGCTTCGACTTGGGAGCGGCGGCGGCCTTCTTGGGTTTTGGCGCCTTTGGCTTCTTGGTCGGGGGCTTCGCGCTCTTCTTCGCCTTGGGAGCGGCGGCGGCCTTCTTGGCGGCGGGCGCCTTCTTCGGTGCTGGCTTCTTCTTGGCTGCGGCCGCCTTCTTGTCCTTTGTCGCGGGCTTCGCCTTGCTGGGGGAGGAGGCGGCGGCTGCTGCTGCCTTCTTCGCCCTGCCGGCGGCGGGGGCGGCGCTCTTCTTTGCCTTGGCGGCGGCAGCTGTGGCCGCGGGCTTCCTCACCGCACCACTGGCGGGCTTCTTGGATGCTGCAGATTTTGATTCCAACTTGAAGCTGCCCGAAGCGCCCTTGCCCTTGGTCTGGATCAGAGCGCCACTCTCGACGGCGCTCTTCAGATACTTCCTTATGAACGGTGCCAACTTTTCAGCGTCAACCTTGTACTGAGCGGCGATGTACTTCTTGATCGCCTGCAGGGAGGAACCGCTGCGCTCCTTCAGCTCTTTGATTGCGCTGTTCACCATTTCAGAGGTCTTCGGGTGAGTAGGCTTCGCTTTCGGCTTCTTCGCGCCGGAGGCGGTCGCCTTCGGTTTCTTCGCTGGAGTCGCCGGGGCTACAGCCTCTGATGCTACAGCTGTGTCTGCCATTTTTTGGTTTTAGGTTCAATTGATAACAAAGCAAACGAACGACAATATACGTGGTGTACGTGGTAGGTTGATTAAAAACTTGCTTGCTTGCTGGGTTTCTTCGCCTCTAGGGCGGTGCGGGCCTGGAACTGTTGTTCTTGCCCGGGTTGTCAACACGCAGGGGGGTGTCCCCCCCGCGGTACTCTTGCCGGTAAATGAAATTTACCATTCTTGGTGTTGTTTACAGTTCCCTTGCTACACAATGCGCCGCCCTCAGCGCGGTCAAGCCCGCCGAGTGAGACCCATGAGGGAGGCCCGGCGAACGACCTGCGAGCAGGCGGCGTCTGACGAGGTATTCGGGTGCAAGGGAACTGTAAGTAGGGTTGGTCAAATCCGGGATGTTTACCTTGGCGAGGCCAGGCCTCAAGCCAAGGGTATGTGGTCTTCACGAGGTAGCCGGCGAGCTCGGGGTCGAGCTCGAGCCGGGGCTTGGTTTTCTGTTGTCGTGGTTGATGTGGTGCGTCTCAGGCGAGGAAGAGGACCACTCGAGCCTGAGACGAGACAGAACGCAGGCCTAGGGCAGCCTGCGGGTGGTGGCGAAGGTCCGGGAGCGCTTGGAGGCGCCTCCGTGGGGCTGGTGGCCGTCAGTAACGCCCGTGGTGGCGGGCGCTTTATCGCTTCGGGTGGTCTGGCGTGCAGCGGTGCCAGCTGGTTGAGGTGCGGGTGCGGTCCGTGGTCGGCGCGGTCGAACATACGACGCGCAAGTCGGACCACGAACTCGCCGATGGGCTGCACGCGGAGGTCCCGAGCAATGACGTCATTTCTGACGTAACGCCCAGCCCCCGTGAGCGTGCGGAGAACCTTGTTTTGTACCACCTGGAGACGCTTCCTCTGGGCCTGTGAGCAGAGGGCGTACCAGGCGGGTGCTGCGTAGGTGAGCCGCGGGCGAATGTACGTCTTGTAGACGCCCACCTTCGCCCGCAGCGGCAGTCTGGATGTGAGCACGGGGCGGAGCATCGCGCCCGCCATCTTGGCGGAGTTGACGGCGCGCGTCACCTGCGGCTTCATGTGGAGCTGGCGGTCAATGTTGCAGCCCAGGTATGTGACCGTGGGCTGCCAGGCGATCGGTTGCCCCCGCAGAGTGAGCTCGGCTGGGAGTTTGCGCTTGGTGGTGAGGATGGCGGTCGTCTTGGCCACATTCACTGCAGTCCTCCAGTCGTCGAGCCAGGCAGGCAGCAGGTCTAGCAGCTTCTGCATGCGAGCTGCCGCCACGTCCTGGCTTCTGGAGGAGGCGAAGAATGCGCTGTCGTCAGCGTATAATGCTAACGTCACGCCCTCAAGCGACGGGATGTCGTCGGTGTATAGGGCGTACAACGCGGGGGAGAGCACACTCCCCTGCGGGACTCCTGCGCGGACCGGGTGCGTTGGAGAGTCATTGTCCTCGACCGAGACGTAGAAGCTACGACCGTCGAGGAACGCTGCTATCACGGCTATCAGGGCTGGCGGCATCTCCGTGGCCAGGAGTTTGTACAGCAGGCCGGGGTGCCAAACTCGGTCAAAGGCCTTCTCGATATCGAGAAAGACCCCGACCGTGCAGTGGTCCCTGTTCCTGGCCTCAGCGAGCTCATGGAGGATGCGTGTGAGCTGGAGCGTCGTAGAGTGGCCGCTGCGGAACCCGAACTGCTCGTTCCTCGGCTTGAGGAACGGGCCTATTCTCCGCAGCAGCAGACGCTCGAACAGCTTGGCAATGTGTGACAGCAGCGTTATGGGTCGGTAGCTGGACGGCAGACGTCTGTCCTTGCCGGGCTTCGGGAGGACAATGACTTTGCCGGTTTTCCAGCTGGCCGGGAAGTGTTGGGTGCGCAGGATGGCGTTGAACACCCTCGTGAGGGCAGTCAGGCCCCTACGCGGCAGGTGTAGGAGGGCAGCGGTTGGTATTCCGTCCGGCCCTGGGGCCTTCCGCCTGGGCAGGCGGAGGACCGCCTTCCGCAGCTCAGACGGAGAGATGAAGTCATCTCCCCGGAGCGGCGGTGTTGGGGCGGACAGGAAGTCGTTCACCCTGGCGACGACTGCGGCGTGGTGATCAGCGGCTTGGGCGGCGGCTGGGTGCGGCTGGAACTGCACCTCAAGGTGCTCAGCCATCACTTTAGCCCTTGTGGGTGCAGCGTATTGTGGGTTGCCCGCACTGTCCGTGAGCGGGCAGACAGGCAGCTTGGTGTTGGTGAGCTGCCTGTTGAGCTTAAACAGCTCGGCTGGGTCCTCGGTGGCGCGGTCGATGCGCTCCTCCCATGTGGCGCCTCTCCACGCCTGGATGTTAAGGCGGAGTTTGGCAGAGGCTGACCCCGCGCAAACGATTCGAAGCAGACTCAGCTATACCTTATAGAGAGCCTCGATGTCGCTAGACGTTTTCTCGTACGAACGCTTCGAACTTTTCACTAGCATGCATCTGAAAAAATAACCTTTTTACCCAATTGTATCATCAAATAACTTGTTAAATTCCACATCGTTAATCTCTTTTAGTGAACCCAGGATCTGGTACAATCATCTGCCTCATTGTGAGGACCCTATCCTCAATGGAACTGTTTATTTTCAACATTGACTACTAGACTCACCTCGGGTCATGTTTAAAAGTTATTTTTCTATTTTATTCATGTTATTATTAGTCTCTTTCGGACGAGAAATTAACTACGAATATACGAAGCCTCATACGCAACAGTTCAGACATAATATTGGATTATCTTGCGGCCAAATTTATCCAAGTTAACTGGACGGTCGTAAAACATGAACGCGCCGAACGAAACACGCGAAGAAACCCTAACATTTGAGAACGTAAAATGTTTCAAAAACAATTCAATTTAAATTAATATCAAACACCAATCTATAAAGCGCACTATTCGACAGGTCACCACTTATACAGATAGACACTAATACAAAATAACTAAACCTCATTCAGAGTTGACGTGCGATAATCATGCACAGCGCGCAAACGTCCTTCCGACCTCACGAGGCGTATTTCAAAAAGCCCAGACGGGAATTGGCTAGCTAATCCAGCTCATTTTTTTAAATTCATCTCACAAAAATAACAATAATAACAACTTCGTTAAAATATAACCGTTAATTGACGTTAGTTAAAAAAAATATATTAAAAAACTTTTCTAACAGAGAAGATACACTGAGAGGACGACGACACGCTCATTTTCATATTCATTTCAGTATATTTGCTGACCGACTCTCAGTTTCAATAATGATATTTATTTAATCTGTATTTTTTTTTTTTTTCAAACCTTGTTAAGTGTATTAGTTAATAATAAAAAAAAAAAACCATAAGAATATTATCGTATCATAGCATAGGTAGAACTATCAATATAGAACGTAGGTAAGTTAAATTGATTCAATTACTGACAACATAGTACAAGTAGTGAGTTATTGAATATGCTATTAAGCGTTGCTATTTGTCGCTGCTATTGCTATATAATAAAAATAGCTATATAGCGCTATAAGATATTTGACATTACTTACTTTTGAGGAAAGCTTGCGAAATGTTTGTTTGTTCAAATAAGTTGCTCGTGTTATAATAATAATGACGGGTAAATGTGCCCATGTAATATTTGTATTCGCATGCTATTTATTTTTCTATGAAAAATAAAAAAAAATGCTTATATCATACAACGATTTAAAATGATAATTTAAAGACTCATAATCTGTCGTTTGAAACAGTCATTAAAATAACGAAACTCTTGCGGCCCTGAAAAGGGCCTTTTTTCTGATTTATCAATCCCAACCAATGAAAATCAGCGTTGTCATAATAATAAATAACACGAAGATGATCATCGGGTCGGATCGGATATGTTCGGAGCGACACGTCCGCGTCCTAACCTCCGAAACCGTACAGGGTGCGTCCCTGACGTTTCAGAGCGTAGACAACGTCCATGGCGGTGACGGTCTTCCTCTTGGCGTGCTCGGTGTAGGTGACAGCGTCGCGGATCACGTTCTCTAGGAACACCTTCAGCACACCGCGGGTCTCCTCGTATATCAGACCGGAGATACGCTTCACACCACCCCTGCGAGCGAGACGGCGAATGGCGGGCTTCGTGATACCCTGGATGTTGTCACGGAGCACCTTCCTGTGACGCTTGGCTCCACCTTTTCCCAATCCCTTGCCTCCCTTACCGCGACCGGTCATCTTGAGCTTGTGTTAAGTGAGTGAGAGAAAACTCGAAAGGTTACAAGTACGCGTACCGCAGCGAGTCGCGTCGAGCAGCAAACTTGTGATAGCAGTTCTCTAGACCCCTATATTTATACGTTTGCGCCTTCCTAGCGGGGGGAGGGGTGAGGGGGGGGGACCTATCTGTTGGAAAGAGACGCATGCATATCTATCCATCTCTCTCTCGTCTCAACTCAATATCTTTAGTTCTATAACTGAGAATGTATTGCAATGAGGCGATGGCTAAGTACCTACGTATACATGCATACACAATGATGAGTACTAAATCCGCTACGCTACACCTATCCAATGGAATATTGAATAGGTTCAATTATATAATTTTTATAATATTCTTGAAAGTGTATTTGTATTTTGTGTATTGCTGTCTCTTTCAGTCCCATAGAGAGTGTGAGGGACGGCACGAATCTGAAGTCGTGTGCAGCTAGCTCTAACTGCTATAATTTTGAGAGCTGCCTAAATTATTATTGCTATTTTTTCTTGTTACTATTATCTATGTAGGTACTTGTGAGGACAATTGTGACATGACAGTTCATTTTTCGTAACTTAACCATCTTAAATTATTATAAATAAAAATAATAGTAGGTAGTAGGTAGACTCAAATAATCATGTACGCATGAAATATTTTGCTCAGGACAAAATAGAATAATTTGCGGCCCTGAAAAGGGCCTTTTGTTTGATTGTTTGTGCGAGATGCAACAACAAGCACGCACGACACGTTCGCTCGCTCGTTAACGTCAGCTAACTAAGCGCGCTCTCCTCTGATCCTACGCGCCAGCTGGATGTCCTTGGGCATGATGGTGACTCGCTTGGCGTGGATGGCGCACAGGTTCGTGTCCTCGAAGAGACCGACCAGGTAAGCCTCGCTCGCCTCCTGGAGGGCCATGACGGCACTGCTCTGGAAACGCAGATCGGTCTTGAAGTCCTGAGCGATCTCACGCACCAGACGCTGGAACGGCAGCTTGCGGATCAAGAGCTCAGTGCTCTTCTGGTAACGACGGATCTCACGGAGAGCTACGGTCCCCGGCCTGTAGCGATGGGGTTTCTTGACACCGCCTGTGGCCGGTGCACTCTTACGAGCCGCCTTCGTGGCCAGCTGCTTACGCGGCGCCTTACCACCGGTGGACTTACGAGCAGTCTGCTTGGTACGTGCCATCGCGTGTCAGTTCAGTTACGAATTAGAGAGAAATTTTACAATTCAATGCGACCGTACGCCGTGAAGTGTCTGGACGATATAAAACCGCGCATCGTAGGATGTCGCCTTTTTATAGGGTTCATGGAGGTGGGAGAGAGATAGAACACTTTATTTCTACAACTATCGTCTCGCTCGCACAGAGCGCAAGTCGCTGAAGGAACGAGCGACAAAGGGAATAATGTACCACGATTTCATAATATGTAGCTTAAAAGGTAGATAGATATAATTATGGTAGAAAGTTTAGACTTTTAGCAAAAAGAAAGTAATGTAAAATATGTTATAGCGTATGTAGCTATCTATATAATATAGCAGCTATAGCATTAGCAATAGCAACCTCAAAGAGCAACGTCAATAACGTAATACTAATATTATATAAATTGTCAAATGAAAGTAACATTATTATTTTAACTTTTTAATTATTATTCGCTTTTCAGGAGGATCTACAATAACGCCAGGCAGGCGATGTAGGGGTTGGCGTTGCAGTGCGGTGTGCAAGCGGTCGGTCGGCACTTCTGGGAAAATCGCTTGGATATTGTTTCAGCGAATGGAGGTTAGGTTATTTTTTTTTCTTTTAGTTTTAAAATTAATCCTAGTATGTATAAACAATTATTATAAAAAAAATAATAATATATATCAAAATTAATATATCAATTTAATGTGTATGGATTATCTATTTGTAATATACCTTGGTTGGCAGTATTATATTATAATATCAATATTACTATCTTTTTTTTTTTTTTCCCCTCAGTCTTGCTACGGTATGTCTGTTAAATTATTTATTGTGTTTGTGTGTAATTCTAATTGTTGACTCATTCTTTCGTATGAAACATATTAAAATATGAATAGCATTTTGTGGCCCTGAAAAGGGCCTTTTGGAGTATGTTGACTGACGAGGATGCGCAGAGCGGAGCAGTGATAGATCTGTCCGCCGCTGCCTCCGCGTCGATCGTCGATTTGCCAAGTCTCTCACTTGGAGCTGGTGTACTTGGTGACGGCCTTGGTGCCCTCGCTGACGGCGTGCTTCGCCAGCTCACCAGGCAGCAGCAGCCTCACTGAGGTCTGCACCTCCCTGGAGGTGATAGTGGAGCGCTTGTTGTAGTGAGCGAGGCGGGACGCTTCGGCGGCGATGCGTTCGAAGATGTCGTTCACGAAAGAGTTCATGATCGACATCGCCTTACTGGAGATACCGGTGTCGGGGTGCACCTGCTTGAGCACCTTGTAGATGTAGATGGCGTAGCTCTCCTTCCTCTTGTGCTTCTTCTTCTTCTTGTCGGTCTTAGAGATGTTCTTCTGGGCTTTGCCAGATTTCTTGGCGGCCTTTCCACTTGTCTTGGGCGGCATGGTGAATACAATACAGTTGTATAGTATGCGAGCGAGACAGAGACACTACCAGTCGACGGGGCGAACGGTAGAGTGTGATGCGGCGAACCGGGTATGCACTGGGTAGATATTAAAATGCCAACGCAGAACTAGCGACAGCGGGGTTGAGTGTAATGATCTCGATCCACCAATCGGAACGCCACTCGAGGCACGTTTTTAACCGTCGCGTCGCGTCCCCATCGTGTAAACTGTGCCATGATCGCGGCGTTGGAGAGAGACGGCTAGATACAAGTTCGGTGCGTTAGAGCGAGAGGCGCATATCTCACCTTCCCTCTCGCTCTCGCTCGACCGAATTAAAGCACCACTCAAAGTCATTAACGGTTACTTAAGTGAGAGCGAGATAAAAAATAAATAAAAAAGAAATAATCTATGAAAATTTTATAAATAATATGCAATCTTTTTAGATAGGTACCTACCGTATAGTTATAGTACACACATACAATACCCACCAAATTCTAAAAAATAAATAATTTGTATGTAAGTTTGTTTAATAATTTGCGGTGTCGAAGGACACACAGGATGAATGGTGTTAAAATTTTCACTAGAATATATAAATAAATAATAATAATAATTGGGTGTTTTCAAATATTACAATACATATTCAAAATTTGGGTGTTTTCAATTTTTCATTTTTTTTCAATTCAAAATTTCAATTTATCATCATTCCATTACCTATAAAGAATTACTATATTGAATACTCATGTGGTATTTATTATTGTGTGCATGTCTCGTGTGGGTGTTTTGAAAATATTACAATATATATTCAATATTTATCATCATATTATAAAAAAAAAAAAAGAATTACTATATTAAATACTCATGTGGTATTTATTATTGTGTGCATGTCTCGTGTGGGTAAATAGGTAGGTTATTATTATTTTATTTTTTGAAACGTAGTTTGACTCAATACTCTTATCGGTATGAAATTATTTATAAAAATAATTCAGAATAATTTTGCGGCCCTGAAAAGGGCCTTTTTGTTTGTTAATATATCGCGGCGCATCAGCGTCGCACGATATATCGGAGGAGAGAGAGGTTGGCTCAGTTAATTTAAGAAAAATTAAATTAAGCCTTCTTCTCAGTCTTCTTGGGCAGGAGCACCGCCTGGATGTTCGGCAGCACACCACCCTGGGCGATGGTAACACCGGAGAGTAGCTTGTTCAACTCCTCGTCGTTGCGTATCGCCAGCTGCAGATGTCTGGGGATGATCCTGGTCTTCTTGTTGTCACGGGCGGCGTTGCCGGCCAACTCCAACACCTCAGCCGCCAGATATTCCATCACGGCGGCCAGGTAGACAGGAGCGCCGGCACCGACGCGCTCTGCGTAATTACCCTTACGCAGCAGCCTGTGAATACGACCGACGGGGAACTGAAGTCCGGCACGGTTGGAACGGGACTTTGCCTTTCCCTTAACCTTGCCACCTTTACCGCGTCCAGACATGTTTGAATGGAGGTTTTAATTAACTTCACGTAAGCGTAAATGGACCGACACACACGCGGCGCGTCGACGAGCAGAGTGAGATATTTTTCTAGCCTCGGCGTATTATAAATATTTATTCGACGGCGACGGTCGCACGTAGTGGGTACTGGAAAGAGCGAGAGAGAGGGGACGACGATTCGATGCGATGCCGGGACGCAAGCGGGCAGGCAGGCGCAGGCGAGCGCTTGATTTTTTTCAAAATCTTCAAAGAGCGACAAGGACGGGCGTCTAGCCTGCCTGTACGGTGTTCCGTCTCTCTCTCACGCACACTCATCTGCCGTCTGTCTGTCTCGCTCGAATTAATATTTATTTTTTTTTTTTTTTTTAAAATTGAGAATACTTAGGAATAATAAAATAAGAGTCGGGCAGTCGGGCGGATCGATAATGTTGGTGAAAAATTGGAAGAAAGAAAAATATTTAGTGCATATATGGATGCATATGAATATCGTTTAGAGAAGAAGACGTGTGCGTTTAAAATGAATATTATCGTTGTTTACTAGAAGAATACACACCTAACTAACTGGATTAGATACACCTACATCGAATTATTTAATTTCCTGAATCAAGGAAGGAAGAAAAGAAATGAAAGGAAAGGAAAGGAAAGGAAAGGATCAAGCTGAAACAGGACTCAGTCACCTGGCTGGCCTTTGTTGTTTATGACTCTTTTGACTCTCGTTCGTTATGAAACTAGTGTCCCAATATTGGGACACATTAAGAATGATATGTTAGCCCTGAAAAGGGCTTTTTGAAAACATTCGACGGTCGCTGCAACCGCAGCAGCAGCCGCGCGGTGTCCGGCGCGCCTTCCTTTGTTTCGTTGCGTCGCTCAGCATTGCATTGCACTGCACTGTAACTGTATAGGCGTTGCGTGCGGTGGCTTGATGGTGTACACTGTTCCACTTCTTGGCTTGGTTTACTGGATGGTTCGGTTCGATCGTCGCGTCGTCGTATTCAAAAAAAAATACGTACGAACGCAGGAACGCAATAGAGGCACTGATAGAAAAATATCAATACTACTAACCCGAACCGAGATCCATTCAACCATACCAGACAGCAACGAACAGAACCACCACTGGACCACCACAGAACTAAACCACAGAACAGAACAGCACAGCACTTTTGCTTCGCTTCGCTTTGCGTGCAACTAGCACTGGTGAGGCGAGCACGGCACGCGACACGGCAGGTCGATCACGTCGTCACGCCTGATGCGTCTATGATGTTGGTGCGTCGTTTACTTCTTAGACGCGGCGGCCTTCTTTGCTGCCGGCTTCGACTTGGGAGCGGCGGCGGCCTTCTTGGGTTTTGGCGCCTTTGGCTTCTTGGTCGGGGGCTTCGCGCTCTTCTTCGCCTTGGGAGCGGCGGCGGCCTTCTTGGCGGCGGGCGCCTTCTTCGGTGCTGGCTTCTTCTTGGCTGCGGCCGCCTTCTTGTCCTTTGTCGCGGGCTTCGCCTTGCTGGGGGAGGAGGCGGCGGCTGCTGCTGCCTTCTTCGCCCTGCCGGCGGCGGGGGCGGCGCTCTTCTTTGCCTTGGCGGCGGCAGCTGTGGCCGCGGGCTTCCTCACCGCACCACTGGCGGGCTTCTTGGATGCTGCAGATTTTGATTCCAACTTGAAGCTGCCCGAAGCGCCCTTGCCCTTGGTCTGGATCAGAGCGCCACTCTCGACGGCGCTCTTCAGATACTTCCTTATGAACGGTGCCAACTTTTCAGCGTCAACCTTGTACTGAGCGGCGATGTACTTCTTGATCGCCTGCAGGGAGGAACCGCTGCGCTCCTTCAGCTCTTTGATTGCGCTGTTCACCATTTCAGAGGTCTTCGGGTGAGTAGGCTTCGCTTTCGGCTTCTTCGCGCCGGAGGCGGTCGCCTTCGGTTTCTTCGCTGGAGTCGCCGGGGCTACAGCCTCTGATGCTACAGCTGTGTCTGCCATTTTTTGGTTTTAGGTTCAATTGATAACAAAGCAAACGAACGACAATATACGTGGTGTACGTGGTAGGTTGATTAAAAACCCCGCGCAAACGATTCGAAGCAGACTCAGCTATACCTTATAGAGAGCCTCGATGTCGCTAGACGTTTTCTCGTACGAACGCTTCGAACTTTTCACTAGCATGCATCTGAAAAAATAACCTTTTTACCCAATTGTATCATCAAATAACTTGTTAAATTCCACATCGTTAATCTCTTTTAGTGAACCCAGGATCTGGTACAATCATCTGCCTCATTGTGAGGACCCTATCCTCAATGGAACTGTTTATTTTCAACATTGACTACTAGACTCACCTCGGGTCATGTTTAAAAGTTATTTTTCTATTTTATTCATGTTATTATTAGTCTCTTTCGGACGAGAAATTAACTACGAATATACGAAGCCTCATACGCAACAGTTCAGACATAATATTGGATTATCTTGCGGCCAAATTTATCCAAGTTAACTGGACGGTCGTAAAACATGAACGCGCCGAACGAAACACGCGAAGAAACCCTAACATTTGAGAACGTAAAATGTTTCAAAAACAATTCAATTTAAATTAATATCAAACACCAATCTATAAAGCGCACTATTCGACAGGTCACCACTTATACAGATAGACACTAATACAAAATAACTAAACCTCATTCAGAGTTGACGTGCGATAATCATGCACAGCGCGCAAACGTCCTTCCGACCTCACGAGGCGTATTTCAAAAAGCCCAGACGGGAATTGGCTAGCTAATCCAGCTCATTTTTTTAAATTCATCTCACAAAAATAACAATAATAACAACTTCGTTAAAATATAACCGTTAATTGACGTTAGTTAAAAAAAATATATTAAAAAACTTTTCTAACAGAGAAGATACACTGAGAGGACGACGACACGCTCATTTTCATATTCATTTCAGTATATTTGCTGACCGACTCTCAGTTTCAATAATGATATTTATTTAATCTGTATTTTTTTTTTTTTTCAAACCTTGTTAAGTGTATTAGTTAATAATAAAAAAAAAAAACCATAAGAATATTATCGTATCATAGCATAGGTAGAACTATCAATATAGAACGTAGGTAAGTTAAATTGATTCAATTACTGACAACATAGTACAAGTAGTGAGTTATTGAATATGCTATTAAGCGTTGCTATTTGTCGCTGCTATTGCTATATAATAAAAATAGCTATATAGCGCTATAAGATATTTGACATTACTTACTTTTGAGGAAAGCTTGCGAAATGTTTGTTTGTTCAAATAAGTTGCTCGTGTTATAATAATAATGACGGGTAAATGTGCCCATGTAATATTTGTATTCGCATGCTATTTATTTTTCTATGAAAAATAAAAAAAAATGCTTATATCATACAACGATTTAAAATGATAATTTAAAGACTCATAATCTGTCGTTTGAAACAGTCATTAAAATAACGAAACTCTTGCGGCCCTGAAAAGGGCCTTTTTTCTGATTTATCAATCCCAACCAATGAAAATCAGCGTTGTCATAATAATAAATAACACGAAGATGATCATCGGGTCGGATCGGATATGTTCGGAGCGACACGTCCGCGTCCTAACCTCCGAAACCGTACAGGGTGCGTCCCTGACGTTTCAGAGCGTAGACAACGTCCATGGCGGTGACGGTCTTCCTCTTGGCGTGCTCGGTGTAGGTGACAGCGTCGCGGATCACGTTCTCTAGGAACACCTTCAGCACACCGCGGGTCTCCTCGTATATCAGACCGGAGATACGCTTCACACCACCCCTGCGAGCGAGACGGCGAATGGCGGGCTTCGTGATACCCTGGATGTTGTCACGGAGCACCTTCCTGTGACGCTTGGCTCCACCTTTTCCCAATCCCTTGCCTCCCTTACCGCGACCGGTCATCTTGAGCTTGTGTTAAGTGAGTGAGAGAAAACTCGAAAGGTTACAAGTACGCGTACCGCAGCGAGTCGCGTCGAGCAGCAAACTTGTGATAGCAGTTCTCTAGACCCCTATATTTATACGTTTGCGCCTTCCTAGCGGGGGGAGGGGTGAGGGGGGGGGACCTATCTGTTGGAAAGAGACGCATGCATATCTATCCATCTCTCTCTCGTCTCAACTCAATATCTTTAGTTCTATAACTGAGAATGTATTGCAATGAGGCGATGGCTAAGTACCTACGTATACATGCATACACAATGATGAGTACTAAATCCGCTACGCTACACCTATCCAATGGAATATTGAATAGGTTCAATTATATAATTTTTATAATATTCTTGAAAGTGTATTTGTATTTTGTGTATTGCTGTCTCTTTCAGTCCCATAGAGAGTGTGAGGGACGGCACGAATCTGAAGTCGTGTGCAGCTAGCTCTAACTGCTATAATTTTGAGAGCTGCCTAAATTATTATTGCTATTTTTTCTTGTTACTATTATCTATGTAGGTACTTGTGAGGACAATTGTGACATGACAGTTCATTTTTCGTAACTTAACCATCTTAAATTATTATAAATAAAAATAATAGTAGGTAGTAGGTAGACTCAAATAATCATGTACGCATGAAATATTTTGCTCAGGACAAAATAGAATAATTTGCGGCCCTGAAAAGGGCCTTTTGTTTGATTGTTTGTGCGAGATGCAACAACAAGCACGCACGACACGTTCGCTCGCTCGTTAACGTCAGCTAACTAAGCGCGCTCTCCTCTGATCCTACGCGCCAGCTGGATGTCCTTGGGCATGATGGTGACTCGCTTGGCGTGGATGGCGCACAGGTTCGTGTCCTCGAAGAGACCGACCAGGTAAGCCTCGCTCGCCTCCTGGAGGGCCATGACGGCACTGCTCTGGAAACGCAGATCGGTCTTGAAGTCCTGAGCGATCTCACGCACCAGACGCTGGAACGGCAGCTTGCGGATCAAGAGCTCAGTGCTCTTCTGGTAACGACGGATCTCACGGAGAGCTACGGTCCCCGGCCTGTAGCGATGGGGTTTCTTGACACCGCCTGTGGCCGGTGCACTCTTACGAGCCGCCTTCGTGGCCAGCTGCTTACGCGGCGCCTTACCACCGGTGGACTTACGAGCAGTCTGCTTGGTACGTGCCATCGCGTGTCAGTTCAGTTACGAATTAGAGAGAAATTTTACAATTCAATGCGACCGTACGCCGTGAAGTGTCTGGACGATATAAAACCGCGCATCGTAGGATGTCGCCTTTTTATAGGGTTCATGGAGGTGGGAGAGAGATAGAACACTTTATTTCTACAACTATCGTCTCGCTCGCACAGAGCGCAAGTCGCTGAAGGAACGAGCGACAAAGGGAATAATGTACCACGATTTCATAATATGTAGCTTAAAAGGTAGATAGATATAATTATGGTAGAAAGTTTAGACTTTTAGCAAAAAGAAAGTAATGTAAAATATGTTATAGCGTATGTAGCTATCTATATAATATAGCAGCTATAGCATTAGCAATAGCAACCTCAAAGAGCAACGTCAATAACGTAATACTAATATTATATAAATTGTCAAATGAAAGTAACATTATTATTTTAACTTTTTAATTATTATTCGCTTTTCAGGAGGATCTACAATAACGCCAGGCAGGCGATGTAGGGGTTGGCGTTGCAGTGCGGTGTGCAAGCGGTCGGTCGGCACTTCTGGGAAAATCGCTTGGATATTGTTTCAGCGAATGGAGGTTAGGTTATTTTTTTTTCTTTTAGTTTTAAAATTAATCCTAGTATGTATAAACAATTATTATAAAAAAAATAATAATATATATCAAAATTAATATATCAATTTAATGTGTATGGATTATCTATTTGTAATATACCTTGGTTGGCAGTATTATATTATAATATCAATATTACTATCTTTTTTTTTTTTTTCCCCTCAGTCTTGCTACGGTATGTCTGTTAAATTATTTATTGTGTTTGTGTGTAATTCTAATTGTTGACTCATTCTTTCGTATGAAACATATTAAAATATGAATAGCATTTTGTGGCCCTGAAAAGGGCCTTTTGGAGTATGTTGACTGACGAGGATGCGCAGAGCGGAGCAGTGATAGATCTGTCCGCCGCTGCCTCCGCGTCGATCGTCGATTTGCCAAGTCTCTCACTTGGAGCTGGTGTACTTGGTGACGGCCTTGGTGCCCTCGCTGACGGCGTGCTTCGCCAGCTCACCAGGCAGCAGCAGCCTCACTGAGGTCTGCACCTCCCTGGAGGTGATAGTGGAGCGCTTGTTGTAGTGAGCGAGGCGGGACGCTTCGGCGGCGATGCGTTCGAAGATGTCGTTCACGAAAGAGTTCATGATCGACATCGCCTTACTGGAGATACCGGTGTCGGGGTGCACCTGCTTGAGCACCTTGTAGATGTAGATGGCGTAGCTCTCCTTCCTCTTGTGCTTCTTCTTCTTCTTGTCGGTCTTAGAGATGTTCTTCTGGGCTTTGCCAGATTTCTTGGCGGCCTTTCCACTTGTCTTGGGCGGCATGGTGAATACAATACAGTTGTATAGTATGCGAGCGAGACAGAGACACTACCAGTCGACGGGGCGAACGGTAGAGTGTGATGCGGCGAACCGGGTATGCACTGGGTAGATATTAAAATGCCAACGCAGAACTAGCGACAGCGGGGTTGAGTGTAATGATCTCGATCCACCAATCGGAACGCCACTCGAGGCACGTTTTTAACCGTCGCGTCGCGTCCCCATCGTGTAAACTGTGCCATGATCGCGGCGTTGGAGAGAGACGGCTAGATACAAGTTCGGTGCGTTAGAGCGAGAGGCGCATATCTCACCTTCCCTCTCGCTCTCGCTCGACCGAATTAAAGCACCACTCAAAGTCATTAACGGTTACTTAAGTGAGAGCGAGATAAAAAATAAATAAAAAAGAAATAATCTATGAAAATTTTATAAATAATATGCAATCTTTTTAGATAGGTACCTACCGTATAGTTATAGTACACACATACAATACCCACCAAATTCTAAAAAATAAATAATTTGTATGTAAGTTTGTTTAATAATTTGCGGTGTCGAAGGACACACAGGATGAATGGTGTTAAAATTTTCACTAGAATATATAAATAAATAATAATAATAATTGGGTGTTTTCAAATATTACAATACATATTCAAAATTTGGGTGTTTTCAATTTTTCATTTTTTTTCAATTCAAAATTTCAATTTATCATCATTCCATTACCTATAAAGAATTACTATATTGAATACTCATGTGGTATTTATTATTGTGTGCATGTCTCGTGTGGGTGTTTTGAAAATATTACAATATATATTCAATATTTATCATCATATTATAAAAAAAAAAAAAGAATTACTATATTAAATACTCATGTGGTATTTATTATTGTGTGCATGTCTCGTGTGGGTAAATAGGTAGGTTATTATTATTTTATTTTTTGAAACGTAGTTTGACTCAATACTCTTATCGGTATGAAATTATTTATAAAAATAATTCAGAATAATTTTGCGGCCCTGAAAAGGGCCTTTTTGTTTGTTAATATATCGCGGCGCATCAGCGTCGCACGATATATCGGAGGAGAGAGAGGTTGGCTCAGTTAATTTAAGAAAAATTAAATTAAGCCTTCTTCTCAGTCTTCTTGGGCAGGAGCACCGCCTGGATGTTCGGCAGCACACCACCCTGGGCGATGGTAACACCGGAGAGTAGCTTGTTCAACTCCTCGTCGTTGCGTATCGCCAGCTGCAGATGTCTGGGGATGATCCTGGTCTTCTTGTTGTCACGGGCGGCGTTGCCGGCCAACTCCAACACCTCAGCCGCCAGATATTCCATCACGGCGGCCAGGTAGACAGGAGCGCCGGCACCGACGCGCTCTGCGTAATTACCCTTACGCAGCAGCCTGTGAATACGACCGACGGGGAACTGAAGTCCGGCACGGTTGGAACGGGACTTTGCCTTTCCCTTAACCTTGCCACCTTTACCGCGTCCAGACATGTTTGAATGGAGGTTTTAATTAACTTCACGTAAGCGTAAATGGACCGACACACACGCGGCGCGTCGACGAGCAGAGTGAGATATTTTTCTAGCCAACTCGGGTTGTCATCTCGACGGTTAAGTCGGGGAAACCGCCCGTGACTACGGTCACTAACGGGTAGTTTCAGTCGCCATCCGGAAAGACGGATGGGGCGGTGGGGTGCCGCTGGCGGGATCGGCCCTTCGAATCCCGAGCCAGCGGTGCGGTCGTGCGGCACGGCGAGGCTGTGTGCCTACCAGCCGTGCAGCTGAGCGGTGGTTGATTGACCGCCAGCGAGGCGATGCCTTCTAGCTGGCGGCCGAGCAGAGGTGGGCCAGGCTGATGGTCGCCTGGCGTTGGTGGGAGGCCTAGCCAGACCCGTAAAGGTCGGCTAGACCCCGGAGAATAACCGGGACAGGGTTCTGTCCCGATTGGATGGCCTCCAGTACTCCTTGGAGCACCTTAATGCACTCCGCGATCACCTCCTGGCGCTCTGTCTGACGGCCTGCATCATCCAACCTCGCCTTAGCCCCTTCGGGGGCCTCGGTTGCGGCTGGTACCGGTGCGCCGGCAGATGGCGTGTCCACAGGAGTGATCTGCGGGGCGGAGTCGGTGGTGGCGTCGGAGGTCACGGTGGTCGTGGCCGTCGAGGTGGTCTTGGCTGTCGCGGTGGTTGTGGCGGCCGTGGTGGTAGTCTTGGCGGTCGGGGCGGCTGACTTAGCTGCCGCAGCTTTAGCCATCCGTCTTCGCTTACGGCGTCGGCTAGCCTTTGAGGGTCCGAGTCTCTCATTGGCTGCTGCCATAAGCGAATTCGGGGCGTTAGCCTCGTCAGGATGGTGGACTCGCGGTGGTGGTGGAGGCGCTGCAACGGTCCGTGCCATGGTCCCGGCAGCTTTGTGCCGGAATTCCTTGCGGAAAACCGGACATTGCACGTTGTTCGCCGTGTGCGAGCCATGGCAGTTGGCGCAGGTCGGCGGGTCTTCAAGCGGGCGCGGGCAGTCGCGGGCGGCGTGCTCCTCACCACAACGCACACAGGCTTGCACCCTGTGGCAGTTGTGGGATGAGTGGCGGAAGGTTTGGCACCTGTGGCACTGCGCTGGGCCTTTCCTGCCTCGCCAATTCTCAATCCTGACTCCCGGCATTCCCAGGAGCTCGGAGATTTCATACAGTTGCACTATTGGGGCCTCTGACGTTCTTCCGATCTGGGCGTAGAAGATGCAGCCGGGCCTGCCGCTCCTCGCCCTGATCTGGCGAACGTACTCTGCTGTGAATCCGTGGGACTCCAGGGCTTCCGCGATTTCCTCGGGCAGGGTGTTAACAGGTAGCCCTCGGATGGCTACCTTAACTGACCGCTCTGCACGGGGGGAGTAGCAGAACCAGGCGATCTTTTCAGTCCGCTCCAGTTCTGTCAGATACCGCTGTATTATGCGGAACTCATCATCCGATCTGGGTAGAAACCGTATGCCCTTCCCATACGGTCTGGCGTTCGGTGGCTCTCCGAGAAGCACCCGCAGCTCACGGAAGTGACGCGCCCAGTTGGGCAAGACCTCCACGATGAGCGGCGGTTGCTTCTTCTCCGGTTTGGGAGGCGGCGGCGCAGCGGATGTAGGCGTCGGGGGTGGCGGAGTCGGTGGTCGAGACGGCGGCGGTGCCGGCGATCGAGGCGGCGGCGTCAGCGGAGGCGCCGTGTCCATAGGGGACAGGTCGAGCCTCGGCATCGACGCTTGCTGCCGACCACCGGTCGGTGATGCGCTCTGCGGGCGCTTCGCAACTACTGCGGCGAAGGGCAGAGGCAAGTTGGTAGGCGGCGAGAAACGGGACGGCGATATCACTCGCGCTCGCTCTTGCATCAGTGGCTCGGATGATGCTGCGGGTGCGAGTGAGACGGAAGATGCCTGTTGTTTCGGCGGCGCTGGTCTTCCTGAGGGCACGGGCAGCCTGCTCACCGGCTTACGCACTGGCGCGGATTCCGCGGCCTGTGCACCGGTGGGGCCAGCCTTGCCTCTCAGGCGGGGATCTCTCGAGTGCCCGGGTTGGGCGGACGGGACGGCCGGCGGGCGCTTCGACGCAGCGAGCTCAACGGAGGCTCCAGCTGCGGAAGGACGCGGCGCGGCGGTGGGGGCGGTCGACGCCGACGCAACGGGCGCGGCGGACGCGGCGGACGTGGAGGCCTGGGCGGTCAGGGCTCGAGCCTTGGCGGCGGTGGCGGACGCGAATGCGGTCAACGCCAGGGCGGCGGACACGGCGGGCGAGGGGGGCGCGGCGGGCGCGGACGCGGAGGGCGCAGCCTCGGGGCGCGCGGCGGGCGCTGGGAGCTGGCTCAGGATGGCCGAGCTGTCCCAGGAGAAGTTGGTGGTGGTGTCAGTAGGTGGGGCCATAAGCCTGCGGGCTTCGTCCGGGTTCAAGAGTGACCTCCGGACGAATATTCTCGGCCGGGCCGGCTTTCGAACGTGGGTGTGGCGGCGAGGCATCGCCTGGTGAGCACGGGAGTGCTTGTTAGAGCTGCGAAATGGGAAGCGTACTTCGGCGACTATTAGCTAGGCGGACTCGACCGCAATCGCTACTACCCTCCCCGGTGAGACCCGCTGGTGGGAGGCCGGGAAGGAGTAACAGTTCCTGCGGGAGTCGACGCTTCGCTGGGATGCAAGAGTAGTCCGTGCCGAGAAGTACGTAGCCAATCCATTTTTCTAGCCTCGGCGTATTATAAATATTTATTCGACGGCGACGGTCGCACGTAGTGGGTACTGGAAAGAGCGAGAGAGAGGGGACGACGATTCGATGCGATGCCGGGACGCAAGCGGGCAGGCAGGCGCAGGCGAGCGCTTGATTTTTTTCAAAATCTTCAAAGAGCGACAAGGACGGGCGTCTAGCCTGCCTGTACGGTGTTCCGTCTCTCTCTCACGCACACTCATCTGCCGTCTGTCTGTCTCGCTCGAATTAATATTTATTTTTTTTTTTTTTTTTAAAATTGAGAATACTTAGGAATAATAAAATAAGAGTCGGGCAGTCGGGCGGATCGATAATGTTGGTGAAAAATTGGAAGAAAGAAAAATATTTAGTGCATATATGGATGCATATGAATATCGTTTAGAGAAGAAGACGTGTGCGTTTAAAATGAATATTATCGTTGTTTACTAGAAGAATACACACCTAACTAACTGGATTAGATACACCTACATCGAATTATTTAATTTCCTGAATCAAGGAAGGAAGAAAAGAAATGAAAGGAAAGGAAAGGAAAGGAAAGGAAAGGAAAGGATCAAGCTGAAACAGGACTCAGTCACCTGGCTGGCCTTTGTTGTTTATGACTCTTTTGACTCTCGTTCGTTATGAAACTAGTGTCCCAATATTGGGACACATTAAGAATGATATGTTAGCCCTGAAAAGGGCTTTTTGAAAACATTCGACGGTCGCTGCAACCGCAGCAGCAGCCGCGCGGTGTCCGGCGCGCCTTCCTTTGTTTCGTTGCGTCGCTCAGCATTGCATTGCACTGCACTGTAACTGTATAGGCGTTGCGTGCGGTGGCTTGATGGTGTACACTGTTCCACTTCTTGGCTTGGTTTACTGGATGGTTCGGTTCGATCGTCGCGTCGTCGTATTCAAAAAAAAATACGTACGAACGCAGGAACGCAATAGAGGCACTGATAGAAAAATATCAATACTACTAACCCGAACCGAGATCCATTCAACCATACCAGACAGCAACGAACAGAACCACCACTGGACCACCACAGAACTAAACCACAGAACAGAACAGCACAGCACTTTTGCTTCGCTTCGCTTTGCGTGCAACTAGCACTGGTGAGGCGAGCACGGCACGCGACACGGCAGGTCGATCACGTCGTCACGCCTGATGCGTCTATGATGTTGGTGCGTCGTTTACTTCTTAGACGCGGCGGCCTTCTTTGCTGCCGGCTTCGACTTGGGAGCGGCGGCGGCCTTCTTGGGTTTTGGCGCCTTTGGCTTCTTGGTCGGGGGCTTCGCGCTCTTCTTCGCCTTGGGAGCGGCGGCGGCCTTCTTGGCGGCGGGCGCCTTCTTCGGTGCTGGCTTCTTCTTGGCTGCGGCCGCCTTCTTGTCCTTTGTCGCGGGCTTCGCCTTGCTGGGGGAGGAGGCGGCGGCTGCTGCTGCCTTCTTCGCCCTGCCGGCGGCGGGGGCGGCGCTCTTCTTTGCCTTGGCGGCGGCAGCTGTGGCCGCGGGCTTCCTCACCGCACCACTGGCGGGCTTCTTGGATGCTGCAGATTTTGATTCCAACTTGAAGCTGCCCGAAGCGCCCTTGCCCTTGGTCTGGATCAGAGCGCCACTCTCGACGGCGCTCTTCAGATACTTCCTTATGAACGGTGCCAACTTTTCAGCGTCAACCTTGTACTGAGCGGCGATGTACTTCTTGATCGCCTGCAGGGAGGAACCGCTGCGCTCCTTCAGCTCTTTGATTGCGCTGTTCACCATTTCAGAGGTCTTCGGGTGAGTAGGCTTCGCTTTCGGCTTCTTCGCGCCGGAGGCGGTCGCCTTCGGTTTCTTCGCTGGAGTCGCCGGGGCTACAGCCTCTGATGCTACAGCTGTGTCTGCCATTTTTTGGTTTTAGGTTCAATTGATAACAAAGCAAACGAACGACAATATACGTGGTGTACGTGGTAGGTTGATTAAAAACCCCGCGCAAACGATTCGAAGCAGACTCAGCTATACCTTATAGAGAGCCTCGATGTCGCTAGACGTTTTCTCGTACGAACGCTTCGAACTTTTCACTAGCATGCATCTGAAAAAATAACCTTTTTACCCAATTGTATCATCAAATAACTTGTTAAATTCCACATCGTTAATCTCTTTTAGTGAACCCAGGATCTGGTACAATCATCTGCCTCATTGTGAGGACCCTATCCTCAATGGAACTGTTTATTTTCAACATTGACTACTAGACTCACCTCGGGTCATGTTTAAAAGTTATTTTTCTATTTTATTCATGTTATTATTAGTCTCTTTCGGACGAGAAATTAACTACGAATATACGAAGCCTCATACGCAACAGTTCAGACATAATATTGGATTATCTTGCGGCCAAATTTATCCAAGTTAACTGGACGGTCGTAAAACATGAACGCGCCGAACGAAACACGCGAAGAAACCCTAACATTTGAGAACGTAAAATGTTTCAAAAACAATTCAATTTAAATTAATATCAAACACCAATCTATAAAGCGCACTATTCGACAGGTCACCACTTATACAGATAGACACTAATACAAAATAACTAAACCTCATTCAGAGTTGACGTGCGATAATCATGCACAGCGCGCAAACGTCCTTCCGACCTCACGAGGCGTATTTCAAAAAGCCCAGACGGGAATTGGCTAGCTAATCCAGCTCATTTTTTTAAATTCATCTCACAAAAATAACAATAATAACAACTTCGTTAAAATATAACCGTTAATTGACGTTAGTTAAAAAAAATATATTAAAAAACTTTTCTAACAGAGAAGATACACTGAGAGGACGACGACACGCTCATTTTCATATTCATTTCAGTATATTTGCTGACCGACTCTCAGTTTCAATAATGATATTTATTTAATCTGTATTTTTTTTTTTTTTCAAACCTTGTTAAGTGTATTAGTTAATAATAAAAAAAAAAAACCATAAGAATATTATCGTATCATAGCATAGGTAGAACTATCAATATAGAACGTAGGTAAGTTAAATTGATTCAATTACTGACAACATAGTACAAGTAGTGAGTTATTGAATATGCTATTAAGCGTTGCTATTTGTCGCTGCTATTGCTATATAATAAAAATAGCTATATAGCGCTATAAGATATTTGACATTACTTACTTTTGAGGAAAGCTTGCGAAATGTTTGTTTGTTCAAATAAGTTGCTCGTGTTATAATAATAATGACGGGTAAATGTGCCCATGTAATATTTGTATTCGCATGCTATTTATTTTTCTATGAAAAATAAAAAAAAATGCTTATATCATACAACGATTTAAAATGATAATTTAAAGACTCATAATCTGTCGTTTGAAACAGTCATTAAAATAACGAAACTCTTGCGGCCCTGAAAAGGGCCTTTTTTCTGATTTATCAATCCCAACCAATGAAAATCAGCGTTGTCATAATAATAAATAACACGAAGATGATCATCGGGTCGGATCGGATATGTTCGGAGCGACACGTCCGCGTCCTAACCTCCGAAACCGTACAGGGTGCGTCCCTGACGTTTCAGAGCGTAGACAACGTCCATGGCGGTGACGGTCTTCCTCTTGGCGTGCTCGGTGTAGGTGACAGCGTCGCGGATCACGTTCTCTAGGAACACCTTCAGCACACCGCGGGTCTCCTCGTATATCAGACCGGAGATACGCTTCACACCACCCCTGCGAGCGAGACGGCGAATGGCGGGCTTCGTGATACCCTGGATGTTGTCACGGAGCACCTTCCTGTGACGCTTGGCTCCACCTTTTCCCAATCCCTTGCCTCCCTTACCGCGACCGGTCATCTTGAGCTTGTGTTAAGTGAGTGAGAGAAAACTCGAAAGGTTACAAGTACGCGTACCGCAGCGAGTCGCGTCGAGCAGCAAACTTGTGATAGCAGTTTTTTTTTTTTTTTTTTTTTTTTTTTTTTTTTTTTTTTTTTTTTTTTTTGAATTGACTAGCTGTTAGTCCAAGGTATGACTTTCACAGCTTTACCGGGCAATGGGGTGAGCGGAAGGCTCACAACCCCTAGCAGTTAAGTAACAGGCCTAAGGGTGCCCCCAGGGGGGGCCGAGCCTCGGCTTAGGGCGTTACTGGGACTAGGCAATCTAACGTAAGTTTGGGGAGAGAAGCGGCCGGGGACGTGCCGGTACCGCGAAGCATGACTAAAAGGTTGGGGCCGCGACGCGCGTCCACGCCGGCGTGGACGATATCTCGGTCGTGTAGAGTGTTGGCTTGGCGCGAGCTGTTTGGCGGAGGCGATAAATAGGGTGATGGGATCGTCAGGCTCGATAGTAACGTGTCTAGGACGACGTAGCTTTCGGCCGTTCTTTCCAGAAAGAGATTTAGGGACATAGTTGGAGGCTTGGACTACTAAGGGGTTTGGGTGGGTCATGGTAGAGTCGAAGAATTGGGAGGACAACTGTTTTAGATACTGCTGGATGGTAGGCAGCTCTAAGTCTAAGTGGAGATTTTCATTGCGTAAGAACCAAGGGGCACCCGTGGCCTTGCGCATGAACCTATTCTGAATGGACTGTAGCTTGTAGATATGGGTGGAAGCGGCGTGTGCGAACACGGGGCTAGCATAGGTCATGATGGGGCGAATACAAGACGTGTAAAGTCGCACCTTATTTCTAAGGGACAACTTACTACTCTTGTTAAGAAGACAATGGAGGCGGCCTAGGGCAAAGTAGGCGCGATTTCTAACTATTTTAATGTGGTCTCGGAAGCACAAACTACGGTCAAGGTGGACGCCTAAGTAGCGAACTTTCTTTTCCCAGGGAATAGATTGTTCGAACATAGTGATATTGGGTGGTGGGTCTCTACTGTGACCGCCCCTTTGGAAGAGGATAGCGGCACTTTTGTCAGGATTGACTTCTATTCTCCATTTCCTAAACCACTCGCCGATGGTATTGGCGGCGTTTTGGAGAGATTTGAGAATGGGTTCCAGTCTGCGGTGCGTACAGTAGAGAGCTGTATCGTCCGCAAAAAGGGCTATCTTAACAGGTGCGCGAGAGCGCTTAAAAGTTGGGAGATCGCTAGTGAACAGCGTAAACAGAATGGGCGAGAGAACGGAGCCTTGAGGGACTCCGGCTCTTATTGGGTGTGGTTGAGACAAAATCCCTTCCACTCTGTAACGAAAAGTGCGATTTGCAAGGTAGTCTCGAATGATGAGCACGAGACGATCTGGGACACCAAGTAAATATAGCTTGTAAATCAAGCCATTGTGCCAGACCTTGTCAAACGCTTTCGCTACATCGAAAAAGAGGGCGCCGGTTTTGTGGGAGTTCCGCCTACCAAAACCGGTTAGGACGTGCTCGACTATGCGATGCACCTGCTGGACGCATGAGTGTTTGGGTCTAAAGCCAAACTGCTCGTCAGGAAGGAGGCTCTTGGACTCTACGTAGTCCTTGAGTCGTCTAAGGATGAGGCGTTCGTAAATTTTTCCTATGCAACTTAGGAGACTAATGGGGCGGTAACTAGTGGCCTCAGTTCGGGGTTTGCCTGGCTTGTGAATACCAATGACAATAGCTTCTTTCCACGCTTGTGGAAAGATGTTGTTACTCAAAGCTGCGTTGAATATCGCAGTGAGAACTATAAAAAGAGGAGTGGAGAAGTGCTTGAGCACTTTATTGGATATCCCGTCAGAGCCTGGTGCTTTTCGGGGGTGGAGGTCCTTGACGATAGTTTGAACTTCCTCAACCGTAATACTAGCTAGAGGAGGATCGGAGGGGGGGAGGCTTGCCCTACGTGCGACTTCAGAGTCGACTAGCGAGACATGTTCGGGATCTACTGGGAGGGTACTGGGAGAGCATTGCGCTTCTAAGCTGTCTGCGAGGCATTCAGACTTTTCACAGTCATCGAAAGCCAGGGGCAGATTGGGTCGGGATAAGGGTGGCATCGGGGAAACCGTATCAGACTTTAGCTTACGGGCGAGTTGCCAGAAAGCTAGGTGGGAGGGCTCTAAACTACCTATCATCTCATCCCACTGAGAGTTCCGAAACTCGCTTATACGGAGCTTTACGTCCCTCTGTAAAGACCGTAAGCGACGACGGTTAGCGTCAGTGGGATATGAGTCATAAGCTCGGGTGGCTGCGTTCTTCTCCGTCAACAGCGCACGTACATCAGGCGGCAGGTTCCAGCGTTGGTGACCCAACACAGGGACCCGCCGTGAGCAGTCCTCCACGACTCTCTGTACATGACTGGTAACGGAGTCGATTGCACCTACTGTGTCTTGGACGGAGGTTAAGTCTCCGGAAGCTAAGTTTAATAATGGGTTTGGAATAGACTTGAGGCTGTGGCCCAGTCGATTCCAATCCACTATCACTTTTTCAGGGGCAGGGGAGCCTGTGTCTGGGGGGCCTATCCGGGGAATGAGCTCTAAGATCACAGGTCTATGGTCTGAGTCGAGCTCGTGATGCACTTCTATAGAAGATAAACGTAGATTTATATTCTTCAGAAGTGCTATATCGAGCACGTCAGGTCTATGGCCTTCAATTTTAGGGAAATGGGTGGGACTCATGGGAGCAATGATATCGAAGCCAATTAGACTCGCTTGCATCTCAAGCAGAGTGCCACGTGAGTTTGTAGAATTACAATCCCACGAGCCACTCTTAGCGTTCAAGTCGCCTGCCAGAATAACCGAGCTATCGATATTCATTATAGTCTGAAGGTCACGGGAGGTAAGGGTTTTACTACTCCCGGTTTTATTTGGCCCTACATATGCAGAGACAATGGTAATAGGTCTGTGACCAGTCATACCGAGGCGGCAGACAGAGGTCTCCAACCATTCGAGATTAGGAGGAGGGTCTATGGGCGTGCAATGCAAAGATCGTTTATAATAAATTAAGGTGCCACCCTTTTGGGATATCCTATCGTTACGGACAATGTTATAATTCGCTATTCGGGGATTTCGCCTAGAGGGCTTAAGGAAAGTTTCCTGAACTAGAAAAATATCTATTTGGTGGGTCTTGAGAAATTCAGCTACTAGATAATGCTGTTTGGCTAAGCCGTCAGCATTGAAAAACCCTACTCTAAGGGACCTAGGTTTGACTCTACCTTTAGGTGTAACATCCATTATGGGTTACATTTAAAAGTGGACAGGGACATGCCTATCTTATGGGCTTGGATAGCCGCCTCGAACATGAGGGCGGGATTGCCTTCGGCGGCTCTGAGTAGGTTGGCTACTCTAGAAACTTCGTCGAAGTCTATTACTCCGAGGAAGCGCGACACTAGAGAGTAGTCGCTTAGAGAGGACTGGGAGGCCGATGTGACCTGCGGGGCGGGAGGTGAGGGAGGCGCGGGCCTTTGTACGGGCCTGGCAACAGGGGCCTGGTAATGGGGAGGGCTAGGTGCCACTTGAGAGGTATTACGTACCCAGGGTACGTTAATAAGGGGAGGGATAGTCTGCGGAGACTTTGTTAGGGCCGGGAAGTTGGCCAAAGATTGGTCTGGCACGGCTGGGCGGACTTGGGAGTTAATGGGGGCTGGACGGGCCCTCCAGGAGAGTTGGCTCTGAGCCGGGGCGCGACTGGGGCGCTGGGACTTAGGGGCTTTGGGGCAACCGCGGTAGTTTGCGGGATGACCCGTTTCTCCGCAGAGCACGCAGCTTGGAGGCTCCGTGCACTGAGAGAGGTCCTTGGGGCGGGGGCAATCAGCCGTGCCGTGGTCACCCAGGCACTTAACGCACCTGGGAGTAGCAAAGCAGTTGCGGGCAGAGTGCCCGTAGAGCTGGCAGCGATGACACTGCCCTATGGTGCCCCTTTTATGAGGGGCTTCGACGGTGATACCAGAGAGCTGGCACACCGTCTTGATGTTAAAAATGGCCTTGCCGGCGGGCGAATGCTCCAAAACGGCAAGAACCATGTCGTAGGGGGCGTGGGAGCGACCGCGATGCATGCGGTGCACTTCCAGGATAGGTAAATTTTGGGCCTTTAAATCGGCCTGGACATCGGAGGTTGAAACCTCTTTTGGGACTCCCTTCACGACTACGCGAAGCAGCCGATCCTCAGGGAGGGCGTAGGTATGGAAGGATACTTTCATATCCTTCAAAAGGGTCGTAAGACGACGATGGTCTTTGGCGGTTTGGACGGAAACTTTAATTCCCGTCGAAGTGGTACGCGCCGATAGGTAATTAATACCTAAAGAGTTACAGCGCTTGGATACATCGATCCAAAGCGCTTTATCTTGGATAAATAGAGGCGGTGGGGAAGGCTCTTTCCTCTGGGAAGAGGTAGAGCTAGATGGGTTGGTGGTCTTAGCGGATGCCGCGGAGGTCGCGGGCTTGCTAGGGATCGCGCGTGTCGCCACAGGGACTGAGGGCGTTAGCGGGATATTGCGGGGCGCGGGAGCCTCGCAGGTCACGTCGAGCATGGGTGGGGACTCTGGCGAGTCATTTTGCTTCTTAGAGGGAGGGGCCGAAGTGGTTTTAGCGCGCTTAGCACGCTTCTTACCGACAACGGTAGTAAAATCCTCATCTGAGGATGAGGTAGAGGAGGAGTCCTCGTCTGGGGAGGTCTCAACTGCGACCTCCATGGCGCATTCTAGTGCGTCATCGGGGGTCGCAGAAGAGGGCCCAGTTGAGGTGGGATTAAAAACGGGCTTAGGAGAGGCGTCCTGGGCGACCTCGTCAAAGTATTCCCTGATCTCAGGTAATTCTGAGACGAGGGAACCCAGTAGGCCTTCCTTGGAAGCGAGAAGCTTGAAGAGCTTCTCCAAAAAGGGAGAGTTTTGGTCGGTACGCGACATGGCGTCCGACCAAACAGCTATCTAATACTAACGTATTTTTACAGCACTTCAAACGCGTCGCGTTCCGCACAGAAGAAGTGCCAAGAAACTGTGCGGCAATCGCGCTACTTGTCCTAACACGTTTAGCCCCGGGTTGGGTGTTACCCAGGGATGTGTTTGTGTATGTATGCTCCCCGCCGGGGTAAGACGGGGAGGGTGAGTACTTAATTAATGAGCCCTAAGCTTGTATCCGCCTCGCCAATCTTATTGTGCGAAGTGGTTCCTAACTGCCTCAAGTGCAGAGGGTAGCTCAGAGCGGATGCTCCAAACGCCCAAACAACACAAGAGGGATGGGATGGTAGGGAAAGGGTAGGGTTGGGAAGGAGATGATTGTCGTCGACTAGGAGTTCCCCCAAGGCCGGTGGTGACAATCCCAGCCGAGTTTAGCGTTGCCCAAAAGGGGCAAAGCCGGTGTCTCGGGTCCACACCCAACAGGTTTCGTAATGGCACCGTTAGGTATCAGCCTGTTGACCACAAAAATAGTGGATTTAATCACAAAATGTTAAATTAGTCGCCTTGAAAAAGGCAACTAAAATAACTGCCCGGGCTAGCAACGGACTTAATCCGTTACTAACTGGGCGAAGAATGTGCGCGCAGGCGACACAAAGCCGCCGCGAACACAAAGGCGGCGCCGACAAAGGCGCGCGGGAACAATGGAGCGGAGCGGGCGGCAGCGGATGCGAGCGTCTGCTCGCTGTGGCGGCTGGATGCGAAGTCCTGATAGCAGTTCTCTAGACCCCTATATTTATACGTTTGCGCCTTCCTAGCGGGGGGAGGGGTGAGGGGGGGGGACCTATCTGTTGGAAAGAGACGCATGCATATCTATCCATCTCTCTCTCGTCTCAACTCAATATCTTTAGTTCTATAACTGAGAATGTATTGCAATGAGGCGATGGCTAAGTACCTACGTATACATGCATACACAATGATGAGTACTAAATCCGCTACGCTACACCTATCCAATGGAATATTGAATAGGTTCAATTATATAATTTTTATAATATTCTTGAAAGTGTATTTGTATTTTGTGTATTGCTGTCTCTTTCAGTCCCATAGAGAGTGTGAGGGACGGCACGAATCTGAAGTCGTGTGCAGCTAGCTCTAACTGCTATAATTTTGAGAGCTGCCTAAATTATTATTGCTATTTTTTCTTGTTACTATTATCTATGTAGGTACTTGTGAGGACAATTGTGACATGACAGTTCATTTTTCGTAACTTAACCATCTTAAATTATTATAAATAAAAATAATAGTAGGTAGTAGGTAGACTCAAATAATCATGTACGCATGAAATATTTTGCTCAGGACAAAATAGAATAATTTGCGGCCCTGAAAAGGGCCTTTTGTTTGATTGTTTGTGCGAGATGCAACAACAAGCACGCACGACACGTTCGCTCGCTCGTTAACGTCAGCTAACTAAGCGCGCTCTCCTCTGATCCTACGCGCCAGCTGGATGTCCTTGGGCATGATGGTGACTCGCTTGGCGTGGATGGCGCACAGGTTCGTGTCCTCGAAGAGACCGACCAGGTAAGCCTCGCTCGCCTCCTGGAGGGCCATGACGGCACTGCTCTGGAAACGCAGATCGGTCTTGAAGTCCTGAGCGATCTCACGCACCAGACGCTGGAACGGCAGCTTGCGGATCAAGAGCTCAGTGCTCTTCTGGTAACGACGGATCTCACGGAGAGCTACGGTCCCCGGCCTGTAGCGATGGGGTTTCTTGACACCGCCTGTGGCCGGTGCACTCTTACGAGCCGCCTTCGTGGCCAGCTGCTTACGCGGCGCCTTACCACCGGTGGACTTACGAGCAGTCTGCTTGGTACGTGCCATCGCGTGTCAGTTCAGTTACGAATTAGAGAGAAATTTTACAATTCAATGCGACCGTACGCCGTGAAGTGTCTGGACGATATAAAACCGCGCATCGTAGGATGTCGCCTTTTTATAGGGTTCATGGAGGTGGGAGAGAGATAGAACACTTTATTTCTACAACTATCGTCTCGCTCGCACAGAGCGCAAGTCGCTGAAGGAACGAGCGACAAAGGGAATAATGTACCACGATTTCATAATATGTAGCTTAAAAGGTAGATAGATATAATTATGGTAGAAAGTTTAGACTTTTAGCAAAAAGAAAGTAATGTAAAATATGTTATAGCGTATGTAGCTATCTATATAATATAGCAGCTATAGCATTAGCAATAGCAACCTCAAAGAGCAACGTCAATAACGTAATACTAATATTATATAAATTGTCAAATGAAAGTAACATTATTATTTTAACTTTTTAATTATTATTCGCTTTTCAGGAGGATCTACAATAACGCCAGGCAGGCGATGTAGGGGTTGGCGTTGCAGTGCGGTGTGCAAGCGGTCGGTCGGCACTTCTGGGAAAATCGCTTGGATATTGTTTCAGCGAATGGAGGTTAGGTTATTTTTTTTTCTTTTAGTTTTAAAATTAATCCTAGTATGTATAAACAATTATTATAAAAAAAATAATAATATATATCAAAATTAATATATCAATTTAATGTGTATGGATTATCTATTTGTAATATACCTTGGTTGGCAGTATTATATTATAATATCAATATTACTATCTTTTTTTTTTTTTTCCCCTCAGTCTTGCTACGGTATGTCTGTTAAATTATTTATTGTGTTTGTGTGTAATTCTAATTGTTGACTCATTCTTTCGTATGAAACATATTAAAATATGAATAGCATTTTGTGGCCCTGAAAAGGGCCTTTTGGAGTATGTTGACTGACGAGGATGCGCAGAGCGGAGCAGTGATAGATCTGTCCGCCGCTGCCTCCGCGTCGATCGTCGATTTGCCAAGTCTCTCACTTGGAGCTGGTGTACTTGGTGACGGCCTTGGTGCCCTCGCTGACGGCGTGCTTCGCCAGCTCACCAGGCAGCAGCAGCCTCACTGAGGTCTGCACCTCCCTGGAGGTGATAGTGGAGCGCTTGTTGTAGTGAGCGAGGCGGGACGCTTCGGCGGCGATGCGTTCGAAGATGTCGTTCACGAAAGAGTTCATGATCGACATCGCCTTACTGGAGATACCGGTGTCGGGGTGCACCTGCTTGAGCACCTTGTAGATGTAGATGGCGTAGCTCTCCTTCCTCTTGTGCTTCTTCTTCTTCTTGTCGGTCTTAGAGATGTTCTTCTGGGCTTTGCCAGATTTCTTGGCGGCCTTTCCACTTGTCTTGGGCGGCATGGTGAATACAATACAGTTGTATAGTATGCGAGCGAGACAGAGACACTACCAGTCGACGGGGCGAACGGTAGAGTGTGATGCGGCGAACCGGGTATGCACTGGGTAGATATTAAAATGCCAACGCAGAACTAGCGACAGCGGGGTTGAGTGTAATGATCTCGATCCACCAATCGGAACGCCACTCGAGGCACGTTTTTAACCGTCGCGTCGCGTCCCCATCGTGTAAACTGTGCCATGATCGCGGCGTTGGAGAGAGACGGCTAGATACAAGTTCGGTGCGTTAGAGCGAGAGGCGCATATCTCACCTTCCCTCTCGCTCTCGCTCGACCGAATTAAAGCACCACTCAAAGTCATTAACGGTTACTTAAGTGAGAGCGAGATAAAAAATAAATAAAAAAGAAATAATCTATGAAAATTTTATAAATAATATGCAATCTTTTTAGATAGGTACCTACCGTATAGTTATAGTACACACATACAATACCCACCAAATTCTAAAAAATAAATAATTTGTATGTAAGTTTGTTTAATAATTTGCGGTGTCGAAGGACACACAGGATGAATGGTGTTAAAATTTTCACTAGAATATATAAATAAATAATAATAATAATTGGGTGTTTTCAAATATTACAATACATATTCAAAATTTGGGTGTTTTCAATTTTTCATTTTTTTTCAATTCAAAATTTCAATTTATCATCATTCCATTACCTATAAAGAATTACTATATTGAATACTCATGTGGTATTTATTATTGTGTGCATGTCTCGTGTGGGTGTTTTGAAAATATTACAATATATATTCAATATTTATCATCATATTATAAAAAAAAAAAAAGAATTACTATATTAAATACTCATGTGGTATTTATTATTGTGTGCATGTCTCGTGTGGGTAAATAGGTAGGTTATTATTATTTTATTTTTTGAAACGTAGTTTGACTCAATACTCTTATCGGTATGAAATTATTTATAAAAATAATTCAGAATAATTTTGCGGCCCTGAAAAGGGCCTTTTTGTTTGTTAATATATCGCGGCGCATCAGCGTCGCACGATATATCGGAGGAGAGAGAGGTTGGCTCAGTTAATTTAAGAAAAATTAAATTAAGCCTTCTTCTCAGTCTTCTTGGGCAGGAGCACCGCCTGGATGTTCGGCAGCACACCACCCTGGGCGATGGTAACACCGGAGAGTAGCTTGTTCAACTCCTCGTCGTTGCGTATCGCCAGCTGCAGATGTCTGGGGATGATCCTGGTCTTCTTGTTGTCACGGGCGGCGTTGCCGGCCAACTCCAACACCTCAGCCGCCAGATATTCCATCACGGCGGCCAGGTAGACAGGAGCGCCGGCACCGACGCGCTCTGCGTAATTACCCTTACGCAGCAGCCTGTGAATACGACCGACGGGGAACTGAAGTCCGGCACGGTTGGAACGGGACTTTGCCTTTCCCTTAACCTTGCCACCTTTACCGCGTCCAGACATGTTTGAATGGAGGTTTTAATTAACTTCACGTAAGCGTAAATGGACCGACACACACGCGGCGCGTCGACGAGCAGAGTGAGATATTTTTCTAGCCTTTTTTTTTTTTTTTTTTTTTTTTTTTTTTTTTTTTTTTTTTTTTTTTTTTTTTTGAATTGACTAGCTGTTAGTCCAAGTTGTGACTTTCACAGCTTTACCGGGCAATGGGGTGAGCGGAAGGCTCACAACCCCTAACAGTTAAGTAACAGGCCTAAGGGTGCCCCCAGGGGGGGCCGAGCCTCGGCTTAGGGCGTTACTGGGACTAGGTAATCTAACGTAAGTTTGGGGAGAGAAGCGGCCGGGGACGTGCCGGTACCGCGAAGCATAACTAAAAGATTGGGGCCGCGACGCGCGTCCACGCCGGCGTGGACGATATCTCGGTCTTGTGGAGTGTTGGCTTGGCGCGAGCTGTTTGACGGAGGCGATGAAGCGGGTGATGGCATCATCGGGCTCTAGTGGGACATGTCTGGGACGACGATGTTTTCGGGACTTCTTGCCCTTAAGGGGCCTAGGGATATAATTAGAGGCTTGGACTACTAAGGGGTTTGGGTGGGTCATGGTAGAGTCGAAGAATTTGGAGGACAACTGTTTTAGATACTGCTGGATGGTAGGTAGATCTAAGTCTAAGTGGAGATTTTCATTGCGTAAGAACCACGGGGCACCCGTGGCCTTGCGCATGAACCTATTCTGGAGGGTCTGTAGCTTATGGATAGAGCGGGAGGAGGCGTGTGCAAACACGGGGCTAGCATAGGTCATGATGGGGCGGATACAAGACGTGTAAAGTCGAACCTTATTTCTAAGGGACAACTTACTACGCTTATTGATAAGACAGTGGAGGCGGCCTAGGACAAAGGCGGCACGATCGCGGACTTTTTTAATGTGGTCATGGAAGCTCAAACTACTGTCAAGTTGGACGCCTAAGTATCGAACTGTCTTTACCCAGGGAATAGGTTGTTCGAACATAGTGATTTCAGGGAGTTTGGGTGGGTCTTTATCGCGGCTCCTTTTGAAGAGGATAGCGGCGCTTTTGTCAGGATTGACTTCAATTCTCCACTTCCTAAACCAGTCACCGATTGTATCGGCGGCGGTTTGGAGAGAATTGAGAATGAAATCTAGTCTGGGGTGCGTACAATACAGAGCTGTATCATCAGCAAAAAGAGCTATCTTAATAGGTGCCCGAGGGCAATCAAAGGTTGGGAGATCGCTAGTGAACAGCGTAAACAGGATGGGGGACAAGACGGAGCCTTGAGGGACTCCGGCTCTTATGGGGTGTGGTTGAGACAGAATGCCTTCCACTCTGTAGCGAAAAGAGCGATTTGAAAGGAAGTCTCGAATGATGAGCACGAGACGATCTGGGACACCAAGTGTATATAGCTTGTAAATCAAGCCATTGTGCCAGACCTTATCAAACGCTTTCGCTACATCGAAAAAGAGGGCGCCGGTTCTGTGGCACTTTTGCCTACCAAAACCGGTTAGGACTTGCTCGACAATGCGATGCACCTGCTGGACGCAAGAGTGTTTGGGTCTAAAGCCAAACTGCTCGTCAGGAAGGAGGCTCTTGGACTCTACATAGTCCTTGAGTCGTCTAAGGATGATACGCTCGTAAAGTTTCCCTATGGAACTTAAGAGACTAATGGGGCGGTAACTAGTGGGTTTGGATCGGGGTTTTCCTGGCTTGGGAAAGCCAATGACAATAGCTTCTTTCCACGCTTGCGGAAAGATGTTGTTACTCAAAGCTGCGTTGAATATCGCAGTGAGAACTATAAAAAGAGGAGTGGAGAAGTGCTTGAGCACTTTATTGGAGATCCCGTCAAAGCCTGGTGCTTTTCGGGGGTGGAGGTCCTTGACGATAGTCTGAACTTCCTCGACCGTGACGCTAGCGAGAGGAGGATCGGAGGGAGGGAGGCTTGCCCTACGTGCGACTTCACAGTCGACTTTCAAGACATGGTCGTTATCTACTGGGAGGGTACTGGGGGAGCATTGAGCTTCTAAGCTATCTGCGAGGCATTCAGACTTTTCACAGTCATCGAAAGCCGGGGGCAGATTGGGACGGACTAAGGGAGGCATTGTGGAAATGGTGTCGGATTTAAGCTTTCGGGCTAAGTGCCAGAAGGCTTGATGAGAGGGCTCTAAACTACTAATCATCTCGTCCCACTGAGAGTTCCGAAACTCGCTTATACGGAGCTTCACGTCCCTCTGTAAAGACCGTAAGCGACGACGGTTAGCGTCAGTGGGATAAGAGTCGTAAGCGCGGGTGGCGGCGTTCTTTTCCGTCAACAGCGCACGTACATCAGGCGGCAGATTCCAGCGTTGGTGACCCAACACAGGGACCCGCCGTGAGCAGTCCTCCACGACGCTCTGTACGTGACTGGTGAGAGAATCGATCGCACCTACTGTGTCTTGGATGGAGGATAAATCTCCAGAAGCTAAGTTTAATAATGGGTTTGGAATAGACTTGAGGCTGTGGCCCAGTCGATTCCAATCCACTATTACTTTTTCAGGGGCAGGGGAGCCTGTGTCTGGGGGTCCTATCCGGGGGATGAGCTCTAAGATCACAGGTCTATGGTCTGATTCGCTGAGCTCGTGATGCACTTCTATAGAAGATAAACGTAGGTTTATATTCTTTAGAAGTGCTATATCGAGCACGTCAGGTCTATGGCCTTCAATTTTAGGGAAATGGGTGGGACTCATGGGAGCAATGATATCGAAGCCAATTAAGGTGGCCAGCGACTCGAGCACCCTGCCGCGTGGGTTTGTACAATTACAATCCCACGCGCCACTCTTGGCGTTCAAGTCGCCTGCCAGAATAACCGAGCTATCGAGATTCATTATGGTCTGAAGGTCATCTTTGGTAAGATCTTTAGCGTTATCGCGTTGCTTCGGCCCTAAATAGGCGGAGACAATGGTAATAGGGCTATGACCAGTCATACCGAGACGGCAGACAGAGGTCTCTAACCATTTGAGATTGGGAGGAGGGTCTAGGGGTGTACAATGCAAAGATCGTTTATAATAAATAAGGGTGCCACCCTTCTTGTTTGTTAACCTATCGTTACGGACCATGTTATAATTAGCTATTCTGGGATCCCGTTTAGAGGGCTTTAGGAAAGATTCCTGAACTAAAAAGAGATCTAATTGGTGGGTTTTGACAAAATCAGCTACTAAAGAATGCTTTTTGGATAAACCGTCAGCATTGAAAAACCCTACTCTAAGGGACCTAGGTTTGACTCTACCTTTGGGTGTAACATCCATTATGGGTTACATTTAAAAGTGGACAGGGACATGCCTATCTTATGGGCTTGGATAGCCGCCTCGAACATGAGGGCGGGATTGCCTTCGGCGGCTCTGAGTAGGTTGGCTACTCTAGAAACTTCGTCGAAGTCTATTACTCCGAGGAAGCGCGACACTAGAGAGTAGTCGCTTAGAGAGGACTGGGAGGCTTGTGTGACCTGCGGGGCGGGAGGCGAGGGAGGCGCGGGCCTTTGTACGGGCCTGGCGACAGGGGCTTGGTAATTGGGAGGGCTAGGTGCCACTTGAGAGGTATTACGTACCCAGGGTACGTTAATAAGGGGAGGGATAGTCTGCGACTTTGTTAGGGCCGGGAAGTTGGCCAGAGATTGGTCTGGCACGGCTGGGCGGACTTGGGAGTTAATGGGGGCTGGACGGGCCCTCCAGGAGAGTTGGCTCTGAGCCGGGGCGCGACTGGGGCGCTGGGACTTAGGGGCTTTGGGGCAACCGCGGTAGTTTGCGGGATGACCCGTTTCTCCGCAGAGCACGCAGCTTGGAGGCTCCGTGCACTGAGAGAGGTCTTTAGGGCGGGGGCAATCAGCCGTGCCGTGATCGCCCAGGCACTTAACGCACCTGGGGGTCGCGAAGCAATTGCGGGCAGAGTGCCCGTAGAGTTGGCAGCGATGACACTGCCCTATGGTGCCCCTTTTGTGAGGGGCTTCGACGGTGATACCAGAGAGCTGGCACACCGTCTTGATGTTGAAAATGGCCTTGCCGGCGGGCGAATGCTCCAAAACGGCAAGAACCATATCATAGGGGGCGTGAGAGCGACCGCGATGCATGCGGTGCACTTCCATGATGGGAAGGTTTTGGGCCTTTAGATCGGCCTGGACGTCGGAGGTTGAGACCTCCTTTGGGACTCCCTTCACGACTACACGAAGCAGCCGATCCTCAGGGAGGGCGTAGGTGTGGAAGGATACTTTCATATCCTTCAAGAGAGAAGTTAAACGACGATGGTCGTTTGAAGTCTGCACGGAGACTTTAATTCCCGTTGAGGTGGTACGGGCTGATAGGTAATTAATACCTAGAGAGTTGCAGCGCTTGGATACATCGATCCAAAGCGCTTTATTCTGAATAAACAGGGGCGGTGGGGAAGGCTCTTTCCTCTGGGAAGAGGTAGAGCTAGTTGGGTTGGTGGTCTTAGCCGATGCCGCGGAGGTCGCGGGCTTACTAGGTATCGCGCGTGTCGCCACAGGGACTGAGGGCGTTAGCGGGATATTGCGGGGCGCGGGGGCCTCGCAGGTCATCATTGGCATGGGTGGGGACTCAGGCGAGTCATTTTGCTTCTTAGAAGGAGGGGCCGAAGCGGTTTTAGCGCGTTTAGCACGCTTTTTACCGACAACGGTAGTGAAATCCTCATCTGAGGATGAGGTAGAGGTGGAGTCCTCGTCTGGGGAGGTCTCGGCCGCGACCTCCATGACGCATTCTAGTGCGTCATCGGGGGTCGCAGAAGAGGGCCCAGTTGAGGTGGGATCGGGAATGGGCTCGGGAGAGGCGTCCTGGGTATCCTCGTCATAGTAATCCCTGATTTCAGGAATTTCTGAGGCGAAGGAACGAAGTAAGCCTTCCTTGGCGAGAAGCTTTACGAGCTTCTCCAAAAGGGGAGAGTTTTGGTCGGTACGCGACATGGCGTCCGACCAAACAGCTATCTAATACTAACGTATTTTTACAGCACTTCAAACGCGTCGCGTTCCGCACAGAAGAAGTGCCAAGAAACTGTGCGGCAATCGCGCTACTTGTCCTAACACGTTTAGCCCCGGGTTGGGTGTTACCCAGGGATGTGTTTGTGTATGTATGCTCCCCGCCGGGGTAAGACGGGGAGGGTGAGTACTTAATTAATGAGCCCTAAGCTTGTATCCGCCTCGCCAATCTTATTGTGCGAAGTGGTTCCTAACTGCCTCAAGTGCAGAGGGTAGCTCCGAGCGGATGCTCCGAACGCCCAAACAACACAAGAGGGATGGGATGGTAGGGAAAGGGTAGGGTTGGGAAGGAGATGATTGCCGTCGACTAGGAGTTCCCCCAAGGCCGGTGGTGACAATCCCAGCCGAGTTTAGCGTTGCCCAAAAGGGGCAAAGCCGGTGTCTCGGGTCCACACCCAACAGGTTTCGTAATGGCACCGTTAGGTATCAGCCTGTTGACCACAAAAATAGTGGATTTAATCGCAAGAACGTTAAGTTAGTCGCCTTGAAAAAGGCAACTAAAATAACTGCCCGGGCTAGCAACGGACTTAATCCGTTACTAACTGGGCGAAGAATGTGCGCGCAGGCGACACAAAGCCGCCGCGAACACAAAGGCGGCGCCGACAAAGGCGCGCGGGAACAAAGGAGCGGAGCGGGCGGCAGCGGATGCGAGCGTCTGCTCGCTGTGGCGGCTGGATGCGAAGTCTTTTTCTTTTCTAGCCTCGGCGTATTATAAATATTTATTCGACGGCGACGGTCGCACGTAGTGGGTACTGGAAAGAGCGAGAGAGAGGGGACGACGATTCGATGCGATGCCGGGACGCAAGCGGGCAGGCAGGCGCAGGCGAGCGCTTGATTTTTTTCAAAATCTTCAAAGAGCGACAAGGACGGGCGTCTAGCCTGCCTGTACGGTGTTCCGTCTCTCTCTCACGCACACTCATCTGCCGTCTGTCTGTCTCGCTCGAATTAATATTTATTTTTTTTTTTTTTTTTTAAAATTGAGAATACTTAGGAATAATAAAATAAGAGTCGGGCAGTCGGGCGGATCGATAATGTTGGTGAAAAATTGGAAGAAAGAAAAATATTTAGTGCATATATGGATGCATATGAATATCGTTTAGAGAAGAAGACGTGTGCGTTTAAAATGAATATTATCGTTGTTTACTAGAAGAATACACACCTAACTAACTGGATTAGATACACCTACATCGAATTATTTAATTTCCTGAATCAAGGAAGGAAGAAAAGAAATGAAAGGAAAGGAAAGGAAAGGAAAGGATCAAGCTGAAACAGGACTCAGTCACCTGGCTGGCCTTTGTTGTTTATGACTCTTTTGACTCTCGTTCGTTATGAAACTAGTGTCCCAATATTGGGACACATTAAGAATGATATGTTAGCCCTGAAAAGGGCTTTTTGAAAACATTCGACGGTCGCTGCAACCGCAGCAGCAGCCGCGCGGTGTCCGGCGCGCCTTCCTTTGTTTCGTTGCGTCGCTCAGCATTGCATTGCACTGCACTGTAACTGTATAGGCGTTGCGTGCGGTGGCTTGATGGTGTACACTGTTCCACTTCTTGGCTTGGTTTACTGGATGGTTCGGTTCGATCGTCGCGTCGTCGTATTCAAAAAAAAATACGTACGAACGCAGGAACGCAATAGAGGCACTGATAGAAAAATATCAATACTACTAACCCGAACCGAGATCCATTCAACCATACCAGACAGCAACGAACAGAACCACCACTGGACCACCACAGAACTAAACCACAGAACAGAACAGCACAGCACTTTTGCTTCGCTTCGCTTTGCGTGCAACTAGCACTGGTGAGGCGAGCACGGCACGCGACACGGCAGGTCGATCACGTCGTCACGCCTGATGCGTCTATGATGTTGGTGCGTCGTTTACTTCTTAGACGCGGCGGCCTTCTTTGCTGCCGGCTTCGACTTGGGAGCGGCGGCGGCCTTCTTGGGTTTTGGCGCCTTTGGCTTCTTGGTCGGGGGCTTCGCGCTCTTCTTCGCCTTGGGAGCGGCGGCGGCCTTCTTGGCGGCGGGCGCCTTCTTCGGTGCTGGCTTCTTCTTGGCTGCGGCCGCCTTCTTGTCCTTTGTCGCGGGCTTCGCCTTGCTGGGGGAGGAGGCGGCGGCTGCTGCTGCCTTCTTCGCCCTGCCGGCGGCGGGGGCGGCGCTCTTCTTTGCCTTGGCGGCGGCAGCTGTGGCCGCGGGCTTCCTCACCGCACCACTGGCGGGCTTCTTGGATGCTGCAGATTTTGATTCCAACTTGAAGCTGCCCGAAGCGCCCTTGCCCTTGGTCTGGATCAGAGCGCCACTCTCGACGGCGCTCTTCAGATACTTCCTTATGAACGGTGCCAACTTTTCAGCGTCAACCTTGTACTGAGCGGCGATGTACTTCTTGATCGCCTGCAGGGAGGAACCGCTGCGCTCCTTCAGCTCTTTGATTGCGCTGTTCACCATTTCAGAGGTCTTCGGGTGAGTAGGCTTCGCTTTCGGCTTCTTCGCGCCGGAGGCGGTCGCCTTCGGTTTCTTCGCTGGAGTCGCCGGGGCTACAGCCTCTGATGCTACAGCTGTGTCTGCCATTTTTTGGTTTTAGGTTCAATTGATAACAAAGCAAACGAACGACAATATACGTGGTGTACGTGGTAGGTTGATTAAAAACTTTGCTTGCTTGCTGGGTTTCTTCGCCTCTAGGGCGGTGCGGGCCTGGAACTGTTGTTCTTGCCCGGGTTGTCAACACGCAGGGGGGTGTCCCCCCCGCGGTACTCTTGCCGGTAAATGAAATTTACCATTCTTGGTGTTGTTTACAGTTCCCTTGCTACACAATGCGCCGCCCTCAGCGCGGTCAAGCCCGCCGAGTGAGACCCATGAGGGAGGCCCGGCGAACGACCTGCGAGCAGGCGGCGTCTGACGAGGTATTCGGGTGCAAGGGAACTGTAAGTAGGGTTGGTCAAATCCGGGATGTTTACCTTGGCGAGGCCAGGCCTCAAGCCAAGGGTATGTGGTCTTCACGAGGTAGCCGGCGAGCTCGGGGTCGAGCTCGAGCCGGGGCTTGGTTTTCTGTTGTCGTGGTTGATGTGGTGCGTCTCAGGCGAGGAAGAGGACCACTCGAGCCTGAGACGAGACAGAACGCAGGCCTAGGGCAGCCTGCGGGTGGTGGCGAAGGTCCGGGAGCGCTTGGAGGCGCCTCCGTGGGGCTGGTGGCCGTCAGTAACGCCCGTGGTGGCGGGCGCTTTATCGCTTCGGGTGGTCTGGCGTGCAGCGGTGCCAGCTGGTTGAGGTGCGGGTGCGGTCCGTGGTCGGCGCGGTCGAACATACGACGCGCAAGTCGGACCACGAACTCGCCGATGGGCTGCACGCGGAGGTCCCGAGCAATGACGTCATTTCTGACGTAACGCCCAGCCCCCGTGAGCGTGCGGAGAACCTTGTTTTGTACCACCTGGAGACGCTTCCTCTGGGCCTGTGAGCAGAGGGCGTACCAGGCGGGTGCTGCGTAGGTGAGCCGCGGGCGAATGTACGTCTTGTAGACGCCCACCTTCGCCCGCAGCGGCAGTCTGGATGTGAGCACGGGGCGGAGCATCGCGCCCGCCATCTTGGCGGAGTTGACGGCGCGCGTCACCTGCGGCTTCATGTGGAGCTGGCGGTCAATGTTGCAGCCCAGGTATGTGACCGTGGGCTGCCAGGCGATCGGTTGCCCCCGCAGAGTGAGCTCGGCTGGGAGTTTGCGCTTGGTGGTGAGGATGGCGGTCGTCTTGGCCACATTCACTGCAGTCCTCCAGTCGTCGAGCCAGGCAGGCAGCAGGTCTAGCAGCTTCTGCATGCGAGCTGCCGCCACGTCCTGGCTTCTGGAGGAGGCGAAGAATGCGCTGTCGTCAGCGTATAATGCTAACGTCACGCCCTCAAGCGACGGGATGTCGTCGGTGTATAGGGCGTACAACGCGGGGGAGAGCACACTCCCCTGCGGGACTCCTGCGCGGACCGGGTGCGTTGGAGAGTCATTGTCCTCGACCGAGACGTAGAAGCTACGACCGTCGAGGAACGCTGCTATCACGGCTATCAGGGCTGGCGGCATCTCCGTGGCCAGGAGTTTGTACAGCAGGCCGGGGTGCCAAACTCGGTCAAAGGCCTTCTCGATATCGAGAAAGACCCCGACCGTGCAGTGGTCCCTGTTCCTGGCCTCAGCGAGCTCATGGAGGATGCGTGTGAGCTGGAGCGTCGTAGAGTGGCCGCTGCGGAACCCGAACTGCTCGTTCCTCGGCTTGAGGAACGGGCCTATTCTCCGCAGCAGCAGACGCTCGAACAGCTTGGCAATGTGTGACAGCAGCGTTATGGGTCGGTAGCTGGACGGCAGACGTCTGTCCTTGCCGGGCTTCGGGAGGACAATGACTTTGCCGGTTTTCCAGCTGGCCGGGAAGTGTTGGGTGCGCAGGATGGCGTTGAACACCCTCGTGAGGGCAGTCAGGCCCCTACGCGGCAGGTGTAGGAGGGCAGCGGTTGGTATTCCGTCCGGCCCTGGGGCCTTCCGCCTGGGCAGGCGGAGGACCGCCTTCCGCAGCTCAGACGGAGAGATGAAGTCATCTCCCCGGAGCGGCGGTGTTGGGGCGGACAGGAAGTCCCCGCGCAAACGATTCGAAGCAGACTCAGCTATACCTTATAGAGAGCCTCGATGTCGCTAGACGTTTTCTCGTACGAACGCTTCGAACTTTTCACTAGCATGCATCTGAAAAAATAACCTTTTTACCCAATTGTATCATCAAATAACTTGTTAAATTCCACATCGTTAATCTCTTTTAGTGAACCCAGGATCTGGTACAATCATCTGCCTCATTGTGAGGACCCTATCCTCAATGGAACTGTTTATTTTCAACATTGACTACTAGACTCACCTCGGGTCATGTTTAAAAGTTATTTTTCTATTTTATTCATGTTATTATTAGTCTCTTTCGGACGAGAAATTAACTACGAATATACGAAGCCTCATACGCAACAGTTCAGACATAATATTGGATTATCTTGCGGCCAAATTTATCCAAGTTAACTGGACGGTCGTAAAACATGAACGCGCCGAACGAAACACGCGAAGAAACCCTAACATTTGAGAACGTAAAATGTTTCAAAAACAATTCAATTTAAATTAATATCAAACACCAATCTATAAAGCGCACTATTCGACAGGTCACCACTTATACAGATAGACACTAATACAAAATAACTAAACCTCATTCAGAGTTGACGTGCGATAATCATGCACAGCGCGCAAACGTCCTTCCGACCTCACGAGGCGTATTTCAAAAAGCCCAGACGGGAATTGGCTAGCTAATCCAGCTCATTTTTTTAAATTCATCTCACAAAAATAACAATAATAACAACTTCGTTAAAATATAACCGTTAATTGACGTTAGTTAAAAAAAATATATTAAAAAACTTTTCTAACAGAGAAGATACACTGAGAGGACGACGACACGCTCATTTTCATATTCATTTCAGTATATTTGCTGACCGACTCTCAGTTTCAATAATGATATTTATTTAATCTGTATTTTTTTTTTTTTTCAAACCTTGTTAAGTGTATTAGTTAATAATAAAAAAAAAAAACCATAAGAATATTATCGTATCATAGCATAGGTAGAACTATCAATATAGAACGTAGGTAAGTTAAATTGATTCAATTACTGACAACATAGTACAAGTAGTGAGTTATTGAATATGCTATTAAGCGTTGCTATTTGTCGCTGCTATTGCTATATAATAAAAATAGCTATATAGCGCTATAAGATATTTGACATTACTTACTTTTGAGGAAAGCTTGCGAAATGTTTGTTTGTTCAAATAAGTTGCTCGTGTTATAATAATAATGACGGGTAAATGTGCCCATGTAATATTTGTATTCGCATGCTATTTATTTTTCTATGAAAAATAAAAAAAAATGCTTATATCATACAACGATTTAAAATGATAATTTAAAGACTCATAATCTGTCGTTTGAAACAGTCATTAAAATAACGAAACTCTTGCGGCCCTGAAAAGGGCCTTTTTTCTGATTTATCAATCCCAACCAATGAAAATCAGCGTTGTCATAATAATAAATAACACGAAGATGATCATCGGGTCGGATCGGATATGTTCGGAGCGACACGTCCGCGTCCTAACCTCCGAAACCGTACAGGGTGCGTCCCTGACGTTTCAGAGCGTAGACAACGTCCATGGCGGTGACGGTCTTCCTCTTGGCGTGCTCGGTGTAGGTGACAGCGTCGCGGATCACGTTCTCTAGGAACACCTTCAGCACACCGCGGGTCTCCTCGTATATCAGACCGGAGATACGCTTCACACCACCCCTGCGAGCGAGACGGCGAATGGCGGGCTTCGTGATACCCTGGATGTTGTCACGGAGCACCTTCCTGTGACGCTTGGCTCCACCTTTTCCCAATCCCTTGCCTCCCTTACCGCGACCGGTCATCTTGAGCTTGTGTTAAGTGAGTGAGAGAAAACTCGAAAGGTTACAAGTACGCGTACCGCAGCGAGTCGCGTCGAGCAGCAAACTTGTGATAGCAGTTCTCTAGACCCCTATATTTATACGTTTGCGCCTTCCTAGCGGGGGGAGGGGTGAGGGGGGGGGACCTATCTGTTGGAAAGAGACGCATGCATATCTATCCATCTCTCTCTCGTCTCAACTCAATATCTTTAGTTCTATAACTGAGAATGTATTGCAATGAGGCGATGGCTAAGTACCTACGTATACATGCATACACAATGATGAGTACTAAATCCGCTACGCTACACCTATCCAATGGAATATTGAATAGGTTCAATTATATAATTTTTATAATATTCTTGAAAGTGTATTTGTATTTTGTGTATTGCTGTCTCTTTCAGTCCCATAGAGAGTGTGAGGGACGGCACGAATCTGAAGTCGTGTGCAGCTAGCTCTAACTGCTATAATTTTGAGAGCTGCCTAAATTATTATTGCTATTTTTTCTTGTTACTATTATCTATGTAGGTACTTGTGAGGACAATTGTGACATGACAGTTCATTTTTCGTAACTTAACCATCTTAAATTATTATAAATAAAAATAATAGTAGGTAGTAGGTAGACTCAAATAATCATGTACGCATGAAATATTTTGCTCAGGACAAAATAGAATAATTTGCGGCCCTGAAAAGGGCCTTTTGTTTGATTGTTTGTGCGAGATGCAACAACAAGCACGCACGACACGTTCGCTCGCTCGTTAACGTCAGCTAACTAAGCGCGCTCTCCTCTGATCCTACGCGCCAGCTGGATGTCCTTGGGCATGATGGTGACTCGCTTGGCGTGGATGGCGCACAGGTTCGTGTCCTCGAAGAGACCGACCAGGTAAGCCTCGCTCGCCTCCTGGAGGGCCATGACGGCACTGCTCTGGAAACGCAGATCGGTCTTGAAGTCCTGAGCGATCTCACGCACCAGACGCTGGAACGGCAGCTTGCGGATCAAGAGCTCAGTGCTCTTCTGGTAACGACGGATCTCACGGAGAGCTACGGTCCCCGGCCTGTAGCGATGGGGTTTCTTGACACCGCCTGTGGCCGGTGCACTCTTACGAGCCGCCTTCGTGGCCAGCTGCTTACGCGGCGCCTTACCACCGGTGGACTTACGAGCAGTCTGCTTGGTACGTGCCATCGCGTGTCAGTTCAGTTACGAATTAGAGAGAAATTTTACAATTCAATGCGACCGTACGCCGTGAAGTGTCTGGACGATATAAAACCGCGCATCGTAGGATGTCGCCTTTTTATAGGGTTCATGGAGGTGGGAGAGAGATAGAACACTTTATTTCTACAACTATCGTCTCGCTCGCACAGAGCGCAAGTCGCTGAAGGAACGAGCGACAAAGGGAATAATGTACCACGATTTCATAATATGTAGCTTAAAAGGTAGATAGATATAATTATGGTAGAAAGTTTAGACTTTTAGCAAAAAGAAAGTAATGTAAAATATGTTATAGCGTATGTAGCTATCTATATAATATAGCAGCTATAGCATTAGCAATAGCAACCTCAAAGAGCAACGTCAATAACGTAATACTAATATTATATAAATTGTCAAATGAAAGTAACATTATTATTTTAACTTTTTAATTATTATTCGCTTTTCAGGAGGATCTACAATAACGCCAGGCAGGCGATGTAGGGGTTGGCGTTGCAGTGCGGTGTGCAAGCGGTCGGTCGGCACTTCTGGGAAAATCGCTTGGATATTGTTTCAGCGAATGGAGGTTAGGTTATTTTTTTTTCTTTTAGTTTTAAAATTAATCCTAGTATGTATAAACAATTATTATAAAAAAAATAATAATATATATCAAAATTAATATATCAATTTAATGTGTATGGATTATCTATTTGTAATATACCTTGGTTGGCAGTATTATATTATAATATCAATATTACTATCTTTTTTTTTTTTTTCCCCTCAGTCTTGCTACGGTATGTCTGTTAAATTATTTATTGTGTTTGTGTGTAATTCTAATTGTTGACTCATTCTTTCGTATGAAACATATTAAAATATGAATAGCATTTTGTGGCCCTGAAAAGGGCCTTTTGGAGTATGTTGACTGACGAGGATGCGCAGAGCGGAGCAGTGATAGATCTGTCCGCCGCTGCCTCCGCGTCGATCGTCGATTTGCCAAGTCTCTCACTTGGAGCTGGTGTACTTGGTGACGGCCTTGGTGCCCTCGCTGACGGCGTGCTTCGCCAGCTCACCAGGCAGCAGCAGCCTCACTGAGGTCTGCACCTCCCTGGAGGTGATAGTGGAGCGCTTGTTGTAGTGAGCGAGGCGGGACGCTTCGGCGGCGATGCGTTCGAAGATGTCGTTCACGAAAGAGTTCATGATCGACATCGCCTTACTGGAGATACCGGTGTCGGGGTGCACCTGCTTGAGCACCTTGTAGATGTAGATGGCGTAGCTCTCCTTCCTCTTGTGCTTCTTCTTCTTCTTGTCGGTCTTAGAGATGTTCTTCTGGGCTTTGCCAGATTTCTTGGCGGCCTTTCCACTTGTCTTGGGCGGCATGGTGAATACAATACAGTTGTATAGTATGCGAGCGAGACAGAGACACTACCAGTCGACGGGGCGAACGGTAGAGTGTGATGCGGCGAACCGGGTATGCACTGGGTAGATATTAAAATGCCAACGCAGAACTAGCGACAGCGGGGTTGAGTGTAATGATCTCGATCCACCAATCGGAACGCCACTCGAGGCACGTTTTTAACCGTCGCGTCGCGTCCCCATCGTGTAAACTGTGCCATGATCGCGGCGTTGGAGAGAGACGGCTAGATACAAGTTCGGTGCGTTAGAGCGAGAGGCGCATATCTCACCTTCCCTCTCGCTCTCGCTCGACCGAATTAAAGCACCACTCAAAGTCATTAACGGTTACTTAAGTGAGAGCGAGATAAAAAATAAATAAAAAAGAAATAATCTATGAAAATTTTATAAATAATATGCAATCTTTTTAGATAGGTACCTACCGTATAGTTATAGTACACACATACAATACCCACCAAATTCTAAAAAATAAATAATTTGTATGTAAGTTTGTTTAATAATTTGCGGTGTCGAAGGACACACAGGATGAATGGTGTTAAAATTTTCACTAGAATATATAAATAAATAATAATAATAATTGGGTGTTTTCAAATATTACAATACATATTCAAAATTTGGGTGTTTTCAATTTTTCATTTTTTTTCAATTCAAAATTTCAATTTATCATCATTCCATTACCTATAAAGAATTACTATATTGAATACTCATGTGGTATTTATTATTGTGTGCATGTCTCGTGTGGGTGTTTTGAAAATATTACAATATATATTCAATATTTATCATCATATTATAAAAAAAAAAAAAGAATTACTATATTAAATACTCATGTGGTATTTATTATTGTGTGCATGTCTCGTGTGGGTAAATAGGTAGGTTATTATTATTTTATTTTTTGAAACGTAGTTTGACTCAATACTCTTATCGGTATGAAATTATTTATAAAAATAATTCAGAATAATTTTGCGGCCCTGAAAAGGGCCTTTTTGTTTGTTAATATATCGCGGCGCATCAGCGTCGCACGATATATCGGAGGAGAGAGAGGTTGGCTCAGTTAATTTAAGAAAAATTAAATTAAGCCTTCTTCTCAGTCTTCTTGGGCAGGAGCACCGCCTGGATGTTCGGCAGCACACCACCCTGGGCGATGGTAACACCGGAGAGTAGCTTGTTCAACTCCTCGTCGTTGCGTATCGCCAGCTGCAGATGTCTGGGGATGATCCTGGTCTTCTTGTTGTCACGGGCGGCGTTGCCGGCCAACTCCAACACCTCAGCCGCCAGATATTCCATCACGGCGGCCAGGTAGACAGGAGCGCCGGCACCGACGCGCTCTGCGTAATTACCCTTACGCAGCAGCCTGTGAATACGACCGACGGGGAACTGAAGTCCGGCACGGTTGGAACGGGACTTTGCCTTTCCCTTAACCTTGCCACCTTTACCGCGTCCAGACATGTTTGAATGGAGGTTTTAATTAACTTCACGTAAGCGTAAATGGACCGACACACACGCGGCGCGTCGACGAGCAGAGTGAGATATTTTTCTAGCGACTCGGGTTGTCATCTCGGCGTCCACTGGGCGGACGACGGGGAAACTGTCCGGGGCGATGGCCCCTTTCAGTGGTAGCGGTCGCCTACTGCTACAACAGTAGGGTCGCTGGGGTGCCACTGGCGAGGCTGGGCCTGCGAGCCAGTGGTGTTGCTTGGTTGTTGTGATGCCGGCGAGGACTGGGCCTCCAGCCGGCATCGCCGAGTGGGTCTAGTCCGGTAGTGGCCCGGCCGCCAGCGAGGCTTGCGCCTGCGAGCTAGCAGCCTGGGCTGGGTCTTCGTCGTTGGTCAGGAGATCGCGGGGCAGGGCCTTCCTGTCCGGAGGGCGGGTGTGGTACGGCGCGATGTCTCGGATGTGCGGGTGGTGAGACCTCCTCGCCCGTCCGAACATGCGCGTGGCTAGGCGTCCCACGAAGGCGCCTAGAGACTCCATGCGTAGGTCCCTCTGGATGATGTCATTCCTGACGTAGCGTGGGGCGTTCACGATGGTGCGTAGCGCCAGTGATTGTTGGGCATCTAGCTTCCTCCTGTGGCCCTCCCCAACCAGCGCATACCACGCTGGGGCTGCATAGGTGAGGCGGGAACGCACATAGGCTTTGTAGATGCCCAGCTTCGCTCGTAGAGGAAGGTTCGACTGGAGCAGCGGACGCAGTTGAGCTCGCGAGGAACGAGTTGCTCCTACCACATTCTTCACGTGTTGGGCCATGGTGATGCGGCGGTCTATGGTGACCCCCAGGTACTTGGCCCTAGGGGACCATTCCACCGGCTGGCCTAGCAAGGTCAGTCTTGGTGGCATCTTCACGGCGTAGCTCAGCAGCATGGCTTGTGTCTTCCCTACGTTGACTGACAACCTCCAATCATCCAACCACGACGGGAGCCGGTCCAATACTCGCTGCATCTTGGATGCGGCGTGGTGGGGCCTGATGGAGGTTGTGATGTAAGCTGCGTCGTCAGCGTAGAGAGCCAGTGTCACGCTTTCGTCAGCGGGGATGTCGTCAGTGTAGCGGGCGTAACATATGGGAGAAAGGCAACTGCCTTGAGGAACTCCGGCTCGTATGGGTCTGACATCGGAAAGGGCATCTTCCACTGCCACTTGGAAGCGCCTGTCTTCTAGGAAGGTGGCCACAGTCTTAACTATGCGACGGGGCATAGTAGACGTGGCCAGCTTGTACAGAAGACCCGAATGCCAGACGCGGTCGAAGGCTTTCTCCATGTCCAGGAACACTGCCACCGAGTGTTCCTTTCTGTTGTAGGCGGCCGCGACGTGATGGAGGACTCGTGCGAGCTGGTGGGTGGTCGAGTGCTCGGCTCGGAATCCGAACTGCTCCTCCCGTGGCTCGATGTGTGGTGTCATGATGGGCAGCAGCATTTTCTCGAATATCTTCGACATAGTTGGTAGCAATGTGATGGGCCGATAGCTTTCCGGTTTTGTGACGTTTTTCCCCGGCTTAGGAAGCATGATGACGCGTCCTTGCTTCCAGATGTGGGGGAAGTGGCCGAACCGCAAGATTCCGTTGGAGAGGCGGGCCAGGGCTGCTACTGAGCGCGGCGGGAGGCGGCGCAGCGCCTCGTTCGGGATGCGATCCGGTCCAGGGGCTTTCCTGAGAGGAGCGCGTCTAAGTGCCTTCTGCACTTGGCCTGGGGAAATCACTATCGGGCTTTCGTCGGGAGCTATCGGCTCCTCGAAGTATGCTCGAAGATATTCGGACACCATCTCTGCGTGCTCGAGATTCCGGGTTGGGTTCGGGCGGAATTGCTGCTCTAGGTGGTCCGCGAAGATCTCCGCGCGGTCCTCCGCGCGGTACTTGAGCGTGCCATCCCGGGACATCAATGGGCGGATTGGAGGCTTCTTGCCACTGAGGCGGCTGCACAGGCGATGGATGCCGTTCCAGTCGTCGACAGCTGAGTCCAGTTCGAGCTGCCAAGAGATCTCTGCGTCTGTGGCCAGAGCTTCTGAGATTCTCTCGGCTAGCTTGTTCAGCTGTGCCTTCATGGTCGGGCATCTGGATGCTTGCCAGGCTCTGCGTAGCTTTCGCTTCTCCGCTATTGCCTGCTTCAGTTTCTCCGGGATTCTTCGTCTAGAGCTGCGGGTGTTCGGGGCACTGGTGGTGGCGGCTTCAAGGCCGTCTGTGACACACATGGTGAACTCCTGCGCGAGCCGGTCTACTTCCTCCACGGATGTGATCGGAAAAGACGGCGTGTGTTCTTCCATGTGCGCGACGAAGACGGGCCAGTTGCACCTCTTCCGTTCTGGGAAGGTGAGGCGGATAGGCTGCGTTGGGAACTCCGCCAAGACGGGCTGGTGGTCCGAGATCAGATGGTCGTCCAGGACCTCGAGGGTGGGCATTCTGCTGATGCCCCGGACGAGCATCAGGTCAATGACGTCGGGTAGGTGGCTGGATCGGTACGGGTAGTGTGTCGGTACCTCTGGTCCCAGTACATCGTACCCGTGTGTTTCGGCGTCGGCTTGCAGGCGGGTTCCGCTGTCGCAGTTGCGTACAGAGTTCCACGCCGTGTGTTTACAGTTGAAGTCACCTGCCACTATAGTAGGCAGGTTTGCACACAGCAAATCGTGGATATCTGCTGTGGCAAGACGAGTGGATGGCGGCTTATAGAATGAAAACACACGGCATGGGGTGGAGTTTACGCATAACTCGACACCTAGTGCGTGTGTAGTGCGGAGAGTGGTGACAGGTGGCAGCAGCTGGTGGACGATGTTCCTCTTCACTAAGATCGCCAAGCCCCTGTAGGCGATTCCGTGCGGAGAAACTTCGTCTTGCCGGTAAACGTGGTATCCTGGGAACCTGCGTCGGTCAGCTGATCGAAGGTGGGTTTCTTGTAAAAGAACGACATCCACCTTATGCTCCGACAGCAGGTTCTTGAGCAGCCCAGTTTTCACCGGTGATAGGCCGTCTGCGTTCCAGAACATCATTCTCAGAGGGGGACTACTACACATCAGAGTATAAGTCTGCCAAGCCTCTGAGAATGATTGGTACGGGGTTCTTGCCCAGCTGCACAGCCTCAAGAACGGCTTGGAGTGTCTTGATGCACTCCGCAATCACTTTACTCCTCTCCGTCTGCGTATCCGAACCATCCAGCCCTGCCTTCGGCCCTTTAACAGGGGCACGGGCTAGAGCTGGTACCGGTGCGGCCACAGACGGCGGATTCTCCCCCTTGTGTTGCGGAGGATCGGGCTCTGACTGCTTCTTGCCCCTCTTTGGCTTTCGGTTCTTCCGCTTTCCTCTCTTCCGGGGACCGGACGCGGGATTGGCGGCTGCCATGAGGTTGTTCGGCGCGTCGGTTTCTCCAGCGCGAACAACGGAGGCTGCGGGTTTGTTGGCGGTGCGGGCCACAGTACCAGCCGCTTTGTTCCTGAATTCTTTTCTGAAGACAGGGCAGCTGGTATTGTTGGCCGTATGGTCTCCGCCGCAGTTGGCGCAGGTGGGCGGCTCTTCGCGGGGGCGCGGACAATCGCGGGCGGCATGTTCCTCGCCACAACGTACGCACGCCTGTGTGCGGTGACAATTGTGGGAGGAGTGGCGGAAAGTTTGGCATCGGTGACATTGCGCCGGGCCTTTCTTTCCCCTCCATCCCTCTATTTTAACTCCCGGCATGCCCAGTATCTCCGTGGAGTTATAAATTTCGGCTGCGTTGGAGGTGCGCTGGATTTGGGCGTAAAAGATGCAGCCTGGTCGGCCGCTCCTCGCCTTGATGTGGCGCACGTACTCGGCGTTGAAGCCGTTGTTCTGGAGGTCCTCCTTTATATCCTCCGGATCGGTGTTCTCCGGCAGCCCTCTGATGGCCACTTTCAAACTCCGCTCCGCTGGCAGCGAGTAGCAAAACCAGGAGATCCTGGTTTCTTTTTCTAGTTTGGTGAGGTACCTTTGTACCTCACGGTATTCTTTTTCGTGGGTGGGCACGAATTTGATGCCCCTGCCGAATGGTCTGGCATTTGGGGGGTGTCCGAGGATCTCCTTTAGCGCTTTGAAGTGCCGGGCCCATTCCGGCAGTACTTCGACTACCAGCGGGGGGTACTTCGGCGGAGGAGCTATTGGGGCGGTCGTTGTCGGTGGCGTTGTTGAACGCGGTGGCACTGGCGGCGGGGTCCCTGGTATTGGGGACACTGGTGGTGCCAGTGTGTCCATCGGGGACAAATCCAGCCGCGGCATCGATGGTTGCGGCTGGGTGCTCGGCGGCGACTGCTGTTGCCTTTTAGCAACGGCCGCGGCGAAGGGAATTGGCAGGTTGGTCGGCGGAACAAATCGTGTAGGCGATTTGACGCGCATACCAACCGTAGCCAGTGGTGCGGGCGGGCTCAGAGCCGGTGTGGGCATGACCATCGGCTGTGAGCTCGTCGGCGCAGTCATCCCTCGCGTGCGCGGGTCGCGTAGGTTACGCTGCGGTAGCGGGGCGGCATAGGTGGTGGGGACGCGCGGCGGCGCAGCCTGTTCGCGCGTGGGAACGAGGTCTGCGGGTCGCGACGCGGACGTGCTTGCCTGCGCGGTGGGCGCGGCGGACGCGGCGGGCGCAGCCTTGGGGCGCGCGGCGGCGGTATCGAGCGCGGCCACGGGGCGCGCGGGGGCGGCGGGCGCGGCCACGGGGCGCGCGGGCGGGGCGGACGCGGCGGACGTGCTGGGTCCGGCGAGTGCGGCGAGCACTGCGAGCGCGGGCGCTGCCTCGGGGCGCGCGGGGGTGGGGAATTGGCCGAGTGCAGCAGAGCCGTCCCAGGGGAAGCGGGTGTCACCCGCTCCGTCTGGGGATCCTGGCTTCTTCGGCTGCGTGACTTCCATGAAGTCACTCATCTTCCGGAGGTGCCCAGCTTTCAGGGTGCGATTCACGCACTCGGTGGGTTCGCTGGCCCTGACGAACACCTTTGGCCGGTGTTTCCGTTTCATCGGCTTTCCGACCGGATGCATCGTGAAAGTTCTTGCGTGTCACTGACGGTGCGGTAAACGCATAATCAGTGCAACGCAAGCACCTTCTCCGGTGAAATATTTGTTTTTATTTCGAAAAATAAAAACAAATATTTCTGCGGGTAGTTGGTGGTAAGTGGCACTGCTAGAGCGGGATACCGCTATTGCCCGACGTGGGTACCCTCAATTTCGCGACTGAGCGAGATGCACAATCGCGAGAGTGGGATAACAACACTGTCAGAGCGAGAAAGTTGGTTAGAGCGAGAGAGCGTATATTGGGTCGTATCGCAGCGACTAGCCAAGCTCGGCAATTTTTCTAGCCTCGGCGTATTATAAATATTTATTCGACGGCGACGGTCGCACGTAGTGGGTACTGGAAAGAGCGAGAGAGAGGGGACGACGATTCGATGCGATGCCGGGACGCAAGCGGGCAGGCAGGCGCAGGCGAGCGCTTGATTTTTTTCAAAATCTTCAAAGAGCGACAAGGACGGGCGTCTAGCCTGCCTGTACGGTGTTCCGTCTCTCTCTCACGCACACTCATCTGCCGTCTGTCTGTCTCGCTCGAATTAATATTTATTTTTTTTTTTTTTTTTTAAATTGAGAATACTTAGGAATAATAAAATAAGAGTCGGGCAGTCGGGCGGATCGATAATGTTGGTGAAAAATTGGAAGAAAGAAAAATATTTAGTGCATATATGGATGCATATGAATATCGTTTAGAGAAGAAGACGTGTGCGTTTAAAATGAATATTATCGTTGTTTACTAGAAGAATACACACCTAACTAACTGGATTAGATACACCTACATCGAATTATTTAATTTCCTGAATCAAGGAAGGAAGAAAAGAAATGAAAGGAAAGGAAAGGAAAGGAAAGGATCAAGCTGAAACAGGACTCAGTCACCTGGCTGGCCTTTGTTGTTTATGACTCTTTTGACTCTCGTTCGTTATGAAACTAGTGTCCCAATATTGGGACACATTAAGAATGATATGTTAGCCCTGAAAAGGGCTTTTTGAAAACATTCGACGGTCGCTGCAACCGCAGCAGCAGCCGCGCGGTGTCCGGCGCGCCTTCCTTTGTTTCGTTGCGTCGCTCAGCATTGCATTGCACTGCACTGTAACTGTATAGGCGTTGCGTGCGGTGGCTTGATGGTGTACACTGTTCCACTTCTTGGCTTGGTTTACTGGATGGTTCGGTTCGATCGTCGCGTCGTCGTATTCAAAAAAAAATACGTACGAACGCAGGAACGCAATAGAGGCACTGATAGAAAAATATCAATACTACTAACCCGAACCGAGATCCATTCAACCATACCAGACAGCAACGAACAGAACCACCACTGGACCACCACAGAACTAAACCACAGAACAGAACAGCACAGCACTTTTGCTTCGCTTCGCTTTGCGTGCAACTAGCACTGGTGAGGCGAGCACGGCACGCGACACGGCAGGTCGATCACGTCGTCACGCCTGATGCGTCTATGATGTTGGTGCGTCGTTTACTTCTTAGACGCGGCGGCCTTCTTTGCTGCCGGCTTCGACTTGGGAGCGGCGGCGGCCTTCTTGGGTTTTGGCGCCTTTGGCTTCTTGGTCGGGGGCTTCGCGCTCTTCTTCGCCTTGGGAGCGGCGGCGGCCTTCTTGGCGGCGGGCGCCTTCTTCGGTGCTGGCTTCTTCTTGGCTGCGGCCGCCTTCTTGTCCTTTGTCGCGGGCTTCGCCTTGCTGGGGGAGGAGGCGGCGGCTGCTGCTGCCTTCTTCGCCCTGCCGGCGGCGGGGGCGGCGCTCTTCTTTGCCTTGGCGGCGGCAGCTGTGGCCGCGGGCTTCCTCACCGCACCACTGGCGGGCTTCTTGGATGCTGCAGATTTTGATTCCAACTTGAAGCTGCCCGAAGCGCCCTTGCCCTTGGTCTGGATCAGAGCGCCACTCTCGACGGCGCTCTTCAGATACTTCCTTATGAACGGTGCCAACTTTTCAGCGTCAACCTTGTACTGAGCGGCGATGTACTTCTTGATCGCCTGCAGGGAGGAACCGCTGCGCTCCTTCAGCTCTTTGATTGCGCTGTTCACCATTTCAGAGGTCTTCGGGTGAGTAGGCTTCGCTTTCGGCTTCTTCGCGCCGGAGGCGGTCGCCTTCGGTTTCTTCGCTGGAGTCGCCGGGGCTACAGCCTCTGATGCTACAGCTGTGTCTGCCATTTTTTGGTTTTAGGTTCAATTGATAACAAAGCAAACGAACGACAATATACGTGGTGTACGTGGTAGGTTGATTAAAAACCCCGCGCAAACGATTCGAAGCAGACTCAGCTATACCTTATAGAGAGCCTCGATGTCGCTAGACGTTTTCTCGTACGAACGCTTCGAACTTTTCACTAGCATGCATCTGAAAAAATAACCTTTTTACCCAATTGTATCATCAAATAACTTGTTAAATTCCACATCGTTAATCTCTTTTAGTGAACCCAGGATCTGGTACAATCATCTGCCTCATTGTGAGGACCCTATCCTCAATGGAACTGTTTATTTTCAACATTGACTACTAGACTCACCTCGGGTCATGTTTAAAAGTTATTTTTCTATTTTATTCATGTTATTATTAGTCTCTTTCGGACGAGAAATTAACTACGAATATACGAAGCCTCATACGCAACAGTTCAGACATAATATTGGATTATCTTGCGGCCAAATTTATCCAAGTTAACTGGACGGTCGTAAAACATGAACGCGCCGAACGAAACACGCGAAGAAACCCTAACATTTGAGAACGTAAAATGTTTCAAAAACAATTCAATTTAAATTAATATCAAACACCAATCTATAAAGCGCACTATTCGACAGGTCACCACTTATACAGATAGACACTAATACAAAATAACTAAACCTCATTCAGAGTTGACGTGCGATAATCATGCACAGCGCGCAAACGTCCTTCCGACCTCACGAGGCGTATTTCAAAAAGCCCAGACGGGAATTGGCTAGCTAATCCAGCTCATTTTTTTAAATTCATCTCACAAAAATAACAATAATAACAACTTCGTTAAAATATAACCGTTAATTGACGTTAGTTAAAAAAAATATATTAAAAAACTTTTCTAACAGAGAAGATACACTGAGAGGACGACGACACGCTCATTTTCATATTCATTTCAGTATATTTGCTGACCGACTCTCAGTTTCAATAATGATATTTATTTAATCTGTATTTTTTTTTTTTTTCAAACCTTGTTAAGTGTATTAGTTAATAATAAAAAAAAAAAACCATAAGAATATTATCGTATCATAGCATAGGTAGAACTATCAATATAGAACGTAGGTAAGTTAAATTGATTCAATTACTGACAACATAGTACAAGTAGTGAGTTATTGAATATGCTATTAAGCGTTGCTATTTGTCGCTGCTATTGCTATATAATAAAAATAGCTATATAGCGCTATAAGATATTTGACATTACTTACTTTTGAGGAAAGCTTGCGAAATGTTTGTTTGTTCAAATAAGTTGCTCGTGTTATAATAATAATGACGGGTAAATGTGCCCATGTAATATTTGTATTCGCATGCTATTTATTTTTCTATGAAAAATAAAAAAAAATGCTTATATCATACAACGATTTAAAATGATAATTTAAAGACTCATAATCTGTCGTTTGAAACAGTCATTAAAATAACGAAACTCTTGCGGCCCTGAAAAGGGCCTTTTTTCTGATTTATCAATCCCAACCAATGAAAATCAGCGTTGTCATAATAATAAATAACACGAAGATGATCATCGGGTCGGATCGGATATGTTCGGAGCGACACGTCCGCGTCCTAACCTCCGAAACCGTACAGGGTGCGTCCCTGACGTTTCAGAGCGTAGACAACGTCCATGGCGGTGACGGTCTTCCTCTTGGCGTGCTCGGTGTAGGTGACAGCGTCGCGGATCACGTTCTCTAGGAACACCTTCAGCACACCGCGGGTCTCCTCGTATATCAGACCGGAGATACGCTTCACACCACCCCTGCGAGCGAGACGGCGAATGGCGGGCTTCGTGATACCCTGGATGTTGTCACGGAGCACCTTCCTGTGACGCTTGGCTCCACCTTTTCCCAATCCCTTGCCTCCCTTACCGCGACCGGTCATCTTGAGCTTGTGTTAAGTGAGTGAGAGAAAACTCGAAAGGTTACAAGTACGCGTACCGCAGCGAGTCGCGTCGAGCAGCAAACTTGTGATAGCAGTTCTCTAGACCCCTATATTTATACGTTTGCGCCTTCCTAGCGGGGGGAGGGGTGAGGGGGGGGGACCTATCTGTTGGAAAGAGACGCATGCATATCTATCCATCTCTCTCTCGTCTCAACTCAATATCTTTAGTTCTATAACTGAGAATGTATTGCAATGAGGCGATGGCTAAGTACCTACGTATACATGCATACACAATGATGAGTACTAAATCCGCTACGCTACACCTATCCAATGGAATATTGAATAGGTTCAATTATATAATTTTTATAATATTCTTGAAAGTGTATTTGTATTTTGTGTATTGCTGTCTCTTTCAGTCCCATAGAGAGTGTGAGGGACGGCACGAATCTGAAGTCGTGTGCAGCTAGCTCTAACTGCTATAATTTTGAGAGCTGCCTAAATTATTATTGCTATTTTTTCTTGTTACTATTATCTATGTAGGTACTTGTGAGGACAATTGTGACATGACAGTTCATTTTTCGTAACTTAACCATCTTAAATTATTATAAATAAAAATAATAGTAGGTAGTAGGTAGACTCAAATAATCATGTACGCATGAAATATTTTGCTCAGGACAAAATAGAATAATTTGCGGCCCTGAAAAGGGCCTTTTGTTTGATTGTTTGTGCGAGATGCAACAACAAGCACGCACGACACGTTCGCTCGCTCGTTAACGTCAGCTAACTAAGCGCGCTCTCCTCTGATCCTACGCGCCAGCTGGATGTCCTTGGGCATGATGGTGACTCGCTTGGCGTGGATGGCGCACAGGTTCGTGTCCTCGAAGAGACCGACCAGGTAAGCCTCGCTCGCCTCCTGGAGGGCCATGACGGCACTGCTCTGGAAACGCAGATCGGTCTTGAAGTCCTGAGCGATCTCACGCACCAGACGCTGGAACGGCAGCTTGCGGATCAAGAGCTCAGTGCTCTTCTGGTAACGACGGATCTCACGGAGAGCTACGGTCCCCGGCCTGTAGCGATGGGGTTTCTTGACACCGCCTGTGGCCGGTGCACTCTTACGAGCCGCCTTCGTGGCCAGCTGCTTACGCGGCGCCTTACCACCGGTGGACTTACGAGCAGTCTGCTTGGTACGTGCCATCGCGTGTCAGTTCAGTTACGAATTAGAGAGAAATTTTACAATTCAATGCGACCGTACGCCGTGAAGTGTCTGGACGATATAAAACCGCGCATCGTAGGATGTCGCCTTTTTATAGGGTTCATGGAGGTGGGAGAGAGATAGAACACTTTATTTCTACAACTATCGTCTCGCTCGCACAGAGCGCAAGTCGCTGAAGGAACGAGCGACAAAGGGAATAATGTACCACGATTTCATAATATGTAGCTTAAAAGGTAGATAGATATAATTATGGTAGAAAGTTTAGACTTTTAGCAAAAAGAAAGTAATGTAAAATATGTTATAGCGTATGTAGCTATCTATATAATATAGCAGCTATAGCATTAGCAATAGCAACCTCAAAGAGCAACGTCAATAACGTAATACTAATATTATATAAATTGTCAAATGAAAGTAACATTATTATTTTAACTTTTTAATTATTATTCGCTTTTCAGGAGGATCTACAATAACGCCAGGCAGGCGATGTAGGGGTTGGCGTTGCAGTGCGGTGTGCAAGCGGTCGGTCGGCACTTCTGGGAAAATCGCTTGGATATTGTTTCAGCGAATGGAGGTTAGGTTATTTTTTTTTCTTTTAGTTTTAAAATTAATCCTAGTATGTATAAACAATTATTATAAAAAAAATAATAATATATATCAAAATTAATATATCAATTTAATGTGTATGGATTATCTATTTGTAATATACCTTGGTTGGCAGTATTATATTATAATATCAATATTACTATCTTTTTTTTTTTTTTCCCCTCAGTCTTGCTACGGTATGTCTGTTAAATTATTTATTGTGTTTGTGTGTAATTCTAATTGTTGACTCATTCTTTCGTATGAAACATATTAAAATATGAATAGCATTTTGTGGCCCTGAAAAGGGCCTTTTGGAGTATGTTGACTGACGAGGATGCGCAGAGCGGAGCAGTGATAGATCTGTCCGCCGCTGCCTCCGCGTCGATCGTCGATTTGCCAAGTCTCTCACTTGGAGCTGGTGTACTTGGTGACGGCCTTGGTGCCCTCGCTGACGGCGTGCTTCGCCAGCTCACCAGGCAGCAGCAGCCTCACTGAGGTCTGCACCTCCCTGGAGGTGATAGTGGAGCGCTTGTTGTAGTGAGCGAGGCGGGACGCTTCGGCGGCGATGCGTTCGAAGATGTCGTTCACGAAAGAGTTCATGATCGACATCGCCTTACTGGAGATACCGGTGTCGGGGTGCACCTGCTTGAGCACCTTGTAGATGTAGATGGCGTAGCTCTCCTTCCTCTTGTGCTTCTTCTTCTTCTTGTCGGTCTTAGAGATGTTCTTCTGGGCTTTGCCAGATTTCTTGGCGGCCTTTCCACTTGTCTTGGGCGGCATGGTGAATACAATACAGTTGTATAGTATGCGAGCGAGACAGAGACACTACCAGTCGACGGGGCGAACGGTAGAGTGTGATGCGGCGAACCGGGTATGCACTGGGTAGATATTAAAATGCCAACGCAGAACTAGCGACAGCGGGGTTGAGTGTAATGATCTCGATCCACCAATCGGAACGCCACTCGAGGCACGTTTTTAACCGTCGCGTCGCGTCCCCATCGTGTAAACTGTGCCATGATCGCGGCGTTGGAGAGAGACGGCTAGATACAAGTTCGGTGCGTTAGAGCGAGAGGCGCATATCTCACCTTCCCTCTCGCTCTCGCTCGACCGAATTAAAGCACCACTCAAAGTCATTAACGGTTACTTAAGTGAGAGCGAGATAAAAAATAAATAAAAAAGAAATAATCTATGAAAATTTTATAAATAATATGCAATCTTTTTAGATAGGTACCTACCGTATAGTTATAGTACACACATACAATACCCACCAAATTCTAAAAAATAAATAATTTGTATGTAAGTTTGTTTAATAATTTGCGGTGTCGAAGGACACACAGGATGAATGGTGTTAAAATTTTCACTAGAATATATAAATAAATAATAATAATAATTGGGTGTTTTCAAATATTACAATACATATTCAAAATTTGGGTGTTTTCAATTTTTCATTTTTTTTCAATTCAAAATTTCAATTTATCATCATTCCATTACCTATAAAGAATTACTATATTGAATACTCATGTGGTATTTATTATTGTGTGCATGTCTCGTGTGGGTGTTTTGAAAATATTACAATATATATTCAATATTTATCATCATATTATAAAAAAAAAAAAAGAATTACTATATTAAATACTCATGTGGTATTTATTATTGTGTGCATGTCTCGTGTGGGTAAATAGGTAGGTTATTATTATTTTATTTTTTGAAACGTAGTTTGACTCAATACTCTTATCGGTATGAAATTATTTATAAAAATAATTCAGAATAATTTTGCGGCCCTGAAAAGGGCCTTTTTGTTTGTTAATATATCGCGGCGCATCAGCGTCGCACGATATATCGGAGGAGAGAGAGGTTGGCTCAGTTAATTTAAGAAAAATTAAATTAAGCCTTCTTCTCAGTCTTCTTGGGCAGGAGCACCGCCTGGATGTTCGGCAGCACACCACCCTGGGCGATGGTAACACCGGAGAGTAGCTTGTTCAACTCCTCGTCGTTGCGTATCGCCAGCTGCAGATGTCTGGGGATGATCCTGGTCTTCTTGTTGTCACGGGCGGCGTTGCCGGCCAACTCCAACACCTCAGCCGCCAGATATTCCATCACGGCGGCCAGGTAGACAGGAGCGCCGGCACCGACGCGCTCTGCGTAATTACCCTTACGCAGCAGCCTGTGAATACGACCGACGGGGAACTGAAGTCCGGCACGGTTGGAACGGGACTTTGCCTTTCCCTTAACCTTGCCACCTTTACCGCGTCCAGACATGTTTGAATGGAGGTTTTAATTAACTTCACGTAAGCGTAAATGGACCGACACACACGCGGCGCGTCGACGAGCAGAGTGAGATATTTTTCTAGCCTCGGCGTATTATAAATATTTATTCGACGGCGACGGTCGCACGTAGTGGGTACTGGAAAGAGCGAGAGAGAGGGGACGACGATTCGATGCGATGCCGGGACGCAAGCGGGCAGGCAGGCGCAGGCGAGCGCTTGATTTTTTTCAAAATCTTCAAAGAGCGACAAGGACGGGCGTCTAGCCTGCCTGTACGGTGTTCCGTCTCTCTCTCACGCACACTCATCTGCCGTCTGTCTGTCTCGCTCGAATTAATATTTATTTTTTTTTTTTTTTTTAAAATTGAGAATACTTAGGAATAATAAAATAAGAGTCGGGCAGTCGGGCGGATCGATAATGTTGGTGAAAAATTGGAAGAAAGAAAAATATTTAGTGCATATATGGATGCATATGAATATCGTTTAGAGAAGAAGACGTGTGCGTTTAAAATGAATATTATCGTTGTTTACTAGAAGAATACACACCTAACTAACTGGATTAGATACACCTACATCGAATTATTTAATTTCCTGAATCAAGGAAGGAAGAAAAGAAATGAAAGGAAAGGAAAGGAAAGGAAAGGATCAAGCTGAAACAGGACTCAGTCACCTGGCTGGCCTTTGTTGTTTATGACTCTTTTGACTCTCGTTCGTTATGAAACTAGTGTCCCAATATTGGGACACATTAAGAATGATATGTTAGCCCTGAAAAGGGCTTTTTGAAAACATTCGACGGTCGCTGCAACCGCAGCAGCAGCCGCGCGGTGTCCGGCGCGCCTTCCTTTGTTTCGTTGCGTCGCTCAGCATTGCATTGCACTGCACTGTAACTGTATAGGCGTTGCGTGCGGTGGCTTGATGGTGTACACTGTTCCACTTCTTGGCTTGGTTTACTGGATGGTTCGGTTCGATCGTCGCGTCGTCGTATTCAAAAAAAAATACGTACGAACGCAGGAACGCAATAGAGGCACTGATAGAAAAATATCAATACTACTAACCCGAACCGAGATCCATTCAACCATACCAGACAGCAACGAACAGAACCACCACTGGACCACCACAGAACTAAACCACAGAACAGAACAGCACAGCACTTTTGCTTCGCTTCGCTTTGCGTGCAACTAGCACTGGTGAGGCGAGCACGGCACGCGACACGGCAGGTCGATCACGTCGTCACGCCTGATGCGTCTATGATGTTGGTGCGTCGTTTACTTCTTAGACGCGGCGGCCTTCTTTGCTGCCGGCTTCGACTTGGGAGCGGCGGCGGCCTTCTTGGGTTTTGGCGCCTTTGGCTTCTTGGTCGGGGGCTTCGCGCTCTTCTTCGCCTTGGGAGCGGCGGCGGCCTTCTTGGCGGCGGGCGCCTTCTTCGGTGCTGGCTTCTTCTTGGCTGCGGCCGCCTTCTTGTCCTTTGTCGCGGGCTTCGCCTTGCTGGGGGAGGAGGCGGCGGCTGCTGCTGCCTTCTTCGCCCTGCCGGCGGCGGGGGCGGCGCTCTTCTTTGCCTTGGCGGCGGCAGCTGTGGCCGCGGGCTTCCTCACCGCACCACTGGCGGGCTTCTTGGATGCTGCAGATTTTGATTCCAACTTGAAGCTGCCCGAAGCGCCCTTGCCCTTGGTCTGGATCAGAGCGCCACTCTCGACGGCGCTCTTCAGATACTTCCTTATGAACGGTGCCAACTTTTCAGCGTCAACCTTGTACTGAGCGGCGATGTACTTCTTGATCGCCTGCAGGGAGGAACCGCTGCGCTCCTTCAGCTCTTTGATTGCGCTGTTCACCATTTCAGAGGTCTTCGGGTGAGTAGGCTTCGCTTTCGGCTTCTTCGCGCCGGAGGCGGTCGCCTTCGGTTTCTTCGCTGGAGTCGCCGGGGCTACAGCCTCTGATGCTACAGCTGTGTCTGCCATTTTTTGGTTTTAGGTTCAATTGATAACAAAGCAAACGAACGACAATATACGTGGTGTACGTGGTAGGTTGATTAAAAACCCCGCGCAAACGATTCGAAGCAGACTCAGCTATACCTTATAGAGAGCCTCGATGTCGCTAGACGTTTTCTCGTACGAACGCTTCGAACTTTTCACTAGCATGCATCTGAAAAAATAACCTTTTTACCCAATTGTATCATCAAATAACTTGTTAAATTCCACATCGTTAATCTCTTTTAGTGAACCCAGGATCTGGTACAATCATCTGCCTCATTGTGAGGACCCTATCCTCAATGGAACTGTTTATTTTCAACATTGACTACTAGACTCACCTCGGGTCATGTTTAAAAGTTATTTTTCTATTTTATTCATGTTATTATTAGTCTCTTTCGGACGAGAAATTAACTACGAATATACGAAGCCTCATACGCAACAGTTCAGACATAATATTGGATTATCTTGCGGCCAAATTTATCCAAGTTAACTGGACGGTCGTAAAACATGAACGCGCCGAACGAAACACGCGAAGAAACCCTAACATTTGAGAACGTAAAATGTTTCAAAAACAATTCAATTTAAATTAATATCAAACACCAATCTATAAAGCGCACTATTCGACAGGTCACCACTTATACAGATAGACACTAATACAAAATAACTAAACCTCATTCAGAGTTGACGTGCGATAATCATGCACAGCGCGCAAACGTCCTTCCGACCTCACGAGGCGTATTTCAAAAAGCCCAGACGGGAATTGGCTAGCTAATCCAGCTCATTTTTTTAAATTCATCTCACAAAAATAACAATAATAACAACTTCGTTAAAATATAACCGTTAATTGACGTTAGTTAAAAAAAATATATTAAAAAACTTTTCTAACAGAGAAGATACACTGAGAGGACGACGACACGCTCATTTTCATATTCATTTCAGTATATTTGCTGACCGACTCTCAGTTTCAATAATGATATTTATTTAATCTGTATTTTTTTTTTTTTTCAAACCTTGTTAAGTGTATTAGTTAATAATAAAAAAAAAAAACCATAAGAATATTATCGTATCATAGCATAGGTAGAACTATCAATATAGAACGTAGGTAAGTTAAATTGATTCAATTACTGACAACATAGTACAAGTAGTGAGTTATTGAATATGCTATTAAGCGTTGCTATTTGTCGCTGCTATTGCTATATAATAAAAATAGCTATATAGCGCTATAAGATATTTGACATTACTTACTTTTGAGGAAAGCTTGCGAAATGTTTGTTTGTTCAAATAAGTTGCTCGTGTTATAATAATAATGACGGGTAAATGTGCCCATGTAATATTTGTATTCGCATGCTATTTATTTTTCTATGAAAAATAAAAAAAAATGCTTATATCATACAACGATTTAAAATGATAATTTAAAGACTCATAATCTGTCGTTTGAAACAGTCATTAAAATAACGAAACTCTTGCGGCCCTGAAAAGGGCCTTTTTTCTGATTTATCAATCCCAACCAATGAAAATCAGCGTTGTCATAATAATAAATAACACGAAGATGATCATCGGGTCGGATCGGATATGTTCGGAGCGACACGTCCGCGTCCTAACCTCCGAAACCGTACAGGGTGCGTCCCTGACGTTTCAGAGCGTAGACAACGTCCATGGCGGTGACGGTCTTCCTCTTGGCGTGCTCGGTGTAGGTGACAGCGTCGCGGATCACGTTCTCTAGGAACACCTTCAGCACACCGCGGGTCTCCTCGTATATCAGACCGGAGATACGCTTCACACCACCCCTGCGAGCGAGACGGCGAATGGCGGGCTTCGTGATACCCTGGATGTTGTCACGGAGCACCTTCCTGTGACGCTTGGCTCCACCTTTTCCCAATCCCTTGCCTCCCTTACCGCGACCGGTCATCTTGAGCTTGTGTTAAGTGAGTGAGAGAAAACTCGAAAGGTTACAAGTACGCGTACCGCAGCGAGTCGCGTCGAGCAGCAAACTTGTGATAGCAGTTCTCTAGACCCCTATATTTATACGTTTGCGCCTTCCTAGCGGGGGGAGGGGTGAGGGGGGGGGACCTATCTGTTGGAAAGAGACGCATGCATATCTATCCATCTCTCTCTCGTCTCAACTCAATATCTTTAGTTCTATAACTGAGAATGTATTGCAATGAGGCGATGGCTAAGTACCTACGTATACATGCATACACAATGATGAGTACTAAATCCGCTACGCTACACCTATCCAATGGAATATTGAATAGGTTCAATTATATAATTTTTATAATATTCTTGAAAGTGTATTTGTATTTTGTGTATTGCTGTCTCTTTCAGTCCCATAGAGAGTGTGAGGGACGGCACGAATCTGAAGTCGTGTGCAGCTAGCTCTAACTGCTATAATTTTGAGAGCTGCCTAAATTATTATTGCTATTTTTTCTTGTTACTATTATCTATGTAGGTACTTGTGAGGACAATTGTGACATGACAGTTCATTTTTCGTAACTTAACCATCTTAAATTATTATAAATAAAAATAATAGTAGGTAGTAGGTAGACTCAAATAATCATGTACGCATGAAATATTTTGCTCAGGACAAAATAGAATAATTTGCGGCCCTGAAAAGGGCCTTTTGTTTGATTGTTTGTGCGAGATGCAACAACAAGCACGCACGACACGTTCGCTCGCTCGTTAACGTCAGCTAACTAAGCGCGCTCTCCTCTGATCCTACGCGCCAGCTGGATGTCCTTGGGCATGATGGTGACTCGCTTGGCGTGGATGGCGCACAGGTTCGTGTCCTCGAAGAGACCGACCAGGTAAGCCTCGCTCGCCTCCTGGAGGGCCATGACGGCACTGCTCTGGAAACGCAGATCGGTCTTGAAGTCCTGAGCGATCTCACGCACCAGACGCTGGAACGGCAGCTTGCGGATCAAGAGCTCAGTGCTCTTCTGGTAACGACGGATCTCACGGAGAGCTACGGTCCCCGGCCTGTAGCGATGGGGTTTCTTGACACCGCCTGTGGCCGGTGCACTCTTACGAGCCGCCTTCGTGGCCAGCTGCTTACGCGGCGCCTTACCACCGGTGGACTTACGAGCAGTCTGCTTGGTACGTGCCATCGCGTGTCAGTTCAGTTACGAATTAGAGAGAAATTTTACAATTCAATGCGACCGTACGCCGTGAAGTGTCTGGACGATATAAAACCGCGCATCGTAGGATGTCGCCTTTTTATAGGGTTCATGGAGGTGGGAGAGAGATAGAACACTTTATTTCTACAACTATCGTCTCGCTCGCACAGAGCGCAAGTCGCTGAAGGAACGAGCGACAAAGGGAATAATGTACCACGATTTCATAATATGTAGCTTAAAAGGTAGATAGATATAATTATGGTAGAAAGTTTAGACTTTTAGCAAAAAGAAAGTAATGTAAAATATGTTATAGCGTATGTAGCTATCTATATAATATAGCAGCTATAGCATTAGCAATAGCAACCTCAAAGAGCAACGTCAATAACGTAATACTAATATTATATAAATTGTCAAATGAAAGTAACATTATTATTTTAACTTTTTAATTATTATTCGCTTTTCAGGAGGATCTACAATAACGCCAGGCAGGCGATGTAGGGGTTGGCGTTGCAGTGCGGTGTGCAAGCGGTCGGTCGGCACTTCTGGGAAAATCGCTTGGATATTGTTTCAGCGAATGGAGGTTAGGTTATTTTTTTTTCTTTTAGTTTTAAAATTAATCCTAGTATGTATAAACAATTATTATAAAAAAAATAATAATATATATCAAAATTAATATATCAATTTAATGTGTATGGATTATCTATTTGTAATATACCTTGGTTGGCAGTATTATATTATAATATCAATATTACTATCTTTTTTTTTTTTTTCCCCTCAGTCTTGCTACGGTATGTCTGTTAAATTATTTATTGTGTTTGTGTGTAATTCTAATTGTTGACTCATTCTTTCGTATGAAACATATTAAAATATGAATAGCATTTTGTGGCCCTGAAAAGGGCCTTTTGGAGTATGTTGACTGACGAGGATGCGCAGAGCGGAGCAGTGATAGATCTGTCCGCCGCTGCCTCCGCGTCGATCGTCGATTTGCCAAGTCTCTCACTTGGAGCTGGTGTACTTGGTGACGGCCTTGGTGCCCTCGCTGACGGCGTGCTTCGCCAGCTCACCAGGCAGCAGCAGCCTCACTGAGGTCTGCACCTCCCTGGAGGTGATAGTGGAGCGCTTGTTGTAGTGAGCGAGGCGGGACGCTTCGGCGGCGATGCGTTCGAAGATGTCGTTCACGAAAGAGTTCATGATCGACATCGCCTTACTGGAGATACCGGTGTCGGGGTGCACCTGCTTGAGCACCTTGTAGATGTAGATGGCGTAGCTCTCCTTCCTCTTGTGCTTCTTCTTCTTCTTGTCGGTCTTAGAGATGTTCTTCTGGGCTTTGCCAGATTTCTTGGCGGCCTTTCCACTTGTCTTGGGCGGCATGGTGAATACAATACAGTTGTATAGTATGCGAGCGAGACAGAGACACTACCAGTCGACGGGGCGAACGGTAGAGTGTGATGCGGCGAACCGGGTATGCACTGGGTAGATATTAAAATGCCAACGCAGAACTAGCGACAGCGGGGTTGAGTGTAATGATCTCGATCCACCAATCGGAACGCCACTCGAGGCACGTTTTTAACCGTCGCGTCGCGTCCCCATCGTGTAAACTGTGCCATGATCGCGGCGTTGGAGAGAGACGGCTAGATACAAGTTCGGTGCGTTAGAGCGAGAGGCGCATATCTCACCTTCCCTCTCGCTCTCGCTCGACCGAATTAAAGCACCACTCAAAGTCATTAACGGTTACTTAAGTGAGAGCGAGATAAAAAATAAATAAAAAAGAAATAATCTATGAAAATTTTATAAATAATATGCAATCTTTTTAGATAGGTACCTACCGTATAGTTATAGTACACACATACAATACCCACCAAATTCTAAAAAATAAATAATTTGTATGTAAGTTTGTTTAATAATTTGCGGTGTCGAAGGACACACAGGATGAATGGTGTTAAAATTTTCACTAGAATATATAAATAAATAATAATAATAATTGGGTGTTTTCAAATATTACAATACATATTCAAAATTTGGGTGTTTTCAATTTTTCATTTTTTTTCAATTCAAAATTTCAATTTATCATCATTCCATTACCTATAAAGAATTACTATATTGAATACTCATGTGGTATTTATTATTGTGTGCATGTCTCGTGTGGGTGTTTTGAAAATATTACAATATATATTCAATATTTATCATCATATTATAAAAAAAAAAAAAGAATTACTATATTAAATACTCATGTGGTATTTATTATTGTGTGCATGTCTCGTGTGGGTAAATAGGTAGGTTATTATTATTTTATTTTTTGAAACGTAGTTTGACTCAATACTCTTATCGGTATGAAATTATTTATAAAAATAATTCAGAATAATTTTGCGGCCCTGAAAAGGGCCTTTTTGTTTGTTAATATATCGCGGCGCATCAGCGTCGCACGATATATCGGAGGAGAGAGAGGTTGGCTCAGTTAATTTAAGAAAAATTAAATTAAGCCTTCTTCTCAGTCTTCTTGGGCAGGAGCACCGCCTGGATGTTCGGCAGCACACCACCCTGGGCGATGGTAACACCGGAGAGTAGCTTGTTCAACTCCTCGTCGTTGCGTATCGCCAGCTGCAGATGTCTGGGGATGATCCTGGTCTTCTTGTTGTCACGGGCGGCGTTGCCGGCCAACTCCAACACCTCAGCCGCCAGATATTCCATCACGGCGGCCAGGTAGACAGGAGCGCCGGCACCGACGCGCTCTGCGTAATTACCCTTACGCAGCAGCCTGTGAATACGACCGACGGGGAACTGAAGTCCGGCACGGTTGGAACGGGACTTTGCCTTTCCCTTAACCTTGCCACCTTTACCGCGTCCAGACATGTTTGAATGGAGGTTTTAATTAACTTCACGTAAGCGTAAATGGACCGACACACACGCGGCGCGTCGACGAGCAGAGTGAGATATTTTTCTAGCCTTTTTTTTTTTTTTTTTTTTTTTTTTTTTTTTTTTTTTTGAATTGACTAGCTGTTAGTCCAAGGTGTGACTTTCACAGCTTTACCGGGCAATGGGGTGAGCGGAAGGCTCACAACCCCTAACAGTTAAGTAACAGGCCTAAGGGTGCCCCCAGGGGGGGCCGAGCCTCGGCTTAGGGCGTTACTGGGACTAGGTAATCTAACGTAAGTTTGGGGAGAGAAGCGGCCGGGGACGTGCCGGTACCGCGAAGCATAACTAAAAGATTGGGGCCGCGACGCGCGTCCACGCCGGCGTGGACGATATCTCGGTCTTGTGGAGTGTTGGCTTGGCGCGAGCTGTTTGACGGAGGCGATGAAGCGGGTGATGGCATCATCGGGCTCTAGTGGGACATGTCTGGGACGACGATGTTTTCGGGACTTCTTGCCCTTAAGGGGCCTAGGGATATAATTAGAGGCTTGGACTACTAAGGGGTTTGGGTGGGTCATGGTAGAGTCGAAGAATTTGGAGGACAACTGTTTTAGATACTGCTGGATGGTAGGTAGATCTAAGTCTAAGTGGAGATTTTCATTGCGTAAGAACCACGGGGCACCCGTGGCCTTGCGCATGAACCTATTCTGGAGGGTCTGTAGCTTATGGATAGAGCGGGAGGAGGCGTGTGCAAACACGGGGCTAGCATAGGTCATGATGGGGCGGATACAAGACGTGTAAAGTCGAACCTTATTTCTAAGGGACAACTTACTACGCTTATTGATAAGACAGTGGAGGCGGCCTAGGACAAAGGCGGCACGATCGCGGACTTTTTTAATGTGGTCATGGAAGCTCAAACTACTGTCAAGTTGGACGCCTAAGTATCGAACTGTCTTTACCCAGGGAATAGGTTGTTCGAACATAGTGATTTCAGGGAGTTTGGGTGGGTCTTTATCGCGGCTCCTTTTGAAGAGGATAGCGGCGCTTTTGTCAGGATTGACTTCAATTCTCCACTTCCTAAACCAGTCACCGATTGTATCGGCGGCGGTTTGGAGAGAATTGAGAATGAAATCTAGTCTGGGGTGCGTACAATACAGAGCTGTATCATCAGCAAAAAGAGCTATCTTAATAGGTGCCCGAGGGCAATCAAAGGTTGGGAGATCGCTAGTGAACAGCGTAAACAGGATGGGGGACAAGACGGAGCCTTGAGGGACTCCGGCTCTTATGGGGTGTGGTTGAGACAGAATGCCTTCCACTCTGTAGCGAAAAGAGCGATTTGAAAGGAAGTCTCGAATGATGAGCACGAGACGATCTGGGACACCAAGTGTATATAGCTTGTAAATCAAGCCATTGTGCCAGACCTTATCAAACGCTTTCGCTACATCGAAAAAGAGGGCGCCGGTTCTGTGGCACTTTTGCCTACCAAAACCGGTTAGGACTTGCTCGACAATGCGATGCACCTGCTGGACGCAAGAGTGTTTGGGTCTAAAGCCAAACTGCTCGTCAGGAAGGAGGCTCTTGGACTCTACATAGTCCTTGAGTCGTCTAAGGATGATACGCTCGTAAAGTTTCCCTATGGAACTTAAGAGACTAATGGGGCGGTAACTAGTGGGTTTGGATCGGGGTTTGCCTGGCTTGGGAAAGCCAATGACAATAGCTTCTTTCCACGCTTGCGGAAAGATGTTGTTACTCAAAGCTGCGTTGAATATCGCAGTGAGAACTATAAAAAGAGGAGTGGAGAAGTGCTTGAGCACTTTATTGGAGATCCCGTCAAAGCCTGGTGCTTTTCGGGGGTGGAGGTCCTTGACGATAGTCTGAACTTCCTCGACCGTGACGCTAGCGAGAGGAGGATCGGAGGGAGGGAGGCTTGCCCTACGTGCGACTTCACAGTCGACTTTCAAGACATGGTCGTTATCTACTGGGAGGGTACTGGGGGAGCATTGAGCTTCTAAGCTATCTGCGAGGCATTCAGACTTTTCACAGTCATCGAAAGCCGGGGGCAGATTGGGTCGGTCTAAGGGAGGCATTGTGGAAATGGTGTCGGATTTAAGCTTTCGGGCTAGGTGCCAGAAGGCTTGATGAGAGGGCTCTAAACTACTAATCATCTCGTCCCACTGAGAGTTCCGAAACTCGCTTATACGGAGCTTTACGTCCCTCTGTAAAGACCGTAAGCGACGACGGTTAGCGTCAGTGGGATAAGAGTCGTAAGCGCGGGTGGCGGCGTTCTTTTCCGTCAACAGCGCACGTACATCAGGCGGCAGATTCCAGCGTTGGTGACCCAACACAGGGACCCGCCGTGAGCAGTCCTCCACGACGCTCTGTACGTGACTGGTGAGAGAATCGATCGCACCTACTGTGTCTTGGATGGAGGATAAATCTCCAGAAGCTAAGTTTAATAGTGGGTTTGGAATAGACTTGAGGCTGTGGCCCAGTCGATTCCAATCCACTATTACTTTTTCAGGGGCAGGGGAGCCTGTGTCTGGGGGTCCTATCCGGGGGATGAGCTCTAAGATCACAGGTCTATGGTCTGATTCGCTGAGCTCGTGATGCACTTCTATAGAAGACAAACGTAGGTTTATATTCTTTAGAAGTGCTATATCGAGCACGTCAGGTCTATGGCCTTCAATTTTAGGGAAATGGGTGGGACTCATGGGAGCAATGATATCGAAGCCAATTAAGGTGGCCAGCGACTCGAGCACCCTGCCGCGTGGGCTTGTACAATTACAATCCCACGCGCCACTCTTGGCGTTCAAGTCGCCCGCCAGAATAACCGAGCTATCGAGATTCATTATGATCTGAAGGTCATCTTTGGTAAGATCTTTAGCGTTATCGCGTTGCTTCGGCCCTAAATAGGCGGAGACAATGGTAATAGGGCTATGACCAGTCATACCGAGACGGCAGACAGAGGTCTCTAACCATTTGAGATTAGGAGGAGGGTCTAGGGGTGTACAATGCAAAGATCGTTTATAATAAATAAGGGTGCCACCCTTCTTGTTTGTTAACCTATCGTTACGGACCATGTTATAATTAGCTATTCTGGGATCCCGTTTAGAGGGCTTTAGGAAAGATTCCTGAACTAAAAAGAGATCTAATTGGTGGGTTTGGACAAAATCAGCTACTAAAGAATGCTTTTTGGATAAACCGTCAGCATTGAAAAACCCTACTCTAAGGGACCTAGGTTTGACTCTACCTTTGGGTGTAACATCCATTATGGGTTACATTTAAAAGTGGACAGGGACATGCCTATCTTGTGGGCTTGGATAGCCGCCTCGAACATGAGGGCGGGATTGCCTTCGGCGGCTCTGAGTAGGTTGGCTACTCTAGAAACTTCGTCGAAGTCTATTACTCCGAGGAAGCGCGACACTAGAGAGTAGTCGCTTAGAGAGGACTGGGAGGCCGATGTGACCTGCGGGGCGGGAGGTGAGGGAGGCGCGGGCCTTTGTACGGGCCTGGCAACAGGGGCCTGGTAATGGGGAGGGCTAGGTGCCACTTGAGAGGTATTACGTACCCAGGGTACGTTAATAAGGGGAGGGATAGTCTGCGGGGACTTTGTTAGGGCCGGGAAGTTGGCCAGAGATTGGTCTGGCACGGCTGGGCGGACTTGGGAGTTAATGGGGGCTGGACGGGCCCTCCAGGAGAGTTGGCTCTGAGCCGGGGCGCGACTGGGGCGCTGGGACTTAGGGGCTTTGGGGCAACCGCGGTAGTTTGCGGGATGACCCGTTTCTCCGCAGAGCACGCAGCTTGGAGGCTCCGTGCACTGAGAGAGGTCCTTAGGGCGGGGGCAATCAGCCGTGCCGTGATCGCCCAGGCACTTAACGCACCTGGGGGTCGCGAAGCAATTGCGGGCAGAGTGCCCGTAGAGTTGGCAGCGATGACACTGCCCTATGGTGCCCCTTTTGTGAGGGGCTTCGACGGTGATACCAGAGAGCTGGCACACCGTCTTGATGTTAAAAATGGCCTTGCCGGCGGGCGAATGCTCCAAAACGGCAAGAACCATGTCATAGGGGGCGTGGGAGCGACCGCGATGCATGCGGTGTACTTCCATGATAGGAAGGTTTTGGGCCTTTAAATCGGCCTGGACATCGGAGGTCGAAACCTCCTTTGGGATTCCCTTCACGACTACACGAAGTAGCCGATCCTCAGGGAGGGCGTAGGTGTGGAAGGATACTTTCATATCCTTCAAAAGAGATGTTAAACGACGATGGTCGTTTGAAGTCTGCACGGAGACTTTAATTCCCGTTGAGGTGGTACGGGCTGAAAGGTAATTAATACCTAGAGAGTTGCAGCGCTTGGATACATCGATCCAAAGCGCTTTATTCTGAATAAACAGGGGCGGTGGGGAAGGCTCTTTCCTCTGGGAAGAGGTAGAGCTAGTTGGGTTGGTGATCTTAGCCGATGCCGCGGAGGTCGCGGGCTTAGTAGGGATCGCTCGTGTCGCCACAGGGACTGAGGGCGTAAGCGGGATATTGCGGGGCGCGGGGGCCTCGCAGGTCATATTGGGCATGGGTGGGGACTCGGGCGAGTCGTTCTGTTTTTTAGAAGGAGGGGCGGAAGCGGTTTTAGCGCGCTTAGCACGCTTCTTACCGACTACGGTTGTAAAATCCTCATCTGAGGATGAGGTAGAGGAGGAGTCCTCGTCTGGGGAGGTCTCAGCTGCGACCTCCATGGCGCATTCTAGTGCGTCATCGGGGGTCGCGGAAGAGGGCCCAGTTGAGGTGGGATCGGGAATGGGCTCGGGAGACGCATCCTGGGTGACCTCGTCGAAGTATTCCCTGATCTCAGGTAATTCCGAGACGAGGGAACCAAGTAAGCCTTCTTTGGTGGCTAGAAGCTTTAGGAGCTTCTCCAAAAAGGGAGAGTTTTGGTCGGTACGCGACATGGCGACCGACCAAACAGCTATCTAATACTAACGTATTTTTACAGCACTTCAAACGCGTCGCGTTCCGCACAGAAGAAGTGCCAAGAAACTGTGCGGCAATCGCGCTACTTGTCCTAACACGTTTAGCCCCGGGTTGGGTGTTACCCAGGGATGTGTTTGTGTATGTATGCTCCCCGCCGGGGTAAGGCGGGAAGGGTGAGTACTTAATTAATGAGCCCTAAGCTTGTATCCGCCTCGCCAATCTTATTGTGCGAAGTGGTTCCTAACTGCCTCAAGTGCAGAGGGTAGCTCAGAGCGGATGCTCCGAACGCCCAAACAACACAAGAGGGATGGGATGGTAGGGAAAGGGTAGGGTTGGGAAGGAGATGATTGCCGTCGACTAGGAGTTCCCCCAAGGCCGGTGGTGACAATCCCAGCCGAGTTTAGCGTTGCCCAAAAGGGGCAAAGCCGGTGTCTCGGGTCCACACCCAACAGGTTTCGTAATGGCACCGTTAGGTATCAGCCTGTTGACCACAAAAATAGTGGATTTAATCGCAAAAATGTTAAGTTAGTCGCCTTGAAAAAGGCAACTAAGATAACTGCCCGGGCTAGCAACGGACTTAATCCGTTACTAACTGGGCGAAGAATGTGCGCGCAGGCGACACAAAGCCGCCGCGAACACAAAGGCGGCGCCGACAAAGGCGCGCAGGAACAATGGAGCGGAGCGGGCGGCAGCGGATGCGAGCGTCTGCTCGCTGTGGCGGCTGGATGCGAAGTCTATCAACCGCGCCTCGTAGGATGTTGCCTTTTTATAGGGTTCATGGAGGTGGGAGAGAGATAGAACACTTTAGTTTTATTATCGTCTCGCTCGCACAGAGCGCAAGTCGCTCAAGGAACGAGCGACATAGGTAATGATATACCTGTGTACCTAGATTTCGTATGTAGCTTAAAAGGTAGATGAATATATTTATGGTAGAAAGTTCAGACTTTTCACAAAAGTAAGTAATGTAAAATATGTTATAGCGTATGTAGCTATCTATATGATATAGCAGCTATAGCATTAGCAATAGCAACCTCAAATGGCAACGTCAATACCGTCAATAATTATTTATACCATTTTGTAAAATATTAAATGAAGGTAACAATATTTTAACTTTTATCATTATTCGCTTTTCAGGAGGCTCGCTCGCTGCAGGCATGCCGGGGCCGGGGCCGGGGCCGGGGAAGGCGATGTTGGCGTTGGCGTTGCAGTCACTTCTGAGAAAATCGCTCTGACATTGTCTCAGCGAATGGAGGTTATTTTTGATTTATATATTTTTTTTAATATTACTTCTGTATGTATTTACAATTATTATTATAAAAGAAAAAAAAAAAAACAATTCAATATGACTGGATTATCTATACCTATACCTTGGCAGTATTATATTGAAAATTCATGTATTATTATTTTTATTACCATTTACGCTACCATCATTACTGCTACTACTATTAAAAGAAATAAAAAAAAAATGGGGGGCCACATTAAAAAAAAAAAAAACATTTTTTTTAATCTTTCCTGCTATACTGGATGTCGGCTCGTCCTTATCTGTGCACGCGTGTGTGATATATTTTTTTTCTAATTGTTGACTCATTCTGTCGTATGAAACATATTAAAATATGAATAGCATTTTGTGGCCCTGAAAAGGGCCTTTTGGAGTATGTTGACTGACGAGGATGCGCAGAGCGGAGCAGTGTGATAAATCTGTCTGTCCGCCGCTGCCTCCGCGTCGATCGTCGATGTGCCAAGTCTCTCACTTGGAACTGGTGTACTTGGTGACGGCCTTGGTGCCCTCGCTGACGGCGTGCTTAGCCAGCTCTCCAGGCAGCAGCAGCCTCACTGAGGTCTGCACCTCCCTGGAGGTGATGGTGGAGCGCTTGTTGTAGTGAGCGAGGCGGGACGCTTCGGCGGCGATGCGTTCGAAGATGTCGTTCACGAAAGAGTTCATGATCGACATCGCCTTACTGGAGATACCGGTGTCGGGGTGCACCTGCTTGAGCACCTTGTAGATGTAGATGGCGTAGCTCTCCTTCCTCTTGTGCTTCTTCTTCTTCTTGTCGGTCTTAGAGATGTTCTTCTGGGCTTTGCCAGATTTCTTGGCGGCCTTTCCACTGGTCTTGGGCGGCATGTTGAATACAATGCACTTGTATAGTATGCGAGCGAGACAGACACTACCAGTCGACGGGGCGAACGGTAGAGTGTGATGCGGCGAACCTTTTTTTTTTTTTTTTTTTTTTTTTTTTTTTTTTTTTTTGAATTGACTAGCTGTTAGTCCAAGGTATGACTTTCACAGCTTTACCGGGCAATGGGGTGAGCGGAAGGCTCACAACCCCTAGCAGTTAAGTAACAGGCCTAAGGGTGCCCCCAGGGGGGGCCGAGCCTCGGCTTAGGGCGTTACTGGGACTAGGCAATCTAACGTAAGTTTGGGGAGAGAAGCGGCCGGGGACGTGCCGGTACCGCGAAGCATGACTAAAAGGTTGGGGCCGCGACGCGCGTCCACGCCGGCGTGGACGATATCTCGGTCGTGTAGAGTGTTGGCTTGGCGCGAGCTGTTTGGCGGAGGCGATAAATAGGGTGATGGGATCGTCAGGCTCGATAGTAACGTGTCTAGGACGACGTAGCTTTCGGCCGTTCTTTCCAGAAAGAGATTTAGGGACATAGTTGGAGGCTTGGACTACTAAGGGGTTTGGGTGGGTCATGGTAGAGTCGAAGAATTGGGAGGACAACTGTTTTAGATACTGCTGGATGGTAGGCAGCTCTAAGTCTAAGTGGAGATTTTCATTGCGTAAGAACCAAGGGGCACCCGTGGCCTTGCGCATGAACCTATTCTGAATGGACTGTAGCTTGTAGATATGGGTGGAAGCGGCGTGTGCGAACACGGGGCTAGCATAGGTCATGATGGGGCGAATACAAGACGTGTAAAGTCGCACCTTATTTCTAAGGGACAACTTACTACTCTTGTTAAGAAGACAATGGAGGCGGCCTAGGGCAAAGTAGGCGCGATTTCTAACTATTTTAATGTGGTCTCGGAAGCACAAACTACGGTCAAGGTGGACGCCTAAGTAGCGAACTTTCTTTTCCCAGGGAATAGATTGTTCGAACATAGTGATATTGGGTGGTGGGTCTCTACTGTGACCGCCCCTTTGGAAGAGGATAGCGGCACTTTTGTCAGGATTGACTTCTATTCTCCATTTCCTAAACCACTCGCCGATGGTATTGGCGGCGTTTTGGAGAGATTTGAGAATGGGTTCCAGTCTGCGGTGCGTACAGTAGAGAGCTGTATCGTCCGCAAAAAGGGCTATCTTAACAGGTGCGCGAGAGCGCTTAAAAGTTGGGAGATCGCTAGTGAACAGCGTAAACAGAATGGGCGAGAGAACGGAGCCTTGAGGGACTCCGGCTCTTATTGGGTGTGGTTGAGACAAAATCCCTTCCACTCTATAACGAAAAGTGCGATTTGCAAGGTAGTCTCGAATGATGAGCACGAGACGATCTGGGACACCAAGTAAATATAGCTTGTAAATCAAGCCATTGTGCCAGACCTTGTCAAACGCTTTCGCTACATCGAAAAAGAGGGCGCCGGTTTTGTGGGAGTTCCGCCTACCGAAACCGGTTAGGACGTGCTCGACTATGCGATGCACCTGCTGGACGCATGAGTGTTTGGGTCTAAAGCCAAACTGCTCGTCAGGAAGGAGGCTCTTGGATTCTACGTAGTCCTTGAGTCGTCTAAGGATGAGGCGTTCGTAAATTTTTCCTATGCAACTTAGGAGACTAATGGGGCGGTAACTAGTGGCCTCAGTTCGGGGTTTGCCTGGCTTGTGAATACCAATGACAATAGCTTCTTTCCACGCTTGTGGAAAGATGTTGTTACTCAAAGCTGCGTTGAATATCGCAGTGAGAACTATAAAAAGAGGAGTGGAGAAGTGCTTAAGCACTTTATTGGATATCCCGTCAGAGCCTGGTGCTTTTCGGGGGTGGAGGTCCTTGACGATAGTTTGAACTTCCTCAACCGTAATACTAGCTAGAGGAGGATCGGAGGGGGGGAGGCTTGCCCTACGTGCGACTTCAGAGTCGACTAGCGAGACATGTTCGGGATCTACTGGGAGGGTACTGGGAGAGCATTGCGCTTCTAAGCTGTCTGCGAGGCATTCAGACTTTTCACAGTCATCGAAAGCCAGGGGCAGATTGGGTCGGGATAAGGGTGGCATCGGGGAAACCGTATCAGACTTTAGCTTACGGGCGAGTTGCCAGAAAGCTAGGTGGGAGGGCTCTAAACTACCTATCATCTCATCCCACTGAGAGTTCCGAAACTCGCTTATACGGAGCTTTACGTCCCTCTGTAAAGACCGTAAGCGACGACGGTTAGCGTCAGTGGGATATGAGTCATAAGCTCGGGTGGCTGCGTTCTTCTCCGTCAACAGCGCACGTACATCAGGCGGCAGGTTCCAGCGTTGGTGACCCAACACAGGGACCCGCCGTGAGCAGTCCTCCACGACTCTCTGTACATGACTGGTAACGGAGTCGATTGCACCTACTGTGTCTTGGACGGAGGTTAAGTCTCCGGAAGCTAAGTTTAATAATGGGTTTGGAATAGACTTGAGGCTGTGGCCCAGTCGATTCCAATCCACTATCACTTTTTCAGGGGCAGGGGAGCCTGTGTCTGGGGGGCCTATCCGGGGAATGAGCTCTAAGATCACAGGTCTATGGTCTGAGTCGAGCTCGTGATGCACTTCTATAGAAGATAAACGTAGGTTTATATTCTTCAGAAGTGCTATATCGAGCACGTCAGGTCTATGGCCTTCAATTTTAGGGAAATGGGTGGGACTCATGGGAGCAATGATATCGAAGCCAATTAGACTCGCTTGCATCTCAAGCAGAGTGCCACGTGAGTTTGTAGAATTACAATCCCACGAGCCACTCTTAGCGTTCAAGTCGCCTGCCAGAATAACCGAGCTATCGATATTCATTATAGTCTGAAGGTCACGAGAGGTAAGGGTTTTACTACTCCCGGTTTTATTTGGCCCTACATATGCAGAGACAATGGTAATAGGTCTGTGACCAGTCATACCGAGGCGGCAGACAGAGGTCTCCAACCATTCGAGATTAGGAGGAGGGTCTATGGGCGTGCAATGCAAAGATCGTTTATAATAAATTAAGGTGCCACCCTTTTGGGATATCCTATCGTTACGGACAATGTTATAATTCGCTATTCGGGGATTTCGCCTAGAGGGCTTAAGGAAAGTTTCCTGAACTAGAAAAATATCTATTTGGTGGGTCTTGAGAAATTCAGCTACTAGATAATGCTGTTTGGCTAAGCCGTCAGCATTGAAAAACCCTACTCTAAGGGACCTAGGTTTGACTCTACCTTTAGGTGTAACATCCATTATGGGTTACATTTAAAAGTGGACAGGGACATGCCTATCTTATGGGCTTGGATAGCCGCCTCGAACATGAGGGCGGGATTGCCTTCGGCGGCTCTGAGTAGGTTGGCTACTCTAGAAACTTCGTCGAAGTCTATTACTCCGAGGAAGCGCGACACTAGAGAGTAGTCGCTTAGAGAGGACTGGGAGGCCGATGTGACCTGCGGGGCGGGAGGTGAGGGAGGCGCGGGCCTTTGTACGGGCCTGGCAACAGGGGCCTGGTAATGGGGAGGGCTAGGTGCCACTTGAGAGGTATTACGTACCCAGGGTACGTTAATAAGGGGAGGGATAGTCTGCGGAGACTTTGTTAGGGCCGGGAAGTTGGCCAAAGATTGGTCTGGCACGGCTGGGCGGACTTGGGAGTTAATGGGGGCTGGACGGGCCCTCCAGGAGAGTTGGCTCTGAGCCGGGGCGCGACTGGGGCGCTGGGACTTAGGGGCTTTGGGGCAACCGCGGTAGTTTGCGGGATGACCCGTTTCTCCGCAGAGCACGCAGCTTGGAGGCTCCGTGCACTGAGAGAGGTCCTTGGGGCGGGGGCAATCAGCCGTGCCGTGGTCACCCAGGCACTTAACGCACCTGGGAGTAGCAAAGCAGTTGCGGGCAGAGTGCCCGTAGAGCTGGCAGCGATGACACTGCCCTATGGTGCCCCTTTTATGAGGGGCTTCGACGGTGATACCAGAGAGCTGGCACACCGTCTTGATGTTAAAAATGGCCTTGCCGGCGGGCGAATGCTCCAAAACGGCAAGAACCATGTCGTAGGGGGCGTGGGAGCGACCGCGATGCATGCGGTGCACTTCCAGGATAGGTAAATTTTGGGCCTTTAAATCGGCCTGGACATCGGAGGTTGAAACCTCTTTTGGGACTCCCTTCACGACTACGCGAAGCAGCCGATCCTCAGGGAGGGCGTAGGTATGGAAGGATACTTTCATATCCTTCAAAAGGGTCGTAAGACGACGATGGTCTTTGGCGGTTTGGACGGAAACTTTAATTCCCGTCGAAGTGGTACGCGCCGATAGGTAATTAATACCTAAAGAGTTACAGCGCTTGGATACATCGATCCAAAGCGCTTTATCTTGGATAAATAGAGGCGGTGGGGAAGGCTCTTTCCTCTGGGAAGAGGTAGAGCTAGATGGGTTGGTGGTCTTAGCGGATGCCGCGGAGGTCGCGGGCTTGCTAGGGATCGCGCGTGTCGCCACAGGGACTGAGGGCGTTAGCGGGATATTGCGGGGCGCGGGAGCCTCGCAGGTCACGTCGAGCATGGGTGGGGACTCTGGCGAGTCATTTTGCTTCTTAGAGGGAGGGGCCGAAGTGGTTTTAGCGCGCTTAGCACGCTTCTTACCGACAACGGTAGTAAAATCCTCATCTGAGGATGAGGTAGAGGAGGAGTCCTCGTCTGGGGAGGTCTCAACTGCGACCTCCATGGCGCATTCTAGTGCGTCATCGGGGGTCGCAGAAGAGGGCCCAGTTGAGGTGGGATTAAAAACGGGCTTAGGAGAGGCGTCCTGGGCGACCTCGTCAAAGTATTCCCTGATCTCAGGTAATTCTGAGACGAGGGAACCCAGTAGGCCTTCCTTGGAAGCGAGAAGCTTGAAGAGCTTCTCCAAAAAGGGAGAGTTTTGGTCGGTACGCGACATGGCGTCCGACCAAACAGCTATCTAATACTAACGTATTTTTACAGCACTTCAAACGCGTCGCGTTCCGCACAGAAGAAGTGCCAAGAAACTGTGCGGCAATCGCGCTACTTGTCCTAACACGTTTAGCCCCGGGTTGGGTGTTACCCAGGGATGTGTTTGTGTATGTATGCTCCCCGCCGGGGTAAGACGGGGAGGGTGAGTACTTAATTAATGAGCCCTAAGCTTGTATCCGCCTCGCCAATCTTATTGTGCGAAGTGGTTCCTAACTGCCTCAAGTGCAGAGGGTAGCTCAGAGCGGATGCTCCGAACGCCCAAACAACACAAGAGGGATGGGATGGTAGGGAAAGGGTAGGGTTGGGAAGGAGATGATTGCCGTCGACTAGGAGTTCCCCCAAGGCCGGTGGTGACAATCCCAGCCGAGTTTAGCGTTGCCCAAAAGGGGCAAAGCCGGTGTCTCGGGTCCACACCCAACAGGTTTCGTAATGGCACCGTTAGGTATCAGCCTGTTGACCACAAAAATAGTGGATTTAATCACAAAAATGTTAAGTTAGTCGCCTTGAAAAAGGCAACTAAAATAACTGCCCGGGCTAGCAACGGACTTAATCCGTTACTAACTGGGCGAAGAATGTGCGCGCAGGCGACACAAAGCCGCCGCGAACACAAAGGCGGCGCCGACAAAGGCGCGCGGGAACAATGGAGCGGAGCGGGCGGCAGCGGATGCGAGCGTCTGCTCGCTGTGGCGGCTGGATGCGAAGTCTGCTGCGGCGAACCGGGTATGCACTGGGTAGATATTAAAATGCCAACGCAGAACTAGCGACAGCGGGGTTGAGTGTAATGATCTCGATCCACCAATCGGAACGCCACTCGAGGCACGTTTTTAACCGTCGCGTCGCGTCCCCATCGTGTAAGCTGTGCCATGATCGCGGCGTTGGAGAGAGACGGCTAGATACAAGTTCCGTGCGTTAGAGCGAGAGGCGCATATCTCACCTTCCCTCTCGCTCTCGCTCGACCGAATTAAAGCACCACTCAAAGTCATTAGTTACTTAAGTGAGAGCGAGATAAAAAATAATAATAACAAAATAATTTATGAAAATTTAAAATCTTTTTAGGTATAGCGTATAGTTATAGTACACACATACAATACACACCACATTGTAATGAATAAATAAATAATTTGTATGTAAGTTTGTTTAATAGTTTGCACCATAGAGTAGAATGGTGTTAAAATTTTGACTCTAGAATTATTCAGAAAAAAAAGATAAAATGTCTAAAATAAAGAAAGAAAGAAAGAGATAGAAAGAATATGTCTTGTGAGTGAGTGAGTACACACCATTTAAAAAATTAAATAATAATAAAAAAAATAATATCAATAATGATTAGGTGTTTTAAAATATTAAAAAAAAATGATATTCAATATATCATCATCATAATTATTATAAAGAATCACTATATTAAATACTCATGTGGTATTTATTATTGTACTCATCGTCTCGTGTAGGTAGGTAGGTAGGTAGGTAGGTAGGTAGGTAGGTATTTTTTTTTTTTTAAAACGTAGTTTGACTCAATACTCTTATCGGTATGAAATTATTTATAAAAATAATTCAGAATAATTTTGCGGCCCTGAAAAGGGCCTTTTTGTTTGTTGATATATCGCGGCGCATCAAGCGTCCCACGATATATCGGAGTAAAAGAGAGATGTTGGCTCAGTTAATTTAAGAATTAAATTAAATTAAGCCTTCTTCTCAGTCTTCTTGGGCAGGAGCACCGCCTGGATGTTCGGCAGCACACCACCCTGGGCGATGGTAACACCGGAGAGGAGCTTGTTCAACTCTTCGTCGTTCCGTATCGCCAGCTGCAGATGTCTGGGGATGATCCTGGTCTTCTTGTTGTCACGGGCGGCGTTGCCGGCCAACTCCAACACCTCAGCCGCCAGATATTCCATCACAGCGGCGAGGTAGACCGGAGCGCCGGCACCGACGCGCTCTGCGTAATTACCCTTACGCAGCAGCCTGTGAATACGACCGACGGGGAACTGAAGTCCGGCACGGTTGGAACGGGACTTTGCCTTTCCCTTAACCTTGCCACCTTTACCGCGTCCAGACATGTTTGAATGGAGGTATTAATTAACTTCACGTAAGTGTAAATGGACCGACACACACGCGGCGCGTCGACGAGCAGAGTGAGAGATTTTTCATGCCTTTGGCGTATTATACATATTTATTCGACGGCGACCGTCGCACGTAGTGGGGTCTGGAAAGAGCGAGAGAGAGGGGACGACTATGCGATGCGATGCCGGGACGCAAGCGGGCAGGCAGGCGCAGGCGAGCGCTTGAAAATTTTTAAAATCTTCAAAGAGCGACAAGGACGGGCGACTGGCCTGCCTGTACGGTGTTATGTCTCTCTCACACGCACACTGATCTGCCGTCTGTCTGTCTCGCTCTGATTAATATATATATTTTTTTAAATTGGGAATACTTAGGAATAATAGAATAAGAGTCGGGCAGTCGGGCGGATCGATAATGTTGGTGAAAAATTGGAAGAAAGAAAAATATTTAGTGCATATATGGATGCATATGAATATCGTTTAGAGAAGAAGACGTGTGCTTTAAAATGAATATTATCGTTGTTTACTAGAAGAATACACACACACTAACTAACTAACTGGGTTAGATACCTAGATCGAATTATTTTATTTCCTGAATCAATCAAGGAAGGAAGGAAGGAAGGAAGGAAGAAAAGAGAGGAAAGGAAAGGATCAAGCTGAAACAGGACTCAGTCACCTGGCTGGCCTTTGTTGTTTATGACTCTTTTGACTCTCGTTCGTTATGAAACTAGTGTCCCAATATTGGGACACATTCAGAATGATATGTTAGCCCTGAAAAGGGCTTTTTGAAAACATTCGACGGTCGCTGCAACCGCAGCAGCAGCCGCGCGGTGTCCGGCGCGCCTTCCTTTGTTTCGTTGCGTTGCGCGTTGATTGCGTCGCTCAGCATTGCACTGCCACTGTAACTGTAACTGTATAGGCGTAGCGTGCGGTGAGCTTGATGGTGTACACTGTTCCACTTCTTGGCTTGGTTTACTGGATGGTTCGGTTCGATCGTCGCGTCGTCGTATTCAAAAATACGTACGAACGCAGGAACGCAATAGAGGCACTGATAGAAAAATATCAATACTACTAACCCGAACCGAGATCCATTCAACCATACCAGACAGCAACGAACAGAACCACCACTGGACCACCACAGAACTAAACCACAGAACAGAACAGCACAGCACTTTTGCTTCGCTTCGCTTTGCGTGCAACTAGCACTGGTGAGGCGAGCACGGCACGCGACACGGCAGGTCGATCACGTCGTCACGCCTGATGCGTCTATGATGTTGGTGCGTCGTTTACTTCTTAGACGCGGCGGCCTTCTTTGCTGCCGGCTTCGACTTGGGAGCGGCGGCTGCCTTCTTGGGTTTTGGCGCCTTCGGCTTCTTAGTCGGGGGCTTCGCGCTCTTCTTCGCCTTGGGAGCGGCGGCGGCCTTCTTGGCGGCGGGCGCCTTCTTCGGTGCCGGCTTCTTCTTGGCTGCGGCCGCCTTCTTGTCCTTTGTCGCGGGCTTCGCCTTGCTGGGGGAGGAGGCGGCGGCCGCTGCTGCCTTCTTCGCCCTGCCGGCGGCGGGGGCGGCGCTCTTCTTCGCCTTGGCGGCGGCGGCAGCTGTGGCCGCGGGCTTCCTCACCGCACCACTGGCGGGCTTCTTGGATGCTGCAGATTTTGATTCCAACTTGAAACTGCCCGAAGCGCCCTTGCCCTTGGTCTGGATCAGAGCGCCACTCTCGACGGCGCTCTTCAGATACTTCCTTATGAACGGTGCCAACTTTTCAGCGTCCACCTTGTACTGAGCGGCGATGTACTTCTTGATCGCCTGCAGGGAGGAACCGCTGCGCTCCTTCAGCTCTTTGATTGCGCTGTTCACCATTTCAGATGTCTTCGGGTGAGTAGGCTTCGCTTTCGGCTTCTTCGCGCCGGAGGCGGTCGCCTTCGGTTTCTTCGCTGGAGTCGCCGGGGCTACAGCCTCCGATGCTACAGCTGTGTCTGCCATCGCGTATAGATTTTTTGGTAGGTTTTATAAGTAACAAACGAGATATCGTAACTGAGGACGATAATACGTGGTGAGGTGAGGTGGGCCTGTTACTACTGTTTTCGAAGCAGACTCAGCTATACCTTATAGAGAGCCTCGATGTCGCTAGACGTTTTCTCGTACGGACGCTTCGAACTTTTCACTAGCATGCATCTGAAAAAATTACCTTTTTACCTAATTGTATCATCAAATAACTTGTTAAATTCCACACCATTAATCTCTTTTAGTGAACCCAGGATCTGGTAGAATCATCTGCGTCATTGTGACCACCCTATCCTCACTGGAACTGTTTATTTTCAACATTGACTACTAGACTCACCTCGGGTCATGTTTAAAAGTTATTTTTCTATTTTATTCATGTTATTATTAGTCTCTTTCGGACGAGAAATTAACTACGAATATACGAAGCCTCATACGCAACAGTTCAGACATAATATTGGATTATCTTGCGGCCAAATTTATCCAAGTTAACTGGACGGTCGTAAAACATGAACGCGCCGAACGAAACACGCGAAGAAACCCTAACAGTTGAGAACGTAAAATGTTTCAAAAAGAATTCAATTTAAATTAATATCAAACACCAATCTATAAAGTGCACTATTCGACAGGCCACCACTCATTGGACACTAATACAAAATAACTAAACCTCATTCAGAGTTGACGTGCGATAATCATGCACAGCGCGCAAACGTCCTTCCGACCGCACGAGGCGTATTTCAAAAAGCCCAGACGAGAATTGGCTAGCTAATCCAGCTCATTTTTTTAAATTAATCGCACAAAAATAACTATAATAACAACTTCGTTAAAATATAACCGTTAATTGACGTTAGTTAAAAAATATATATGAAAAAACTTTTCTAACAGAGAAGATACACTGAGAGGACGACGACACGCTCATTTTCATATTCATTTCAGTATATTTGCTGACCGACTCTCAGTTTCAATAATAATAATATTTATTTAATCTGTGTGGTTTTTTTTTTTTTTTTCAAACCTTGTTAAGTATTATGTAAGAAAAAAAAAAACCATAAGAATATTATCGTATCATAGCATAGGTAGAACTATCTATCTATATAGAACGTAGGTAAGTTAAATTGATTCAATTACTTACAACATAGTACAAGTAGTAAGTTATTGAATATGCTATTAAGCGTTGCTATTTGTCGCTGCTATTGCTATATTATAAAAATAGCTAAATAGCGCTATAAGATATTTGACATAACTTACTTTTGAGGAAAGCTTGCGAAATGTTTGTTCAAATAAGTTGCTCGTGTTATAATAAATAATTATGACGGGTAAATGTGCCCATGTAATATTTGTATTCGCATGCTATTTATTTTTGTATGAAAAAAAAAAATGCTCATATCATACAACGATTTAAAATAATAATTTAAAGACTCATAATCTGTCGTTTGAAACAGTCATTAAAATAACGAAACTCTTGCGGCCCTGAAAAGGGCCTTTTTTGTGATTTATCAATCCCAACCAATGAAAATCAGCGTTGTCATAATAATAAATAACACGAAGATGATCATCGGGTCGGATCGGATCTGTTCGGAGCGAGCGGGCGGGCGACACGTCCTAACCTCCGAAACCGTACAGGGTGCGTCCCTGACGTTTCAGAGCGTAGACAACGTCCATGGCGGTGACGGTCTTCCTCTTGGCGTGCTCGGTGTAGGTGACAGCGTCGCGGATCACGTTCTCTAGGAACACCTTCAGCACACCGCGGGTCTCCTCGTATATCAGACCGGAGATACGCTTCACACCACCCCTGCGAGCGAGACGGCGGATGGCGGGCTTCGTGATACCCTGGATGTTGTCACGGAGCACCTTCCTGTGACGCTTGGCGCCACCTTTCCCCAATCCCTTGCCTCCCTTACCGCGACCGGTCATCTTGAGCTTGTGTTAAGTGAGTGAGAGAAAACTTGAAAGTTTACAAGTACGCGTACCGCAGCGAGTCGCGTCGAGCAGCTTACTATGAAAAACGGGCCAAAACGCCATACTTATACGTTTGCGCCTTCCGAGCGGGGGGAGGGGCGAGGGCGGGGTGGAACCTATCTGTTGGAAAGAGACGCATGCATATCTATCTATCTCTCTCTCGTCTCAACTCAATCTCTTTAGTTCTATAACTGAGAATGTGTTACAATGAGGCGATGGCTAAGTACCTACCTACGTATACATGCATACACAATGTTTTTTTTTTTTTTTTTTCTTCATTTGAAATAACATCATGTAAATCACCGTGTCCGCTACACCTATCCAATGGAATATTGAATATTTGTAATATTATATAATATGTGTATAATATTCTTGAAAGTGTATTTATATATTATAAATAAATAAATATATATATATATGTATAATATATATGCGTGTGAATATATAAATATATGTATGTATTGCTGTCTCTTTCAGTCCCATAGAGAGTGTGAGGGACGGCACGAATCTGAAGTCGTGTGCAGCTCTAACTGCTAGAATTTTGAGAGCCGCCTAAATTATTATTGTTAATTTTTCTTGTTACTATTATCTATGTAGGTACTTGGGAGGATAATTGTGACAGTTAATTTTTCGTAACTTAGAACCATCGTAAATTATTATAATAAAAATAATAGTAGGTAGTAGGTAGACTCAAATAATCATGTACGCATGAAATATTTTGCACAGGACAAAATAGAATAATTTGCGGCCCTGAAAAGGGCCTTTTGTTTGATTGTTTGTGCGAGGTGCAACAACAAGCACGCACGACACGTTCGCTCGCTCGTCAACATCAGCTAACTAAGCGCGCTCTCCTCTGATCCTACGCGCCAGCTGGATGTCCTTCGGCATGATGGTGACGCGCTTGGCGTGGATCGCGCACAGGTTCGTGTCCTCGAAGAGACCGACCAGGTAAGCCTCGCTCGCCTCCTGGAGGGCCATGACGGCACTGCTCTGGAAACGCAGATCGGTCTTGAAGTCCTGAGCGATCTCACGCACCAGACGCTGGAACGGCAGCTTGCGGATCAGGAGCTCAGTGCTCTTCTGGTAACGACGGATCTCACGGAGAGCTACGGTTCCCGGCCTGTAGCGATGGGGTTTCTTGACACCGCCGGTGGCCGGTGCACTCTTACGAGCCGCCTTCGTGGCCAGCTGCTTACGCGGCGCCTTACCACCGGTGGACTTACGAGCAGTCTGCTTGGTACGTGCCATCGCGTGTCAGTTCAGATAAAAGTTAGAGAGAAATTTTACAATTCAATGCGACCGTACGCCGTGAAGTGTCTGGACGATATAAAACCGCGCCTCGTAGGATGTTGCCTTTTTATAGGGTTCATGGAGGTGGGAGAGAGATAGAACACTTTAGTTTTATTATCGTCTCGCTCGCACAGAGCGCAAGTCGCTCAAGGAACGAGCGACATAGGTAATGATATACCTGTGTACCTAGATTTCGTATGTAGCTTAAAAGGTAGATGAATATATTTATGGTAGAAAGTTCAGACTTTTCACAAAAGTAAGTAATGTAAAATATGTTATAGCGTATGTAGCTATCTATATGATATAGCAGCTATAGCATTAGCAATAGCAACCTCAAATGGCAACGTCAATACCGTCAATAATTATTTATACCATTTTGTAAAATATTAAATGAAGGTAACAATATTTTAACTTTTATCATTATTCGCTTTTCAGGAGGCTCGCTCGCTGCAGGCATGCCGGGGCCGGGGCCGGGGCCGGGGAAGGCGATGTTGGCGTTGGCGTTGCAGTCACTTCTGAGAAAATCGCTCTGACATTGTCTCAGCGAATGGAGGTTATTTTTGATTTATATATTTTTTTTAATATTACTTCTGTATGTATTTACAATTATTATTATAAAAGAAAAAAAAAAAAACAATTCAATATGACTGGATTATCTATACCTATACCTTGGCAGTATTATATTGAAAATTCATGTATTATTATTTTTATTACCATTTACGCTACCATCATTACTGCTACTACTATTAAAAGAAATAAAAAAAAAATGGGGGGCCACATTAAAAAAAAAAAAAACATTTTTTTTAATCTTTCCTGCTATACTGGATGTCGGCTCGTCCTTATCTGTGCACGCGTGTGTGATATATTTTTTTTCTAATTGTTGACTCATTCTGTCGTATGAAACATATTAAAATATGAATAGCATTTTGTGGCCCTGAAAAGGGCCTTTTGGAGTATGTTGACTGACGAGGATGCGCAGAGCGGAGCAGTGTGATAAATCTGTCTGTCCGCCGCTGCCTCCGCGTCGATCGTCGATGTGCCAAGTCTCTCACTTGGAACTGGTGTACTTGGTGACGGCCTTGGTGCCCTCGCTGACGGCGTGCTTAGCCAGCTCTCCAGGCAGCAGCAGCCTCACTGAGGTCTGCACCTCCCTGGAGGTGATGGTGGAGCGCTTGTTGTAGTGAGCGAGGCGGGACGCTTCGGCGGCGATGCGTTCGAAGATGTCGTTCACGAAAGAGTTCATGATCGACATCGCCTTACTGGAGATACCGGTGTCGGGGTGCACCTGCTTGAGCACCTTGTAGATGTAGATGGCGTAGCTCTCCTTCCTCTTGTGCTTCTTCTTCTTCTTGTCGGTCTTAGAGATGTTCTTCTGGGCTTTGCCAGATTTCTTGGCGGCCTTTCCACTGGTCTTGGGCGGCATGTTGAATACAATGCACTTGTATAGTATGCGAGCGAGACAGACACTACCAGTCGACGGGGCGAACGGTAGAGTGTGATGCGGCGAAGCCTCTCGGGTTGTCATCTCGACGGTTAAGTCGGGGAAACCGCCCGTGACTACGGTCACTAACGGGTGGTTGCAGTCGCCATCCGGAAAGACGGATGGGGCGGTGGGGTGCCGCTGGCGAGATCGGCCCTTCGAATCTCAAGCCAGCGGTGCGGTCGTGCGGCACGGCGAGGCTGTGAGCCTACCAGCCGTGCAGCTGAGCGGTGGTTTATTGACCGCCAGCGAGGCGATGCCTTCTAGCTGGCGGCCGAGCAGAGGTGGGCCAGGTTGATGGTCGCCTGGCGTTGGTGGGAGGCCTAGCCAGACCCGTAAAGGTCGGCTATACCCCGGAGAATAACCGGGACAGGGTTCTGTCCCGATTGGATGGCCTCCAGTACTCCTTGGAGCACCTTAATGCACTCCGCGATCACCTCCTGGCGCTCTGTCTGTCGGCCTGCACCATCCAACCTCGCCTTAGCCCCTTCGGGGGCCTCGGTTGCGGCTGGTACCGGTGCGCCGGCAGATGGCGTGTCCACAGGAGTGATCTGCGGGGCGGAGTCGGTGGTGGCGTCGGAGGTCACGGTGGTCGTGGCCGTCGAGGTGGTCTTGGCTGTCGCGGTGGTTGTGGCGGCCGTGGTGGTAGATTTGGCGGTCGGGGCGGCTGACTTAGCTGCCGCAGCTTTAGCCATCCGTCTTCGCTTACGGCGTCTGCTAGCCTTTGAGGGTCCGAGTCTCTCATTGGCTGCTGCCATAAGCGAATTCGGGGCGTTAGCCTCGTCAGGATGGTGGACTCGCGGTGGTGGTGGAGGCGCTGCAACGGTCCGTGCCATGGTCCCGGCAGCTTTGTGCCGGAATTCCTTGCGGAAAACCGGACATTGCACGTTGTTCGCCGTGTGCGAGCCATGGCAGTTGGCGCAGGTCGGCGGGTCTTCAAGCGGGCGCGGGCAGTCGCGGGCGGCGTGCTCCTCACCACAACGCACACAGGCTTGCACCCTGTGGCAGTTGTGGGATGAGTGGCGGAAGGATTGGCACCTGTGGCACTGCGCTGGGCCTTTCCTGCCTCGCCAATTTTCAATCCTGACTCCCGGCATTCCCAGGAGCTCGGAGATTTCGTAGAGTGTCACTATCGGGGCCTCTGACGTTCTTCCGATCTGGGCGTAGAAGATGCAGCCGGGCCTGCCGCTCCTCGCCCTGATCTGGCGAACGTACTCTGCTGTGAATCCGTGGGACTCCAGGGCTTCCGCGATTTCCTCGGGCAGGGTGTTAACAGGTAGCCCTCGGATGGCTACCTTAACTGACCGCTCTGCACGGGGAGAGTAACAGAACCAGGCGATCTTTTCAGTCCGCTCCAGTTCTGTCAGATACCGCTGTATTATGCGGAACTCATCATCCGATCTGGGTAGAAACCGTATGCCCTTCCCATACGGTCTGGCGTTCGGTGGCTCTCCGAGAAGCACCCGCAGCTCACGGAAGTGACGCGCCCAGTTGGGCAAGACTTCCACGATGAGCGGCGGTTGCTTCTTCTCCGGTTTGGGAGGCGGCGGCGCAGCGGATGTAGGCGTCGGGGATGGCGGAGTCGGTGGTCGAGACGGCGGTGCCAGTGTTCGAGGCGGCGGCGTCGGCGGTCGAGGCGGCGGCGTCAGCGGAGGCGCCGTGTCCATAGGGGACAGGTCAAGCCTCGGCATCGATGCCTGCTGCCGACCACCGGTCGGTGATGCGCTCTGCGGGCGCTTCGCAACTACTGCGGCGAAGGGCAGAGGCAGATTCGTCGGTGGCGAAAAGCGGGATGGAGATACCACTCGCGCTCGCTCTGGCATCAGAGGCTCGGATGATGCGGCGGGTGCGAGTGAGACGGAAGATGTTGGTGGTTTCTTCGGCTTTCCGGTAGGCACTGGCAGCCTGCTCACCGGCTGGCGCACTGGCGCGGGTACCGCGGCCTGTGCACCGGTGGGGCCAGCCTTGCCTCTCAGGCGGGGGTCTCTCGATTGAGAGGGGCCGGGTTGCGGTTCGGGTTGGGCGGACGGGACGGCCGGCGGGCGCTTCGACGCAGCGAGCTCAACGGTGGCTCCAGCTGCGGAAGGTCGCGGCGCGGCGGTGGGGGCGGTCGACGCCGACGCAACGGGCGCGGCGGACGCGGCGGACGTGGAGGCCTGGGCGGTCAGGGCTCGAGCCTTGGCGGCGGTGGCGGACGCGAACGCGGTCAACGCCAGGGCGGCGGACACGGCGGGCGAGGGGGGCGCGGCGGGCGCGGACGCGGAGGGCGCAGCCTCGGGGCGCGCGGCGGGCGCTGGGAGCTGGCTCAGGATGGCCGAGCTGTCCCACGAAAAGTTAGAGGTGGTGGCGGTGTCAGTTGTGGGTGATGCAGGAGCCATGAATTGGCGGGCTACATCTGGCTTCATGAAGGCGTGTAAGGCCGACCGGACGAACACCCTCGTCCGGGCCGGCTTACGGATGCGGCCGTGGTCGCCGTGGCGAGGCATCGCCTGGTGAGCACGGGAGTGCTGGGGAGTGCACGGGAGTGCTTGTTAGAGCTCGAATGTGGGAAGCGTACTTCGGCGACTAAACAGCTGGGCGGACTCGACCGCAATCGCTACTACCCTCCCCGGTGAGACCCGCTGGTGGGAGGCCGGGAAGGAGTAACAGATCCTGCGGGAGTCGACGCTTCGCTGGGATGCAAGAGAAGTCCGTGCCGAGAAGTACGTAGCCAATCCGATGCGGCGAACCGGGTATGCACTGGGTAGATATTAAAATGCCAACGCAGAACTAGCGACAGCGGGGTTGAGTGTAATGATCTCGATCCACCAATCGGAACGCCACTCGAGGCACGTTTTTAACCGTCGCGTCGCGTCCCCATCGTGTAAGCTGTGCCATGATCGCGGCGTTGGAGAGAGACGGCTAGATACAAGTTCCGTGCGTTAGAGCGAGAGGCGCATATCTCACCTTCCCTCTCGCTCTCGCTCGACCGAATTAAAGCACCACTCAAAGTCATTAGTTACTTAAGTGAGAGCGAGATAAAAAATAATAATAACAAAATAATTTATGAAAATTTAAAATCTTTTTAGGTATAGCGTATAGTTATAGTACACACATACAATACACACCACATTGTAATGAATAAATAAATAATTTGTATGTAAGTTTGTTTAATAGTTTGCACCATAGAGTAGAATGGTGTTAAAATTTTGACTCTAGAATTATTCAGAAAAAAAAGATAAAATGTCTAAAATAAAGAAAGAAAGAAAGAGATAGAAAGAATATGTCTTGTGAGTGAGTGAGTACACACCATTTAAAAAATTAAATAATAATAAAAAAAATAATATCAATAATGATTAGGTGTTTTAAAATATTAAAAAAAAATGATATTCAATATATCATCATCATAATTATTATAAAGAATCACTATATTAAATACTCATGTGGTATTTATTATTGTACTCATCGTCTCGTGTAGGTAGGTAGGTAGGTAGGTAGGTAGGTAGGTAGGTATTTTTTTTTTTTTAAAACGTAGTTTGACTCAATACTCTTATCGGTATGAAATTATTTATAAAAATAATTCAGAATAATTTTGCGGCCCTGAAAAGGGCCTTTTTGTTTGTTGATATATCGCGGCGCATCAAGCGTCCCACGATATATCGGAGTAAAAGAGAGATGTTGGCTCAGTTAATTTAAGAATTAAATTAAATTAAGCCTTCTTCTCAGTCTTCTTGGGCAGGAGCACCGCCTGGATGTTCGGCAGCACACCACCCTGGGCGATGGTAACACCGGAGAGGAGCTTGTTCAACTCTTCGTCGTTCCGTATCGCCAGCTGCAGATGTCTGGGGATGATCCTGGTCTTCTTGTTGTCACGGGCGGCGTTGCCGGCCAACTCCAACACCTCAGCCGCCAGATATTCCATCACAGCGGCGAGGTAGACCGGAGCGCCGGCACCGACGCGCTCTGCGTAATTACCCTTACGCAGCAGCCTGTGAATACGACCGACGGGGAACTGAAGTCCGGCACGGTTGGAACGGGACTTTGCCTTTCCCTTAACCTTGCCACCTTTACCGCGTCCAGACATGTTTGAATGGAGGTATTAATTAACTTCACGTAAGTGTAAATGGACCGACACACACGCGGCGCGTCGACGAGCAGAGTGAGAGATTTTTCATGCCTTTGGCGTATTATACATATTTATTCGACGGCGACCGTCGCACGTAGTGGGGTCTGGAAAGAGCGAGAGAGAGGGGACGACTATGCGATGCGATGCCGGGACGCAAGCGGGCAGGCAGGCGCAGGCGAGCGCTTGAAAATTTTTAAAATCTTCAAAGAGCGACAAGGACGGGCGACTGGCCTGCCTGTACGGTGTTATGTCTCTCTCACACGCACACTGATCTGCCGTCTGTCTGTCTCGCTCTGATTAATATATATATTTTTTTAAATTGGGAATACTTAGGAATAATAGAATAAGAGTCGGGCAGTCGGGCGGATCGATAATGTTGGTGAAAAATTGGAAGAAAGAAAAATATTTAGTGCATATATGGATGCATATGAATATCGTTTAGAGAAGAAGACGTGTGCTTTAAAATGAATATTATCGTTGTTTACTAGAAGAATACACACACACTAACTAACTAACTGGGTTAGATACCTAGATCGAATTATTTTATTTCCTGAATCAATCAAGGAAGGAAGGAAGGAAGGAAGGAAGAAAAGAGAGGAAAGGAAAGGATCAAGCTGAAACAGGACTCAGTCACCTGGCTGGCCTTTGTTGTTTATGACTCTTTTGACTCTCGTTCGTTATGAAACTAGTGTCCCAATATTGGGACACATTCAGAATGATATGTTAGCCCTGAAAAGGGCTTTTTGAAAACATTCGACGGTCGCTGCAACCGCAGCAGCAGCCGCGCGGTGTCCGGCGCGCCTTCCTTTGTTTCGTTGCGTTGCGCGTTGATTGCGTCGCTCAGCATTGCACTGCCACTGTAACTGTAACTGTATAGGCGTAGCGTGCGGTGAGCTTGATGGTGTACACTGTTCCACTTCTTGGCTTGGTTTACTGGATGGTTCGGTTCGATCGTCGCGTCGTCGTATTCAAAAATACGTACGAACGCAGGAACGCAATAGAGGCACTGATAGAAAAATATCAATACTACTAACCCGAACCGAGATCCATTCAACCATACCAGACAGCAACGAACAGAACCACCACTGGACCACCACAGAACTAAACCACAGAACAGAACAGCACAGCACTTTTGCTTCGCTTCGCTTTGCGTGCAACTAGCACTGGTGAGGCGAGCACGGCACGCGACACGGCAGGTCGATCACGTCGTCACGCCTGATGCGTCTATGATGTTGGTGCGTCGTTTACTTCTTAGACGCGGCGGCCTTCTTTGCTGCCGGCTTCGACTTGGGAGCGGCGGCTGCCTTCTTGGGTTTTGGCGCCTTCGGCTTCTTAGTCGGGGGCTTCGCGCTCTTCTTCGCCTTGGGAGCGGCGGCGGCCTTCTTGGCGGCGGGCGCCTTCTTCGGTGCCGGCTTCTTCTTGGCTGCGGCCGCCTTCTTGTCCTTTGTCGCGGGCTTCGCCTTGCTGGGGGAGGAGGCGGCGGCCGCTGCTGCCTTCTTCGCCCTGCCGGCGGCGGGGGCGGCGCTCTTCTTCGCCTTGGCGGCGGCGGCAGCTGTGGCCGCGGGCTTCCTCACCGCACCACTGGCGGGCTTCTTGGATGCTGCAGATTTTGATTCCAACTTGAAACTGCCCGAAGCGCCCTTGCCCTTGGTCTGGATCAGAGCGCCACTCTCGACGGCGCTCTTCAGATACTTCCTTATGAACGGTGCCAACTTTTCAGCGTCCACCTTGTACTGAGCGGCGATGTACTTCTTGATCGCCTGCAGGGAGGAACCGCTGCGCTCCTTCAGCTCTTTGATTGCGCTGTTCACCATTTCAGATGTCTTCGGGTGAGTAGGCTTCGCTTTCGGCTTCTTCGCGCCGGAGGCGGTCGCCTTCGGTTTCTTCGCTGGAGTCGCCGGGGCTACAGCCTCCGATGCTACAGCTGTGTCTGCCATCGCGTATAGATTTTTTGGTAGGTTTTATAAGTAACAAACGAGATATCGTAACTGAGGACGATAATACGTGGTGAGGTGAGGTGGGCCTGTTACTACTGTTTTCGAAGCAGACTCAGCTATACCTTATAGAGAGCCTCGATGTCGCTAGACGTTTTCTCGTACGGACGCTTCGAACTTTTCACTAGCATGCATCTGAAAAAATTACCTTTTTACCTAATTGTATCATCAAATAACTTGTTAAATTCCACACCATTAATCTCTTTTAGTGAACCCAGGATCTGGTAGAATCATCTGCGTCATTGTGACCACCCTATCCTCACTGGAACTGTTTATTTTCAACATTGACTACTAGACTCACCTCGGGTCATGTTTAAAAGTTATTTTTCTATTTTATTCATGTTATTATTAGTCTCTTTCGGACGAGAAATTAACTACGAATATACGAAGCCTCATACGCAACAGTTCAGACATAATATTGGATTATCTTGCGGCCAAATTTATCCAAGTTAACTGGACGGTCGTAAAACATGAACGCGCCGAACGAAACACGCGAAGAAACCCTAACAGTTGAGAACGTAAAATGTTTCAAAAAGAATTCAATTTAAATTAATATCAAACACCAATCTATAAAGTGCACTATTCGACAGGCCACCACTCATTGGACACTAATACAAAATAACTAAACCTCATTCAGAGTTGACGTGCGATAATCATGCACAGCGCGCAAACGTCCTTCCGACCGCACGAGGCGTATTTCAAAAAGCCCAGACGAGAATTGGCTAGCTAATCCAGCTCATTTTTTTAAATTAATCGCACAAAAATAACTATAATAACAACTTCGTTAAAATATAACCGTTAATTGACGTTAGTTAAAAAATATATATGAAAAAACTTTTCTAACAGAGAAGATACACTGAGAGGACGACGACACGCTCATTTTCATATTCATTTCAGTATATTTGCTGACCGACTCTCAGTTTCAATAATAATAATATTTATTTAATCTGTGTGGTTTTTTTTTTTTTTTTCAAACCTTGTTAAGTATTATGTAAGAAAAAAAAAAACCATAAGAATATTATCGTATCATAGCATAGGTAGAACTATCTATCTATATAGAACGTAGGTAAGTTAAATTGATTCAATTACTTACAACATAGTACAAGTAGTAAGTTATTGAATATGCTATTAAGCGTTGCTATTTGTCGCTGCTATTGCTATATTATAAAAATAGCTAAATAGCGCTATAAGATATTTGACATAACTTACTTTTGAGGAAAGCTTGCGAAATGTTTGTTCAAATAAGTTGCTCGTGTTATAATAAATAATTATGACGGGTAAATGTGCCCATGTAATATTTGTATTCGCATGCTATTTATTTTTGTATGAAAAAAAAAAATGCTCATATCATACAACGATTTAAAATAATAATTTAAAGACTCATAATCTGTCGTTTGAAACAGTCATTAAAATAACGAAACTCTTGCGGCCCTGAAAAGGGCCTTTTTTGTGATTTATCAATCCCAACCAATGAAAATCAGCGTTGTCATAATAATAAATAACACGAAGATGATCATCGGGTCGGATCGGATCTGTTCGGAGCGAGCGGGCGGGCGACACGTCCTAACCTCCGAAACCGTACAGGGTGCGTCCCTGACGTTTCAGAGCGTAGACAACGTCCATGGCGGTGACGGTCTTCCTCTTGGCGTGCTCGGTGTAGGTGACAGCGTCGCGGATCACGTTCTCTAGGAACACCTTCAGCACACCGCGGGTCTCCTCGTATATCAGACCGGAGATACGCTTCACACCACCCCTGCGAGCGAGACGGCGGATGGCGGGCTTCGTGATACCCTGGATGTTGTCACGGAGCACCTTCCTGTGACGCTTGGCGCCACCTTTCCCCAATCCCTTGCCTCCCTTACCGCGACCGGTCATCTTGAGCTTGTGTTAAGTGAGTGAGAGAAAACTTGAAAGTTTACAAGTACGCGTACCGCAGCGAGTCGCGTCGAGCAGCTTACTATGAAAAACGGGCCAAAACGCCATACTTATACGTTTGCGCCTTCCGAGCGGGGGGAGGGGCGAGGGCGGGGTGGAACCTATCTGTTGGAAAGAGACGCATGCATATCTATCTATCTCTCTCTCGTCTCAACTCAATCTCTTTAGTTCTATAACTGAGAATGTGTTACAATGAGGCGATGGCTAAGTACCTACCTACGTATACATGCATACACAATGTTTTTTTTTTTTTTTTTTCTTCATTTGAAATAACATCATGTAAATCACCGTGTCCGCTACACCTATCCAATGGAATATTGAATATTTGTAATATTATATAATATGTGTATAATATTCTTGAAAGTGTATTTATATATTATAAATAAATAAATATATATATATATGTATAATATATATGCGTGTGAATATATAAATATATGTATGTATTGCTGTCTCTTTCAGTCCCATAGAGAGTGTGAGGGACGGCACGAATCTGAAGTCGTGTGCAGCTCTAACTGCTAGAATTTTGAGAGCCGCCTAAATTATTATTGTTAATTTTTCTTGTTACTATTATCTATGTAGGTACTTGGGAGGATAATTGTGACAGTTAATTTTTCGTAACTTAGAACCATCGTAAATTATTATAATAAAAATAATAGTAGGTAGTAGGTAGACTCAAATAATCATGTACGCATGAAATATTTTGCACAGGACAAAATAGAATAATTTGCGGCCCTGAAAAGGGCCTTTTGTTTGATTGTTTGTGCGAGGTGCAACAACAAGCACGCACGACACGTTCGCTCGCTCGTCAACATCAGCTAACTAAGCGCGCTCTCCTCTGATCCTACGCGCCAGCTGGATGTCCTTCGGCATGATGGTGACGCGCTTGGCGTGGATCGCGCACAGGTTCGTGTCCTCGAAGAGACCGACCAGGTAAGCCTCGCTCGCCTCCTGGAGGGCCATGACGGCACTGCTCTGGAAACGCAGATCGGTCTTGAAGTCCTGAGCGATCTCACGCACCAGACGCTGGAACGGCAGCTTGCGGATCAGGAGCTCAGTGCTCTTCTGGTAACGACGGATCTCACGGAGAGCTACGGTTCCCGGCCTGTAGCGATGGGGTTTCTTGACACCGCCGGTGGCCGGTGCACTCTTACGAGCCGCCTTCGTGGCCAGCTGCTTACGCGGCGCCTTACCACCGGTGGACTTACGAGCAGTCTGCTTGGTACGTGCCATCGCGTGTCAGTTCAGATAAAAGTTAGAGAGAAATTTTACAATTCAATGCGACCGTACGCCGTGAAGTGTCTGGACGATATAAAACCGCGCCTCGTAGGATGTTGCCTTTTTATAGGGTTCATGGAGGTGGGAGAGAGATAGAACACTTTAGTTTTATTATCGTCTCGCTCGCACAGAGCGCAAGTCGCTCAAGGAACGAGCGACATAGGTAATGATATACCTGTGTACCTAGATTTCGTATGTAGCTTAAAAGGTAGATGAATATATTTATGGTAGAAAGTTCAGACTTTTCACAAAAGTAAGTAATGTAAAATATGTTATAGCGTATGTAGCTATCTATATGATATAGCAGCTATAGCATTAGCAATAGCAACCTCAAATGGCAACGTCAATACCGTCAATAATTATTTATACCATTTTGTAAAATATTAAATGAAGGTAACAATATTTTAACTTTTATCATTATTCGCTTTTCAGGAGGCTCGCTCGCTGCAGGCATGCCGGGGCCGGGGCCGGGGCCGGGGAAGGCGATGTTGGCGTTGGCGTTGCAGTCACTTCTGAGAAAATCGCTCTGACATTGTCTCAGCGAATGGAGGTTATTTTTGATTTATATATTTTTTTTAATATTACTTCTGTATGTATTTACAATTATTATTATAAAAGAAAAAAAAAAAAACAATTCAATATGACTGGATTATCTATACCTATACCTTGGCAGTATTATATTGAAAATTCATGTATTATTATTTTTATTACCATTTACGCTACCATCATTACTGCTACTACTATTAAAAGAAATAAAAAAAAAATGGGGGGCCACATTAAAAAAAAAAAAAACATTTTTTTTAATCTTTCCTGCTATACTGGATGTCGGCTCGTCCTTATCTGTGCACGCGTGTGTGATATATTTTTTTTCTAATTGTTGACTCATTCTGTCGTATGAAACATATTAAAATATGAATAGCATTTTGTGGCCCTGAAAAGGGCCTTTTGGAGTATGTTGACTGACGAGGATGCGCAGAGCGGAGCAGTGTGATAAATCTGTCTGTCCGCCGCTGCCTCCGCGTCGATCGTCGATGTGCCAAGTCTCTCACTTGGAACTGGTGTACTTGGTGACGGCCTTGGTGCCCTCGCTGACGGCGTGCTTAGCCAGCTCTCCAGGCAGCAGCAGCCTCACTGAGGTCTGCACCTCCCTGGAGGTGATGGTGGAGCGCTTGTTGTAGTGAGCGAGGCGGGACGCTTCGGCGGCGATGCGTTCGAAGATGTCGTTCACGAAAGAGTTCATGATCGACATCGCCTTACTGGAGATACCGGTGTCGGGGTGCACCTGCTTGAGCACCTTGTAGATGTAGATGGCGTAGCTCTCCTTCCTCTTGTGCTTCTTCTTCTTCTTGTCGGTCTTAGAGATGTTCTTCTGGGCTTTGCCAGATTTCTTGGCGGCCTTTCCACTGGTCTTGGGCGGCATGTTGAATACAATGCACTTGTATAGTATGCGAGCGAGACAGACACTACCAGTCGACGGGGCGAACGGTAGAGTGTGATGCGGCGAACCGGGTATGCACTGGGTAGATATTAAAATGCCAACGCAGAACTAGCGACAGCGGGGTTGAGTGTAATGATCTCGATCCACCAATCGGAACGCCACTCGAGGCACGTTTTTAACCGTCGCGTCGCGTCCCCATCGTGTAAGCTGTGCCATGATCGCGGCGTTGGAGAGAGACGGCTAGATACAAGTTCCGTGCGTTAGAGCGAGAGGCGCATATCTCACCTTCCCTCTCGCTCTCGCTCGACCGAATTAAAGCACCACTCAAAGTCATTAGTTACTTAAGTGAGAGCGAGATAAAAAATAATAATAACAAAATAATTTATGAAAATTTAAAATCTTTTTAGGTATAGCGTATAGTTATAGTACACACATACAATACACACCACATTGTAATGAATAAATAAATAATTTGTATGTAAGTTTGTTTAATAGTTTGCACCATAGAGTAGAATGGTGTTAAAATTTTGACTCTAGAATTATTCAGAAAAAAAAGATAAAATGTCTAAAATAAAGAAAGAAAGAAAGAGATAGAAAGAATATGTCTTGTGAGTGAGTGAGTACACACCATTTAAAAAATTAAATAATAATAAAAAAAATAATATCAATAATGATTAGGTGTTTTAAAATATTAAAAAAAAATGATATTCAATATATCATCATCATAATTATTATAAAGAATCACTATATTAAATACTCATGTGGTATTTATTATTGTACTCATCGTCTCGTGTAGGTAGGTAGGTAGGTAGGTAGGTAGGTAGGTAGGTATTTTTTTTTTTTTAAAACGTAGTTTGACTCAATACTCTTATCGGTATGAAATTATTTATAAAAATAATTCAGAATAATTTTGCGGCCCTGAAAAGGGCCTTTTTGTTTGTTGATATATCGCGGCGCATCAAGCGTCCCACGATATATCGGAGTAAAAGAGAGATGTTGGCTCAGTTAATTTAAGAATTAAATTAAATTAAGCCTTCTTCTCAGTCTTCTTGGGCAGGAGCACCGCCTGGATGTTCGGCAGCACACCACCCTGGGCGATGGTAACACCGGAGAGGAGCTTGTTCAACTCTTCGTCGTTCCGTATCGCCAGCTGCAGATGTCTGGGGATGATCCTGGTCTTCTTGTTGTCACGGGCGGCGTTGCCGGCCAACTCCAACACCTCAGCCGCCAGATATTCCATCACAGCGGCGAGGTAGACCGGAGCGCCGGCACCGACGCGCTCTGCGTAATTACCCTTACGCAGCAGCCTGTGAATACGACCGACGGGGAACTGAAGTCCGGCACGGTTGGAACGGGACTTTGCCTTTCCCTTAACCTTGCCACCTTTACCGCGTCCAGACATGTTTGAATGGAGGTATTAATTAACTTCACGTAAGTGTAAATGGACCGACACACACGCGGCGCGTCGACGAGCAGAGTGAGAGATTTTTCATGCCTCTCGGGTTGTCATCTCGACGGTTACGTCGGGGAAACCGCCCGTGACTACGGTCACTAACGGGTGGTAGCAGTCGCCATCCGGAAAGACGGATGGGGCGGTGGGGTGCCGCTGGCGAGATCGGCCCTTCGAATCTCAAGCCAGCGGTGCGGTCGTGCGGCACGGCGAGGCTGTGAGCCTACCAGCCGTGCAGCTGAGCGGTGGTTTATTGACCGCCAGCGAGGCGATGCCTTCTAGCTGGCGGCCGAGCAGAGGTGGGCCAGGCTGATGGTCGCCTGGCGTTGGTGGGAGGCCTAGCCAGACCCGTAAAGGTCGGCTAGACCCCGGAGAATAACCGGGACAGGGTTCTGTCCCGATTGGATGGCCTCCAGTACTCCTTGGAGCACCTTAATGCACTCCGCGATCACCTCCTGGCGCTCTGTCTGTCGGCCTGCACCATCCAACCTCGCCTTGGCCCCTTCAGGGGCCTCGGCTGCGGCTGGTACCGGTGCGCCGGCAGATGGCGTGTCCACAGGAGTGGTCTGCGGGGCGGAGTCGGTGGTGGCGTCGGAGGTCACGGTGGTCGTGGCCGTCGAGGTGGTCTTGGCTGTCGCGGTGGTTGTGGCGGCCGTGGTGGTAGATTTGGCGGTCGGGGCGGCTGACTTAGCTGCCGCAGCTTTAGCCATCCGTCTTCGCTTACGGCGTCTGCTAGCCTTTGAGGGTCCGAGTCTCTCATTGGCTGCTGCCATAAGCGAATTCGGGGCGTTAGCCTCGTCAGGATGGTGGACTCGCGGTGGTGGTGGAGGCGCTGCAACGGTCCGTGCCATGGTCCCGGCAGCTTTGTGCCGGAATTCCTTGCGGAAAACCGGACATTGCACGTTGTTCGCCGTGTGCGAGCCATGGCAGTTGGCGCAGGTCGGCGGGTCTTCAAGCGGGCGCGGGCAGTCGCGGGCGGCGTGCTCCTCACCACAACGCACACAGGCTTGCACCCTGTGGCAGTTGTGGGATGAGTGGCGGAAGGTTTGGCACCTGTGGCACTGCGCTGGGCCTTTCCTGCCTCGCCAATTCTCAATCCTGACTCCCGGCATTCCCAGGAGCTCGGAGATTTCATACAGTTGCACTATTGGGGCCTCTGACGTTCTTCCGATCTGGGCGTAGAAGATGCAGCCGGGCCTGCCGCTCCTCGCCCTGATCTGTTTTTCATGCCTTTGGCGTATTATACATATTTATTCGACGGCGACCGTCGCACGTAGTGGGGTCTGGAAAGAGCGAGAGAGAGGGGACGACTATGCGATGCGATGCCGGGACGCAAGCGGGCAGGCAGGCGCAGGCGAGCGCTTGAAAATTTTTAAAATCTTCAAAGAGCGACAAGGACGGGCGACTGGCCTGCCTGTACGGTGTTATGTCTCTCTCACACGCACACTGATCTGCCGTCTGTCTGTCTCGCTCTGATTAATATATATATTTTTTTAAATTGGGAATACTTAGGAATAATAGAATAAGAGTCGGGCAGTCGGGCGGATCGATAATGTTGGTGAAAAATTGGAAGAAAGAAAAATATTTAGTGCATATATGGATGCATATGAATATCGTTTAGAGAAGAAGACGTGTGCTTTAAAATGAATATTATCGTTGTTTACTAGAAGAATACACACACACTAACTAACTAACTGGGTTAGATACCTAGATCGAATTATTTTATTTCCTGAATCAATCAAGGAAGGAAGGAAGGAAGGAAGGAAGAAAAGAGAGGAAAGGAAAGGATCAAGCTGAAACAGGACTCAGTCACCTGGCTGGCCTTTGTTGTTTATGACTCTTTTGACTCTCGTTCGTTATGAAACTAGTGTCCCAATATTGGGACACATTCAGAATGATATGTTAGCCCTGAAAAGGGCTTTTTGAAAACATTCGACGGTCGCTGCAACCGCAGCAGCAGCCGCGCGGTGTCCGGCGCGCCTTCCTTTGTTTCGTTGCGTTGCGCGTTGATTGCGTCGCTCAGCATTGCACTGCCACTGTAACTGTAACTGTATAGGCGTAGCGTGCGGTGAGCTTGATGGTGTACACTGTTCCACTTCTTGGCTTGGTTTACTGGATGGTTCGGTTCGATCGTCGCGTCGTCGTATTCAAAAATACGTACGAACGCAGGAACGCAATAGAGGCACTGATAGAAAAATATCAATACTACTAACCCGAACCGAGATCCATTCAACCATACCAGACAGCAACGAACAGAACCACCACTGGACCACCACAGAACTAAACCACAGAACAGAACAGCACAGCACTTTTGCTTCGCTTCGCTTTGCGTGCAACTAGCACTGGTGAGGCGAGCACGGCACGCGACACGGCAGGTCGATCACGTCGTCACGCCTGATGCGTCTATGATGTTGGTGCGTCGTTTACTTCTTAGACGCGGCGGCCTTCTTTGCTGCCGGCTTCGACTTGGGAGCGGCGGCTGCCTTCTTGGGTTTTGGCGCCTTCGGCTTCTTAGTCGGGGGCTTCGCGCTCTTCTTCGCCTTGGGAGCGGCGGCGGCCTTCTTGGCGGCGGGCGCCTTCTTCGGTGCCGGCTTCTTCTTGGCTGCGGCCGCCTTCTTGTCCTTTGTCGCGGGCTTCGCCTTGCTGGGGGAGGAGGCGGCGGCCGCTGCTGCCTTCTTCGCCCTGCCGGCGGCGGGGGCGGCGCTCTTCTTCGCCTTGGCGGCGGCGGCAGCTGTGGCCGCGGGCTTCCTCACCGCACCACTGGCGGGCTTCTTGGATGCTGCAGATTTTGATTCCAACTTGAAACTGCCCGAAGCGCCCTTGCCCTTGGTCTGGATCAGAGCGCCACTCTCGACGGCGCTCTTCAGATACTTCCTTATGAACGGTGCCAACTTTTCAGCGTCCACCTTGTACTGAGCGGCGATGTACTTCTTGATCGCCTGCAGGGAGGAACCGCTGCGCTCCTTCAGCTCTTTGATTGCGCTGTTCACCATTTCAGATGTCTTCGGGTGAGTAGGCTTCGCTTTCGGCTTCTTCGCGCCGGAGGCGGTCGCCTTCGGTTTCTTCGCTGGAGTCGCCGGGGCTACAGCCTCCGATGCTACAGCTGTGTCTGCCATCGCGTATAGATTTTTTGGTAGGTTTTATAAGTAACAAACGAGATATCGTAACTGAGGACGATAATACGTGGTGAGGTGAGGTGGGCCTGTTACTACTGTTTTCGAAGCAGACTCAGCTATACCTTATAGAGAGCCTCGATGTCGCTAGACGTTTTCTCGTACGGACGCTTCGAACTTTTCACTAGCATGCATCTGAAAAAATTACCTTTTTACCTAATTGTATCATCAAATAACTTGTTAAATTCCACACCATTAATCTCTTTTAGTGAACCCAGGATCTGGTAGAATCATCTGCGTCATTGTGACCACCCTATCCTCACTGGAACTGTTTATTTTCAACATTGACTACTAGACTCACCTCGGGTCATGTTTAAAAGTTATTTTTCTATTTTATTCATGTTATTATTAGTCTCTTTCGGACGAGAAATTAACTACGAATATACGAAGCCTCATACGCAACAGTTCAGACATAATATTGGATTATCTTGCGGCCAAATTTATCCAAGTTAACTGGACGGTCGTAAAACATGAACGCGCCGAACGAAACACGCGAAGAAACCCTAACAGTTGAGAACGTAAAATGTTTCAAAAAGAATTCAATTTAAATTAATATCAAACACCAATCTATAAAGTGCACTATTCGACAGGCCACCACTCATTGGACACTAATACAAAATAACTAAACCTCATTCAGAGTTGACGTGCGATAATCATGCACAGCGCGCAAACGTCCTTCCGACCGCACGAGGCGTATTTCAAAAAGCCCAGACGAGAATTGGCTAGCTAATCCAGCTCATTTTTTTAAATTAATCGCACAAAAATAACTATAATAACAACTTCGTTAAAATATAACCGTTAATTGACGTTAGTTAAAAAATATATATGAAAAAACTTTTCTAACAGAGAAGATACACTGAGAGGACGACGACACGCTCATTTTCATATTCATTTCAGTATATTTGCTGACCGACTCTCAGTTTCAATAATAATAATATTTATTTAATCTGTGTGGTTTTTTTTTTTTTTTTCAAACCTTGTTAAGTATTATGTAAGAAAAAAAAAAACCATAAGAATATTATCGTATCATAGCATAGGTAGAACTATCTATCTATATAGAACGTAGGTAAGTTAAATTGATTCAATTACTTACAACATAGTACAAGTAGTAAGTTATTGAATATGCTATTAAGCGTTGCTATTTGTCGCTGCTATTGCTATATTATAAAAATAGCTAAATAGCGCTATAAGATATTTGACATAACTTACTTTTGAGGAAAGCTTGCGAAATGTTTGTTCAAATAAGTTGCTCGTGTTATAATAAATAATTATGACGGGTAAATGTGCCCATGTAATATTTGTATTCGCATGCTATTTATTTTTGTATGAAAAAAAAAAATGCTCATATCATACAACGATTTAAAATAATAATTTAAAGACTCATAATCTGTCGTTTGAAACAGTCATTAAAATAACGAAACTCTTGCGGCCCTGAAAAGGGCCTTTTTTGTGATTTATCAATCCCAACCAATGAAAATCAGCGTTGTCATAATAATAAATAACACGAAGATGATCATCGGGTCGGATCGGATCTGTTCGGAGCGAGCGGGCGGGCGACACGTCCTAACCTCCGAAACCGTACAGGGTGCGTCCCTGACGTTTCAGAGCGTAGACAACGTCCATGGCGGTGACGGTCTTCCTCTTGGCGTGCTCGGTGTAGGTGACAGCGTCGCGGATCACGTTCTCTAGGAACACCTTCAGCACACCGCGGGTCTCCTCGTATATCAGACCGGAGATACGCTTCACACCACCCCTGCGAGCGAGACGGCGGATGGCGGGCTTCGTGATACCCTGGATGTTGTCACGGAGCACCTTCCTGTGACGCTTGGCGCCACCTTTCCCCAATCCCTTGCCTCCCTTACCGCGACCGGTCATCTTGAGCTTGTGTTAAGTGAGTGAGAGAAAACTTGAAAGTTTACAAGTACGCGTACCGCAGCGAGTCGCGTCGAGCAGCTTACTATGAAAAACGGGCCAAAACGCCATACTTATACGTTTGCGCCTTCCGAGCGGGGGGAGGGGCGAGGGCGGGGTGGAACCTATCTGTTGGAAAGAGACGCATGCATATCTATCTATCTCTCTCTCGTCTCAACTCAATCTCTTTAGTTCTATAACTGAGAATGTGTTACAATGAGGCGATGGCTAAGTACCTACCTACGTATACATGCATACACAATGTTTTTTTTTTTTTTTTTTCTTCATTTGAAATAACATCATGTAAATCACCGTGTCCGCTACACCTATCCAATGGAATATTGAATATTTGTAATATTATATAATATGTGTATAATATTCTTGAAAGTGTATTTATATATTATAAATAAATAAATATATATATATATATATAATATATATGCGTGTGAATATATAAATATATGTATGTATTGCTGTCTCTTTCAGTCCCATAGAGAGTGTGAGGGACGGCACGAATCTGAAGTCGTGTGCAGCTCTAACTGCTAGAATTTTGAGAGCCGCCTAAATTATTATTGTTAATTTTTCTTGTTACTATTATCTATGTAGGTACTTGGGAGGATAATTGTGACAGTTAATTTTTCGTAACTTAGAACCATCGTAAATTATTATAATAAAAATAATAGTAGGTAGTAGGTAGACTCAAATAATCATGTACGCATGAAATATTTTGCACAGGACAAAATAGAATAATTTGCGGCCCTGAAAAGGGCCTTTTGTTTGATTGTTTGTGCGAGGTGCAACAACAAGCACGCACGACACGTTCGCTCGCTCGTCAACATCAGCTAACTAAGCGCGCTCTCCTCTGATCCTACGCGCCAGCTGGATGTCCTTCGGCATGATGGTGACGCGCTTGGCGTGGATCGCGCACAGGTTCGTGTCCTCGAAGAGACCGACCAGGTAAGCCTCGCTCGCCTCCTGGAGGGCCATGACGGCACTGCTCTGGAAACGCAGATCGGTCTTGAAGTCCTGAGCGATCTCACGCACCAGACGCTGGAACGGCAGCTTGCGGATCAGGAGCTCAGTGCTCTTCTGGTAACGACGGATCTCACGGAGAGCTACGGTTCCCGGCCTGTAGCGATGGGGTTTCTTGACACCGCCGGTGGCCGGTGCACTCTTACGAGCCGCCTTCGTGGCCAGCTGCTTACGCGGCGCCTTACCACCGGTGGACTTACGAGCAGTCTGCTTGGTACGTGCCATCGCGTGTCAGTTCAGATAAAAGTTAGAGAGAAATTTTACAATTCAATGCGACCGTACGCCGTGAAGTGTCTGGACGATATAAAACCGCGCCTCTTTTTTTTTTTTTTTTTTTTTTTTTTTTTTTTTTTTTTTTTTTTTTTTTTTTTTTTTTTGAATTGACTAGCTGTTAGTCCAAGGTATGACTTTCACAGCTTTACCGGGCAATGGGGTGAGCGGAAGGCTCACAACCCCTAGCAGTTAAGTAACAGGCCTAAGGGTGCCCCCAGGGGGGGCCGAGCCTCGGCTTAGGGCGTTACTGGGACTAGGCAATCTAACGTAAGTTTGGGGAGAGAAGCGGCCGGGGACGTGCCGGTACCGCGAAGCATGACTAAAAGGTTGGGGCCGCGACGCGCGTCCACGCCGGCGTGGACGATATCTCGGTCGTGTAGAGTGTTGGCTTGGCGCGAGCTGTTTGGCGGAGGCGATAAATAGGGTGATGGGATCGTCAGGCTCGATAGTAACGTGTCTAGGACGACGTAGCTTTCGGCCGTTCTTTCCAGAAAGAGATTTAGGGACATAGTTGGAGGCTTGGACTACTAAGGGGTTTGGGTGGGTCATGGTAGAGTCGAAGAATTGGGAGGACAACTGTTTTAGATACTGCTGGATGGTAGGCAGCTCTAAGTCTAAGTGGAGATTTTCATTGCGTAAGAACCAAGGGGCACCCGTGGCCTTGCGCATGAACCTATTCTGAATGGACTGTAGCTTGTAGATATGGGTGGAAGCGGCGTGTGCGAACACGGGGCTAGCATAGGTCATGATGGGGCGAATACAAGACGTGTAAAGTCGCACCTTATTTCTAAGGGACAACTTACTACTCTTGTTAAGAAGACAATGGAGGCGGCCTAGGGCAAAGTAGGCGCGATTTCTAACTATTTTAATGTGGTCTCGGAAGCACAAACTACGGTCAAGGTGGACGCCTAAGTAGCGAACTTTCTTTTCCCAGGGAATAGATTGTTCGAACATAGTGATATTGGGTGGTGGGTCTCTACTGTGACCGCCCCTTTGGAAGAGGATAGCGGCACTTTTGTCAGGATTGACTTCTATTCTCCATTTCCTAAACCACTCGCCGATGGTATTGGCGGCGTTTTGGAGAGATTTGAGAATGGGTTCCAGTCTGCGGTGCGTACAGTAGAGAGCTGTATCGTCCGCAAACAGGGCTATCTTAACAGGTGCGCGAGAGCGCTTAAAAGTTGGGAGATCGCTAGTGAACAGCGTAAACAGAATGGGCGAGAGAACGGAGCCTTGAGGGACTCCGGCTCTTATTGGGTGTGGTTGAGACAAAATCCCTTCCACTCTATAACGAAAAGTGCGATTTGCAAGGTAGTCTCGAATGATGAGCACGAGACGATCTGGGACACCAAGTAAATATAGCTTGTAAATCAAGCCATTGTGCCAGACCTTGTCAAACGCTTTCGCTACATCGAAAAAGAGGGCGCCGGTTTTGTGGGAGTTCCGCCTACCAAAACCGGTTAGGACGTGCTCGACTATGCGATGCACCTGCTGGACGCATGAGTGTTTGGGTCTAAAGCCAAACTGCTCGTCAGGAAGGAGGCTCTTGGACTCTACGTAGTCCTTGAGTCGTCTAAGGATGAGGCGTTCGTAAATTTTTCCTATGCAACTTAGGAGACTAATGGGGCGGTAACTAGTGGCCTCAGTTCGGGGTTTGCCTGGCTTGTGAATACCAATGACAATAGCTTCTTTCCACGCTTGTGGAAAGATATTGTTACTCAAAGCTGCGTTGAATATCGCAGTGAGAACTATAAAAAGAGGAGTGGAGAAGTGCTTAAGCACTTTATTGGATATCCCGTCAGAGCCTGGTGCTTTTCGGGGGTGGAGGTCCTTGACGATAGTTTGAACTTCCTCAACCGTAATACTAGCTAGAGGAGGATCGGAGGGGGGGAGGCTTGCCCTACGTGCGACTTCAGAGTCGACTAGCGAGACATGTTCGGAATCTACTGGGAGGGTACTGGGAGAGCATTGCGCTTCTAAGCTGTCTGCGAGGCATTCAGACTTTTCACAGTCATCGAAAGCCAGGGGCAGATTGGGTCGGGATAAGGGTGGCATCGGGGAAACCGTATCAGACTTTAGCTTACGGGCGAGTTGCCAGAAAGCTAGGTGGGAGGGCTCTAAACTACCTATCATCTCATCCCACTGAGAGTTCCGAAACTCGCTTATACGGAGCTTTACGTCCCTCTGTAAAGACCGTAAGCGACGACGGTTAGCGTCAGTGGGATAAGAGTCATAAGCTCGGGTGGCTGCGTTCTTCTCCGTCAACAGCGCACGTACATCAGGCGGCAGGTTCCAGCGTTGGTGACCCAACACAGGGACCCGCCGTGAGCAGTCCTCCACGACGCTCTGTACATGACTGGTAACGGAGTCGATTGCACCTACTGTGTCTTGGACGGAGGTTAAGTCTCCGGAAGCTAAGTTTAATAATGGGTTTGGAATAGACTTGAGGCTGTGGCCCAGTCGATTCCAATCCACTATCACTTTTTCAGGGGCAGGGGAGCCTGTGTCTGGGGGGCCTATCCGGGGAATGAGCTCTAAGATCACAGGTCTATGGTCTGAGTCGAGCTCGTGATGCACTTCTATAGAAGATAAACGTAGGTTTATATTCTTCAGAAGTGCTATATCGAGCACGTCAGGTCTATGGCCTTCAATTTTAGGGAAATGGGTGGGACTCATGGGAGCAATGATATCGAAGCCAATTAGACTCGCTTGCATCTCAAGCAGAGTGCCACGTGAGTTTGTAGAATTACAATCCCACGAGCCACTCTTAGCGTTCAAGTCGCCTGCCAGAATAACCGAGCTATCGATATTCATTATAGTCTGAAGGTCACGGGAGGTAAGGGTTTTACTACTCCCGGTTTTATTTGGCCCTACATATGCAGAGACAATGGTAATAGGTCTGTGACCAGTCATACCGAGGCGGCAGACAGAGGTCTCCAACCATTCGAGATTAGGAGGAGGGTCTATGGGCGTGCAATGCAAAGATCGTTTATAATAAATTAAGGTGCCACCCTTTTGGGATATCCTATCGTTACGGACAATGTTATAATTCGCTATTCGGGGATTTCGCCTAGAGGGCTTAAGGAAAGTTTCCTGAACTAGAAAAATATCTATTTGGTGGGTCTTGAGAAATTCAGCTACTAGATAATGCTGTTTGGCTAAGCCGTCAGCATTGAAAAACCCTACTCTAAGGGACCTAGGTTTGACTCTACCTTTAGGTGTAACATCCATTATGGGTTACATTTAAAAGTGGACAGGGACATGCCTATCTTATGGGCTTGGATAGCCGCCTCGAACATGAGGGCGGGATTGCCTTCGGCGGCTCTGAGTAGGTTGGCTACTCTAGAAACTTCGTCGAAGTCTATTACTCCGAGGAAGCGCGACACTAGAGAGTAGTCGCTTAGAGAGGACTGGGAGGCCGATGTGACCTGCGGGGCGGGAGGTGAGGGAGGCGCGGGCCTTTGTACGGGCCTGGCAACAGGGGCCTGGTAATGGGGAGGGCTAGGTGCCACTTGAGAGGTATTACGTACCCAGGGTACGTTAATAAGGGGAGGGATAGTCTGCGGAGACTTTGTTAGGGCCGGGAAGTTGGCCAAAGATTGGTCTGGCATGGCTGGGCGGACTTGGGAGTTAATGGGGGCTGGACGGGCCCTCCAGGAGAGTTGGCTCTGAGCCGGGGCGCGACTGGGGCGCTGGGACTTAGGGGCTTTGGGGCAACCGCGGTAGTTTGCGGGATGACCCGTTTCTCCGCAGAGCACGCAGCTTGGAGGCTCCGTGCACTGAGAGAGGTCCTTGGGGCGGGGGCAATCAGCCGTGCCGTGGTCACCCAGGCACTTAACGCACCTGGGAGTAGCAAAGCAGTTGCGGGCAGAGTGCCCGTAGAGCTGGCAGCGATGACACTGCCCTATGGTGCCCCTTTTATGAGGGGCTTCGACGGTGATACCAGAGAGCTGGCACACCGTCTTGATGTTAAAAATGGCCTTGCCGGCGGGCGAATGCTCCAAAACGGCAAGAACCATGTCGTAGGGGGCGTGGGAGCGACCGCGATGCATGCGGTGCACTTCCAGGATAGGTAAATTTTGGGCCTTTAAATCGGCCTGGACATCGGAGGTTGAAACCTCTTTTGGGACTCCCTTCACGACTACGCGAAGCAGCCGATCCTCAGGGAGGGCGTAGGTATGGAAGGATACTTTCATATCCTTCAAAAGGGTCGTAAGACGACGATGGTCTTTGGCGGTTTGGACGGAAACTTTAATTCCCGTCGAAGTGGTACGCGCCGATAGGTAATTAATACCTAAAGAGTTACAGCGCTTGGATACATCGATCCAAAGCGCTTTATCTTGGATAAATAGAGGCGGTGGGGAAGGCTCTTTCCTCTGGGAAGAGGTAGAGCTAGATGGGTTGGTGGTCTTAGCGGATGCCGCGGAGGTCGCGGGCTTGCTAGGGATCGCGCGTGTCGCCACAGGGACTGAGGGCGTTAGCGGGATATTGCGGGGCGCGGGAGCCTCGCAGGTCACGTCGAGCATGGGTGGGGACTCTGGCGAGTCATTTTGCTTCTTAGAGGGAGGGGCCGAAGTGGTTTTAGCGCGCTTAGCACGCTTCTTACCGACAACGGTAGTAAAATCCTCATCTGAGGATGAGGTAGAGGAGGAGTCCTCGTCTGGGGAGGTCTCAACTGCGACCTCCATGGCGCATTCTAGTGCGTCATCGGGGGTCGCAGAAGAGGGCCCAGTTGAGGTGGGATTAAAAACGGGCTTAGGAGAGGCGTCCTGGGCGACCTCGTCAAAGTATTCCCTGATCTCAGGTAATTCTGAGACGAGGGAACCCAGTAGGCCTTCCTTGGAAGCGAGAAGCTTGAAGAGCTTCTCCAAAAAGGGAGAGTTTTGGTCGGTACGCGACATGGCGTCCGACCAAACAGCTATCTAATACTAACGTATTTTTACAGCACTTCAAACGCGTCGCGTTCCGCACAGAAGAAGTGCCAAGAAACTGTGCGGCAATCGCGCTACTTGTCCTAACACGTTTAGCCCCGGGTTGGGTGTTACCCAGGGATGTGTTTGTGTATGTATGCTCCCCGCCGGGGTAAGACGGGGAGGGTGAGTACTTAATTAATGAGCCCTAAGCTTGTATCCGCCTCGCCAATCTTATTGTGCGAAGTGGTTCCTAACTGCCTCAAGTGCAGAGGGTAGCTCAGAGCAGATGCTCCGAACGCCCAAACAACACAAGAGGGATGGGATGGTAGGGAAAGGGTAGGGTTGGGAAGGAGATGATTGCCGTCGACTAGGAGTTCCCCCAAGGCCGGTGGTGACAATCCCAGCCGAGTTTAGCGTTGCCCAAAAGGGGCAAAGCCGGTGTCTCGGGTCCACACCCAACAGGTTTCGTAATGGCACCGTTAGGTATCAGCCTGTTGACCACAAAAATAGTGGATTTAATCGCAAAAATGTTAAGTTAGTCGCCTTGAAAAAGGCAACTAAAATAACTGCCCGGGCTAGCAACGGACTTAATCCGTTACTAACTGGGCGAAGAATGTGCGCGCAGGCGACACAAAGCCGCCGCGAACACAAAGGCGGCGCCGACAAAGGCGCGCGGGAACAATGGAGCGGAGCGGGCGGCAGCGGATGCGAGCGTCTGCTCGCTGTGGCGGCTGGATGCGAAGTCATTAACCGCGCCTCTTTTTTTTTTTTTTTTTTTTTTTGAATTGACTAGCTGTTAGTCCAAGGTATGACTTTCACAGCTTTACCGGGCAATGGGGTGAGCGGAAGGCTCACAACCCCTAGCAGTTAAGTAACAGGCCTAAGGGTGCCCCCAGGGGGGGCCGAGCCTCGGCTTAGGGCGTTACTGGGACTAGGCAATCTAACGTAAGTTTGGGGAGAGAAGCGGCCGGGGACGTGCCGGTACCGCGAAGCATGACTAAAAGGTTGGGGCCGCGACGCGCGTCCACGCCGGCGTGGACGATATCTCGGTCGTGTAGAGTGTTGGCTTGGCGCGAGCTGTTTGGCGGAGGCGATAAATAGGGTGATGGGATCGTCAGGCTCGATAGTAACGTGTCTAGGACGACGTAGCTTTCGGCCGTTCTTTCCAGAAAGAGATTTAGGGACATAGTTGGAGGCTTGGACTACTAAGGGGTTTGGGTGGGTCATGGTAGAGTCGAAGAATTGGGAGGACAACTGTTTTAGATACTGCTGGATGGTAGGCAGCTCTAAGTCTAAGTGGAGATTTTCATTGCGTAAGAACCAAGGGGCACCCGTGGCCTTGCGCATGAACCTATTCTGAATGGACTGTAGCTTGTAGATATGGGTGGAAGCGGCGTGTGCGAACACGGGGCTAGCATAGGTCATGATGGGGCGAATACAAGACGTGTAAAGTCGCACCTTATTTCTAAGGGACAACTTACTACTCTTGTTAAGAAGACAATGGAGGCGGCCTAGGGCAAAGTAGGCGCGATTTCTAACTATTTTAATGTGGTCTCGGAAGCACAAACTACGGTCAAGGTGGACGCCTAAGTAGCGAACTTTCTTTTCCCAGGGAATAGATTGTTCGAACATAGTGATATTGGGTGGTGGGTCTCTACTGTGACCGCCCCTTTGGAAGAGGATAGCGGCACTTTTGTCAGGATTGACTTCTATTCTCCATTTCCTAAACCACTCGCCGATGGTATTGGCGGCGTTTTGGAGAGATTTGAGAATGGGTTCCAGTCTGCGGTGCGTACAGTAGAGAGCTGTATCGTCCGCAAAAAGGGCTATCTTAACAGGTGCGCGAGAGCGCTTAAAAGTTGGGAGATCGCTAGTGAACAGCGTAAACAGAATGGGCGAGAGAACGGAGCCTTGAGGGACTCCGGCTCTTATTGGGTGTGGTTGAGACAAAATCCCTTCCACTCTGTAACGAAAAGTGCGATTTGCAAGGTAGTCTCGAATGATGAGCACGAGACGATCTGGGACACCAAGTAAATATAGCTTGTAAATCAAGCCATTGTGCCAGACCTTGTCAAACGCTTTCGCTACATCGAAAAAGAGGGCGCCGGTTTTGTGGGAGTTCCGCCTACCAAAACCGGTTAGGACGTGCTCGACTATGCGATGCACCTGCTGGACGCATGAGTGTTTGGGTCTAAAGCCAAACTGCTCGTCAGGAAGGAGGCTCTTGGACTCTACGTAGTCCTTGAGTCGTCTAAGGATGAGGCGTTCGTAAATTTTTCCTATGCAACTTAGGAGACTAATGGGGCGGTAACTAGTGGCCTCAGTTCGGGGTTTGCCTGGCTTGTGAATACCAATGACAATAGCTTCTTTCCACGCTTGTGGAAAGATGTTGTTACTCAAAGCTGCGTTGAATATCGCAGTGAGAACTATAAAAAGAGGAGTGGAGAAGTGCTTGAGCACTTTATTGGATATCCCGTCAGAGCCTGGTGCTTTTCGGGGGTGGAGGTCCTTGACGATAGTTTGAACTTCCTCAACCGTAATACTAGCTAGAGGAGGATCGGAGGGGGGGAGGCTTGCCCTACGTGCGACTTCAGAGTCGACTAGCGAGACATGTTCGGGATCTACTGGGAGGGTACTGGGAGAGCATTGCGCTTCTAAGCTGTCTGCGAGGCATTCAGACTTTTCACAGTCATCGAAAGCCAGGGGCAGATTGGGTCGGGATAAGGGTGGCATCGGGGAAACCGTATCAGACTTTAGCTTACGGGCGAGTTGCCAGAAAGCTAGGTGGGAGGGCTCTAAACTACCTATCATCTCATCCCACTGAGAGTTCCGAAACTCGCTTATACGGAGCTTTACGTCCCTCTGTAAAGACCGTAAGCGACGACGGTTAGCGTCAGTGGGATATGAGTCATAAGCTCGGGTGGCTGCGTTCTTCTCCGTCAACAGCGCACGTACATCAGGCGGCAGGTTCCAGCGTTGGTGACCCAACACAGGGACCCGCCGTGAGCAGTCCTCCACGACGCTCTGTACATGACTGGTAACGGAGTCGATTGCACCTACTGTGTCTTGGACGGAGGTTAAGTCTCCGGAAGCTAAGTTTAATAATGGGTTTGGAATAGACTTGAGGCTGTGGCCCAGTCGATTCCAATCCACTATCACTTTTTCAGGGGCAGGGGAGCCTGTGTCTGGGGGGCCTATCCGGGGAATGAGCTCTAAGATCACAGGTCTATGGTCTGAGTCGAGCTCGTGATGCACTTCTATAGAAGATAAACGTAGATTTATATTCTTCAGAAGTGCTATATCGAGCACGTCAGGTCTATGGCCTTCAATTTTAGGGAAATGGGTGGGACTCATGGGAGCAATGATATCGAAGCCAATTAGACTCGCTTGCATCTCAAGCAGAGTGCCACGTGAGTTTGTAGAATTACAATCCCACGAGCCACTCTTAGCGTTCAAGTCGCCTGCCAGAATAACCGAGCTATCGATATTCATTATAGTCTGAAGGTCACGGGAGGTAAGGGTTTTACTACTCCCGGTTTTATTTGGCCCTACATATGCAGAGACAATGGTAATAGGTCTGTGACCAGTCATACCGAGGCGGCAGACAGAGGTCTCCAACCATTCGAGATTAGGAGGAGGGTCTATGGGCGTGCAATGCAAAGATCGTTTATAATAAATTAAGGTGCCACCCTTTTGGGATATCCTATCGTTACGGACAATGTTAAAATTCGCTATTCGGGGATTTCGCCTAGAGGGCTTAAGGAAAGTTTCCTGAACTAGAAAAATATCTATTTGGTGGGTCTTGAGAAATTCAGCTACTAGATAATGCTGTTTGGCTAAGCCGTCAGCATTGAAAAACCCTACTCTAAGGGACCTAGGTTTGACTCTACCTTTAGGTGTAACATCCATTATGGGTTACATTTAAAAGTGGACAGGGACATGCCTATCTTATGGGCTTGGATAGCCGCCTCGAACATGAGGGCGGGATTGCCTTCGGCGGCTCTGAGTAGGTTGGCTACTCTAGAAACTTCGTCGAAGTCTATTACTCCGAGGAAGCGCGACACTAGAGAGTAGTCGCTTAGAGAGGACTGGGAGGCCGATGTGACCTGCGGGGCGGGAGGTGAGGGAGGCGCGGGCCTTTGTACGGGCCTGGCAACAGGGGCCTGGTAATGGGGAGGGCTAGGTGCCACTTGAGAGGTATTACGTACCCAGGGTACGTTAATAAGGGGAGGGATAGTCTGCGGAGACTTTGTTAGGGCCGGGAAGTTGGCCAAAGATTGGTCTGGCACGGCTGGGCGGACTTGGGAGTTAATGGGGGCTGGACGGGCCCTCCAGGAGAGTTGGCTCTGAGCCGGGGCGCGACTGGGGCGCTGGGACTTAGGGGCTTTGGGGCAACCGCGGTAGTTTGCGGGATGACCCGTTTCTCCGCAGAGCACGCAGCTTGGAGGCTCCGTGCACTGAGAGAGGTCCTTGGGGCGGGGGCAATCAGCCGTGCCGTGGTCACCCAGGCACTTAACGCACCTGGGAGTAGCAAAGCAGTTGCGGGCAGAGTGCCCGTAGAGCTGGCAGCGATGACACTGCCCTATGGTGCCCCTTTTATGAGGGGCTTCGACGGTGATACCAGAGAGCTGGCACACCGTCTTGATGTTAAAAATGGCCTTGCCGGCGGGCGAATGCTCCAAAACGGCAAGAACCATGTCGTAGGGGGCGTGGGAGCGACCGCGATGCATGCGGTGCACTTCCAGGATAGGTAAATTTTGGGCCTTTAAATCGGCCTGGACATCGGAGGTTGAAACCTCTTTTGGGACTCCCTTCACGACTACGCGAAGCAGCCGATCCTCAGGGAGGGCGTAGGTATGGAAGGATACTTTCATATCCTTCAAAAGGGTCGTAAGACGACGATGGTCTTTGGCGGTTTGGACGGAAACTTTAATTCCCGTCGAAGTGGTACGCGCCGATAGGTAATTAATACCTAAAGAGTTACAGCGCTTGGATACATCGATCCAAAGCGCTTTATCTTGGATAAATAGAGGCGGTGGGGAAGGCTCTTTCCTCTGGGAAGAGGTAGAGCTAGATGGGTTGGTGGTCTTAGCGGATGCCGCGGAGGTCGCGGGCTTGCTAGGGATCGCGCGTGTCGCCACAGGGACTGAGGGCGTTAGCGGGATATTGCGGGGCGCGGGAGCCTCGCAGGTCACGTCGAGCATGGGTGGGGACTCTGGCGAGTCATTTTGCTTCTTAGAGGGAGGGGCCGAAGTGGTTTTAGCGCGCTTAGCACGCTTCTTACCGACAACGGTAGTAAAATCCTCATCTGAGGATGAGGTAGAGGAGGAGTCCTCGTCTGGGGAGGTCTCAACTGCGACCTCCATGGCGCATTCTAGTGCGTCATCGGGGGTCGCAGAAGAGGGCCCAGTTGAGGTGGGATTAAAAACGGGCTTAGGAGAGGCGTCCTGGGCGACCTCGTCAAAGTATTCCCTGATCTCAGGTAATTCTGAGACGAGGGAACCCAGTAGGCCTTCCTTGGAGGCGAGAAGCTTGAAGAGCTTCTCCAAAAAGGGAGAGTTTTGGTCGGTACGCGACATGGCGACCGACCAAACAGCTATCTAATACTAACGTATTTTTACAGCACTTCAAACGCGTCGCGTTCCGCACAGAAGAAGTGCCAAGAAACTGTGCGGCAATCGCGCTACTTGTCCTAACACGTTTAGCCCCGGGTTGGGTGTTACGCAGGGATGTGTATGTGTATGTATGCTCCCCGCCGGGGTAAGACGGGGAGGGTGAGTACTTAATTAATGAGCCCTAAGCTTGTATCCGCCTCGCCAATCTTATTGTGCGAAGTGGTTCCTAACTGCCTCAAGTGCAGAGGGTAGCTCAGAGCGGATGCTCCGAACGCCCAAACAACACAAGAGGGATGGGATGGTAGGGAAAGGGTAGGGTTGGGAAGGAGATGATTGCCGTCGACTAGGAGTTCCCCCAAGGCCGGTGGTGACAATCCCAGCCGAGTTTAGCGTTGCCCAAAAGGGGCAAAGCCGGTGTCTCGGGTCCACACCCAACAGGTTTCGTAATGGCACCGTTAGGTATCAGCCTGTTGACCACAAAAATAGTGGATTTAATCGCAAAAATGTTAAGTTAGTCGCCTTGAAAAAGGCAACTAAGATAACTGCCCGGGCTAGCAACGGACTTAATCCGTTACTAACTGGGCGAAGAATGTGCGCGCAGGCGACACAAAGCCGCCGCGAACACAAAGGCGGCGCCGACAAAGGCGCGCAGGAACAATGGAGCGGAGCGGGCGGCAGCGGATGCGAGCGTCTGCTCGCTGTGGCGGCTGGATGCGAAGTCTATCAACCGCGCCTCGTAGGATGTTGCCTTTTTATAGGGTTCATGGAGGTGGGAGAGAGATAGAACACTTTAGTTTTATTATCGTCTCGCTCGCACAGAGCGCAAGTCGCTCAAGGAACGAGCGACATAGGTAATGATATACCTGTGTACCTAGATTTCGTATGTAGCTTAAAAGGTAGATGAATATATTTATGGTAGAAAGTTCAGACTTTTCACAAAAGTAAGTAATGTAAAATATGTTATAGCGTATGTAGCTATCTATATGATATAGCAGCTATAGCATTAGCAATAGCAACCTCAAATGGCAACGTCAATACCGTCAATAATTATTTATACCATTTTGTAAAATATTAAATGAAGGTAACAATATTTTAACTTTTATCATTATTCGCTTTTCAGGAGGCTCGCTCGCTGCAGGCATGCCGGGGCCGGGGCCGGGGCCGGGGAAGGCGATGTTGGCGTTGGCGTTGCAGTCACTTCTGAGAAAATCGCTCTGACATTGTCTCAGCGAATGGAGGTTATTTTTGATTTATATATTTTTTTTAATATTACTTCTGTATGTATTTACAATTATTATTATAAAAGAAAAAAAAAAAAACAATTCAATATGACTGGATTATCTATACCTATACCTTGGCAGTATTATATTGAAAATTCATGTATTATTATTTTTATTACCATTTACGCTACCATCATTACTGCTACTACTATTAAAAGAAATAAAAAAAAAATGGGGGGCCACATTAAAAAAAAAAAAAACATTTTTTTTAATCTTTCCTGCTATACTGGATGTCGGCTCGTCCTTATCTGTGCACGCGTGTGTGATATATTTTTTTTCTAATTGTTGACTCATTCTGTCGTATGAAACATATTAAAATATGAATAGCATTTTGTGGCCCTGAAAAGGGCCTTTTGGAGTATGTTGACTGACGAGGATGCGCAGAGCGGAGCAGTGTGATAAATCTGTCTGTCCGCCGCTGCCTCCGCGTCGATCGTCGATGTGCCAAGTCTCTCACTTGGAACTGGTGTACTTGGTGACGGCCTTGGTGCCCTCGCTGACGGCGTGCTTAGCCAGCTCTCCAGGCAGCAGCAGCCTCACTGAGGTCTGCACCTCCCTGGAGGTGATGGTGGAGCGCTTGTTGTAGTGAGCGAGGCGGGACGCTTCGGCGGCGATGCGTTCGAAGATGTCGTTCACGAAAGAGTTCATGATCGACATCGCCTTACTGGAGATACCGGTGTCGGGGTGCACCTGCTTGAGCACCTTGTAGATGTAGATGGCGTAGCTCTCCTTCCTCTTGTGCTTCTTCTTCTTCTTGTCGGTCTTAGAGATGTTCTTCTGGGCTTTGCCAGATTTCTTGGCGGCCTTTCCACTGGTCTTGGGCGGCATGTTGAATACAATGCACTTGTATAGTATGCGAGCGAGACAGACACTACCAGTCGACGGGGCGAACGGTAGAGTGTGATGCGGCGAACCGGGTATGCACTGGGTAGATATTAAAATGCCAACGCAGAACTAGCGACAGCGGGGTTGAGTGTAATGATCTCGATCCACCAATCGGAACGCCACTCGAGGCACGTTTTTAACCGTCGCGTCGCGTCCCCATCGTGTAAGCTGTGCCATGATCGCGGCGTTGGAGAGAGACGGCTAGATACAAGTTCCGTGCGTTAGAGCGAGAGGCGCATATCTCACCTTCCCTCTCGCTCTCGCTCGACCGAATTAAAGCACCACTCAAAGTCATTAGTTACTTAAGTGAGAGCGAGATAAAAAATAATAATAACAAAATAATTTATGAAAATTTAAAATCTTTTTAGGTATAGCGTATAGTTATAGTACACACATACAATACACACCACATTGTAATGAATAAATAAATAATTTGTATGTAAGTTTGTTTAATAGTTTGCACCATAGAGTAGAATGGTGTTAAAATTTTGACTCTAGAATTATTCAGAAAAAAAAGATAAAATGTCTAAAATAAAGAAAGAAAGAAAGAGATAGAAAGAATATGTCTTGTGAGTGAGTGAGTACACACCATTTAAAAAATTAAATAATAATAAAAAAAATAATATCAATAATGATTAGGTGTTTTAAAATATTAAAAAAAAATGATATTCAATATATCATCATCATAATTATTATAAAGAATCACTATATTAAATACTCATGTGGTATTTATTATTGTACTCATCGTCTCGTGTAGGTAGGTAGGTAGGTAGGTAGGTAGGTAGGTAGGTATTTTTTTTTTTTTAAAACGTAGTTTGACTCAATACTCTTATCGGTATGAAATTATTTATAAAAATAATTCAGAATAATTTTGCGGCCCTGAAAAGGGCCTTTTTGTTTGTTGATATATCGCGGCGCATCAAGCGTCCCACGATATATCGGAGTAAAAGAGAGATGTTGGCTCAGTTAATTTAAGAATTAAATTAAATTAAGCCTTCTTCTCAGTCTTCTTGGGCAGGAGCACCGCCTGGATGTTCGGCAGCACACCACCCTGGGCGATGGTAACACCGGAGAGGAGCTTGTTCAACTCTTCGTCGTTCCGTATCGCCAGCTGCAGATGTCTGGGGATGATCCTGGTCTTCTTGTTGTCACGGGCGGCGTTGCCGGCCAACTCCAACACCTCAGCCGCCAGATATTCCATCACAGCGGCGAGGTAGACCGGAGCGCCGGCACCGACGCGCTCTGCGTAATTACCCTTACGCAGCAGCCTGTGAATACGACCGACGGGGAACTGAAGTCCGGCACGGTTGGAACGGGACTTTGCCTTTCCCTTAACCTTGCCACCTTTACCGCGTCCAGACATGTTTGAATGGAGGTATTAATTAACTTCACGTAAGTGTAAATGGACCGACACACACGCGGCGCGTCGACGAGCAGAGTGAGAGATTTTTCATGCCTTTGGCGTATTATACATATTTATTCGACGGCGACCGTCGCACGTAGTGGGGTCTGGAAAGAGCGAGAGAGAGGGGACGACTATGCGATGCGATGCCGGGACGCAAGCGGGCAGGCAGGCGCAGGCGAGCGCTTGAAAATTTTTAAAATCTTCAAAGAGCGACAAGGACGGGCGACTGGCCTGCCTGTACGGTGTTATGTCTCTCTCACACGCACACTGATCTGCCGTCTGTCTGTCTCGCTCTGATTAATATATATATTTTTTTAAATTGGGAATACTTAGGAATAATAGAATAAGAGTCGGGCAGTCGGGCGGATCGATAATGTTGGTGAAAAATTGGAAGAAAGAAAAATATTTAGTGCATATATGGATGCATATGAATATCGTTTAGAGAAGAAGACGTGTGCTTTAAAATGAATATTATCGTTGTTTACTAGAAGAATACACACACACTAACTAACTAACTGGGTTAGATACCTAGATCGAATTATTTTATTTCCTGAATCAATCAAGGAAGGAAGGAAGGAAGGAAGGAAGAAAAGAGAGGAAAGGAAAGGATCAAGCTGAAACAGGACTCAGTCACCTGGCTGGCCTTTGTTGTTTATGACTCTTTTGACTCTCGTTCGTTATGAAACTAGTGTCCCAATATTGGGACACATTCAGAATGATATGTTAGCCCTGAAAAGGGCTTTTTGAAAACATTCGACGGTCGCTGCAACCGCAGCAGCAGCCGCGCGGTGTCCGGCGCGCCTTCCTTTGTTTCGTTGCGTTGCGCGTTGATTGCGTCGCTCAGCATTGCACTGCCACTGTAACTGTAACTGTATAGGCGTAGCGTGCGGTGAGCTTGATGGTGTACACTGTTCCACTTCTTGGCTTGGTTTACTGGATGGTTCGGTTCGATCGTCGCGTCGTCGTATTCAAAAATACGTACGAACGCAGGAACGCAATAGAGGCACTGATAGAAAAATATCAATACTACTAACCCGAACCGAGATCCATTCAACCATACCAGACAGCAACGAACAGAACCACCACTGGACCACCACAGAACTAAACCACAGAACAGAACAGCACAGCACTTTTGCTTCGCTTCGCTTTGCGTGCAACTAGCACTGGTGAGGCGAGCACGGCACGCGACACGGCAGGTCGATCACGTCGTCACGCCTGATGCGTCTATGATGTTGGTGCGTCGTTTACTTCTTAGACGCGGCGGCCTTCTTTGCTGCCGGCTTCGACTTGGGAGCGGCGGCTGCCTTCTTGGGTTTTGGCGCCTTCGGCTTCTTAGTCGGGGGCTTCGCGCTCTTCTTCGCCTTGGGAGCGGCGGCGGCCTTCTTGGCGGCGGGCGCCTTCTTCGGTGCCGGCTTCTTCTTGGCTGCGGCCGCCTTCTTGTCCTTTGTCGCGGGCTTCGCCTTGCTGGGGGAGGAGGCGGCGGCCGCTGCTGCCTTCTTCGCCCTGCCGGCGGCGGGGGCGGCGCTCTTCTTCGCCTTGGCGGCGGCGGCAGCTGTGGCCGCGGGCTTCCTCACCGCACCACTGGCGGGCTTCTTGGATGCTGCAGATTTTGATTCCAACTTGAAACTGCCCGAAGCGCCCTTGCCCTTGGTCTGGATCAGAGCGCCACTCTCGACGGCGCTCTTCAGATACTTCCTTATGAACGGTGCCAACTTTTCAGCGTCCACCTTGTACTGAGCGGCGATGTACTTCTTGATCGCCTGCAGGGAGGAACCGCTGCGCTCCTTCAGCTCTTTGATTGCGCTGTTCACCATTTCAGATGTCTTCGGGTGAGTAGGCTTCGCTTTCGGCTTCTTCGCGCCGGAGGCGGTCGCCTTCGGTTTCTTCGCTGGAGTCGCCGGGGCTACAGCCTCCGATGCTACAGCTGTGTCTGCCATCGCGTATAGATTTTTTGGTAGGTTTTATAAGTAACAAACGAGATATCGTAACTGAGGACGATAATACGTGGTGAGGTGAGGTGGGCCTGTTACTACTGTTTTCGAAGCAGACTCAGCTATACCTTATAGAGAGCCTCGATGTCGCTAGACGTTTTCTCGTACGGACGCTTCGAACTTTTCACTAGCATGCATCTGAAAAAATTACCTTTTTACCTAATTGTATCATCAAATAACTTGTTAAATTCCACACCATTAATCTCTTTTAGTGAACCCAGGATCTGGTAGAATCATCTGCGTCATTGTGACCACCCTATCCTCACTGGAACTGTTTATTTTCAACATTGACTACTAGACTCACCTCGGGTCATGTTTAAAAGTTATTTTTCTATTTTATTCATGTTATTATTAGTCTCTTTCGGACGAGAAATTAACTACGAATATACGAAGCCTCATACGCAACAGTTCAGACATAATATTGGATTATCTTGCGGCCAAATTTATCCAAGTTAACTGGACGGTCGTAAAACATGAACGCGCCGAACGAAACACGCGAAGAAACCCTAACAGTTGAGAACGTAAAATGTTTCAAAAAGAATTCAATTTAAATTAATATCAAACACCAATCTATAAAGTGCACTATTCGACAGGCCACCACTCATTGGACACTAATACAAAATAACTAAACCTCATTCAGAGTTGACGTGCGATAATCATGCACAGCGCGCAAACGTCCTTCCGACCGCACGAGGCGTATTTCAAAAAGCCCAGACGAGAATTGGCTAGCTAATCCAGCTCATTTTTTTAAATTAATCGCACAAAAATAACTATAATAACAACTTCGTTAAAATATAACCGTTAATTGACGTTAGTTAAAAAATATATATGAAAAAACTTTTCTAACAGAGAAGATACACTGAGAGGACGACGACACGCTCATTTTCATATTCATTTCAGTATATTTGCTGACCGACTCTCAGTTTCAATAATAATAATATTTATTTAATCTGTGTGGTTTTTTTTTTTTTTTTCAAACCTTGTTAAGTATTATGTAAGAAAAAAAAAAACCATAAGAATATTATCGTATCATAGCATAGGTAGAACTATCTATCTATATAGAACGTAGGTAAGTTAAATTGATTCAATTACTTACAACATAGTACAAGTAGTAAGTTATTGAATATGCTATTAAGCGTTGCTATTTGTCGCTGCTATTGCTATATTATAAAAATAGCTAAATAGCGCTATAAGATATTTGACATAACTTACTTTTGAGGAAAGCTTGCGAAATGTTTGTTCAAATAAGTTGCTCGTGTTATAATAAATAATTATGACGGGTAAATGTGCCCATGTAATATTTGTATTCGCATGCTATTTATTTTTGTATGAAAAAAAAAAATGCTCATATCATACAACGATTTAAAATAATAATTTAAAGACTCATAATCTGTCGTTTGAAACAGTCATTAAAATAACGAAACTCTTGCGGCCCTGAAAAGGGCCTTTTTTGTGATTTATCAATCCCAACCAATGAAAATCAGCGTTGTCATAATAATAAATAACACGAAGATGATCATCGGGTCGGATCGGATCTGTTCGGAGCGAGCGGGCGGGCGACACGTCCTAACCTCCGAAACCGTACAGGGTGCGTCCCTGACGTTTCAGAGCGTAGACAACGTCCATGGCGGTGACGGTCTTCCTCTTGGCGTGCTCGGTGTAGGTGACAGCGTCGCGGATCACGTTCTCTAGGAACACCTTCAGCACACCGCGGGTCTCCTCGTATATCAGACCGGAGATACGCTTCACACCACCCCTGCGAGCGAGACGGCGGATGGCGGGCTTCGTGATACCCTGGATGTTGTCACGGAGCACCTTCCTGTGACGCTTGGCGCCACCTTTCCCCAATCCCTTGCCTCCCTTACCGCGACCGGTCATCTTGAGCTTGTGTTAAGTGAGTGAGAGAAAACTTGAAAGTTTACAAGTACGCGTACCGCAGCGAGTCGCGTCGAGCAGCTTACTATGAAAAATCTGCGCGGGTCTTCTGCAGCCCTGTTGGGGGCTGAGGAAACATGACCTGAGCATCTAGTGCCCGCTTCATGTGGTCTTCTGTCGGCATTTGTGACTACAAATGCGTCCTGGGGGTTGAGAGCCTCTCACGAGGTCAAGCCTGTCGAGGTTTTCAACAAGCGACCTCTAGTGAGAAGCTTCAGTTTGTTCGTCTAGTCCGAGGTGTCTAATCCGTGTTTTCTTCGTCTGACCCCGACTCGCAGAGAGTGCGGGGTAGCGGTTTCCAGTCCGGTGGTCTTGCATGTAGCGGTGCCAGGTCTCGTATATGAGCGTGACCTGACACGGCTGCTCTGCGGAACATGTTGGTGGCGAGTTGGGTGACGTGTACCTTCAGGGTGTCAATCCGAAGGTCCCGCAGGATATTTCTGTTCCTGACGTATCGGGGTGCTCTTACGATTGTACGTAAGGTCGCTGTCTGCTGTGCTTCCAGGTCTCGTCGGTTTGAGGCAGACGTCAGAGCGTACCACGCTGGTGCAGCGTAGGCTAGGCGCGTTCTGATGTAGGTCTTGAATATGTTCGTCTTCACGCGGAGTGGTAGACGTGAAGACAGAACAGGACGGAGAGCAGCTCTTGCAGCCCGTGCGGAAGCTACGGCTTTCCGGACCTGCACTTGCATCGATAGCCTGGAGCTGATTGTAATCCCCAAGTATTTCACGTGGGGCATCCAATTCAACTCCTGGTCGAGGAGGCGCAGGTTCTTCGGCTTTTCTATATGGCGGCCTACCACAATCGCTTGGGTCTTCTGGACGTTAACCGCCAGGCGCCATTTCTTCAACCATACCGGGAGGGCATCAAGTGTGGTCTGCATTCTTCTTGCGGCGTGTTCTCGATTCATCGAGGAGATGTAGAGGGCCGCATCATCCGCATACAGCGCCAACTTGGCCCCACCGGCAGGGAAGTCGTCGGTGTATTTGGCATAGCAAGCGGGTGATAGGCAGCTTCCTTGGGGCACTCCAGCTTCAATGGGCTGTTCCTCCGAGGTGGCATCTTCCACTGCCACTTGGAATTTGCGGTCACGGAGGAAACTGGCAACTGTCAAGACGATACGTCTAGGAGTGGTGGTGGTGGCTAGCTTGTAGAGAAGACCGGGATGCCATACCCGGTCAAAAGCTTTCTCCATGTCCAGCATTACTGCGACTGTGTACTCCTTTTTATTCCACGCGACAGTCATGTCGTGGAGGACTCTCGTCAGCTGAAGCGTGGTTGAGTGTTCCGCTCTAAACCCGTACTGCTCTTCCCGTGGGGTGATATGGGGCATCAGGTGTTGCAGTAACAACTTCTCAAAGATCTTGGAGAGAGTTGGAAGCAGAGTGATAGGCCTGTAGCTTTCTGGTTTCAGGATGTTCTTTCCCTGCTTTGGTATCATGATGACCCTTCCGAGTTTCCAGATGGTCGGGAAATGGCTGGTTCTCATGATACCATTGAGAAGGCGTGTCAGGGCTGAGATGGCCTTAGGCGTGAGCTTCCGTAGGGCTTCATTGGGAATGCAATCAACCCCCGCGGCCTTCCGAAGAGGGGCGCGGAGTATTGCACGGTGCACTTGTCCCGGGGAGAAGACAACTGGATCTTCATTTGGCGTCAGAGGTGCAGCGAAGTATTCTTCTAGGTGCCTCTGCACCATTTCCGTGTGTTGTAGATCTTCAGCGGGGTTTGGGCGGAACTGTTGCTTGAGATGACTTGCAAAGATTTCCGCCCTGTCCTCTGCGCGGTAACGCGGGGTTCCGTCCTCGGCCAAGAGCGGTCTGACCGGTGGCGGCTTCCCCGCTAGAGATCTGCAGAGTCGGTGAATGGAGGGCCAGTCGTCTTCCGCTTCACTGATGCGCTGCTCCCAGGCGCTGGAGGCCATCTTCCTGAGCTCGTTGGAGATCCGATTGGCTAGTCTGTTGAGCTGGGTCTTCAAGGTCGGACAGCGGACGCGCTGCCACACCCTACGCAGGCGTCGTTTGTCTTCCAGCATCTCTCTGATATGCCTTGGAAGTTCCCATCTATTGGGATGGTTTGGCGAGCCCTCTTGTCTGGCAGTCTCCAAGGCTTCCTGGATCGTGTCGGTCGTTTCCCTGGCGAGCACGTCTACATCTTCCGGGGTGTCCACAGGTCTTGTGGTGATGTGACGGTCGAGGTACTCCTGGAAACGCGACCAAACGATGTGACGGCGTCGGAGCGGCAAGTGCACCTTTGTGGGTTGGCTATTGAGCACTACCAATACTGGCTGGTGATCCGACAGCATGTCGGCTGACTCATCTACCTTATGGACGAGCGGACGTGTTCTTAGTGTAATTCAGAACTAAATAAAAACAATTAAAACTGTAAAGTGTGTCAAACTTGTGTCAGCGCATTGTGCTTCGCTTCTGTGTTCGAGACGTTAATTTGTGCAATCGTAATGCATTAACTAGATAGTTTTCAACGATTACTCAAAATGGACTCTCCATTTAGCAGAAGCTCAAAATGTTGTCGCAGCCCACCACCTCCTGACAGACGCCAAGAGGAAGCTGCACCAACTCCTGCGGGACGTACGATGGATGCCATCACCACCCCAGATATTCAGAAATGGCTCTCATTTATCGACCAGCAATTAAATGACGTCTGTATTATCTCTGGTGAGGGTAAGCTCAACAGCGAGCAAAAGCTCAAAATAAGTTCGATCTGCCGAAACGTCTCAAATAGTGCTTCGCAGATGGCCATCCATTACCAGTCCTTGAAGCAGAAATACATCTCTGCCCACTCTACGGTTCAGCACTTATCGGAGAAACAAGATATGGCTGACCAGCTCCACCAACTAATCAAGCGCGTAGAAAGCTCTACGAAGGAGACCGCCGCAAGTTTTTCATTCGCCGATGCAGTGAAGAAAAGCTCTTCGATGATCCCGCCACCCAGCACTAGCAGTATCGCTATTTACCCTACGGATAAGGTGAAATCTAGCGAGGATACAAAAACTTTGGTCCAAAATATAATCAAGCCCGAGGAACTCAAACTTCACATTCGTGGTATGAGAAAGACGAGGAATGGTGGAATAATTATAAGCTCTGAGAGAAAAGATGACCTCAATAAGATTAAACAGTCTGAACAACTTGCGTCATCCGGACTTGTTTTTGAGGAGACCACAAAACGGAGACCTAAAGTTATTCTTCTGGGGGTTCCATGCAGCATAACTGATAAGGAGACGCTAGAGTGTCTTTTTGAGCAAAACATCGCCGACAAGCACACTACAATGAGCCTGGAAATGTTCATGAGCGCCATTAAACTGAGCCACAAAACAGGAAGAAAAGATGCTGCAACATGCAACTTCGTGTTAGAAGTGAGCGCGGACCTAAGGAGAGAGCTCGTAAGTCAAGAGCGCGTTTTTATAAATTGGACCTCATGTCCCGTGCGGGACTATACCCTTGTAACCAGATGTTACAAATGCCAGCAGTACGGTCACTCTGCAAAATACTGCCGGGAATCAGACTCCACGTGCGGACATTGTGGTTCCAACGGCCATGCCATAAAAGACTGCCCCAAAAAGACGGAACCAGCAAAGTGCGCGACCTGCCAACGTTTCAAGAAGCCCAGCAACCACAGAACTGGAGACGAACAATGCCCTGCGAAAAAAAGCGCCGAATCCAGATACCTTAGTACCATCGACTATGTAGGCGCCTAGAGCGCCACACTTCCAAGGAGTCGCCGCGCTAACTTTTAATGGGTAACGTAGCAAACGATTTAGGTAAAGACGTTGATTGTACAGTTGTTTATGAATCTCTTGCCTGTGACCCCATAATGTGTCCATCTCTAATACCCAAGGCTGAGCCTAGCCTTAAAATAGTCTTACAGAACATTAGAAGCATTCATTGTGAATATAATTTTGATGGCCTTTTATCCACCCTTACGCAAATTGCTTTAGAGGCCGATATCATTGTGTTAACGGAGTGCCGATTACCCTCTCCACCTTCAATTCCTCAGTTAGATGGCTATCAGTCATATAGTAGTAACAAAACGAATGTTCTGCAAAACGATGGTGTAGCCATCTATATTAAAAATGATATTACCACCCGCAGCGTAATAGAGGAACCAGACTTCCTAGACGCAAACTGTTTAGTGCTAAAGGTCGGAAGCGATATCGCTGTTGTGGCAATATATCGCTCTCCCTCGAACAAAAATATCACAAATTTCTTAGGCTCTTTAGGCAAAGTATTGAATGAGTTGACAATGTATAGGAACGTTTTTGTGATGGGTGATATTAACATAGACATAAAGCCTGAGAATCAAGACCGAAATTCACCTGAATACCTAACCTTTGTCTCGTACCTAGGATACTTTCCGAGCCACTTTCTCCCAACACGGTATCTAAACTGTCTAGATCACATTCTAGCGAGAACTTGTCTTCCCATAAAAACAATAGTATTAAACACTACTATTACCGATCACCTTACACTATTGCTTTGTGTGCAAAAAACCATCAACAGGCCTTACGCAATTAGTACATGCAGTAAACTTGATAAAAAGTCTTTAGCTCGTGATCTGGAAAATTTGGATACCACTCCATTATATACATTAACAGACCCTAATGCTGCAACTGAGTATCTTGTATCATCATTGACCAAATTAATAGATAGAAATACCAAAGTTACAGTACTACCTCGGCGCAAAAAGATAATAAAACCTTGGATTACTCCCGGGCTATTACGATGTATAAGGAATCGGGATAAACTACACCAAAACATGAACAAGCAACCTGACAATTTAGTACTTAGAACGACCTACTTAAGATATCGTAATTTTTGTAATAACTTGTTAAGAAAACTGAAGCGACAACACGAAGTGACCGAGATACAAAAAGCAGGTCACAATAAAAGGAGGTTATGGAAAGTCATCAATAACATAACGAACATGACTAAAACTAAATCGTCAGCACAACCACTTATTGCAAATTCGACACAACCCGTGCAGTCTGCTAATTTAGCAAATTCCTACTTTGTAAACATAGGTAAAACTCTTGCAGAAAAAATACACGCAAAGCAGGAAAACTTACAAAATATCTATGATTCACAACACATTACTTCTTCACTGTTACACTCCTTTGCTCTCATCGCCACTGACGAAACGGAAGTTGAAAATATTATCATGACCTTAAGAAATGACTGTGCCACCGGTTCAGATAGCATTCCTTGCGCGTTCATTAAAAGTCACAAACAATTCTTAGTACCACACCTCACGTATCTTTTCAACCTTTGTCTATCGACAGGTGTATTCCCGAAAGTGCTAAAAACAGCACTTATTAAACCCATTCATAAAGGGGGCGATAAGAGTTCAGTGAACAATTACCGCCCCATAGCCATCCTCCCTTCTATTTCCAAGATTTTGGAAAGAATCATTCAAAAAAGGCTTGTTCAGTACTTAGAAAGTAATCACCTTCTAGCCACGGCTCAGTATGGCTTTAGATCTGGGCTCTCCACAAATGACGCAGTCCATCAACTTACAGACCACTTTGTAAGGGAGATGGACGCTCATAAAAAGTGCTTAGCTATCTTTTTGGATCTTGCAAAAGCCTTTGATACAGTTAATATACCCATTCTTCTTAGTAAATTGGAAAAACTAGGAATAAGAGGAAAACAACTAGACCTGTTTCAAGATTATCTTTCCGATAGAACGCAGCGTGTTCAAATTGATACTACTATAAGTGACGAACTTCCTATTGAATACGGGGTGCCCCAAGGCAGTATTTTAGGGCCCATTTTGTTTCTTATCTATATAAATGATTTACTTCTCCACCCTATCTGCAATGGTAAAATCATTTCATATGCGGATGACACAGCCTTACTTTTTAGTGCAAAAAACTGGACTGAAGTCTTTCGCCAAGCTCAAGTAGGTTTTAACTCCGTTATGATGTGGCTCAGGGTGAATGCACTAACACTAAACACAGACAAAACAAAATACATGACCTTCTCGTACAATTCCTCTACCCAACCTCCCGACGGTGAATTTTCAATAAAAGCCCACCTTTGCTCATCTCAGAATCTTCATGGTTGCAGCTGTCCTCATCTTTTGAGGACGAACTCAGTCAAATATTTAGGTGTCATAATTGACTGTCATCTCAAATTTAGGTCACATGTAGAAGCACTTACTTCCAGGGTCAGAAAGCTGATCTTTGCGTTTAGAAATTTGAGGCATTCTGCAAGCGGACCCTTGCTTAAAACAGTTTATCTAACATTATGCCAATCTTTATTAGTATACTGCATCACATCCTGGGGTGGCACGCATAAAACGACTATGTTAGAATTAGAAAGGGCCCAAAGAGCTGTACTTAAAGTCAGCACTTTTAAACCTTTCCGCTTCCCAACCCGACAACTTTTAGCCGAATGTGATGTTCTTTCCGTCCGTCAACTATTTATCCTGCAAACCATTATCCAAATGCACTCCCAAACACCCTTTGATTCCTCTCTCCAAATTCGTAGGCGAGCTGATATCGTCTGCTGCACTGAATTGTTTCTTACAGAGCACTCGCACAAATTCTTCTGTTTTCTCGGACCCTACTTATACAACAAATTGAACCGTCAGTTACAGATTCATACCATGAACAAAATTTCTTGTAAAATAAATGTTCAAAGTTGGTTGAAAAATAGGTCTTACGAGGAAACAGAAGAGTTACTAAAAGTAGTCAAATAACTACAGCCCTTATTTTATTGTACAAGTTAGTTATTTTGGTAATTAAAAAAATAAGTCTTTAGTTTTTATTTCAATCGCATTTTAATTTTACTACACACTAAGCCTAAATGTTGCCTGACGCACAAGTAATTCTTTACTTAGTTTGGGCATCTATAATAACAAACCTGACCTACATGTCTATGTCATAATAATTAACCTGAATTATTATTATGGCTAGCATGCACATTACCTTGCATAAAACAGGTATTGATATTGATATAGTTACTAGCGTAAGCATAGTTTAAATGTCATCTGTCAGCAGATTTGAATTATGTAAATAGTATTAAGTTATAAATGTATTGATACCGTTGTCTCATAGGTTAAGTTTTATTCTGAATAAATTTTTACTTACTTACTTTTACTTACTTACTATGTGCTCATCCAGTACCTCGGTTTCGGATTCCGAGGGTTGAAAACCGCTCAGAATCGCAAAGTCGATGACGTCGGGAGCAAGCGCCTGGGCAAAGGGGTAATGGGTGGGCACCTCTGGGCCCAGCGTCGTAAAATCCTTCGCCTCGGTGGTGTCGAAGAGACGGCGGCCAACTGGGCATGTGTGGGAGGAGTTCCAGGCAATGTGTTTTGCGTTGAAATCTCCAGCAACCACAGTGCGGTGCGGAGAGTCCATAAGGACACATATGTCGTCTTCCAGGTGCCTCTTTCTGTCTGGAGGGCGATAGGCTGCAAAGATGCGCAGGGACTGTCCATTGGAATGCAGCTCTATACCCATTGCGTCCAGTGAGCGTAGAGGAGATGGCGTCGGGATGGGTTGGTGTACCACATTTCGGCGGACCAGTATCATTAGGCCTCTGAAGGCTCGGCCTGTTGGAGTTGTCTCGTCCTGACGATAAATGTGGTACTGAGGCATCTTGACGCGGTCGGATCCTGTTAGATGTGTCTCCGAGACCAAGGCGACATCTATCTTCTGCTGCATCAACAAGTTGCGCAGTAGTGTGGTCTTGTCTTTTCTGAGGCCACAGGCATTCCAGTGGAGAATTCTCAAGGAACTAAACTTTGTTGCTCGACAACATCCGGAACACACCCTGCGTCAGCAGGAGTGTTATATCCTGACCGGAGATGTAAGTGGTCAGGATTTCTTGGAGCAACAGTGCCACTTCCTTAGCCGGGATCGAGGTCTCACTGGAGATGGACTGTGGCCTTGCGCTGGTTGTCCTGTGCGCTTGGACTTGGGCGGGGGCTGCAGCTGCTGTCAGTGGCTCAGGCTGAGTATCAGGGGCGTCTGTGGTCTGGGGAGCCTTCTTCCCTTTCCCTTTCCGCTTCTGCTTCCTCTTGGTGGTACTCTTTCTGGCCGTAGGGTCGTTTGCCTTCGCCATCAAGGACTGGGGCAGATTCTCCTCGGCCGGTGCGTTTTCGGGCGGTCTAGTAGCCCCACGGGGCGCCGATGTTAGCGCTACCGTGCCAGCCTTTTTGTTGCGCATCTCGCGTTGCATCGCGGAGCATTTGACGCTGTTCGCGGGATGGGGGCCTCCACAGTTTGCGCAAGTGGGCGGTTGGTCAAGGGGTCTTGGGCACTGGTAAGCGGCATGCTCCTCGCCGCACCTGACACAGGCCTGAGTCCGGTGACAGTTATGCGACGAGTGTCGAAACAGCTGGCACCGGTGGCACTGCGCAGGCCCTTTCTTGCCCCTCCAGGATTCAATTTTTATCCCCGGCATGCATAGAAGCTCCTTCTCCGCAAATATTTTGGAGATGGTCTCCGGATTCCTCTTCATTTGTGCGAAGAAGATGCACCCTGGCCTTCCTTGACGCCCATGGATGGGGCGTACAAATTCGGGCTCGTAGCCCAATGTGCGGAGTTCCTCCTCAATCTCTCCTGGTTCGGTGTCGCGCGGGAGTCCTCTAATCGCTACCTTGAGGCTTCTCTCAGCAGGGAGCGAATATGAGAACCAGGAGATCTTCTCGGTCTTCTCAAGTTCATTCAGGTAGCGCTGAATGAGGCGGAATTCATGTTCCTCGGTTGGAATGAACCGGATGCCTTTGCCATACGGTCTGGCACTCGGCGGCCGCCCCAGCTTCTCCTTGAGGACTCGGAAGTGGTGGGCCCAGTTTGGCAGATGTTCGACCACTAAGGGAGGCAGTCTGGGTGTCTTCTTCATTGGGTTCGTCTGCGGTTGGCTTGCCGGTGGTGGGCTTGCCGGCGGCTGCGTGGCGGCGGGTGGTGTTGCCAGGATTGGAGCCGTGTCCATGGGGGACAGGTCCAGGCGAGCTATGGAGCGTTCCGGCTGGGTCGGAGGCGACATAGAGCTTTGCGCTCTTTTCGCGGCGACCGCAGCGAAGGGGATGGGCAGATTTGTCGGCGGAGTAAATCGCGCCGGTGACTTTATCCGCACTCCTTCAGCTGACTGCGGTGTCGGCGGACTCAACACTGGAGCGGGCATGGCCGTTGGCTGTACGTCCATTTTGGCGGGCGTTGGCGTTGTTGGACGCATGCGCGGGTCGCGAGGGTTCCGCTGAGGTAGCGGAGCGGGTTGTTCTGCAGTCGCGCGCTTCTGACCAGCGGCGCGAGCTTCTGCTCGGGCAGCCATGTTTGAAGGCACGGCTGGGGCGCGCTTCGGAGCGGCGGGCTCTCGGGTTGGCGTGCGCGCAGCTGGTACGTTGTACTGACGTTGCGCGGAGGAGTCAGGTGGAGAGGACGCGATGGTGCGCGGCGACGGGACCTGGGCCTGCGATGTCAACGCGCGCGCAGCGGGCACGGCGGACAAGGCGGCTCGCGAGGTCGACGCCAGCGCAGCGGGCGCGGCGGACGCGGCGGACGCGGCGGGACGCGAGGTCGACGCCTGCGGGACGGGCGCGGCGGAGCGCGGAATCGGTGCCTGCGTAGCGGGCGCGGCGGGCGCGGCGGAACGCGAGTTCGATGCCTGCGCGGCGGACGCGGCGGGGCGCGAGGTCGGTACCTGCGCAGCGAAAGCGGCGGACGCGGCGGGCGCAGACTCGGGTTGCGCGGAGGCTGAGGGTTCTTCTAGAAGAAGGATGTCCCTTTCTTGCTCTTGGAGTTCCCGGGAGCGAGTGATGGCCAGCGCACTGTCGAGCAGCGACGCTGTTCCCAGGATCCTCCTGATGTTGTCGTCGACATGAGGGCGGGTCCGGAAGAAGGTCTTGGACCGGATCTTGTCCGGCTTCCGAACGCCGGTGCGTGGTGAGTGCGGCATTTCCTCGAGCAGGACAGCGACCTGTGAAGTCTCAGCGGTGCGTTTACCGCATCGCAAAGGCAACGCAAGCCACCGTCAGCAAGAGGGAAAAGCAACACTTATTGTGGGTACTTTGGAGTCGTCAGAGCGAGATAGCTGCACTGTGGTTTCTTTGCTGTCCTACCCTCCTCGCAGCCCGCGGCCGAGCGAGATGCAAGATCCGCGAGAGCGAGACGGATGACACAGTTAGAGGTTAGGATTGCGGAGATTTGTTCGTTTCGGAGCGACACTTGAGCTAAACGGGCCCCCGTATTTTCCGTTGCCCTCCCCGGTGAGACCCGCTGGTGGGAGGCCGAGAAGAGACAGACAGATCCTACGGAGACAACGCGTAGCTGGGTTCAAAAGTTGGTGTCCGAGCAGAGCGAAACGATGGCGATCCACTATGAAAAACGGGCCAAAACGCCATACTTATACGTTTGCGCCTTCCGAGCGGGGGGAGGGGCGAGGGCGGGGTGGAACCTATCTGTTGGAAAGAGACGCATGCATATCTATCTATCTCTCTCTCGTCTCAACTCAATCTCTTTAGTTCTATAACTGAGAATGTGTTACAATGAGGCGATGGCTAAGTACCTACCTACGTATACATGCATACACAATGTTTTTTTTTTTTTTTTTTCTTCATTTGAAATAACATCATGTAAATCACCGTGTCCGCTACACCTATCCAATGGAATATTGAATATTTGTAATATTATATAATATGTGTATAATATTCTTGAAAGTGTATTTATATATTATAAATAAATAAATATATATATATATATATAATATATATGCGTGTGAATATATAAATATATGTATGTATTGCTGTCTCTTTCAGTCCCATAGAGAGTGTGAGGGACGGCACGAATCTGAAGTCGTGTGCAGCTCTAACTGCTAGAATTTTGAGAGCCGCCTAAATTATTATTGTTAATTTTTCTTGTTACTATTATCTATGTAGGTACTTGGGAGGATAATTGTGACAGTTAATTTTTCGTAACTTAGAACCATCGTAAATTATTATAATAAAAATAATAGTAGGTAGTAGGTAGACTCAAATAATCATGTACGCATGAAATATTTTGCACAGGACAAAATAGAATAATTTGCGGCCCTGAAAAGGGCCTTTTGTTTGATTGTTTGTGCGAGGTGCAACAACAAGCACGCACGACACGTTCGCTCGCTCGTCAACATCAGCTAACTAAGCGCGCTCTCCTCTGATCCTACGCGCCAGCTGGATGTCCTTCGGCATGATGGTGACGCGCTTGGCGTGGATCGCGCACAGGTTCGTGTCCTCGAAGAGACCGACCAGGTAAGCCTCGCTCGCCTCCTGGAGGGCCATGACGGCACTGCTCTGGAAACGCAGATCGGTCTTGAAGTCCTGAGCGATCTCACGCACCAGACGCTGGAACGGCAGCTTGCGGATCAGGAGCTCAGTGCTCTTCTGGTAACGACGGATCTCACGGAGAGCTACGGTTCCCGGCCTGTAGCGATGGGGTTTCTTGACACCGCCGGTGGCCGGTGCACTCTTACGAGCCGCCTTCGTGGCCAGCTGCTTACGCGGCGCCTTACCACCGGTGGACTTACGAGCAGTCTGCTTGGTACGTGCCATCGCGTGTCAGTTCAGATAAAAGTTAGAGAGAAATTTTACAATTCAATGCGACCGTACGCCGTGAAGTGTCTGGACGATATAAAACCGCGCCTCGTAGGATGTTGCCTTTTTATAGGGTTCATGGAGGTGGGAGAGAGATAGAACACTTTAGTTTTATTATCGTCTCGCTCGCACAGAGCGCAAGTCGCTCAAGGAACGAGCGACATAGGTAATGATATACCTGTGTACCTAGATTTCGTATGTAGCTTAAAAGGTAGATGAATATATTTATGGTAGAAAGTTCAGACTTTTCACAAAAGTAAGTAATGTAAAATATGTTATAGCGTATGTAGCTATCTATATGATATAGCAGCTATAGCATTAGCAATAGCAACCTCAAATGGCAACGTCAATACCGTCAATAATTATTTATACCATTTTGTAAAATATTAAATGAAGGTAACAATATTTTAACTTTTATCATTATTCGCTTTTCAGGAGGCTCGCTCGCTGCAGGCATGCCGGGGCCGGGGCCGGGGCCGGGGAAGGCGATGTTGGCGTTGGCGTTGCAGTCACTTCTGAGAAAATCGCTCTGACATTGTCTCAGCGAATGGAGGTTATTTTTGATTTATATATTTTTTTTAATATTACTTCTGTATGTATTTACAATTATTATTATAAAAGAAAAAAAAAAAAACAATTCAATATGACTGGATTATCTATACCTATACCTTGGCAGTATTATATTGAAAATTCATGTATTATTATTTTTATTACCATTTACGCTACCATCATTACTGCTACTACTATTAAAAGAAATAAAAAAAAAATGGGGGGCCACATTAAAAAAAAAAAAAACATTTTTTTTAATCTTTCCTGCTATACTGGATGTCGGCTCGTCCTTATCTGTGCACGCGTGTGTGATATATTTTTTTTCTAATTGTTGACTCATTCTGTCGTATGAAACATATTAAAATATGAATAGCATTTTGTGGCCCTGAAAAGGGCCTTTTGGAGTATGTTGACTGACGAGGATGCGCAGAGCGGAGCAGTGTGATAAATCTGTCTGTCCGCCGCTGCCTCCGCGTCGATCGTCGATGTGCCAAGTCTCTCACTTGGAACTGGTGTACTTGGTGACGGCCTTGGTGCCCTCGCTGACGGCGTGCTTAGCCAGCTCTCCAGGCAGCAGCAGCCTCACTGAGGTCTGCACCTCCCTGGAGGTGATGGTGGAGCGCTTGTTGTAGTGAGCGAGGCGGGACGCTTCGGCGGCGATGCGTTCGAAGATGTCGTTCACGAAAGAGTTCATGATCGACATCGCCTTACTGGAGATACCGGTGTCGGGGTGCACCTGCTTGAGCACCTTGTAGATGTAGATGGCGTAGCTCTCCTTCCTCTTGTGCTTCTTCTTCTTCTTGTCGGTCTTAGAGATGTTCTTCTGGGCTTTGCCAGATTTCTTGGCGGCCTTTCCACTGGTCTTGGGCGGCATGTTGAATACAATGCACTTGTATAGTATGCGAGCGAGACAGACACTACCAGTCGACGGGGCGAACGGTAGAGTGTGATGCGGCGAACCGGGTATGCACTGGGTAGATATTAAAATGCCAACGCAGAACTAGCGACAGCGGGGTTGAGTGTAATGATCTCGATCCACCAATCGGAACGCCACTCGAGGCACGTTTTTAACCGTCGCGTCGCGTCCCCATCGTGTAAGCTGTGCCATGATCGCGGCGTTGGAGAGAGACGGCTAGATACAAGTTCCGTGCGTTAGAGCGAGAGGCGCATATCTCACCTTCCCTCTCGCTCTCGCTCGACCGAATTAAAGCACCACTCAAAGTCATTAGTTACTTAAGTGAGAGCGAGATAAAAAATAATAATAACAAAATAATTTATGAAAATTTAAAATCTTTTTAGGTATAGCGTATAGTTATAGTACACACATACAATACACACCACATTGTAATGAATAAATAAATAATTTGTATGTAAGTTTGTTTAATAGTTTGCACCATAGAGTAGAATGGTGTTAAAATTTTGACTCTAGAATTATTCAGAAAAAAAAGATAAAATGTCTAAAATAAAGAAAGAAAGAAAGAGATAGAAAGAATATGTCTTGTGAGTGAGTGAGTACACACCATTTAAAAAATTAAATAATAATAAAAAAAATAATATCAATAATGATTAGGTGTTTTAAAATATTAAAAAAAAATGATATTCAATATATCATCATCATAATTATTATAAAGAATCACTATATTAAATACTCATGTGGTATTTATTATTGTACTCATCGTCTCGTGTAGGTAGGTAGGTAGGTAGGTAGGTAGGTAGGTAGGTATTTTTTTTTTTTTAAAACGTAGTTTGACTCAATACTCTTATCGGTATGAAATTATTTATAAAAATAATTCAGAATAATTTTGCGGCCCTGAAAAGGGCCTTTTTGTTTGTTGATATATCGCGGCGCATCAAGCGTCCCACGATATATCGGAGTAAAAGAGAGATGTTGGCTCAGTTAATTTAAGAATTAAATTAAATTAAGCCTTCTTCTCAGTCTTCTTGGGCAGGAGCACCGCCTGGATGTTCGGCAGCACACCACCCTGGGCGATGGTAACACCGGAGAGGAGCTTGTTCAACTCTTCGTCGTTCCGTATCGCCAGCTGCAGATGTCTGGGGATGATCCTGGTCTTCTTGTTGTCACGGGCGGCGTTGCCGGCCAACTCCAACACCTCAGCCGCCAGATATTCCATCACAGCGGCGAGGTAGACCGGAGCGCCGGCACCGACGCGCTCTGCGTAATTACCCTTACGCAGCAGCCTGTGAATACGACCGACGGGGAACTGAAGTCCGGCACGGTTGGAACGGGACTTTGCCTTTCCCTTAACCTTGCCACCTTTACCGCGTCCAGACATGTTTGAATGGAGGTATTAATTAACTTCACGTAAGTGTAAATGGACCGACACACACGCGGCGCGTCGACGAGCAGAGTGAGAGATTTTTCATGCCTTTGGCGTATTATACATATTTATTCGACGGCGACCGTCGCACGTAGTGGGGTCTGGAAAGAGCGAGAGAGAGGGGACGACTATGCGATGCGATGCCGGGACGCAAGCGGGCAGGCAGGCGCAGGCGAGCGCTTGAAAATTTTTAAAATCTTCAAAGAGCGACAAGGACGGGCGACTGGCCTGCCTGTACGGTGTTATGTCTCTCTCACACGCACACTGATCTGCCGTCTGTCTGTCTCGCTCTGATTAATATATATATTTTTTTAAATTGGGAATACTTAGGAATAATAGAATAAGAGTCGGGCAGTCGGGCGGATCGATAATGTTGGTGAAAAATTGGAAGAAAGAAAAATATTTAGTGCATATATGGATGCATATGAATATCGTTTAGAGAAGAAGACGTGTGCTTTAAAATGAATATTATCGTTGTTTACTAGAAGAATACACACACACTAACTAACTTACTGGGTTAGATACCTAGATCGAATTATTTTATTTCCTGAATCAATCAAGGAAGGAAGGAAGGAAGGAAGGAAGAAAAGAGAGGAAAGGAAAGGATCAAGCTGAAACAGGACTCAGTCACCTGGCTGGCCTTTGTTGTTTATGACTCTTTTGACTCTCGTTCGTTATGAAACTAGTGTCCCAATATTGGGACACATTCAGAATGATATGTTAGCCCTGAAAAGGGCTTTTTGAAAACATTCGACGGTCGCTGCAACCGCAGCAGCAGCCGCGCGGTGTCCGGCGCGCCTTCCTTTGTTTCGTTGCGTTGCGCGTTGATTGCGTCGCTCAGCATTGCACTGCCACTGTAACTGTAACTGTATAGGCGTAGCGTGCGGTGAGCTTGATGGTGTACACTGTTCCACTTCTTGGCTTGGTTTACTGGATGGTTCGGTTCGATCGTCGCGTCGTCGTATTCAAAAATACGTACGAACGCAGGAACGCAATAGAGGCACTGATAGAAAAATATCAATACTACTAACCCGAACCGAGATCCATTCAACCATACCAGACAGCAACGAACAGAACCACCACTGGACCACCACAGAACTAAACCACAGAACAGAACAGCACAGCACTTTTGCTTCGCTTCGCTTTGCGTGCAACTAGCACTGGTGAGGCGAGCACGGCACGCGACACGGCAGGTCGATCACGTCGTCACGCCTGATGCGTCTATGATGTTGGTGCGTCGTTTACTTCTTAGACGCGGCGGCCTTCTTTGCTGCCGGCTTCGACTTGGGAGCGGCGGCTGCCTTCTTGGGTTTTGGCGCCTTCGGCTTCTTAGTCGGGGGCTTCGCGCTCTTCTTCGCCTTGGGAGCGGCGGCGGCCTTCTTGGCGGCGGGCGCCTTCTTCGGTGCCGGCTTCTTCTTGGCTGCGGCCGCCTTCTTGTCCTTTGTCGCGGGCTTCGCCTTGCTGGGGGAGGAGGCGGCGGCCGCTGCTGCCTTCTTCGCCCTGCCGGCGGCGGGGGCGGCGCTCTTCTTCGCCTTGGCGGCGGCGGCAGCTGTGGCCGCGGGCTTCCTCACCGCACCACTGGCGGGCTTCTTGGATGCTGCAGATTTTGATTCCAACTTGAAACTGCCCGAAGCGCCCTTGCCCTTGGTCTGGATCAGAGCGCCACTCTCGACGGCGCTCTTCAGATACTTCCTTATGAACGGTGCCAACTTTTCAGCGTCCACCTTGTACTGAGCGGCGATGTACTTCTTGATCGCCTGCAGGGAGGAACCGCTGCGCTCCTTCAGCTCTTTGATTGCGCTGTTCACCATTTCAGATGTCTTCGGGTGAGTAGGCTTCGCTTTCGGCTTCTTCGCGCCGGAGGCGGTCGCCTTCGGTTTCTTCGCTGGAGTCGCCGGGGCTACAGCCTCCGATGCTACAGCTGTGTCTGCCATCGCGTATAGATTTTTTGGTAGGTTTTATAAGTAACAAACGAGATATCGTAACTGAGGACGATAATACGTGGTGAGGTGAGGTGGGCCTGTTACTACTGTTTTCGAAGCAGACTCAGCTATACCTTATAGAGAGCCTCGATGTCGCTAGACGTTTTCTCGTACGGACGCTTCGAACTTTTCACTAGCATGCATCTGAAAAAATTACCTTTTTACCTAATTGTATCATCAAATAACTTGTTAAATTCCACACCATTAATCTCTTTTAGTGAACCCAGGATCTGGTAGAATCATCTGCGTCATTGTGACCACCCTATCCTCACTGGAACTGTTTATTTTCAACATTGACTACTAGACTCACCTCGGGTCATGTTTAAAAGTTATTTTTCTATTTTATTCATGTTATTATTAGTCTCTTTCGGACGAGAAATTAACTACGAATATACGAAGCCTCATACGCAACAGTTCAGACATAATATTGGATTATCTTGCGGCCAAATTTATCCAAGTTAACTGGACGGTCGTAAAACATGAACGCGCCGAACGAAACACGCGAAGAAACCCTAACAGTTGAGAACGTAAAATGTTTCAAAAAGAATTCAATTTAAATTAATATCAAACACCAATCTATAAAGTGCACTATTCGACAGGCCACCACTCATTGGACACTAATACAAAATAACTAAACCTCATTCAGAGTTGACGTGCGATAATCATGCACAGCGCGCAAACGTCCTTCCGACCGCACGAGGCGTATTTCAAAAAGCCCAGACGAGAATTGGCTAGCTAATCCAGCTCATTTTTTTAAATTAATCGCACAAAAATAACTATAATAACAACTTCGTTAAAATATAACCGTTAATTGACGTTAGTTAAAAAATATATATGAAAAAACTTTTCTAACAGAGAAGATACACTGAGAGGACGACGACACGCTCATTTTCATATTCATTTCAGTATATTTGCTGACCGACTCTCAGTTTCAATAATAATAATATTTATTTAATCTGTGTGGTTTTTTTTTTTTTTTTCAAACCTTGTTAAGTATTATGTAAGAAAAAAAAAAACCATAAGAATATTATCGTATCATAGCATAGGTAGAACTATCTATCTATATAGAACGTAGGTAAGTTAAATTGATTCAATTACTTACAACATAGTACAAGTAGTAAGTTATTGAATATGCTATTAAGCGTTGCTATTTGTCGCTGCTATTGCTATATTATAAAAATAGCTAAATAGCGCTATAAGATATTTGACATAACTTACTTTTGAGGAAAGCTTGCGAAATGTTTGTTCAAATAAGTTGCTCGTGTTATAATAAATAATTATGACGGGTAAATGTGCCCATGTAATATTTGTATTCGCATGCTATTTATTTTTGTATGAAAAAAAAAAATGCTCATATCATACAACGATTTAAAATAATAATTTAAAGACTCATAATCTGTCGTTTGAAACAGTCATTAAAATAACGAAACTCTTGCGGCCCTGAAAAGGGCCTTTTTTGTGATTTATCAATCCCAACCAATGAAAATCAGCGTTGTCATAATAATAAATAACACGAAGATGATCATCGGGTCGGATCGGATCTGTTCGGAGCGAGCGGGCGGGCGACACGTCCTAACCTCCGAAACCGTACAGGGTGCGTCCCTGACGTTTCAGAGCGTAGACAACGTCCATGGCGGTGACGGTCTTCCTCTTGGCGTGCTCGGTGTAGGTGACAGCGTCGCGGATCACGTTCTCTAGGAACACCTTCAGCACACCGCGGGTCTCCTCGTATATCAGACCGGAGATACGCTTCACACCACCCCTGCGAGCGAGACGGCGGATGGCGGGCTTCGTGATACCCTGGATGTTGTCACGGAGCACCTTCCTGTGACGCTTGGCGCCACCTTTCCCCAATCCCTTGCCTCCCTTACCGCGACCGGTCATCTTGAGCTTGTGTTAAGTGAGTGAGAGAAAACTTGAAAGTTTACAAGTACGCGTACCGCAGCGAGTCGCGTCGAGCAGCTTACTATGAAAAACGGGCCAAAACGCCATACTTATACGTTTGCGCCTTCCGAGCGGGGGGAGGGGCGAGGGCGGGGTGGAACCTATCTGTTGGAAAGAGACGCATGCATATCTATCTATCTCTCTCTCGTCTCAACTCAATCTCTTTAGTTCTATAACTGAGAATGTGTTACAATGAGGCGATGGCTAAGTACCTACCTACGTATACATGCATACACAATGTTTTTTTTTTTTTTTTTTCTTCATTTGAAATAACATCATGTAAATCACCGTGTCCGCTACACCTATCCAATGGAATATTGAATATTTGTAATATTATATAATATGTGTATAATATTCTTGAAAGTGTATTTATATATTATAAATAAATAAATATATATATATATATATAATATATATGCGTGTGAATATATAAATATATGTATGTATTGCTGTCTCTTTCAGTCCCATAGAGAGTGTGAGGGACGGCACGAATCTGAAGTCGTGTGCAGCTCTAACTGCTAGAATTTTGAGAGCCGCCTAAATTATTATTGTTAATTTTTCTTGTTACTATTATCTATGTAGGTACTTGGGAGGATAATTGTGACAGTTAATTTTTCGTAACTTAGAACCATCGTAAATTATTATAATAAAAATAATAGTAGGTAGTAGGTAGACTCAAATAATCATGTACGCATGAAATATTTTGCACAGGACAAAATAGAATAATTTGCGGCCCTGAAAAGGGCCTTTTGTTTGATTGTTTGTGCGAGGTGCAACAACAAGCACGCACGACACGTTCGCTCGCTCGTCAACATCAGCTAACTAAGCGCGCTCTCCTCTGATCCTACGCGCCAGCTGGATGTCCTTCGGCATGATGGTGACGCGCTTGGCGTGGATCGCGCACAGGTTCGTGTCCTCGAAGAGACCGACCAGGTAAGCCTCGCTCGCCTCCTGGAGGGCCATGACGGCACTGCTCTGGAAACGCAGATCGGTCTTGAAGTCCTGAGCGATCTCACGCACCAGACGCTGGAACGGCAGCTTGCGGATCAGGAGCTCAGTGCTCTTCTGGTAACGACGGATCTCACGGAGAGCTACGGTTCCCGGCCTGTAGCGATGGGGTTTCTTGACACCGCCGGTGGCCGGTGCACTCTTACGAGCCGCCTTCGTGGCCAGCTGCTTACGCGGCGCCTTACCACCGGTGGACTTACGAGCAGTCTGCTTGGTACGTGCCATCGCGTGTCAGTTCAGATAAAAGTTAGAGAGAAATTTTACAATTCAATGCGACCGTACGCCGTGAAGTGTCTGGACGATATAAAACCGCGCCTCTCGGGTTGTCATCTCGACGAATTAGGTCGGGGAAACTTTTTCTGGGCGATGGCCGATCAAAGTGGCTGCAGTCGCTGTCCGGAGATCCGGAGCAGGGCGTTTGGGTGCAGCGGCGAGATGATCTCAGCCAGCTGTGCGATCGTGCAGCACAGCGAGGCTACTTGCCTGCGAGCTGTGCTGCTGGAGTGGTGGTGAGTTGACCACCAGCGAGGCGTCTGCCTTCTAGCGGTGGTCGTGAAGTGGTGGTCGGGCTGTTAGTCGCCCAACACTGGTAGGAGGCCTAGTCGGCCCCGTACAGGTCCGCTATGCCTCGTAAAATAACCGGGACAGGGTTCTGTCCCGATTGGATGGCCTCAAGCACTCCCTTCAGCACTTGGATGCACTCCGCGATCACTTCCTGGCGCTCTGTCTGCCGGTCTGCACCATCCAGCCTCCCCTTGGCCCCCTTGGAGGCCTCGGTTGCGGCTGGTGCCGGTGCGGCGGCAGATGGCTCCTCCTCAGGAGTGATCAGCGAAGCTGCGGCTGCGTCGTTGGTCATCTTGGCGGTCACGGTGGTAGTGGCGGTCACGGTGGTAGTGGCGGTCTTAGGTTTCCTGGCTCTCTGTCTCCTCCTACGGCGCTTGCGTGCCTTTGAAGGTCCGAGTCCTTCATTGGCCGCTGCCATAAGGGAGTTCGGAGCATTGGCCTCGGTGGAGCAGTGGTCTCGCGGTGGTAGTGGTGGCGGCGCTGCGGTCGTCCGAGCCGCGGTACCCGCAACTTTGTTGCGGTACTCCCTACGGAATACCGGGCATCGGACGTTGTTCGCCGTGTGTGGGCCATTACAGTTGGCGCAGGTCGGCGGGTCCTCCAGTGGGCGTGGGCAATCTCGGGCGGCATGCTCTCCACCACAACGCACACAGGCTTGCACCCTGTGGCAGTTGTGGGATGAGTGGCGGAAGGTCTGGCACCTGTGGCACTGCGCAGGGCCTTTCCTACCGATCCATCCTTCGATCTTCACTCCCGGCATACCCAGGAGCTCGGAGACTTCAAAGATTTCTTTAATCGGCTTCAATGTGCGTGTGATCTGGGCGAAGAATAGGCAGCCGGGCCTGCCACTCCTCGCTTTGATCTGACGCACGTACTCTGCTGAGAATCCGATGTCGTTTAAGGCTTCGGCTATTTCCTGAGGCAGGGTGTTCGCAGGTAGCCCTCGGATGGCTACCTTGGCTGACCTCTCTTCAGGTGGGCTGTAACAGAACCAGTAGACCTTCTCGGTTCGCTCTAATTCTGTAAGATATCGCTGGAGAATTCGGAATTCATCCTCGTTCCTAGGCAAGAACCGTATGCCTTTCGCGTACGGCCTCGCGTTCGGTGGGTGTCCGAGAAGTACCCGCAGCCTCTTGAAGTGGCGCGCCCAGTCGGGCAGCACCTCCACAATGAGCGGCGGGTAATTCTTCTCCTTTCCGAGAGGCGGCGGTGCAGTGGCGGTTGGCATCCTTGGGGATGGTGGCGTCGGCGGTCGTGTAGGTGGAGTCGTCGTTGATCGAGGCGGCGGCGTCAGCGGAGGCGCCGTGTCCATGGGGGACAGGTCGAGCCTCGGCATCGACGCTTGCTGCCGACCACCGATCGGAGATGCACTCTGCGGGCGCTTCGCAGCTACTGCGGCGAAGGGCAGAGGCAAGTTGGTCGGCGGCGAGAAGCGAGACGGCGATATCACTCGCGCTCGCTCTTGCATCAGTGGCTCGGATGATGCTGCGGGTGCGAGTGAGATGGCGGATGCTTGCTGTTTCGGCGGCGCTGGTTTTCCTGTGGGCACAGGTAGCCTGCTCACCGGTTTGCGCACTGGCGCGGATTCCGCGGCCTGTGCACCGGTGGGGCCAGCCTTGCCTCTCAGGCGGGGGTCTCTTGGGTGTCCGGGTTGCGGTTCGGGTTGGGCGGACGGGACGGCCGGCGGGCGCTTCGACGCAGCGAGCTCAACGGAGGCTCCAGCTGCGGAAGGACGCGGCGCGGCGGTGGGGGCGGTCGACGCCGACGCAACGGGCGCGGCGGACGCGGCGGACGTGGAGGCCTGGGCGGTCAGGGCTCGAGCCTTGGCGGCGGTGGCGGACGCGAACGCGGTCAACGCCAGGGCGGCGGACACGGCGGGCGAGGGGGGCGCGGCGGGCGCGGACGCGGAGGGCGCAGCCTCGGGGCGCGCGGCGAGCGCTGGGAGCTGGCTCAGGATGGCCGAGCTGTCCCAGGAGAAGTTAGAGGTGGTGGTGTCGGTGGTAGGTGGGGCCATAAGCCTGCGGGCTTCGTCCGGGTTCAAGAGTGACCTCCGGACGAATATCCTCGGCCGGGCCGGCTTTCGAACGTGGGTGTGGCGAGGCATTGTTAAGAGCGTGGACGCGATGTGGGAAACGTACTTCGGCGACTAAACAGCTGGGCGGAACTCGGGTTGTCATCTCGACGGGTTAGGTCGGGGAAACCGCCCGTGACTACGGTCACTAACGGGTAGTCTCAGTCGCCATCCGGAAAGACGGATGGGGCGGTGGGGTGCCGCTGGCGGGATCGGCCCTTCGAATCCCGAGCCAGCGGTGCGGTCGTGCGGCACGGCGAGGCTGTGTGCCTACCAGCCGTGCAGCTGAGCGGTGGTTGGTTGACCGCCAGCGAGGCGATGCCTTCTAGCTGGCGGCCGAGCAGAGGTGGGCCAGGCTGATGGTCGCCTGGCGTTGGTGGGAGGCCTAGCCAGACCCGTAAAGGTCGGCTAGACCCCGGAGAATAACCGGGACAGGGTTCTGTCCCGATTGGATGGCCTCCAGTACTCCTTGGAGCACCTTAATGCACTCCGCGATCACCTCCTGGCGCTCTGTCTGACGGCCTGCACCATCCAACCTCGCCTTAGCCCCTTCGGGGGCCTCGGTTGCGGCTGGTACCGGTGCGCCGGCAGATGGCGTGTCCACAGGAGTGATCTGCGGGGCGGAGTCGGTGGTGGCGTCGGAGGTCACGGTGGTCGTGGCCGTCGAGGTGGTCTTGGCTGTCGCGGTGGTTGTGGCGGCCGTGGTGGTAGTCTTGGCGGTCGGGGCGGCTGACTTAGCTGCCGCAGCTTTAGCCATCCGTCTTCGCTTACGGCGTCGGCTAGCCTTTGAGGGTCCGAGTCTCTCATTGGCTGCTGCCATAAGCGAATTCGGGGCGTTAGCCTCGTCAGGATGGTGGACTCGCGGTGGCGGTGGAGGCGCTGCAACGGTCCGTGCCATGGTCCCGGCAGCTTTGTGCCGGAATTCCTTGCGGAAAACCGGACATTGCACGTTGTTCGCCGTGTGCGAGCCATGGCAGTTGGCGCAGGTCGGCGGGTCTTCAAGCGGGCGCGGGCAGTCGCGGGCGGCGTGCTCCTCACCACAACGCACACAGGCTTGCACCCTGTGGCAGTTGTGGGATGAGTGGCGGAAGGTTTGGCACCTGTGGCACTGCGCTGGGCCTTTCCTGCCTCGCCAATTCTCAATCCTGACTCCCGGCATTCCCAGGAGCTCGGAGATTTCATACAGTTGCACTATTGGGGCCTCTGACGTTCTTCCGATCTGGGCGTAGAAGATGCAGCCGGGCCTGCCGCTCCTCGCCCTGATCTGGCGAACGTACTCTGCTGTGAATCCGTGGGACTCCAGGGCTTCCGCGATTTCCTCGGGCAGGGTGTTAACAGGTAGCCCTCGGATGGCTACCTTAACTGACCGCTCTGCACGGGGGGAGTAGCAGAACCAGGCGATCTTTTCAGTCCGCTCCAGTTCTGTCAGATACCGCTGTATTATGCGGAACTCATCATCCGATCTGGGTAGAAACCGTATGCCCTTCCCATACGGTCTGGCGTTCGGTGGCTCTCCGAGAAGCACCCGCAGCTCACGGAAGTGACGCGCCCAGTTGGGCAAGACCTCCACGATGAGCGGCGGTTGCTTCTTCTCCGGTTTGGGAGGCGGCGGCGCAGCGGATGTAGGCGTCGGGGATGGCGGAGTCGGTGGTCGAGACGGCGGTTTCGGTGTTCGAGGCGGCGGCGTCGGCGGTCGAGGCGGCGGCGTCAGCGGAGGCGCCGTGTCCATAGGGGACAGGTCAAGCCTCGGCATCGATGCCTGCTGCCGACCACCGGTCGGTGATGCGCTCTGCGGGCGCTTCGCAACTACTGCGGCGAAGGGCAGAGGCAGATTCGTCGGTGGCGAAAAGCGGGATGGAGATATCACTCGCGCTCGCTCTGGCATCAGAGGCTCGGATGATGCGGCGGGTGCGAGTGAGACGGAGGATGTCGGTTTCTTCGGCTTTCCGGTAGGCACTGGCAGCCTGCTCACCGGCTGGCGCACTGGCGCGGGTACCGCGGCCTGTGCACCGGTGGGGCCAGCCTTGCCTCTCAGGCGGGGGTCTCTCGATTGAGAGGGGCCGGGTTGCGGTTCGGGTTGGGCGGACGGGACGGCCGGCGGGCGCTTCGACGCAGCGAGCTCAACGGAGGCTCCAGCTGCGGAAGGACGCGGCGCGGCGGTGGGGGCGGTCGACGCCGACGCAACGGGCGCGGCGGACGCGGCGGACGTGGAGGCCTGGGCGGTCAGGGCTCGAGCCTTGGCGGCGGTGGCGGACGCGAACGCGGTCAACGCCAGGGCGGCGGACACGGCGGGCGAGGGGGGCGCGGCGGGCGCGGACGCGGAGGGCGCAGCCTCGGGGCGCGCGGCGGGCGCTGGGAGCTGGCTCAGGATGGCCGAGCTGTCCCAGGAGAAGTTGGTGGTGGCGTCAGTAGGTGGGGCCATAAGCCTGCGGGCTTCGTCCGGGTTCAAGAGTGACCTCCGGACGAATATCCTCGGCCGGGCCGGCTTTCGAACGTGGGTGTGGCGGCGAGGCATCGCCTGGTGAGCACGGGAGTGCTTGTTAGAGCTGCGAAATGGGAAGCGTACTTCGGCGACTATTAGCTAGGCGGACTCGACCGCATTCGCTACTACCCTCCCCGGTGAGACCCGCTGGTGGGAGGCCGGGAAGGAGTAACAGTTCCTGCGGGAGTCGACGCTTCGCTGGGATGCAAGAGTAGTCCGTGCCGAGAAGTACGTAGCCAATCCAAAACCGCGCCTCGTAGGATGTTGCCTTTTTATAGGGTTCATGGAGGTGGGAGAGAGATAGAACACTTTAGTTTTATTATCGTCTCGCTCGCACAGAGCGCAAGTCGCTCAAGGAACGAGCGACATAGGTAATGATATACCTGTGTACCTAGATTTCGTATGTAGCTTAAAAGGTAGATGAATATATTTATGGTAGAAAGTTCAGACTTTTCACAAAAGTAAGTAATGTAAAATATGTTATAGCGTATGTAGCTATCTATATGATATAGCAGCTATAGCATTAGCAATAGCAACCTCAAATGGCAACGTCAATACCGTCAATAATTATTTATACCATTTTGTAAAATATTAAATGAAGGTAACAATATTTTAACTTTTATCATTATTCGCTTTTCAGGAGGCTCGCTCGCTGCAGGCATGCCGGGGCCGGGGCCGGGGCCGGGGAAGGCGATGTTGGCGTTGGCGTTGCAGTCACTTCTGAGAAAATCGCTCTGACATTGTCTCAGCGAATGGAGGTTATTTTTGATTTATATATTTTTTTTAATATTACTTCTGTATGTATTTACAATTATTATTATAAAAGAAAAAAAAAAAAACAATTCAATATGACTGGATTATCTATACCTATACCTTGGCAGTATTATATTGAAAATTCATGTATTATTATTTTTATTACCATTTACGCTACCATCATTACTGCTACTACTATTAAAAGAAATAAAAAAAAAATGGGGGGCCACATTAAAAAAAAAAAAAACATTTTTTTTAATCTTTCCTGCTATACTGGATGTCGGCTCGTCCTTATCTGTGCACGCGTGTGTGATATATTTTTTTTCTAATTGTTGACTCATTCTGTCGTATGAAACATATTAAAATATGAATAGCATTTTGTGGCCCTGAAAAGGGCCTTTTGGAGTATGTTGACTGACGAGGATGCGCAGAGCGGAGCAGTGTGATAAATCTGTCTGTCCGCCGCTGCCTCCGCGTCGATCGTCGATGTGCCAAGTCTCTCACTTGGAACTGGTGTACTTGGTGACGGCCTTGGTGCCCTCGCTGACGGCGTGCTTAGCCAGCTCTCCAGGCAGCAGCAGCCTCACTGAGGTCTGCACCTCCCTGGAGGTGATGGTGGAGCGCTTGTTGTAGTGAGCGAGGCGGGACGCTTCGGCGGCGATGCGTTCGAAGATGTCGTTCACGAAAGAGTTCATGATCGACATCGCCTTACTGGAGATACCGGTGTCGGGGTGCACCTGCTTGAGCACCTTGTAGATGTAGATGGCGTAGCTCTCCTTCCTCTTGTGCTTCTTCTTCTTCTTGTCGGTCTTAGAGATGTTCTTCTGGGCTTTGCCAGATTTCTTGGCGGCCTTTCCACTGGTCTTGGGCGGCATGTTGAATACAATGCACTTGTATAGTATGCGAGCGAGACAGACACTACCAGTCGACGGGGCGAACGGTAGAGTGTGATGCGGCGAACCGGGTATGCACTGGGTAGATATTAAAATGCCAACGCAGAACTAGCGACAGCGGGGTTGAGTGTAATGATCTCGATCCACCAATCGGAACGCCACTCGAGGCACGTTTTTAACCGTCGCGTCGCGTCCCCATCGTGTAAGCTGTGCCATGATCGCGGCGTTGGAGAGAGACGGCTAGATACAAGTTCCGTGCGTTAGAGCGAGAGGCGCATATCTCACCTTCCCTCTCGCTCTCGCTCGACCGAATTAAAGCACCACTCAAAGTCATTAGTTACTTAAGTGAGAGCGAGATAAAAAATAATAATAACAAAATAATTTATGAAAATTTAAAATCTTTTTAGGTATAGCGTATAGTTATAGTACACACATACAATACACACCACATTGTAATGAATAAATAAATAATTTGTATGTAAGTTTGTTTAATAGTTTGCACCATAGAGTAGAATGGTGTTAAAATTTTGACTCTAGAATTATTCAGAAAAAAAAGATAAAATGTCTAAAATAAAGAAAGAAAGAAAGAGATAGAAAGAATATGTCTTGTGAGTGAGTGAGTACACACCATTTAAAAAATTAAATAATAATAAAAAAAATAATATCAATAATGATTAGGTGTTTTAAAATATTAAAAAAAAATGATATTCAATATATCATCATCATAATTATTATAAAGAATCACTATATTAAATACTCATGTGGTATTTATTATTGTACTCATCGTCTCGTGTAGGTAGGTAGGTAGGTAGGTAGGTAGGTAGGTAGGTATTTTTTTTTTTTTAAAACGTAGTTTGACTCAATACTCTTATCGGTATGAAATTATTTATAAAAATAATTCAGAATAATTTTGCGGCCCTGAAAAGGGCCTTTTTGTTTGTTGATATATCGCGGCGCATCAAGCGTCCCACGATATATCGGAGTAAAAGAGAGATGTTGGCTCAGTTAATTTAAGAATTAAATTAAATTAAGCCTTCTTCTCAGTCTTCTTGGGCAGGAGCACCGCCTGGATGTTCGGCAGCACACCACCCTGGGCGATGGTAACACCGGAGAGGAGCTTGTTCAACTCTTCGTCGTTCCGTATCGCCAGCTGCAGATGTCTGGGGATGATCCTGGTCTTCTTGTTGTCACGGGCGGCGTTGCCGGCCAACTCCAACACCTCAGCCGCCAGATATTCCATCACAGCGGCGAGGTAGACCGGAGCGCCGGCACCGACGCGCTCTGCGTAATTACCCTTACGCAGCAGCCTGTGAATACGACCGACGGGGAACTGAAGTCCGGCACGGTTGGAACGGGACTTTGCCTTTCCCTTAACCTTGCCACCTTTACCGCGTCCAGACATGTTTGAATGGAGGTATTAATTAACTTCACGTAAGTGTAAATGGACCGACACACACGCGGCGCGTCGACGAGCAGAGTGAGAGATTTTTCATGCCTTTGGCGTATTATACATATTTATTCGACGGCGACCGTCGCACGTAGTGGGGTCTGGAAAGAGCGAGAGAGAGGGGACGACTATGCGATGCGATGCCGGGACGCAAGCGGGCAGGCAGGCGCAGGCGAGCGCTTGAAAATTTTTAAAATCTTCAAAGAGCGACAAGGACGGGCGACTGGCCTGCCTGTACGGTGTTATGTCTCTCTCACACGCACACTGATCTGCCGTCTGTCTGTCTCGCTCTGATTAATATATATATTTTTTTAAATTGGGAATACTTAGGAATAATAGAATAAGAGTCGGGCAGTCGGGCGGATCGATAATGTTGGTGAAAAATTGGAAGAAAGAAAAATATTTAGTGCATATATGGATGCATATGAATATCGTTTAGAGAAGAAGACGTGTGCTTTAAAATGAATATTATCGTTGTTTACTAGAAGAATACACACACACTAACTAACTAACTGGGTTAGATACCTAGATCGAATTATTTTATTTCCTGAATCAATCAAGGAAGGAAGGAAGGAAGGAAGGAAGAAAAGAGAGGAAAGGAAAGGATCAAGCTGAAACAGGACTCAGTCACCTGGCTGGCCTTTGTTGTTTATGACTCTTTTGACTCTCGTTCGTTATGAAACTAGTGTCCCAATATTGGGACACATTCAGAATGATATGTTAGCCCTGAAAAGGGCTTTTTGAAAACATTCGACGGTCGCTGCAACCGCAGCAGCAGCCGCGCGGTGTCCGGCGCGCCTTCCTTTGTTTCGTTGCGTTGCGCGTTGATTGCGTCGCTCAGCATTGCACTGCCACTGTAACTGTAACTGTATAGGCGTAGCGTGCGGTGAGCTTGATGGTGTACACTGTTCCACTTCTTGGCTTGGTTTACTGGATGGTTCGGTTCGATCGTCGCGTCGTCGTATTCAAAAATACGTACGAACGCAGGAACGCAATAGAGGCACTGATAGAAAAATATCAATACTACTAACCCGAACCGAGATCCATTCAACCATACCAGACAGCAACGAACAGAACCACCACTGGACCACCACAGAACTAAACCACAGAACAGAACAGCACAGCACTTTTGCTTCGCTTCGCTTTGCGTGCAACTAGCACTGGTGAGGCGAGCACGGCACGCGACACGGCAGGTCGATCACGTCGTCACGCCTGATGCGTCTATGATGTTGGTGCGTCGTTTACTTCTTAGACGCGGCGGCCTTCTTTGCTGCCGGCTTCGACTTGGGAGCGGCGGCTGCCTTCTTGGGTTTTGGCGCCTTCGGCTTCTTAGTCGGGGGCTTCGCGCTCTTCTTCGCCTTGGGAGCGGCGGCGGCCTTCTTGGCGGCGGGCGCCTTCTTCGGTGCCGGCTTCTTCTTGGCTGCGGCCGCCTTCTTGTCCTTTGTCGCGGGCTTCGCCTTGCTGGGGGAGGAGGCGGCGGCCGCTGCTGCCTTCTTCGCCCTGCCGGCGGCGGGGGCGGCGCTCTTCTTCGCCTTGGCGGCGGCGGCAGCTGTGGCCGCGGGCTTCCTCACCGCACCACTGGCGGGCTTCTTGGATGCTGCAGATTTTGATTCCAACTTGAAACTGCCCGAAGCGCCCTTGCCCTTGGTCTGGATCAGAGCGCCACTCTCGACGGCGCTCTTCAGATACTTCCTTATGAACGGTGCCAACTTTTCAGCGTCCACCTTGTACTGAGCGGCGATGTACTTCTTGATCGCCTGCAGGGAGGAACCGCTGCGCTCCTTCAGCTCTTTGATTGCGCTGTTCACCATTTCAGATGTCTTCGGGTGAGTAGGCTTCGCTTTCGGCTTCTTCGCGCCGGAGGCGGTCGCCTTCGGTTTCTTCGCTGGAGTCGCCGGGGCTACAGCCTCCGATGCTACAGCTGTGTCTGCCATCGCGTATAGATTTTTTGGTAGGTTTTATAAGTAACAAACGAGATATCGTAACTGAGGACGATAATACGTGGTGAGGTGAGGTGGGCCTGTTACTACTGTTTTCGAAGCAGACTCAGCTATACCTTATAGAGAGCCTCGATGTCGCTAGACGTTTTCTCGTACGGACGCTTCGAACTTTTCACTAGCATGCATCTGAAAAAATTACCTTTTTACCTAATTGTATCATCAAATAACTTGTTAAATTCCACACCATTAATCTCTTTTAGTGAACCCAGGATCTGGTAGAATCATCTGCGTCATTGTGACCACCCTATCCTCACTGGAACTGTTTATTTTCAACATTGACTACTAGACTCACCTCGGGTCATGTTTAAAAGTTATTTTTCTATTTTATTCATGTTATTATTAGTCTCTTTCGGACGAGAAATTAACTACGAATATACGAAGCCTCATACGCAACAGTTCAGACATAATATTGGATTATCTTGCGGCCAAATTTATCCAAGTTAACTGGACGGTCGTAAAACATGAACGCGCCGAACGAAACACGCGAAGAAACCCTAACAGTTGAGAACGTAAAATGTTTCAAAAAGAATTCAATTTAAATTAATATCAAACACCAATCTATAAAGTGCACTATTCGACAGGCCACCACTCATTGGACACTAATACAAAATAACTAAACCTCATTCAGAGTTGACGTGCGATAATCATGCACAGCGCGCAAACGTCCTTCCGACCGCACGAGGCGTATTTCAAAAAGCCCAGACGAGAATTGGCTAGCTAATCCAGCTCATTTTTTTAAATTAATCGCACAAAAATAACTATAATAACAACTTCGTTAAAATATAACCGTTAATTGACGTTAGTTAAAAAATATATATGAAAAAACTTTTCTAACAGAGAAGATACACTGAGAGGACGACGACACGCTCATTTTCATATTCATTTCAGTATATTTGCTGACCGACTCTCAGTTTCAATAATAATAATATTTATTTAATCTGTGTGGTTTTTTTTTTTTTTTTCAAACCTTGTTAAGTATTATGTAAGAAAAAAAAAAACCATAAGAATATTATCGTATCATAGCATAGGTAGAACTATCTATCTATATAGAACGTAGGTAAGTTAAATTGATTCAATTACTTACAACATAGTACAAGTAGTAAGTTATTGAATATGCTATTAAGCGTTGCTATTTGTCGCTGCTATTGCTATATTATAAAAATAGCTAAATAGCGCTATAAGATATTTGACATAACTTACTTTTGAGGAAAGCTTGCGAAATGTTTGTTCAAATAAGTTGCTCGTGTTATAATAAATAATTATGACGGGTAAATGTGCCCATGTAATATTTGTATTCGCATGCTATTTATTTTTGTATGAAAAAAAAAAATGCTCATATCATACAACGATTTAAAATAATAATTTAAAGACTCATAATCTGTCGTTTGAAACAGTCATTAAAATAACGAAACTCTTGCGGCCCTGAAAAGGGCCTTTTTTGTGATTTATCAATCCCAACCAATGAAAATCAGCGTTGTCATAATAATAAATAACACGAAGATGATCATCGGGTCGGATCGGATCTGTTCGGAGCGAGCGGGCGGGCGACACGTCCTAACCTCCGAAACCGTACAGGGTGCGTCCCTGACGTTTCAGAGCGTAGACAACGTCCATGGCGGTGACGGTCTTCCTCTTGGCGTGCTCGGTGTAGGTGACAGCGTCGCGGATCACGTTCTCTAGGAACACCTTCAGCACACCGCGGGTCTCCTCGTATATCAGACCGGAGATACGCTTCACACCACCCCTGCGAGCGAGACGGCGGATGGCGGGCTTCGTGATACCCTGGATGTTGTCACGGAGCACCTTCCTGTGACGCTTGGCGCCACCTTTCCCCAATCCCTTGCCTCCCTTACCGCGACCGGTCATCTTGAGCTTGTGTTAAGTGAGTGAGAGAAAACTTGAAAGTTTACAAGTACGCGTACCGCAGCGAGTCGCGTCGAGCAGCTTACTATGAAAAACGGGCCAAAACGCCATACTTATACGTTTGCGCCTTCCGAGCGGGGGGAGGGGCGAGGGCGGGGTGGAACCTATCTGTTGGAAAGAGACGCATGCATATCTATCTATCTCTCTCTCGTCTCAACTCAATCTCTTTCTGTGCGGTCCGTAATGCGATTACAGGTCAATGAGCGCTCACGGCGATAACAGGCGTCCCGAATTGAAATATCGCGTCAACAGCGCTCACAGCGCTATCAGCGTCAAAACCAATTCGGACCGCTAGATAGTGACACATAACCTAACAATTTTTAACTTTTAATTTCTATCTTTCCCAGGTTAAACTTGCGGTTTTTGTAGTAAAACTTTCTGTTACGTTATCACAGAAAAAGATTTGTCCCAGCAAAGATTTATTCTGAGGAATATTAACAAATATATTTTTACGCGAAAATGTCTGTTTGACGTTTCATCTATGAATCTGACATAAGGCCCACGGTGATATCGCTCTGGAGCATTATCGTTGTGAGCGCAATATGGCGCCGTTAGTGACGTCACCCATGACGTACAGCTGTCTGACGTTAGATGGCCCGTTGGCGCGATATCTCAATTCGGGACGCTCTGTGAGCGCGCTGTAATCGATTTCGACTCAATTCGGAACGCACCCTTTAGTTCTATAACTGAGAATGTGTTACAATGAGGCGATGGCTAAGTACCTACCTACGTATACATGCATACACAATGTTTTTTTTTTTTTTTTTTCTTCATTTGAAATAACATCATGTAAATCACCGTGTCCGCTACACCTATCCAATGGAATATTGAATATTTGTAATATTATATAATATGTGTATAATATTCTTGAAAGTGTATTTATATATTATAAATAAATAAATATATATATATATATATAATATATATGCGTGTGAATATATAAATATATGTATGTATTGCTGTCTCTTTCAGTCCCATAGAGAGTGTGAGGGACGGCACGAATCTGAAGTCGTGTGCAGCTCTAACTGCTAGAATTTTGAGAGCCGCCTAAATTATTATTGTTAATTTTTCTTGTTACTATTATCTATGTAGGTACTTGGGAGGATAATTGTGACAGTTAATTTTTCGTAACTTAGAACCATCGTAAATTATTATAATAAAAATAATAGTAGGTAGTAGGTAGACTCAAATAATCATGTACGCATGAAATATTTTGCACAGGACAAAATAGAATAATTTGCGGCCCTGAAAAGGGCCTTTTGTTTGATTGTTTGTGCGAGGTGCAACAACAAGCACGCACGACACGTTCGCTCGCTCGTCAACATCAGCTAACTAAGCGCGCTCTCCTCTGATCCTACGCGCCAGCTGGATGTCCTTCGGCATGATGGTGACGCGCTTGGCGTGGATCGCGCACAGGTTCGTGTCCTCGAAGAGACTCCTGGAGGGCCATGACGGCACTGCTCTGGAAACGCAGATCGGTCTTGAAGTCCTGAGCGATCTCACGCACCAGACGCTGGAACGGCAGCTTGCGGATCAGGAGCTCAGTGCTCTTCTGGTAACGACGGATCTCACGGAGAGCTACGGTTCCCGGCCTGTAGCGATGGGGTTTCTTGACACCGCCGGTGGCCGGTGCACTCTTACGAGCCGCCTTCGTGGCCAGCTGCTTACGCGGCGCCTTACCACCGGTGGACTTACGAGCAGTCTGCTTGGTACGTGCCATCGCGTGTCAGTTCAGATAAAAGTTAGAGAGAAATTTTACAATTCAATGCGACCGTACGCCGTGAAGTGTCTGGACGATATAAAACCGCGCCTCGTAGGATGTTGCCTTTTTATAGGGTTCATGGAGGTGGGAGAGAGATAGAACACTTTAGTTTTATTATCGTCTCGCTCGCACAGAGCGCAAGTCGCTCAAGGAACGAGCGACATAGGTAATGATATACCTGTGTACCTAGATTTCGTATGTAGCTTAAAAGGTAGATGAATATATTTATGGTAGAAAGTTCAGACTTTTCACAAAAGTAAGTAATGTAAAATATGTTATAGCGTATGTAGCTATCTATATGATATAGCAGCTATAGCATTAGCAATAGCAACCTCAAATGGCAACGTCAATACCGTCAATAATTATTTATACCATTTTGTAAAATATTAAATGAAGGTAACAATATTTTAACTTTTATCATTATTCGCTTTTCAGGAGGCTCGCTCGCTGCAGGCATGCCGGGGCCGGGGCCGGGGCCGGGGAAGGCGATGTTGGCGTTGGCGTTGCAGTCACTTCTGAGAAAATCGCTCTGACATTGTCTCAGCGAATGGAGGTTATTTTTGATTTATATATTTTTTTTAATATTACTTCTGTATGTATTTACAATTATTATTATAAAAGAAAAAAAAAAAAACAATTCAATATGACTGGATTATCTATACCTATACCTTGGCAGTATTATATTGAAAATTCATGTATTATTATTTTTATTACCATTTACGCTACCATCATTACTGCTACTACTATTAAAAGAAATAAAAAAAAAATGGGGGGCCACATTAAAAAAAAAAAAAACATTTTTTTTAATCTTTCCTGCTATACTGGATGTCGGCTCGTCCTTATCTGTGCACGCGTGTGTGATATATTTTTTTTCTAATTGTTGACTCATTCTGTCGTATGAAACATATTAAAATATGAATAGCATTTTGTGGCCCTGAAAAGGGCCTTTTGGAGTATGTTGACTGACGAGGATGCGCAGAGCGGAGCAGTGTGATAAATCTGTCTGTCCGCCGCTGCCTCCGCGTCGATCGTCGATGTGCCAAGTCTCTCACTTGGAACTGGTGTACTTGGTGACGGCCTTGGTGCCCTCGCTGACGGCGTGCTTAGCCAGCTCTCCAGGCAGCAGCAGCCTCACTGAGGTCTGCACCTCCCTGGAGGTGATGGTGGAGCGCTTGTTGTAGTGAGCGAGGCGGGACGCTTCGGCGGCGATGCGTTCGAAGATGTCGTTCACGAAAGAGTTCATGATCGACATCGCCTTACTGGAGATACCGGTGTCGGGGTGCACCTGCTTGAGCACCTTGTAGATGTAGATGGCGTAGCTCTCCTTCCTCTTGTGCTTCTTCTTCTTCTTGTCGGTCTTAGAGATGTTCTTCTGGGCTTTGCCAGATTTCTTGGCGGCCTTTCCACTGGTCTTGGGCGGCATGTTGAATACAATGCACTTGTATAGTATGCGAGCGAGACAGACACTACCAGTCGACGGGGCGAACGGTAGAGTGTGATGCGGCGAACCGGGTATGCACTGGGTAGATATTAAAATGCCAACGCAGAACTAGCGACAGCGGGGTTGAGTGTAATGATCTCGATCCACCAATCGGAACGCCACTCGAGGCACGTTTTTAACCGTCGCGTCGCGTCCCCATCGTGTAAGCTGTGCCATGATCGCGGCGTTGGAGAGAGACGGCTAGATACAAGTTCCGTGCGTTAGAGCGAGAGGCGCATATCTCACCTTCCCTCTCGCTCTCGCTCGACCGAATTAAAGCACCACTCAAAGTCATTAGTTACTTAAGTGAGAGCGAGATAAAAAATAATAATAACAAAATAATTTATGAAAATTTAAAATCTTTTTAGGTATAGCGTATAGTTATAGTACACACATACAATACACACCACATTGTAATGAATAAATAAATAATTTGTATGTAAGTTTGTTTAATAGTTTGCACCATAGAGTAGAATGGTGTTAAAATTTTGACTCTAGAATTATTCAGAAAAAAAAGATAAAATGTCTAAAATAAAGAAAGAAAGAAAGAGATAGAAAGAATATGTCTTGTGAGTGAGTGAGTACACACCATTTAAAAAATTAAATAATAATAAAAAAAATAATATCAATAATGATTAGGTGTTTTAAAATATTAAAAAAAAATGATATTCAATATATCATCATCATAATTATTATAAAGAATCACTATATTAAATACTCATGTGGTATTTATTATTGTACTCATCGTCTCGTGTAGGTAGGTAGGTAGGTAGGTAGGTAGGTAGGTAGGTATTTTTTTTTTTTTAAAACGTAGTTTGACTCAATACTCTTATCGGTATGAAATTATTTATAAAAATAATTCAGAATAATTTTGCGGCCCTGAAAAGGGCCTTTTTGTTTGTTGATATATCGCGGCGCATCAAGCGTCCCACGATATATCGGAGTAAAAGAGAGATGTTGGCTCAGTTAATTTAAGAATTAAATTAAATTAAGCCTTCTTCTCAGTCTTCTTGGGCAGGAGCACCGCCTGGATGTTCGGCAGCACACCACCCTGGGCGATGGTAACACCGGAGAGGAGCTTGTTCAACTCTTCGTCGTTCCGTATCGCCAGCTGCAGATGTCTGGGGATGATCCTGGTCTTCTTGTTGTCACGGGCGGCGTTGCCGGCCAACTCCAACACCTCAGCCGCCAGATATTCCATCACAGCGGCGAGGTAGACCGGAGCGCCGGCACCGACGCGCTCTGCGTAATTACCCTTACGCAGCAGCCTGTGAATACGACCGACGGGGAACTGAAGTCCGGCACGGTTGGAACGGGACTTTGCCTTTCCCTTAACCTTGCCACCTTTACCGCGTCCAGACATGTTTGAATGGAGGTATTAATTAACTTCACGTAAGTGTAAATGGACCGACACACACGCGGCGCGTCGACGAGCAGAGTGAGAGATTTTTCATGCCTTTTTTTTTTTTTTTTTTTTTTTTTGAATTGACTAGCTGTTAGTCCAAGTTGTGACTTTCACAGCTTTACCGGGCAATGGGGTGAGCGGAAGGCTCACAACCCCTAACAGTTAAGTAACAGGCCTAAGGGTGCCCCCAGGGGGGGCCGAGCCTCGGCTTAGGGCGTTACTGGGACTAGGTAATCTAACGTAAGTTTGGGGAGAGAAGCGGCCGGGGACGTGCCGGTACCGCGAAGCATAACTAAAAGATTGGGGCCGCGACGCGCGTCCACGCCGGCGTGGACGATATCTCGGTCTTGTGGAGTGTTGGCTTGGCGCGAGCTGTTTGACGGAGGCGATGAAGCGGGTGATGGCATCATCGGGCTCTAGTGGGACATGTCTGGGACGACGATGTTTTCGGGACTTCTTGCCCTTAAGGGGCCTAGGGATATAATTAGAGGCTTGGACTACTAAGGGGTTTGGGTGGGTCATGGTAGAGTCGAAGAATTTGGAGGACAACTGTTTTAGATACTGCTGGATGGTAGGTAGATCTAAGTCTAAGTGGAGATTTTCATTGCGTAAGAACCACGGGGCACCCGTGGCCTTGCGCATGAACCTATTCTGGAGGGTCTGTAGCTTATGGATAGAGCGGGAGGAGGCGTGTGCAAACACGGGGCTAGCATAGGTCATGATGGGGCGGATACAAGACGTGTAAAGTCGAACCTTATTTCTAAGGGACAACTTACTACGCTTATTGATAAGACAGTGGAGGCGGCCTAGGACAAAGGCGGCACGATCGCGGACTTTTTTAATGTGGTCATGGAAGCTCAAACTACTGTCAAGTTGGACGCCTAAGTATCGAACTGTCTTTACCCAGGGAATAGGTTGTTCGAACATAGTGATTTCAGGGAGTTTGGGTGGGTCTTTATCGCGGCTCCTTTTGAAGAGGATAGCGGCGCTTTTGTCAGGATTGACTTCAATTCTCCACTTCCTAAACCAGTCACCGATTGTATCGGCGGCGGTTTGGAGAGAATTGAGAATGAAATCTAGTCTGGGGTGCGTACAATACAGAGCTGTATCATCAGCAAAAAGAGCTATCTTAATAGGTGCCCGAGGGCAATCAAAGGTTGGGAGATCGCTAGTGAACAGCGTAAACAGGATGGGGGACAAGACGGAGCCTTGAGGGACTCCGGCTCTTATGGGGTGTGGTTGAGACAGAATGCCTTCCACTCTGTAGCGAAAAGAGCGATTTGAAAGGAAGTCTCGAATGATGAGCACGAGACGATCTGGGACACCAAGTGTATATAGCTTGTAAATCAAGCCATTGTGCCAGACCTTATCAAACGCTTTCGCTACATCGAAAAAGAGGGCGCCGGTTCTGTGGCACTTTTGCCTACCAAAACCGGTTAGGACTTGCTCGACAATGCGATGCACCTGCTGGACGCAAGAGTGTTTGGGTCTAAAGCCAAACTGCTCGTCAGGAAGGAGGCTCTTGGACTCTACATAGTCCTTGAGTCGTCTAAGGATGATACGCTCGTAAAGTTTCCCTATGGAACTTAAGAGACTAATGGGGCGGTAACTAGTGGGTTTGGATCGGGGTTTTCCTGGCTTGGGAAAGCCAATGACAATAGCTTCTTTCCACGCTTGCGGAAAGATGTTGTTACTCAAAGCTGCGTTGAATATCGCAGTGAGAACTATAAAAAGAGGAGTGGAGAAGTGCTTGAGCACTTTATTGGAGATCCCGTCAAAGCCTGGTGCTTTTCGGGGGTGGAGGTCCTTGACGATAGTCTGAACTTCCTCGACCGTGACGCTAGCGAGAGGAGGATCGGAGGGAGGGAGGCTTGCCCTACGTGCGACTTCACAGTCGACTTTCAAGACATGGTCGTTATCTACTGGGAGGGTACTGGGGGAGCATTGAGCTTCTAAGCTATCTGCGAGGCATTCAGACTTTTCACAGTCATCGAAAGCCGGGGGCAGATTGGGACGGACTAAGGGAGGCATTGTGGAAATGGTGTCGGATTTAAGCTTTCGGGCTAAGTGCCAGAAGGCTTGATGAGAGGGCTCTAAACTACTAATCATCTCGTCCCACTGAGAGTTCCGAAACTCGCTTATACGGAGCTTCACGTCCCTCTGTAAAGACCGTAAGCGACGACGGTTAGCGTCAGTGGGATAAGAGTCGTAAGCGCGGGTGGCGGCGTTCTTTTCCGTCAACAGCGCACGTACATCAGGCGGCAGATTCCAGCGTTGGTGACCCAACACAGGGACCCGCCGTGAGCAGTCCTCCACGACGCTCTGTACGTGACTGGTGAGAGAATCGATCGCACCTACTGTGTCTTGGATGGAGGATAAATCTCCAGAAGCTAAGTTTAATAATGGGTTTGGAATAGACTTGAGGCTGTGGCCCAGTCGATTCCAATCCACTATTACTTTTTCAGGGGCAGGGGAGCCTGTGTCTGGGGGTCCTATCCGGGGGATGAGCTCTAAGATCACAGGTCTATGGTCTGATTCGCTGAGCTCGTGATGCACTTCTATAGAAGATAAACGTAGGTTTATATTCTTTAGAAGTGCTATATCGAGCACGTCAGGTCTATGGCCTTCAATTTTAGGGAAATGGGTGGGACTCATGGGAGCAATGATATCGAAGCCAATTAAGGTGGCCAGCGACTCGAGCACCCTGCCGCGTGGGTTTGTACAATTACAATCCCACGCGCCACTCTTGGCGTTCAAGTCGCCTGCCAGAATAACCGAGCTATCGAGATTCATTATGGTCTGAAGGTCATCTTTGGTAAGATCTTTAGCGTTATCGCGTTGCTTCGGCCCTAAATAGGCGGAGACAATGGTAATAGGGCTATGACCAGTCATACCGAGACGGCAGACAGAGGTCTCTAACCATTTGAGATTGGGAGGAGGGTCTAGGGGTGTACAATGCAAAGATCGTTTATAATAAATAAGGGTGCCACCCTTCTTGTTTGTTAACCTATCGTTACGGACCATGTTATAATTAGCTATTCTGGGATCCCGTTTAGAGGGCTTTAGGAAAGATTCCTGAACTAAAAAGAGATCTAATTGGTGGGTTTTGACAAAATCAGCTACTAAAGAATGCTTTTTGGATAAACCGTCAGCATTGAAAAACCCTACTCTAAGGGACCTAGGTTTGACTCTACCTTTGGGTGTAACATCCATTATGGGTTACATTTAAAAGTGGACAGGGACATGCCTATCTTATGGGCTTGGATAGCCGCCTCGAACATGAGGGCGGGATTGCCTTCGGCGGCTCTGAGTAGGTTGGCTACTCTAGAAACTTCGTCGAAGTCTATTACTCCGAGGAAGCGCGACACTAGAGAGTAGTCGCTTAGAGAGGACTGGGAGGCTTGTGTGACCTGCGGGGCGGGAGGCGAGGGAGGCGCGGGCCTTTGTACGGGCCTGGCGACAGGGGCTTGGTAATTGGGAGGGCTAGGTGCCACTTGAGAGGTATTACGTACCCAGGGTACGTTAATAAGGGGAGGGATAGTCTGCGACTTTGTTAGGGCCGGGAAGTTGGCCAGAGATTGGTCTGGCACGGCTGGGCGGACTTGGGAGTTAATGGGGGCTGGACGGGCCCTCCAGGAGAGTTGGCTCTGAGCCGGGGCGCGACTGGGGCGCTGGGACTTAGGGGCTTTGGGGCAACCGCGGTAGTTTGCGGGATGACCCGTTTCTCCGCAGAGCACGCAGCTTGGAGGCTCCGTGCACTGAGAGAGGTCTTTAGGGCGGGGGCAATCAGCCGTGCCGTGATCGCCCAGGCACTTAACGCACCTGGGGGTCGCGAAGCAATTGCGGGCAGAGTGCCCGTAGAGTTGGCAGCGATGACACTGCCCTATGGTGCCCCTTTTGTGAGGGGCTTCGACGGTGATACCAGAGAGCTGGCACACCGTCTTGATGTTGAAAATGGCCTTGCCGGCGGGCGAATGCTCCAAAACGGCAAGAACCATATCATAGGGGGCGTGAGAGCGACCGCGATGCATGCGGTGCACTTCCATGATGGGAAGGTTTTGGGCCTTTAGATCGGCCTGGACGTCGGAGGTTGAGACCTCCTTTGGGACTCCCTTCACGACTACACGAAGCAGCCGATCCTCAGGGAGGGCGTAGGTGTGGAAGGATACTTTCATATCCTTCAAGAGAGAAGTTAAACGACGATGGTCGTTTGAAGTCTGCACGGAGACTTTAATTCCCGTTGAGGTGGTACGGGCTGATAGGTAATTAATACCTAGAGAGTTGCAGCGCTTGGATACATCGATCCAAAGCGCTTTATTCTGAATAAACAGGGGCGGTGGGGAAGGCTCTTTCCTCTGGGAAGAGGTAGAGCTAGTTGGGTTGGTGGTCTTAGCCGATGCCGCGGAGGTCGCGGGCTTACTAGGTATCGCGCGTGTCGCCACAGGGACTGAGGGCGTTAGCGGGATATTGCGGGGCGCGGGGGCCTCGCAGGTCATCATTGGCATGGGTGGGGACTCAGGCGAGTCATTTTGCTTCTTAGAAGGAGGGGCCGAAGCGGTTTTAGCGCGTTTAGCACGCTTTTTACCGACAACGGTAGTGAAATCCTCATCTGAGGATGAGGTAGAGGTGGAGTCCTCGTCTGGGGAGGTCTCGGCCGCGACCTCCATGACGCATTCTAGTGCGTCATCGGGGGTCGCAGAAGAGGGCCCAGTTGAGGTGGGATCGGGAATGGGCTCGGGAGAGGCGTCCTGGGTATCCTCGTCATAGTAATCCCTGATTTCAGGAATTTCTGAGGCGAAGGAACGAAGTAAGCCTTCCTTGGCGAGAAGCTTTACGAGCTTCTCCAAAAGGGGAGAGTTTTGGTCGGTACGCGACATGGCGTCCGACCAAACAGCTATCTAATACTAACGTATTTTTACAGCACTTCAAACGCGTCGCGTTCCGCACAGAAGAAGTGCCAAGAAACTGTGCGGCAATCGCGCTACTTGTCCTAACACGTTTAGCCCCGGGTTGGGTGTTACCCAGGGATGTGTTTGTGTATGTATGCTCCCCGCCGGGGTAAGACGGGGAGGGTGAGTACTTAATTAATGAGCCCTAAGCTTGTATCCGCCTCGCCAATCTTATTGTGCGAAGTGGTTCCTAACTGCCTCAAGTGCAGAGGGTAGCTCCGAGCGGATGCTCCGAACGCCCAAACAACACAAGAGGGATGGGATGGTAGGGAAAGGGTAGGGTTGGGAAGGAGATGATTGCCGTCGACTAGGAGTTCCCCCAAGGCCGGTGGTGACAATCCCAGCCGAGTTTAGCGTTGCCCAAAAGGGGCAAAGCCGGTGTCTCGGGTCCACACCCAACAGGTTTCGTAATGGCACCGTTAGGTATCAGCCTGTTGACCACAAAAATAGTGGATTTAATCGCAAGAACGTTAAGTTAGTCGCCTTGAAAAAGGCAACTAAAATAACTGCCCGGGCTAGCAACGGACTTAATCCGTTACTAACTGGGCGAAGAATGTGCGCGCAGGCGACACAAAGCCGCCGCGAACACAAAGGCGGCGCCGACAAAGGCGCGCGGGAACAAAGGAGCGGAGCGGGCGGCAGCGGATGCGAGCGTCTGCTCGCTGTGGCGGCTGGATGCGAAGTCTTTCATGCCTTTGGCGTATTATACATATTTATTCGACGGCGACCGTCGCACGTAGTGGGGTCTGGAAAGAGCGAGAGAGAGGGGACGACTATGCGATGCGATGCCGGGACGCAAGCGGGCAGGCAGGCGCAGGCGAGCGCTTGAAAATTTTTAAAATCTTCAAAGAGCGACAAGGACGGGCGACTGGCCTGCCTGTACGGTGTTATGTCTCTCTCACACGCACACTGATCTGCCGTCTGTCTGTCTCGCTCTGATTAATATATATATTTTTTTAAATTGGGAATACTTAGGAATAATAGAATAAGAGTCGGGCAGTCGGGCGGATCGATAATGTTGGTGAAAAATTGGAAGAAAGAAAAATATTTAGTGCATATATGGATGCATATGAATATCGTTTAGAGAAGAAGACGTGTGCTTTAAAATGAATATTATCGTTGTTTACTAGAAGAATACACACACACTAACTAACTAACTGGGTTAGATACCTAGATCGAATTATTTTATTTCCTGAATCAATCAAGGAAGGAAGGAAGGAAGGAAGGAAGAAAAGAGAGGAAAGGAAAGGATCAAGCTGAAACAGGACTCAGTCACCTGGCTGGCCTTTGTTGTTTATGACTCTTTTGACTCTCGTTCGTTATGAAACTAGTGTCCCAATATTGGGACACATTCAGAATGATATGTTAGCCCTGAAAAGGGCTTTTTGAAAACATTCGACGGTCGCTGCAACCGCAGCAGCAGCCGCGCGGTGTCCGGCGCGCCTTCCTTTGTTTCGTTGCGTTGCGCGTTGATTGCGTCGCTCAGCATTGCACTGCCACTGTAACTGTAACTGTATAGGCGTAGCGTGCGGTGAGCTTGATGGTGTACACTGTTCCACTTCTTGGCTTGGTTTACTGGATGGTTCGGTTCGATCGTCGCGTCGTCGTATTCAAAAATACGTACGAACGCAGGAACGCAATAGAGGCACTGATAGAAAAATATCAATACTACTAACCCGAACCGAGATCCATTCAACCATACCAGACAGCAACGAACAGAACCACCACTGGACCACCACAGAACTAAACCACAGAACAGAACAGCACAGCACTTTTGCTTCGCTTCGCTTTGCGTGCAACTAGCACTGGTGAGGCGAGCACGGCACGCGACACGGCAGGTCGATCACGTCGTCACGCCTGATGCGTCTATGATGTTGGTGCGTCGTTTACTTCTTAGACGCGGCGGCCTTCTTTGCTGCCGGCTTCGACTTGGGAGCGGCGGCTGCCTTCTTGGGTTTTGGCGCCTTCGGCTTCTTAGTCGGGGGCTTCGCGCTCTTCTTCGCCTTGGGAGCGGCGGCGGCCTTCTTGGCGGCGGGCGCCTTCTTCGGTGCCGGCTTCTTCTTGGCTGCGGCCGCCTTCTTGTCCTTTGTCGCGGGCTTCGCCTTGCTGGGGGAGGAGGCGGCGGCCGCTGCTGCCTTCTTCGCCCTGCCGGCGGCGGGGGCGGCGCTCTTCTTCGCCTTGGCGGCGGCGGCAGCTGTGGCCGCGGGCTTCCTCACCGCACCACTGGCGGGCTTCTTGGATGCTGCAGATTTTGATTCCAACTTGAAACTGCCCGAAGCGCCCTTGCCCTTGGTCTGGATCAGAGCGCCACTCTCGACGGCGCTCTTCAGATACTTCCTTATGAACGGTGCCAACTTTTCAGCGTCCACCTTGTACTGAGCGGCGATGTACTTCTTGATCGCCTGCAGGGAGGAACCGCTGCGCTCCTTCAGCTCTTTGATTGCGCTGTTCACCATTTCAGATGTCTTCGGGTGAGTAGGCTTCGCTTTCGGCTTCTTCGCGCCGGAGGCGGTCGCCTTCGGTTTCTTCGCTGGAGTCGCCGGGGCTACAGCCTCCGATGCTACAGCTGTGTCTGCCATCGCGTATAGATTTTTTGGTAGGTTTTATAAGTAACAAACGAGATATCGTAACTGAGGACGATAATACGTGGTGAGGTGAGGTGGGCCTGTTACTACTGTTTTCGAAGCAGACTCAGCTATACCTTATAGAGAGCCTCGATGTCGCTAGACGTTTTCTCGTACGGACGCTTCGAACTTTTCACTAGCATGCATCTGAAAAAATTACCTTTTTACCTAATTGTATCATCAAATAACTTGTTAAATTCCACACCATTAATCTCTTTTAGTGAACCCAGGATCTGGTAGAATCATCTGCGTCATTGTGACCACCCTATCCTCACTGGAACTGTTTATTTTCAACATTGACTACTAGACTCACCTCGGGTCATGTTTAAAAGTTATTTTTCTATTTTATTCATGTTATTATTAGTCTCTTTCGGACGAGAAATTAACTACGAATATACGAAGCCTCATACGCAACAGTTCAGACATAATATTGGATTATCTTGCGGCCAAATTTATCCAAGTTAACTGGACGGTCGTAAAACATGAACGCGCCGAACGAAACACGCGAAGAAACCCTAACAGTTGAGAACGTAAAATGTTTCAAAAAGAATTCAATTTAAATTAATATCAAACACCAATCTATAAAGTGCACTATTCGACAGGCCACCACTCATTGGACACTAATACAAAATAACTAAACCTCATTCAGAGTTGACGTGCGATAATCATGCACAGCGCGCAAACGTCCTTCCGACCGCACGAGGCGTATTTCAAAAAGCCCAGACGAGAATTGGCTAGCTAATCCAGCTCATTTTTTTAAATTAATCGCACAAAAATAACTATAATAACAACTTCGTTAAAATATAACCGTTAATTGACGTTAGTTAAAAAATATATATGAAAAAACTTTTCTAACAGAGAAGATACACTGAGAGGACGACGACACGCTCATTTTCATATTCATTTCAGTATATTTGCTGACCGACTCTCAGTTTCAATAATAATAATATTTATTTAATCTGTGTGGTTTTTTTTTTTTTTTTCAAACCTTGTTAAGTATTATGTAAGAAAAAAAAAAACCATAAGAATATTATCGTATCATAGCATAGGTAGAACTATCTATCTATATAGAACGTAGGTAAGTTAAATTGATTCAATTACTTACAACATAGTACAAGTAGTAAGTTATTGAATATGCTATTAAGCGTTGCTATTTGTCGCTGCTATTGCTATATTATAAAAATAGCTAAATAGCGCTATAAGATATTTGACATAACTTACTTTTGAGGAAAGCTTGCGAAATGTTTGTTCAAATAAGTTGCTCGTGTTATAATAAATAATTATGACGGGTAAATGTGCCCATGTAATATTTGTATTCGCATGCTATTTATTTTTGTATGAAAAAAAAAAATGCTCATATCATACAACGATTTAAAATAATAATTTAAAGACTCATAATCTGTCGTTTGAAACAGTCATTAAAATAACGAAACTCTTGCGGCCCTGAAAAGGGCCTTTTTTGTGATTTATCAATCCCAACCAATGAAAATCAGCGTTGTCATAATAATAAATAACACGAAGATGATCATCGGGTCGGATCGGATCTGTTCGGAGCGAGCGGGCGGGCGACACGTCCTAACCTCCGAAACCGTACAGGGTGCGTCCCTGACGTTTCAGAGCGTAGACAACGTCCATGGCGGTGACGGTCTTCCTCTTGGCGTGCTCGGTGTAGGTGACAGCGTCGCGGATCACGTTCTCTAGGAACACCTTCAGCACACCGCGGGTCTCCTCGTATATCAGACCGGAGATACGCTTCACACCACCCCTGCGAGCGAGACGGCGGATGGCGGGCTTCGTGATACCCTGGATGTTGTCACGGAGCACCTTCCTGTGACGCTTGGCGCCACCTTTCCCCAATCCCTTGCCTCCCTTACCGCGACCGGTCATCTTGAGCTTGTGTTAAGTGAGTGAGAGAAAACTTGAAAGTTTACAAGTACGCGTACCGCAGCGAGTCGCGTCGAGCAGCTTACTATGAAAAACGGGCCAAAACGCCATACTTATACGTTTGCGCCTTCCGAGCGGGGGGAGGGGCGAGGGCGGGGTGGAACCTATCTGTTGGAAAGAGACGCATGCATATCTATCTATCTCTCTCTCGTCTCAACTCAATCTCTTTAGTTCTATAACTGAGAATGTGTTACAATGAGGCGATGGCTAAGTACCTACCTACGTATACATGCATACACAATGTTTTTTTTTTTTTTTTTTCTTCATTTGAAATAACATCATGTAAATCACCGTGTCCGCTACACCTATCCAATGGAATATTGAATATTTGTAATATTATATAATATGTGTATAATATTCTTGAAAGTGTATTTATATATTATAAATAAATAAATATATATATATATATATAATATATATGCGTGTGAATATATAAATATATGTATGTATTGCTGTCTCTTTCAGTCCCATAGAGAGTGTGAGGGACGGCACGAATCTGAAGTCGTGTGCAGCTCTAACTGCTAGAATTTTGAGAGCCGCCTAAATTATTATTGTTAATTTTTCTTGTTACTATTATCTATGTAGGTACTTGGGAGGATAATTGTGACAGTTAATTTTTCGTAACTTAGAACCATCGTAAATTATTATAATAAAAATAATAGTAGGTAGTAGGTAGACTCAAATAATCATGTACGCATGAAATATTTTGCACAGGACAAAATAGAATAATTTGCGGCCCTGAAAAGGGCCTTTTGTTTGATTGTTTGTGCGAGGTGCAACAACAAGCACGCACGACACGTTCGCTCGCTCGTCAACATCAGCTAACTAAGCGCGCTCTCCTCTGATCCTACGCGCCAGCTGGATGTCCTTCGGCATGATGGTGACGCGCTTGGCGTGGATCGCGCACAGGTTCGTGTCCTCGAAGAGACCGACCAGGTAAGCCTCGCTCGCCTCCTGGAGGGCCATGACGGCACTGCTCTGGAAACGCAGATCGGTCTTGAAGTCCTGAGCGATCTCACGCACCAGACGCTGGAACGGCAGCTTGCGGATCAGGAGCTCAGTGCTCTTCTGGTAACGACGGATCTCACGGAGAGCTACGGTTCCCGGCCTGTAGCGATGGGGTTTCTTGACACCGCCGGTGGCCGGTGCACTCTTACGAGCCGCCTTCGTGGCCAGCTGCTTACGCGGCGCCTTACCACCGGTGGACTTACGAGCAGTCTGCTTGGTACGTGCCATCGCGTGTCAGTTCAGATAAAAGTTAGAGAGAAATTTTACAATTCAATGCGACCGTACGCCGTGAAGTGTCTGGACGATATAAAACCGCGCCTAACTCGGGTTGTCATCTCGACGGGTTAGGTCGGGGAAACCGCCCGTGACTACGGTCACTAACGGGTAGTCTCAGTCGCCATCCGGAAAGACGGATGGGGCGGTGGGGTGCCGCTGGCGGGATCGGCCCTTCGAATCCCAAGCCAGCGGTGCGGTCGTGCGGCACGGCGAGGCTGTGTGCCTACCAGCCGTGCAGCTGTGCAGTGGTTGATTGACCGCCAGCGAGGCGATGCCTTCTAGCTGGCGGCCGAGCAGAGGTGGGCCAGGCTGATGGTCGCCTGGCGTTGGTGGGGAGGCCTAGCCAGACCCGTAAAGGTCGGCTAGACCCCGGAGAATAACCGGGACAGGGTTCTGTCCCGATTGGATGGCCTCCAGTACTCCTTGGAGCACCTTAATGCACTCCGCGATCACCTCCTGGCGCTCTGTCTGACGGCCTGCACCATCCAACCTCGCCTTAGCCCCTTCGGGGGCCTCGGTTGCGGCTGGTACCGGTGCGCCGGCAGATGGCGTGTCCACAGGAGTGATCTGCGGGGCGGAGTCGGTGGTGGCGTCGGAGGTCACGGTGGTCGTGGCCGTCGAGGTGGTCTTGGCTGTCGCGGTGGTTGTGGCGGCCGTGGTGGTAGTCTTGGCGGTCGGGGCGGCTGACTTAGCTGCCGCAGCTTTAGCCATCCGTCTTCGCTTACGGCGTCGGCTAGCCTTTGAGGGTCCGAGTCTCTCATTGGCTGCTGCCATAAGCGAATTCGGGGCGTTAGCCTCGTCAGGATGGTGGACTCGCGGTGGTGGTGGAGGCGCTGCAACGGTCCGTGCCATGGTCCCGGCAGCTTTGTGCCGGAATTCCTTGCGGAAAACCGGACATTGCACGTTGTTCGCCGTGTGCGAGCCATGGCAGTTGGCGCAGGTCGGCGGGTCTTCAAGCGGGCGCGGGCAGTCGCGGGCGGCGTGCTCCTCACCACAACGCACACAGGCTTGCACCCTGTGGCAGTTGTGGGATGAGTGGCGGAAGGTTTGGCACCTGTGGCACTGCGCTGGGCCTTTCCTGCCTCGCCAATTCTCAATCCTGACTCCCGGCATTCCCAGGAGCTCGGAGATTTCATACAGTTGCACTATTGGGGCCTCTGACGTTCTTCCGATCTGGGCGTAGAAGATGCAGCCGGGCCTGCCGCTCCTCGCCCTGATCTGGCGAACGTACTCTGCTGTGAATCCGTGGGACTCCAGGGCTTCCGCGATTTCCTCGGGCAGGGTGTTAACAGGTAGCCCTCGGATGGCTACCTTAACTGACCGCTCTGCACGGGGGGAGTAGCAGAACCAGGCGATCTTTTCAGTCCGCTCCAGTTCTGTCAGATACCGCTGTATTATGCGGAACTCATCATCCGATCTGGGTAGAAACCGTATGCCCTTCCCATACGGTCTGGCGTTCGGTGGCTCTCCGAGAAGCACCCGCAGCTCACGGAAGTGACGCGCCCAGTTGGGCAAGACCTCCACGATGAGCGGCGGTTGCTTCTTCTCCGGTTTGGGAGGCGGCGGCGCAGCGGATGTAGGCGTCGGGGGTGGCGGAGTCGGTGGTCGAGACGGCGGCGGTGCCGGCGATCGAGGCGGCGGCGTCAGCGGAGGCGCCGTGTCCATAGGGGACAGGTCAAGCCTCGGCATCGATGCCTGCTGCCGACCACCGGTCGGTGATGCGCTCTGCGGGCGCTTCGCAACTACTGCGGCGAAGGGCAGAGGCAGATTCGTCGGTGGCGAAAAGCGGGATGGAGATATCACTCGCGCTCGCTCTGGCATCAGAGGCTCGGATGATGCGGCGGGTGCGAGTGAGACGGAGGATGTCGGTTTCTTCGGCTTTCCGGTAGGCACTGGCAGCCTGCTCACCGGCTGGCGCACTGGCGCGGGTACCGCGGCCTGTGCACCGGTGGGGCCAGCCTTGCCTCTCAGGCGGGGGTCTCTTGGGTGTCCGGGTTGCGGTTCGGGTTGGGCGGACGGGACGGCCGGCGGGCGCTTCGACGCAGCGAGCTCAACGGAGGCTCCAGCTGCGGAAGGACGCGGCGCGGCGGTGGGGGCGGTCGACGCCGACGCAACGGGCGCGGCGGACGCGGCGGACGTGGAGGCCTGGGCGGTCAGGGCTCGAGCCTTGGCGGCGGTGGCGGACGCGAACGCGGTCAACGCCAGGGCGGCGGACACGGCGGGCGAGGGGGGCGCGGCGGGCGCGGACGCGGAGGGCGCAGCCTCGGGGCGCGCGGCGGGCGCTGGGAGCTGGCTCAGGATGGCCGAGCTGTCCCAGGAGAAGTTGGTGGTGGCGTCAGTAGGTGGGGCCATAAGCCTGCGGGCTTCGTCCGGGTTCAAGAGTGACCTCCGGACGAATATTCTCGGCCGGGCCGGCTTTCGAACGTGGGTGTGGCGGCGAGGCATCGCCTGGTGAGCACGGGAGTGCTTGTTAGAGCTGCGAAATGGGAAGCGTACTTCGGCGACTATTAGCTAGGCGGACTCGACCGCAATCGCTACTACCCTCCCCGGTGAGACCCGCTGGTGGGAGGCCGGGAAGGAGTAACAGTTCCTGCGGGAGTCGACGCTTCGCTGGGATGCAAGAGTAGTCCGTGCCGAGAAGTACGTAGCCAATCCAAAACCGCGCCTCGTAGGATGTTGCCTTTTTATAGGGTTCATGGAGGTGGGAGAGAGATAGAACACTTTAGTTTTATTATCGTCTCGCTCGCACAGAGCGCAAGTCGCTCAAGGAACGAGCGACATAGGTAATGATATACCTGTGTACCTAGATTTCGTATGTAGCTTAAAAGGTAGATGAATATATTTATGGTAGAAAGTTCAGACTTTTCACAAAAGTAAGTAATGTAAAATATGTTATAGCGTATGTAGCTATCTATATGATATAGCAGCTATAGCATTAGCAATAGCAACCTCAAATGGCAACGTCAATACCGTCAATAATTATTTATACCATTTTGTAAAATATTAAATGAAGGTAACAATATTTTAACTTTTATCATTATTCGCTTTTCAGGAGGCTCGCTCGCTGCAGGCATGCCGGGGCCGGGGCCGGGGCCGGGGAAGGCGATGTTGGCGTTGGCGTTGCAGTCACTTCTGAGAAAATCGCTCTGACATTGTCTCAGCGAATGGAGGTTATTTTTGATTTATATATTTTTTTTAATATTACTTCTGTATGTATTTACAATTATTATTATAAAAGAAAAAAAAAAAAACAATTCAATATGACTGGATTATCTATACCTATACCTTGGCAGTATTATATTGAAAATTCATGTATTATTATTTTTATTACCATTTACGCTACCATCATTACTGCTACTACTATTAAAAGAAATAAAAAAAAAATGGGGGGCCACATTAAAAAAAAAAAAAACATTTTTTTTAATCTTTCCTGCTATACTGGATGTCGGCTCGTCCTTATCTGTGCACGCGTGTGTGATATATTTTTTTTCTAATTGTTGACTCATTCTGTCGTATGAAACATATTAAAATATGAATAGCATTTTGTGGCCCTGAAAAGGGCCTTTTGGAGTATGTTGACTGACGAGGATGCGCAGAGCGGAGCAGTGTGATAAATCTGTCTGTCCGCCGCTGCCTCCGCGTCGATCGTCGATGTGCCAAGTCTCTCACTTGGAACTGGTGTACTTGGTGACGGCCTTGGTGCCCTCGCTGACGGCGTGCTTAGCCAGCTCTCCAGGCAGCAGCAGCCTCACTGAGGTCTGCACCTCCCTGGAGGTGATGGTGGAGCGCTTGTTGTAGTGAGCGAGGCGGGACGCTTCGGCGGCGATGCGTTCGAAGATGTCGTTCACGAAAGAGTTCATGATCGACATCGCCTTACTGGAGATACCGGTGTCGGGGTGCACCTGCTTGAGCACCTTGTAGATGTAGATGGCGTAGCTCTCCTTCCTCTTGTGCTTCTTCTTCTTCTTGTCGGTCTTAGAGATGTTCTTCTGGGCTTTGCCAGATTTCTTGGCGGCCTTTCCACTGGTCTTGGGCGGCATGTTGAATACAATGCACTTGTATAGTATGCGAGCGAGACAGACACTACCAGTCGACGGGGCGAACGGTAGAGTGTGATGCGGCGAACCGGGTATGCACTGGGTAGATATTAAAATGCCAACGCAGAACTAGCGACAGCGGGGTTGAGTGTAATGATCTCGATCCACCAATCGGAACGCCACTCGAGGCACGTTTTTAACCGTCGCGTCGCGTCCCCATCGTGTAAGCTGTGCCATGATCGCGGCGTTGGAGAGAGACGGCTAGATACAAGTTCCGTGCGTTAGAGCGAGAGGCGCATATCTCACCTTCCCTCTCGCTCTCGCTCGACCGAATTAAAGCACCACTCAAAGTCATTAGTTACTTAAGTGAGAGCGAGATAAAAAATAATAATAACAAAATAATTTATGAAAATTTAAAATCTTTTTAGGTATAGCGTATAGTTATAGTACACACATACAATACACACCACATTGTAATGAATAAATAAATAATTTGTATGTAAGTTTGTTTAATAGTTTGCACCATAGAGTAGAATGGTGTTAAAATTTTGACTCTAGAATTATTCAGAAAAAAAAGATAAAATGTCTAAAATAAAGAAAGAAAGAAAGAGATAGAAAGAATATGTCTTGTGAGTGAGTGAGTACACACCATTTAAAAAATTAAATAATAATAAAAAAAATAATATCAATAATGATTAGGTGTTTTAAAATATTAAAAAAAAATGATATTCAATATATCATCATCATAATTATTATAAAGAATCACTATATTAAATACTCATGTGGTATTTATTATTGTACTCATCGTCTCGTGTAGGTAGGTAGGTAGGTAGGTAGGTAGGTATTTTTTTTTTTTTAAAACGTAGTTTGACTCAATACTCTTATCGGTATGAAATTATTTATAAAAATAATTCAGAATAATTTTGCGGCCCTGAAAAGGGCCTTTTTGTTTGTTGATATATCGCGGCGCATCAAGCGTCCCACGATATATCGGAGTAAAAGAGAGATGTTGGCTCAGTTAATTTAAGAATTAAATTAAATTAAGCCTTCTTCTCAGTCTTCTTGGGCAGGAGCACCGCCTGGATGTTCGGCAGCACACCACCCTGGGCGATGGTAACACCGGAGAGGAGCTTGTTCAACTCTTCGTCGTTCCGTATCGCCAGCTGCAGATGTCTGGGGATGATCCTGGTCTTCTTGTTGTCACGGGCGGCGTTGCCGGCCAACTCCAACACCTCAGCCGCCAGATATTCCATCACAGCGGCGAGGTAGACCGGAGCGCCGGCACCGACGCGCTCTGCGTAATTACCCTTACGCAGCAGCCTGTGAATACGACCGACGGGGAACTGAAGTCCGGCACGGTTGGAACGGGACTTTGCCTTTCCCTTAACCTTGCCACCTTTACCGCGTCCAGACATGTTTGAATGGAGGTATTAATTAACTTCACGTAAGTGTAAATGGACCGACACACACGCGGCGCGTCGACGAGCAGAGTGAGAGATTTTTCATGCCTTTGGCGTATTATACATATTTATTCGACGGCGACCGTCGCACGTAGTGGGGTCTGGAAAGAGCGAGAGAGAGGGGACGACTATGCGATGCGATGCCGGGACGCAAGCGGGCAGGCAGGCGCAGGCGAGCGCTTGAAAATTTTTAAAATCTTCAAAGAGCGACAAGGACGGGCGACTGGCCTGCCTGTACGGTGTTATGTCTCTCTCACACGCACACTGATCTGCCGTCTGTCTGTCTCGCTCTGATTAATATATATATTTTTTTAAATTGGGAATACTTAGGAATAATAGAATAAGAGTCGGGCAGTCGGGCGGATCGATAATGTTGGTGAAAAATTGGAAGAAAGAAAAATATTTAGTGCATATATGGATGCATATGAATATCGTTTAGAGAAGAAGACGTGTGCTTTAAAATGAATATTATCGTTGTTTACTAGAAGAATACACACACACTAACTAACTAACTGGGTTAGATACCTAGATCGAATTATTTTATTTCCTGAATCAATCAAGGAAGGAAGGAAGGAAGGAAGGAAGAAAAGAGAGGAAAGGAAAGGATCAAGCTGAAACAGGACTCAGTCACCTGGCTGGCCTTTGTTGTTTATGACTCTTTTGACTCTCGTTCGTTATGAAACTAGTGTCCCAATATTGGGACACATTCAGAATGATATGTTAGCCCTGAAAAGGGCTTTTTGAAAACATTCGACGGTCGCTGCAACCGCAGCAGCAGCCGCGCGGTGTCCGGCGCGCCTTCCTTTGTTTCGTTGCGTTGCGCGTTGATTGCGTCGCTCAGCATTGCACTGCCACTGTAACTGTAACTGTATAGGCGTAGCGTGCGGTGAGCTTGATGGTGTACACTGTTCCACTTCTTGGCTTGGTTTACTGGATGGTTCGGTTCGATCGTCGCGTCGTCGTATTCAAAAATACGTACGAACGCAGGAACGCAATAGAGGCACTGATAGAAAAATATCAATACTACTAACCCGAACCGAGATCCATTCAACCATACCAGACAGCAACGAACAGAACCACCACTGGACCACCACAGAACTAAACCACAGAACAGAACAGCACAGCACTTTTGCTTCGCTTCGCTTTGCGTGCAACTAGCACTGGTGAGGCGAGCACGGCACGCGACACGGCAGGTCGATCACGTCGTCACGCCTGATGCGTCTATGATGTTGGTGCGTCGTTTACTTCTTAGACGCGGCGGCCTTCTTTGCTGCCGGCTTCGACTTGGGAGCGGCGGCTGCCTTCTTGGGTTTTGGCGCCTTCGGCTTCTTAGTGGGGGGCTTCGCGCTCTTCTTCGCCTTGGGAGCGGCGGCGGCCTTCTTGGCGGCGGGCGCCTTCTTCGGTGCCGGCTTCTTCTTGGCTGCGGCCGCCTTCTTGTCCTTTGTCGCGGGCTTCGCCTTGCTGGGGGAGGAGGCGGCGGCCGCTGCTGCCTTCTTCGCCCTGCCGGCGGCGGGGGCGGCGCTCTTCTTCGCCTTGGCGGCGGCGGCAGCTGTGGCCGCGGGCTTCCTCACCGCACCACTGGCGGGCTTCTTGGATGCTGCAGATTTTGATTCCAACTTGAAACTGCCCGAAGCGCCCTTGCCCTTGGTCTGGATCAGAGCGCCACTCTCGACGGCGCTCTTCAGATACTTCCTTATGAACGGTGCCAACTTTTCAGCGTCCACCTTGTACTGAGCGGCGATGTACTTCTTGATCGCCTGCAGGGAGGAACCGCTGCGCTCCTTCAGCTCTTTGATTGCGCTGTTCACCATTTCAGATGTCTTCGGGTGAGTAGGCTTCGCTTTCGGCTTCTTCGCGCCGGAGGCGGTCGCCTTCGGTTTCTTCGCTGGAGTCGCCGGGGCTACAGCCTCCGATGCTACAGCTGTGTCTGCCATCGCGTATAGATTTTTTGGTAGGTTTTATAAGTAACAAACGAGATATCGTAACTGAGGACGATAATACGTGGTGAGGTGAGGTGGGCCTGTTACTACTGTTTTCGAAGCAGACTCAGCTATACCTTATAGAGAGCCTCGATGTCGCTAGACGTTTTCTCGTACGGACGCTTCGAACTTTTCACTAGCATGCATCTGAAAAAATTACCTTTTTACCTAATTGTATCATCAAATAACTTGTTAAATTCCACACCATTAATCTCTTTTAGTGAACCCAGGATCTGGTAGAATCATCTGCGTCATTGTGACCACCCTATCCTCACTGGAACTGTTTATTTTCAACATTGACTACTAGACTCACCTCGGGTCATGTTTAAAAGTTATTTTTCTATTTTATTCATGTTATTATTAGTCTCTTTCGGACGAGAAATTAACTACGAATATACGAAGCCTCATACGCAACAGTTCAGACATAATATTGGATTATCTTGCGGCCAAATTTATCCAAGTTAACTGGACGGTCGTAAAACATGAACGCGCCGAACGAAACACGCGAAGAAACCCTAACAGTTGAGAACGTAAAATGTTTCAAAAAGAATTCAATTTAAATTAATATCAAACACCAATCTATAAAGTGCACTATTCGACAGGCCACCACTCATTGGACACTAATACAAAATAACTAAACCTCATTCAGAGTTGACGTGCGATAATCATGCACAGCGCGCAAACGTCCTTCCGACCGCACGAGGCGTATTTCAAAAAGCCCAGACGAGAATTGGCTAGCTAATCCAGCTCATTTTTTTAAATTAATCGCACAAAAATAACTATAATAACAACTTCGTTAAAATATAACCGTTAATTGACGTTAGTTAAAAAATATATATGAAAAAACTTTTCTAACAGAGAAGATACACTGAGAGGACGACGACACGCTCATTTTCATATTCATTTCAGTATATTTGCTGACCGACTCTCAGTTTCAATAATAATAATATTTATTTAATCTGTGTGGTTTTTTTTTTTTTTTTCAAACCTTGTTAAGTATTATGTAAGAAAAAAAAAAACCATAAGAATATTATCGTATCATAGCATAGGTAGAACTATCTATCTATATAGAACGTAGGTAAGTTAAATTGATTCAATTACTTACAACATAGTACAAGTAGTAAGTTATTGAATATGCTATTAAGCGTTGCTATTTGTCGCTGCTATTGCTATATTATAAAAATAGCTAAATAGCGCTATAAGATATTTGACATAACTTACTTTTGAGGAAAGCTTGCGAAATGTTTGTTCAAATAAGTTGCTCGTGTTATAATAAATAATTATGACGGGTAAATGTGCCCATGTAATATTTGTATTCGCATGCTATTTATTTTTGTATGAAAAAAAAAAATGCTCATATCATACAACGATTTAAAATAATAATTTAAAGACTCATAATCTGTCGTTTGAAACAGTCATTAAAATAACGAAACTCTTGCGGCCCTGAAAAGGGCCTTTTTTGTGATTTATCAATCCCAACCAATGAAAATCAGCGTTGTCATAATAATAAATAACACGAAGATGATCATCGGGTCGGATCGGATCTGTTCGGAGCGAGCGGGCGGGCGACACGTCCTAACCTCCGAAACCGTACAGGGTGCGTCCCTGACGTTTCAGAGCGTAGACAACGTCCATGGCGGTGACGGTCTTCCTCTTGGCGTGCTCGGTGTAGGTGACAGCGTCGCGGATCACGTTCTCTAGGAACACCTTCAGCACACCGCGGGTCTCCTCGTATATCAGACCGGAGATACGCTTCACACCACCCCTGCGAGCGAGACGGCGGATGGCGGGCTTCGTGATACCCTGGATGTTGTCACGGAGCACCTTCCTGTGACGCTTGGCGCCACCTTTCCCCAATCCCTTGCCTCCCTTACCGCGACCGGTCATCTTGAGCTTGTGTTAAGTGAGTGAGAGAAAACTTGAAAGTTTACAAGTACGCGTACCGCAGCGAGTCGCGTCGAGCAGCTTACTATGAAAAACGGGCCAAAACGCCATACTTATACGTTTGCGCCTTCCGAGCGGGGGGAGGGGCGAGGGCGGGGTGGAACCTATCTGTTGGAAAGAGACGCATGCATATCTATCTATCTCTCTCTCGTCTCAACTCAATCTCTTTAGTTCTATAACTGAGAATGTGTTACAATGAGGCGATGGCTAAGTACCTACCTACGTATACATGCATACACAATGTTTTTTTTTTTTTTTTTTCTTCATTTGAAATAACATCATGTAAATCACCGTGTCCGCTACACCTATCCAATGGAATATTGAATATTTGTAATATTATATAATATGTGTATAATATTCTTGAAAGTGTATTTATATATTATAAATAAATAAATATATATATATATATATAATATATATGCGTGTGAATATATAAATATATGTATGTATTGCTGTCTCTTTCAGTCCCATAGAGAGTGTGAGGGACGGCACGAATCTGAAGTCGTGTGCAGCTCTAACTGCTAGAATTTTGAGAGCCGCCTAAATTATTATTGTTAATTTTTCTTGTTACTATTATCTATGTAGGTACTTGGGAGGATAATTGTGACAGTTAATTTTTCGTAACTTAGAACCATCGTAAATTATTATAATAAAAATAATAGTAGGTAGTAGGTAGACTCAAATAATCATGTACGCATGAAATATTTTGCACAGGACAAAATAGAATAATTTGCGGCCCTGAAAAGGGCCTTTTGTTTGATTGTTTGTGCGAGGTGCAACAACAAGCACGCACGACACGTTCGCTCGCTCGTCAACATCAGCTAACTAAGCGCGCTCTCCTCTGATCCTACGCGCCAGCTGGATGTCCTTCGGCATGATGGTGACGCGCTTGGCGTGGATCGCGCACAGGTTCGTGTCCTCGAAGAGACCGACCAGGTAAGCCTCGCTCGCCTCCTGGAGGGCCATGACGGCACTGCTCTGGAAACGCAGATCGGTCTTGAAGTCCTGAGCGATCTCACGCACCAGACGCTGGAACGGCAGCTTGCGGATCAGGAGCTCAGTGCTCTTCTGGTAACGACGGATCTCACGGAGAGCTACGGTTCCCGGCCTGTAGCGATGGGGTTTCTTGACACCGCCGGTGGCCGGTGCACTCTTACGAGCCGCCTTCGT